>CM055124.1:210774136-213174136 GCA_029206835.1 Rana muscosa | reverse complement strand
ATCAATGCAAAAAGAAGTTTTAAAAACGGTCGTTTTTCGGGAGCAGTCATTTTAATGATGCATAAAGTGAAAAAAAAAAAGTCAAATATTCCTTTAAATATCGTACCTGGGGGGTGTCTAAAGTATGCCTGTGAAGTGCCACGTGTTTCCCGTGTTTAGAACTGTCCCTGCACAAAATGACACTTCTAAAGGAAAAAAAAGCCATTTAAAACTGCTTGCGGCTTTAATGTAATGTCTGGTCCCGGTAATATGGATGAAATTCTTTAAGAAAAATGGCATAGCTACCCCATGACCCCCCCCCTACCCCAGCCCATTACCAGCCCCTTTGGGTCTTGTATGGATATTAAGGGGAACCCCGCACATAAAATAAAAAAGGCCCTATATACTCTGAACAGCCGTATACAGGCGGTGCATACAAGACAGGGACTGTAGGTTTGTTCTTATGTAGAATCTGTTTGTAATTTTGAACAGGTACATTGTTGAAGTGTAGCTCCAGCCCAAAAATCTATTTTTACATTTTTTGGAAAACATAGGTAAGGGTTATCACCCCTGTAACATTTGTTTTGCTGTCTGTGCCCCTGTTCAGAACATTTCACCTCACTTTCCGTCCCAATGACAACTGTTTTTGAAATGTGGTGTTTTTCTTGAAACAAGGATTGCTGATAAAGCATCAGTACAGAGGAGACACCTTTCTCCCATATTTATTCTTACAGGAGAGAATTTTCCTTCCTAGTGGTAGATTTCCTCTCACTTCCTGTTGTCTTCTTGCGTTTGCAAGTAGGAGTCGTTTGTAAGTTGGATGTTTGAAAGTAGGGACCTGCCGTATATACTCTGCAGAAATAGGCCCCTTAGTTGTTGGTGTTGGTACAACACTGTAAGCACTCACAGTTACTCTTGGTTGGTGCTGGAACGCCCTGCTGTCAACTATTATATCAGGAATTTTAATTACATATAATTGTTGAACAGTGGTAGTAAAAATTGGGCCTTTGATGGTGGTGCTGGTGCCACAACACTGTAAGCCCTGACAGTTACTCTTGGTGGGTGCAGCAATGGGCCCTGCTGTGAATTATTAGATCAAGAATTGTAATTGCATGCCCCTGTTGAACAGGGGCTGAAAAATTGGGCCTTTCGTGGTGGTGGTGGTGGTGGCGTTGCCACAACACTGTAAGCCCTCAGAGTTACTCTTGGTGGGTGCAGGAATGGGCCCTGCTGTGAATTATTAGATCAAGAATTGTAATTACATGCCCCTTTTGAACAGGGGCTGAAAAATTGGGCCTTTCGTGGTGGTGGTGGTGGTGGCGTTGCCACAACACTGTAAGCCCTCAGAGTTACTCTTGGTGGGTGCAGCAATGGGCCCTGCTGTGAATTATTAGATCAAGAATTGTAATTGCATGCCCCTGTTGAACAGGGGCTGAAAAATTGGGCCTTAGGCACTGGTGGCACAACACTACAACCCCTCACAGATACTGTACTTGGAGCACAGCAATGAGCCCTGTTGCAAAGTATTGCTTCAAAAATTGTAATGACACGCCCCTGTTAAACAGGGGCTGAAAAATTGGGCCTTAGGCACTGGTGCCACAACACTCCAACCCCTCACAGATACTGTACTTGGAGCACAGCAATGAGCCCTATGGCAAATTATTGCTAAAAAAATTGTAATTACACGCCCCTGTAAAACAGGGGCTGAAAAATTGGGCCTTAGCCACTGGTGGCGGCACCCATAAACAAAAATGATCTTCCAAGCTATCATCATCAATCGTATCATTGAGGACTCGGAGGAGGAGGATAGCCAGTCAACATAACAGCACAGGCACTCAGCATCAGCATCAGTCTTGAAGGGATGTGACATGTTAAAATCAATTAGTCTGTTATATCAGCATCAGGTGTGTGGTAGCTGGTGGTGATCCAAGACTGGTTCATCTTGATGAAAGTCAGTCGATCAACCGAGTCGGTGGACAGGCGCACCCTGTGATCCGTGACAAATCCTCCAGCAGCACTGAATGTGCGTTCCGAAAGAACGCTGGATGCAGGACAGGCCAGTAGCTCAATTGCATACTGTGCAAGCTCTGGCCAGTGATCCATCCTCAAGACTAGTGATGAGCCGAACACCCCCGGGTTCGGTTCGCACCAGAACCCGCGAACGGACCGAAAGTTCGAACGAACATTAGAACCCTATTAAATACAATGGATGCGAACGTTCGAATTCTAAAGTGCTAATTATAACAACTATTATGCATGTTATTGTCCTAAAAAGGGTTTGGGAACCCGGGTTCTGCACCAGGGGACATGTATCAATGCAAAAAGAAGTTTTAAAAACGGTCGTTTTTCGGGAGCAGTCATTTTAATGATACATAAAGTGAAAAAAAAAAAGTCAAATATTCCTTTAAATATCGTACCTGGGGGGTGTCTAAAGTATGCCTGTGAAGTGCCACGTGTTTCCCGTGTTTAGAACTGTCCCTGCACAAAATGACACTTCTAAAGGAAAAAAAAGCCATTTAAAACTGCTTGCGGCTTTAATGTAATGTCTGGTCCCGGTAATATGGATGAAATTCTTTAAGAAAAATGGCATAGCTACCCCATGACCCCCCCCCTACCCCAGCCCATTACCAGCCCCTTTGGGTCTTGTATGGATATTAAGGGGAACCCCGCACATAAAATAAAAAAGGCCCTATATACTCTGAACAGCCCTATACAGGCGGTGCATACAAGACAGGGACTGTAGGTTTGTTCTTATGTAGAGTCTGTTTGTAATTTTGAACAGGTACATTGTTGAAGTGTAGCTCCAGACCAAAAATCTATTTTTAAACTTTTTGGAAAACATAGGTAAGGGTTATCACCCCTGTAACATTTGTTTTGCTGTCTGTGCCCCTGTTCAGAACATTTCACCTCACTTTCCGTCCCAATGACAACTCTTTTTGAAATGTGGTCTTTTTCTTGAAACAAGGATTGCTGATAAAGCATCAGTACAGAGGAGCCACCTTTCTCCCATATTTATTCTTACAGGAGAGAATTTTCCTTCCTAGTGGTAGATTTCCTCTCACTTCCTGTTGTCTTCTTGCGTTTGCAAGTAGGAGTCGTTTGTAAGTTGGATGTTTGAAAGTAGGGACCTGCCGTATATACTCTGCAGAAATAGGCCCCTTAGTTGTTGGTGTTGGCACAACACTGTAAGCACTCACAGTTACTCTTGGTTGGTGCTGGAACGCCCTGCTGTCAACTATTATATCAGGAATTTTAATTACATATAATTGTTGAACAGTGGTAGTAAAAATTGGGCCTTTGATGGTGGTGCTGGTGTCACAACACTGTAAGCCCTGACAGTTACTCTTGGTGGGTGCAGCAATGGGCCCTGCTGTGAATTATTAGATCAAGAATTGTAATTACATGCCCCTGTTGAACAGGGGCTGAAAAATTGAGCCTTAGGCACTGGTGGCACAACACTGCAACCCCTCACAGATACTGTACTTGGAGCACAGCAATGAGCCCTGTTGCAAAGTATTGCTTCAAAAATTGTAATGACACGCCCCTGTTAAACAGGGGCTGAAAAATTGGGCCTTAGGCACTGGTGGCACAACACTGCAACTCCTCACAGATACTGTACTTGGAGCACAGCAATGAGCCCTGTTGCAAAGTATTGCTTCAAAAATTGTAATGACACGCCCCTGTTAAACAGGGGCTGAAAAATTGGGCCTTAGGCACTGGTGGCACAACACTGCAACTCCTCACAGATACTGTACTTGGAGCACAGCAATGAGCCCTGTTGCAAAGTATTGCTTCAAAAATTGTAATTACACGCCCCTGTTAAACAGGGGCTGAAAAATTGGGCGTTAGGCACTGGTGGCGGCACCCATAAACAAAAATGATCTTACAAGCTATCATCATCAATCGTATCATTGAGGACTCGGAGGAGGAGGATAGCCAGTCAACATAACGGCACAGGCACTCAGCATCAGCATCAGTCTTGAAGGGATGTGACATGTTAAAATCAATTAGTCTGTTATATCAGCATCAGGTCTGTGGTAGCTGGTGGTGATCCAAGACTGGTTCATCTTGATGAAAGTCAGTCGATCAACCGAGTCGGTGGACAGGCGCACCCTGTGATCCGTGACAGATCCTCCAGCAGCACTGAATGTGCGTTCCGAAAGAACGCTGGATGCAGGACAGGCCAGTAGCTCAATTGCATACTGTGCAAGCTCTGGCCAGTGATCCATCCTCAAGACCCAGTAAGCCAGAGGATTTTCGGTGGGGAAGGTGTCCAAGTCTGACCTTGCCCCTAGATATTCCTGCACCATGTTTATCAGACGCTGGCGATGGTTGCTGGAACCGATCATACTTTGGGGCTGCGGACTAAAGAATTGTCTGAACGCATCGGTCAGACGGCCACCTTCCCCACCGCTCCTTCTTTGACTGGCCGAAGCCTCAGCAACTCGTTGTCCAGGACCAGGAGTTTGCAACCTCCCAGTCTCTGGGAACGCGTTGCACAGACCTTTCTGCAAGGCCTCCCGGAGTTGTCTCATCCTCTGCTCCCTCTGCGACGGTAACATAAGGTCCGCAACCTTACCCTTGTACCGTGGATCAAGGAGAGTGGCCAGCCAGTAATGGTCCCTCTCCTTGATCCAAAGAATACGAGGATCCTTCCGCAGACTTTGCAGGATCAGGGAGGCCATGCAGCGTAGGTTTGCTGAGGCATTCGCTCCGGAGTCCTCTGGGTCACTAAGGACGACATGATCCGCAGCCACCTCCTCCCAGCCACGTACAAGTCCACTGGTTTCTTGGGACTGTAAATCATCCCTAAAAGACTGCTGCTGATGATGCTGAGTGCCAGCCTCCACCTCCATGCTGACACAATCCTCCTCCTCCTCCTCCTCCTCCTCTTCCTGTGCGATGGGTGGGACAGAAGGAACACTGTCTGGGTAAAGGGGGCCTTGAGAGGCAAGGAAGTCCTCCTCTTCCTGCCTCTGTTCTGCCTCAAGTGCCCTGTCCATTATTCCACGCAGCGTGTGCTCCAACAGGTGGACAAGAGGTACAGTGTCACTGATGCATGCACTGTCACTGCTCACCATCCTCGTGGCCTCCTCAAATGGTGCCAGGACAGTGCATGCATCCCTGATCATGCCCCACTGGCGTGGAGAAAAAAAACCAAGCTCCCCTGACCCTGTCCTGGTGCCGTAGTCGCACAGGTACTCATTGATGGCCCTCTGCTGCGTGTGCAGCCGCTGCAGCATGGCCAACGTTGAGTTCCACCTGGTGGGCATGTCACATATAAGGCGGTTCTTGGGCAGGTTCAACTCCTTTTGCAGCTCAGCCAGGCGAGCACTGGCATTATAAGATCTGCGGAAATGCACACAGACTTTCCTGGCCTGCCTCAGGACATCCTGTAAGCCCGGGTACCTGCCCAAGAAGCGCTGCACCACCAGGTTAAGGACGTGAGCCACACAGGGCACATGGGTCAGTTGTCCCTGTCGGAGGGCGGAGAGGAGGTTGGTGCCATTGTCGCAAACCACCATTCCTGGCTTAAGCTGGCGTGGCGTCAACCACCTCTCGGCCTGGCCCTGCAGAGCAGACAGGACCTCTGCCCCAGTGTGGCTTCTGTCCCCCAAACACACCAGCGCAAGCACGGCATGGCATCTTTTTGCCTGCGTACTTGCGTAGCCCCGTGAACGGCTACGGAGCACCGCTGGTTCATAGGACAAACCACAGGAAGAGGCCATGGAGGAAGAAGAAGAGGAGGGGGTGGAGGAGAGAGGTGTGTCACAACCAGTAGTAGCATTTTGGAGGCGTGGCGGTGGGACAACCTCCAACACTACTGCACCTTGTCCTGAATCCTTCCCAGCTGCCAAAAGAGTGACCCAATGGGCCGTGAAAGAAAGGTAACGTCCCTGTCCATGCCTGCTGGACCATGAGTCAGCGGTAATATGCACCTTACCGCTGACCGCCCTGTCCAGCGAGGCCAAGACATTGCCTTCCACATGCCGGTAGAGAGCCGGAATAGCCTTCCGTGAGAAAAAGTGGCGTTTGGGAACCTGCCACTGAGGAACCGCACATTGCACAAACTCACGGAAGGGGGCCGAGTCTACCAACTGAAAAGGCAGCAGTTGAAGCGCTAGCAATTTAGCCAAGCTAGCATTCAACCGCTGGGCATGTGGATGGCTGGGAGTGAACTTCTTTCGACGGTCCAGCAGCTGGGGCAGGGAAATTTGCCTGCTAGAATCGGACGTCGGTGTACTGCTAGCAGAGTGGGCGCAAGTACTTGGCTGTGACACACCTAATTCTACACCTTCATTCCTCTCAGTGCATGTTTCAGAGAGGACTGAAGTTATAGTGGGGTTGGAGATCCCAGCTGATGCGGTGCAAGGAGAGGTCCGCTTTGTTCTTTGGTGTGGGTCTTTGAGGTAGGCTTGCCAACGAGCTGCATGGCAGGTCAACATATGTCTGGTCAGGCATGTGGTACCCAAGCGGCTGATGTTTTGGCCACGCGATATACGCTTGAGACATATGTTGCAAACAGCAGCTGTGCGATCTGATGCACTAGCCTCAAAAAAGGCCCACACCAAAGAACTTTTTGAATGACGGGCAGAGGCAGCGCCCTGCACAGGCGGAGCTCTGCGGTGTGATTCCGTCGGTGTACTGCCCTTACGCTGGCCACCAAAGGGCATCCTGCCTCGTTGGAGATGTGCCTCCTCCTCATCCTCCTCCTCCTCCTCTCTCCTATTAGGCACCCACGTGGAGTCAGTGACCTCATCATCCCCTCCCTCCTCATCACTGGAGCCAATCTGGCAGTATGCTGCAGCTGCTGGAACATGACTGCCAGATTGGTGTCCTTCTTGAGCATCCCCTCTGTCTGCTCTCACGCTACTGCCTTCCTCTAGCTGGGTTTCATCATCAGACCCTTCGAAACGCTGGGCATCCTCCTGGAGCATGTACCCAACACTGTGCTGAAACAGTTCGGGGGACTCCTCAGGAGGAGGACATGGTGGGTCTAGGGAAGGAGTGACTGATGATTTGTCTGACATTGATACCAGGGAAGACGACGCTTTGGCAGCTGCTTTTCCAGTACCCTGAGCCTGGGTGAGAGAGGATGAGGAGGAGGAGGAGGGCTTGGTCATCCACTCTACCAAGTCTTCGGCATGATGTGGCTCAACATGTCCAGCTGCCGAAAAGAAGGACAAGCGTGTCCCATGGCCATGTGCTGATGACAATGCACCGCGTCCACGACCAGCACTGTTGCCCCCAGACACAGAGCCTGCTTGCCCTCTTTTATTGCCTCCTGACTGTCTGCCTCTCCTTGTTTGCCTTCCAGACATTCTAATAGATGGCCTGCAGGGAGATGGGAAAAAAGCAATAAGGGCTACCTTCAGGTGTCCTTCTCTGTCCCTTGAAACAAGGACTTTCACAGTGAAAGAAACTGACACTCTCCCTACCTACAGTTTTCTGTCCCTAGAAAAAATGTTTTTTTTAATCACAATATAGCACAAGGACAATTCACTCACTGTCCTTCCAGGTCCCTGGAAACAAGGACTTGCAGAGTGAAATAAACTGACACTCTCCCTACCTACAGTTTTCTGTCCCTAGAATAAATGTTTTTTTTAAGCACAATATAGCACAAGGACAATTCACTCACTGTCCTTAGAGGTCCCTGGAAACAAGGACTTGCAGAGTGAAAGAAAATAAACACTCTCCCTACCTACAGTTTTCTGTCCCTAGAAAAAATGTTTTTTTTTAAGCACAATATAGCACAAGGACAATTCACTCACTGTCCTTCCAGGTCCCTGGAAACAAGGACTTGCAGAGTGAAAGAAAAAAAACACTCTCCCTACCTACAGTTTTCTGTCCCTAGAAAAAATGTTTTTTTTAATCACAATATAGCACAAGGACAATTCACTCACTGTCCTTACAGGTCCCTGGAAACAAGGACTTGCAGAGTGAAAGAAACTGACACTCTCCCTACCTACAGTTTTCTGTCCCTAGAATAAATGTTTTTTTTAAGCACAATATAGCACAAGGAGAATTCACTCACTGTCCTTCCAGGTCCCTGGAAACAAGGACTTGCAGAGTGAAATAAACTGACACTCTCCCTACCTACAGTTTTCTGTCCCTAGAATAAATGTTTTTTTAAGCACAATATAGCACAAGGACAATTCACTCACTGTCCTTCCAGGTCCCTGGAAACAAGGACTTGCAGAGTGAAAGAAAAAAAACACTCTCCCTACCTACAGTTTTCTGTCCCTAGAAAAAATGTTTTTTTTAATCACAATATAGCACAAGGACAATTCACTCACTGTCCTTCCAGGTCCCTGGAAACAAGGACTTGCAGAGTGAAATAAACTGACACTCTCCCTACCTACAGTTTTCTGTCCCTAGAATAAATGTTTTTTTTAAGCACAATATAGCACAAGGACAATTCACTCACTGTCCTTACAGGTCCCTGGAAACAAGGACTTGCAGAGTGAAAGAAAAAAAACACTCTCCCTACCTACAGTTTTCTGTCCCTAGAAAAAATTTTTTTTTTTAATCACAATATAGCACAAGGACAATTCACTCACTGTCCTTCCAGGTCCCTGGAAACAAGGACTTGCAGAGTGAAATAAACTGACACTCTCCCTACCTACAGTTTTCTGTCCCTAGAATAAATGTTTTTTTTAAGCACAATATAGCACAAGGACAATTCACTCACTGTCCTTAGAGGTCCCTGGAAACAAGGACTTGCAGAGTGAAAGAAAATAAACACTCTCCCTACCTACAGTTTTCTGTCCCTAGAAAAAATGTTTTTTTTTAAGCACAATATAGCACAAGGACAATTCACTCACTGTCCTTCCAGGTCCCTGGAAACAAGGACTTGCAGAGTGAAAGAAAAAAAACACTCTCCCTACCTACAGTTTTCTGTCCCTAGAAAAAATGTTTTTTTTAATCACAATATAGCACAAGGACAATTCACTCACTGTCCTTACAGGTCCCTGGAAACAAGGACTTGCAGAGTGAAAGAAACTGACACTCTCCCTACCTACAGTTTTCTGTCCCTAGAATAAATGTTTTTTTTAAGCACAATATAGCACAAGGAGAATTCACTCACTGTCCTTCCAGGTCCCTGGAAACAAGGACTTGCAGAGTGAAATAAACTGACACTCTCCCTACCTACAGTTTTCTGTCCCTAGAATAAATGTTTTTTTAAGCACAATATAGCACAAGGACAATTCACTCACTGTCCTTCCAGGTCCCTGGAAACAAGGACTTGCAGAGTGAAAGAAAAAAAACACTCTCCCTACCTACAGTTTTCTGTCCCTAGAAAAAATGTTTTTTTTAATCACAATATAGCACAAGGACAATTCACTCACTGTCCTTCCAGGTCCCTGGAAACAAGGACTTGCAGAGTGAAATAAACTGACACTCTCCCTACCTACAGTTTTCTGTCCCTAGAATAAATGTTTTTTTTAAGCACAATATAGCACAAGGACAATTCACTCACTGTCCTTACAGGTCCCTGGAAACAAGGACTTGCAGAGTGAAAGAAAAAAAACACTCCCCCTACTGTGACAGCAGGAAGGTAAAGTCACCTGGTTGCATCCAGGGGGGTAGATATATTTCGCCCAGATTCAGGCTTTACGCCGATTTATACAACTAGGTGGAGAGTTGTATAAGGCTAGTGGGCTCATGGATGACTCATACCTCTAGGGAGAGGGCTGGGCGTCGTGCAGACAGGGAGTTGATGAGACCAGCTGAACCTTGTCAGCTCATTTAGGCCTCTATAAGAAACTCCCAGATTCATTAGATGTTAGCTCATGCCTGGAAGCAGACCTGTGTGGACTGTCTAGGGAGAGTGAACCCCTGTGCGGTGAGAGAAAGCCTGTGTGGCTATATTTTGCTTGGACATTTAAAACCAGGGACTAGGACAGCACTAGGCTGATCCCAGTCGTTAGTTAGGAAACCTGTAAGTTTAGTCAGAGGTCAAGTTGACCAGGATTTATTTTGTTTATGTTTTTTTTGCCTTGCTGTGTTTTTGTCACTGTAAATAGAAAATAAACCGCACCTTTTTGATTTTGAAAACCACAACCTCCGTCTGCTGGGCCTGTTTTTGGGTGGGGAGCCCATCCCGGGGGTCACACATACCCGCTGCCGAGCTAACCCCCTCACAGTTGGTGGAGAACCAGTGGCAGTTTTTTTTTAAGCCAGCATGGAGGAGATACTGAAACAGCTGGCTCTAGCAAATGCCAATCAACAGCAGACAAATGCAGGTTTGCAAAGGAGCCTTGCAGCCCAGCAGCAAGCTCATCAACAGAGCCTTGCAACTTTACAACAGAGTCTGGAGGCTCAGCAACAAGCCCAACAGCAATCTGAGGCCCGCTTCATAGACCTGTTGCAGAAGCAAGAGCAGAGACTACAACAACAGATGGAAGCAGTAATGCAGCAACGTCCGCAGACCAGTGAGGAAAGCCGTCCCACTAATACCGCGTCCTTTGGGGTGAGTCGTTTATTGACAAAAATGACTGGAGAGGATGATCCAGAGGTATTTTTGACCACATTTGAAAGGACCGCTGAAAGAGAAAAGTGGCCTGAGGAGCAGTGGGCTGGACTAGTGGCTCCTCTGTTAACTGGTGAATCGCAGAAAGCTTACTATGACCTAGAGCCTAACCAAGCAAAAGACTATGTGATGCTAAAAGCTGAAATATTGGCAAGGCTGGGTGTCACCCTGGCTGTCCGGGCTCAGCGTGTGCATAACTGGACTTTCCAGCTTGGAAAACCCCCCAGGTCTCAAATGTATGATCTCATTCACCTGAGCAGAAAGTGGCTACAGCCAGAACTCCCCTGAGAGTGGTGAGGACTCTCCGGAATTTCCCTTGTCAGTATTGGCAGGGGAGACTCAAGAAACTGGAGAGGAGCCCACCTCCTCAGACGAAAACCTACCGTCTGTGGAGTTTTCTGATCTTGAGGTTCACAGGGAAAACTTTGCCACAGAACAGTTGAAAGACCCCGCCCTAATAAAGGCACGGGAAAACGTAGTGAAAATAGATGGCGAGTTAGTGAACCCAGATAATACCGGCACTTACCCATACTTCAGCGTAGAGAAGGACCTACTGTATCGGGTGGCAAAAAGGGCAGAAGAAACCGTTGAGCAGCTTGTGGTGCCCAAACCTTACAGGAAGTTGGTGTTGGAGTTGGCCCATGGGCACATTCTTGGAGGTCATCTGGGGACAGAGAAAACCCGAGAGAGGGTATTACAGAGATTCTATTGGCCTGGGGTGATGAAGGACATAGAAAATTATTGTTCCTCCTGCCCTGTGTGTCAGAGGTCGGCCCCGATGCCACATTTCCATAGCCCGCTGGTCCCTCTACCCATCATTGAGGTCCCGTTTGAGAGAATCGCAATGGATTTGGTAGGTCCTATAATCAAGTCCGCTAGGGGGCACCAGTACATATTGGTTATAATGGACTATGCCACCCGTTATCCAGAAGCGATCCCTCTCAGAAATACCTCGGCCAAAACCATAGCCAAAGAGCTATCTCTTGTTTTTAGCCGGGTGGGTATTTGTAAAGAACTGCTTACGGACCAAGGTACACCCTTTATGTCCCGGGTTATGAAAGAGCTGTGTAAATTGTTCAAAGTGACGCAATTGCGTACATCTGTGTATCACCCCCAAACCGATGGGCTGGTTGAAAGATTCAACAAAACCCTAAAACAAATGTTGAAGAAAGTGGTGGATAGAGATGGAAGGGATTGGGACTGTTTACTTCCTTATTTGATGTTTGCTATTAGGGAGGTGCCCCAATCCTCTACGGGATTCTCCCCCTTTGAGTTACTGTATGGGAGACACCCAAGAGGGCTGTTGGATATTGCCAAGGAAACTTGGGAAAGTGAGAGTTCTCCCCACAGGAGTGTGATTGAGCATGTCGCCCTGATGCAAGATCGAATTGCACAGGTAATGCCCATCGTGAAGGAACATTTGGCCCAAGCGCAGTTGGCACAGCAGAGAGTGTACAACCGTGGAGCCAAGACCCGTACCTTTTCCCCGGGGGATAGGATATTGGTACTTGTCCCTACGGTTGAAAGTAAATTCCTTGCCAAATGGCAAGGCCCCTACGAGATAATGGAAAAAGTGAGCGAAGTGAATTACAAGGTCAGACAACCAGGAAGGCGAAAGCCCGAACAGATCTATCACGTTAATCTGTTGAAAGCCTGGAGGGATAGAGAGTCCCTAGTCGCAGACACTTGGTCACCAGCTCAAACTGGTTGCGTGATTCCTGAGGTTGGAATCGCAGCCACCTTGTCACAACCCCAACAACAGGAGGTTAAGGAGTTTGTGCTTCGCAACAAGGAGGTATTCTCTGAGCTGCCGGGACAAACATCTGGGGTAGAGCATGACATTATTACCCCGCCCGGTGAAAGGGTGAAGTTAAAACCCTATCGGATCCCAGAGGCCCGACGGGAGGCAATACGGGAGGAAGTACAGAAAATGCTGAACTTAGGGGTGATAGAGGAGTCCCAAAGTGATTGGTCTAGTCCCATTGTGTTGGTGCCTAAACCGGATGGGAGCTGGCGATTTTGTAACGATTTTCGTCAGTTGAACAAAGTTACAAAATTCGACACCTACCCCATGCCACGTATAGATGAG
Organism: Rana muscosa; assembly: GCA_029206835.1. NCBI lineage: Eukaryota > Metazoa > Chordata > Amphibia > Anura > Ranidae > Rana > Rana muscosa. The sequence goes on along the minus strand of CM055124.1, from coordinate 213,161,534 downwards.
TTGATCGACCGGCTGGGAACAGCCCGATACATGACGACTCTTGACCTCACAAAAGGGTATTGGCAAATCCCCCTGGCCAAGTCGGCCAAAGAGAAAACCGCATTTGTAACCCCAGACGGGGCGTTCCAATATAAAAGAATGCCGTTCGGGTTACAGAATGCGCCGGCCACATTCCAGCGGAAAATGGACCAGATGCTGAGGCCCCATCGGAAGTATGCTGCGGCTTACCTGGATGACATAATTGTCCATAGCACAGATTGGGCCTCACATCTGCCAAAAGTGCAAGCAGTCCTGGACTCTGTTCGGGAAGCAGGGTTTACGGCTAACCCCAAGAAGTGTACCATTGGGCAGGAGGAGGCCAAATATCTTGGGTACACCATTGGGAGGGGAGTAATAAAACCCCAACTCAACAAAGTCGAGGCCATCCAGAGTTGGCCACGTCCCAACAGCAAGAAGCAGGTACGAGCCTTTCTGGGAATCGCTGGGTATTATCGGCGATTCATTCCCCACTTTGCTTCTAAGGCTGTGCCCCTAACCAACCTGACGAAGGGGAAAGGGTCGGTCATGATTAAATGGACCCCCGAGGCTGAGGCAGCATTCCAGTTCTTGAAACAAGCCTTATGTAGCCAGCCAGTGTTGTACTCACCCGACTTCTCTAGAGACTTTGTCGTACAAAGTGATGCGTCAGATGTGGGGTTAGGAGCAGTATTGTCCCAGGTCTGGAACGGGGAAGAGCACCCAGTCATTTACCTCAGCAGGAAGTTGAAGTCCCATGAGGTAAATTACGCCACCGTTGAAAAGGAGTGTTTAGCGGTGAAGTGGGCTCTAGATTCCCTTCGGTACTACCTGCTAGGTAGGCACTTTGACATGATTACGGATCACGCTCCGTTAAAGTGGATGGCTCAAAACAAGGAAACAAATAGAAGAGTGAATAGGTGGTTCCTGGCCCTCCAGGAATTCAACTTCACAGTAAAGCATCGCCCTGGCGTTCAAATGGGGAATGTGGATGCTTTGTCTCGAGTACATGAATGCCTGATTGCTGGTGTTCCAACCCCGAGGTTAAAACAAGAGGGGGGGGTATGTGACAGCAGGAAGGTAAAGTCACCTGGTTGCATCCAGGGGGGTAGATATATTTCGCCCAGATTCAGGCTTTACGCCGATTTATACAACTAGGTGGAGAGTTGTATAAGGCTAGTGGGCTCATGGATGACTCATACCTCTAGGGAGAGGGCTGGGCGTCGTGCAGACAGGGAGTTGATGAGACCAGCTGAACCTTGTCAGCTCATTTAGGCCTCTATAAGAAACTCCCAGATTCATTAGATGTTAGCTCATGCCTGGAAGCAGACCTGTGTGGACTGTCTAGGGAGAGTGAACCCCTGTGCGGTGAGAGAAAGCCTGTGTGGCTATATTTTGCTTGGACATTTAAAACCAGGGACTAGGACAGCACTAGGCTGATCCCAGTCGTTAGTTAGGAAACCTGTAAGTTTAGTCAGAGGTCAAGTTGACCAGGATTTATTTTGTTTATGTTTTTTTTGCCTTGCTGTGTTTTTGTCACTGTAAATAGAAAATAAACCGCACCTTTTTGATTTTGAAAACCACAACCTCCGTCTGCTGGGCCTGTTTTTGGGTGGGGAGCCCATCCCGGGGGTCACACATACCCGCTGCCGAGCTAACCCCCTCACACTACCTACAGTTTTCTGTCCCTAGAAAAAATGTTTTTTTTAATCACAATATAGCACAAGGACAATTCACTCACTGTCCTTACAGGTCCCTGGAAACAAGGACTTGCAGAGTGAAATAAACTGACACTCTCCCTACCTACAGTTTTCTGTCCCTAGAATAAATGTTTTTTTTAAGCACAATATAGCACAAGGACAATTCACTCACTGTCCTTACAGGTCCCTGGAAACAAGGACTTGCAGTGTGAAAGAAAAAAAACACTCTCCCTACCTACAGTTTTCTGTCCCTAGAAAAAATGTTTTTTTTAATCACAATATAGCACAAGGACAATTCACTCACTGTCCTTACAGGTCCCTGGAAACAAGGACTTGCAGAGTGAAATAAACTGACACTCTCCCTACCTACAGTTTTCTGTCCCTAGAATAAATGTTTTTTTTAAGCACAATATAGCACAAGGACAATTCACTCACTGTCCTTACAGGTCCCTGGAAACAAGGACTTGCAGAGTGAAAGAAAAAAAACACTCTCCCTACCTACAGTTTTCTGTCCCTAGAAAAAATGTTTTTTTTAATCACAATATAGCACAAGGACAATTCACTCACTGTCCTTCCAGGTCCCTGGAAACAAGGACTTGCAGAGTGAAATAAACTGACACTCTCCCTACCTACAGTTTTCTGTCCCTAGAATAAATGTTTTTTTTAAGCACAATATAGCACAAGGACAATTCACTCACTGTCCTTACAGGTCCCTGGAAACAAGGACTTGCAGAGTGAAAGAAAAAAAACACTCTCCCTACCTACAGTTTTCTGTCCCTAGAAAAAATGTTTTTTTTAATCACAATATAGCACAAGGACAATTCACTCACTGTCCTTACAGGTCCCTGGAAACAAGGACTTGCAGAGTGAAATAAACTGACACTCTCCCTACCTACAGTTTTCTGTCCCTAGAATAAATGTTTTTTTTAAGCACAATATAGCACAAGGAGAATTCACTCACTGTCCTTCCAGGTCCCTGGAAACAAGGACTTGCAGAGTGAAAGAAAAAAAACACTCTCCCTACCTACAGTTTTCTGTCCCTAGAAAAAATGTTTTTTTTAATCACAATATAGCACAAGGACAATTCACTCACTGTCCTTCCAGGTCCCTGGAAACAAGGACTTGCAGAGTGAAATAAACTGACACTCTCCCTACCTACAGTTTTCTGTCCCTAGAATAAATGTTTTTTTTAAGCACAATATAGCACAAGGACAATTCACTCACTGTCCTTACAGGTCCCTGGAAACAAGGACTTGCAGAGTGAAAGAAAAAAAACACTCTCCCTACCTACAGTTTTCTGTCCCTAGAAAAAATGTTTTTTTTAATCACAATATAGCACAAGGACAATTCACTCACTGTCCTTCCAGGTCCCTGGAAACAAGGACTTGCAGAGTGAAATAAACTGACACTCTCCCTACCTACAGTTTTCTGTCCCTAGAATAAATGTTTTTTTTAAGCACAATATAGCACAAGGACAATTCACTCACTGTCCTTACAGGTCCCTGGAAACAAGGACTTGCAGAGTGAAAGAAAATAAACACTCTCCCTACCTACAGTTTTCTGTCCCTAGAAAAAATGTTTTTTTTTAAGCACAATATAGCACAAGGACAATTCACTCACTGTCCTTCCAGGTCCCTGGAAACAAGGACTTGCAGAGTGAAAGAAAAAAAACACTCTCCCTACCTACAGTTTTCTGTCCCTAGAAAAAATGTTTTTTTTAATCACAATATAGCACAAGGACAATTCACTCACTGTCCTTACAGGTCCCTGGAAACAAGGACTTGCAGAGTGAAAGAAACTGACACTCTCCCTACCTACAGTTTTCTGTCCCTAGAATAAATGTTTTTTTAAGCACAATATAGCACAAGGACAATTCACTCACTGTCCTCCAGGTCCCTGGAAACAAGGACTTGCAGAGTGAAAGAAACTGACACTGTCCCTACCTACAGTTTTCTGTCCCTAGAATAAATGTTTTTTTTAAGCACACTATAACACAAGCACAAAACACACTGACACTCTCCCTACCTATCCTTCTCTTTCCCTAAACTAAAGGAATCCAGGTTAAGCAAGAAAGAAATAACAGTCACTGTCCCTGCCTATGCTGCTCTATCCCTGCTCCGGAACACACTACACTAGGCCGCCGTGCTGGCGGCCTTTTATAGTGTGGGGCGTGTACTAAACACCCTCAGCAATAATTGGCCACAGGCATCCTGCCTGTGGCCAATCATTGCTCTCCTCGCTGCCGGCGCTGTGATTGGCCAAGCATGCGGGGTCACAGTGCATGCTTGGCCAATCACAGCGCCTGGATGACACTGCGATGGCGTAGTGCATTGTGGGCCGTTCGCGTCACTCGAATTTGGCGCGAACGGCCCAAATCGTTCGATCTTCGTCGAACGATCGAACAGCCGATGTTCGAGTCGAACGTATGTTCGACTCGAACACGAAGCTCATCCCTACTCAAGACCCAGTAAGCCAGAGGATTTTCGGTGGGGAAGGTGTCCAAGTCTGACCTTGCCCCTAGATATTCCTGCACCATGTTTATCAGACGCTGGCGATGGTTGCTGGAACCGATCGTACTTTGGGGCTGCGGACTAAAGAATTGTCTGAACGCATCGGTCAGACGGCCACCTTCCCCACCGCTCCTTCTTTGACTGGCCGAAGCCTCAGCAACTCGTTGTCCAGGACCAGGAGTTTGTAACCTCCCAGTCTCTGGGAACGCGTTGCACAGACCTTTCTGCAAGGCCTCCCGGAGTTGTCTCATCCTCTGCTCCCTCTGCGACGGTAACATAAGGTCCGCAACCTTACCCTTGTACCGTGGATCAAGGAGAGTGGCCAGCCAGTAATGGTCCCTCTCCTTGATCCGAAGAATACGAGGATCCTTCCGCAGACTTTGCAGGATCAGGGAGGCCATGCAGCGTAGGTTTGCTGAGGCATTCGCTCCGGAGTCCTCTGGGTCACTAAGGACGACATGATCCGCAGCCACCTCCTCCCAGCCACGTACAAGTCCACTGGTTTCTTGGGACTGTAAATCATCCCTAAAAGACTGCTGCTGATGATGCTGAGTGCCAGCCTCCACCTCCATGCTGACACAATCCTCCTCCTCCTCCTCCTCCTCCTCCTCTTCCTGTGCGATGGGTGGGACAGAAGGAACACTGTCTGGGTAAAGGGGGCCTTGAGAGGCAAGGAAGTCCTCCTCTTCCTGCCTCTGTTCTGCCTCAAGTGCCCTGTCCATTATTCCACGCAGCGTGTGCTCCAACAGGTGGACAAGAGGTACAGTGTCACTGATGCATGCACTGTCACTGCTCACCATCCTCGTGGCCTCCTCAAATGGTGCCAGGACAGTGCATGCATCCCTGATCATGCCCCACTGGCGTGGAGAAAAAAACCAAGCTCCCCTGACCCTGTCCTGGTGCCGTAGTCGCACAGGTACTCATTGATGGCCCTCTGCTGCGTGTGCAGCCGCTGCAGCATGGCCAACGTTGAGTTCCACCTGGTGGGCATGTCACATATAAGGCGGTTCTTGGGCAGGTTCAACTCCTTTTGCAGCTCAGCCAGGCGAGCACTGGCATTATAAGATCTGCGGAAATGCACACAGACTTTCCTGGCCTGCCTCAGGACATCCTGTAAGCCCGGGTACCTGCCCAAGAACCGCTGCACCACCAGGTTAAGGACGTGAGCCACACAGGGCACATGGGTCAGTTGTCCCTGTCGGAGGGCGGAGAGGAGGTTGGTGCCATTGTCGCAAACCACCATTCCTGGCTTAAGCTGGCGTGGCGTCAACCACCTCTCGGCCTGGCCCTGCAGAGCAGACAGGACCTCTGCCCCAGTGTGGCTTCTGTCCCCCAAACACACCAGCGCAAGCACGGCATGGCATCTTTTTGCCTGCGTACTTGCGTAGCCCCGTGAACGGCTACGGAGCACTGCTGGTTCATAGGACAAACCACAGGAAGAGGCCATGGAGGAAGAAGAAGAGGAGGGGGTGGAGGAGAGAGGTGTGTCACAACCAGTAGTAGCATTTTGGAGGCGTGGCGGTGGAACAACCTCCAACACTACTGCACCTTGTCCTGCATCCTTCCCAGCTGCCAAAAGAGTGACCCAATGGGCCGTGAAAGAAAGGTAACGTCCCTGTCCATGCCTGCTGGACCATGAGTCAGCGGTAATATGCACCTTACCGCTGACTGCCCTGTCCAGCGAGGCCAAGACATTGCCTTCCACATGCCGGTAGAGAGCCGGAATAGCCTTCCGTGAGAAAAAGTGGCGTTTGGGAACCTGCCACTGAGGAACCGCACATTGCACAAACTCACGGAAGGGGGCAGAGTCTACCAACTGAAAAGGCAGCAGTTGAAGCGCTAGCAATTTAGCCAAGCTAGCATTCAACCGCTGGGCATGTGGATGGCTGGGAGTGAACTTCTTTCGACGGTCCAGCAGCTGGGGCAGGGAAATTTGCCTGCTAGAATTGGACGTCGGTGTACTGCTAGCAGAGTGGCCGCAAGTACTTGGCTGTGACACACCTAATTCTACACCTTCATTCCTCTCAGTGCATGTTTCAGAGAGGACTGAAGTTATAGTGGGGTTGGAGATCCCAGCTGATGCGGTGCAAGGAGAGGTCCGCTTTGTTCTTTGGTGTGGGTCTTTGAGGTAGGCTTGCCAACGAGCTGCATGGCAGGTCAACATATGTCTGGTCAGGCATGTGGTCCCCAAGCGGCTGATGTTTTGGCCACGCGATATATGCTTGAGACATATGTTGCAAACAGCAGCTGTGCGATCTGATGCACTAGCCTCAAAAAAGGCCCACACCAAGGAACTTTTTGAATGACGGGCAGAGGCAGCGCCCTGCACAGGCGGAGCTCTGCGGTGTGATTCCGTCGGTGTACTGCCCTTACGCTGGCCACCAAAGGGCATCCTGCCTCGTTGGAGATGTGCCTCCTCCTCATCCTCCTCCTCCTCCTCTCTACTATTAGGCACCCACGTGGAGTCAGTGACCTCATCATCCCCTCCCTCCTCATCACTGGAGCCAATCTGGCAGTATGCTGCAGCTGCTGGAACATGACTGCCAGATTGGTGTCCTTCTTGAGCATCCCCTCTGTCTGCTCTCATGCTACTGCCTTCCTGTAGCTGGGTTTCATCATCAGACCCTTCAAAACGCTGGGCATCCTCCTGGAGCATGTACCCAACACTGTGCTCAAACAGTTCGGGGGACTCCTCAGGAGGAGGACATGGTGGGTCTAGGGAAGGAGTGACTGATGATGAGTCTGACATTGATACCAGGGAAGAGGACGCTTTGGCAGCTGCTTTGCCAGTACCCTGAGCCTGGGTGAGAGAGGATGAGGAGGAGGAGGAGGGCTTGGTCATCCACTCTACCAAGTCTTCGGCATGATGTGGCTCAACATGTCCAGCTGCCGAAAAGAAGGACAAGCGTGTCCCATGGCCATGTGCTGATGACAATGCACCGCGTCCACGACCAGCACTGTTGCCCCCAGACACAGAGCCTGCTTGCCCTCTTTTATTGCCTCCTGACTGTCTGCCTCTCCTTGTTTGCCTTCCAGACATTCTAATAGATGGCCTGCAGGGAGATGGGAAAAAAGCAATAAGGGCTACCTTCAGGTGTCCTTCTCTGTCCCTTTACTTAAGGATTTCTAAATATGGTTGAGGATGATTGCTTTTGCACAGAATAGCACAACGACAATTTCCCTGACTGTCCAAAAAACAAGGATTTCAAAGATGGTTGATGAGGAATGCTTTACCACACTATAGCACAAGGAGAATTTCCCTCACTGTCCTTCCCTGTCCCTAGAAACAAGGATTCGCACAGTGAAAGAAACTGACACTCTCCCTACCTAGAGTTTTCTGTCCCTAGAAAAAATGTTTTTTTAAAGCACACTATAGCACAAGGAGAATTCCCCTCACTTTCCTTCTTTGTCCCTAGAAACAAGGATTCGCACAGTAAAAGACACTGACACTCTCCCTACCTAGAGTTTTCTGTCCCTAGAAAAAATGTTTTTTTAAAGCACACTATAGCACAAGGAGAATTCCCCTCACTTTCCTTCTTTGTCCCTAGAAACAAGGATTATCACAGTGAAAGAAACTGACACTCTCCCTACCTAGAGTTTTCTGTCCCTAGAAAAAATGTTTTTTTTAAAGCACACTATAGCACAAGGAGAATTCCCCTCACTTTCCTTCCCTGTCCCTAGAAACAAGGATTCGCACAGTAAAACACACTGACACTCTCCCTACCTATCCTTCTCTTTCCCTAAACTAAAGGAATCCAGGTTAAGCAAGAAAGAAATAAATGTCACTGTCCCTGCCTATGCTTCTCTTTCCCTGCTCCGGAACACACTACACTAGGCCGCCGTGCTGGCGGCCTTTTATAGTGTGGGGCGTGTACTAAACACCCTCAGCAATAATTGGCCACAGGCATCCTGCCTGTGGCCAATCATTGCTCTCCTCGCTGTCGGCGCTGTGATTGGCCAAGCATGCGGGGTCACAGTGCATGCTTGGCCAATCACAGCGCCTGGATAACACTGCGATGGCGTAGTGCATTGTGGGCCGTTCGCGTCACTCGAATTTGGCGCGAACGGCCCAAATCGTTCGATCTTCGTCGAACGATCGAACAGCCGATGTTCGAGTCGAACGTATGTTCGACTCGAACACGAAGCTCATCCCTATTCCTGAGCTCTAGAGATGTAGTCGGGAGATGGGAGAAAGTTGTAGAAAGTCAACCATCACTGCAGCTTTCCACCAGTCGGGGCTTTATGGCAGAGTGACCCGACGGAAGCCTCTCCTCAGTGCAAGACACATGAAAGCCTGCATGGAGTTTGCTAAAAAAACACCTGAAGGACTCCAAGATGGTGAGAAATAAGATTCTCTGGTCTGATGAGACCAAGATAGAACTTTTTGGCCTTAATTCTAAGCGATATGTGTGGAGAAAACCAGGCACTGCTCATCACCTGTCCAATACAGTCCCAACAGTGAAGCATGGTGGTGGCAGCATCATGCTGTGGGGGTGTTTTTAAGCTGTAGGGACAGAACGACTGGTTGCAATTGAGGGAAAGATGAATGCGGCCAAGTACAGGGATATCCTGGACGAAAACCTTCTGCAGAGTGCTCAGGACCTCAGACTGGGCTGAAGGTTTACCTTCCAACAAGACAATGACCCCAAGCACACAGCTAAAATAACAAAGGAGTGGCTTCACAACAACTCTGTGACTGTTCTTGAATGGCCCAGCCAGAGCCCTGACTTAAACCCAGCTGAGCATCTCTGGAGAGACCTAAAAATGGCTGTCCACCAACGTTTACCATCCAACCTGACAGAACTGGAGAGGATCTGCAAGGAGGAATGGCAGAGGATTCCCAAATCCAGGTGTCAAAGACTTGTTACATCTTTCCCAAAAAGTCTCATGGCTGTATTAGATCAAAAGGGTGCTTCTACTAAATACTGAGCAAAGGATCTGAATACTTAGGACCATGTGTTATTTCAGTTTTTCTTTTTTAATAAATCTGCAAAAATGTCAACAATTTTGTGTTTTGCTGTCAATATGGGGTGCTGTGTGTACATTAATGAGGAAAAAAATGAACTTAAATGATTTTAGCAAATGGCTGCAATATAACAAAGAGTGAAAAATTTAAGGGGGTCTGAATACTTTCCGTACCCACTGTACATCACATTGTGAGGAATAGTAGAAGAAAAGGGAAATTGGAAATGTTCCTACAATGTGTATGTACCAAACCCCAAAAAGGCGTAGGAACATGCCATACTATATTTCAGGGTAATCACAAGATAGCCAAGAGGACAAAAAGCAAAGACGCAATAAAATCAAATCAAAATAAAGAGTGGAAAGAAAACTACAACTCAGGGTAATCCAAGGATAACCAAGAGTACAAAGAGCAAGGAAGTAATGAAAATAAAAAATGGGAAATTAAGTATATCTACAGCCAAAATAGTTTTTCTTGTTTGGTTTTAGACTGAGAAGGCAATATTTAGAAATTCTGCAAGGTTCTTTGTTCTAGGGACCATTGTCACCAATACAGAAAAAAATTACAGTTGTCACCTCAAGAGGAGCAGAGGGGACATCTTCCAATGGTACAAAGAAACGGTGACTTCCCCAACCTATAACTTGCCTTAACAGCAAGGATCACATGGAAGGGCGACACAAGACAAAGAAAAAATCCCAGCTCAACTTACCAGCTAGCCTGCAACAAACCACATTGTCCTGTCTAACAGTTCATGTTAAAATTAGGGGTTTAGTTTGCACACGTTTGCAAATACATGCATGAGCTGCAGAGGCCACGACAAGGCACACCAGTATTATCAGCAGTCCTAACTCTATATATTGTGAGAGCCTCCATAGTAGGAGCACATGTATAATAATGGATAGATTGAGGGCAGGTATGCCTGGAGGGAGCCCACTCCTCCTTAACCACTTCTCTACTGTGCACGAAACCCCCTTCCTGCCCAAGCCATTTTTCAGCTTTCAGCGCTGTCACACTTTGAATGACAATTGCGCGGTCGTGCGACGTGGCTCCCAAACGAAATGTGTGTCCTTTTTTTCCCACAAATAGAGCTTTCTTTTGGTGGTATTTGATCACCTCTGCGGTTTTTATTTTTTGCGCTATAAACAAAAGAAGAGCGTCCAGTTTGGAAAAAAAACACTATTTTTTACTTTTTGCTATAATAAATACCCATTTTTTTTTTTTTAAATAAAATTTTCCTCAGTTTAGGCCGATACGTATTCTTCTACATATTTTTGGTAAAAAAAAAAAATCGCAATAAGCGCGTATTGATTGGTTTGCGCAAAAGTTATAGCGTGTACAAAATAGGGGATAGATTTATAGCATTTTTATTTTTTAATTTTTTTATTAGTAATGGCGGCGATCTGCGATTTTTTATTGTGACTGCGATATTGCGGCGGACACATCGGACACTTTTGACACATTTTTGGGACCATTCACATTTATACAGCGATCCCTGCTATAAAAATGCATTGATTACTGTATAAATGTGATTGGCAGGGAAGGGGTTAACCACTAGGGGGCGGGAAGGGGTTAAATATGTTCCCTCAATGTGTTCTTACTGTGGGGGGAGGTGACTGACTGGGGGAGGTGACCGATGGTTGTCCCTATGTACAAGGGACACACCATCGGTCCCCTCTCCCTCACAGGACGTGGATCTCTGTGTTTACACACAGAGATCCACTTTCCTGCTCGTTTCCCGGGCAATCACGGGTGCCCGGCGGCAATCGCGGCCGCCGGGCACGCGCACCGGGGCCTTGTGAATGCGGCGGGCGCGCGCCGCTGGCGGCGAGCGCGCGCCTCCTAGCTCGTTTTAAAGGGAGGACGTCATATGACGTCCTCCCAGAACGAGAGTATCCTCCGCCCGCCGTCAATTGACAGTGGGCGGGGGACAAGTGGTTAAAGGCACACGAGAGCACTAGACACCCAGCCAACAGCACAACGGCAGTGAAGGTGTACAGTGCACCTCCTCATCAAATAATCAACAGTACAAACAAACTAAAATTGCTACAACCTATAACTGGCCTTAACAGAAAGGAGCACATGGAAGGGGGATGCATGTTAAACAAAAACAAAGATAAATTCTCAGCTCAACTTACCAGCCAGCCTGCAACAAACCAAATTGTCCTGTTTAACAATTCACTTTAAAACAGGTGTTTAGCTTGCACACATTTGCAAATACATGCGTACATACAGTACATGTATTTGCAAGTGTGTAAACTAAACATCAGTTTTTAACGTGAACTGTTAAACAGGACAATTCAGTTTGTTGCTGGGTGGCTGGTAAGTTTAGCTGGGAATTTTTCTTTGTTTTTGTTTGACATCTTCCAGTGGAGGCACTGGGTATCATTTAACCTGGAAGACTAAACACATCTTGTAGTAGAGAAACTTTACTGCAGGAAGTCAGCTCCAGATTAAAGGTTAGTGCTTCAGCTAGAGCTGTATGCTTGCTTTAAAACCTGCTGGGGGAGTATTACAAAGTAGCCTGGAGTTGTGCTTTAACACACTATTGTTACCTTCCCCTGAACTGCACTTCGTGAAGTCCTTTTCTCTGAGTAAAATATAGCACGCTCTTTATTAAATATTGCTCTATACATATAACACACAAATAAGACTCAGAGGAGTCTATTGTAAGCAATAAATGAGCAAAGTTGATGAAAAACACTTTTTTCTCTTTTCACATGTGCCATTGTATTTAGGTACACGCCAGATGGATGTTGGGTTGCCATGGAAAGAACATGTTTTTCAAAAACCTATAAATAGTAAAGCAATATACAATCTTCGACCTCTTTATCCAGTCTAAAACCTGCACAGCTCATGCTGAATATTTTCCTTATGTGACTTTAGCGGAATTACTGTAAGAACCATTCGGTTTCATTGGAAAATAGAAATCTCATAAACTGATGCATAAACGTTAACTGAGCATGTTTGACCGCTCCCATTGCCTTTCCACTGATATTATTGGAATCTGTTGGGTCTTGTGTGGAGGGTGCCAAGGAGTATCACTTTCAGTATTGGGTTCCAAACTTGGATGACTTTTCAGGAATGGCCAATTTCATTACAGAGAAACAGGAAACAAGTGATGGGCTTTTTATTGAAGAGTTGGTAGAAAGGGGAAAAAGTCACAGAAAACTTCATAACGAGACATAATAGGGAAAACAGAGACGAATTGTTGTTATATTAGTAGATTTACGTTGAGCTCCTTGTTTGTTTCAAAGTATTTTACTGACATGTCCACTCTATGCTGTATTTGGACTCGGTGTTGCCCTAAATACAAATAAATGATGACATTTGCTGACGATCTGCCCCTTGGGTCATGCGGTTATCTGAGTAGAAACTACTATTAGAAAATGTATAACAGCATGAGGTCTTCTTCTTTATTATATAAAGGTAGTTTCTGACTGTGTAGGTCATCATAAAAGAGAATCTTTTTTTTTGTCTTCTGACTTTACTAACATTCCCCTGCACACATTTCACTTAAACCTCCTGCATGCACATCCCCTACACCTCCTGTATGCCCTTCCACCTAAACCCCTGCACACACTTGTCCCTACAACATTTGCACACATTCCCCCTTCTACACCAACTACACAATTCCTACTACATCTTCTTAAGCCCCATACACACGGTAGGACTTTTTGACAACAAACCTCAAAATGAGCAAGTTCAAAAAAAAATCCTACCGTGTGTACGCTCCATTGGACAAACTTTTTCGGTTTTCATCGGACAAAAGTTCCCTCTGCAAACGGACAAACTTTTTGGGAACAAAAGTCCTACGGTGCAAAGTCCTATCGTGTGTACAGAAATCCATCGGACTTTTGTCCGAAGTACAAATATGCAGGCACAGAACCAATGTTAAAATCAACCAACAATAGCAGAAGTTGACCAAAGGGTGGCGGTCAAGAGCAGAAAAGAGCAGAAAAACCACGTGATGTTGGGAAAGTTTTTGGAAAGTTTGCAGAAAAGTCTTGCCGTGTGTATGCTATGGGTGTGCCCGGCCAACTCCCTTCGGACAAAAATCCACAGAAAAGTTTGTTTGAAGTCCGACCGTGTGTACGAGGCTTAAATCCCTTTAGGCTAGGTTCACATCTATGCTATTGTGGTTGATGCAGTTTGCAGGTGCGTTTTGCGCTGCAGTTTTCATTTTTAAACCCACGTTTTTATGCGTTTTGCATGCAGTTTTTATGCTTTTTGCAGCTTTTCCTTTTTATACCTCAGCCGACCGCCGCCGTCATTTGACAGCGGCAGAATCGCACTCCTGCGTGAATCGCCAAAGCTGTAGGCTGGCGCTTTAAGGAGTATAGGGGGCATCGGCTCGCTCCTGCAGCGTGACGTAGGAGCCAATGCGCGTAGTCAGCGGCCAGTGGAGAGGAGACTGATCTGTTGTTCCTACTGATTAGGAACAACGATCAGTCTCCTCCCCAGGCAGTCCCATCCCCCTTACAGTTAGAACACACTGAGGGAACACATTTAACCCCTTGATCGCCCCCTAGTGTTAACTTCTTCCCTGCCAGTGACGTTTACACAGTAATCAGTGGCTATTTTTAGCACTGATCGCTGTGTAAATGTCAATGGTCCAAAAATAGTGTTAAAAGTGTCCGATCTGTCAACCACAATGTCGCAGTCCCGATAAGAAACGCAGATCGCCGCCATTACTAGTAAAAAAATAATTATAATAAAAATGCCATAAATCTATCCCCTATTTTGTAGACATTATAAACCCCCATACACACGGTAGGACTTTTTGACAACAAACTTCAAAATGAGCAGGTTTTCAAAAAAATCCGACCGTGTGTACACTCCATCGGACAAACTTTTTCGGTTTTCATCGGACAAAAGTTTGCTCTCCAAACGGACAAAATTTTTGGCAACAAAAGACCTATGGTACAAAGTCCTATTGTGTGTACAGAAATCCATCGGACTTTAGTCAAAAGTCCAAAGTACAAACACGCATTTGCCCAGAACCAATGTTAAAATCAAACAACAATAGCAGAAGTTGACCAAAGAGTGGCGGTAAAGAGCAGAAAAACCACGTAGTACGTCAATTGCGTCACTACGTTCATGTTTGTTGGCTGAAAAAGTCCTGCCGTGTGTATGCTATGGGTGTTCCCGGCCAACGCCCTTCAAACAAAAATCCACGGAAAAGTTTGTTTGAAGTCCGATCATGTGTATGAGGCTTTACTTTTGCTCAAACCAATCAATATACGCTTATTGCAAAAAAAATTTACCAAACATATGTATAAGAATGAATATCGTCCTAAACTGAGGAAGAAATTATTTTTTTTATATATTTTTGGGGGATATTTATTATAGCAAAAAGTAAAAAATAGATGATCAAATACCACCAAAAGAAAGCTCTATTTGTGGGAAAAAAAGGACGTAAATTTTGTTTGGGTACAGCATCGCATGACTGTGCAATTGTCAGTTAAAGCGACACAGCGCTGTATCGCAAAAAATGGCCCGCCAGGAAGGGGGTAAAACCTTCCGGGGCTGCAGTGGTTAAGCACACTGTATATGGTTGCTAAGGAGCAGGCCGGTAAGCCGGCCGCCACGTTCTTAACAACCGATGAGTCATCAGCTGTCAGCTGGCTTCCCTGCTGAAAGCTAAATGTTAAAAAAGAGTTGCCAGAAAAAAATTTGGGAAAAAACTTTGTGGGCCCCCCTTCCCAATATATACCAGGCCCTTCGGCCTTCAGTCTGCATGCTCGCATAAGGGTCTGGTATGGATTTTGGGGGGGACCCCACGCAATTTAAAAAAAAAATCTCCCTCCCCCTACACCTCCTGCATCTCCTATAACCTACATCTCCTGCACCCGCTATCTCCTACACTTCCTGAATCTGCTTACACCTACACCTCTTGCATCCTCCTACACCTCCTGCATCCCATTCCCCTTAAACCACCTGCAAACATTTCACCCTACACCTGCTGCATACCCTTCCCTCTATAACTCCTGAATCTTCTTTCCTCTACACCTCCTGCAACAAATCCTGCATCCTCTTCCTTCTCCATCTTGTGCATCCCCTTTCTCCTACACCTCCTGCATGCACTTCCCCTGCACCTTCTATATCCTCCGCCATCTACACCACCTGTGCACACTTTCCCTTACACATCTTGCACCCTTCTCCTCCTGCATCCCCTACACCTATTGTACATCTTCTGCACCCCTTTCTAACTACACCCTATGCATCCCCCTACATAGTTACATAGTTAGTCTGGTTGAAAAGGACACAAGTCCATCTAGTTCAACCAATAAAGGAAAAAAAGAAATACATTTTTTACAATCGTATGTATGATTTTCATCTGTGATGACCATAAAGTGAATAACTCAACACCAAGTACACTCTATGGACCACTTATCTATTTATACATTTTGCTAATTTCTCCCCTTAATCTCCTCTTCTCAAGAGAGAATGATATCAGTTCCTCCAATCTTTCCTCATAGCTGAGTTCCTCCATGCCTCTTATCAGTTTGGTTGTTCTTCTCTACACTTTCTCCAGTTCCCCGATATCCTTTTTGTGAACTGGTGCCCAAAACTGAACTGCATATTCCAGATAAGGTCTTACTAATGATTTGTACAGGGGCAAATTGATATCTCTCTCTCTGAAGTCCATACCTCTCTTAATACAAGAAAGGATTTTGCTCACTTTGGAAAAGTGCATGCCATTATTAAGCTTATGATCTATCAGAACACCCAGACCCTTCTCCACCATTGATTCCCCCAGTTGCTCTCCCCTAGTATGTATGATGCGTACATATTTTTTAGGCACCAGGTGCATAACTTTACATTTATCAACATTAAACCTCATTTTTCACATAGTTGTCCAATTAAACAGTGCATTGAGGTCGGTTTGTAAGTTGGAGAAATCCTGTAAGGACGTTATTCCACTGCATAGCTTGGTGTCACCTGCAAAGACTGAAATGGTACTTTTAATCCCAGACCCTATATCATTTATAAAGATATTAAAAAATAAGGGTCCCAACACTGAACCTTGGGGTGTGCCACTAACAGCCCTGGACCATTCAGTGTATGAATCCATAACCACTACTCTCTGAATTCTGTCTTTTAGCCAATTTTCTATGCATTTATAAACTGATCTTTCCAAGCCTGTAGACTTTACCTTACATATTAGCTGTGTGGGGGGAACTTTATCAAATGCTTTGGCAAAATTCATTTATAACACGTCCACACAGGGCAGCAATCAGAAATTTTGGGCCCCCTTACACAGCTTTAGGCCTGCCATACCCCCCCCCCCCCGGGCCTGACCACCAACATTCCCTAGGGCCTGCCCATTGGCCGTACCATCGAATCCGCTCACTGACCATCCCATACCATGTCCCTCTCCTCCTTCTCATATCCTTTTCCTTCTCCTCCTTCAGTTCCATCTCCCCATATCATGTCCTCCTCTTACAATCTCATCTCCCCCATCCCATGTCCTCCTCCTCCTCCATCCCGTGTCCTCCCCATCCCATGTCCTCCTCCTCCATCCCATGTCAGTAGGGCAGTAAACTGTGTCAGTAGTTTTTTTATTATTATTTATTAGCGCCCTGGCAGCAGAAAGAAGTGAAAAATCAGCAGAAAGTGTTAGCAGCAAAAGCTGTTATCCAGAGTGACAGATTTGCATGGAAGATTGGTAAAATGCAGCAATCTGTAAGAGTCACAGTCCCTCCACTAGGCATGAGGCAATCACAGTGATGACACCCAGACTTGATATTAGGGATTCTGTTTCCTTGCTGGAATATTTGTGCAGCACTCTGTAGTGATCAAAAGACTGGATCGGGCTCACATAGAATATAAGTAAAAAGAACCAGACAGCGCAAAACCAACCTATCACACTGCTGCTGAACACCGAAGGTCAATATAAAAAAATCTTTAAATGAAACGTATATGAAAAAAGCAGTGCAGCGCTAAAATCGCATTATAATAAAAACGTCCAAACAGTACAAGAGTTCAGAATTTGTAGGAAAATATTGATGAGTGGAACATCAAGAAGATAGAAGGATCCTCTAATCGTGTAACAGGGTGATTGACAATGATCATAAGTGAAGTCACTTCCGTGTATAACCGCCACCAGGTGTACAGGCCGCTCACCTTAAAGCATGGACCTCTGTTTTACCAGAAGGTCAAAACTGCAGTCCCTTAACAAGGGTAATAATAAAGATGAGAGGGTAGTCCTCATACGATCCTTCAATCACAGTCCTCACTCACTCGGTAATATCCAAAACGAACTCATACGTTAGCGTAGTTACATGCAAAATTCCAAAAGAAATACATAGTGCTCTCCATATAAAACACTTGATTTATTTGAATATAAATTGGTTACTCACAAGCAATGCACAGATAGCCCTGTGCCAAGCTGATGTTCATGTAACAAAAGTATAAAACCAGGTAGATGGCTGTCCTGACGACATATGGCCCCTTGCACGCGTATCGTCCGTAGGCAAGGACTTCCTCAGCGAAATATGCTGAGGAAGTCCTTGCCTACGGACGATACGCGTGCAAGGGGCCATATGTCGTCAGGACAGCCATCTACCTGGTTTTATACTTTTGTTACATGAACATCAGCTTGGCACAGGGCTATCTGTGCATTGCTTGTGAGTAACCAATTTTTATTCAAATAAATCAAGTGTCTTATATGGAGAGCACTATGTATTTCTTTTGGAATTTTGCATGTAACTACGCTAACGTATGAGTTTGTTTTGGATATTACCGAGTGAGTGAGGACTGTGATTGAAGGATCGTATGAGGACTACCCTCTCATCTTTATTATTACCCTTGTTAAGGGACTGCAGTTTTGACCTTCTGGTAAAACAGAGGTCCATGCTTTAAGGTGAGCGGCCTGTACACCTGGTGGCGGTTATACACGGAAGTGACTTCACTTATGATCATTGTCAATCACCCTGTTTCACGATTAGAGGATCCTTCTATCTTCTTGATGTTCCACTCATCAATATTTTCCTACAAATTCTGAACTCTTGTACTGTTTGGACGTTTTTATTATAATGCGATTTTAGCGCTGCACTGCTTTTTTCATATACGTCACATAGAATATAAGCATAGCAGCAAGCATAGTGAAGGGAGATTAGATGTGAGCATGAAGACCATATACACAAAGCAATGACAGGACAGATTCTATAAGTAGCAGACCCACATGAAAAGTTACTTGGATGGTGGTGGGGGGGTAGATAAATTGTGAGACATTAAAGTAGTTCAGCCTCTACCTGTAACATAAAGTTCCCCTTAGCACATGTGTGTACAGACATAGCCACTCATCAGTATCTGCACGGGGGAGGAGCCAGGACATCGATGCAGAAAAGGGGTAGAAGAGAGCCCTGTCATTGCACGCCAATAACTGGAGGGGCATTTCAGGGACAGGGAAGTGCTCTTCCTGCCAATCACCTCTGATCCCTCCTCAGCACTTCGCTCCCCATCTCCTCCATCTGCTGCCTGGATGAGCTCTGTGGCATGTAAGCAATCTCTGTCTCATCCAATCCTCTCCTCCTGCCGCTCCCCCGGCACCCGATCTCCTCAATGTCTGCAGCTCTACCACTTGTGATGTGAAGAAGATCAGGCGCTGGGGGAGCACCAGGAGGAGAAGATCTAATGAGACCGGCTTATGCCCCCCCCAATTTACAGTCCTGTTCCTTGGTACCAGAAGCTGTCTCATGTCTCATGGCTCTATACTTTCAGCCACTCCGCCACACTTCCTGGTTGCCAGGGCAACGCCAAGCTCACTCCTCACTGGCGCCGCCGATTAGACGCCTCAGGATGCACTCCTGCTGCAAATGGTGGAGGGGGAGGTGGGTCGAAATGAGTATGTACTGTGAAAATACCTCTGGGGCCCGATCCACTCAGGACTTCCGGGCCCCTTGAGATGCCCAGGCCTCTTACATGAGTGTGGATTGTACCCCCCTGGTCGCGGCCCTGCATCCACAGCCACTCCTTTGTCTAAGGTCTTACTTACCTTCTCATAAAAAAAATCAGGTTTGTTTGACAACTTCTGTCTTTCATGAATCCATGCTCTCTGTTGCTTAAAATATTTTTTTCCATCAGGGAAATATTTTTTTCCAGGGGTAAACCTTTGGCATCCCTGCAACGCATATTATTTGAATTCAGGGCAGTGAAAATACTTTTTGCTTGCAGAGATTTTCAGTATTACTCTAAAGATAGTCCAATTATTCTACTGTGTGTGCCATCGCAAAATATTGTCCAGGTGCTACAGAAATCAATAGCAATAACAAAAACAGAGAATACACCAAAAAGATGATGCGTGCACTATCTGGAATAAATGTAAAATCACCCAACTGGGAATAGATTGGGTTCATTGGTGCATTGATTATGTGAGGAGTATTTATATCTTTCAGCTCCTGATATCACCAAAGCCATCACAAGTGACACACAACAGTTTCTGCCATGGAAAGTAATCATATTTATCAGCCCATATGTGCTAGAATTGCTAGCTAATGTCTATTGTCTAATATCTATAGCAGACTGGCGCTGTGGGTTAGACTTGTGGGTTTACTATGCTATTTCTTCTTAGAAGAAGCACCTTGCTGGCAGTGTAGTTTGCCCAATCAAAGTCATTTGTCTGATAATTGGAACACTTGTTTAGGATTGAGACCTGTGGCTTTAGAGGAGACCTGGCACAAATCGTTCTTGTGCAGTTGCTTTCCATAGTATTATATAGAGCCATCTTCTAAGGCCAGCAACACACAATGAAGAATACGGGCACTTATTTTTGTTGACTAGCCCTTGCACAAATGATTGGTAATTTCAGGCAAGTGTTTCAGGCAAGTGGCAGTTTGTTATCAATTATTGAATTGAGTCTAAAGTGCTCAAGTGTCTTTATGCTGGAGTGTGGCTTTCACAAAGATTTGCAAACAAGACCTCTGCTTTTAATACAAAATTAGCAATAGTTGGTATTAGGCAAGGACCAGTTTTTGAATGGCCTCCCCCATTGTCTACCTTTAAATTGGTGGTAAACTGATTGTGTGTTTATGATTTTGTTTTGACGGTTGTTTTAGCATACATGCATTGCTTTCTTGTTTTAGGCACATAAAATGTATCTGTGTTTAATAAAGACCCAATAAAGCCTTAACTATTGTTCTAAGTAAAATTTCCCATATACTCCGTAACCCTTAGGAATTACATTAAATTAACTGGGAAATGTGCAGACAGGAAATCTTAAAAAAACACAGCAGAGTAACCCTGGCTCTTGTACTGTGTCACACAAACTAAATCTTTATTTGTCATCCAGGGACATTTCAAACGAACAGCTCTTCAAACAAAATGAGGTTGACGCTCCACATCATCTGCAGGAAATGTAGCTGAACAGATACTGAATGAAAATATTTGTCTGATCTGCTTCTTGATCATTCAAGACGTGGAGAAAACACCCCATCACTTTGCGAGTGACACTTCCCGATTAGACTGAGTGATTTTCAAAAAATAAAAGTTGAGCACTCAAGCCGTAATGAATGATGCCAAGCTGTAGGAAACCGACAAAGAAACAGCTAAGAGGGAAATTATAGCTATGAAGATGAGTTAGGTATAACTGTTTATATAAATGTGTATCTTCTCTTATCTGCATTCATGCTAATGTGCAGTATATGATTAAAGCATTCTAACATTTATATGGAAAGTTCTAGTGCAGTGGCGTATTATTCATGGGTGCAATATGTGCGGTACACATGGGCTCAAAGGGAAGGGGGACCCACTGTGCCCTCACACATTGCACATCATGGGCAGACACCATTTCTCTGCCTTTTTTGTCTCAGGGAGATCAGTATTTTTAATGTCAGAGATATGGACTTTAGAATCACATACACAGCAAACAAAACTTTAAATTATTATTTTTTTTTGTTAACATCATCGTAAAACCTTAAGCAATATTTCCAGTAAATGGCAAAACTTCTAAAATGCTGCTAGACAGTACATATCCCAGGCATGGTGTGATCCCCTAGTTAAATGTATACAACACACATGGAGGCTTATGTGCATATCTGGATGTAGACTATCTAATTGAGATCTCTCCAGGTGCTGGGGTTCCACTAACCATCTTGGATAGCTCTTCATGTTTTGCGACCTTGTCGCTTCTTCAGGAGCCTATAGTGCATCTATTTAAAGAAGAAGTACATTTAATAAGTGCACAGTTGATTAAAATATATATAACTCATATATTTTTCATTGGTACAGCACTTACTAATATTCGAACACAGATATTTTAAATTCTCGCTCTCGGGGTCAGAGGGGTGGCCCATGACACACTGCAGCTTCAGTCCTTGTGCCTCTGACCTCTGGCAGATGAATGCTCCCCCCGTATCTGAATTCCATGGTCTACATCTACATTAGAGAAAACTGAATTAGATGGTCTACATCCAGATATGGGCATAAGCCTCCATGTGTGCGGTATACGTTTTTAGCTAGGGGATCACACCATGCTTGGGATATGTAGTGCCTAGTAGGGATGAGCTTCGAGTTTAAGTCAAACTCATGTTTGACTCGAACATTGCCTGTTCGCCCGTTCGCCGAACAGCGAACAATTTGGGGTGTTCGTGGCAAATTCGAAAAGCCGCGGAAAATCCTGTAAAAGTCTATGGGAAAAATCTAAAGTGCTAATTTTAAAGGCTTATATGCAAGTTATTGACATAAAAAGTGTTTGGGGACCCGGGTCCTGCCCCAGGGGACATGTATCAATGCAAAAAAAAGTTTTAAAAACGAAAGTTTTTTCGGGAACAGTGATTTTAATAATGCTTAAAGTGAAACAATAAAAGTGAAATATTCCTTTAAATTTCGTATCTAGGGGGTGTGCATAGTATGCCTGTAAAGTAGCGCTTGTTTCCCGTGCTTAGAACTGTCCCTGCACAAAGTGTAATTTCTGAAGGAAAAAAAGTAATTTAAAAGCACTCGCAGCTATTAATGAATTGTCGGCTCCCGGCAATACAGAGAAAAGTCATTGATAAATAAATGCGTGGGGTCCCCCCAAATTCAATTACCAGGCCCCTTCAGGTCTGGTATGGATATTAAGGGGAACCCTGCATCAAATAAAAAAAAGAAAAAAAATGTAGGGTTCCCACAAATATCCATACCAGACCCTTCAGGTCTGGTATGGATTTTAAGGGAAACTCCACGCCAAATGAAAAAAAAATGGCGTGGAGTTCCCCCCAAAAATCCATACCAGACCCTTTATCCGAGCACGCAACCTGACACTCCGCAGGAAAAGAGGGGGACGAGAGAGTGGCCCCCCTCCTGAACCATACCAGGCCACATGCCCTCAACATGGGGAGGATGCTTTGGTGGTCTGTGACCCCTCAAAGCACCATGTCCCCATGTTGATGGGGACAAGGGCCTCATCCCCACAACCCTTGCCCGGTGGTTGTGGGGTTATGCGGGCGGGCGGCTTATCGGAATCTGGAAGACCCCTTTAACAAAGGGGACCCCCAGATCCCGCCCCCCTATGTGAATTGGTAAGAGGTACATTGTACCCCTACCATTTCACAAAGAAAGTGTAAAAAATTGTAAAAAAACACACAGACACCATTGGGAAAAGTCCTTTATTAAAAAAAAAATAGCGGTGGTAATCCATTCTCGGTATCCTGCGATGGGTGATCTCCTATCCGGGGTCCAGCAATGGATGATCTCTCCTCTCCAGGTCCAGGCTTCAACGATGATGTCCAGCACAGCGAGGAACAGCAAGCATCCTGTCTCCACCGGAGACACCCCGGGAATGACGCAGCTTCAGCCAGTGACAGCTCTTATGTAGCTGAGGGCGGAGCCACCCGTCACGTGACTCCGTCCCCCTCTGACGCAAGGGGAAACCTGGGCTTCCCCAGTGACGCTTTCTTTGTGAAATGGTAGTGGTACAATGTACCCCTTACCAATTCACATAGGGGGTGGGATCTGGGGGTCCCCTTTGTTAAAGGGGTCTTCCAGATTCCGATAAGCCCCCCGCTCGTAGACCCCCACAACCACCGGGTTGTGGGGATGAGGCCCTTGTCCCCATCAACATGGGGACATGGTGCTTTGAGGGGTCACAGACCATGTTGAGAGCATGTGGGTCTGAAGGGTCTGGTATGGATTTTTGGGGGGAACCCCACGTAATTTTTTATTTTAAATTGGATGCAGGGTTCCCCTTAATATTCATACCAGACCTGAAGGGCCTGGTAATTGAATTTGGGGGGACCCCCACGCATTTTTTTTTTTTTTTATCAATGACTTTTCTCTGTATTGCCGGGAGCCATCAATTCATTATAGCCGCCAGTGCTTTTAAATGACTTTTTTTCCTTCAGAAATTACACTTTATGCAGGGACAGTTCTAAGCATGAAACAAGTGCTACTTTACAGGCATACTATACACACCTCCTAGGTACGAAATTTTAAGGAATATTTCACTTTTATTGTTTCACTTTAAGCATTATTAAAATCACTGCTCTTGAAAAAACTGCCCTTTTTAAAACTTTTTTTTGCATTGATACATGTCCCCTGGGGCAGGACCCGGGTCCCCAAACACTTTTTATGATAATAACTTGCATATAAGCCTTTAAAATTAGCACTTTAGATTTTTCATGTTCGAGTCCCATAGATTTTAACGGTGTTCGGATATCCGAACAAATGTATTGCCTGTTCGCAAGTTCTGGTGCGAACCGAACTGGTGGGTGTTCGGCTCATCCCTAGTGCCTAGCAGCGTTTTAGCATTAACTGGAAATGTTGTATAAAGTTTTAAGATGTTCCCAATGAGTGGGCGCTATATGTTGAAATTATAGTTGTCTGGGCATTAGTTTGGTCCAGAGATATTTATTTAAATTGTGGCGCCATTTCAGTTTAGCTGGTTGCGTGATTTGCCCCCCCCCCAGCGGTAGGTGTTGCTGTCACCACTGGTCAGGGTTGGAAAGGCAACAGGCTGGACGTATTGGGTGCCTCTTTCCCAGAGGTAGCACAGGGGGAGTGGTGAACCCGCTGTCCATACTGGGAGAGGGTACTTAAGGGACGGACGTCATTATTCAGGGTCGTTGGCTGGTGGTTTGTCCCCGATCTTCACCTGAGGGCCCTCCTGGCCTCAGGGATGTGTTGGCAGTTCCCGCCTCGGGGCCACGTTGGCCCGAGGCCTCGCAACTGAGATGTAGGCCCAGGAGTTACTGGGGCCTACCGATCCAGGGAGATCCTGTGTCGCCTTGCCTGATGGAAGGGACCGAGCAATTGAGGACTCAATTGGAGGATGTTCCTGGATCCTAAAAGTCTACCTCACAGCGGCTGAAAGATCCTGGCACTGAGAGTTGTGTTATTTCTGAGAGAGCTAACCCAGTGAGGGGTTACACAAGTCTGTGGCAGAGACTATTGAACAAATTCCAATACCTAGTCTGTGGCAGAGACTATCTTTGATCGAGCTTCGCACCGGTCTCTAGGCCAGTGAGAGTGGGCCTATCCAGTGGTTGTCGAGTCCAGCGTGGAGACAGTTGCTCCTCTGGACCTAAGAGATTTCCGTGATTGACAAGTAAGATACCTGAGTCCTCCCCATTCCTCTACCCCTCTGTTGGAACGTTTATTCAAATAAACCCTTGAAAGAGACTTTGTGTTGGTGCAGACATTTCTTCCAGAAAACTCTTCAAGGAGAACCCCTGGAGCCGAACATTTGGAACAGTGAGGTAACGTGCAGACCCAAAACTAAACCAGCAGCTCCTACAGGGGTACCACTACACAAGTTTTTTATGTGTTCAGATGCATTTTCAATGTGTTCCAGTGTGTTTTTCCCTCTTTTTATTTTTTTTGCTGTAATGCGTTCCCGTACATTTTTTATGCATTTAGATGCATTCTGGTGCATTTTTTATGTGTTTTGCCACATTGCAGAATTTTTTTTGCCATTAAAATCTATGTAACCTACTGTCCATGAGTTTTTGATACAGAAAAAAAAATAAAAACTCAATTGCATGTGATGTGAACCATCCCTAAGTCTTAAACCTGACTTTACTATTTCCTAACCTGGATGGGATTGCAGTCTCTAGTGTATCTTCCCTATTTAACTGAGTTAGAACAGTCATAAATAAGCATAACTTGATTCAATGGAATGTACAACTAGTCTACAGTGAAACTCTGAAGGGTTTAGAGAATTCCCGGATTCCAGAGTCACAGGCTTGGCATTAGCTGTTGCCAGAACACAAGACTATCGGCAAACAGAGGATTTTTCATAGTGGGTAGTGTGGTGCCAGCATGAAGAACAGAAGACATCTCTCCTTTATGACCTAAACTGCTGTACACTCTGAGGATGGCTAAAGAGTTATTTTCAATATATACTTGTTTGGTGCATTCATTTTAAAAAGAAAGAAAGAAAGTTTGGTCAGGGTGGACTTTGAATGAGGCCAATCACTATATAGAGTAAGCATGTGGGGTATAAAACACAGTATTGCTTATATGGGTTCCAACAAAAAAAGGGGGAGTTTATTGGGGACTTTGAATGAGAGATGTATACCAAAAAGCAGTCTTAGCAAAGAGCATTTTATTTTACCTTGTGAGATCATGTACAGCATACTTAAGTCCTGCAACACATGGGTCACTGGAAGGGCTAGATGGTGTTGGAAAATCTAGAGTCAAACAATATAAAAGACATAAAATAATCTATATGGACACCATGCATCTATGTAAGCCTGACGCGTTTCGTTGGGGTGTACCAACTCTTCAGGGGCGAATGCAATGGTGAGCTATAAAGAGACATAACCATATGGTATAATATTGTAGCTGAATAATAGGAATAAGTAATGGGTGTAAGGGACAGGATGGACATCCCTATAAATACTCACGTCAACTGCATAGATGTGAACGGAGGATCAGAGCTGTTAGAGATGTCTGGCATGGGAGCTGAGGTAGAGACATGTGGACAAGTAGGGAGCACTGTGGATTCCCCAAGGCCAATGTGCAAATGTAGGTGAGAGTGAGCCAACACTTCTGTGGATTGAGATCAGTAGTATATATTGATTGTATAATATTATTAATAATAAGTGGGAAAAGCCCATACACCAGGTCAGATGAAGGGAAGAACTGAGCCTAAATGAAAAAACAGATGCTCAAAAAACGACCTATACACCTAAAACTACCTATACCATGTTCACCTATACTTTTAGCACTTTGTCCATCTTTCCCTTTGGTTCCTTTACTATCTCACCCAGGATATATATTTTTTTTCTTTCTTCCACTTTCATACTTGGTGCTTTTTTGAGTATCTGTTTTTTCATTTATGCTCAGTTCTTCCCTTCATCTGACCTGGTGTATTGGCTTTTCACGCTTCTCATTAACCACTTGCCTACCAAGCACTTACCCCCTCTTCCTGCCCAAGCCATTTTTCAGCTTTCAGCTCTGTCACAATTTGAATGAAAATTGTGCGGTCATGCTACACTGTACCCAAACAAATTTTTTATAATTTTCTTCACATAAATAGAGCTTTCTTTTGGTGGTATTTAATTACGGCTGGGTTTTTTATTTTTAGTGTAGCGCCCACTACCTTTTGGTATGTGTAGAAATAGGGTTTTATTGTTTTAAACTGTCAGTGCAGGCAAAATCTAGTCAGGCCTGTGCATTAAGCTAGGCCTGGTTGTTTTGATCTGGGACTGGGAGTGTCAGAGTAGCAGTGGGTGTGGCCACCTGTGCTCAGACTCTGGAACTCCTTCCCTGCTTTCAGGAGAATGTTCTGGAAGGGGGCGGAGCTGGAGGCTCTGAGTGACAGGCAGCTTGTGTGGCAGCTCTAACCAATCCCCAACTAGGGTTGGCAGGGGGCGGGCCTGCTATATAAGCTGAGGTAACATGCCACTGGGGAAGAGTCGTGAGAGGAAAGAAGATGGGGCAGTAGTTTCTGTGTGAAGGCCCCAGGCCCGAGGGCCTACCAGGTGCTGGGGAGAAAGTCCTGATGGAGGACCACTTTTCTTTAACACTGCAAAGGAGGAATTCAACATTAAGAGAAAGGAACCTGGAATTGTTACTGCTGGACTGTACGGTTTAACCATGTCTCTTCCATGGACCGGGACCATGGAACAGGTCAGTGGGTACATGACAGCAAGTGATGGGACCAGAGGAATAAATAACACAAGTAAAAAATGCGCATGAGTCCAAAGTCACTAATATCTCAAAGGTATATAATCAAATGGCGCATGTACAAAAAGATGTACAGTCAGTGAACATGGGGTCCAGGCTCCGGGGGGAGAGGGATGAAGCGGAGGCTGGAAGAATAGTAATAATAATAGGAGAAGTCACATGTGCGAGCTCAGGGCTGCCATTCGAGGTGAAACAGAAACCATGTTCCAGGGTACTGTAAAGAAAAGCAAGGGAGAGGCGCCTCTGAGTGCAGACGTTTTAAAACAATTTAATAAAAGATAGTGCTACAAGCAACTCACATTTGTATGGTTAAAAACGTGCATTGTACGAAATCCAGTTAGAAGAGGAAGATGTCATCAGGTCTGTCACGGAGTATCTCCTCCTGCTGGGGCACTGTGCTGCTGATAGTCAGTTCACTGCTGTAGATGGTATGGATACGGCCGTCAGCGGTGAAGAAAAGCAGTGCAGGGCCTTGGAGATGTTGATTGAATAGCAGGCGAGGGCCGATGACGTCACTGGCGTGCGACGCGTTTCCCGAGCCGGCGTACTGCGTGTAGTGTGGCAGTCGCACTCCTTTGTCAAGCTAGTGAATGGGTTGGAGGAGCTAGTATTTGATAGACAAGGCAGTGGGCGGACGGAAGCGGAGGGGGCGGAGATAGAAGAGAGACGGAACTGGGGCGGGGGAGGGGGGGGGGGTTTGTTTGGAAGTGTCAGCAGAGAGAGCTCTAGATAATGGGACCAGATGAAGGTGGTAGTATGGGGACAAATTGAACATGAATTGACATATAAAAAAATATATAAAATAAAAACGGAAATGGAGAGGGAACTGATAGTGTGGGAGGAGGGCAGGAAATATACATATACAAATGTATTCATGGGGAATAGCAGGGGCCAGCTGGGGTAGATGAGAAAAAAAAAAAAAAAAAAATTTAAAAAAAAAAATAAAAAAAAATAAATAAAAAAAAAAAAAAAAATAATCAAAAAATTAATCTGTGCATAATAATGGTTTGAGGGGGGGGATGTTTGTGGGTTATTAGGGGGCTGTTTATGTTATTGTATTATATTAGCTAACACATATATTTGTATTTATATTTATATGGGGAGGGGGGGGAAAGGGGGGGGAAAGGATTGGTATAGTGACCAGCAGCGGATGGTGTATGTGCATATGGATGCCGAAGGTGTATGGAATGGGACCATAATGTCTAGAGGGATATATGAACATGAGGGACGGAAAAATATACACACATATATATACATACACACATACACATATACATACATATATATATACATACATATATACATATATATACATATATATATGCACATGCATAAAACACACATATAAAAACATGCATACATAGAAAAGCATGTACAAAATATGCATGAACGACCAAGGTAATGAAAGTTATGTGTGCACATACATGCACATACATACACGCACATACAGATGCAAGTACATGATTGAAAATAACATGGGGTACATAGTAGTAGTAAATATGGCATTACAACAATACACAGATATCGAAAAATATGAAGAAATGTGTATACGTATGCATATATACACATATATACACATACACACATATACACATACATGAACAGCAACAGTAATCAATCAGGAAAAGGGGGGGGCGGGGGTTAGAGAAGGGAAGGGGATAATAAAGAAAAGAAGTAGGAGAGGGGGTGGGTAGAAGCAGCAAGAGGGGGGGGGGAAAGAGGGGGGAAAAAAAAAAGGGAAGGGGGTAGGGGGGAAAAAGAGAAAGAGGGGGGGTTGATTAGAAGAGAGACAGAAATATAGATAGGTGGCACAGGAGAGAAAGATAGAGAGGGGTCCACGGGGGGGGGTTGTTGTTTTTGGGGGCTATACTTACACACACCCGCCACCCCCAAGTATCGAAACAACAATATACGGTATATGATAACCTGTAAAACACATATAGTATCAGAAGTGGAATTACATGTGGAATTACATGTTGGCAGGATAGGTTATCACAGTATTAAAGATATTAAAAATATTATTAAAAATATTATGTATTGGAAATGGTCTCAAGATTGTTAGATTAAAGTTAATAATAGCAGCAGTAGCGTGGAAGAGGGAAAGAAAATATTAAAATATTGAAATATTAAAATATTAAAAGATTTTTATTAAAAATATTATAAGATGGTGTGTATTTCGATGCTCTCATTGATACCTCCAGGTGAGAGAACATCTAGGCTATAAATCCAATAGGTCTCGCGGGCACATAGTTTCTTGAATCTTTCAGCTGCAGGGAGGGATTTATCGATTTGTTCGATAACCCACACCTGGAGTCCTACAGTGGCTCCTTGATGGAATCTGGCGAAATGTTTGGGGACGCTGTGAGGGTCTGTACCACCCTCTATAAATCTACGGTGTTCCCCAAATCTCTGTCTTAATGGACGTATGGTACGGCCTACGTACATTAGGCCACAAGGGCAACTAAGGCCGTATACCACAAAGTCTGATGAGCAGTTGAAGAATTCCCTCAGCTGATATGTTTTCCCTTTTGTACTGAAACTTTTTTGGCCATGTTGAACAAATTTGCACGTTTTGCAAAGTGTTTTGCGGCATTGATACATTCCTGTGATGGGTATGAGAACAGGTATGGGTGTAAATGAAGTAATGGTTGGTTTGAGTTTGCTGGGGGCGAGTTTGTTCTTCAAATTCGGAGCCCTTCGGTAGGTAACTCTAGGGTGAGATGGCAGTTCAGATTTCAAATGTGGGTCCTGCTGGAGGATGTTCCAATGTTTGACTAGAATTTTTTCCATCTACAGCAGTGAACTGACTATCAGCAGCACAGTGCCCCAGCAGGAGGTGATACTCCGTGACAGACCTGATGACATCTTCCTCTTCTAACTGGATTTCGTACAATGCACGTTTTTAACCATACAAATGTGAGTTGCTTGTAGCACTATCTTTTATTAAATTGTTTTAAAACGTCTGCACTCAGAGATGGGACCAGAGGAGTCTATTGAGGAGACTTGGGAATATCTGCTGTTGCCCCTAGTAACTGAAAGCCAGAAGGGGGTGTCTTAGATGGGATGTTGCACGGTCAGTCCTACACAGCAGGATGTTAC
Source organism: Rana muscosa (assembly GCA_029206835.1). Taxonomy (NCBI): domain Eukaryota; kingdom Metazoa; phylum Chordata; class Amphibia; order Anura; family Ranidae; genus Rana; species Rana muscosa. The sequence goes on along the minus strand of CM055124.1, from coordinate 213,131,136 downwards.
AAGGAGAGACTCTAACCTTATCTTATCTCAAAATGGAAGGCAGTGGCCGGGGAACTCAGCATTTCCATCACTGGACTATTTGGGCCTAGTAGTCCATTAGTTACCATTTGCAGTAGAGGGAATGTGGGTCGGAGGGGGTATATGAGGATACCTTCCGGACACAGGGCTGGCATCTGGATAACTGATTATTACCACAAAAAGTCATTCAGAGTGACTTGTCCTAACAGTGCAGCATAAAGGGAGCAATAGTCTGCAGTGACACAGCTCACTAAACTACAATCTTTGCTTTGCCTTATTCTCAGAACTAATGTGCAAATATCTATGGGCATCCCATGTCACTACACCCTTACCCAACTCTACCCAAGAAACTTTTATAATAAAAATACCACAAGGTAAAGCAAGTGACTCTTCATTGTGTCTTATGGATGGATGAGGAGAATGGACAGCAGGATGATGTGTGGATCTTTTGAACTTGTGCCCAGAATGCACCGCTACATTTACAAAAAAAAAAGACCAAAAATTAAAAAATAAATGTTTTTTACTTAGTTTATGTCAGTAAATTTTGTAACTAAGTAATTTTTCGCCTTCACTGATGTGCGCTGATTAGGGATGAGCCGAACACCCCCGGTTCGGTTCGCACCAGAACATGCGAACAGGCAAAAAATTTGTTCGAACACGCGAACACCGTTAAAGTCTATGGGACACGAACATGAAAAATCAAAAGTGCTCATTTTAAAGGTTAATATGCAAGTTAATGTCATAAAAAGTGTTTGGGGACCCTGGTCCTGCCCCAGGGGACATGTATAAATGCAAAAAAAGTTTTAAAAACGGCCGTTTTTTCAGGAGCAGTGATTTTAATAATGCTTAAAGTGAAATAATAAAAGTGAAATATTCCTTTAAATTTCGTACCGGGAGGGGGTGTGTATAGTATGCCTGTAAAGTGGCGCGTGTTTCCCGTGTTTAGAACTGTCCCTGCACAAAATGTCATTTCTAAAGGAAAAAAAGTAATTTAAAACTATACTCACGGCTATTAATGAATTGTCGGTCCCGGCAATACAGATCAAAGTCATTGAAAAAAACACCGGGGTTCCCCCCAGTCCTTTACCAGGCCCTTTGGTTCTGGTATGAATATTAAGGGGAACCCCTGCCGTTTTTTTCAATGACTTTTATCTGTATTGCCCGGACCGACAATTCATTAATAGCGAGTATAGTTTTAAATTACTTTTTTTTCTTTCAAAAATGACATTTTGCACAGGGAACCAAAATTTAAAAAAAAACATGCGTGGGGGCCCCCCAAATTCAATTACCAGGCCCTTCAGGTCTGGTATGGATATTAAGGGGAACCCTGCGCCAAATAAAAAAAAATGGTGTGGGGTTCCCCCCAAAAATCCATACCAGACCCTTAAACGAGCACGCAACCTGGCAGGCCACAGGAAAATAGGGGGGGACGACAGAGCGTCCCCCCTCCTGAACCGTACCAGGCCACATGCCCTCAACATGGGGCGGAGGTCCCCATGTTGATGGGGACAAGGGCCTCATCCCCACAACCCTTGCCTGGTGGTTGTGGGGGTCTGCAGGAGGGGGGGCTTATCGGAATCTGGAAGAGCCCTTTAACAAAGGGGACACCCAGATCCCGGCCCCCCTATGTAAATTGGTAAGGGGTACATTGTACCCCTACCATTTCACAAAGAAAGTGTAAAAATTTGTAAAAAAACACACAGACACAGTTGGGATAAGTCCTTTATTAAAAATAAAAAAAATTAAGATAAAAAAAAGATTGCAGCGGTGTAAATCCACTCTCGATCTCCACACCAGCGATGGATGATCTCCAGGCTCCAGCGATGATGTCCAGCGAGGAACAGCACACGATCCTGTCTCCACCGGAGACACCCCGGGAAGGACGCCGCGGAAGCCTGACAGGTCTTATGTAGCCGAAGACGGGGCCACCCGTTACGTGATCCCGTGCCCCTCTGACGCAAGGGGAAACCCGGGCTTTCCCAGTAACGTGACGGGTGAACCCCACCCCCTCTGATGCAATGGGAAACCTGGAGAAGCCCAGGTTTCCCCTTGCGTCAGAGGGGGACGGGGTCACGTGACGGGTGGCCCCATCCTCGGCTACATAAGACCTGTCAGGCTTCCGCGGTGTCATTCCCGGGGTGTCTCCGGTGGAGACAGGATCATGTGCTGTTCCTTGCTGGACATCATCGCTGGAGCCTGGAGATCATCCATCGCTGGAGTGGATATCGAGAGTGGATTTACTCCGCTGCAATCTTATTTTATTTTAATTTTTTTTTAATTTTTAATAAAGGACTTATCCCAACTGTGTCTGTGTGTTTTTTTTACAAATTTTTACATTTTCTTTGTGAAATGGTAGGGGTACAATGTACCCCTTACCAATTCACATAGGGGGGGCCGGGATCTGGGGGTCTCTTTGTGAAATGGTAGGGGTACAATGTACCCCTTACCAATTCACATGGGGGGGTGGGATCTGGGGTCCCCTTTGTTAAAGGGGTCTTCCAGATTTTGCTAAGCCCCCCGCCAGCAGACCCCCACAACCACCGGGCAAGGGTTGTGGGGATGAGGCCCTTGTCCCCATCAACATGGGGACCTCCGCCCCACGTTGAGGGCATGTGGCCTGGTACGGTTCAGGAGGGGGGGTGCTCTCTCATCCCCCACTATTTTCCTGCGGCCTGCCAGGTTGTGTACTCGGATAAGGGTCTGGTATGGATTTTGGGGGGGAACCCCACGCCATTTTTTTTTATTTGGCGCAGAGTTCCCCTTAAAATCCATACCAGACCTGAAGGGTCTGGTGTGGATATTTGGGAGAAACCCCACGCCATTTTTTTTTTATTTGGCGCAGGGTTCCCCTTAATATCCATATTTGCCGCGAACACCCCAAATTGTTCGCTGTTCGGCGAAAGGGCGAACAGGCAATATTCGACTCGAACTCATGTTCGACTCGAACTCGAAGCTCATCCCTAGCGCTGATGAGGCGGCACTGATGGGCACTGATAGGCTGAACTGTTGGGTATTGATGAGGTGGCACTTATGGGCACTGATGAGGCAGCACTTATGGGCACTGATTAAGTGGCACTGATGAGGAGGCACTAATATGCCGCACTTATGGGCACTGATAGGTGGCATTGATATGTGGCACGGATGAGCACTGATAGGCGGCACTGATGGGCACTGTTAGGCGGCACTGATGGGCACTAATAGGTGGCACTGGTGGGTACTGATAGGCAGCACTGGTGGGCACTGATAGGCGGCATGGATAGGCGGTACTGATGGGCACTGATGGGCATTGATGGGTGGCACTGATGGGCGACACTATGGGCATTGATTGACAGCAGTGATGGGCATTGATGGGCAGCACTGATATGCGGCACTGATAGCCAGTACTGACTGGCATTGCTAATGGACACTGATTGGCAGCACTTGTGGGCAATGGTGGGCACTGATTGCTGCCACTATTGGGCACTGATTTCTGGCACTGGTGGGCAATGATGGGCACTGATTGGCGACACTAAATTGCAATACTGTAATCAGGGCACTGATGATCAGTGCCCTGATTACATTCCTAGATGTCCCCCTGTGAGGAGATGCCACTGATCGGCTCTCCTCGCCACACACTCTGTCAGTGTGAGGCGAGGAGGACCGATTACCGGCATCTCCGTGTTTACAATGTGACCAGCTGTAATTGGACACAGCCGATCATATAGTAAACGAGCCGCGGCCGCGGCTCTTTACAGAGATCAGGGTCGCGCCGTGTCCAAGCAACACGCCGCGCCCGCAATCACCACGCTGCGCGCCCCCACGGGCCCGCTGTCATATGACGTTGTCTCAGAACGAGAGCTGCACCACTCCGCTGTTATTTGACGGTGGGCAGGCGGCAAGCAGTTAATAATATTATGTGTAAAAAAAAAAACAAGCGTTAGCACTGCGCTAGAAATATTAAAAACTAATGATAAGTGAGTAAAAGCTGCCGGCACCAAAAGTCTTAATACAAAAAACTCAAATGCAATGTGGTAAATATAGATGCAGCGCTAATAATGTGAAAAACATCTGATTTGACCAATATTTAGAAAGTAATGGTAAAAAAATTCTTAATCAGAAAAACTAAAGCAAATACCCAATATGGTGATAAAGGCTCTAGCAATATGTAAAACATATGATGTGTGATGAACAAATGAATAATAGATAATTGTGAACAAAACACAGAGAAAAATACCCAAATGAATGATATAAAACTCAATATAATGTGGACCCGTAGAAAATAGAGAAAAAACTAAAATGAAATAAATCACTAAAGCAAAGTCCCATTCCAGTGAGGATCTGTGAACCAAAATATATAAACCAACAAAAGTCCATATTAAGTGGAGAAATGAATTTGTAGAAAAATATTAGGTGTAAAGAGATCCTTCTTTCAAAGTGCTTCACCCCCAAGTGAGTATTAAATCTCCTTACCGACTAGAAATGACCACCGTGAGGTAGTCTCACCAAGCACAAAGGGTCTGGTATGGATTTTTGGGGGAACTCCACGCCATTTTTTTTAAATTTGGGGTGGAGTTCCCCTTAAAATCCATACCAGACCTGAGGGGTCTAGCATGGATATTTGGGGGGAACCCCACGTCTTTTTTTTTTTAAATTTGATGCAGGGTTCCCCTTAATATCCACACCAGACCTGAAGGGCCTGGTAATTGAATTTGGGGGAACCCCCACGCATTTCTTTTATTTTTTTATCAATGACTTTTCTCTGTATTGCCGAGAGCCGACAATTCATTATAGCCGCGAGTGCTTTTAAATGTTTTTTTTTCCTTCTGAAATGACATTTTGTGCAGGGACAGTTCTAAGCAAGGGAAACAAGCGCTGCTTTACAGGCATACTATACACCCCCCAGGTACGAAATTTAAAGGAATATTTCACTTTTTATTTTTCACTTTATGCATTATTAAAATCACTGCTCCCGAAAAAAACGAGGTTTTTAAAACTTTTTTTTGCATTGATACATGTCCCCTGGGGCAGGACCCGGGTCCCCAAACCCTTTTTAGGACAATAACTTGCATATTAGCCTTTATAATTAGCACCTTAGATTTTGAACGTTCGAGTCCATTGTATTTAATAGGGTTCGAAAGTTCATGTGAACTTTAGGTCTGTTCGCAGGTTCTGGTGCGAACCGAACAGGGGGGTGTTCGGCTCATCCCTAGTCCTCAGTCTAATGCTTCTACTTTCCCTGAACAATCACAGGCTGGGGGAGGGAGGAGACCTATTAGAGCTACTTAAAGTGGTTGTAAACCCTTTTTTACAACTTTATGCTACAGGTAAGCCTATAATAAGGCTTACCTGTAGCTACCCAGGATATCTCCTAAACCTGCACGGTTTAGGAGATATCCCCTGACATCGGCAAATGCGCACTGGACCAAACTGAAGCAATGGCACCTATGTGCCGTTGCTTCAGTCTACGTTCCATTACCGGCGGCTACCGCGCATGCACGGGACTGACGTCATCGCGGCCCCAATCACAGCGCCGGAGCCGCGATAGCCGAAAGTAACTCCGGGACGACATGTTGGCGGCCGGAGGGGGAGACGTGGACTGCTGCAGGGGCTTCGATCTGGGGTAAGTAATACATAATGAGCTGGTATGCTATGCATACTAGCTCATTATGCCTTTGTCTTGCAGGTTTTTTTGTTTTTTTTTACATGGGTTTACTTCCTCTTTAACTGCAGCAGAGAAACATGAGATCTTCTGCCCTGCCAGACAGGGCTTTGCTGGGTAGCACAACTGTATAGACCACAGGACTGCATGGACAGAAATACAGACCCTTTAGTAAGATAAACAGCTTCCATATATATATTTTACTAGTGCATTTAGCTGTTTGCCTGGAGTTCAGCTTTAAGACAGCTTCATTCTCAGTTTAAGCATTGCTATCATTTGTATCAGAGCGTACCTACAAAATTACTTTCGTAATGGAATAAGATGTTATGAAACAGATATAACTTCGATAAAACGAACCTGATTTAGAAAAAAGTATGAACTTCAAGTGTCCACCCACAGGAGGCAATGAAACACCCCCATTACCCACGCGGCAGGCGCTGAAATAGTTGATGGCAATTAAGATCCATTTGTTTTCACGAGTATCATTCAAGTGCAGGAAACCTACAACTGCATCATTAATATTCACTTAGTTACTGCAACTTGCTGCACTGATAACACAAAGTACCCTACAACACAGTCTACGGAGCCAGTGCGCAAGCAATTAATCATTCTGCCAATATATCCCTTGACGCACTAAAAAATGAGCAACAGCTATAAAATAGACATTAAGATCACAGTTTGACAAATATTCTGCTTTGAAAAAGTAACAAGCAGCCATGTTCCATCCGTTCTAATTTATGGCAGCGTTTTCTCCTGTGCAGAGTCTTCCCTCTCTTTATACCACTTAAATGTTCCTGGGTACAAATATACAATTTCTGACAATATTCCTTCAGGGTCTCAGAAAATCCCCAATGCTGTTTTTACGTCTTCCATATATCACTGGGAGTGACATCACTGCTTGTCACACAACACGGCAATGGAAAAATAACCACTTTACGCAAATGACCCAGGATGCCCAAGGCAGGTAGGAGGGGCTTCTGGTCATTAGGTACTGTGATTGGCTGTATAATACTGACATCACTGAGAGCTCATGCTGGGCAGTAAGGCCCCCCTGCCCTGTTGTGTCATTCACGCGCATTGCTGTTGTAAAAAGATTAAATACGTTTGGTATATTAATTACCGTATATTACTAAAACAACATTTATAAAAAATAAATAAAAAAGTTTGAAATAATAGGAACAGTTCCAGGAATGATGTTTAAAGTAGATGTAAATCAGTGGTGGCCCACTGGAAAATTATAGTGGGCCTCAAATGCGGTTTTCCGACACTAGGGCCGTACAATAGCAGCACATTTTTGCACCTCAACAATTTAAAAACTTTGGTGCTGCTGCATTTTTTGCAGTGTATCACAAAACACACTGAAGAAGTTGATATTATGAAAAACTCCAGCATTAGTGTCACTGCATGCAATTAAAACCCCCAGCATTGGTGTCAGTGGACGCAATGTTACCCCTCAATATTGGTGTCAGTGCTATTAACTTTTACACACATTGGTAAACCCACCCCACCCTGCATTTATAGTCAGTGACAGTGGGTCACTAGCAAATTTCACAAGCCTAGGCAAGGCCCAAGAAGAGATATTTCTAGACACACATCCTCTGCAGGCAGAAGCTTAGGAGGCAGAAAACACTCTGAAGAGGTGACATGAATATTTAAATATTTACAAATATTCCCAAATAATACCTCTGAACAAAGCCCTCAGGAATTGGTTGGGACAAATGTTCATAACTCAGTGATTGTCCTTCCAACCGTAATTACTAGAACCTTTATCACAGTGACATGCAAACTCGATCAATGCTTTGGACTTAGGGGAGACATACAGCACCCAAAAAAATCTAAATAGATGATCAGGCTGGTTACAGCTCAACAGCAACACACTAAGTTAAATTAGTGTAACGCTCTCCCCCGAAGAGACTGCTGAGAAGATGCCCAGGTCTCCCTTGCTAGTACAGAGTTTCAAGCACACCGACAACACAGGCCCAGTCTAGAGGATGTCTTTTTTGTGTTTTTTTTTTTTTTTTGCAGAAACTTGAACAGGAGGGGATTTAAGGGTTCAAGATACTTTAAAATGATTGCAGAAATCAACAGGACAAAAGTCTTACAAAATCCTCTTGAAACAGCCTTGACTAGCGGTAATTGGCAATGGCCAGTATTTTTAGGTGTCTATAAGAGCAGAATCAGTACATACAGTAACTTCTGGCACCCAATTCCCTCTAGCACATGCACACCCGAGAGTCCAAAACTAGGTCTTACTTACAATGTCCTATGACAGCCTTCTGACACCCATTTTCCACACTACACTCTTTAGTGATGGAGACAACTATCCTTCCCAGACCAGACTCCAAGATGATGCCCTCCAACAAAAATCCTTTTAACATATCTTCTGCAGGCCCTCAGCCCAGCACCTGCTGAGGCCCACAGAACAATTCCAGTACACAGGCTGCATCTCAGAAGCAGTAGCCCCAGGACAAGAACACTCTAAGCGGGCCTTCCTAACATTTATACCTTCCCTCAGCCACCTTCTGAGCACCCCCTCCTTGGGATTGGCTGAGGTCTGATAAATATCTATAACTTAGTGGTTGATCCTCCTACACTATATTCTGGAAGCTTCTTCCAGAAGCAGGAAGGAGTAATTAACCCTAAAGTCTTGTACACACAATCAGACAATCAAAAGATTTCCAACTTTTTTCGCTTGTTACCATTTTGAAACTGAATAGGTTACTTACTATAAGAACATTTCCGTACAACGACAAACGACGTTACGCAATCAGAAGTGATGTAATGTACATGTGACATCTCGCCACACCTGCAGCATACACGATCATAGAGTTGTTGTGTCCCTCACACGTTTGCCACATTTATTTGTTCAGAGTGCACGTTCATTCTGTAATGATGTATCTCTCCATGCCAGAAATGCAAGATTCCAGGCATTCCAGAATCAGTGAGGTGGCCAAACACTTTAATGACCTATGGAACTTCCTAAACTATGGTGTAGCCATCGATGGAAAGCACGTTAGGATAGCACCACCTCCAAAGTTTGGGTCATATTTCTATAACTACGAAGGCTTTTTCAGTATAATAATGCTAGCCATTGTGAATACCAATTATGAGTTTTTGAATCTGGACATTGGTAATCAAGGACGTGAGTCCTATGGAAGTGTGATAGAGCACACCACATCTTACCAGCTCCTTCAGACCTGCAACGTAACCTTGGAAGGTATGAACTTTGTCTTTTTGGCAGATGATGCGTTCACATTGGGAGAACATCTACTCAAGCCCTTCCCCATGAGGCACATAACCCCTGAGTAGAGGATATTTAACTATAGATTGTCCAGGGCACAAAGTGTAGTTTAGGGAAACCTGACTAGACCATAAAAACAGATCACTACTCTACTGAATACAGTGGAGCCAAAAACGAAATGTAGCTTAACTTTTGGCAGGGCGATATATCAGGAACACAGCAGCCAAGAGTAGGGTCCCTACACTGGCATTTGTCTTGTAAAGCTGGTTACTCTGCTTATTACTAACTTTGTAATGGATGAAGGTAGAAATAATTTTTGAATAGCCTGGAACAGAACATTGCATAACATCAGTTCATAAGATCTAAAACTGCAGAACTGAGTGAAAGCACTTGGAAAAGCCTGCTAATACTGGTTACAATAAGTGCTAATGTGCACAAGCTTTTAAATTGTATTTAGCATGTGACTACCATGGGTTTCTTTAGGTTTGCCATGCATTTCACATTTAGGGATGAGCTTCGTGTTCGAGTCGAACATACGTTCGACTCGAACATTGGCTGTTCGATCGTTCGACGAAGATCGAACGATTTGGGCCGTTCGCGCCAAATTCGAGTGACGCGAACGGCCCACAATGCACTACGCCATCGCAGTGTCATCCAGGCGCTGTGATTGGCCAAGCATGCACTGTGACCCCGCATGCTTGGCCAATCACAGCGCCGGCAGCGAGGAGAGCAATGATTGGCCACAGGCAGGATGCCTGTGGCCAATTATTGCTGAGGGTGTTTAGTACACGCCCCACACTATAAAAGGCCGCCAGCACGGCGGCACAGTGTAGTGTGTTCCGGAGCAGGGATAGAGTAGCATAGGCAGGGACAGTGACTGTTATTTCTTTCTTGCTTAACCTGGATTCCTTTAGTTTAGGGAAAGAGAAGGATAGGTAGGGAGAGTGTCAGTGTGTTTTGTGCTTCTGCTATAGTGTGCTTAAAAAAAACATTTATTCTAGGGACAGAAAACTCTAGGTAGGGACAGTGTCAGTTTCTTTCACTCTGCAAGTCCTTGTTTCCAGGGACCTGTAAGGACAGTGAGTTAATTGTCCTTGTGCTATATTGTGCTTAAAAAAAACATTTATTCTAGGGACAGAAAACTCTAGGTAGGGACAGTGTCAGTTTCTTTCACTCTGCAAGTCCTTGTTTCCAGGGACCTGTAAGGACAGTGAGTTAATTGTCCTTGTGCTATATTGTGATTAAAAAAAACATTTATTCTAGGGACAGAAAACTCTAGGTAGGGACAGTGTCAGTTTCTTTCACTCTGCAAGTCCTTGTTTCCAGGGACCTGTAAGGACAGTGAGTTAATTTTCCTTGTGCTATATTGTGATTAAAAAAAACATTTATTCTAGGGACAGAAAACTCTAGGTAGGGACAGTGTCAGTTTCTTTCACTCTGCAAGTCCTTGTTTCCAGGGACCTGTAAGGACAGTGAGTTAATTGTCCTTGTGCTATATTGTGCTTAAAAAAAACATTTATTCTAGGGACAGAAAACTCTAGGTAGGGACAGTGTCAGTTTCTTTCACTCTGCAAGTCCTTGTTTCCAGGGACCTGTAAGGACAGTGAGTTAATTGTCCTTGTGCTATATTGTGATTAAAAAAAACATTTATTCTAGGGACAGAAAACTCTAGGTAGGGACAGTGTCAGTTTCTTTCACTCTGCAAGTCCTTGTTTCCAGGGACCTGTAAGGACAGTGAGTTAATTTTCCTTGTGCTATATTGTGATTAAAAAAAACATTTATTCTAGGGACAGAAAACTCTAGGTAGGGACAGTGTCAGTTTCTTTCACTCTGCAAGTCCTTGTTTCCAGGGACCTGTAAGGACAGTGAGTTAATTGTCCTTGTGCTATATTGTGCTTAAAAAAAACATTTATTCTAGGGACAGAAAACTCTAGGTAGGGACAGTGTCAGTTTCTTTCACTCTGCAAGTCCTTGTTTCCAGGGACCTGTAAGGACAGTGAGTTAATTTTCCTTGTGCTATATTGTGATTAAAAAAAACATTTATTCTAGGGACAGAAAACTCTAGGTAGGGACAGTGTCAGTTTCTTTCACTCTGCAAGTCCTTGTTTCCAGGGACCTGTAAGGACAGTGAGTTAATTTTCCTTGTGCTATATTGTGATTAAAAAAAACCTTTATTCTAGGGACAGAAAACTCTAGGTAGGGACAGTGTCAGTTTCTTTCACTCTGCAAGTCCTTGTTTCCAGGGACCTGTAAGGACAGTGAGTTAATTTTCCTTGTGCTATATTGTGATTAAAAAAAACATTTTTTCTAGGGACAGAAAACTGTAGGTAGGGAGAGTGTTTTTTTTCTTTCACTCTGCAAGTCCTTGTTTCCAGGGACCTGTAAGGACAGTGAGTTAATTGTCCTTGTGCTATATTGTGCTTAAAAAAAACATTTATTCTAGGGACAGAAAACTCTAGGTAGGGACAGTGTCAGTTTCTTTCACTCTGCAAGTCCTTGTTTCCAGGGACCTGGAGAGACATTGAGTGAATTGTCCTTGTGCTATATTGTGATTAAAAAAAACATTTATTCTAGGGACAGAAAACTCTAGGTAGGGACAGTGTCAGTTTCTTTCACTCTGCAAGTCCTTGTTTCCAGGGACCTGTAAGGACAGTGAGTTAATTTTCCTTGTGCTATATTGTGATTAAAAAAAACATTTTTTCTAGGGACAGAAAACTGTAGGTAGGGAGAGTGTTTTTTTTCTTTCACTCTGCAAGTCCTTGTTTCCAGGGACCTGTAAGGACAGTGAGTTAATTGTCCTTGTGCTCTATTGTGATTAAAAAAAACATTTATTCTAGGGACAGAAAACTCTAGGTAGGGACAGTGTCAGTTTCTTTCACTCTGCAAGTCCTTGTTTCCAGGGACCTGTAAGGACAGTGAGTTAATTTTCCTTGTGCTATATTGTGATTAAAAAAAACATTTATTCTAGGGACAGAAAACTCTAGGTAGGGACAGTGTCAGTTTCTTTCACTCTGCAAGTCCTTGTTTCCAGGGACCTGTAAGGACAGTGAGTTAATTTTCCTTGTGCTATATTGTGATTAAAAAAAACATTTTTTCTAGGGACAGAAAACTGTAGGTAGGGAGAGTGTTTTTTTTCTTTCACTCTGCAAGTCCTTGTTTCCAGGGACCTGTAAGGACAGTGAGTTAATTGTCCTTGTGCTATATTGTGCTTAAAAAAAACATTTATTCTAGGGACAGAAAACTCTAGGTAGGGACAGTGTCAGTTTCTTTCACTCTGCAAGTCCTTGTTTCCAGGGACCTGTAAGGACAGTGAGTTAATTTTCCTTGTGCTATATTGTGATTAAAAAAAACATTTATTCTAGGGACAGAAAACTCTAGGTAGGGACAGTGTCAGTTTCTTTCACTCTGCAAGTCCTTGTTTCCAGGGACCTGTAAGGACAGTGAGTTAATTTTCCTTGTGCTATATTGTGATTAAAAAAAACATTTTTTCTAGGGACAGAAAACTGTAGGTAGGGAGAGTGTTTTTTTTCTTTCACTCTGCAAGTCCTTGTTTCCAGGGACCTGTAAGGACAGTGAGTTAATTTTCCTTGTGCTATATTGTGATTAAAAAAAACATTTTTTCTAGGGACAGAAAACTGTAGGTAGGGAGAGTGTTTTTTTTCTTTCACTCTGCAAGTCCTTGTTTCCAGGGACCTGTAAGGACAGTGAGTTAATTGTCCTTGTGCTATATTGTGCTTAAAAAAAACATTTATTCTAGGGACAGAAAACTCTAGGTAGGGACAGTGTCAGTTTCTTTCACTCTGCAAGTCCTTGTTTCCAGGGACCTGGAGAGACATTGAGTGAATTGTCCTTGTGCTATATTGTGATTAAAAAAAACATTTATTCTAGGGACAGAAAACTCTAGGTAGGGACAGTGTCAGTTTCTTTCACTCTGCAAGTCCTTGTTTCCAGGGACCTGTAAGGACAGTGAGTTAATTTTCCTTGTGCTATATTGTGATTAAAAAAAACATTTTTTCTAGGGACAGAAAACTGTAGGTAGGGAGAGTGTTTTTTTTCTTTCACTCTGCAAGTCCTTGTTTCCAGGGACCTGTAAGGACAGTGAGTTAATTTTCCTTGTGCTATATTGTGATTAAAAAAAACATTTATTCTAGGGACAGAAAACTCTAGGTAGGGACAGTGTCAGTTTCTTTCACTCTGCAAGTCCTTGTTTCCAGGGACCTGTAAGGACAGTGAGTTAATTTTCCTTGTGCTATATTGTGATTAAAAAAAACATTTTTTCTAGGGACAGAAAACTGTAGGTAGGGAGAGTGTTTTTTTTCTTTCACTCTGCAAGTCCTTGTTTCCAGGGACCTGTAAGGACAGTGAGTTAATTGTCCTTGTGCTATATTGTGATTAAAAAAAACATTTTTTCTAGGGACAGAAAACTCTAGGTAGGGAGAGTTTTTTTTTTTTTTCACTCTGCAAGTCCTTGTTTCCAGGGACCTGTAAGGACAGTGAGTTAATTGTCCTTGTGCTATATTGTGCTTAAAAAAAACATTTATTCTAGGGACAGAAAACTCTAGGTAGGGACAGTGTCAGTTTCTTTCACTCTGCAAGTCCTTGTTTCCAGGGACCTGTAAGGACAGTGAGTTAATTTTCCTTGTGCTATATTGTGATTAAAAAAAACATTTTTTCTAGGGACAGAAAACTGTAGGTAGGGAGAGTGTTTTTTTTCTTTCACTCTGCAAGTCCTTGTTTCCAGGGACCTGTAAGGACAGTGAGTTAATTGTCCTTGTGCTATATTGTGCTTAAAAAAAACATTTATTCTAGGGACAGAAAACTCTAGGTAGGGACAGTGTCAGTTTCTTTCACTCTGCAAGTCCTTGTTTCCAGGGACCTGGAGAGACATTGAGTGAATTGTCCTTGTGCTATATTGTGATTAAAAAAAACATTTATTCTAGGGACAGAAAACTCTAGGTAGGGACAGTGTCAGTTTCTTTCACTCTGCAAGTCCTTGTTTCCAGGGACCTGTAAGGACAGTGAGTTAATTTTCCTTGTGCTATATTGTGATTAAAAAAAACATTTTTTCTAGGGACAGAAAACTGTAGGTAGGGAGAGTGTTTTTTTTCTTTCACTCTGCAAGTCCTTGTTTCCAGGGACCTGTAAGGACAGTGAGTTAATTTTCCTTGTGCTATATTGTGATTAAAAAAAACATTTTTTCTAGGGACAGAAAACTGTAGGTAGGGAGAGTGTTTTTTTTCTTTCACTCTGCAAGTCCTTGTTTCCAGGGACCTGTAAGGACAGTGAGTTAATTGTCCTTGTGCTATATTGTGCTTAAAAAAAACATTTTTTCTAGGGACAGAAAACTCTAGGTAGGGAGAGTGTTTTTTTTTTTTCACTCTGCAAGTCCTTGTTTCCAGGGACCTGTAAGGACAGTGAGTTAATTGTCCTTGTGCTATATTGTGCTTAAAAAAAACATTTATTCTAGGGACAGAAAACTCTAGGTAGGGACAGTGTCAGTTTCTTTCACTCTGCAAGTCCTTGTTTCCAGGGACCTGTAAGGACAGTGAGTTAATTTTCCTTGTGCTATATTGTGCTTAAAAAAAACATTTATTCTAGGGACAGAAAACTCTAGGTAGGGACAGTGTCAGTTTCTTTCACTCTGCAAGTCCTTGTTTCCAGGGACCTGGAGAGACATTGAGTGAATTGTCCTTGTGCTATATTGTGATTAAAAAAAACATTTATTCTAGGGATAGAAAACTCTAGGTAGGGACAGTGTCAGTTTCTTTCACTGTGAAAGTCCTTGTTTCAAGGGACAGAGAAGGACACCTGAAGGTAGCCCTTATTGCTTTTTTCCCATCTCCCTGCAGGCCATCTATTAGAATGTCTGGAAGGCAAACAAGGAGAGGCAGACAGTCAGGAGGCAATAAAAGAGGGCAAGCAGGCTCTGTGTCTGGGGGCAACAGTGCTGGTCGTGGACGCGGTGCATTGTCATCAGCACATGGCCATGGGACACGCTTGTCCTTCTTTTCGGCAGCTGGACATGTTGAGCCACATCATGCCGAAGACTTGGTAGAGTGGATGACCAAGCCCTCCTCCTCCTCCTCATCCTCTCTCACCCAGGCTCAGGGTACTGGAAAAGCAGCTGCCAAAGCGTCGTCTTCCCTGGTATCAATGTCAGACAAATCATCAGTCACTCCTTCCCTAGACCCACCATGTCCTCCTCCTGAGGAGTCCCCCGAACTGTTTCAGCACAGTGTTGGGTACATGCTCCAGGAGGATGCCCAGCGTTTCGAAGGGTCTGATGATGAAACCCAGCTAGAGGAAGGCAGTAGCGTGAGAGCAGACAGAGGGGATGCTCAAGAAGGACACCAATCTGGCAGTCATGTTCCAGCAGCTGCAGCATACTGCCAGATTGGCTCCAGTGATGAGGAGGGAGGGGATGATGAGGTCAATGACTCCACGTGGGTGCCTAATAGGAGAGAGGAGGAGGAGGAGGATGAGGAGGAGGCACATCTCCAACGAGGCAGGATGCCCTTTGGTGGCCAGCGTAAGGGCAGTACACCGACGGAATCACACCGCAGAGCTCCGCCTGTGCAGGGCGCTGCCTCTGCCCGTCATTCAAAAAGTTCTTTGGTGTGGGCCTTTTTTGAGGCTAGTGCATCAGATCGCACAGCTGCTGTTTGCAACATATGTCTCAAGCGTATATCGCGTGGCCAAAACATCAGCCGCTTGGGTACCACATGCCTGACCAGACATATGTTGACCTGCCATGCAGCTCGTTGGCAAGCCTACCTCAAAGACCCACACCAAAGAACAAAGCGGACCTCTCCTTGCACCGCATCAGCTGGGATCTCCAACCCCACTATAACTTCAGTCCTCTCTGAAACATGCACTGAGAGGAATGAAGGTGTAGAATTAGGTGTGTCACAGCCAAGTACTTGCGCCCACTCTGCTAGCAGTACACCGACGTCCGATTCTAGCAGGCAAATTTCCCTGCCCCAGCTGCTGGACCGTCGAAAGAAGTTCACTCCCAGCCATCCACATGCCCAGCGGTTGAATGCTAGCTTGGCTAAATTGCTAGCGCTTCAACTGCTGCCTTTTCAGTTGGTAGACTCGGCCCCCTTCCGTGAGTTTGTGCAATGTGCGGTTCCTCAGTGGCAGGTTCCCAAACGCCACTTTTTCTCACGGAAGGCTATTCCGGCTCTCTACCGGCATGTGGAAGGCAATGTCTTGGCCTCGCTGGACAGGGCGGTCAGCGGTAAGGTGCATATTACCGCTGACTCATGGTCCAGCAGGCATGGACAGGGACGTTACCTTTCTTTCACGGCCCATTGGGTCACTCTTTTGGCAGCTGGGAAGGATTCAGGACAAGGTGCAGTAGTGTTGGAGGTTGTCCCACCGCCACGCCTCCAAAATGCTACTACTGGTTGTGACACACCTCTCTCCTCCACCCCCTCCTCTTCTTCTTCCTCCATGGCCTCTTCCTGTGGTTTGTCCTATGAACCAGCGGTGCTCCGTAGCCGTTCACGGGGCTACGCAAGTACGCAGGCAAAAAGATGCCATGCCGTGCTTGCGCTGGTGTGTTTGGGGGACAGAAGCCACACTGGGGCAGAGGTCCTGTCTGCTCTGCAGGGCCAGGCCGAGAGGTGGTTGACGCCACGCCAGCTTAAGCCAGGAATGGTGGTTTGCGACAATGGCACCAACCTCCTCTCCGCCCTCCGACAGGGACAACTGACCCATGTGCCCTGTGTGGCTCACGTCCTTAACCTGGTGGTGCAGCGGTTCTTGGGCAGGTACCCGGGCTTACAGGATGTCCTGAGGCAGGCCAGGAAAGTCTGTGTGCATTTCCGCAGATCTTATAATGCCAGTGCTCGCCTGGCTGAGCTGCAAAAGGAGTTGAACCTGCCCAAGAACCGCCTTATATGTGACATGCCCACCAGGTGGAACTCAACGTTGGCCATGCTGCAGCGGCTGCACACGCAGCAGAGGGCCATCAATGAGTACCTGTGCGACTACGGCACCAGGACAGGGTCAGGGGAGCTTGGTTTTTTTTCTCCACGCCAGTGGGGCATGATCAGGGATGCATGCACTGTCCTGGCACCATTTGAGGAGGCCACGAGGATGGTGAGCAGTGACAGTGCATGCATCAGTGACACTGTACCTCTTGTCCACCTGTTGGAGCACACGCTGCGTGGAATAATGGACAGGGCACTTGAGGCAGAACAGAGGCAGGAAGAGGAGGACTTCCTTGCCTCTCAAGGCCCCCTTTACCCAGACAGTGTTCCTTCTGTCCCACCCATCGCACAGGAAGAGGAGGAGGAGGAGGAGGAGGAGGAGGAGGAGGATTGTGTCAGCATGGAGGTGGAGGCTGGCACTCAGCATCATCAGCAGCAGTCTTTTAGGGATGATTTACAGTCCCAAGAAACCAGTGGACTTGTACGTGGCTGGGAGGAGGTGGCTGCGGATCATGTCGTCCTTAGTGACCCAGAGGACTCCGGAGCGAATGCCTCAGCAAACCTACGCTGCATGGCCTCCCTGATCCTGCAAAGTCTGCGGAAGGATCCTCGTATTCTTTGGATCAAGGAGAGGGACCATTACTGGCTGGCCACTCTCCTTGATCCACGGTACAAGGGTAAGGTTGCGGACCTTATGTTACCGTCGCAGAGGGAGCAGAGGATGAGACAACTCCGGGAGGCCTTGCAGAAAGGTCTGTGCAACGCGTTCCCAGAGACTGGGAGGTTGCAAACTCCTGGTCCTGGACAACGAGTTGCTGAGGCTTCGGCCAGTCAAAGAAGGAGCGGTGGGGAAGGTGGCCGTCTGACCGATGCGTTCAGACAATTCTTTAGTCCGCAGCCCCAAAGTATGATCGGTTCCAGCAACCATCGCCAGCGTCTGATAAACATGGTGCAGGAATATCTAGGGGCAAGGTCAGACTTGGACACCTTCCCCACCGAAAATCCTCTGGCTTACTGGGTCTTGAGGATGGATCACTGGCCAGAGCTTGCACAGTATGCAATTGAGCTACTGGCCTGTCCTGCATCCAGCGTTCTTTCGGAACGCACATTCAGTGCTGCTGGAGGATTTGTCACGGATCACAGGGTGCGCCTGTCCACCGACTCGGTTGATCGACTGACTTTCATCAAGATGAACCAGTCTTGGATCACCACCAGCTACCACACACCTGATGCTGATATAACAGACTAATTGATTTTAAAATGTCACATCCCTTCAAGACTGATGCTGATGCTGAGTGCCTGTGCTGTTATGTTGACTGCCTATCCTCCTCCTCCGAGTCCTCAATGATACGATTGATGATGATAGCTTGGAAGATCATTTTTGTTTATGGGTGCCGCCACCAGTGCCTAACGCCCAATTTTTCAGCCCCTGTTTAACAGTGGCGTGTAATTACAATTTTTGAAGCAATACTTTGCAACAGGGCTCATTGCTGTGCTCCAAGTACAGTATCTGTGAGGAGTTGCAGTGTTGTGCCACCAGTGCCTAAGGCCCAATTTTTCAGCCCCTGTTTAACAGGGGCGTGTCATTACAATTTTTGAAGCAATACTTTGCAACAGGGCTCATTGCTGTGCTCCAAGTACAGTATCTGTGAAGGGTTGCAGTGTTGTGCCACCAGTGCCTAAGGCCCAATTTTTCAGCCCCTGTTCAACAGGGGCATGTAATTACAATTCTTGATCTAATAATTCACAGCAGGGCCCATTGCTGCACCCACCAAGAGTAACTGTCAGGGCTTACAGTGTTGTGGCACCAGCACCACCATCAAAGGCCCAATTTTTACTACCACTGTTCAACAATTATATGTAATTAAAATTCCTGATATAATAGTTGACAGCAGGGCGTTCCAGCACCAACCAAGAGTAACTGTGAGTGCTTACAGTGTTGTGCCAACACCAACAACTAAGGGGCCTATTTCTGCAGAGTATATACGGCAGGTCCCTACTTTCAAACATCCAACTTACAAACGACTCCTACTTGCAAACGCAAGAAGACAACAGGAAGTGAGAGGAAATCTACCACTAGGAAGGAAAATTCTCTCCTGTAAGAATAAATATGGGAGAAAGGTGTCTCCTCTGTACTGATGCTTTATCAGCAATCCTTGTTTCAAGAAAAACACCACATTTCAAAAACAGTTGTCATTAGGACGGAAAGTGAGGTGAAATGTTCTGAACAGGGGCACAGACAGCAAAACAAATGTTACAGGGGTGATAACCCTTACCTATGTTTTCCAAAAAGTTTAAAAATAGATTTTTGGTCTGGAGCTACACTTCAACAATGTACCTGTTCAAAATTACAAACAGATTCTACATAAGAACAAACCTACAGTCCCTGTCTTGTATGCACCGCCTGTATACGGCTGTTCAGAGTATATAGGGCCTTTTTTATTTTATGTGCGGGGTTCCCCTTAATATCCATACAAGACCCAAAGGGGCTGGTAATGGGCTGGGGTAGGGGGGGGGGTCATGGGGTAGCTATGCCATTTTTCTTAAAGATTTTCATCCATATTACCGGGACCAGACATTACATTAAAGCCGCAAGCAGTTTTAAATGGCTTTTTTTTCCTTTAGAAGTGTCATTTTGTGCAGGGACAGTTCTAAACACGGGAAACACGTGGCACTTCACAGGCATACTTTAGACACCCCCCAGGTACGATATTTAAAGGAATATTTGACTTTTTTTTTTTCACTTTATGCATCATTAAAATGACTGCTCCCGGAAAACGACCGTTTTTAAAACTTATTTTTGCATTGATACATGTCCCCTGGTGCAGAACCCGGGTTCCCAAACCCTTTTTAGGACAATAACATGCATAATAGTTGTTATAATTAGCACTTTAGAATTCGAACGTTCGCATCCATTGTATTTAATAGGGTTCTAATGTTCGTTCGAACTTTCGGTCCGTTCGCGGGTTCTGGTGCGAACCGAACCCGGGGGTGTTCGGCTCATCACTATTCACATTTAAAGGCAAAACACAATCTTAGCGTACAAAATAGGTGTACTTTAAATCAAAGTACACTAATTTATGCCTTTATTTTGTGTGCCGCAAGTCTTTTTTTTTTAATACAAACGCTTTTATTGAGTATAGTGAATGATAAAATACAGATAAGGTCGGGACGCAGCCCAGTTACATATTCATATATCATAAAAAGAGAGAAAACTAAAGAGAAAGAGAGAACCAAAAGACAAATAATATCAAAAAGGTGAAGAATAAGTCTTAAAAAAAATTAACTAAGTCACTGCCTCAGAATTGAAGAATCTGACATACCCAGTGCCAGTAATACAAAACTTCTATTACCAGTACAACCCCAGTAGCATATACCTCTAACATCCAGTTGGGGAACAGATCTAGGTTAGGGGACTATATGTGTACCCCTCTAAGGTATCGCCCCAGAAAGGGACCAGGGGGCCCATTTGGCATGGAAAACGTGCATGGAATCCACGATGGTATGGTGGATCCTCTCCATAAGATGGATCGTGTCCATCCTCTGGAGGACTTGTGACCAGGGGACTAACTGAGATCTCCAGTTCAGGGCTATGGCCCAATGGACCGCACAAAACAAAGTATTGACCAGTTTCTGTTGGGGTGGCAGCAGGATCGGGATAGGGGTGAAAAGTAGGCACATTGAGGGAGTTAGATCCACAATTGAGCCTGTTATCTGCGCCACCCTAGATGCAACATGGTCCCAGAAGAGCCGCAGATGGGGACGTGTGCCGCAAGTCTTAAGTGTCCTGGGCATACCTGCACATTGCATTCCCATAGACTTAGGAGAGCTAAAAAGAATAAGTGCAGAAAACAAGTATAAGAGCTACACAATCGCATAAAACTCAATTACCCACAATAAAAATATTTTGTGTTCTGTTTAAAAATCAGCCAGTTTATCGTCCGTTTAACTATCATTTTTTGCACATAGAACGAACCAATTATCTTGTAAGTTTGTCAAATCCTCCTCAGAATTGATGAGCTTTAGTTTCCAGGTGGCTCCGTCATGTGTATACATTCCAAAGCTCTGATCCAAGCACAAGTTTGTCTGAGCTGATTTAGTGGGATCAGTGTTTAGGATGGCATGCTTTTACAAGGCCAAGGCACTTGTGGGTCAAGTCTAAGACAGCACGTTAAGGAAGGCAGCAGTGAAGAAAAACAGTTTGTCTCACTATATCTCAAAGCAGATGAGAGGTTTTAAAATCTACCCATGCAAAAAAGAAGGGCCTTTGACAGTCTGAGCTGATTTTTATTGCCTGATACTATTCTATGCTCTACAATTGTTTTTATTGAATTGTCTATGACCAGCCTAATTTTTTTCCTGGGATAGGGCCTAATGAGAATGGTGAATAAGTACTGTCAAGACAGTTTATGTGAAAATGTGCATATCACTGAGTGAAACCATATCATCTCGTGATGCAAACAGTGCGGCTTAGACCTCATTTACTTTGTGGTAATGCACGCATTTCTGCAACACGTGATAACACAGAAAACATGCATTTCTACTTTGTGATGTCATTCAATTTGAAATTCACTCAAACACTGTAAGGCAATGCATCTGTGTTGCAGCATGGTAGTGTGTTGCATTACAAAAAAAAGGGTCACATCTGATTTTTGGCATGTTAGGGTATGTTGGCATCCCATTAATCTCAATGGACTACTTTAACACAACACATTTTAACACACATTAACGCTCTACAAAGAAGTAAATGATTCCCAAAACTGGCAAAATTAAAATAAGTACAAAAGTGGAGTTGTTGTCCAACATAGTGCCCATTAAGTTTTCACCTATGTCTATACAGTATGAATGCAAAACAAAAAATCGTATTCACCAGAAAAATGTTGTTACCCCCAGCAACCAATTTATTTTTTTTCATTTTGTTGAAACAGACGACAACTGGAGAACAATACTTCCTTCTGTTCTTTTTTTTCCATAGTAGATCTTTAATAAAAACAACCATTGCTCTGGGTACCAACAGACAGTCCAACTATAAAAAAAAAAAAACTAGAGCGTGCAAAATCTGGTGCAGGTAGCCAATCAGCTTCTAGCTTCTAACTTCACCTTGTTCAATTAAGCTTTGACAAAGAAACCTGCAAGCTGATTGGTTTCTATGCAGAGCTGCACCAGATTTTGCACTCTCCAGATTTTGTAAATAAACCCCATAATATAAATGGTATAAAATGTAAATGTTGTGTATAGTAAAACAGAACACAGTCTGCAAATGAAAACTATACTTACCTGTTCCACCTTTTGTCCCCAGAAACTTTGCCACCTTGCAGATAAAATCAGCCAGCAGAATCTTGAGCAGCTCATACACTTCTGGGTATGTCAGACACCTGGTCCCCCACTGCGTGTTGTGGTTCCACCCACTGACTCTAGATGGAACCACAGTAGGTAGAAGGGGACACAGGCATCAAACACACCAAGAAGTACAGTATATACAGTAATACCTCGGATTGCGAGTTATTATTTTTGTAAAATCCTGACTCGGTTTGCGAATGTTGTCTCACAAAACAAGCAGGTTTCCAGACTCTGCGGTGTGTAGTACCACATTTGGCCAGAGGTGCGGGGGCGCCGGTGACACTCTGAGCTGTTTAGAGACGCTCGGAAATACTTGGAAACACTTGGAAATACTTGGAAATACTCCGTTCCCGAGTCTTTTCGAGCCTTTCCGAGTACATACGAGCGGTCTCCAAGTATTTCCGAGTCTCTCCGGTGCCCCCCACCTCTGGTCACATGCGGTATTGCATGCCATAGAAGTCAATGTGGAGCGAATTATCTTCGTTTCCATTGACTTCTATGGGGAAACTCGCTTTGATATGCGAGTGCTTTGGATTACAAGCATTCTCCTGGAACGGATTATGCTCGTAATCCAAAATTCCACTGTACTTCTTTTACACACACATATATATATATATATATATATATATTTATATATATTTTACCCAGATTTATCACTCTCTGCATAAATCCCCCTTGTCCGCCGTGAGGGGAACCTTTGGTGGCTGATGTAGAAGATGAAAAAAGCTAGGTTGAATAAGACCCTACAGGAAGGCCTTGATTCCCTCTGCAACAACAAGGATTTGGTTGTGAGACCAGCCGATAAGGGGAGGGGATTGTTATTTTAGACAGGAAGGACTGTTTAGCAGAGATGCATAACATTGTGGATGATACCAACACTTACACTCTGCTGCCTTCTGACCCTAAGGCGAAATATACTAGGGATCTTGAGGTATTAGTTACTAGGGGATCATATGAAGGAATTCTTACCCCCAAGGAGAAGTTGTATTTGGTGCCTAGGGCCCCCCGTACACCAACTATATATTACCTACCCAAACTGCATTAGAATCCTGTCTGCCCCCCGGGACGTCCCATAGTGAGTAGGATTGATTCCATCACGTCCCGGGTGGGCAGATATATTGATTTCTATTTGCAGCCTCTTGTATGGAAAATACCCTCCTACGTTAAAGATTCAAGACACATTATTAACTTATTGTCTGGACTTTCTCCAAGGGAGGGGACTTGGATGGTAACGGTGAGCGTTACGTCCCTATATACGATCATTCCCCACGAGTTAGGGTTTGAGGCAGTACGATGTTATTTAGAACGAGATTCTGGTCTTCCGCATAAACAAATTGATTTTCTCATGTCCCTTTTGTAGTTTGCAGCAGCCTCCAACTATTTCTGGTTTGATGGCAACTTCTATAGGCAGGACATAGGAGTTGCCATGGGGGCCAAATATGCCCCAAGCTTGGCCAATCTTTGTATGGCCAGGTGGGAGGAGGATGTCATCTATTCGAGGGTTATACCTCAGATGACCCTTTGAGCCAGGTATATTGATGACATCCTCCTCCTATGGGATGGTCAACATCAGGACTTAATTGATTTCATGTTATCCCTGAATCAGAATCAGAGGGGCATACAATTAAAATATCAAGCCAGTCAATCTGAGATACACTATCTGGATTTAAAAATTTCCATTAGGGGTGATCAGTTCATGACGTCAACTTTTTTTAAAGAAACGGATATGAATTCCTTCAAATCAGTTGACAGTTGTCATCATGACTCCTGGCTTAGGGCAGTTCCAAAGAGCCAGTACCTCAGGCTCCGGAGGAACTGCTCTGATACCCAGGAGTTTCTGCTGCAAGCAGAAGTATTAACAGGTCGTTTTTTGGAGAAGGGTTACAAGATGGATTCCCTGCGAGAATCCTTGGATACTGTTAAGGCTACCAATAGGGATGACCTTTTGGTAGAAAGAGGACCTCATGGGGGCGACCAGTTCTCACTGGGCGTACCCTTCATAACTTCCTATTCGTTACAACATAAAGCTATTAAGCAGCTAGTTGGGAAGCATTGGCATATTGTTACCAACGACAACGTTTTGAAGGACATATTGCCAGAGAAGCCTAGGGTGATATTTAGGGGGGTACAATCCCTACGGAATCGGGTAGCCCCTAGTGTTTTGAATCCCCTTGGTAATAGTAGGGGTTTCTTCGACCAGTTAACTGGCTACTATAAATGTAGGCGCTGTAGAGTATGTTCTCTGAACTCATGTTCTCAGAGACGTACTACCTCCTTTATATCTACAGCTACAGGACAGCATCATACTATCAAACCTTGCATTACTGTACATGTGCCACTACTGGGGTCGGCTATTTATTGCAGTGCCCTTGTGGCCTGCAATATGTGTGACGTGCCAAACGCTCATTGCAGGTTCGGCTCAATGAGCACATTACCAATATTTTAGTGGGGTTTAAAAATCATTACCTTTCTAAACATTATCTCTTAAAACACAATAGGGATCCATCAAACACTCTCTTCTTGGGTATTGACAAGTTCAGGCCCAATTGGAGGGGGAGTCTTTTGGTGAAAGAGATTTCCAAGCTAGAAATGGCTTGGATTCATTGTTTAAAAATGTATACCCCCTATGGGTTAAACATAAAAACCGATGTTAATGCCTTCATAAACAATGCTTGAACTGGCTTATATGTAAACCTGTTGTGACCCTATATGTAAACCCGTTGTGAAATGTGTAAACAGGCATTATTTACATAAAATTATTATTTTTCTATTTTTATTTATATTTATTTTTATTTATATTTTTTATTTTTATAGCCCTCTATTAGGCTATATATACAAATATCCATCACGGGATTCACATACGGATTTTTTGGGCAGTATAGATATGTATTTTTAATTAGACACTTTTATATTTATTCATTATAGATATTAGGTCACTTAATTAGATAAGTAAATTAAATAAGCTATGACTAAGCACTGAACCCCAGTGCGAAACGCGTCAGGGGTACCCCATTGTCGGCTGTGATTTGTAGTGCTCCACGTTTTTTTACCAATAAAAGGCAACCTAAACGGTCTTTTGGAGTGCGGCTGTCCATACATTTGTTCTATTTTTGCTTCGTGCATTGCCAGCACCCGTGGTTTCTGAGAAGACATTGATTGCCCATTGCATCCATCTGGAGCGGTAACCTCCCTTTCACTTAATTAGATGGTTAATGAGCACCTTGTATACCTTTACATTGATATAATTTATTTTTAAAATTATTTAAAAACCACTTAACGACCGCCCACTGTATATATACGTCATCACTTTAAATATGGATATCTCGGTAACGGCAGCAGCTGCTGCCACAACCAAGATATCTATCTCTTCAGTGGGCGGTTCTGTTTACGATAATGGTGGTCTCTGCGGCGGATTTGCTGCAAGATAACCGTTATCGGTGGCGGGAGAGGGCTCCCGCCGCTCTTCCGTGCCCTCCGCCGCTTACCGGAGCCGTCGGTAGCGGCGGAGGCGATCGGGTCCTTCTCCCTCTGTGGTATGGATACGAGTGAGGGGAAGATGGCCCCCACCCGTCTCCATACCATAGAAGGGCGGAGCTGACGTCAAAATGTCAGCTCCGCCCATACGTCTTAAAGGGCCATTATTTTTGTCATTTTTTCAAATGCCATTTTTTTTTATTGCATTTTAGTGTAAATATGAGATCTGAGGTCTTTTTGACCCCAGATCTCATATTTAAGAGGACTTGTCATGCTTTTTTCTATTACAAGGAATGTTTAAATTCCTTGTAATAGGAATAAAAGTGACCCATTTTTTTTTAAACAGTGTAAAAATAAATAAAATCAAGTAAAATAAATAAGAAAACAAACCAAAATTTTTTTTTAAAGCGCCCCGTCCCGACGAGCTCGCGCGCAGAAGCGAACGCATACTTGAGTAGCCGCCTCATATGAAAACGGTGTTAAAACTACACAAGTGTGGTATCGCCGCAATCATTAGAGCAAGAGCAATAATTCTAGCCCTAGACCTCCTCTGTAACTCAAAAGATGCAACCTGTAGAATTTTTTAAACGGCACCTATGGAGATTTTTAAGGGTAAAAGTTTGACGCCATTCCACGAGCGGGCGCAATTTTGAAGTGTGACATGTTGGGTATCAATTTACTCGGCGTAACATTATCTTTCACAATATAAAAAATAATTGGGCTAACTTTACTGTTGTCATATTTTTTAATTCAAAAAAGTGAATTTTTCCAAAAAAAGTGCGCTTGTAAGACCGCTGCGCAAATACGATGTGACAAAAAGTATTGCAATGACCACTATTTTATTCTCTAGGATGTTATAAAAAAAATTATATATAATGTTTGGGGGTTCTAAGTAATTTTCTAGCAAAAAAAAACTGTTTTAAACTTGTAAACACCATGTCTGAAAAACAGGCTTGGTCCTTAAGTGGTTAATCACTTATTAGTAATTTTGACAGCTTTTACTGGGTGTCATAGGTTTGTTTTTCCATTCATATGGTAGATTCACATAAAAAGGATTTTTTAATAAAAATATTTTTTCAAATAAAGGAATTTTTCTAATTTAATAATTAATTTCAAGCTTAATGGCATATAATTATTGTTTAGTTGTCTGGCCTAGGTACTGACTTGGTAGGTACCCTGCACAGGTTGGGGTCACCTTTAAAGTTTATATGCCTAATATATAATATATAATTTGATTGTTTGCTTAATGAATGACATTTTGTATGATCCCTCTAGGTGGCATGAGTCTTTAAGTTAGTTGCCGTTTTTTAGCGGTGCCTGAATCCATGACTTAATGATAATCATTTTTTAATCTCCCTTTGTCTTGTGCTGTTAGGATAGATTTTGTTTCCCCGGAATGATCCAGGAGTTATATTTAGTTATGACCCACTGTAGATCTTGTTTTTATGCTATTTTTTAACTATTGGCATCTTTGCCCAGAATCAATATGGCGCTGATGGCTGTTTTCTCCACATCTCACAACGAGGTCTAGGTATATTTAACATGGTGAGTCACTGTTTGCGCCCTATTCCCATAGAGAACGTCTGTTGATGATGAAACGCGTATGAGAGGACACGCAATGACGTCACCACGCTGATCTGAGGAGGAAGGGCTCCTTGCTATGCCGTCCGGCATTGTATACATGCAGTTTTTATCCACATTGTTGTAAGTACAACTTAATTCTTTTAATAAAACGCAACTTATAACGGAGTTATGCTATGGTCCTCCCTCTCTTCCATATATACATATGATGATGCTGACTGCATGAGTGTGGAGAAATCTATGTTCGGGAGTAGGGATGGGCCCGGTGCTCGATTCGAACCCATGTTCGAATCGAGCACCGGGCGTTCGCTCGCTCGTCGAGCCCAGAACTATTTGGGCCGTTCGCATCACATTCGTGTGATGCGAGCGGCCCCGCAATGCATTGCGGCCGGCGCGGCCGGCGCAGTGCATTGCTGGCTGATGATTGGCCAAGCATGCACTGTGACCCCGCATGCTTGGCCAATCACAGCGCCCGAAACTCGGAGAGCAATAATTGGCTACAGGCAGGACGCCTGTAGCCAATTACAGCTCAGGGGCTTTAGTACACGCCCCACCATTTAAAAGGCCGCCACGCCATCGGCCCCGGTCACATGAGTTCCGGCTTTAGGAGAGATCAGTCTGCTGATTCTGTCTTTGCTTGATACTGAAAGATTTGCTCTTCTTTGCTAAACCATTGGCTATTTCTTTGCTAAACCATTGCTACCTAAGTCATTGATCGTTCATTGCTGCTGATTGCACAGTTAGCGTGTTATTAGCTGCTGCTGGGGATTAGTCTGGTGCGTGCTTACTGTTAGTACAGTATTGCAGTAGTACCAACCGCAGTGCTGTTAGCACAGCATTGCACCCCAACAGCACCCATAGGACTTCTAGTGTGTTAGTGGCAGCAAACAGAGCTCCTATATTTTCTTCTCAGCAGCACCCATAGGACTTCTAGTGTGTTAGTGGCATCACACAGAGCTCCTATATTTTCTTCTCAGCAGCACCCATAGGACTTCTAGTGTGTTAGTGGCAGCAAACAGAGCTCCTATATTTTCTTCTCAGCAGCACCCATAGGACTTCTAATGTGTTAGTGGCATCACACAGAGTTCCTATATTTTCATCTCAGAAGCACCCATAGGACTTCTAGTGTGTTAGTGGCATCACACAGAGCTCCTATATTTTCTTCTCAGAAGCACCCATAGGACTTCTAGTGTGTTAGTGGCAGCAAACAGAGCTCCTATATTTTCTTCTTAGCAGCACCCATAGGACTTCTAATGTGTTAGTGGCATCACACAGAGTTCCTATATTTTCATCTCAGAAGCACCCATAGGACTTCTAGTGTGTTAGTGGCATCACACAGAGCTCCTATATTTTCTTCTCAGAAGCACCCATAGGACTTCTAGTGTGTTAGTGGCAGCAAACAGAGCTCCTATATTTTCTTCTCAGCAGCACCCATAGGACTTCTAGTGTGTTAGTGGCATCACACAGAGTTCCTATATTTTCATCTCAGAAGCACCCATAGGACTTCTAGTGTGTTAGTGGCATCACACAGAGCTCCTATATTTTCTTCTCAGCAGCACCCATAGGACTTCTAGTGTGTTAGTGGCATCACACAGAGCTCCTATATTTTCTTCTCAGCAGCACCCATAGGACTTCTAGTGTGTTAGTGGCAGCAAACAGAGCTCCTATATTTTCTTCTCAGCAGCACCCATAGGACTTCTAGTGTGTTAGTGGCAGCAAACAGAGCTCCTATATTTTCTTCTCAGCAGCACCCATAGGACTTCTAGTGTGTTAGTGGCAGCAAACAGAGCTCCTATATTTTCTTCTCAGCAGCACCCATAGGACTTCTAGTGTGTTAGTGGCATCACACAGAGCTCCTATATTTTCTTCTCAGCAGCACCCATAGGACTTCTAGTGTGTTAGTGGCAGCAAACAGAGCTCCTATATTTTCTTCTCAGCAGCACCCATAGGACTTCTAGTGTGTTAGTGGCAGCAAACAGAGCTCCTATATTTTCTTCTCAGCAGCACCCATAGGACTTCTAGTGTGTTAGTGGCATCACACAGAGCTCCTATATTTTCTTCTCAGCAGCACCCATAGGACTTCTAGTGTGTTAGTGGCAGCAAACAGAGCTCCTATATTTTCTTCTCAGCAGCACCCATAGGACTTCTAATGTGTTAGTGGCATCACACAGAGTTCCTATATTTTCATCTCAGAAGCACCCATAGGACTTCTAGTGTGTTAGTGGCATCACACAGAGCTCCTATATTTTCTTCTCAGAAGCACCCATAGGACTTCTAGTGTGTTAGTGGCAGCAAACAGAGCTCCTATATTTTCTTCTCAGCAGCACCCATAGGACTTCTAGTGTGTTAGTGGCAGCAAACAGAGCTCCTATATTTTCTTCTCAGCAGCACCCATAGGACTTCTAGTGTGTTAGTGGCATCACACAGAGCTCCTATATTTTCTTCTCAGCAGCACCCATAGGACTTCTAGTGTGTTAGTGGCAGCAAACAGAGCTCCTATATTTTCTTCTCAGCAGCACCCATAGGACTTCTAGTGTGTTAGTGGCATCACACAGAGCTCCTATATTTTCATCTCAGAAGCACCCATAGGACTTCTAGTGTGTTAGTGGCATCACACAGAGCTCCTATATTTTCTTCTCAGCAGCACCCATAGGACTTCTAGTGTGTTAGTGGCATCACACAGAGCTCCTATATTTTCATCTCAGAAGCACCCATAGGACTTCTAGTGTGTTAGTGGCATCACACAGAGCTCCTATATTTTCTTCTCAGCAGCACCCATAGGACTTCTAGTGTGTTAGTGGCATCACACAGAGCTCCTATATTTTCATCTCAGAAGCACCCATAGGACTTCTAGTGTGTTAGTGGCATCACACAGAGCTCCTATATTTTCTTCTCAGCAGCACCCATAGGACTTCTAGTGTGTTAGTGGCAGCAAACATAGCTCCTATATTTTCTTCTCAGCAGCACCCATAGGACTTCTAGTGTGTTAGTGGCATCACACAGAGCTCCTATATTTTCTTCTCAGCAGCACCCATAGGACTTCTAGTGTGTTAGTGGCAGCAAACAGAGCTCCTATATTTTCTTCTCAGCAGCACCCATAGGACTTCTAGTGTGTTAGTGGCATCACACAGAGCTCCTATATTTTCATCTCAGAAGCACCCATAGGACTTCTAGTGTGTTAGTGGCAGCAAACAGAGCTCCTATATTTTCTTCTCAGCAGCACCCATAGGACTTCTAGTGTGTTAGTGGCATCACACAGAGCTCCTATATTTTCTTCTCAGCAGCACCCATAGGACTTCTAGTGTGTTAGTGGCAGCAAACAGAGCTCCTATATTTTCTTCTCAGCAGCACCCATAGGACTTCTAGTGTGTTAGTGGCATCACACAGAGCTCCTATATTTTCTTCTCAGCAGCACCCATAGGACTTCTAGTGTGTTAGTGGCAGCAAACAGAGCTCCTATATTTTCTTCTCAGCAGCACCCATAGGACTTCTAATGTGTTAGTGGCATCACACAGAGTTCCTATATTTTCATCTCAGAAGCACCCATAGGACTTCTAGTGTGTTAGTGGCATCACACAGAGCTCCTATATTTTCTTCTCAGAAGCACCCATAGGACTTCTAGTGTGTTAGTGGCAGCAAACAGAGCTCCTATATTTTCTTCTTAGCAGCACCCATAGGACTTCTAATGTGTTAGTGGCATCACACAGAGTTCCTATATTTTCATCTCAGAAGCACCCATAGGACTTCTAGTGTGTTAGTGGCATCACACAGAGCTCCTATATTTTCTTTTCAGAAGCACCCATAGGACTTCTAGTGTGTTAGTGGCAGCAAACAGAGCTCCTATATTTTCTTCTCAGCAGCACCCATAGGACTTCTAATGTGTTAGTGGCATCACACAGAGTTCCTATATTTTCATCTCAGAAGCACCCATAGGACTTCTAGTGTGTTAGTGGCATCACACAGAGCTCCTATATTTTCTTCTCAGAAGCACCCATAGGACTTCTAGTGTGTTAGTGGCAGCAAACAGAGCTCCTATATTTTCTTCTTAGCAGCACCCATAGGACTTCTAATGTGTTAGTGGCATCACACAGAGTTCCTATATTTTCATCTCAGAAGCACCCATAGGACTTCTAGTGTGTTAGTGGCATCACACAGAGCTCCTATATTTTCTTCTCAGAAGCACCCATAGGACTTCTAGTGTGTTAGTGGCAGCAAACAGAGCTCCTATATTTTCTTCTCAGCAGCACCCATAGGACTTCTAGTGTGTTAGTGGCATCACACAGAGTTCCTATATTTTCATCTCAGAAGCACCCATAGGACTTCTAGTGTGTTAGTGGCATCACACAGAGCTCCTATATTTTCATCTCAGAAGCACCCATAGGACTTCTAGTGTGTTAGTGGCATCACACAGAGCTCCTATATTTTCTTCTCAGCAGCACCCATAGGACTTCTAGTGTGTTAGTGGCATCACACAGAGCTCCTATATTTTCATCTCAGAAGCACCCATAGGACTTCTAGTGTGTTAGTGGCATCACACAGAGCTCCTATATTTTCTTCTCAGCAGCACCCATAGGACTTCTAGTGTGTTAGTGGCATCACACAGAGCTCCTATATTTTCATCTCAGAAGCACCCATAGAACTTCTAGTGTGTTAGTGGCATCACACAGAGCTCCTATATTTTCTTCTCAGCAGCACCCATAGGACTTCTAGTGTGTTAGTGGCAGCAAACAGAGCTCCTATATTTTCTTCTCAGCAGCACCCATAGGACTTCTAGTGTGTTAGTGGCATCACACAGAGCTTCTATATTTTCTTCCCAGCAGCACCCATAGGACTTCTAGTGTGTTAGTGGCAGCAAACAGAGCTCCTATATTTTCTTCTCAGCAGCACCCATAGGACTTCTAGTGTGTTAGTGGCATCACACAGAGCTCCTATATTTTCATCTCAGAAGCACCCATAGGACTTCTAGTGTGTTAGTGGCAGCAAACAGAGCTCCTATATTTTCTTCTCAGCAGCACCCATAGGACTTCTAGTGTGTTAGTGGCATCACACAGAGCTCCTATATTTTCTTCTCAGCAGCACCCATAGGACTTCTAGTGTGTTAGTGGCAGCAAACAGAGCTCCTATATTTTCTTCTCAGCAGCACCCATAGGACTTCTAATGTGTTAGTGGCATCACACAGAGTTCCTATATTTTCATCTCAGAAGCACCCATAGGACTTCTAGTGTGTTAGTGGCATCACACAGAGCTCCTATATTTTCTTCTCAGAAGCACCCATAGGACTTCTAGTGTGTTAGTGGCAGCAAACAGAGCTCCTATATTTTCTTCTTAGCAGCACCCATAGGACTTCTAATGCGTTAGTGGCATCACACAGAGTTCCTATATTTTCATCTCAGAAGCACCCATAGGACTTCTAGTGTGTTAGTGGCAGCAAACAGAGCTCCTATATTTTCTTCTCAGCAGCACCCATAGGACTTCTAGTGTGTTAGTGGCATCACACAGAGCTCCTATATTTTCTTCTCAGCAGCACCCATAGGACTTCTAGTGTGTTAGTGGCATCACACAGAGCTCCTATATTTTCTTCTCAGCAGCACCCATAGGACTTCTAGTGTGTTAGTGGCATCACACAGAGTTCCTATATTTTCATCTCAGCAGCACCCATAGGACTTCTAGTGTGTTAGTGGCATCACACAGAGCTCCTATATTTTCTTCTCAGAAGCACCCATAGGACTTCTAGTGTGTTAGTGGCAGCAAACAGAGCTCCTATATTTTCTTCTCAGCAGCACCCATAGGACTTCTAATGTGTTAGTGGCATCACACAGAGTTCCTATATTTTCATCTCAGAAGCACCCATAGGACTTCTAGTGTGTTAGTGGCATCACACAGAGCTCCTATATTTTCTTCTCAGAAGCACCCATAGGACTTCTAGTGTGTTAGTGGCAGCAAACAGAGCTCCTATATTTTCTTCTTAGCAGCACCCATAGGACTTCTAATGTGTTAGTGGCATCACACAGAGCTCCTATATTTTCTTCTCAGAAGCACCCATAGGACTTCTAGTGTGTTAGTGGCAGCAAACAGAGCTCCTATATTTTCTTCTCAGCAGCACCCATAGGACTTCTAGTGTGTTAGTGGCATCACACAGAGTTCCTATATTTTCATCTCAGAAGCACCCATAGGACTTCTAGTGTGTTAGTGGCATCACACAGAGCTCCTATATTTTCTTCTCAGCAGCACCCATAGGACTTCTAGTGTGTTAGTGGCAGCAAACAGAGCTCCTATATTTTCATCTCAGAAGCACCCATAGGACTTCTAGTGTGTTAGTGGCATCACACAGAGCTCCTATATTTTCATCTCAGAAGCACCCATAGGACTTCTAGTGTGTTAGTGGCATCACACATAGCTCCTATATTTTCTTCTCAGCAGCACCCATAGGACTTCTAGTGTGTTAGTGGCATCACACAGAGCTCCTATATTTTCATCTCAGAAGCACCCATAGGACTTCTAGTGTGTTAGTGGCATCACACAGAGCTCCTATATTTTCTTCTCAGCAGCACCCATAGGACTTCTAGTGTGTTAGTGGCATCACACAGAGCTCCTATATTTTGATCTCAGAAGCACCAATAGGACTTCTAGTGTGTTAGTGGCATCACACAGAGCTCCTATATTTTCTTCTCAGCAGCACCCATAGGACTTCTAGTGTGTTAGTGGCAGCAAACAGAGCTCCTATATTTTCATCTCAGAAGCACCCATAGGACTTCTAGTGTGTTAGTGGCATCACACAGAGCTCCTATATTTTCTTCTCAGCAGCACCTATAGGACTTCTAGTGTGTTAGTGGCAGCAAACAGAGCTCCTATATTTTCTTCTCAGAAGCACCCATAGGACTTCTAGTGTGTTAGTGGTATCACACAGAGTTCCTATATTTTCATCTCAGAAGCACCCATAGGACTTCTAGTGTGTTAGTGGCATCACACAGAGCTCCTATATTT
Organism: Rana muscosa; assembly: GCA_029206835.1. Lineage (NCBI taxonomy): Eukaryota > Metazoa > Chordata > Amphibia > Anura > Ranidae > Rana > Rana muscosa. Next base: position 213,096,923 of record CM055124.1, on the reverse strand, counting down.
TCTTCTCAGCAGCACCCATAGGACTTCTAGTGTGTTAGTGGCATCACACAGAGCTCCTATATTTTCATCTCAGAAGCACCAATAGGACTTCTAGTGTGTTAGTGGCAGCAAACAGAGCTCCTATATTTTCTTGTCAGCAGCACACATAGTACCTATAGTGTGTTAGTGTCAGCACCCATAGGACCTACAGTGTGTTGTGAGCACACATAGGAGTTCTATTTTTTATACTATATACACTACCGACTACAATGGCTGGAAGACCGCCAAGGAGAGGCAGAGCGTGCCGAGGCAAGAACACAGGGCAGGCAGGCTCTGTTTCTAGAGACAACAGTGCTGGCCGTGGACGTGGTCGTGCATCGTCATCAGCACGTGGCCATGGGACACGCTTGTCTTTGTTTTCGGCAGCTGGACATGTGGAGCCGCATCATGCCGAAGGCTTGGTAGAATGGATGACCAAGCCCTCCTCATCCTCCTCATCCTCTCTCACCCAGGCTCAGGGTACTGGCAGAGCAGCTGCCAACGCGTACTCAATGGCATCATCAGCCACCCCTTCCCTAGACCCACCATGTCCTCCTGAGGAGTCCCCCGAACTGTTTGAGCACAGTGTTGGGTACATGCTCCAGGAGGATGCCCAACGATTCGAAGGCTCGGATGATGATACCCAGCTTGAGGAAGTCAGTAGTGTGCGCGCAGAGAGAGGGGATGCTGAAGGACAGCAATCTGGCAGTAGTGTTCCACCAGCTGCAGCTTACTGCCAGGTTTGCTCTAGTGGTGAAGAGGGAGGGGATGATGAGGTCACTGACTCCACGTGGGTGCCTGAAGGGAGAGAGGAGGAGGAGGAGGAGGATGCAGCGTCACATGTCCAACGAGGCAGGATGCCCCCTGGAGGCCAGCTAGAGGCCAGCACAGCAACTGTACCACACCGCAGAGCTCCGCCTGTGCAGGGCGCTGCCTCTGCACGTTATCACAAAAGTTCTTTGGTGTGGGCCTTTTTTGAGACGAGTGCATCAGATCGCACTACCGCAATTTGCAATATTTGTCTCAAGCGTATCTCGCGTGGCCAAAACATCAGCCGCTTGGGCACCACAAGCATGAGCAGACATATGTCGACCTGCCATGCAGCTCGTTGGCAAGCACACATAAAAGACCCACACCAAAGAACAAAGCGGACCTCTCCTTGCTCCTCATCAGCTGGGATCTCCATCCCCACTATATCTTCAGTCCTCTCTGAAAGCTGCTCTGAGAGGACTGAAGGTGTAGAATTAGGTGTGTCACAACCAAGTACTTGCAGTACACCGACGTCCGATTGTAGCAGGCAAATTTCCCTGCCCCAGCTGCTGGACCGTCGAAAGAAGTATACTCCCAGCCATCCACATGCCCAGCGGTTGAATGCTAGCTTGGCTAAATTGCTAGCACTTCAACTGCTGCCTTTTCAGTTGATAGACTCGGCCCCCTTCCGTGAGTTTGTTCAATGTGCGGTTCCTCAGTGGCAGGTTCCCAAACGCCACTTTTTCTCACGGAAGGCGATTCCGTCTCTCTACTGGCATGTGGAAGGCAATGTCCATGCCTCGCTGGACAGGGCGGTCAGCGGTAAGGTGCATATTACCGCTGACTCATGGTCCAGCAGGCATGGACAGGGACGTTATCTTTCTTTCACGGCCCATTGGGTCACTCTATTGGCAGCTGGGAGGGATGCAGGACAAGGTGCAGTAGTGTTGGAGGTTGTTCCGCCACCACGCCTCCAAAATGCTACTACTGGTTGTGACACACCTCTCTCCTCCACCCCCTCCTCTTCTTCTTCCTCCATGTCCTCTTCGAGTGCTCTGTCCTCGGAACCAGCGGTGCTCCGTAGGCGTACAAGGGGCTACGCGAGTACGCAGGCAAAAAGATGCCATGCCGTGCTTGCGCTGGTGTGTTTGGGGGACAGGAGCCACACTGGGCCAGAGGTTCTGGCAGCTCTGCAGGGGCAGGCCGAGAGGTGGTTGACGCCACGCCAGCTTAAGCCAGGAATGGTCATTTCTGATAATGGCACCAACCTCCTCTCCGCCCTGCGACAGGGGCAGCTCACCCATGTGCCCTGTATGGCTCACGTCCTCAACCTGGTGGTGCAGCGGTTCTTGGGCAGGTTCCCAGGCTTACAGGATGTCCTGAGGCAGGCCAGGAAAGTCTGTGTGCATTTCCGCCGATCTTATAATGCCAGTGCTCGGCTGACTGAGCTGCAAAAGGAGCTGAACCTGCCCAAGAACCGCCTAATATGTGACATGCCCACCAGGTGGAACTCAACGTTGGCCATGCTGCAGCGACTGCACACGCAGCAGAGGGCTATCAATGAGTACCTTTGCGACTACGGCACCAGGACAGGGTCAGGGGAGCTTGGCTTTTTTTCCCCACGCCAGTGGAGCATGATCAGGGATGCATGCACTGTCCTCTCACCATTTGAGGAGGCCACGAGGATGGTGAGCAGTGACAGTGCATGCATCAGTGACACTGTACCTCTTGTCCACCTGTTGGAGCATACGCTGCGTGGGATAATGGACAGGGCACTTGAGGCAGAACAGAGGCAGGAAGAGGAGGACTTCCTTGTCTCTCAAGGCCCCCTTTATCCAGACAATGTTCCTTCTGTCCCACCCATCACACAGGAAGAGGAGGAGGAGGAGGAGGAGGAGGAGGAGGATTGTGTGAGCATGGAGGTGGAGCCTGGCACTCAGCATCAGCAGCAGCAGTCTTTTAGGGATGATGTACAGTCCCAACAAACCAGTGGACTTGTACGTGGCTGGGAGGAGGTGGCTGGCGATCATGTCATCCTCAGTGACCCAGAAGACTCCGGACCGAATGCCTCAGCTAACCTACGCTGCATGGCCTCCCTGATCCTGCAAAGCCTGCGGAAGGATCCTCGTGTTCTTCGGATCAAGGAGAGTGACCATTACTGGCTGGCCACTCTCCTTGATCCACGGTACAAGGGTAAGGTTGCGGACCTTATCTTGCCGTCGCAGAGGGAGCAGAGGATGAGACATCTCAGGGAGGCCTTGCAGAAAGGTCTGTGCAACGCGTTCCCAGAAACTGGGAGGTTACAAACTCCTGGTCCTGGACGACGAGTTGCTGAGGCTTCGGTCAGTAGCAGAAGGAGCGGTGGGGAAGGTGGACGTCTGACCGATGCGTTCAGACAATTTTTTAGTCCGCAGCCCCAAGGTATGATCGGTTCCAGCAACCATCGCCAGCGTCTGATATACATGGTGCAGGAATACCTAGGGGCAAGGTCAGACTTGGACACCTTTCCCACCGAAAATCCTCTGGCTTACTGGGTCCTGAGGATGGATCACTGGCCAGAGCTTGCACAGTATGCAATTGAGCTACTGGCCTGTCCTGCATCCAGCGTTCTTTCCGAACGCACATTCAGTGCTGCTGGAGGATTTGTCACCGATCATAGGGTGCGCCTGTCCACCGACTCGGTTGATCGACTGACCTTCATAAAAATGAATCAGTCTTGGATCACCACCAGCTACCAGACACCTGAAGCGGATATAACGGAATAATTTATAATGTCACATCCCTTCAAGACTGCCTATGCTGATGCTGAGTGACTGTCCTGTTATGTTCACTGACTATCCTCTTCCTCCTCCTCAATGATCCATGCCACCACACCAGTGCCTAAGGCACAATTTTTCAGCCCCTGTATAACAGGGGCGTGTAATTACAATTTTTTAAAAAGATGCTTCGCAACAGGTGTGACTGCTGTGCTCAGAGTACAGTATCTGTGAGGGGTTGCAGTGTTGTGGCACCAGCACCAGTGCCTAAGGCACAATTTTTCAGCCCCTGTTGGGGCGTGTAATTACAATTTTTAGGCAATGCTTTGCAACAGGTCTCATTGCTGTGCTCAGAGTACAGTATCTGTGAGGGGTTGCAGTGTTGTGGCACCAGCACCAGTGCCTAAGGCACAATTTTTCAGCCCCTGTATAACAGGGGCGTGTAATTACAATTTTTTAAAAAGATGCTTCGCAACAGGTGTGACTGCTGTGCTCCAAGTACAGTATCTGTGAGGGGTTGCAGTGTTGTGGCACCAGCACCAATGCCTAAGGCACAATTTTTCAGCCCCTGTTTAACAGGGGCGTGTAATTACAAATCTTGATCTAATAGTTCACAGCAGGGCCCATTCCTGCGCCCACCAAGAGTAACTATGAGGGCCTACAGTCTTGTGGCAACACCGTCCACCACCACCACCACCACCAAAGGCCCAATTTTTCTGCCCTGTTCAACAGGTGCATGCAATTACAAATCTTGATCTAATAACTCACAGCAGGGCCCATTCCTGCACCCACCAAGAGTAACTGTGAGGGCTTACAGTCTTGTGGCAACACCGTCCACCACCACCACCACCACCACCAAAGGCCCAATTTTTCTGCCCGGTTCAACAGGTGCATGCAAGTACAAATCTTGATCTATTAACTCACAGCAGGGCCCATTCCTGTGCCCACCAGTCTTGTGGCTACACCAACATCTAATAGGGCAAATTTCTGCAGAGTATATACGGCAGGCCCCTACTTTCAAACATCCAACTTACAAACGACTCCTACTTGCAAACGGCAAGAGAAAACAGGAAGTGAGAGGAAATCTACCCCTAGGAAGGAAAATTCTATCCTGTTAGATTTAATTTGGGAAAAAGGTATCTCCTCTCTACTGATGCTTTATCACCAATCCTTGTTTCAATTAAAACCCCACTTTTCCAAAAACATTTGTCATTGGGACGGAAAGTGAGGTGACATGTTCTGAACAGATGTGCAAAGACAGCAAATGTTACAGGGGTGATAACCCCTCCCTATGTTCTCCAAAAAGCTTAAAAATTGATTTTTTTGGGATGTAGCTACACTTCATAATGTACCTGTTCAGATTCTACTTAAGAACAAACCTACAGTCCATGTCTTGTTTGCACCACCTATATACTGCTGTTCAGAGTATATAGGGTTGTAGGTATAGGGTTTTATTTTGGGTGCGGGGTCCCCCTTAGTATCCATACAAGACCCAAAGGGGCTGGGGTGGGGGGGGGGGTGATGGGGTAGCCATGCCATTTTTCTCAAGGATTTTCAGCCATATGGCGGCCAGGACAAGACATGACATTAAAGCCGCAAGTGGTTTTAAATGGCTTCTTTTTTTCCTTTACAAATGTCATTTTGTGCAAGGACAGTTCTAAACACGGGAAACACATGCCACTTCACAGGCATACTTTAGACACCCCCCAGGTACCATATTTAAAGGAAAATTTCACTTTTTTTTTTTTCACTTTATGCATCATTAAAATGACTGCTCCCGAAAAAACTTTAGTTTTTAAAATTTCTTTTTGCATTGATATATGTCCCCTGGGGCAGGACCCGGGTCCCCAAACCTGTTTTATGACATTAACATGCATATTGGCCGTTGTAATTAGCAATTTTGATTTCGAACGTTCGCGTCCATTATAACGAATAGGGTTCGAAAGTTCGCGCAAACTTTCGGTCCGTTCGAAGGTTCTGGTGCGAACCGAACCCGGGGGTGTTCGGCTCATCCCTATTCGGGAGCTTTCACCCTGTATGAGGTTACATCTCTTCCTGGAATCTAAAGGGCTATAGCCAATTGCTCAATTGTGCTTGCCCTCTGGTAAGCGTTTTTTTCATTCGGTGGTGGGCCTCACATATGTCTATGAAGTCACTGTGGTGTCGTTTTTATCAACATTAAGACCATGATATGCTTATAGACTGTTATCTGGTGTTCCACGCTATTGGAGTACATTGAGTGTGTTGATCCTTGTGTCATCTGAGGACTTTATTTCAATATCTAAGTTTGGCGCAGCTTAAATTTTTTCTATATGTTTTTGCGTTTATCCCACTCAAGCTGCTGCCTTATACCATCTATTCGTTTTTAAGTTAGCACGTTTTTTTCTTCCTTATTTTTATATATATATATATATATATATATTTTACCCAGATTTATCACTCTCTGCATAAATCCCCCTTGTCCACCACGAGGGGAACCTTTGGTGACTGATGTATCTGCATGGTCATAGAGTTATTGGTAAGAAGTTATGCCTGTGTACTGCCTGTTTGCTGTTTTTTTATATTTTTTGTATATACTGTCTGATATACTATATGAACTTTGTACATTTTCTATGATTATTTGATCTATACCATTTACCTTATAGATCTATCCTCCTAAAGAAGCGTTCCTTGATCGCGAAACTGTTGAGGATTGCATAAATCTGTGAACAAACTCTTTAACCAGTAATCAGTCTGGGAATCTACAAGTATTTTATTGCTGTATCGATCTTCCTTTATTGTTTTGATATTTAAAATTGTGTTTTTTTTTTTTATATGCAATAAAATAATATTTTATCATAATCAAACTCTGTGGTTGGTGCCAAGATAGTCAATCTTTCCTGTCATGTCGGAATTGCTACAGACGATCGATAGGAATTTTTTCTGTCGGAAAATTTGAGAACCAGCTCTCAGGCCTCGTACACACGGCCGATTTTCTCGGCAAGAACCAACAAGAAACTTGCTGGCAGAGAGGTCTTGCCGAGTAAATCGGTCGTGTGTACGCGGCTATCGGGTTTCTCGTCGAGAAAACCGACAAGAAACCTCGACGAGAAAATAGAGAACCTGCTCTCTATTTTCTCGTCGAGATTCTCCTCGGCATGTTTCTCGACGAGAAAAGTGAGTGTGTGTACACTTACCTGTCCTCCCGGAAGCCCGCGCATGTTCGAAATGAATTCGACGCATGCGCAGTAGCTTTCTAGGCATACGTAGGGTATACCAAGATGGCGGCGACGGCATCGAATGTGATGAGCGCATGCTCATCGTAGTCGATGACGTCACTGCGTACGCTCCATTCAAAGAACCGCGGGTTCTTTGAAACGAGCGTGTGTACACTCGGCCGGGACAAGTTTCTTGTCCAAGAATCTCGTCGAAAAAAACGACATGTTTTTTTCAACGAGAATCTCGGCCGCGTGTACAAGGCCTCAGTCTTTTGTTGGCGGAAATTCCGACAGCAAAAGTCCGATGGAGCATACACACGGTCGGAATTTCCGATCAAAAGCTCACTTTAGACTTTTCTTGTCGGAAAATCCGACCGTGTATATGGGGCATTAGAGGACAGCCTAAGCAACTGTCCCTACTCCCCTTTTCATATTTAACTGTTCCTGGATGATGGCACCCTTCCATTTTAATGGTAGTTTTGGTATTAATTGAGGCTAATTTATAATATTCAACAAGTACATCAGATGCAGAAGATTAGGCTGATGGAGATCCTCAGCAAGAAAGCAAAAATGTGAAGAACAGGAGTCAGAACTGTAGAATTATAAATACCGTAGTCTTCTTTTGCAGGCTGTGCTCTGTTTTAATTTTTCAAGTCGTCAGATTTGCTTTAAACTGGTTTCTCACTGTACAGTCTGCAGTGGCCTGTTTTGCTGGGATGGTGCATTAAAGACCTCTGAGCTAAAACTTGAAGAATTGGATTTTATACAGGCTGCATTATACTGAAGAGAATTTATTGTCCAGATGGAGATGGAAAATTTTCCCTCTTAATGAAGTGGAGAGTCCAGGAATTAAAGTATCCTTCCCATAACTCGACTTAGAATTCAGTATGTGACACGTTACTGTGTTTAAATGGAGAACAACTGGAAACATATTGGTTATATAATGGGGCTGTTAACCTTTTCAGTGATAAGCTACGTTTGCTTTAGTGGGAAGGGGGCTTCTTTTGGATGAGTAAAATTAAATTGATGTCGCAGAAGCAGCTTCACAATGACTTTCCTAAAGTTTTAATAGCTGGAACTTTTTTGTGATGGCCGAAGGACCACGAATGGTTTAGTTTAAAGTAGCCCCAGGGGCACTATTTAGTTGACATTAAAAGGAAAGCTCAGTTTAAAAACTGTCATGATAGAGAAATGCTAGTTGTTTGCCCATCAAGCAAATTTTTTGGCTTTAACAGTAAGTCACTGACATAAACCAAATATACAGCCAGACAGTTATGCACTACAACTGTTGCAACTCAAGCCACATCAGTGATTTTTTTCTTTATCTTAAAATAACACTTACATTCTAAAAAAAAATATTTTTCATAATGGCCTATGGAAGCCCCAAAAAGTATTTTAAAATGTAACTCCAGGCTAATAAGAAAATACATAGATGGCATAAAATACATGGGAGCTATTTTGTATTTCAGCCCATCCATTCCATAGATTTACACAGGTTTGTCCAACAGCATAGCCATGTATAACAATGAAGGGGGGCTGATTGTTATCATTGGTCACTATCAGACTTGGTTACTTTGAGTCTCTATTGGTCTCTATTGGCCATTTATATATATGTAGCGGCCTCACTCTCTCTCCAGCTTTATCAGTTATACGGCTGTTGTCTAGGGGTACCTGGGAGGAGAGAGTGCAGGAACACCACGCCAAGCTCTCACCTCGTATGTGTATAAGGGTTGAGCAAAGTCACTTGAATTACCTTCGGGTCTGTTCGTTGCATACGGAGCCTCTGCTTGTTCCGTGGAGATGTGTCTACCAGTAATAGAGACCCACACCAATAAAAGTCCAACACTCTTTTATTTCTCCATTTGCCAGGATGAACATAATCAGTTGAACTCTTGTAACAGACAGACAGGGGTGTGGATGTGAGTAGGCCCAGGCACAAATGAACTCTCCTATTCCTTTTGCGTGCAAATAGGCTTGGCGCACGGTCTCTGCCACCGACCGTGAAGTTGGTAGCTGCCACCTACCGAGTGAACTGTTACAGCCCCTGCCACAGGCCTGAATGTAACGGTCTCTGCCACCGACCCTAGAACATGGACCACCTTCCGTGTGAATAAAGCCCCTGTTTGGAAAGGACATCCATCCCGACGGTCTCCGGAGGCCCTGTCCCGGCAGGGGCAATATGCTGCACCAGATCTACGGGAAGGTCACCTGCACGGTCCGTTACGCCTGGATTCAGGTACCCGATACTGTGGGCACCTTAGGACGATTCCTCCCGGGCGGGACCCAGTGGAAGAAGCTGGGCCCCAGGCCTCAATGATGTACCTCACCCCAGACTGAGGGTGTCTGGGGTGAGTCCCGAACTCCTCGTGTCATGACCTAGGCCGCCTGGACACCGAACGCAGACAGCAGCCCTCAGGCTGAAGGTGCCTGGGGCTCTGACCTCGTGGCGAAGATGTCCGCCCCCTTTATACCCTCTCCCAGCAAGCACAGCGGGTTCCCCGCCCCGCCGTACAACTGCTGCGAGAGTAAGGGTAGGGCACTGCAGTGACGGTTCAACCCCGGCACAAAGTGACAGCGCCACCTGCTGGGCCGCAGGGAACTAGACATCACTGATGTCTTCACCCGAATTAAACATTCTGAAAAGTACATACCCGCTACACTTATATATATTTATATATATATATATATATATATATATATATACAGTAGAACCTCAGATTACGAGCATAGTCCGTTCCAGGAGTATGCTCGTAATCCAAAGTACTCGCATATCAAAGCGAGTTTTCCCATTGAAGTCAATGGAAACGAAAATAATTTGTTCCGCATTGACTTCAATGGGATGCAATACCGCATCTGGCCAGAGGTGTGGGGCGCCGGAGAGCCTCGGAAATGTCCGGAAAGGCCCAAGGACACTTAGGCTGACTTTGACAAACATCGGAAAGGCTCGGAAACTGAGTATTTCCGTTTATTTGTCTTCACCCGAATTAAACATTCTGAAAAGTACATACCCGCTACACTCTCCCCCTGGTTATTTGACACTGGTCCACAGTGTCTGGAGCAAACTATGCCCAAAAGAGGCTGACATAGCCCGATCCAGAAACCGACTAAAAATTTCAAAAATATAAAAAGTTTTGAAAAAAAACTAACTAAAACAGTTGTGCCTGAACCTGACATGAAAGAGGAGGGAAGGGAAACAAACAACACATAACAACAACAAAAACATTTTTTCAAATCACACATTCACATTAACATTTTTCCCCACCCATCCTGACTAAGACCCGCCCCATTCTCAGCGGTCTTGATGGGACGCTCTCCTGCAGAGGGGAAAAGAAACATTAAACACACATATCCCTGACACATATGTTCGTGTGAGAACGAAAAAACCTCTCCGCAGAGAAATCCTTTCCTTCCATAAGTGTGTGTGTGAACAGTGAATATCAGTGTGCAACACTGCCACCTGGTGACAGCGTCGCAGTAACTGCACATGTTGAAGACTTTTTCCCAACTTCTTCTGTGGCTCTAACTACCCCAAAGTCCATGATCACTTTTCGGGATGGAAGAATAAAGAACAAACTACGGCAACATTCCTTCAATTCCTCCAAAGAGCACAAACACCCGTTAAACTCGGGTACAGTCACTGGGTTTCTGGAAAAACAACAACACCGGAAAGTTCAGCAGCAGTAGAATAAAGCAAGAACGGAGACTTTTTTTTTCTCCTACAGATAGAATTTTGGGTGCGGCAGGACAAGGGGTTTTAAGTGCTGGTCCATTGTCTCTAAATGGTATTCGACATCCTCCCCTTCTTTGCGTTGAATCAATACCTTGTCTGCGTGGATGTGCCGACCCAGCATCCATTCTGCCTTGCAGTCCTTGAACCGTTGAGATGCTTTGGCGGAACACGCGAGGTACCTGCGGGCGTGTGGGACCTGAATGTGTGTCCACACGAAATCGTTGTACCAGCGTTCCCGGCAGACTTCCACTTCATATAAAAGTTCCTTGGGTAAGTACAGGTATTCCCACCCGTACTCGTTGGCAACTTTTTGGCCGAAGAGGCATTGTAGTCTCGCCAGCGGAGGCATAGTAGTGCAGTCTCCCTCACCCGGTAGGACCATAGCGTCCGGGTGGCGAGGTGCCTTGATCACCTCCATTCTGGGCATAGGCGCCCGCAGCAACAGTCTCTTTTCCCCGGAGCTAGATGCAGGAGGCACCAGAGATAGAAGGGCAGACTGGGGACGGGATCCCTCCTCAGGCACTGGTGCCTCCACCCGGGGTGTACTATCCCCTGTAGACATGGGTGGATCCCTGGCTCTGCGGGACGAGGAGAGAGGCATTTTGTCCCAGCCCTTCTTAGCAAAAAGTTCATCTATGACGACGTCGTCTCCCGGATCGGAGAGCGACTCCAGGTCGGAGGTGTCACATTCCTCCGCGGGCAGGTAGTTTGTAGTGAAGACTGAATCGCTACCTCCCGTGGGCACACAGGGCCGTGAATCCCCGACACCTCCGCCCCAACACCAAGTCCCTCCGCCCGGCTTACCTCGGCCCAAAGTTGAGAAGGGATGTCCGGGACTCTTCCGACCGGATCCATCCGGGCCGGGCGTAGGCAGGCAAGATGATCCACCGCGACCGCTGGAAGGGACAACCAGATCGGTCTTCCTCTCCGGCGGTGGACGCTGGGAAACAGTGGTGACCGAGTCAGCATCCTCGGACTTCTCCCGTATCTCAGTGATCGCGACCTCCCCTGCGGTCGCTGCAGTGCCCACAGGGATGGCTGTCAAAGCAGTGATTCCTCCTTCCTGAGTGGTGTTGCATGTTGTGCGGTTGAGGTGGATGGGTTTGGGTTTCTCGATAAGTGGTTCCACCTCAAATAAGAACTCTATGCAGGCCTCACAGCGCCCGAATGGCTTCAGCTGACACACCAGTCCCGAACAGCCGGGACAAATCAAACCCAGGGCCTCAACGTCCATGTATAAGTACAGGGCGAATCGTCCCCGGGGCTTTAGCCGGATCCCCGTATCGGTTATCGGAGCAGCTGTAGTCAAACTCATGGTAGGAGGATGAAGTGGAATCCACGATGCATTACCGAACATGGTGACTCTCTGCTGACCCATTGCGCACTGCATGGTTGGCGCCAAAGTCCCCACGTGTAGTCCTTCACACGATTGGACTCCTCCCGTATTGCCCCCCAGTTCGCGGGCTTTCTCCTTGCCTGGGTCACGCCCACGAACTGAGCAGAGAGGGTGTGCCTCGTGGCGCAGTGGCCAATATGGCCGACCTACTCGGAACTCTTCCGGGCAGACACGTTCAAACTCCGACAACTTTAGCTCCATCGTAGCACGAACACATCCCGGACCCGGAGCCCCCACGTGTAGCGGCCTCACTCTCTCTCCAGCTTTATCAGTTATACGGCTGTTGTCTAGGGGTACCTGGGAGGAGAGAGTGCAGGAACACCACGCCAAGCTCTCACCTTGTATGTGTATGAGGATTGAGCAAAGTCACTTGAATTACCTTCGGGTCTGTTTGTTGCATACGGAGCCTCTGCTTGTTCCGTGGAGATGTGTCTACCAGTAATAGAGCCCCACACCAATAAAAGTCCAACACTCTTTTATTTCTCCATTTGCCTGGATGAACATAATCAGTTGAACTCTTGTAACAGACAGACAGGGGTGTGGATGCGAGTAGGCCCAGGCACAAATGAACTCTCCTATTCCTTTTGCGTGCGAATAGGCTTGGCGCACAGTCTCTTACAGCCCCTGCTACAGGCCTGAATGTAATGGTCTCTGCCACCGACCTTAGAACATGGACCACCTTCCGTGTGAATACAGCCCCTGTTTGGAAAGGACATCCATCCCGACGGTCTCCGGAGGCCCTGTCCCGGCAGGGGCAATATGCTGCACCAGATATACGGGAAGGTCACCTGCACGGTCCGTTACGCCTAGATTCAGGTACCCGATACTGTGGGCATCTTAGGACGATTCCTCCCGGGCGGGACCCAGTGGAAGAAGCTGGGCCCCGGGCCTGAATGATGTACCTCACCCCAGACTGAGGGTGTCTGGGGTGACTCCCGAACTCCTCGTGTCCAGACCTAGGCCGCCTGGACACCGAACGCGGACAGCAGCCCTCAGGCTGAAGGTGCCTGGGGCTCTGACCTTGTGGCGAAGATGTCCGCCCCCTTTATACCCTCTCCCAGCAAGCACAACGGGTTCCCCGCCGTACAACTGCTGCGAGAGGTCACAAAGGGTAGGGCACTGCAGTGACGGTTCAACCCCGGCCCAAAGTGACAGCGCCACCTGCTGGGCCGCAGGGAACTAGACATCACTGATGTCTTCACCCGAATTAAACATTCTGAAAAGTACATACCTGCTACACTTATATATATTTATATATATATATATATATATATATATATATATATACAGTAGAACCTCAGGTTACAAGCATAGTCCGTTCCAGGAGTATGCTCGTAATCCAAAGTACTCGCATATCAAAGCGTTTTCCCATTGAAGTCAATGGAAACGAAAATAATTTGTTCCGCATTGACTTCAATGGGATGCAATACCGCATCCGGCCAGAGGTGTGTGGCGCCGGAGAGCCTCGGAAACGTCCGGAAAGGCCCAAGGACACCTAGGCTGACTTTGACAAACATCGGAAAGGCTTGGAAACTGAGTATTTCCGTTTATTTCCCTGTCTTTCTGAGCTTTGCCAAACGGCGGCAATCGTCTGCGATCGCCGCTGTTCGGCTCTGCTCGGCTCCAGGCACCCCCGCACGTCAGGCCAAATGCGGTACTGCAGGCCCTATTAGATTGAATTCTGCTCATCTTGCGAGACAACACTTGCAAACCGAGTCAGAATTTTTTAAAAACAGTTACTCGCAAATCAAATTGCTCTCAAACCAAGTTACTCTTAAACCGAGGTTCCACTGTATATATATATATTTCTGTTTAGAGTGTTACATGCCTCTGAGGGGTTCCCTAACATGTTGTCTTCTTGCCCACAGGCCGGTGGGAAATGTTTGGATTTGTTCCCTTACTTGCCTCCCTTGTTTCATTGTACTCTGTTGATAGGCGGACTTGACTAAATTTGACATACATATGAAGATATGAAGATAATTAGATTTTTGTTTTAAATATTCTTGTGTATGTAGAGGCATTTGTGCATGTTAGTATGCACATGTGATAGCTTAGGTGTTTCCTTTTTCTTTCTTTTTTATTTATTTTTTGTTACTGTTGTCCCTTCTTCAAAATAGGGGATAGAGAATTTATTGTTATTGGCTATATGATGATGTAATATGATATAAGCTGTTCTTTAGCTTTACTGTACTTTCTTGTACAATATGTAATACTTAAAAAGAGGGTTATCCCACGAAATGCATTAAACTACATCTAACGGTCTCTAGGGACCCTACAACTCAAGTCCCTGTATTATCTACAATCTAAGTGGCGTGAAGTTTATATACAGTTTTTATATTTAAAAAATCCTTTAACATGTATAAATAAAGATGTATAATTATTTTTAAATTATGTTTATGTTCTGTGTACAATACCATTAGAGATATTATTTTAAGACCATCCTCACACATAAAATATTTTGGTTTTGTACTATATTAGGGATGATATCTTCCAATGGGATTATGCATGAGATCACACCACTCCCCTAATCTATTCAATAGTTAACTTTTTTAGTCTTTCTTTCTTTTATTTTTACCTGGTGATCCGGCCAGTAAGTCTGTTATTTTTCAGCATAACAAGCTGTCCAGCAGATGTAGCAATTAAAGGGTTACAGGGGTACTTACAGTGGTTAGCTTTTATTTATTTATGTGAAACCTTTTTTTCCAAAAAGAACACAACTGTTGTTGTAACTGCTTATAAAGTGTAAGCTGGAGTTCAGCTTTATTTTGCTAGTGTATCTAAATCTGCCAGTGCATCTAACACTACCCTCGCCCAGACTGACAATGCTGCTGCCCAAAGGTGTCTCTGTTGCTTTTTCATCTAAAGTATATGCATACTAATACATGAAGGGGTTGATTTTACCACTTGTCTACTGGGCACTTTAACCATCTTCTTGACCAGGCCAATTTTCAGATTTCAGCGCTGTTAAAGACAAAAATTGTAATTCTGAAAAAAAAAAAATATATATTCAGTTTGGTATAAAATTTAGCAAACAGGTAATTTTTCTCCTTCACTGATAGGTACTGATAGGCTGCACTGATGGGCACTTATGGGGCGGCACTGATGATCGCTTCAACTGTGATTACACACAGCAGAAGCTGATCGGCAGGCGCATGGTACCAATGTCTTCCGACACCCGACGATCGTTAGGCAGAGAGACAGACCTGCAATCTGTCTATGTAAACAAGGCAGATTGCCATTCTTACAGGAGTGAAGGGATGAAATTTGTGTCCATGCAAATAAATTCCATCTCTTCCGCTAGTAAAAACACCTCCCACAGTATAGTAAAACACTGGCTAGGCACACAGTTAACCCTTTGATCATGTTAACTCCTTCCCGGCCAGTGTCATTAGTACAGTGACAGTGCATATTTTTTAGCACTGATCACTTTATTAGTGTCACTGGTCCCCAAAAAGTGTCAAAAGTGTTAATTAGTGTCAAGATACTTGCTGCAATATCACAGTCCTGCTATAAGTTGCTGATCACCACCATTACTAGTAAAAAAATAAAAATATCCCACAGTTTGTAGAAGCTATAACTTTTGTGAAAACCAATCAATATACACTTATTGGGATTTTTTAACCAAAATAATGTAGCATAATTACACCGGAAGAGGAACAATTACCCTTTACAAACGGTATTACAAAGCAATAATGAACGGGCAGGTGCAAATTTCAAAATGGGGGTGGAACTCTGCTTTAAATGTTTCGTTATTAAGAAAGTGCACAGGAGATGAAACCAAGCACTTCCCCTTTGCCAATAGAAAAAAATCTGAGACAGATGTACAGGATGTTTATCAGATTCAAAGTGTATACATTACTATAGTGGGGTAATCCACACATGATACATTACAAAATAAAGGTAAGAAGGATACAGTATAGATCTTAATTTACTTATTATAGGTGTTGGTGGTGGGGGGTGTTCGATTCCTAGTACCCTGCAGTGGCAAGTAGAGTTTAGTGAGAAGTGTGGGGGGGGGGGTCTATGGGGTAGACTCATCAGGGAATACAACAACAGTAACTAATAATGTGTTATAAGAAGTTTTGAATACAGGAGCAAAATTTTGGTTTAGGTGCTCCATGCTGCTGGAATAGCTGGGTAAGTATAATGGATATTAGCTGTTAATATTTTGCATTTCCTTTACAAATTTGAAGTTCCTTAGACAATTTCCTTATGTGGGAAATAGTGTTATGCCTTGTACACATGATCGGAATTTCCGATGGAAAAAGTCAGATGGAATTTTTTCATCGGATATTCTGACCGTGTGTGTGCCCCATCAGACTTTTTCTGTCGGAAATTCCGACGGAGTTAGAAAAAGAACATGTTTTCTTTCTTTCCGCCCAAAAATCGGAAATTTCGTTCGTCTGTATGGAACTCTGATGGAGAAAAAAACACACATGCTCAGAATCAAGTCGATGTATGCTCGGAAGCATTGAACTTAATTTTTCTCGGCTCGTTGTAGTGTTGTACGTCACCGCGTTCTTGACGGTCGGAATTTGGTGTGACAGTGTGTATGCAAGACAGCTTGAATGGAATTCCGTCGTAAAAATCCGTCGGAGTTTATCCCGAAGGAAAATCCGATTGTGTGTAGAAGGCATTAGCCATTGATCAATGCAGAAAGTTTTCATTGATACATTTGGCTAACCTAAGTTATTAAGATGCAGGCTTTAGGGACATACCATATGTGGATTTCATGTATATAAGGGTACACTCCGAAGAGTGTGATTCCTCAGGTGGGACTTTAATTTGAGTGACTGTTAAACCTCATACAAAATTTAATACCAAAAGGTTCTTAATTAGACGTTTTTTATTGAAAAAGTATGAAAAAGGCTGCTACTAAATATGCAGTACACATGCAAGTGAATGCAGGCACAAAAGGGAACAGGCACAGGCGCAATTGACAGATAACATTGAACAAAAAAAGGTTACAATACAGGACCCAGCTCTGTCTATAGGGTAAGACAGGAACCCAACGTTTCAAGGTTGTCTATATTGGTGGAACCTCTTCTTCAGGGGTGGGATACTGCACTTTGGATGACAATGGTATCATAAATGCATATATGTGCGCGTTCCTTACGTCTAAAGCCTCATACACGCGGTCGGACTTCCATCGGACTTTTCCGTGGATTTTTGTCCGAACGGAGTTGGTTGGGAACACCCATAGCATACACACACTCGGACTTTTCTGCCAACTTTCTTAAAACTTCTTACAACATCACGTGTTTTCTGCTCTTTTCTGATCTTTACTGCCACCCTTTGGTCAACTTCTGCTATTGTTGGTTGATTTTAACATTAGTTGTTTTGTCCATCGGACTAAAGTCCGATGGTTATCTGTACACACGGTCGGACTTTGCTCCATCGGACTTTTGTTGGGCAAAAATTTGTCTGTTTGCAGACCCAACTTTTGTCCGATGAAATCCAAAACCAAACGAAAAAAGTTTGTCCGATGGAGCGTACACACGGTCGGATTGTTGGTCCAACTTGCTTAAAACGAAGTCCGACCGTGTGTATGGGGCTTAAGAATCACACTCTTCGGAGTGTACCCTTATATACATGTATTCAGGGATGTGGGTTGACTGACCTCCAAATCCATGCACTTGAGACACCGCCCTCTGTATATGTGGATTTCAGAACCATTTTCAGAATTTTACAATGTCTAAGGAAGGGACATAGGGAAGGCCCCAAAAGCTTGAATCTTAATTCTCCTTAAAGAATAACTCCACTTTTGTGGGGGCAAAAAATAGCAAATAACAAAAATAGCATACACAATTGCTACACAAGCCATATTGTAATATAAAGTTATTACAAATTACCTTTCCTTTTCAATCTGCAGAGTTGTAAGTTTCTCTAAAATTCAATACCATATGAAAACCCAGGGGCGTTCCATACTTTGATGAACAGCCCCCCAGAAATGTAATTTCCTGTTTGTGTGATTGTCTCACTGATTTTCCCAGAGGTCTGCTCTAAAAATACAAGTCAGATTTTAGGCATTCTCTGCAGAAAACATTTCATTTTTTGTGAGATGCTCCCAAAGGGTAATCACATCTAAAAAGGGATTCAGACATTGCAAATGTCCTCATTAGAAGTTTGCGAGTGCTTCAGCTGATTAAAAATGAAAAAGTCACTCCCATTCACATTTACTGCTCACATTGACACAAATAACCAGACAGCTTTTCCTTCAAAACAACAAAAGGTAGGAATCTGCAATAAAGTTTGTAAAAATCCCTGCAATATACATTGATCACCCAGAGGGGATAGTATTTTTTCTCAACAAAAGTGGAGTTACTCTTTAAAGTGTATAGCCAAAACTTTTATTTTTTTCGATAGGGTAGAAAACCTTTTTTTTTTTTCATTATTTTTGCTCTCTGGAACATTCTCATAGTCACAACATTTGTCCCCACTAGAAGATTTCCCCCCACCTCTTGCTCTCATGACAACTCTACAATTTAGGATTTTCCCCTACTTACTGTTTTTTTTTATAAATTCTTTATTTAAGAGAAAAGGACATGCGGAAATACAGAGAGCATACTGATGCGTATCAAAAAACAGCAAACATTCCCCAGCACCCCATAAGTAGAACATATACCGTATATACTCGAGTATAAGCCGAGTTTTTCAGCCCTTTTTTTAGGGCTGAAAGTATACCCCTCGGCTTATACTCGAGTCAGTACCTCAAAATCTTGAAATTCCGCTGCCGGCGTCTATTGTTCAAATCTCGCGCCGTTCTCCCTGTCCCTTCGGCGATAGGCGTTTCCAGAAAACACTGTGATGAGTGTTTGCGCCTATCACGGAGGTCCTCTTGTCCGACGTCCGTGATTGGCCGAGCACTGAACACAGTGCCTGCTGGGAAACGGAGTCGGCGAATGAGAGGACCTCCGTGATAGGCGCAAACACTCAACACAGTGTTTGCTGGAAACGCCTATCACGGAAGGGACAGGGAGAACGGCGCAAGATTTGAACAATGGACGCCGCCGCGGAATTCAAGATTTTGAGGTACTGACTCGGGCACAGGGAGGCGGAATCGACACAGTAAGGGGGCACAGTGAGGTGACAGTGGGCAGTGAGATGGCAATGGGCACAGTAAGGGGGCACAGTGAGACAATGGGCACAGTGAGGTGACAATGGGCAGTGAGGTGGCAGAGTGAGATGCCAATGGGCACAGTAAGGTTGGGCAATGGGCACATTCCCCCCCCCCCCCCCCCCCTCGGCTTATACTCGAGTCAATAAATTTTCCCAGTTTTTTTGGTAAAAGTAGGTACCTCGGCTTATACTCGAGTATATACGGTAGTAAAGATTAGGGATGAGCTTCGAGTTCGAGTCGAACTCATGTTCGACTCGAACATTGCCTGTTCGCCCGTTCGCCGAACAGCGAACAAATTGGGGTGTTCGCGGCAAATTCGAAAAATCTATGGGAGAAATCTAAAGTGCTAATTATAAAGGCTTATATGCAAGTTATTGTCCTAAAAAGTGTTTGGGGACCCGGGTCCTGCCCCAGGGGACATGTATCAATGCAAAAATAAGTTTTAAAAACTGCAGTTTTTTCGGGAGCAGTGATTTTAATAATGCTTAAAATGAAAAAATAAAAGTGAAATATTCCTTTAAATTTCATACCTGGGGGGTGTGTATGATATGCATGTAAAGTGGCGCATGTTTCCCGTGCTTAGAACTGTCCCTGCAAAAAATGTCATTTAAAAAGTCATTTAAAACTGACTCGCGGCTATTAATTAATTGTCGGCTCCCGGCAATACATACAAAAGTCATTGATAAAAAATAAAAAAAAAGCGTGGGGGTTCCCCAAAATTCAATTACCAGACCCTTCAGATCTGGCATGGATTTTAAGGGGAACTTCACCCCAAATTTAAAAAAAAATGGCGTGGAGTCCCCCTAAAAATCCATACCAGACCCCTTATCCGAGCACGCAACCTGGCCGGCCGCAGGGGAAAAGGGGGGGATGAGAGAGCGGCCCCCCTCCCTCCTGAACTGTACCAGGCCACATGCCCTCAACATGGGGAGGATGTCCCCATGTTGATGGGGACAAGGGCCTCATCCCCACAACCCTTGCCCGGTGGTTGTGGGGGTCTGCGGGCGGGGGGCTTATCGGAATCTGGAAGACCCCTTTAACAAAGGGGACCCCCAGATCCCGCCCCCCCCCTATGTGAATTGGTAAGGGGTACATTGTACCCCTACCATTTCACGAAGAAAGCGTAAAAAAATGTTTAAAAAAACACACAAACACCTTGAAAAAGTCCTTTATTTAAAAAAAAAACACAAAAAAAATTCCAGCGGTGAAATCCAGTGTCCCGCGGCGATCCCGATGTCCAGCGCTGTCCTTCATTGGTTGTGCCTGAGCGGACCTGATGGGGAACTCCCTCTCAGTATTTTAAATGTATAGACCCGCCCCTTCTAAAGTTCCCCATCAGGTCCGCTCAGCGGACCAGATGCGGAACATGAGAAGGGGCGGGTCTATACATGTATTACCAAAGTGAGAGCAGTTCCCCATCAGGTCCGCCCCCTCGGTATGTCGGACCCACCTACGTCATTGGCTTGAGCGGGGAACTTCCTTCACTGTGTAATTTAAATTTACATAGTGAAGGAAGTTCCCCGCTCAAGCCAATGACGTAGGCGGGTCCGACATACTGAGGGGGCGGACCTGATGGGGAACTGCTCTCACTTTGGTAATACATGTATAGACCCGCCCCTTCTCATGTTCCGCATCTGGTCCGCTGAGCGGACCTGATGGGGAACTTTAGAAGGGGCGGGTCTATACATTTAAAATACTGAGAGGGAGTTCCCCATCAGGTCCGCTCAGGCACAACCAATGAAGGACAGCGCTGGACATCGGGATCGCCGCGGGACACTGGATTTCACCGCTGGAATATTTTTATTTATTTTTTTAAATAAAGGACTTTTTCAAGGTGTTTGTGTGTTTTTTTTAAACATTTTTTTACGCTTTCTTCGTGAAATGGTAGGGGTACAATGTACCCCTTACCAATTCACATAGGGGGGGGCCGGGATCTGGGGGTCCCCTTTGTTAAAGGGGTCTTCCAGATTCCGATAAGCCCCCGCCCGCAGACCCCCACAACCACCGGGCAAGGGTTGTGGGGATGAGGCCCTTGTCCCCATCAACATGGGGACATCCTCCCCATGTTGAGGGCATGTGGCCTGGTACGGTTCAGGAGGGAGGGGGGCCGCTCTCTCGTCCCCCCCTTTTCCCCTGCGGCCGGCCAGGTTGCGTGCTCGGATAAGGGGTCTGGTATGGATTTTTAGGGGGACTCCACGCCATTTTTTTTTAAATTTGGGGTGGAGTTTCCCTTAAAATCCATGCCAGATCTGAAGGGCCTGGAATGGATATTTGGGGGAACCCCACGTCAATTTTTTTTTAAATTTGCGGCAGGGGTTCCCCTTAATATCCATTCCAGACCTGAAGGGCCTGGTAATTGAATTCTGGGGAACCCCCACGCTTTTTTTTTTTTTTTTATCAATGACTTTTGAATGTATTGCCGGGAGCCGACAATTCATTAACCACTTAAGCCCCGGACCATTTCGGGCCATTAGGACCAAGCCTGTTTTTGGGATTCGGCACTGCGCTGCTTTAACTGTAAATTGTGCGGACATGCAATGTTGTACCCAAATGAAATTTGCGTCCTTTTCTTCCCACAAATAGAGCTTTCTTTTAATGGTATTTGATTGCCTCTGCGATTTTTATTTTTTGCGATATAAACAGAAAAAGACCGAAAATTTTGAAAAAAAATGATATTTTCTACTTTTTGTTATAAGAAAAATCGAATAAACTCAATTTTAGTCATACATTTAGGCCAAAATGTATTCAGCCACATGTCTTTAGTAAAAAAATGTCAATAAGCGTATATTTATTGGTTTGCGCAAAAGTTATAGCGTTTACAAACTAGGGTACATTTTCTGAAATTTACACAGCTTTAAATTTATGACTGCCTATCTCATTTCTTGAGGTGCTAAAATGGCAGGGCAGTACAAAACCCCCCCAAATGACCCCATTTTGGAAAGTAGACACCCCAAGGAAATTGCTGAGAGGCATGTTGAGCCCATTGAATATTTTTTTTTTTTGTCCCAAGTGATTGAATAATGACAAAAAAAAAAAAAAAATTACAAAAAGTTGTCACTAAATGATATATTGCTCACACATGCCATGGTTATATGTGGAATTGCACCCCAAAATACATTCTGCTGCTTCTCCTGAGTACGGGGATACCACATGTGTGGGACTTTTTAGGAGCCTAGCCACGTACGGGACCCCGGAAACCAAGCACCGCCTTCAGGATTTCTAAGGGCGCAAATTTTTGATTTCACTCCTCACTACCTATCACAGTTTCGAAGGCCATAAAATGCCAAAATAGCACAAAACCCCCCCAAATGACCCCATTTTGGAAAGTAGACACCCCAAGCTATTTACTGAGAGGCATGTTCAGTCCATGGAATATTTTATATTTTGCCACAAGTTGCGGGAATATGACAAACTTTTTTTTTTTTGCACAAAGTTGTCACTAAATGATATATTGCTCACACATGCCATGGGCATATGTGAAATTACACCCCAAAATACATTCTGCTGCTTCTCCTGAGTACGGGGATACCACATGTGTGGGACTTTTTGGGAGCCTAGCCGCGTACGGGACCCCAAAAACCAAGCACCGCCTTCAAGGTTTCTAAGGGCATAAATTTTTGATTTCACTCCTCACTACCTATCACAGTTTTGAAGGCCATAAAATGCCAAGATGGCACAAAACCCCCCAAATGACCCCATTTTGGAAAGTAGACACCCCAAGCTATTTGCTGAGAGGCATGTTGACCCCATTGAATATTTTTTTTTTTGTCCCAAATGATTGAATAATGACAAAAAGAAAAAAAAAATGTACAAAAAGTTGTCACTAAATGATATATTGCTTACACATGCCACGGTTATATGTGGAATTGCACCCCAAAATACATTCTGCTGCTTTTCCTGAGTACGGGGATACCACATGTGTGGGACTTTTTGGGAGCCTAGCCGCGTACAGGGCCCCAAAAACCAAGCACCGCCTTCAGGATTTCTAAGGGCGTAAATTTTTGATTTCACTCCTCACTACCTATCACAGTTTTGAAGGCCATAAAATGCCAAAATAGCACAAAACCCCCCCAAATTACCCCATTTTGGAAAGTAGACACCCCAAGCTATTTGCTGAGAGGCATGTTGAGTCCATGGAATATTTTATATTTTGCCACAGGTTGCGGGAATATGACAAACTGTTTTTTTTTTGCACAAAGTTGTCACTAAATGATATATTGCTCACACATGCCATGGGCATATGTGAAATTACACCCCAAAATACATTCTGCTGCTTCTCCTGAGTACGGGGATACCACATGTGTGGGACTTTTTGGGAGCCTAGCCGCGTACGGGACCCCAAAAACCAAGCACCGCCTTCAAGGTTTCTAAGGGCATAAATTTTTGATTTCGCTCCTCACTACCTATCACAGTTTTGAAGGCCATAAAATGCCAAGATGGCACAAAACCCCCCCAAATGACCCCATTTTGGAAAGTAGACACCCCAAGCTATTTGCTGAGAGGCATGTTGAGCCCATTGAATATTTTTTTTTTGTCCCAAATGATTGAATAATGACAAAAAGAAAAAAAAAATGTACAAAAAGTTGTCACTAAATGATACATTGCTCACACATGCCATGGTTATATGTGAAATTACACCCCAAAATACATTCTGCTGCTTCTCCTGAGTACGGGGATACCACATGTGTGGGACTTTTTGGGAGCCTAGCCGCGTACGGGACCCCAAAAACCAAGCACCGCCTTCAAGGTTTCTAAGGGCATAAATTTTTGATTTCACTCCTCACTACCTATCACAGTTTTGAAGGCCATAAAATGTCAAAATAGCCCAAAACCCCCACAAATGACCCCATTTTGGAAAGTAGACACCCCAAGCTATTTGCTGAGAGGCATGGTGAGTATTTTACAGCTCTCATTTGTTTTTGAAAATTAAGAAAGACATTTTTTTTTCTTTTTTTTTTCTTTTTTTACATTTTCAAAACTTTGTGACAAAAAGCGAGATCTGCAAAATACTCAACATACCTCTCAGCAAATAGCTTGGGGTGTCTACTTTCCAAAATGGGGTCATTTGGGGGGGTTTTGTGCCATCTGGGCATTCCATGGCCTCCGAAACTGTGATAGGCAGTGAGGAGTGAAATCAAAAATTTACACCCATAGAAATCCTGAAGGCGGTGCTTGGTTTTTGGGGTCCCGTACGCGACTAGGCTCCCAAAAAGTCCCACACATGTGGTATCCCCGTACTCAGGAGAAGCAACAGAATGTATTTTGGGGTGTAATTCCACATATGCCCATGGCATGTTTGAGCAATATATAATTTAGTGACAACTTTTTGTACATTTTTTTTTTTTTTTTGGTCATTATTCAATCACTTGGGACAAAAAAAAAAAATATTCAATGGGCTCAACATGCCTCTCAGCAAATAGCTTGAGGTGTCTACTTTACAAAATGGGGTCATTTGGGGGGGTTTTGAACTGTCCTGGCATTTTATGCACAACATTATGAAGCTTATGTCACACATCATCCACTCTTCTAACCACTTGAAGACAAAGCCCTTTCTGACACTTTTTGTTTACATGAAAAAAAAAATTTTTTTGCAAGAAAATTATGTTGAACCCCCAAACATTATATATTTTTTTAAAGCAAAGGCCCTACAGATTAAAATAGTGGGTGTTGCATTTTTTTTTTCCACACAGTATTTGCGCAGCGATTTTTCAAACGCATTTTTTGGGGGAAAAACACACTTTTTTTATTTTTAATGCACTAAAAAACACTATATTGCCCAAATGTTTGATGAAATAAAAAAGATGATCATAGGCCGAGTACATGGATACCAAACACGACATGCTTTAAAATTGCGCACAAAGGCGCAGCGGCGACAAACTACATTCATTTTTAAAAGCATTTAAAAGCCTTTACAGGTTACCACGTTAGATTTACAGAGGAGGTCTACTGCTAAAATGACTGCCCTCGATCTGACCTTCGCGGTGATACCTCACATGCATGATGCAATTGCTGTTTACATATGACGCTAGACCGACGCTTGCGTTCGCCTTTGCGCAATAGCAGGGGGGGGACAGCGGTGCTTTTTTTTTTTTTTTTTTTATTATTTATTTGGCTTTTTTATTTTATTTTTAAACTGTGCCTTCCATATTTTATTTTTTTACCATTTTTATCGTTATCTCAGGGAATGTAAATATCCCCTATGATAGCAATAGGTAGTGACAGGTACTCTTTTTTTGAAAAAAATTGGGGGGTTAGACCCTAGATCTTTCCTCTGCCCTCAAAGCATCTGACCACACCAAGATCGGTGTGATAAAATGCTTTCCCAATTTCCCAATGGCGCTGTTTATATCCGGGGGGGGGGCATTCCTTCCCACTGCTTGTAAAAGCAGTCTAGAGGCTAAGTATCTGCTAGAATTGCTTTTACATGAAAGCCGGCTGCTGGCTGAAAAGAATGATACCAAGATGATACCTAAACCCACAGGCATCATTCTGGTATAAACATTCAAAGTCCAGCAACATACCAGTACGTTGCTGGTCCTTGTTGGACATGTATTGTAATCTTTTTTTTCATACAGCCTATTGGCTGAACGAAAAAAAGAGATTGATTGGTGGGTATTCCCACCATTAGAATACCTCCCTTCATCCACCCACTTCTAATGATGGGCATATATGCTGAAGCATGGGGGCATCCTCCCGCAAAAAAGTTATGCCGCGTACACACGGTCAAGCCTTCGTCGGAATTTCGACCGTATGTACGCGGCATATAAGGTTATGCCGCGTACACACGGTCGGACTTTTCCACGGGCAAGCCTCCGTTGGAATTTCGACCGTATATACGCGGCATTAGGAGCAAAATCGCTCCTCCGCCCCTGCTGCCCCCATGCTTCGGCATATATGCTCTTTTTTTTAACTGTGGTGGTGAAATCACCTCCTACAGCGTTGGAGTCACGGCTTTATGTATCGTGGGAGCAAACGCTGTTGCTGTCAAGATAAATAGATCCGCGCTGCAACTGAATGGCGTACCTGCTAAGCAAATGGTGGTTAACATTAAAACAAAGTAACATTACAGTACAACAGTAAGACCTTACCATGCCATACCTGCAAAGCAAATACCAAAACAAAACCTAGTAAAAAATAAAAAAATGTTTTAATGCAACCTGTGCCTAAAATATATATATGCCAAAGCATGGGGGCATCCTCCCGCAAAAAAGTTATGCCGCGTACACACGGTCGGAATTTCGACCGTATGTACGCGGCATTAGGAGCAAAATCGCTCCTCCGCCCCTGCTGCCCCCATGCTTCGGCATATATGCTCTTTTTTTTAACTGTGGTGGTGAAATCACCTCCTACAGCACTGGAGTCACGGCTTTATGTATCGTGGGAGCAAACGCTGTTGCTGTCAAGATAAATAATTCCGCGCTGCAGTTGAATGGCGCACCTGAAAACAAAAAATTACATACCTGAAAAGCAAGCATGATAAAACATTGCAGAATAGAATACAGTAAAAAAGAGCAGAACAATAGAGAGAAAATAGAGAGAGAGAGAACAATAAAACAACAACTATTTTTGTTTTTTTTATTTTATATTTTTTTGGTGTTTTGTTTTTTACGTTTTTTTTTTCTTTTTTACACTTTTTTTTGTAACTTTACAACTGTAATGGTTCGGGTCTCTCAAAATGTAATGGCATCTTGGGAGACCCTGTGTAAGTGTGTCCTTGTCTGTGAAATGCTGTACCCTACGCTAAAACTTCACTTTTGAGTGGTAGCGTTCAAAACATTCACCTTGGCAAAGACCAGGCTTGTCAGGACAGAGTGGACAAAAACTACGGGTGTCACGCCTAAATCCGCGCTTGCTACAGACACGACATCTTTTTTGGGGGTGGCTTTGGGTAGGGGTACTCGGGAGGACATACGAATAATGCCTCTCATGCAGCCGGCTTACTGCATTTGGTTGGGGATGGTGAGGTGCAGAACCGCCTGGATACAGGAGTTCTGTGACTATCTCATTCTGGAATTTTAGAAGAGATAACGTCCCGCCTGAAGCTCTGTATAGCACATGAGCGTTCAGCAAAGCCAATTGGAATAATGATAGAGACACTTTTTTGTACCAGCGTCTCGCCTTACGGTCAATTAGATACGGCGCCATCAACTGGTCGTTGAGGTCCACCCCTCCCATATTTTGGTTATATTCGTGGACACAGAGGGGTTTCTCCACAACACCAGTCGCCGTACGAATTTGGACTGTCGTGTCTGCATGAAGGGAGGTAAGAAGGAAAACATTCTTATTGTCCCTCCACTTCATAGCGAGCAAGTTATTACACTTCAAGCAGGCTCTCTCCCCCAGCCTAAGACGGGCATCTACAAGCCGCTGGGGAAAGCCCCGGCGATTAGGTCGCACGGTGCCACATGCTCCAATCTTATGATCAAACAAGTGACTAAACAGTGGCACGCTCGTGTAATAATTGTCCACATACAAGTGGTACCCCTTTCCGAATAAGGGTGACACCAAGTTCCACACTATCTTGCCAGCGCTCCCTATGTAATCCGGGCAGTTGACCGACTCAATCTGACTGTCTTTTCCCTCATAAACCGTAAAGTTCACTACATAGCCTGTTGCCCTGTCACAGAACTTGTAGAGCTTGACCCTGTATCTGGCACGCTTGCTGGGAAGGTACTGCTTGAAAGCCAAGCGGCCAGAAAATTTAATCAGGGACTCATCAACGCAGACAACTTGATCGGGAGTAAACAAGGCTGCAAAACGTTCGTTGAAGTGGTTTATGAGGGGCCGAATTTTATAGAGCCGGTCGTATTCAGGGTCCCCACGTGGACGACAAAGTTCATTGTCGTTGAAGTGCATGAACCGCAAAATCTGCTCGTATCGTGCCCTGGACATGGAGGCAGAGAACACGGGCATGTGGTCAATTGGGTGCGTGGACCAATAAGCACGCAATGACGGAAATTTATGTGTGCCCATGTTGAGGGAAAGGCCCAGAAAGGTCTTAAATTCGGAAACCGTAATTGGTTTCCAATTTCTGGCAATTTTAGGCAACTGGGGGTTAGCGGCGATAAATTGACCAGCATATAAATTACTCTGGTCCACAATAGATCTATAGAGATCTTCCGTGAAAAACAGCGAATAAAAATCAATTGGAATAAAATCAGCTGTTTCCACCTGAATACCGGGTTGGGCAGTGAATGGGGGAAGTACGGGTTCTGCAGAAGTGGTGGGGACCCAATCAGGATAGGCGAATTCTGCAGGAAGGGCAGTATGGGCACGACGGGCCTGCCTTTGTCTTCTTGGTGGCAGCGGGACACTACTTGTGCTTGCCACCTCGCCAGCTTGAACTGCACTTATGGGACTCGCCACGTCACCAAGTGTTACTGCAGTGCTGGATGTACGTCCAGGCTGTACTAGGCCGCTGGTGCTTGCCAGTTCACCAGAAGGAATAGCGGCGCTAGTACTACTCTGCTCCATGATACGAGAGACCTGCGGTTCTTGCTCCTCAACAACCTCAGAAGATCGGGATCGGGTACGCCTGACCTTAGCAGGGACCTCAACTTCGTCGTCAGAGCTATCTGACGTGGGGCCGCTGACGTCACTGTCTTCTACGGGAAGATATTCTGAGCCTGAATCTGACAGATACGTGACCTCCTCTTCACTATCTGTCATGCTCAGAATCTCGTAGGCCTCTTTACTAGTGTACCTTCGTCTTGCCATTTTGGGCTCTAAATTTAGGGGTACACTAGTAAGATTCACAGGAAAAAAAGCACCTGACTGTCGTCAGCAAATATATCAAACGCTACAAAAAAACTGTTAGCGATCGCAGGGATCAGGCCTGTCTCTGCGAACGCTGCAGTTATGTGTGTTGTGTTTGGTAAGTGACAGTGATCGATCGATACTGCACTTGGGTGGGCTGGGCTGGGCTGGGCGGAGGGGCTAAACGCAGGCGCTAGCAGGTATCTGGGCTGATCCCGTTAACACTGCGTTTTTGGGAACCCTAAACCGCTGGGGATGCTAGTATAGATCTGATCAGATACTATACCACTAAGGGGGGTGTATGCTTTGCGCGTGGGTGTTAGCGTTACTGGCACTAACCTAACACTGCCTGGGGCGACGCAGACCCTCTCTGGCGCTAAAACCTAATTGATCTCACCCGCCGGGCGATCAGGGGGGTTAAACCTTTATTGGGTTATATACGGCGGGTGCCCTGATGCTATAAAAAGCAAACTAATCAACCAGCGTCACCCGTAACCTTTATATGGTGATCACTGGTGAAAGGGTTAACTAGGGGCAATCAGGGGGTTAAAACCTTTATTAGGTTAAATATGGGGGTACCTGACACTATATAAAAACCTGACGGGTAACCTAAATAACTAAATAACTTACTGGCTAACCAGTGACACCAGTGACGCTTATACGGCGATCACTGGTGAAAGGGTTAACTCTAGGGGCAATCAGGGGGTTAAAATAATATATGGGGGTACCTGACACCAATAAAAACCTGCGGCGAACCTAAAAAAAAAATAACTGCCTATCTAAAACACCAGCGACACGAATACAACGATCGGAAAAACAATCGCTTAGTGACGCTGAAGTTAGGGGGTGAAAGGGTTACCTGGGGGGTGATCAAGGGGTTAAACCTTTATTAGGGGGGGTTAGGGGGCTACCCTGGACCTAAAGGGGCCTAATCCTAACTGCCCTGCAACTTTTTACTATCACAGATGACACTAAATGCAGTGATCAGTAAAATAAATGATCACTGCAATCAGTGACACTGTGATTGGGGGCTTTGGGGTGACCTGGGGGGTGATCTGGGGGTGACTGGGGGGTGATTTGTGTGCCTATGTGTACCTACGTGTCAGTGGACTGTTGGAGCACTAACCTCTGTCTTCACTCCTCGGCGCCGGGAACGAAAAGACCGCGGCGAGGGAGATGACATCACTTCCTCCAGCCTGTGTTTACATCACATGGCGGAGGAAGCAATTTCATTGGCCGGGAGCGATCGCGAGGGGGGGGGGGCGGAATCGAGCGGCCGCCCCCTCATGCCTGATCGCTCCCGAACACTTAACGGCCGCTCACTGCAGTGAAGGGGGGTCCGGATGGACCCCCCAACTGCACAAAGGCGATCACGTAGATCTACGTGATTCTGCCTGTCCGTGCCATTCTGCCGACGTAAATCGGCGGTGGGCGGTCGTTAAGTGGTTAATAGCCGCGAGTCAGTTTTAAATGACTTTTTTTCTTTCAAAAATGACATTTTTTGCAGGGACAGTTCTAAGCACGGGAAACATGCGCCACTTCACATGCATATCATACACACCCCCCAGGTACGAAATTTAAAGGAATATTTCACTTTTATTTTTTAATTTTGGTATTAAGAGATATCAGAGAAAGTAAAGGAAAAGTAAGCAAGGAGTGCAAGAGTGCAAGAGGGGGAGGGAGAGATAAAAAAAAAAGGGGGGGGGGAAGGGGTGTTACCACCCTCCAGTCACATCCACCCCACCTGGGGAGCATTCAGATTCAATCCTCTCAGGGGGACCGAGCCACTAAGATCCCGTATTCCTCAGAGAAGTAGAATTTGTGCCAAAAATACCATGTTTTGGAAAATTTCTCACTTGGGCCTCTTTCCGTTGCTACCAAGTCCTCCATGTAATGGATATCCTTCACTTTGTTCAACCAACCGGCCACCGACAGAGGCTGAGTCTGCTTCCAATTCAGAGGGATGCAGCCCTTTGCCGCATTGGTCAGAAGCGGCAGTATGGACTTTCTATAGCCCTTAGTTGGGATTTTGTGGTGGTGCAGAAGGAAGAGCTCAGGAGACATCGGCAGTTCCCTGTCCGTACATTTTTTGACAATGCGGTGTACCTCAAATCAAAATGATTGTAAGATGCGGCATGACCAAAAGACGTGGAGGAGCGTACCAACCTCCTCTCCGCACCTCCAGCACATATCCGTGCTCTGAGGGAACATCTTGTGTATCTTTTCCGTAGTGTAGTACCAACGGGACAGAATTTTATATTCCAGCTCCTGGTGACTTGCACTGACCCTACTTACTGTTTTGATGAGAGTGGCGGCAAGACAAAAATAGGGGTTTAACACACCAGCGAGGACATATAAAGGGGTGAAACTCCCCAGTGAGGACACAGGCTGCAATAAAAGCTTGACAGAAGGTTTAACTCTTCCTCATTCTATCCAAAACGAAAAAAGAAAAGTTTTGCCTTTACGTAAACTCTTTAGGTTGGCCAATAAAAGGTATAACTTAAACTACAACCCTTGTGTATCTTTTTTAAATAACCAGTCCAAGTTTATTTTCTGTTGGTTAGCGTTTTTCTATTAAAAGCTAAGTATTTAATTTCACATTTGCACCTCGGAATATTGACAGGTCTGAGCATTGCATTTTGCCAGGCTGTCATCTAACTTCTCCACCTTGATATTCTTTAGCTCTATTGTATGTGAATAAAATGTCACTGAATGACGATTTCTACTTTACAGACACTAAACACATAGGGCATCTGCCACAATGCTCTTTTCTAACCTTTCAATAGATACATTGGAATGCAGGACAGGCACCCAACACAAAAGGCTTTATTTCTTTGTTAGTGTAGCATGCTTCAGCCTTGACTTGACCGGTTAAGGTGGGGGGAAGGTGCAGTTTGGTAAAATAGAACAAGTCAAGTTTAACAAAAAAAAAATAAATGCTGCTTTCCAAGGCCCTCAAGGACAGGAAATGTATCATTATATTTCCAAGAACAAAGACTAAATGCTTTTGTAGTGGACTGAGTATGATGAGCGTCTCTATAAGCCTGAATGTAATTGCAAAATTAAAGTTCAACTCCAGTAAAGAGCTAAATACACAGATGATATATATACTGTATATATGTACAGTGCCTTGAAAAAGTATTCATACCCCTTGACATTTTCAACATTTTGTCATGTTACAACCAAAAACGTAAATGTATTTTATTGCGATTATATGTGATAGACCAACACAAAGTGGCACATCATTGTGAAGTGAAAGAAAAATGATAAATGGTTTTCATATTTTTTTTTTACATATAAATAAATGAAAAGTGAGTATTTGTATTCAGCCCCCCCCCCCCCCCCCCGAGTCAATACTTTGTAGAACCCCCTTTCTCTGCAATTACAGCTGCAAGTCTTTTTGGGTCTGTCTCTACCAGCTTTTCACTTCTAGAGAGTGACATTTTATCTATTCGGCTTTGTAAAATAGCTCAATCTTTATCAGATTGGATGGATATCGTCTGTGAACAGCAATTTTCAGGTCTTTCCACAGATTCTCAATTGGATTTAGGTCTAGACTTTGACTGGGCCATTCTTATGCCCCGTACACACGATCGGTTTTCCTGTTGGAAAAAGTCTGATGAGAGCTTTTGGTCAGGAATCCCGACCGTGTGTATGCTCCATCTGACTTTTTCCAACAGGAAAACTGCCAAAACCGGCCGTCAAAAGATAGAGAGCTGGTTCTCTTTTTTCCCGTCAGGGAAAAAAACTGATCGGAATTTCTAATAGTGTGTACAAAACCCGACGCGCTAAATTCCAACGCATGCTCGGAAACAAATCGACGCATGCTCGGAAACATAGAACTTAATTTTCTCGACTCATTGCAGTCTTTTACGTCACCGCGTTCTTGGCAGTCAAAAATTCACCAAACTTTTGTGTGACCGTGTGTATGCAAGGCAGGCTTGAGAGAAATTCCGTCGGAAAAACCATCCAACTTTTTTCCGACGGGAAAACCGATCGTGTGTACGGGGCATTACACATGAATATGCTTTGATCTAAACCAGAGATATGCAATTAACAGACCACCAGCTGTTGCAGAACTACAAGTCCCATGAGGCATAGCAAGACTTTGACAGCCACAAGCATGACACCCAGAGGCAGAGGCATGATGGGACTTGTAGTTTTGCAACAGCTGGAGGTCCGCTAATTGCATATCCCTAATCTAAACCATTCCATTGTAGCTCTGGCTGTATGTTTAGGGTCGTTGTCCTTCTGGAAGGTGAACCGCCACCCCAGTCTCTAGTCTTTTGCAGACTTTAACAGGTTTTCTTTTAAGATTGCCCTGTATTTTGCTCCATCCATCTTTCCATTAACTCTGACCAGCTCCCCTGTCCCTGCTGAAGCAAAGCGACCCCACATGCTGCCACCACCATGTTTCACGGTGGGGATGGTGTGTTCAGGGTGATGTACAGTGTTAGTTTTCCGTCACACATAGCGTTTTGCTTTAGGGCAAAAAGTAAAATTCTGGTCTCATCTGACCAGAGCACCTTCTTCGACATGTCTGCTGTGTCGCCAGCATGGCTTCTCGCATACTGCAAATGGGACTTCTTATGGCTTTCTTTCTTTCAACAATGGCTTTCTTCTTGCCACTCTTCCAGATTTGTGGAGTGCACGACTAATAGTTGTCCTGTGGACATATTATCCCATCTGAGCTGTGGATCTCTGTAGCTCCTCCAGAGATACCATGGGCCTCTTGGCTGCTTCTCTGATTAATGTTCTCCTTGCCCGTCCTGTCAATTCAGGTGGACAGCCATTTCTTAGTAGGTTTGCAGTTGTGCCATACTCTTTCCATTTTCGGGTGATGGATTAAACAGTGCTCTGTGAGATGTTCAAAGCTTGGGATATTTTTTTATAACCTTGCTTTAAACTTCTCCATAACTTTATGCCTGACCTGTCTGGTGTGTTCCTTGGACTTCATGATGCTGTTTGTTCACTAATGTTCTCTAACAAATCTCTGAGGGCTTCACAGAACAGCTGTATTTACTGAGATTAAATTACACACAGGTGGACTCTATTTACTAATTGGGTGACTTCTGAAGGCAATTAGTTCCACTAGATTTTACTTAGGGGTATCAGAGTAAAGGGTGCTGAATACAAATGCACGCCACACTTTTCACATATTTATTTGTAAAAAATAATGAAAAACATCTATCATTTTCCTTCCACTTCATAATTATGTGCCACTCTGTGTTGGTCTATCACATAAAATCCCCAAAAAATAAATACATTTAAATTTTTGGTAGCAACGTGACAAAAAGTGGAAAATTGCAGGGGCTATGAATACAAGGCACTGTATGTATGTATGTATGTATATATATATATATATATATATATATATATATATATATATTAGGGCTGTTACTGATTAAAATTTTCGTGTTCGATTAATCAATTTTTTTTAATCGATTAATCGACTAATTTCGATTAATTATGACGCACATACAGATCCAACTACTTTTAGCTGATCTCCTTGCAGACCGATTCCCAGTGCAGCTACCAACCACTGGCAAAATGGATAGCAGGATCCAAAAAACACACAAAGGCAGCGCTCGATGGGAATAGCATTAAAACTTTTATAGTCTTCAAGTAGGTAACAAAATAATTATTGCACTGGAGATAAAATCAATGTAGCTACATAAACTGTAAAAATGGTGCAAGTAATACCAAACGGTAGCAAAAGCAGTCATAAAACATTGTAGCCAAGTATGATACCGGTATAAAAATGTGTACAACGATACCACTGCTGAATCCAGATGAGGAGGGGTTAACATCAGTCCGTTGGCATGTAGATGTCCCGTGAAGGGAACTATCACAACTCCCAGTGGATGGCTGTAGAATCCCAGGTTGATAGAGGGAAGTGATAGAGGGAAGTGTAACAGCCCTTGCGTGTGACAGATAGTAAGGTCCCGCCGGCATGCAGATATGAAGGCACAGCAAAGGAGCCCTTCAGATGGACACGGGAAGCCCAGCCGGTGTCCGTAACGTCACACGATCTCCGACGGAACTCCCTGAAGACCCGGAAGCCGGCGGAGAGGTGAGTACCGATCAAAAGAATTTTGATCGATCAAAAATTTTTATTGATTAATCGAGGAATTAATAGTTAATTTCCACAGCCCTAATATATATATATATATATATATATATATATATATATAGCATCCCAGTCTTAGTCCGTAGGGTTTAATATTGAGCTGGCCCACTCTTTGCAGCTATAACAACTTCAACTCTTCTGGGAAAGCTGTCCACAAGATTTAGGAGTGTGTCTATGGGAATGTTTGACCATTCTTCCATAAGCGCATTTGTGAGGTCCCATAGACACACTCCTAAACCTTGTAGACCGAAGAGTTGAAGCTGTTATAGCTGCAAAGGGTGGGCCAACTCAATATTGAACCCTATGGACTCAGACTGGGCTGCCATTAAAGTTCATGTGTGTGTAAAGGCAGCTGTCCCAATACTTTTGGTAACATACAATAGTGTATATATAGGCCGTTTTACTTACTTAAAGGACTTGAATTTCTGTTTATTCATTCCTGAGATTTCCAAGCCGTGGCCCTAGACAAAAGCTTCCTCTACTGCAGGTAAGTAATACAACTGCCAGTAGGTCTTGTATCAGTCTCCAGTCCAGTCTTGGACAATAAAGAAGAGGCACCAGCAGACTGATTAGCTTATGTCCCTAACACTCTGCTCTCTTCTTCTGTCAGCATGTTCCTTGTTAGCACTGTAGTACAACTGTTTGGTTCCTTGTTCAGATTCTCCCTCTCCAGTATGAGCTCTGTTGCACTGGGATTAACAGGAGGCTGATACCAAAATAAATTCAAGTACTTACAACAGTTTTTAAAAAAAACACAGATTTTTTTGAGAGCATAAACGTAAATTAATTGGTGTTTTTTTTTTTTTAATCTGCCAGGAGTTCAGCTTTAAAGTGTAAGTTCACCTTTTCAGAAAAATTAAAAAGGTTGACTAATGCCTTACTCTCTGTGCTGACGCTGACCAATAATAATCCCTGTGATCTGTCCTGGAAGCCCTGCAAATAGAAGGAAGAGCAGGGATTTCAAATCTCTAGTTTTCTACACTGTCTGCACGGACACTGACAGCTCATCACTCATGTAGGTAAGTACAGCAGGGACTGGAAGGTGGTGTAGGGAGGGTGTAGGGTGTTAGCTGACCTTATAATTTTTTACTGAAAAGTGAACTAACGCTATAAAGTCGTAGTAAAAAAAACTTTTTTATTTTTACCTACAGGTAAGCTTATAATAAAGCTTACCTGTAGGTAAAATGAATATCTCCTAAACATGCACCGTTTAGTAGATATTCCAGTGAGCAGCAGCCGGTGATGTCACAGGCATATGTGCTCTGAAGGAACGACATACCCGTGTCGTTCCTTCAGAGCTCCGTGCCGTGGCTGTGACATAATCACAGCTTGGTCAGTCATGCAGCAACAGTTCATGAACCTGGAAGGAAGACCCAGTGAAGATGGAAGCCCCTGCAGCGGTGACAGAGTGCTGCTGGAGGGCTTAGTTTCAAGGTAAGTCTTTACCTTGCAGAAGGAAATCTTTTTTTTTTATTTAGGTTTACTACCGCTTTAAGCTCAAATATCCTGAATGGGGTGATTTTAAGAAAAAAAGAACACCAATGAAAATGTTAAAGTGTAACTGAAAGTAAAAAATTAAGACTTGTTAGATATATGAAACATTAATAAATGTTAAGTGTGCCAAAGGAGTACTTTCTAACCCTTTTTCCTGAATGCCTTGTGGGGGTGCCTACAGCCTCATAGCTGTATATCTGCATTAGGAATGAGCTTCGTGTTCGAGTCGAACTCATGTTCGACTCGAACATCGTCTGTTCGACTCGAACATCGTCTGTTCGGCCGTTCGCCGAATTTCGAACAATATGGGCCGTTCGCGCCAAATTCGAGTGGCACGTCACGGCCCATAATTCACAGTGTCAACGCAGTGCATTGCTGGCTGATGATTGGCCAAGCATGCACTATGACCCGCATGCTTGGCCAATCACAGCGCCGTCAGTACAGAGAGCCGTATCTGGCCAAAGTCAGGGTGCCTTTGGCCAATCATGGCTCAGGGGATTAGGTACACGCCCCACACTATATAAGGCCGCCCGTGTGTTGGCGCCACGTAGTGTGTTCCAGCGTTGAAAGAGAGAGACAGAGAGAGTGTCATTTCATTTCAGTTACTTACAGCAGGCAGGTGATTAAGTTAGCTGCAGTCAGTGTATTTAGTATATATATGCACCCCAGGCATTGTATATATATATGTATATATAAATATATATATATATATATATATATATATATATATATATATATATATATATACATACACTGTATTCAGTTTAGCTAGATCCAGTCCTGTTCTACTGTTGCTAAGATACTACAGGCAGGCAGTTGATTCAGTAAGCTGCAGTATATCACTCAGTATACTGTATTCTGTTTAGCTACACTGCAGACTGTTCCAATCCTGTTCTACTGTTGCTAAGATACTACAGGCAGGCAGTTGATTCAGTATGCTGCTTTTAATCACTCAGTATACTGTGTTCAGTTTATCTACACTGCAGACTGTTCCTGTTCTACTGTTGCTAAGATACTACAGACAGGCAGTTGATTCAGCTAGCTGCAGTATAATCAGTATATATATACATCCCAGCTTTGTGCAGCTACATCTCACTGCAGGCCATTCCTTGTGTACTTATTCCAATACATCAAATACAGTATATCTGGAAGGCCAACAAGGAGAGGCAGACACTCACAGGCCAATAAAAGAGGGCAAGCAGGCTCTGTGTCTAGAGGCAACAGTGCTGGTCGTGGACATGGTGCATCCTCATCAGCACGTGGCCGTGGGGCACGCCTGTCCTTATTTTCGGCAGCTGGCCGTGTTGAGCCGCAACATGCCGAAGAGTTGGTAGAGTGGATGACCAAGCCGTCCTCATCCTCCTCATCCTCTCTCACCCAGCCTCAGGGTACTTTGTCTGCCATAGCGGCCTCTACCATTGGCTCAATGGCATCAGTCACTCCTTCCCTAGCCCCACCATGTCCTAAAGGAGTCCCCCGAACTGTTTGACCACAGTGTGGGTAGATGCTGCAGGAGGATGCGCAGCATTTTGAGGGCTCCGATGATGGTACCCAGCTTGAGGAAGGCAGTTACATGAGCCCAGAGAGAGGGGGT
The DNA here is from genome assembly GCA_029206835.1 of Rana muscosa. Classification (NCBI taxonomy): domain Eukaryota; kingdom Metazoa; phylum Chordata; class Amphibia; order Anura; family Ranidae; genus Rana; species Rana muscosa. The sequence continues at coordinate 213,058,982 of CM055124.1, read as the reverse complement.
GCCCAAGAAGGACAGCAAACTGGCAGTCATGTTCCCCCAGCTGCAGCATACTGCCAGGTTTGCTCCAGTGACGAGGAGGGAGGGGATGATGAAGTCACTGACTCTACATGGGTGACTGATAGGAGAGAGGAGGAGGAGGAGGAGGAGGAGAAGGCACATCTCCAATGAGGCAGGATGCCCTCCAGGGGCCAGCTTAAGGGCAGCACACTGACTGCATCACACCGAAGAGCTCCGCATGTGCAGGGCGCTGCGGTCTCTGCGCGTTATTCCAAAAGTTCTTTGGTGTGGGCTTTTTTTGAGACGTGTGCATCAGATCGCACCGTTGCTATTTGCAACATATGTCTGAAGCGTATCTTGCGTGGCCAAAACATCAGCCGCTTGGGCACCACATGCTTGACCAGAAATATGTGGACCTGCCATGCAGTCCATTGGCAAGCATACATAAAAGACCCACACCAAAGAACAAAGTGGACCTCTCCTTGCTCCTCATCAGCTGGGATCTCCAACCCCACTATACCTTCAGTCCTATCAGAAACCTGCACTGAGAGGAATGAAGGTGTAGAATTAGGTGTGTCACTGCCAAGTACTTGCGGGTAATCTGCTATCGTTACACCAACGTCCGATTGTACCAGGCAAATTTCCCTGCCCCAGCTGCTGCACCGCCAAAAGAAGTTTTCTCCCAGCCACCCACATGCCCAACAGTTGAATGCTAGCTTGGCTAAATTGCTAGCACTTCAACTGCTGCCTTTTCAGCTGGTAGACTCTGCCCCCTTCAGTGAGTTTGTGGAATGTGCGGTTCCTCAGTGGCAGGTTCCCAAACGCCACTTTTTTTTCACGGAAGGCAATTCCGGCTCTCTACCGGCATGTGGAAGGCAATGTCTTGGCCTCGCTGGACAGGGCAGTCAGCGGTAAGGTGCATATTACCGCTGACTCATGGTCCAGCAGGCATTGACAGGGACGATACCTATCTTTTATGGCCCCCTGGGTGACTCTGCTGGCAGCTGGGAAGGATGCAGGACAAGGTGCAGTAGTGTTGGAGGTGGCTCCGCCACCACGCCTCCAAAATGCTACTAGTGGTGATTCTGACACACCTCTCTCCTCCACCCCTTCCTCTTCTTCTTCCTCCATGGCCTCTTCTGTGCTGATTTGTCCTCGGAACCAGCGGTGCTCCGTAGGCGTTCAAGGGGCTACGCAAGTACGCAGGCAAAAAGATGTCATGCAGTGCTTGAGCTGGTGTGCTTGGGGGACAGGAGCCACACTGGGGCAGAGATTCTGTCAGCTCTGCAGGGGCAGGCTCAGAGGTGGTTGATGCCACGCCAGCTTAAGCCAGGAATAGTGGTTTGCGACAATGGCACCAACCTCCTCTCCGCCCTCCGACAGGGACAGCTGACCCATGTGCCCTGTTTGGCTCATGTCCTTAACTTGGTGGTGCAGTGGTTCTTGGGCAGGTACCCAGGCTTACAGGATGTCCTGAGGCAGGCCAGGAAAGTCTGTGTGCATTTCCGCCGGTCATATAATGCCAGTGCTTGGCTGGCTGACCTGCAAAAGGAATTTAACCTGCCCAAGAACCGCCTAATCTGTGACATGCCCACCAGGTGGAACTCAACGTTGGCCATGCTGCAGCAGCTGAACACGCAGCAGAGGGCCATCAATGAGTATCTGTGCCAATATGGCACCAGGACAGGGTCAGGGGAGCTTGTTTCTTTTTGCCACGCCAGTGGGTCATGATCAGGGATGCATGCACTGTCCTGTCACCATTTGAGGAGGCCACGAGGATGGTGAGCAGTGACAGTGCAGGCATCAGTGACACTGTCCCTCTTGTCCACCTGTTGGAGCACATGCTGCGTGGAATAATGGACAGGGCACTTGAGGCAGAACAAAGGGAGGAAGAGGAGAACTTCCTTACCTCTCAAGGCCCCCTTTTATCCAGACAGTGTTCCTGCTGGCCCGCCGATCACACAGGAAGAGGTTGAGGAGGAGGAGCATTGTTTCAGCATGGAGGTGGAGCCTAGCACTCAGAATCAGCAGCAGTCTTCAAGGGATGATTTACAGTCCCAAGAAACCAATGGACTTGTACGTGGCTGGGAGGAGGTGGCTGCGGATCATGTCGTCCTTAGTGACCCAGAGGACTCCGGACCGAATGCCTCAGCAAACCTACGCTGCATGGTCTCCCTGATCCTGCAAAGCCTGCAAAAGGATCCTCGTATTCGTGGTATCAAGGAGAGGGATCATTACTGGCTGGCAACCCTCCTTGATCCACATTACAAGGGTAAGGCTGCGGACCTTATCTTGCCGTCGCAGAGGGAGCAGAGGATGAAATATCTTCGGGAGGCCTTGCAGAAAGGTTTGTGCAACGCGTTTCCAGAGCCCGGGAGGTTACAAAATCCTGGTCCTGGACAACGTGCTGCTGAGGCTTTGGTCAGTCACAGAAGGAGCGGTGGAGAAGGTGGCCTTCTGACCGATGCGTTCAGACAATATTTTAGTCCGCAGCCCCAAGGTATGATCAGTTCCAGCAACCATCGCCAGCGTCTAATTCACATGGTGCAGGAATACCTAGGGGCAAGATCAGACTTGGACACCTTTCCCACCGAAAATCCTCTGGGTTACTGGGTCTTGAGGATGGATCACTGGCCAGAGCTTGCACAGTATGCAATTGAGCTACTGGCCTGTCCTGCATCCAGCGTTCTTTCAGAAAGCACATTCAGTGCTGCTGGAGGCTTTGTAACCGATCACAGGGTGCACCTGTCCACCGATTTGGTCGATCGTCTGACCTTCATTAAAATGAATCCGTCTTGGATCACCAGCTACCAAGCACCTGATGCTGATGTAACAGAATAATTTTTTTTTAATGTGAGATCCCTTCAATACTGCGTATGCTGATGCTGAGTGACTATCCTGTTATGCTGAGTGACTATCCTCTTCCTCCTGTTTATGTTGATAGCTTGTAAGAACATTTTTGGTTCTGGGCACTGCCACCAGTGGCTAAGGCCAAATTTTTCTGCCCCTGTTTAACAGGGGCATGTAATTATAATTTTTGCTGCAAAACATTGCAGCAGGGCTCATTCCTGCGCTCCAACTAGAGTATCTGTGAGGGGTTGCAGTGTTGTGGCACCAGCACCAGTGCCTAAGGCCCAATTTTTCTGCCCCTGTTTAACAGGGGCGTGTAATTATAATTTTTGCTGCAAAACTTTGCAGCAGGGCTCATTCCTGCGCTCCAACTAGAGTATCTGTGAGGGGTTGCAGTGTTGTGGCACCAGCACCAGTGCCTAAGGCCAAATTTTTCTGCCCCTGTTTAAAAGGGGCGTGTAATTATAATTTTTGCTGCAATACTTTGCAGCAGGGCTCATTCCTGCGCTCCAACTAGAGTATCTGTAAAGGGTTGCAGTGTTGTGGCACCAGTGCCTAAGGCCCAATTTTTCTGCCCCTGTTTAACAGGGGCATGTAATTACAATTTTTGCTGTAATACTTTGCAGCAGGGCTCATTCCTGCGCTCCAACTAGAGTATCTGTAAAGGGGTTGCAGTGTTGTGGCACCAGCACCAGTGCCTAAGGCCCAATTTTTCTGCCCCTGTTTAACAGGGGCGTGTAATTACAATTTTTGCTGCAATACTTTGCAGCAGGGCTCATTCCTGCACTCCAACTAGAGTATCTGTAAAGGGTTGCAGTGTTGTGGCACCAGTGCCTAAGGCCCAATTTTTCTGCCCCTGTTTAACAGGGGCATGTAATTACAATTTTTGCTGTAATACTTTGCAGCAGGGCTCATTCCTGCGCTCCAACTATAGTATCTTTGAGGGGTTGCAGTGTTGTGGCACCAGTGCCTAAGGCCCAATTTTTCTGCCCCTGTTCAACAGGGGAATGTATTTACAATTCTTGATCTAATATTTCACAGCAGGGCCCATTCCTGCGCCCACCAAGAGTAACTGTGAGGACTTACAGTGTTGTGGCACCACCACCAAAGGCCCAATTTTTCTACCACTGTTCAACAATGGCATGTAATTACAATTCTTGATATAATAGTTCACAGCAGGGCGTTCCAGCGCCCACCAAGAGTATCTGTGAGGGCTTACAGTGTTGTGGCAGCACCAACACCTAAGGCCCAAATTTCTGCAGAGTACATAGGGCAGGCCCCTACTTTCAAACATCTGACTTTCAAACGACTCCTACTTACAAACGGAGGGAGACAACAGGAAGTGAGAGGAAATCTACCCCTAGGAAGGGAAATTCTCTCCTGTAAGAGTTAATATGGGAAAAAGGTGTCTCCTCTACACTGATGGTTTATAACCAGTCCTTGTTTCCCTAAAAAACCCAAATATTCAAAATCCAATTGTCATTGGGACAGAAAGTGAGGTGAAATCTTCTAAACAGGTGATAACCCTTCCCTATGTTTTCCAAAAAGCTTAAAAATTGATTTTTTGTCTGGAGCTACACTTTAAAAATGTACCAGTTTAAAATTAAAAACAGATTCTACTTAAGAACAAACCTACAGTCCCTGTCTTGTGTGCACCGCCTGTATACCGCTGTTCAGAGTATATAGGGCCTGGGGGCCCCACGCCCTTTATTTTTATTTGGGTGCGGGGTTCCCCTTAATATCCATACCAGACCCAAAGGGCCTGGTAATGGGCTGGGGGGGACCCATGCTGTTTTTCTCAATGATTTTCATCCATATTGCCGGGACCAGACATTACATTAAAGCCGCAAGCAGTTTTAAACTACTTTTATTCCTTTAGAAATGTCATTTTGTGCAGGGACAGTTCTAAACACGGGAAAAACGTGCCACTTTACAGGCATACTATAGACACCCCTCAGGCACAATATTTAAAATCACTGCTCCTGAAAAAATGGCAATTTTTAAAACAGTTTTTTTGCATTGATACATGTACCCTTGCATAACTTGCATATTAGCCTGTAAAATTCACACTTTTGATTTCTCACGTTCGAGTCCCATAGACTTTAACGGGGTTCGATAGTTTGCGCAAACTATCGGTTCGTTCGCATGTTCTGGATGCAAACCGAACTGGGGGGTGTTCGGCTCATCCCTAATCTTCATTGTGAAATTAAAGGCACTGCTGCTTCTGACTACTAGTGTCAAGTGATTTTGTTAGATGCTCACTGTTCTTCTTGCTGGAGACTCTAACAGGAGGAAGCAAAGCCCTTCAGAGACACAGGGGAAGATCAGCTGCAGGAAGACCACATCTACTCTGCCTACCCCCCCCCCCCCCCTTGTTCCACCTAATCACGGAAGGTGGCATGTGGACACCCATCTGCTATGAACACATACTTCATGAATCCCTTTGACACGTGGACTCATTTTGAATTTTTATCACCTGCTTAACATTCTATGTTTACATCGTTCCCTGTATCAAAGCTTAAGTATACACCGCATGGATGGTGGTCTGGTCAGTCCGTGTGCTGATATCTTCTTTTCGCTCAATAGAATCTAATTATGCAAATTATGCGTTTGATCTTGTTGGTGTGATACTATGGACAGCCAGGTCATTAGGGTAGGAAGAGGTGGTAAAGAGGGAGACCTTGGAGTCGTTGGGTTATAACATTTGCATGGGTAATTTTGGCTCAACTTACACATTTTTACATACTACGTGTGTCATATTATCATGTTTATATTTTATATAATTGTTTGTAGATGATTCTTCTGGTGGCCACATATGGTATTTGCGCAGTGGTTTTTCAAACACAATTTCAAACACAAATTCACTTTCATGAATTAAAAAAAAAAAACAAACACCAAATTTAGCCCAATTTTTTTGTATAATGTGAAAGATGATGTTACGCCAAGTAAATAGATACCTAACATGTCACACTTTATAATTGCGCCTGCCCGAGGAATTGCGGCAAACTACGGTGCTTAAAATTCTCCATAGGTGACGCTTTAAATGCCTTTACTGGTTAGCAGTTTAGAGTGGCACAGAAGGTCTGGGGCTAGAATTAATACCTGACATGTGGGGTGCGATCACCATTTACATATGCGTGTGGGAGTAACGTATTCGTTCGCATTTGTGCGTAAGCAAGGTGGGACGGGAGCACTTTAATTATTTTTATTTTACACTCTGGCGTGGACGCCTCTTGCCATTTGTGCTTTTTCGTGACGCTGGGAGGCACCCGTGGTTACGCCGACACACATATGTTTTACCCCATTTGATCCAGTTAGGCCAGTTAGCCTTACACCTTGAGCACATTGCACGTATCTGGACCATGACTCCCTGTGAGCTTTTAAGGTAAATAGTGGGAGCAGTGGCGGCTGGTGCTCAATAATTCGGCGGGGGGGCAGAAAACCAACGCCCCCAGCAGGAAACTAGGCTGCCCTCCGGGAGATAGACATGAATGTTGGGAACACCAGCAACACCCCCCCCCACGGGAGACGGATGGTCTCCTTACCTTAGGAGGCAGATGCCCTGCCCGGGATGACTCCCATCTCCCCACCTCCTTCCTCCCTCCCCTGTCTGAGCCAGGTAGTGGTGGATTCTGGATTGCTGAGCCGCTGCAGGTGAGCCATCCCTGGAGTCCCAGTGGCAGCTGGTGGGTTGGTCGGTCTTCCCCTGCTTCTCTTTCGGCCCTGCATCTCCTCCCTCCATCTCCTCCCTCCTCCTCTTCCTTGACCAACAAGATCACTTCTCCTTTCGGCCAATCAGGAAACGGGTCTCAAAACTCACTTCCTGATTGGCTGGGAGGAGAATCAGTGTGACAATAGCTAAAATTCATTCGCTATTGTCACACAACTGTGTGGGCTCACCCTTTTTTGAAGCCTATTCTTCCCTTTGGCTCTAACCACTTTTGGTAATAGTAGTCATATTTACTACACAAGAGTTATACTAATTAATCAATTTTATAGAAATTTTGCAACAATCAATATACACTATCACAAATTACACGTCTTTTATCTCTCTGGCGATTTTTCTGTGTGTGTCCAGTCTCTCTGTGGGATTTACCACCACAGCTCCCATTGCAGACACTTCCAGCGGCCTCAGATCACAGTACCACATGTCATGAACTTTATTCAATATGTAAGTACTCTAGGGATGGACAATTTTTGTCTTCCTTTTTCATTTTCTCTTTTGCTCCCTGTTATTTGGGTGAATTATTACAACATTTGGGTACCTGTATGCTTTTTTTGAGAGAGGTTGTGCATCCGCTTCTGAAGAAGTGGAGCAAATCCATGAAACGCGTCAAGATTTTTGGAGGCCGTTATACCATTAATTCATGATCTATTTGTCTATTAGACCAATTTTTCAACATCTATTTATCCCATGACATTAAGTATATTTTGGCTCACATTGTTTGTGTATTTATATGAATTGGTTACTCCTTGTGTGTATATATATGTAATCCTCAATGCCCATGTATTTTTAGGACCAACTGCGCCCCTTCATTGATTTTGTTATGTGGAGTGCAGTTGGCTCACATTATTACTATGTGTATATATATGAATTACAGTTGGTTATTTGTGTATCAGTACGTACTAATCAATACCCATAGATGTATTCAGTGCAACTTGTTATGCTATTTTATTATTTACAGAATAAAATATTTCAATATGTCATTTTAATAAGTTGTCTGTCACTCACCTCATTTAAAGTCCCAAACCATTTCTCCTATTTATATTTATTTATTTACATCTTTTTTTTTGGATTAATTTTATAGCTATCACAAGGGATGAACAACATCTCTTGTGACAGCACGGGCCGTGACAAGTCTTCTTTATAAAAATACATGGGGTCTATTAGACCCCAAATCTCTCCTCTAGGCTCCCATGCAGCCGATCAGACACAGATCGGTCTGATCGACTGCTTTTCCTGGCTGGCGGCCAGGTAAACAAAGAGGCGGAACCGGAAGTGACAAATTACTCATCGCTCCCAGTTTTCAGGTTACAGGGAGAGAGGAACAACGTCAGTTCCTCTCTCTCTGTTCAGAGCAGCAATCGCTGCTGGCTGCATCGCACCCAGTCTCCACAGTGGGACTGTGGAGCCCAGGAAAGGTGGCACCTGTAGAAGTGATCGAGTAGCTAATTAGCCACTCTGGTCACTTCTGCCTGAAAGGGAATAGCCGGCTGAAAGGATACATACCGGGATGATGCCTGAGGCATCATCCCGGTATAACCACTGAAACCTGAGGACATCCATGGATGTCCTCCAGGCGGAAAGTGGTTAATTAAAAGATAAGCCACATAGACAGTTTATTATTTTTCAAATTGTGTGTAGCCTGAAATAAAAAGGATTTGTTGAATGGCAAAGTCACTTTCAATAGAGCTCTATATTTACTCATAGGCTGTGACTGAGAGAAGAAAATTTAATTAAATAAAGCATAATCCCTGTGGGCTCACCCTACCGTAGATCCCGACTGTTCCTGTTTACCTGGGAGTTTTATATGTCTTACCACCACCTTTTTTTTTCACATTCATAGTTTTCCATAGTATAATATAAATAAAAATTCAAGCAGGGATAGCAAGACTTCCTCATCAGACACCCCACCAATAGACTCAATGAGAGAGTTAAGTAAGAAACTGTCAGGTAGTTTAACTTTCTAGCATTAACAGATACTGAAATTTTACATTTTCAGTGGACTGACCATTTAAGACAACTAAATAGGTTTGAGAACCATACCTTGCCTTGCCTTACTGCCAAATCCACATCCTTTTTGTTAAACATCTACACCATCTACATAGTCCCTTACTGATTGATTGGGCCAAACAATCACTTACATAATGTAAACCGAACAACTCATACAAATAATCCAGACATATAGGTCATAATCAAATCTATATTGTTTATATGAAAACTTTCATTGGTTTTAAATAAACTCAAACACTTCCCAACAGTGGAAGTAATACCAACAGTCAGCTTTCTTGGCTGGACCATTGTTTAGATATTTTAATGCAAGCCCTAGCAATATATGTAGATTGTAAAAGCAATTGCTCAGCAGAAGGATAAATAAACATAATATATCCCAGATGGTTGACTGTTTGCCTTTAAAATCCCAAAACTACAGCAAAGGCTCCAATCTCCGACACTACAGCTGCAATTGTGTTGTCACTCCCAAGTAAAGGCTGGATAGAGATATACAATTTACAGGAAGGCAGATATAATAAAATTTCTACATGCCAGGACACAATAGTAGAGGTTAGTGCTGTACCACATTATCTATCAGATAATGTGGCTTAACTATTGACCAACATTTTCACTTTGCAAAGTAAACAGCCTCCATTTCTTTAGGAAATGTGTACAATAGCACATATAAGATGACTGTACGGCAAAAGCCAACTCTTTGCATCTGCTGTAGACACATGCCTACTGTACCTTGTGATAAATAAGCCCAAAATGGATCTAAAGCTACAATTTAATTTGGCTACAGAGACATTAGAGATAAATAGCAGGGGTTTCATGGTGCTCTGGTTTCAGATCATGTGTCCCGATGCCAAGGTAATAGTGCATTGCTGTGGTCAATAAAGTCTCCTGTAAAAGTGAATAATGCTGATGCAGGGGTCAACATGAACACTTCATGTCATGTCATCCAAGACAGAGTTCTCTGGAACCTTCTATTTTTCAATAGACACTATAAATATAACAAATTGAGTCAAAATAATACGATTTTACGATAGCTGCTAGCCTGCATGGGCTGCTGAGATTACTTTCCATCAGCAGACTTGGGGCTTTTGGATGTCTACACAAGGGAGGTTCTTAGAGGTAAATCTCATGCATAGAAATTTTTAAATGTACATACTATATAATCCAATGGGAATATTTTTGTTGAAATGAATGGTCTGGTAACAGGGTCTCTTTAAATTTAGCCTTAGATTGCATGGCCCTCCACCACGAGGGAGCTGTAGTAGAGTATTAGATAGCGTAATGACTTGTGTTAAAAAATATATTATATTATCTTCCAGTTAGCCTGTACAAATAATCCCAGTAGAGTGAAGTTTTTATATTGTGATTATAAAATTAATAAAACATGAGTACATCTGTACCAGGTACTAGAACCTGTATCAGTCCCCCTCCCCGGCGAAGGATCAGGAAAAATTGTGAAATTTATTAAAGGACAGCCTCCAACAGCTTTCAGCGGGATTCCATTCTTTTGATAAATCCAAGCCTCTGTTCTTCTAGGTTTATATAGCTGGGGGAATTCAGTAAATAACCTTTATAGTTTTGAAGTTCCCAGCTGTTGACACAGTGGAGATATGAGCAGATGAAGGTATAAGCAACATGTCACTGCGATGGAATGTTGAGATACACAAGAACATATTTCATATAGAACCGCATGCAATCATTTGTGTTTAGGTTAAGAATTCTATATATAGAGAATAAACTACAAATGTGACAAAATAAAATATGTAGAAAAAAAAAAAACAAGGGTCATTAAGGATTTTCAACCCACTGAGTAGGTTCTGAGTCATCAGCTTTTACAACTCTTTCTACACTACCCACTTAGCATTGTAGGTTGTAAGTCCGTTCTGTCAGAAGTGAAGCTTCCATAGTGGCAACCCATTCCAAACAAACATTTGTATTAATGCAGAGCTCCAGCAAATATTGCAAAAATTACTGTGGAAAGTATGTGTACTGTTGTCATACGTATGCACACACTGGCTGAATCTTCACGTGAAAATAATTCTGAAAAGAAAACAAATGTAGCGCTCACCCCCAAAGGGGACACTGGAAATAGACAGGTTATTCTAAAGTAGTACAGAGGCTCCCTGCCACAGACACCGTTCTGAGTACACCGACACACAGACACACAGGCTAAGTCTAGGGGATGTCTTTATGTGAATTATATTTGCAGAAAACTTGAACAGGCGTGGGATAAGGGTGCAGGATACTCCAAAACAATATCAGAAATGAATAGGAGGACAAACTTCTTAGCACAATTTTGTAGCAACAGCCTTGATTGGAGGTGATAGGGAATGGTCAGTAATTCTAGGTTTCCTTAAAAAATGGATTTCGCCCATACAGTAACCCTTGGCACTCACTTTCCTTCAGCAGCACCACTAGGACAAGAACACTCTGAACAGACTTCCCTAATATTTATCTTCTCCCCAGCCACCTCCCAGGGATTGGCTGAGGCCAAATAAATATTTTCATAACTCAGTGGTTGACCCTTCTACTCTATTTTCTGGAAGCTTCTTTCAGAAGCAGACAGGAGCAACAAACCACCGAGCTTAGGGGAACCTGGCCAGACCTAGAAAATAGATTGCTGCTCCACTGAGTACAACCAAAAACTACATCTAGCCCGACTAGAGCAGAACGCTACACTAATGCTGCAATATGTTAAATTTTTTCTATTGGGTTTAATTCCACTTTAATCCCTTAGTGGTGTCTATATTTGCACAACTGAACTGCTGCACCTAAAAGAAAAAATAGACAAATACATTTTTAGAGAAAGTTTGTTACATTCCCATGAACTGTAATTGTCACATCCAAATCTGTATATATAGCACAGTTTTAAAGCACTTGCTGGTTTAACTCTTCGGTGTGCCTGTAATGAGTTAGTAACCTTTGGAGAAACCCCATTACATAACGAGTCTTATTCTCTCCTGATTATTTTTCTACAGCAGCTTCCATTTCTCTAATGTAGAACAGAATTGTTTACAAGCAATTTACAGTGCGACATCAGTTTGGCTGAGAATTTGAACATAAACAGTAGCAAGTGCTTTTAAATATGGAATATTTTTTCAAGAAAGAAAAAAAGGCTGCTTGTCAAGAATTTATTCATTAATGTGAACAGGATTTTTTAATTATTATCTGGGACTTGGAGGGATTTGGTGGTTCATGAATGCTAACACTTGAAGAATAAAGTCTTGACAGATATGACCACCAACTTAACATAGTGGGGTTGACTTACTAAAGGCAAATGGACTGTGCACTTTGCAAAGTGCAGTTGCCCATTGCAAGTGCAGTTGCTCCAGAGCTTAGTAAATGAGGTAAGGCTTAACTTTGCAAAGAGTACCCAATCACGTTCAAGGAAAATAAAAAAACGTTATTGTTGCTTACACATGATTGGATGGTGGAAATCAGCAGAGCTTCTGCTCATTTACTAAGCTCTGGAGTAACTGCACTTGCAGAGTGCAACTGCACTTTGCAAAGTGCACAGTCTTTTTGCCTTTAGTAAATCAACCCCAGGGCCGATCCTAGACGGGGTGCGAGGGGTGCAGTTCACCCAGGCGCCACAGAGGTGGGGGACGCTCAAGCGCCAGAGTGTTCCCCTCCCTCCTCCTCCTCCTTGCTGGTATTCAGAGGCTGCTCTCTCTGCCGCTCACCGCCGCCGCTATTTCATCCTGCCCAAGCCCGTCCCCCATCCATCCTCCTGTCAAAGGAGATAAGAGATCGGAGCGGCTGCAGTGCCACGGCCGCCCGATCTGCTCCCTCCCCCTGCATCCTCATTGGCAGGGAGGAGAGCGACTTCAGGAAGGGCTCCACCAGCAGGGGGGGGACGAGCCTCCCATTATCTCTGTAACCGTGAAAAAACAGACTGATTTCTCCCATCCGTAGGACAGGAGAATCAGTCTGTAAATTCTGAGACGACTGGCTGCAGCTCTGTAAAGTGTCTGTGACAGTGACACTTACACAGCCCAGCGAACACACCACCTCCCCCCCCTCACTGACGGGAGATCAGTGAGGAATACAGCTCCTCCCACCTCTGATCCTCCAGTGACTTCCCGCCCCGCCCACATTATCTCTGGCGTGCAGCTGTATCTGGAGAGAGGATGTGTGGGCGGGAAACATGAAAACAGCAGCAGATTCCTCTGTGAGACTGAATGATTTCTGCTTCAAGCCTGGAAATGTGAGTGTGTACACTGCAGAAAGTACACTGTGATCATTGAACTGTCCTTATCTCCACCCCCCTCCCTTCTCTTCCCATCTGTCTCCACCCCCCCTCCTGTTCTTTCAAGACATTCACTAACTTTCACTTTCAGTTAGGTTGGTAATAGACAGTACAAATTTCTTTCCAGCAACCACAGATTGCAGGAAAGAAACTTGCATGATTCCCCCATGCAGTCTCTGACCATCTCCTGTACTATGTCTGCAATCTCTGATCATCTCCTGTACTATGTCTGCAGTCTCTGACCGTCTCCTGTATTATATCTGCAGTCTCTGACCGTCTTCTGTAATATGTATGCACTCTCTGACCATCTCCTGTATTATGATTGAACAGAGGTGTAGAATTGGCGCTAATTACAATTCATGGACTTGCTTGCTATAAAGTGCAAGCGAATTAAATACAAATAATAAATGATAAATAAATACCCCTATGTTATACTAGTGTCAGTTGGTGCAATAATACTCACTCCTCAATACTACACTGGAATATATAAATACGTGCTAGTTAAGTTGATGCAAATATAAAAATAAATAAATATTGTGAACAATTAGTGGTGATAACAGTGTAAAAAGATAAAGATAAAAGTAAGAAGGAAAGGAAAGGAATCCCAAATAGTGTAATTCCGTACAAAACACTTTTATTGAACTTTTAGCAGTATTACTCACATTTGAGCTGTATCGCTGGACCTGGATGCTCAAGATGACGTCTGACCAGACGAAACCGGTAGAGCGGACAAGCTGAATGTCACAAACACTTCCGGATCTGTCAGCATTAGTTTTTACATGCTTGTTTGATACAGCTCAAATGTGAGTAATACTGCTAAAAGTTCAATAAAAGTGTTTTGTACGGAATTACACTATTTGGGATTCCTTTCCTTTCCTTCTTACTCTGAGATAATACTGGGATTACCACAAAGGGACCAGGGAGACAGGACACCGCCAGATTTCTGCACAGTGGCACACACTGTGAAAGTTTTTCACCCCAAGAAGGGGTGAACATCTGGTGAGTGCGGTCTTTGTTGGAGCACGGTTTGCTGTGGGCACCAGTTTTGAAGATAATAAAAGGTCACATCACTAGGCACTGGGCACCTAGCATCCGAAAACTACAAAATCATTGGACAATCACATTGCTCAATCAAATCGCATGAGTTTGCATTTGCACTTTACTGCATAGTGGCAAGATTTTTTGTATACACCTAGAATAGTCGCTGAGCACCTAGCATCTGAAAACTTCAAGATCAAATCATTGGACAATCACATTGGTTTTGCTTTTTGCACTTTATCGCATAGTTGCAGGACATTTTGCATGCATATTTTTATCCTTATTTTTATATTATTAATCTTATATTGTTTATTACTGTTTTCTATATTCAGTTTTTTTTATATAGTGGTTTATCTTTTTACACTGTTATCACCACTAATTGTTCACAATATTTATTTATTTTTATATCCGCATCAACTTAACTAGCACGTATTTATATATTCCAGTGTAGTATTTATATATTCTAGGTGGATTAATTATGTAGAGGCAGCTCCTTACTTATTCATAACAGAACGTTTTGTGCGTTCCAACTGGCATATTAGGACCATTGCGCGGATTCACACCCATACTCTATCTCCTGTATTATATCTGCAGTCTCTGACCATCTCCTGTAATATGTCTACAGTCTCTGACCGTCTCCTGTATTAAATCTGCAGTCTCTGACCATCTCCTGTAATATGTCTGCAGTCTCTGACCATCTCCTGTAGTATGTCTGCAGTCTCTGACCATCTCCTGTAGTATGCCTGCAGTCTCTGACCATCTCCTGTAATATGTCTGCACTTCCTGACCATCTCCTGTAATATGTCTGCACGCTCTGACCATCTCCTGTAGTATGTCTGCAGTCTCTGACCATCTCCTGTAATATGTCTGCACTCTCTGACCATCTCCTGTAATATGTTTGCACTCTCTGACCGTCGCCTGTAATATGTCTGCACTCTCTGACCATCTCCTGTAGTATGTCTGCAGTCTCTGACCATCTCCTGTAATATGTCTGAACTCTCTGACCATCTCCTGTAATATGTTTGCACTCTCTGACTGTCTCCTGTAATATGTCTGCACTCTCTGATCATCTCCGGTATTATATCTGCAGTCTTTGATCATCTCCTGTATTATATCTGCAGTCTCTGATCATCTCCTGTACTATGTCTGCAGTCTCTGATCATCTTCTGTATTATATCTGCAGTCTCTGACCGTCTTCTGTAATATGTCTGCACTCTCTGACCATCTCTTGTAATATGTCTGCACTCTCTGATCATCTTCTGTATTATATCTGCAGTCTCTGACAATCTCCTGTAATATGTCTGCAGTCTCTGACCATCTCCTGTAGTATGTCTGCAGTCTCTGACCATCTCCTGTAGTATGTCTGCAGTCTCTGACCATCTCCTGTAATATGTCTGCACTCTCTGACCGTCTCCTGTAATATGTCTGCACTCTCTGACCGTCTCCTGTAATATGTCTGCACTCTCTGACCATCTCCTGTAATATGTCTGCACTCTCTGACCATCACCTGTAATATGTCTGCACTCTCTGACCATCTCCTGTAATATGTCAGCACTCTCTGATCATCTCCTGTATTATATCTGCAGTTTCTGTCCATCTCCTGTAATATGTCTGCAGTCTCTGACCATCTCCTGCAGTATGTTTGCAGTCTTTGACCATCTCCTGTAGTATGTCTGCAGTCTCTGACCATCTCCTGTAATATGTCTGCACTCTCTGACCGTCTCTTGTATCATGTCTGCACTCTCTGACCGTCACCTGTAATATGTCTGCACTCTCTGTCTCCTGTAATATGTCTGCACTCTCTGACCGTCTCTTGTACTATGTCTGGGGGCTCTTCCTAACAGACTCTCTAACAGAAGCCCTCTCTGTGTGCATCAGAGAGACTCTCCTCCAGGTCTCATTAGTGTACGCTCTTCCTTTATTTTCTTTATTGTTAAAGGATCATGGGAGGATCCTAGGGTAAAGACAACTTCTTAGGGGAGCATCTCTGTGTTTGAGTCATTGCCATAGAAACATGTGTAAAGGGGAGGAGTTTGTAAGGTGACAACGCCCATGTGGAGGCACCAGAAATATTTCTGCACCCAGGTGTCTGATCGGCCCTGATCAACCCCATTCTGTTGCTGATCTTTCCAAGAGTTTTAATGCTACATATTGTATGCTAAAAGCTTTACCAACTGAAAATCCAAAACAGTTTCAAATGATCAAAGTTGTTATTAAAGTGATATAATCTGTGTTACAACATAAAATTATTCAGAGAAAAAGTTCAAATGCAGTTGTTAGAGGAATGATTAATGAACTGTGGTTGCAAATAGAGAAAAAAGAAAAAAGAAAAAAAAAACAGGTATTGTGGGAGTAGTTTTCCAGTGTCCCAGCATACAACAAGACTATTGTGAAGGGTACTTTATAAAGAGCCATTCAGAACAGAAAAAATAAGTGTTGCCATTTTAAAGGAACTTTTGGGGCCACCATCCTAATTTTTTGCTTGGGCAGCTGGTGGGTTACAGGCCTAGAACAAATATCTGAGTGTGACGTGCCCCAACACTTCATATATATTTATATATATATATATATATAAATATATATATAGATATATATAGTATCTCACAAAAGTGAGTACACCCCTCACATTTTTGTAAATATTTTATTATAACCTTTCATGTGACAACACTGAAGAAATGACACTTTGCTACAATGTAAAGTAGTGAGTGTACAGCTTGTATAACAGTGTACATTTGCTGTCCCCTCAAAATAACTCAACTCACAGCCATTAATGTCTAAACTGCTGGCAACAAAAGTGAGTACACCCCTAAGTTAAAATGTCCAAATTGGGCGCAAAGTGTCAATATTTTGTGTGGTCACCATTATTTTCCAGCACTGCCTTGACCCTTTTGGGCATGGAGTTCACCAGAGCTGGCAGAGTTGCCACTGGAGTCCTCTTCCATTCCTCCATGACGACATCACAGAACTGGTGGATGTTAGAGACCTTGCACTCCTCCACCTTCCATTTGAGAATTCCCCACAGATGCTCAATAGGGTTTAGGTCTGGAGACATGCTTGGCCAGTCCATCACCTTTAACCTCAGCTTCTTTAGCAAGGCAGTGGTCGTCTTGGAGTTGTGTTTTTTTTTTTTATTCTGATTTTTTTTTTAATTGTGCATAAATTTAGTAAAGGTAAAAACACTTGTAAAAGTCATATTGTACTAAAAGTATTATGTACAAAGTGATAGGTTCAAGTAGAATAAGCAAGTTGCACAACAGGTGTAATATCAAGCATAGTAACATATTTTAAATGAACAAACAATAACTCAGAAATCTGAGAACATACATCCCTGAAATGTGTACGATCCGTAAATTTATAATTTATATAATATATTTATAAAATAGCGTGGCAAACAAGAAAATGACTCCCAAAACAGTATCCAAAGTAAATTGTAACCCCATACGCGTAAATCCATATTCCCATGCCTGCCCGGAAATTCGAGAGCCACATACTCCCGCTTTCACACCTAGTCCTGGAGCAGTCTAGTAGGAACTAGTTGAGGAGGGGCTACCTCTGGGTTCTCTAGCCATTCCTGCCATATTTTGGTAATTTTGCCCATCACATTTCTGTGATGGTATGCAATTTTTGTCCCTAAAAAGTATTATATACACCGGTTGTATCCATTGGGCAGATGTGGGTGCTCGAGGAGAGAGACAAAACCTTGCAATCAACTTTCTAGCAAGGTAAAACAATCTAATCAAGGCAACATAAGTAGAAGGAGGATATAGCTTCTCCTCAAGACCACCTAATAGACAAGTAATCGGATCCACCGATAAGTGGTAAACTTTATTAATGATCTCTGTAACTTCATTCCAGTAGCGTACTAATTTAGGGCAGAGTACCCCGATCAGAGTACCCTGATGTAGCTGACACTACAAGGGGGAGTCTCTCCTTCCCCATTTATGCAATTGTATTGGAGAATATATAAGTGGGATAGCTTGTGAGTAGGGATGAGCTTTGAGTTTGAGTCAAACTCACCGAATTTTGAATATTATGGGCCGTTCGCGCCAAATTCGAGTGGCGCGTCGCGGCCCATAATTCAGCACATAATTCACTGCGGCATCGCAGTGCAATGCTGGCTCATGATTGGCCAAGCAGGCACTATGACCCGCATGATTTGGCCAATCACAGCGCGGTAAGAACGGAGAGCCATAATTGGCCAAAGCCAGGGTGGCTTTGGCCAATTATGTCTCAGGGGGGTTAGTACACGCCCCACACTATATAAGGCCGCCTGCGTGGTGGCCTTGTGTAGTGTGTTGCAGCGGCGGTGAAAGAAAGACAGAGAGAGAGAGAGATAGTGTCATTTCATTTGAGTTAGATAGAGCAGGCAGGCGAGTCAGTTAGCTGCAGTTACAGTGTGTAGAGGATATATATGCATCCCAGGTGTTGTGTATATATATATATATCTATCTATATATATATATATATATATATACACTGTATTCAGTTTAGCTAGATCCGTTCCTGTTATTCTCTTCCTAATATACTGACAGGCAGGCAGGTGATTGTGGTAGCTGCAGTATTTTCAGTTAGTGTACTGTGTCCTTTGCACAGTGTGCCCTAAAGCTAACTGAAGACAATTGCTGGTGTTCTCATACTAATACCACAGGCAGGGAGCTGCAAGTATTTTCAGTTAGTGTACTGTGTCCTTTGCACAGTGTGCACCTAAAGCTACCTGAATGCAATTGCTGGTGTTCTCATACTAATACCACAGGCAGGGAGCTGCAAGTATTTTCAGTGGGGGGGGTGCCCGGGGGGGGTGCCCATGCTGATTTTCTCAATGATTTTTATCCATATAGCCGGGACCACACATTACATTAAAGCCGCAAGCAGTTTTAAATTACTTTTTTTCCTTTAGGAATTTCATTTTGTGCAGGGACACTTCACAGGCATACTATAGACACCCCCCAGGTACGATATTTAAAGGAATATTTCACTTTTTTTTCTCACTTTAAGCATCATTAAAATCACTGCTCCCGAAAAAAACTGCAGTTTTTAAAACTTTTTTTTGCATTGATACATGTCCCCTGGGGCAGGACCCGGGTCCCCAAACCCTTTTTAGGACAAAAACTTGCATATTAGCCTTTACAATTAGCACTTTTGATTCCGAACGTTTGAGTCCCATAGACTTTAACGGGGTTCGATAGTTTGCGCAAACTTTCGATCCGTTCGCAGGTTCTGGTGCGAACCGAACCGGGGGGTGTTCGGCTCATCCCTACTTGTGAGCCACAGAGACAGAAACTAGGGGACTAGTCACCAGAATCTGTACTCATCTATCCCCATTTATAGGGCCAACATCAGTTTCCCACTTCTTCCTACAGGACAGCAGGTCCGGAGCTTGGATATGGGCTAGTAGGCAAGAATAAATATGGGAGATAATCCCCATCCTACTCACAGTATCGAAGATAGAGGGGAGGAAGTCAGAGTTGTCAAAGTGCATGACAGAGCATCTACCTTGAATTCTCATGGCATGCCGCAGTTGTAGATACATAAAGTAGCGATTTGGTAATAAGGGGAACTCCGCTCTCAACTGAGGAAAGACTTCACCACCGTACTGTCAAACAACTGCGACATGTACTTGATCCCAGCAGTTTCCCAGATGGAATGGTCTAGCAGTTTCTCCAATTCAGGATAGAACCTATTACACCTTCAACTCCTTCCAGAGTCTCCAGAGCAAATGGACAGTCGGGCACCCAGGAGGAGCCCCTGGGAGGCCCATTTCCATCTGGGACATTGCAGAATACTCTACAAGGGAGAGAATCAACGAGGTCCTGGAAGGGTCTGCTACCACTGTTTTATCCCATCCTGCAAGGTGATGCAGCTGTGCAGCCAAAAAATAGGTGAAAGAATGCGGGACAGCCAATCCCACCTGGTCTTTAGGGTATTGTAAGGTAGCCAATTTAATGCGGTCCACTCCATTCTTCCATATTAATGCTCTATATTGGGACTCTATACAAGCAAACCAATAGCCACGTATCCAAATGGGTGCATTATGAAGAACATACAGCAGCTGCAGCGCCCACACAATTTTGATTTTCGCTTCCTGTAACTGATAGAGGAAGCTTGCACCAGCTGGCACATTTATGCTTGAATTTTTGTAGAATAGGTTTCAAATTTAATGAAATATAGTCTCTAAGATTCCCAGTCACCTCAATTCCCAGATATCGAAAGGAGTGAACTACCTCCACCTGAGCCGCCGAGTCCGGTATGAGAGATTCTAGGGGGTCTAGCAATAGTAGGGTGGATTTATGCCAAATAATGGTAAATCCAGAATACCGCCTAAATCTTTCTATGAGACGCATAACAGCCTCCAAGGAACCAACCATATCCCCCAGGTAGATCAAAGTGTCAGTGGCGTAGAGGGAGATTTTATCCTCCCTCTCCCCTCGATAAAACCACACAATGTCTGGTGAGGTCCATAGCTGCCAGTGGCTGCAATTCCAAGGCAAAAAGCAGGGGCGAAAGTGGACACCCCTGCCTAGTGCCCCTGTGCAACGGAAACACCTCGGACAAGATCCCATTAATTCATATTCCAGCACAAGGAGCCACATACAGGAGCTGCACCCAAGCTAGAGAGGTCTTTCCAACCCTGAATTTTCTCAGTCCTGCCCAAAGGTATTTCCAGTTGACGCTGTCAAAAGCCTTGGCATCGTCAAGGGAGAACACTGCCCTATTTCCAGGGTTATCCACAGATAACTGGATATTCAGGAACAAACAATGTATGTTGAGGACAGTAGACAGAGCCGGTATAAAACTAGACTGGTCCAATTGTACCAGACATGATACAACTCCCACCAGTCTCGTGGCTAGAACCCTAGCCAATAGTTTATTGTCTGAATTTATAAGTGAAATGGGCAGCACAATTTGTGAGTTGGGCAGCAATGGGTGCTTGCCAGGCTTGGGTATGACCACTTTGACTGCCACGTTCATGGATTGGGGAAGACTTCCAGATCTAGCTGTGGCATTCAGGGTGTCTAATAGTAGAGGGAGGAGTGGTTCACTATATATTTTATAAATCTCAGCTGGGAGACCATCCATACCCGGGGATTTACTGTTAGCCATAGAAGCTACTGCTTCAGTAAGTTCCTCAAGTGTAATGGGAATGTTTAATGTCTTACGACCACTCACAGACAGAGCTGGAAGAGGGCACTGATCTAAACATTAGAGGTGTACATATCTTCGAAATAGTCCCCAAAAAAAAAACTGATGCCACCCGATCCGAGAGATGAATTATTGCACCTGCAGGGGTTTGAATGGCATCAATCTGCGACTTTGCCCGTTGTGCCCGAGCTATCACCGCCAGCAGTATTTTAACCCTCTTAAAAATACAGCTGTTGCATAAAAAATTGTTTCTTGTATGCAGCAGTGGTAACAGCTTGTTGATATAGGGCATGGGCAGCCAACCAGCTTCATTCAGATTCTGGTGAGGGCTGAGCAATGTAGCTTTCCAAGCTTCAGCAGACACCAGAGTCTCCCATTCCCTAGTATTAGACTTGTTAACAGATATTTGTTTTATGAGAAGGCCTCGGAGACTTTAGAGCGTCCCAGACGACACCCGGAGCTGCATTACCCTTATTGCATCTAATAAAGGTGGTAAGTGCTCTAGGCAGGGGATCATCAGCAGGAAACAGTTGTAATCAGAAGGGATTGACTTTCCATATTCTCTCCCCAGGAACACCGGGGATGGAAATCAATGCCCGTAGGAGAGAATGGTCAGAAATGCTTCGAGGGGCATATTTAATCAGACTAACTTTGGGCATGGCCAAAGGGTTGCATAAACAAAAGTCAATGCGGGATAATGCTTTATGTGAGGCAGAATAGCATGAATAACACTTCCTGTCTAGATATCTGTCCCTCCACACATCTCTAAAGCCAAGCTCACAGATCAGCCTTGCAAATGAGATGGCACCCCCAGGACTTCCGGAGGGTCTGCCAAGTGGTGAGAACTTGTCTAGCTTTTTGTCTAGGAGATCATTAAAAGCCCCCAAAAATCAGAATACAGAGCCATAAATTGTGCTAAGCAGTTAAGGCTATCTGCAGAGAAGGGCGGAGGGACATAAATATTGCCTATAATACACAACATGCCAGCTAACTTACATAGTAGAAAAATGTATCTGCCTTGATCATCCACCCAAGAATGTATTAGTATTAGAATGTATTAGTTCAAAAGAGACATCATTGGAGATTAAAATACTAACCCCTCTGGAAAATGTGGTGTGAGTGGAGTAAAACTGAACTTGATAGGCAGAGCTTTTCAGTGTAGATAAAGTACTGGGTTGTAGGTGCGTTTCCTGCAGAGACACAACCACATAGCGGTACGATTTAAGTATAGAAAAAAGTGCCTGACGTTTCACCACATCACCCAGACCCCATACATTCCATGAGATAAGATTACAGTCAACCTCCATAATGCCATTTTAACAATAACAGTAGACATACAGTAGCAGCCCCATAGTGGGTGGCAGAAAATAAAAGAAAAACACTGCACTGAACCAGTCATAGGCCCCATTATGGTACAGGGAGATGGGTCGGCAATTGGTAAGCATTCCAAAAAAAGGGGGAGGAAAATTGGGATTCTGCAACTCGCAGACAAAGGGGAGCACATAGTCAGAGTAGCTGATTGGGAGGCAGTCACTTCAATGATGCAGTAGGCACACATTTCAGCAAACTTTGCAAGGGACCAATGTAGACCAACTTAACTCCCAGCAGGGCGCAGGGAGCCAAAGAACTCAAAATAGAAAAAAAAAACAGACATAGTCCCCAAAAACAGATGAGGTCAAACATGAGCGGTATGTCCACATGGGACAGGCAGTTAGGTTGGGGGGGGGGCCTACATCACTTTATATTTTATCCTGTAGATCCAAAGGGACTTGCCAGTTCCACGTGGTGAAGAGCAGTATCAAATACATCAACTGTAGGTAAACTTATCGCCTTAAAGGGGTATAGGTAATAGAACGAATATACCCAACTTGCATAACATCTGGAAATAGAACAATAAGCAGGAAAAGAGGCCAAGTGTTAGTGGCTCAGTTATGTTGAGGTTTCAGCAGGGTATATGTTCCTCTCTATCCAGCCAGTCGGATGCAGCAGCAGGATGTTCAAAAAAGTGGGTGTGATCATTCACCGTTACCCTCAATTTCGCAGGATAGTGCATTGCATAAGAAACATCATAACAGCGTAATCTTTTCTTGACATCCGTGAACTTAGTCCTCCTACATTGCAGTTCAGCAGAGAAATCTGGATAGAAAGAGATCCGGACATTATCCACCTTCATCGCCTCACCCTTGATTCTGGCCTGGTATAGGATAGCATCACGATGCTTGAAATTCAGGAGCTTAAACAGAAAAGGCCTTGGAGGTTCCCCAGGTTGCGGAGGCTTCCCAGTTACACAATGTGCCCTCTCAACTGCAAACATAGGAGAAAACACTTCCCGGCCAGAAGCTTCCACAAGCCAGCATTCTATGAACGCTACTGGGTTCTTCCCCTCTGTTTTTTACGGAATTCCCACAGCCCTCACATTACTCCTTCTAAGCCTGTTCTCCATGTCTTCTAGGCATGCAGCGTGGCCAGAGGTTTGGGTCTGTACCTGCCTCATCTAATGCTGTAAGGGGGCAACATCATCCTCAATAGTGCTTACACGGCCTTCTAATGCAGCTATGCAATCCCTTAATTTCTGCATATCTTGTCTGATCAATGCAATTTCTATTTTTCACTCCTTTAAACTCAGTGGTGAGATTAGATAAATTAGTGTTGCAGGAGGTGATTGCTGCAAAGATCTCTCTGAGTGTAGGCTCAGGGCCCTGAGGACTGTGGGCGCTGGGATCAATCAGAGGCCAGGATAGCAGGGGTACTCACTGTGTCCCAGAGGAGCTCAGCAGGGTTATCCAGCCATGCAGGATCATGTTCTGGCTCCTCAGGGGGTCTTGAGAAGCCTCTGAGGGGGTAGTCGTCGTCGTCTTAGCTGGAGTGTCTTTACCCAGCATATTGGAGAACAGCCTTTGAGCTGCTTCTTTAGCTGAACGTGGTGGCCAGACGCCATCTTGGACAGCATGGTCGGGCCCTGAAGGAAGGTCTTTTGCCCACTTAGACATGGCTGCGAGGGGTAGGAGAGACATTGTAGGACAGGTGGAGAGGTAGTGAGTGTGAATGTGGTATGCAGCAGTGGATACGCGGAAACTGTAGGAGGATTTCAGGGTAGTGTCAAGGTCACCTGTGGCCAGGTGACAGATGCACACCGTAGGGGGACAGGAGTGCACCGCAAGGTAGTGAACCCTATGGCTGGCTACTGCGGATAGGAAACTGGGTGGTTGTGGAAAGCGGGACCAGAGGAGCACAACCGGGATCCTAACGGAAGCTAGAGCCAAGATTCCCCAGGGCGCGGAGTCTAAGACCCAGCAGGTCTTCTCCAGGGCCTCTAGTGGTGAGGATGTTATGCTGCAGGCTGGGACCAGGTCGCGGCCCCTGGAGTTTCCTAGCTCACGCCCCGTAGGATAAGGGGAAAAGAGGGGAAGCAGCAGCACAAGATATGAGAGAACCGAATAACAAGCTGAAGGTCAGGGGCCACAAGCAGACAAGGATAACGAAAGAACAAGCCGAAGGTCAAGGGTCACGAGCAGACAGGGATAGTCGGGGACAAGCCAATAACGTAACAGAGAGACAGACGTAGCACACGGCAGGCAGGAACCCAAACACACAATGCCTAACAAACACGTTGATCAGCAAAGCAGGCTTGCAGTGCACAGGTTAATATAGTGTTCTGTGATAGGGCCTGGGGTGGAGTCTGGCTGGGAGGAGATTATAAAGGAAGCCAGGTGAAAGGGCTCAGGCCTCTAAGATGAACACATGGGAAGGAAGGTAAGCTGACAGACAAACACTACTGCATATCCATGACAGTACCCTCCCTCTTATGGGCCCTCCCCCGCCTGGACCCAGGCTTAAAGGGAAATCTCTGATGAAACCTTCTCAACAGATGAGGTGCAGCGACATCAGATGCAGCGATCCAAGACGCCTCCTCAGGACCAAAACCTCTCCAATGCACAAGGTACTGAAGAATGCCTCTGCAGAGCCGAGAATCCAGAACTTGTCTAACCTCGTACTTAAGATTATCCTCAGAGACCGAAAACGAGGTAGGGAGATGACAAGAAGATCTATTGAGGACCAAAGGCTCTCTAGGAATAAGCAAGGGCATGAGAGGATCAACAGGAATCTGAGGAGGGTCCCCTAGACCCTTAAAGGGGAACTGGTCATCTTGCACAGGACCATCAGACTGGGCAGATGTCAGTGGAACCCTGAAGTCAGGTTGGTTAGAAGGTGACATGTCGCCGGAGTCAAGCTGAATAGCTGAAGGACAAGCAGAATGTCCCGAACAAGAAAAAGTAGGAGGCTCACTGGGCATGGACTGGACTGGCATAACTAGTACAGAGGCAGAGTGAATAGCTGAGTCAGGTGTAGCGACTACCTGAATCGCATCGCAAGACGTAGCGACTGCAGGACTTGTAGACAAGCTAGCCTGGCTGTGCGTCCAAGGGTGGTTAGGGACAGAGAAATGTAAATGGTTATGCAACCTGGAATGAATGACCGGCTCAGGTTCACAGGGGGCAACCTTGGGAAGGCAGGACGAGGAACAGGAGGGACCCCAAGCCAGGATCTGTCCAGTAGTCCAGTCCACATGAGGAGAATGGAGCTGTAACCATGGGAGACCCAAAATTATAGGCGTTGAGGCCTTGGGCAAGATAAGGAAGGATATCCACTCCTGGTGGAGTGTCCCTACCGACATCTTAACAGGGAGGGTCTGGAAGCGGATAGGTCCCCCTGGGAGAACAGTACCATCAATCGCCAAGACCACCAATGGCGTGGTGAGGGGCAAAAGAGTAAGTCTCATGGACGATGCGATTTCCCAGTCCATGAAATTACCAGTGGCTCCGGAATCCAGATATGCTGAGACCGAATGAGAAGAAGCACCAACATGAAGGAACACAGAAAGCAGAAGACGAGAAGGGTAAGGTGATATTTCTGGGTCCAATACTCCACTTTCCAGATGAAGTGGACCCGAACGTTTTTCTGGACAAAGAGAGCAAGTGTCACGAAAATGACCTTTGCCCCCACAGTAAAGACACAGACCAAGAGTTCTGCGCCTAGCACGTTCCTCGGGGAATAGCCTGGTCCGACCCAGCTGCTTGGGTTCCTCAGCTGGTAGGAGATGCTCTACGGGTCGAAGAGAGGGGAGCTCAGGCTGACTAAGAACCAAGGAGTGCTGGCGTTGCTTTTCTAAGGTCCTCTCCTGAAAGCGAATATCGATCTGGTTACACAAGGAGAAAACGCCGGCCAGATCAGTGGGGATGGTTCTTCCTGCTAATTCATCCTTCACTCTATCAGACAGGCCATGCAAAAAGGTTGCGACTAAGGCCTCATTGTTCCAGCTCAACTCAGCCGACAGTATGCGGAAATGAAGGGCATACTGTCCCACAGAAGCAGACTCTTGGCGGAGACGTAAAAGGGCGCTGGCCGCTGAAGAGACACGAGCCGGTTCTTCGAAGATATTCCGAAAAAGTTTCAAGAAGCCAGACAGGCTAGAAACCACTGGATCATTCAGTTCCCACAGAGGGGCTGCCCAGGCTAAAGCTTCACCAGAGAGGAGGGAAATGATATAGGCTACCTTAGCCCGATCAGACAGGAAGTTTTGGGGCTGGAGCTCAAAATGAATCGTGCATTGGCTAAGGAACCCCCTGCAAGCCTTGGAGTCCCCAGAGAAACGGGACGGAGCTGGCAGTTGTAGCGAGTGTGTGGCTGCGACTGGTGCAATAGGTGCAGCCGCTGATTGTATTTGAGGTTGCGGATTCAGGGTTCCCAAGGAGGCCTGAAGCTGCTCGAAGCGAGAAGCAAGATCCTGGAGGAATCGCATCACCTGAGTCTGATTCAATTCCTGGGTTTCAAGTCTGCAAACTATGCCCTGCAATGGATCATCCGCGGGTAGCGGGATGTCAGCCGGGTTCATGGCTGATCAAACTGTCAAGGTCACCTGTGGCCAGGTGACAGATGCACACCGTAGGGGGACAGGAGTGCACCGCAAGGTAGTGAACCCTATGGCTGGCTACTGCGGATAGGAAACTGGGTGGTTGTGGAAAGCGGGACCAGAGGAGCACAACCGGGATCCTAACGGAAGCTAGAGCCAAGATTCCCCAGGGCGCGGAGTCTAAGACCCAGCAGGTCTTCTCCAGGGCCTCTAGTGGTGAGGATGTTATGCTGCAGGCTGGGACCAGGTCACGGCTCCTGGAGTTTCCTAGCTCACGCCCCGTAGGATAAGGGGAAAAGAGGGGAAGCAGCAGCACAAGATATGAGAGAACCGAATAACAAGCTGAAGGTCAGGGGCCACAAGCAGACAAGGATAACGAAAGAACAAGCCGAAGGTCAAGGGTCACGAGCAGACAGGGATAGTCGGGGACAAGCCAA
This sequence comes from Rana muscosa, assembly GCA_029206835.1. NCBI lineage: Eukaryota > Metazoa > Chordata > Amphibia > Anura > Ranidae > Rana > Rana muscosa. The sequence goes on along the minus strand of CM055124.1, from coordinate 213,031,632 downwards.
TAACGTAACAGAGAGACAGACGTAGCACACGGCAGGCAGGAACCCAAACACACAATGCCTAACAAACACGTTGATCAGCAAAGCAGGCTTGCAGTGCACAGGTTAATATAGTGTTCTGTGATAGGGCCTGGGGTGGAGTCTGGCTGGGAGGAGATTATAAAGGAAGCCAGGTGAAAGGGCTCAGGCCTCTAAGATGAACACATGGGAAGGAAGGTAAGCTGACAGACAAACACTACTGCATATCCATGACAGGTAGTTTTCCAGGAGATCCAGCGGAGAGAGCCCTCAGCACATCCTAATCCTGCAAGCCACCCCCCTCTTGGAGATGTGTTTTAGGTCAGTAACATGTTGGAATACTGCCCTGCTGCCCAGTCTTGGAAGGGAGGGGATCATGCTCTGCTTCAGTATGTTACAGTGCATGTTGGCATTCATGGTTCCCTCAATAAACTGTAGCTCCCCAGTGCCAGCAACACTAATTCAGCCCCAGACCATGACACTTCCACCACCATGCTTGACTGTAGGCAAGACACACTTGTCTTTGTACTCCTCACTTGGTTGCCACCACACACGCGTGACACTATCTGAACCAAATAAGTTTATCTTGGTCTCATTAGACCACATGGTTCCAGTAATCCATTCTTACATTCACGTACTAGGGCCAATTCAGGCAGGATCCAATTAACCTACCAGCATGTTTTTGGAGTGTGGGAGAAAACCGGAGTACCCAGAGGAAACCCATGCAGACACAGGGAGAACATGCAAACTCCAGACAGGTATTGTTACGGTTGGGATTTGAAAAGGTGACCCTAGTGCTGCCAGGAATATGGACAGTTGGGGTGATGTTGGAGGAGCATCATGTATGCATGTGTATAGTCTTATGTTCTGAATTTTAAGGAGAGCTGACACCTGGTAACACAGAGCTACAGCCATGTGCTATCATAAAGAAGCCACTTTACTGGCTGGCTAATATATACTGTACAGTAATGACTGTGCTGAAATTGCAACCTTATCACTCCTTATTGATTTCGTACAAAACATCCCAAGAATGGGGTGAGTGAAATGAAGAGATTTAATTTCCAAAAATTTAGAAAAATCAGAGGAGTTCAGCAAAATTTCAGGGAAATACATTGGATTTAATTTGAAAGGTGAAATTGAGGAGATTTTTGGTGATATTTAACCACTTCATGCAAAACAACGTACCCGCACATTGGTACTTTGATGCTAAATACTGGGGTTATGGCAGAAGCTAGCTGCCATAACCCTGGTATTTTCGGGAACGCCGTGCGTTTCTCTTTAAAGGGGAGTTCCAGCCTTTTTTATGTTTATTAAAAGTCAGCAGCTACAAAAAGTGTAGCTGCTGGCTTTTAATAAACAGACACTTACCTGCTCCACTGTCCAGCGATGCGGCCGACCGGAGCTTCGCTCCTCTCCACACCTCTCCGCCGGCGCCTCCATTCTAACTGTGGGCACCCGGCCGTGACAGTTTTCGGCTTCACGGCCGGGTACTCACTGCGCATGCGTGATCGGCGCTACGCTCCCTGAGTGGACAGGCGATCGCCTGGGACCTGTCACGTGTCCCAGGTGATCGCCTACAGGGAGGGGCCACCTAAGGAGATATGACGAGTCGTCTAAGCGGTCCCTGGGCGGAAGGAGAAAGTGGGACAGGAAGTCCCACTCCTAACAAAGCCCCCACTCCCCCCCCAAAAAAAATGACATGCCAAATGTGGCATGTAAGGGGGCGAGGAGTGGTTTAAGCGGAAGTTCCACTTTTGGGTGGAACTCCGCTTTAAAGTGGTAGTAAACCCTCCGGTCCTATCCTAACTACCGTATTTATTGGCGTATAACACGCACCCTAACTTTAAGAGGGAAGTTTCAGGAAAAAAACTTTCCACAGCCCCCTGCGTATAACACGCAGGCACAGTTTACCCTCTATTTTCAGGGTAAAAAAGTGAGTGTTATACGCCAATAAATACAGTGTAGCGGGGTCTTCAAAGTTAGTGGGATACACCTGGGGGTAGAGAGACCCAGGTGTGTAATTATGTCAGGGATTAGACCCCTTTTCTTATTCGTGGAGGATTGGGTGGTGTAATATTCTCTTTGACCAGTGGGTGTCAGTGTACCTGCTGGCTCGAGGTAGAATCGCTATCACAGTGTTACCCTTTTTTTGGTTCCTTCCTGGCGATGGTACGGCTGGGGCGGGGAACCCGCCGTGGTGTCGATGGGAGGATATAAAAGGGGGGACGCCCGCGCCACGAGGTCGTCGTCGCCTGTCTGTTGTTCTTGTGGGAGGGGGGTCACCCCTTTACGCACCCAGGCACCTTAGGCCTGGGTGCGGGCGGTTCAAGGTTCCGGCCTAGGCGCCCAAGGCCTGGTCGGAACGAAGATGGAGTCCATCCCGGGCACCTTCAGCCTGGGGTGAGGTACTATTAAGGAGGCCTGGGACCCGGTGACTCCGACTGGGTCCCGCAAGGGTGAAGTTGCTCCAGGGCGCCCCTTGCGAGGGGACCCGCATCTGAGGTGAGGAGGCTGGGGGGGGTCACCCGTCCGAAGACCCGGTGTAGCGTCAACCCGGTGACGGATGGGCCTTCAGTAACTCCCTTGGAGGACATCTTCCCCTGATATGGGCTTCAGCGCAGCGGAGGAGCTTCCATCAAGACTCCTGCAACCCCTGGTCATAGCACAGGGAGTGTAGGGATTAGGAACCTGTACAGTGCCTCGACCTGCTTCCCCATCGTATCATGCCGTTGCATTTGACTGTATGTGGAGATACGCAATAAACCTGAGTTTGGACTTTGATGGGTGTATGGACTCTGTTGATGGGAACAAAGGGAGATTCCGGCACGGAAGGACTGACCCTCATAACCAGCACACATTTGGCCCGAGGAAAAGATTGATATTGGCCTTCACCTCACCCACATGCATGGGGAGGACATGGGCCATAGCGCACCTCACTCTGTCGCTCGACATACCCCTAACTAAAGAGGTCGGGGTGAGGAGGCCGCTACACGTGGGGGCTCGTCCGGGATACGAACGTGTGCTAACCCTGAGGTTTGGAACGGCTGTGTTTGAACTTTGCTGCCCGGAGGAGGTCCGAGCAGGTCGGCCATGTGATTGGCCAAAGTGCATCCCTGTGCTCGAAGTCGTGGAAATTTCCCTGAAAAACTGGGAGAGGCCCATGCAGAAAGAGCGGGAAGAGGGAGGAGTCCAGCCGTGTGACGAACTACATGTGGGGACTTTTGCTGCACTGCGCCACGAGGCACCCCATGACTACGCAATTCGTGGGAGGAGACTGAAGGAAGCCCGCGAAAACGTGCAAGTCGTGGGAGGAGTCTGGCCACGTGTGGAGATGCACGTGGAGACTCCGGCGCGAGGTCAGCGTGTGATGGAGCAGCAAGTGGTCGGAGTGAACTCAGGCTCCCCGTGGATGCCGGTACCTTATCCTTTCAAGATGACTGCATTTGCTGCATCCATTACAGACACGGGGATAAGGCTCAGGCCCCGAGGACAGTTGGCTTTGTATTCATGCAGAGACACAGAGGCCCTCGGTGTGATCTGTCCCGGATGCTCGGGACTGGTGGTCCAGCTGGAGTCATTCGGGCGATGCGAAGCATGCGGGGAGTTTCTTTTTGAGGTTGAGCCACACACAGAAAGGCCCCGGGCCCTACGCCTCGGCTGCATCGCGGGAACCGCCACTCCGGAGGGAGAGATCAGAGCCTTTGCGGAGTTTCCCATGCGCGCTGACCAGGGCGAAGTGACTGCCCAACCAGAGACTGAGAGAGAAAAATCCGAGGACACTGCTTCGGTCACTACAGACTCCCTGCTCCCACCTCCGAAGAGGAAAGTCGGTCTGGTACAGGCATCTTATGGCCGTGGTCGAGCTTCACCCCGCCGCTTGCCTGGCCTGGATGGCGCCGGTAGAGAAGAGAGTCCCGGACATCCCAGTTCTTCAGAAGGTCCAGGTGAGCCAGGGGCTGGGACTGTGGTGTTGGTTGGAGGTGTCGGGGGTCCCCAGTCGGTGGAGCCCGCAGGGGAGGGTAGCCTTCCGTCTACTAGAGACTACCTTCCCGCTGAGATGTATGACACCTCCGACTTAGAGTCATTGTCAGACTGTGGGGATGATGGAGAGATAGACGAACTGTTTCACCGGAAGGGCTGGGACAGACGCCCACTACCTATGCTGAGTAAACCACAGGATTCCCCCATGTCCATGGAAGACAGTACGCTCCGGGTGAAGGCCCCGGAGTTCCCGAGGAAATCTAGTCCTCCGACCAACTTTCCGCATTCAACTACATCACCCGCTCTGATGGTGGGGATGCAGCGTGCTTCATTGCGGGCACCAAAGACAAAGAAACCCGAGATGGTAAAGGTACCTCGGCACCCGGAGGCCATCGTACAGCCAGGAGAAGGTGAGCGAGATGTGATGCCGCCTCTAGCCAGGTTGCAGAGACTTTTCTCCCAGAGAGTCGCCTGTGAATATGGGTGGGAGTACCCCTACTTGCCTCGGGACCTATTTTTTGAAGTCGAGGTCCTGCGACCAAGGTGGTATGACGAGTTTGTATGGGAAAAGCTTAAAGTACCCCATGCCAGGCGACACCTGTCTTGTGCGCCGCCTGTGTCTAAAAAGTTCAAGGACTGCAGAGCTGATTGGAGACTTGGGCGCCATATTCATGCCGATAAGGTGCTCATCTGCAGGAAAGATGGAGAGGATGTTGAGTATTCGGTGGAAGTGTTTGACGGGCACCTGAAGCCCCTGTTTCTGCCGGATCCAAGGTTCTATTTATAGGAAAAGTGAGCTCCTATCTTGTTGCTATTGAAACTTTCTGGAAGAGACATTCCCAGACGCCTAGAACTGTGCCCTACTTTTGTTTTGATTTGGGCTTTTCTTTTACTCACTGGAGATTTGGGAGCTGTTGTTTTTTTTTCTCCCTTTTCTTCATGTGCCAAAGGCAGAGACTTTTGGGGTAGAGTTAGAGTAGGAAAGCAGGAAGAATGAAGATCTAACCAAGTGTCATTACCGCAGCGCTGTCACCAGGTGGCAGTGTTGTGCAACGGTTGTTTGAAAATGTTACACATGCATTACTTACTTATTGGAGTGAGTGGGTCTCTCGGCTGACGGACCCACTCATGCCAAGTTAACACAGAGTGTTAGGATGTTTTTTTTTGTTTCCCTTCTGCAGGAGATTCGTCGGTCAAGACTACTGAGTATGGGGTGGTTCTTAGACAGTGACGGGAGGGATTGTATATGTGTACATAACAGATGTTTTATACAGAAGTTTTAATGTTTTATAGTTCCCTTTTCTGTTGAGCAGGTCTTGGCACATACAGTATCCAAAATATTAGGGATAGCCTCTGGGGCCCACTTCATGTCACCCCTCCTTGGGAGACATGTGTGTGCACCTGACGCTGGGGACCAGCGTCAAATCACCAGGGGGAGTGTGTAGCGGGGTCTTCAAAGTTAGTGGGATACACCTGGGGGTAGAGAGACCCAGGTGTGTAATTATGTCAGGGATTAGACCCCTTTTCTTATTCGTGGAGGATTGGGTGGTGTAATATTCTCTTTGACCAGTGGGTGTCAGTGTACCTGCTGGCTCGAGGTAGAATCGCTATCACAGTGTTACCCTTTTTTTGGTTCCTTCCTGGCGATGGTACGGCTGGGGCGGGGAACCCGCCGTGGTGTCGATGGGAGGATATAAAAGGGGGGGACGCCCGCGCCACGAGGTCGTCGTCGCCTGTCTGTTGTTCTTGTGGGAGGGGGGTCACCCCTTCACGCACCCAGGCACCTTAGGCCTGGGTGCGGGCGGTTCAAGGTTCCGGCCTAGGCGCCCAAGGCCTGGTCGGAACGAAGATGGAGTCCATCCCGGGCACCTTCAGCCTGGGGTGAGGTACTATTAAGGAGGCCTGGGACCCGGTGACTCCGACTGGGTCCCGCAAGGGTGAAGTTGCTCCAGGGCGCCCCTTGCGAGGGGACCCGCATCTGAGGTGAGGAGGCTGGGGGGGTCACCCGTCCGAAGACCCGGTGTAGCGTCAACCCGGTGACGGATGGGCCTTCAGTAACTCCCTTGGAGGACATCTTCCCCTGATATGGGCTTCAGCGCAGCGGAGGAGCTTCCATCAAGACTCCTGCAACCCCTGGTCATAGCGCAGGGAGTGTAGGGATTAGGAACCTGTACAGTGCCTCGACCTGCTTCCCCATCGTATCATGCCGTTGCATTTGACTGTATGTGGAGATACGCAATAAACCTGAGTTTGGACTTTGATGGGTGTATGGACTCTGTTGATGGGAACAAAGGGAGATTCCGGCACGGAAGGACTGACCCTCATAACCAGCACACATTTGGCCCGAGGAAAAGATTGATATTGGCCTTCACCTCACCCACATGCATGGGGAGGACATGGGCCGTAGCGCACCTCACTCTGTCGCTCGACATACCCCTAACTAAAGAGGTCGGGGTGAGGAGGCCGCTACAACAGTATTTACATATTTTGAAAGAGATTTTATATCTACATCGATTGATCGCTATGTAATAAATTACATTACTAGTCTTACTGTTTTAATTGTTGATTTTGTGCAGTCTCATTGTTGTAGTAAGCCCGTACCATTTCTGATATGGTCTTCCGCGTCTTATGCAGTGATAATTTCCGCCCACAGTTCCTTTCTGTTGCAGAAATCCCACGCGTGCGCACTGCGGTCAAAATATTCAAGCCTCTTCTTCGTTTCCGTTTACTATGGAAACGAAGAAAAGCTCTTCACAGCTTACACCAGGAAGCTATTATCATACCTTCCGGAGCATGATGCGGATGCGTGGACTGAAATTCGCTCCGCTCTGTACTGTAGTTCCTCTTCTTTGAAATTAGCGCCGTCTGTCTCCTTCACCCCGTAGGAGTCACAAGGTAACCATGATCCTCTTGGGGAGGAAATATCAGCCTAAACATCGCGAGATGTCGGGGCTGATGTCAACAGCAGGAAATGACGAAGCCCCGACATACACAAAGATTTTTTCCGGCAGGGTCTCGGCTTGCCGGAATTACCGATGATACGGCGCATTCACTTAACGACGTCATCACTCGGCAGTACAGCAATATCATGAAAAGGAAGCAGGTAGGATAAAAACAAAAACTGGCAATGGATTGGGGAGATTACGATACATTATTACATTGAAAGTCACAAATTTAGGTATACAACCGCTTTAAGATAAAGGTGGTCTCCGTGGTCAAACGTCACTTCTGCCCATAGCTCTTAAAGGAGAAATTTGTATTTATTTTTTTCAAGTGACATTCTTTTATTTACTTTTTGCATTTTCGTGTAAATATGATATCTGAGGTCTTTTTGACCCCAGATCTCACCTTAAAGAGGCCCTGGCATGCTTTTTTTTTCTGTTACAAGGGATTTTTACGTTCCTTGTAATAGGAATAAAAGTGACCCCAAAGTTTTTTTTTTAAAAAGACAGTGTCAAAATAAAAAATTTAAAGTAAAATAAATAGGATTTTTTTTTAAAAGCGCCATGTCCCGATGAGCTTGCGCACAGAAGCGAACGCATACGTGAGTAGCGCCCGCACATAAAAATGGTGTTCAAACCACACATGTGAGGTATCGCCGCGATCGTTAGAGCAAGAGCAATAATTCTAGCCCTAGACCTCCTCTGTACCTCAAAATTGGTAACCTGTAGACATTTTTAAATATCGCCTATGGAGATTTTTAGGATTAAAAGTTTGTCCCTGTGCAAGCGTAATTTTGAAGTGTGACATGTTGGGTATCAATTTACTCGTAGCGTAACATTATCTTTTTACAATAGCGTAACATTATCTTTTTACAATATAAAAAAAATTGGGCTAACTTTACTGTTATCTTATTTTTTAATTCAAAAAAGTGTATTTTTTTCATAAAAAGTGCGCTTGTAAGACCGCTGCGCAAATACGGTATGACAGAAAGTATTGCAACAACTGCCATGTTATTCTCTAGGGTGTTAGAAAAAAATATAAAATGTTTTGGGGTTCTAAGTAATTTTCTAGCAACAAAAACGTATTTTAACTTGTAAACAACAAGTGTTAAAAAGAGGCTCGGGCTGACGTGGTTAACCACTTAAGGACTGCCGCACGACGATGTACGTCGACAGAATGGCACGGACAGGCACAAGGGCGTACAGGTACGTTCCCTTTAAGAACCCGTCCGTGGGTCGTGCGCACGCCGCCGACGCGCTCGCGACCCGGTCCGAAGCTCCATGACCTCGCTCGCAGCACCTGCGGACCCAATCGCCGCCGGTGTCCCGCGATCGGGTCACAGAGCTGAAGAACGGGGAGAGGTAAGTGTAAACAAACCTTTCCCTGTTCTTCACAGTGGCATGTCAGTGATTGTCTGTTCCCTGTCATAGGGAACGACGATCAGTGACGTCACACGCCAAGCCACGCCCCCCTACAGTTAGAATCACACATTAGGTCACACTTAACCCCTACAGCGCCACCTAGAGGTTAAACCCTTCACTGCCAGTGTCATTTTCACAGTAATCAGTGCATATTTATAGCCCTGATCGCTGTAAAAATGACAATGGTCCCAAAAATGTGTCAAAAGTGTCTGATGTGTCCGCCATAATGTCGCAGTCACAATAAAAATCGCTGATCGCCGCCATTACTAGTAAAAAAAAAATATTTATAAAAATGCAATAAAAATATCCCCTATTTTTTAACAAAAATATGTAGAAGAATAGGTATCGGCCTAAACTGAGGAAAAAAAATGTTTTTTATATATATTTTTGGAGGATATTTATTATAACAAAAAGTAAAAAATATTGAATTTTTTTTAAAATTGTCGCTCTATTTTTGTTTATAGCGCAAAAAATAAAAAACGCAGAGGTGATCAAATACCACCAAAAGAAAGCTCTATTTGTGGGGAAAAAAGGACGTTAATTTTGTTTGGGAGCCACGTCGCACGACCGCGCAATTGTCAGTTAAAGCGACGCAGTACGGAATCTCAAAAAGGGGCCTGGTCCTTTAGCTGCAAAATGGTCCGGGGCTTAAGTGGTTAATAAAGTGATTGGTTTTAAAAGTCTGCCGAAAGTTACTGTAGCTTCTTTGAACTATCCAAATCAGCTCATGTGACAAACAACAGCCCCTCATATGATTCATTCATTTTCATTTTTTTTAACAGAAAAATTAGGAAAATAATAAAATATTATTTTTTTAGGTAGCCATACACAACCATCAAATACACAAAAAAAAAAAAAGCACAAATATGAAGACCAATAAAGGGCATATTTTTAGAGCAATAAGGACTTGTTCACATGTGTGGCTATACTGCGGCAGTTAAGAGGCAGTGAGGAGGAGATGGGTCGCCTACTCACCGCCTGATTTAACCCTGAAAATGCTGAACCATCATGCTACAACTGCATGCATTGCATGTGGTTGCAGTGTGGTTGTGGCACAGCACCTTTCACTTGAATTGGTTGCATCAAGTGGCGGTACCACCTGCTAAATGTGTCCTGCAATTTACCCTTTGTTGCATGGGTGAAGCAAAGCTTTTGTGGCTGTGGCTTGGGTACAGCTCTGAGTGGCTGCATTGCTGGGATCAGGGGGGCAGTCAGAGGAGAGCCATTAACCTTCTGCTGACTGTTCCTCCTGCAACCACCCCCCTCCAGCCACCCCTGTAAATGAGCCCTAAGGGCTCCCTCACACATAAACGTATGTAAAGGGGAACTCTGCGCTTAGATATAAGTATATGTGAAAGAATAGCAGCTAATACCACAGGTCTTGATACTAAACCAAAATATAGATAATGATATGTTTATGTGCAGCTCTTAAAAACAAATATAAACAATAATAAATACATTTATATGTGCAAGAATGAAGTTATAAAAGGTGCTAATTAAATCACGACCATAACATTTAATGTGAAAAAGTCCCCTCAATAAACAAAATACCCACAAAAACTGTGGGTATAAACAGTCATTCACAACAGGTGCATATATTCATTGTTATTCCAAAATTAGACGTGATTTCAGAAGATTCCTCCATTAGCCAAGAAAACAGGAAAAACTTCACCAAAACACCACAGTGCATACAGATCCACCTTACCAGATGGACCACGAATGAAGGATGGTCAAAACACCCTCTTAAACCCTGTACACACGATCGGTTTTACCGATGAAAACCGTCCAATGAATTTTTTTCATCGGACAAACCGATCGTGTATGGGACCCATCTGTCTTTTTTCCATCGGTTTTAAAAAATAGAACATGTTTTAAATTTTTCCGATGGATCCAAAACCGATAGCAAATTCCGATCGTCTATGGGCAAGTCCATCGGATAAAAGACCCACGCATGCTCAGAATCAAGTCGACGCATGCTCAGAAGCATTAAACTTAATTTTTCTCGGCTCATCGGAGTCTTTTACGTCACCGTGTTTGGAACGGTCGGTTTTTTGACTGATGGTGTGTAGGCAAGACTGATGGAAAACAGTTTCATCGGATATCCGATGGACAAATCCATCGGACTAGAATCCATAGGAAATCTGATCGTGTGTACAGGGCTTTAGTGTAATCAATGTCAGGACATCCTAAGGACTCCAAGGGAGCTTCCATATACATCTCGCTCAAAAGACATCCACACAAAAATCACAGATGAATAGGAAGAACCCTCATAGTGAAGTAAATAAGACTTCCAATTTTATTTAACAAGATTAAAAATACTCAGAGTAAAAGGATAAAGCCAGAATAATCACATTACATGGCAATGGAAACATCCAGTTCTCTCCTGCTGCTGCGCAACAGCCCACTTCCGGGTCCCGACTTGCATGATTGCATCACCACCGTTCTCCCTACGCGTTTCATCACAGCAGATGTCATCAGGGGGAGTGCCCAGGAGGCGGCATCATGCAACAGGCTTTAAATAGTCATTGAGAACGAGGAGGGTAACAGAACGCATGCTCGTATTAGCGGGTAGCGTGATAACAGCAAATTACATTGCCCAGCAACCAGGACCGACCAATGAGAAAGGATCCACAAGAGAGAAAGAGAGTAAAGACAAACATTAACAATGCCATCTTGTGTCCAAAAGAAAAAAGTGAACATAAAAAAAACAAAAAACAAAATCTAGGGACCACAACGGGAAAGAGACAACACAGGAGAAAAGAATGTTTGAATGGATTTTTTCACATTATATGTTATGGTGGTGATTTAATAATCACCTTTTATAACTTCATGCTTGCACATATGAATGTACTTATTATTGTTTATATTTGGTTTTAAGCACTGCACATAGTCACATCCAGGGCTTTTTTTATTAGCAGGAACGTAAGGGAACGCAGTTCCTGCACCTCCAGCAATAAATTTATGTAATGGAAAGGAGTGCTGGTATGTGCTGGCTGCTCTCCGTCTATTGTCGCTGGTGGGGATCTATTTTTGTGAGGGGGTCTATTGTAGCTGGGTAGGTCTATTGTTGCCGAGTAAGTCTATTGTTGCTGGTGAAGGGTCAATTGTAGCTGGGAGGGATCTACTGTTGAGGGAGAGGTCTGTTATTTCTGGCTGCTGGCGGGTCTATTGATGCTGGTTGCTGGGAGATCTATTATTGCTGCTGGGGGGGTCTACTGTTGCTGGGGTGGTATTTTGTTGCGGGGGAGAAAATTGTTGCTGGGGGGGGTCTATTGTTGCGTGGGGGATCTATTGTTGCTAAGGGAGGTCTATGGTTTCTGGGGGCGGTCTACTGTTGCTGGGGAGGGGTCTATTGTTTCTCACAGCAGAGGATCTATTTTACTGTTGTAGCGGACACCCTCTCCCCAGTCTCCTCTATTAAAGTTCAACTCGCACTGTCTCTGGTCTAGGGGTATGATAGGGGAGGGAGAGGGTGAGCTACGCCAGGCTTCTACCACAGGTGTGATGTGGTATCAGCAATGTCTCTGTTGTTTTTACCTTCGGGTCTGTGCTGTGCATCTGGATCCTCCCTCCGAGAGTCTCCGTGAACCTCGTCTGCCAGAAATTGAGCCCCACACCATTAACGTCCAACACACTTTTATTGTAGAACATAACATGGACTCCCTTGGCTATAGAACAGAAAAAAGAGGGTGTGGGTGTGAATAGGCCCAGACACAAATTCGATCCTCCACTCTCCTCCCTGAGAGTGGGCTATGGTCTCCGCACGAGGGGAATTCTCCTTCCGGACGGTCTCCGACAAGAGACTCACCCGTCACCGGCAGTATGCTGCACCGGGTCTTCAGATGAGGAGCTCTTCCCGGTCCATTACGCCCACCTCAGATTCAGGCATCCATCCCCGGAGTGCCTTAGGATCTTTCCCTCGTGGAACTCAGTGTTGGGCACTGAGTTCCGGACCTCCATCCAAGTACCTCACCCCAGGACTAAAGGTGCCTGAGGTGGAACACGATCTCCGGTGGTCCTCTAGGCCTAGGCGGCCTAGAGGACGGACACGAACCACCGTCCGCAGGCTGAAGGTGCCTGGGACTCCGACCCCGTGACCAAGATGGCCGGCCCCTTTATACCCCCTCCCAGCAAGCACGGCGGGTTCCCCGCCCCACCATACCGCTGCCGAGAGAGGACAAAAAGGAGGCTCAGCACACAGCGGTATCCGTCCGTCAGCCCATGGTGACAGCGCCACCCGGTGGGCCGCCGGGAACACACCACCGGTGTCACTGAAAAATTTCAAAATTACCCCGGGAAAGTAAGTACCCGCTACACTGTCTTTTTTGTTATCATTAACAAATTCCATGCAAATCACTTAGTAGCACAAAATGATACTTGGTTCTGTATTCTCTCAAAGGGGCTGTACTGGGAGGTAGGTAGGAGGTGGAAACAAGGGACAGTGCTCAGAGGTGAGTAGAGGGCAGACACGAAGGCTGACTCAGAAGGTGGGAGTTCCTGCACCTCTTCTCTGAAAAAATCCCTGATCATATCATTCAGTGCAGTGAATGGCGTTTTTCCGCATTGGATAAAACAGATATTTTCTAAGTGTGCTGTTAACAGTGCAATGCAGCCTGGAGATGCCGTATGGTGAGTTGTGGTAAAATGCAGATATTTACCATTTTACCACAGTACACTGAGAGGCACTGCATATCACCACACAGCAGTGCAATGCATCGTTCTGTTGTGCGGAGACATGAATGAATTGTCCCTTTTGTGAAAATTCAAATAAAGGTAAAAGAGTAAATAATAAATAAAAACAATAAAAAATAAAAATAAAGTAAACAGTGTGATGCTCTGAAGTGAGCTTCCCACTGTCCCATCACAGCAGGACACTTTATAAACAAGCCCAAAATTAGCACTCAAAAATATTTATTTATGCAGCCTGAGGGGTTCTTTAATCCTGGGTTCACACTGCATACACAACTCAAATTCCCCAACTCCTTCCCCAATCTTCCCCATTGCACCCAAGCCAAGGAGATTTTTTAAGAGCTCTCATTGGCTTCTGCATGGTGAAGAGGAGCAGAAAGAGCTCCACCCCTTGTACCCGCCGTGCCTCCCTTTGTATTATGTGGCCTCATAAAGCCAACTCCAGTGCCCTACTAGATTTTTTATGGAAAGATGTGCATAATATTTTTATTTTTAAATCTGAGTGTTTTGACATGTAATTTTTTTATTTTTTTATTTGTGAAGCTAACTTCTGCTAATGCATTTTTGAATTGCCTATGTTTGTGACAGGTTTACTTTAAGCCTCAATAAATCCTATATTTTTGCACCAAGCCCTATATCAGAAAGATTTCTGTTAGACCATGCCAAGAAATCTTTCTGGAGATGAGCCTAAACATAAACATACCACTAATTACATTGCGAAAAAAAGGTTAAGTGGGACTGCTGTCCATGCTAAGGGATACCTGGCCAGTGGCCAGCTTTGGGAGGGCCTTTGGGTTAGTATCTACTTCTCCCGCTTGGATTGAGGCCTCCTCCTTTCAGCACCACTTTGCAAACATCTGGACTGAAAGATCACCATAGTTTCCTCTGCTTGAGTGTAACTTTTCCACGGTTGGGGAATTCTCCAGCCATGAGAACAGCCAAGAAAGTAAACAGATTTTTTGGTCCACCTTTTTTTTTTCTCTTTCTTTCTTATAGAATTCCAGCCAACGTATTCTGCGATTTGTGTCACTGGAGAAAGAATATGTAATCCGAGCTTAGCAGGTTCTAAGACTACATCTCTGCTTTGTGGTTCTTTTCCCAGGCAGAGGTGTGAGAATCACATCCCAGCCTTAGTAATGGTATTTCCAGATCCTTTTAAAAGTTTGGATTGTTCGACATAGATCCCAAAAATCATAACACATTTGATTCTGAGATTTCACACAAGGCTTTATTAAAACTCTGTACGAAGAAACAAAAAAGCACAGAGTGGAATACACTTTAAAGTGAAATATTAAACTTTTCATAAATGCTTCTTTTTATGCCTTGCCATGTTGTTTGTAACTCTTAGTATGTTTTATTACCAAAATACAACCTGGGCTTTCTAATGTGCTAAACCTCCATGCTTTTTTTGCATGAACTTCTGGGTAAACTGTTGTTTTAGCAAGGCTGAAGATTCTGTAAAATATAAAAGAGCTGCCATATAATAGTTGAATAGATGTGACTTTGGATGAGAAATAAGGGACAGATGTGTTTTTATTTTATTTTTTGCACTTTTTAGAATTTTTTCAATATCTTTGCAAGTAAAACCGCAGATGTGTTCTGGAACAGGAAATTATCACTTTTTTTTTTCTTGTAAAGCTGAACACCAGGCACATGTAAAAAACAGGATTTATTGCACTTGCCTATTTTTTTTTATAACAATTCAATTTTCTTTTTTTACATATTGCATAAATATCTAAACATTTTTCAAAAAGTGGGAGAGGCAAGTCTAGAGGCCAGTCATACACTGTTGCCTGCATTTGTGATGACAGTAAACAAGCATACAGGAAGAAAGAGCAGAGTTGATGCCTTATCAGTCTGATGCTGTTCCTTCACTTTTCAATCAGTAGGCTGGGGCAGGGAAGTGACATTACTGTATTCCCTAACTAATACAAAAAGTGTTTCCACCCTCCTGGCTGAGATTTTTGGCAAAGGGGAATTAAAGTGGTTCTAAAGGCAGAAGTTTTTTTTATCTTACTGCAATTTAGCGTTCTTATAGGCGGCGGGAGGGGACATCCCCCCCCCTCCCGCCGCCATCCGGTGCTTCTCCGAGCTCTCCCGTGCCATCGGGGACCCGGAGAGAATCGTCCGGCGCCGGTGGTGGGTCACGTGACAAGCATAGAGATGACTGGTGAGTAGGGATGAGCTCGGTGTTCGAGTCGAACATCTGTTCGACTTGAACATCGGCTGTTCGACCGTTCGGCGAACATCGAACGATTTGGGGCGTTCGCGCCAAATTCGAGTGACGCGAACGGCCCACAATACACTGCGCCATCGCAGTGCAATCCCGGCGCTGTGATTGGCCAAGCATGCACTGTGACCCCGCATGCTTGGCCAATCACAGCTCAGGGGGTTTAGCACACTCCCCACACTATAAAAGGTCGCCAGCGCGGCGGCCTTGTGTAGTGTGTTCCGGCGCAGGGAAAGAGATGGATAGGCAGGGACAGTGTTGATATTCTTTGTGCTATTCTTGTGTGCAGGGAGAGAGAAGGATAGGCAGGGAGAGTGTCAGTGTCATATTCTTTGCTAAACCTTGTGTGCAGGGAGAGAGTAGGATAGGCAGGGAGAGTGTCAGTGTCATATTCTTTGCTAAACCTTGTGTGCAGGGAGAGAGAAGGATAGGCAGGGGACAGTGTCAGTGTCATATTCTTTGCTAAACCTTGTGTGCAGGGAGAGAGAAGGATAGGCAGGGGACAGTGTCAGTGTCATATTCTTTACTAAACCTTGTGTGCAGGGAGAGAGAAGGATAGGCAGGGAGAGTGTCAGTGTCATATACTTTGATAAACCTTGTGTGCAGGGAGAGAGACGGATAGGCAGGGGACAGTGTCAGTGTCATATTCTTTACTAAACCTTGTGTGCAGGGAGAGAGAAGGATAGGCAGGGAGAGTGTCAGTGTCATATTCTTTGATAAACCTTGTGTGCAGGGAGAGAGAAGGATAGGCAGGGGACAGTGTCAGTGTCATTGTTGCTAAGCCTCCTGCACATTATACACCTGAAGTTAGCCCGTATTGCTGTGTTTTCCTGGTGTGTTACACCAACAGGCATTTGCAGCACTTACAGCGGGCGGAGTGTGCCTCCTGCACATTATACACCTGAAGTTAGCCCGTATTGCTGTGTTTTCCTGGTGTGTTACACCAACAGGCATTTGCAGCACTTACAGCGGGCGGAGTGTGCCTCCTGCACATTATACACCTGAAGTTAGCCTGTATTGCAGTGTTTTCCTGGTGTGTTACACCAACAGGCATTTGCAGCACTTACAGCGGGTGGAGTGTGCCTCCTGATCATATTACACCTGAAGTTAGCCCGTATTGCTGTGTTTTCCTGGTGTGTTACACCAACAGGCATTTGCAGCACTTACAGCGAGCGGAGTGTGCCTCCTGCACATTATACACCTGAAGTTAGCCTATATTGCTGTGTTTTCCTGGTGTGTTACACCAAAAGGCATTTGCAGCACTTACAGCGGGCGGAGTGTGCCTCCTGATCATATTACACCTGAAGTTAGCCCGTATTGCTGTGTTTTCCTGGTGTGTTACACCAACAGGCATTTGCAGCACTTACAGCAGGCGTAGTGTGATTCCTGCAAAATATACTCCTGAAGCTAGGCCTTATTGCTGGATTTCCCATCTCCCTGCAGGCCATTAGAATGTCTGGAAGGCAAACAAGGAGAGGCAGACAGTCAGGAGCCAATAAAAGAGGGCAAGCAGGCTCTGTGTCTAGAGAGAACAGTGCTGGTCGTGGACGCGGTGCATCGCCATCAACACGTGGCCATGGGACACGCTTGTCCTTCTTTTCGGCAGCTGGACGTGTTGAGCCGCATCATGCCGAAGACTTGGTAGAGTGGATGACCAAGCCCTCCTCATCCTCCTCATCCTCTCTCACCCAGGCTCAGGAAACTGGCAAAGCAGCTGCCAAAACGTCCTCTTCCCTGGTATCAATGTCATCATCAGTCACTCCTTCCCTAGACCAACCATGTCCTCCTGAGGAGTCCCCCGAACTGTTTGAGCACAGTGTTGGGTACATGCTCCAGGAGGATGCCCAGCGTTTCGAAGGGTCTGATGATGATACCCAGCTAGAGGAAGGCAGTAGCGTGAGAGCAGAGAGAGGGGATGCTCAAGAAGGACACCAATCTGGCAGTCATGTTCCAGCAGCTGCAGCATACTGCCAGATTGGCTCCAGTGATGAGGAGGGAGGGGATGATGAGGTCACTGACTCCACGTGGGTGCCTAATAGGAGAGAGGAGGAGGAGGAGGAGGAGGATGAGGAGGAGGCACATCTCCAACGAGGCAGGATGCCCTCGGGGGGCCAGCGTAAGGGCAGCACACCGACGGAATCACACCGCAGAGCTCCGCCTGTGCAGGGCGCTGCCTCTGCCGTTATTCAAAAAGTTCTTCGGTGTGGGCCTTTTTTGAGTCGAGTGCATCAGATCGCACAGCTGCTGTTTGCAACATATGTCTCAAGCGTATATCGCGTGGCCAAAACATCACCCGCTTGGGCACCACATGCTTGACCAGACATATGTTGACCTGCCATACAGCTCGTTGGCAAGCCTACCTTAAAGACCCACACCAAAGAACAAAGCGGACCTCTCCTTGCACCGCATCAGCTGGGATCTCCAACCCCACTATACCTTCAGTTCTCTCTGAAACCTGCACTGAGAGGAATGAAGGTGTAGAATTAGGTGTGTCACAGCCAAGTACTTGAGGGCACTCTGCTAGCAGTACACCGACGTCCGATTCTAGCAGGCAAATTTCCCTGCCCCAGCTGCTGGACCGTCGAAAGAAGTTCACTCCCAGCCATCCACATGCCCAGCGGTTGAATGCTAGCTTGGCTAAATTGCTAGCGCTTCAACTGCTGCCTTTTCAGTTGGTAGACTCGGCCCCCTTCCGTGAGTTTGTGCAATGTGCGGTTCCTCAGTGGCAGGTTCCCAAACGCCACTTTTTCTCACGGAAGGCGATTCCGGCTCTCTACCGGCATGTGGAAGGCAATGTCTTGGCCTCGCTGGACAGGGCGGTCAGTGGTAAGGTGCATATTACCGCTGACTCATGGTCCAGCAGGCATGGACAGGGACGTTACCTTTCTTTCACGGCCCATTGGGTCACTCTTTTGGCAGCTGGGAAGGATGCAGGACAAGGTGCAGTAGTGTTGGAGGTTGTTCCACCGCCACACCTCCAAAATGCTACTACTGGTTGTGACACACCTCTCTCCTCCACCCCCTCCTCTTCTTCTTCCTCCATGGCCTCTTCCTGTGCTTTGTCCTCGGAACCAGCGGTGCTCCGTAGGCGTTCAAGGGGCTACGCAAGTACGCAGGCAAAAAGATTCCATGCCGTGCTTGCGCTGGTGTGTTTGGGGGACAGGAGCCACACTGGGGCAGAGGTTCTGTCTGCTCTGCAGGGGCAGGCCGAGAGGTGGTTGACGCCACGCCAGCTTAAGCCATGAATGGTGGTTTGTGACAATGGCACCAACCTCCTCTCCGCTCTCCGACAAGGACAACTGACCCATGTGCCCTGTGTGGCTCACATCCTTAACCTGGTGGTGCAGCGGTTCTTGGGCAGGTACCCGGGCTTACAGGATGTCCTGAGGCAGGCCAGGAAAGTCTGTGTGCATTTCCACAGATCTTATAATGCCAGTGCTCGCCTGGCTGAGCTGCAAAAGGAGTTGAACCTGCCCAAGAACCACCTTATATGTGACATGCCCACCAGGTGGAACTCAACATTGGCCATGCTGCAGCGGCTGCACACGCAGCAGAGGGCCATCAATGAGTACCTGTGCGACTACGGCACCAGGACAGGGTCAGGGGAGCTCGGTTTTTTTTCACTACGCCAGTGGGGCATGATCAGGGATGCATGCACTGTCCTGGCACCATTTGAGGAGGCCACAAGGATGGTGAGCAGTGACAGTGCATGCATCAGTGACACTGTACCTCTTGTCCACCTGTTGGAACATACGCTGCGTGGAATAATGGACGGGGCACTTGAGGCAGAACAGAGGCAGGAAGAGGAGGACTTCCTTGCCTCTCAAGGCCCCCTTTACCCAGACAGTGTTCCTTCTGTCCCACCCATTGCACAGGAAGAAGAGGAGGAGTAGGAGGAGGATTGTGTCAGCATGGAGGTGGAGCCTGGCACTCAGTATCATCAGCAGCAGTCTTTTAGGGATGATTTACAGTCCCAAGAAACCAGTGGACTTGTACGTGGCTGGGAGGAGGTGGCTGCGGATCATGTCGTCCTTAGTGACCCAGAGGACTCCGGACCGAATGCCTCAGCTAACCTACGCTGCATGGCCTCCCTGATCCTGCAAAGTCTGCGGAAGGATCCTCGTATTCTTCGGATCAAGGAGAGGGACCATTACTGGCTGGCCACTCTCCTTGATCCACGGTACAAGGGTAAGGTTGCGGACCTTATCTTACCGTCGCAGAGGGAGCAGAGGATGAGACAACTCCGGGAGGCCTTGCAGAAAGGTCTGTGCAACGCGTTCCCAGAGACTGGGAGGTTACAAACTCCTGGTCCTGGACAACGAGTTGCTGAGGCTTCGGTCAGTCAAAGAAGGAGCGGTGGGGAAGGTAGCCGTCTGACCGATGCGTTCAGACAATTCTTTAGTCCGCAGCCCCAAGGTATGATCGGTTCCAGCAACCATCGCCAGCGTCTGATATACATGCAGGAATACCTAGGGGCAAGGTCAGACTTGGACACCTTCCCCACCGAAAATCCTCTGGCTTACTGGGTCTTGAGGATGGACCACTGGCCAGAGCTTGCACAGTATGCAATTGAGCTACTGGCCTGTCCTGCATCCAGCGTTCTTTCAGAACGCACATTCAGTGCTGCTGGAGGATTTGTCACGGATCACAGGGTGCGCCTGTCCACCGACTCGGTTGATCGACTGACCTTCATAAAGATGAACCAGTCTTGGATCACCACCAGCTACCAAACACCTGAAGCTGATATAACAGACTAATTTATTTTCAAATGTCACATCCCTTCAAGACTGATGCTGATGCTGAGAGACTGTCCTGTTATGTTGACTGACTATCCTCCTCCTCCTCAATGATCCGATTGATGATGATAGCTTAGAAGAACATTTTTGTTTCTGGGTGCCGCCACCAGTGGCTAAGGCCCAATTTTTCAGCCCCTGTTTAACAGGGGCATGTAATTACAATTTTTTATGCAATGCTTTGCAGCAGGGCTCATTGCTGTGCTCCAAGTACAGTATCTGTGAGGGGTTGCAGTGTTGTGGCACCAGTGCCTAAGGCCCAATTTTTCTGCCCCTGTTTAACAGGGGCATGTAAATAAAATTCTTGATCTAATAATTCACAGCAGGGCCCA
The DNA here is from genome assembly GCA_029206835.1 of Rana muscosa. Lineage (NCBI taxonomy): Eukaryota > Metazoa > Chordata > Amphibia > Anura > Ranidae > Rana > Rana muscosa. The sequence goes on along the minus strand of CM055124.1, from coordinate 213,011,228 downwards.
TTCCTGCGCCCACCAAGAGTAACTGTGAGGCCTTACAGTGTTGTGTCAACACCACCACCACCACCACCAAAGGCCCAATTTTTCAGCCCCTGTTCAACAGGGGCATGCAATTACAATTCTTGATCTAATAATTCACAGCAGGGCCCATTCATGCACCCACCAAGAGTAACTGTGAGGGCTCACAGTGTTGTGGCAACACCAACATGTAAGGGGCAAATTTCAGCTGAGTATGTACGGCAGGCCCCTACTTTCAAACATCCAACTTACAAACGACTCCTCCTTGCAAACGGAAGGATACAACAGGAAGTGAGAGGAAATCTACCCATAGGAAGGCAAATTCTCTCCTGTAAGAGTTAATATGGGAAAAAAGTGTCTCCTCTCCACTGATGCTTTATCACCAATTCTTGTTTCAATAAAAAACCCAAATTTTCAAAAAACATTTGTCATTAGGACGGAAAGTGAGGTAAACTGTTCTGAACAGGTGCACACTGCACAGACAGCAAAACAAATGTTACAGGGGTGATAACCCTTCCCTATGTTTTCCAAAAAGCTTAAAAATAGATTTTTTGGCTGGAGCTACACTTAAACAATGTACCTGTTCAAAATTACAAACAGATTCTACATAAGAACAAACCTACAGTCCCTGTCTTGTATGCACCACCTGTATACAGCTGTTCAGAGTATATGGGCCTTTTTTATTTTGTATGCGGGGTTCCCCTTAATATCCACACAAGACCAAAAGGGGGGTAATGGGCTGGGGTAGGGGGGGAGGTGATGGGGTAGCTATGCCATTTTTCTTAAAGATTTTCATCCATATTACCGGGACCAGACATTACATTTAAAGCCGCAAGCAGTTTTAAATGGCTTTTTTTTCTTTAGAAATGTAATTTTGTGCAGGGACAGTTCTAAACACGGGAAACACGTGGCACTTCACAGGCATACTTTAGACACCCCCCAGGTACGATATTTAAAGGAATATTTGCCTTTTTTTTCACTTTATGCATCATTAAAATGACTGCTCCTGAAAAACGGCCGTTTTTAAAACTTCTTTTTGCATTGATACATGTCCCCTGGTGCAGAACCCGGGTTCCCAAACCCTTTTTAGGACAATAACATGCATAATAGTCGTTATAATTAGCACTTTAGATTTTGAACGTTCGCATCCATTGTATTTAATAGGGTTCTAAAGTTCGTGCGAACTTTCGGTCCGTTCGCGGGTTCTGGTGTGAACCGAACCCGGGGGTGTTCGGCTCATCACTACTGGTGAGCAGATGTTCACCAGTTATCTCTATGACCGTCGGAGGCCCGGGCGCGATGTGATGACGTCACGCCCGGGTACTCAGATGTAAACAAAGCCGCCATTGCGGCTAGTAAGCATGAGATCGGTGAATTTTTGACCCCGCATCTCTCCATAAAGAGGACCTGTCACACACATTCCTATTACAAGGGATGTTTACATTCCTTGTAATAGGAATAAAAGTGATCAAAAAAAAAAAAAAGTGTAAAAAAAAAGTTAAAATAAAAAAATAATAAGTAAAATAAATAAAAAAAGTAATATATATATTTTTTTAAAACGCCCCTGTCCCCAATAGCTCGCACTCAGAAGCGAACGCACAAGTAAGTCCCGCCCACATATGTAAACGCCGTTCAAACCACATATGTGAGGTATCGCCGCGTGCGTTAGAGCGCATGCAACAATTCTAGCACTAGACCTCCTCTGTAACTGTAACCTGGTAACATGTAAAAAAAATTCAAAGCGTCGCCTATGGAGATTTTTAAGTACCGAAGTTTGGCACCATTCCATGAGTGTGCGCAATTTTAAAGCGTGACATGTTAGGTATCTTTTTACTCGGCGTAACATAAGCTTTCATATTTTATAAAAAAATTGGGCTAACTTTACTGTTTTGTTATTTTTTAATTCATGAAACCATTTTTTTTCCAAAAAAAAGGCGTTTGAAAAATTATTGCACAAATACCGTGCAAGATAAAAAGTTGCAACGACCGTCATTTTATTCCCTAGGGTGTCTGCAACAAAACCCATATATAATGTTTGGGGGTTCTGAGTAATTTTCTAGCAAAAGAATGATGCGGATGCGGCCCTTTGCTTGCTTTAATCCGGCCCTTGGGGCACTTATCCTCCCACTGATACAAGACACTATTCTGCCATCAAACACTAACAATGGAGCACCATTTCTCCCATGCACACGAGACGCCGGTGCAAACTCTGCTGAATGCATGTTTTTAAAGGCTGAAACCGGCTTATAGAAAAAACTTGGAAATTTGGAAGTCTGAACCCATTTTTTTGCTTTCAGAAAAAACGAGGTTAAACGCAACTGCATATAAACGGCAATAAACGAGACAGTGTGCATGGTCACATAGGATAACATTGAATGAGTTCAGGGGCAGTTGAAAAAAGTGTCCAACTGCCTCTGAACGCGAGTTTAACAGCAACCCCTGTGCATGGGGCCTAAATAGGGCGTCTGGACCAAGGATCCTGACAGTACCCTTCAGTCAGAGAACTTTATATTTGAAGTGCTGAAGCTGTTTGGCACATGGTTTTACTTCAGTCGCCTAATAGAGTGAAATACAAGGTGTGTTCGTTGAATGGTATCAGAAAACAAACAAAACATAGGATACAGACAAATTACCTTTATTGGCCTTCAAAATAATCACCATCTTTCACAACACACCTTTGGCAATGTTCATAAAGCTTCTGGAAACTGTCAGCAAAGGCCTCTTTAGGAATCAATTGCAGAACCGCTGTCACACATTCTTGGATTGCTGCCGCGTCCACAAAATGTGCACTTTTCATGATGCTCTTCAGGCAGGGAAACAGAAAGAAGTCCACAGGCACCAGATCAGGGGAGTATGGTGGATGATGGAGAACAGGTACGCCATGGTGAGCCAAGAATTGGTAGCACCAGATCTCATCCCTTGTGATAAAGGTTGGCAGAAAGGATGGATCCTGGTCACACATGGTTATGAAATCTCCAGAGGTTTCCATCCATTTCGCTTTCTGTTCTTCTGTCAGGTTGTGCGGCACAGACCTGGAATAGATTTTCTGCTACCCAAATCTTCACAGATAGTGGTGTGCACTGTGTACTTGCTAATGCCCAATTGCTCCGCTATCAATCTTAGAGTCAGTCACCGATCTCGTGCCAGCATTTGTCACACTCGCTCGATCATGTCTGGGGTTCTGCTTGTGATGGTCGACCCAAACATGGCTCATCATCAGTAATGTCCTTCCTGTAGCAAAAGTGTTTGAACCAGCCATAAACACATTTTCTGCTCATGGCTTCTGTCCCATACACTTGCACCAACATTTTACGTGTCTCCGTCGCCATTTCCCCCAATTTGTAGCACAACTTGATGTTCACTTGTTGCTCCATTGCACTGTGACCCTACCTCTCACACTGACTACATTCGACTGCCCGCAGCAGGTTTGCCCTGGCGGTCCCGTGTACTCCACGCTAGGTGGCGCTTCTCGACATGTCTCATGTTGCTATTGAGATATCGGACCATTCACCAAACTTTTTAGACACACCTCATAGAATTCCTAGATTTATGATCTCACTCAGCGTGAACCTTCTGCAAGTGACCCTTATTACGAAAGGGCTAAAGCTGTTGTATCGGAATCTGGAAGACCCCTTTAACAAAGGGGATCCCCAGATCCCGCCCCCCCCCATGTGAATTTAGTAGATCATCAAACTCTGATTGTGTTACACCTTCTTAGATGAAACTAATACTCTTAGTAGAGTCCTATGTTTCTGTTTTTTTTTCCCTATGTACTGCATTCCTTTGAGGAAGACACAGGGTTTCTGTAAACTAGGTACTAACCTAACCATCAAATGAGTATTTCTGGCTGTATGCCCTCCATGATTTTTTTGGGGGGTCTCTGGTGTATTTGCTATGCAGACAGGGAAAGCAAGGACAATATTTCTTCTGGTCACGTCAAGTTATAGAAAGAATGATAAATTATTGGATGCTTTCTTATGGAGGTTGCTTCTCTCTATTTTTCTTCAATTACTCTTATATACTGTACCTATTGCATTTTTTAGCATATCTGCCTTGACGAAAGGAGTGCTTGACTCCCGTAATACATTGGCTTCTAGTACTTTGTTTTCCAAATAAAGAATCACTATCTTAGGACACGTAAATGTTCAGTAATATTCTTGCTTGACTTATGTTCATCTTGGCAGAGCTCCCCAAGTTTTTGTGTTTTTTTCCTTACTTCACTTTCACATTATCCACTTTTGAAACTCTAGCAGTCCCTTATGTACTACCAGCAGCCAGTCCTCCAGCAGTCCACTTTTCTGGAATCATGAGTTTTGTGTCAGTGTTGCTTTTCCTTTAGTTGTTTCCAAAACTGGATGAGTCAGAGAAGGGGCATGCACTACCCATCTCTAGCTCATATTGCTCTATACTGTATATTGTATGTTTTCACTTACAGAGAAAGGGACAAAAAGTGAGCAGCTGATGCTGGGCTTTCTTTTTACGGCTTAGCCAGAGCTTTACAAGCATTATTTTAAAAATATGTATTTTTTATTTTTACAAGTATCATATTTAAAAGTCTGCTTTAAACTCTTGTGAACAATAAAAAAGTAAATCTAAAAAACATTTATTTTCTCTTCAGAAAGTACACTTTAGACCAGTCTTTCTCAATTAGGGTTCTATCGAATCCTGGGGCTCATCCAAGTGTTGCTAGGCATTCCTTGAGCAAAGCGTAATGTCTGCCTCTCAGATAAGCTACCACTGACAGCGATAATCTTTTCTAGTATAAGTAAGGGGAGCATTCTTCCCACTGACCAACAATGCAAGGCTAATTCTTCCCACTGTAAGGTGTATTCTTCTCACTGGCTACCAATGCAAGGTGCATTCATCTCACTGACCAGCGAAGTAAGGGGCATTCTTCTCACTGACCACCATTGTAAGGAGCATTCTTCTCACTGACCACTACTGTAAGGAGCATTCTGCCCATTGACCATCAATGTAAGGTGTATTCTTCACACTGATCACCAATGTAAAGTGCATTTTTCTCATTGACTACCAACATAAGATTTATTCTTACTACTGATTAGGGATGAGCCGAACACCCCCCAGTTCCGTTCGCACCAGAACATGCGAACAGGCAATAAATTTGTTCGAACATCCGAACCCCGTTAAAGTCTATGGGACACAAACATGAAAAATCAAAAGTGCTAATTTTAAAGGCTTATATGCAAGTTATTGTCATAAAAAGTGTTTGGGGACCCGGGTCCTGCCCCAGGGGACATGCATCAATGCAAAACAAAGTTTTAAAAACGTCTGTTTTTTTCGGGAGCAGTGATTTTAATAATGCTTAAAGTGAAACAATAAAAGTGAAATATTACTTTAAATTGTGTACCTGGGGGGTGTCTATAGTATGCCTGTAAAGCAACACTTGTTTCCCGTGTTTAGAACAGTCTCTGCACAAAATGTCATTTCTGAAGGAAAAAAAGACATTTAAAAGTTCCCGCGGCTGTGATGAATTGCCGGTCCTGGCAATACAGAGAAAAGTCATTGAAAGTAATTGATAAAAAAAAAAAGCGCGGGGGTCCCCCCAAATTCAATTACCAGGCCCTTCAGGTGTGGTATGGATATTAAGGGGAACCCTGTGCCAAATAGAAAAAAAATGGCGTGCGGTTCCCCACAAATATCCATACCAGACCTGAATGATTTTAAGGGGAATTCCGCGCCAAATAAAAAAAAATGGCGTGCGGTTCCCCCCAAAAATCCATACCAGACCCTTATCCGAGCACGCAACCTGGCAGGCCACAGGAAAAGAGGGGGGGATGAGATAGCGCCCCCCCTCCTAAACCGTACCAGGCCACATGCCCTCAACATGGGGAGGATGCATGTTGATGGGGACAAGGGCCTCATCCCCACAACCCTTGCCCGGTGGTTGTGGGGGTCTGTGGGCGGAGGGCTTATTGGAATCTGGAAGACCCCTTTAACAAAGGGGACCCCCAGATCCCGACCCCCCCCATGTGAATTGGTAACGGGGTACATTGTACCCCTACCATTTCACAAAGAAAGTGTAAAAAAAATTAAAAAAACACACAGACACAGTTGGGATAAGTCCTTTATTAAGAACAAAAAAAAAAGAATAAAAAAAAAAAGACTCCAGCGGTGGTAATCCACTCTCGATCTCCACTCCAGTGATGTCGGTATTCTGCGATGGATGTTCTCTCCAGGCTCCAGCGATGAGGAACAGCACACGATCCTCTCTTCAGCGGAGCGGAGACACCCCGGGAATGACGGGGCTTCAGCCAGTGACAACTCTTATGTAGCTGAGGGCGGGGCCACCTGTCACATGACCTCGTTCCCCTCTGACGCAAGGGGAAACAAGGGCTTCCCCAGTGACGTGACGGGTGACCCCACCCCCCTCTGATTCAAGGGAAACCTGCATTGCATCAGAGGGGGGCGGGGTCATCCGCAAGTCACTGGGAAAGCCTGGGTTTCCCCTTGCGTCAGAGGGGGACGGGGTCACGTGACGGTTGGCCCCGTCCTCGGCTACATAAGACCTGTGAGGCTTTGGCGGCGTCATTCCCATGGTATCTCCGCTCCGGTAAAGAGAGGATCGTGTGCTGTTCCTCGTCGCTGGAGCCTGGATAGATCATCCATCGCAGGATACCGACATTGCTGGAGTGGATTACCACCGCTGGAGTCTTTTTTTTTTTTTTTTTTCTTTTTTTTAATAAAGGACTTATCCCAACTGTGTCTGTGTGTTTTTTTAAAAAAAATTACACTTTATTTGTGAAATGGTAGGGGTACAATGTACCCCTTACGAATTCACATAGGGGGGGCGGGATCTGGGCGTCCCCTTTGTTAAAGGGGTCTTCCAGATTCCGATAAGCCCCCCGCCCGCAGACCCCCGGGCAAGGGTTGTGGGGATGAGGTAACAAATGGAAAGGGGCACCTCCACCGTGACCATCAATGCAAGGGGACACTTATCCCAATTGCAATTTTTACTGTGTTACTCTTTTGGCCATTATTATCAATTGTTTTATTTTATTATTATTACTGAAAATAATATAGTTGTATAGCCCTAAATACTCTACATTCCTTCTAACTACCCCTATACAGTATATACGATTTAGTGTTTCATGCTAATGCTTAAGGGATGGGGGGAGGAGGTTGTCTCACACCTAAATGTTATTTCAAGGGTTTATTTGTGTTAAGAAGTTGAGAAAGCCTGCTTTAAACTTTTTTAAGATTACAAAAATTAGATGATAAACTTCCAATGCATGAATAGCTTTACAATACCACAAGTTTTCAATATAAAATGACAACTTAGCAAAGTGTAAGTAGTGTGTGCTGTGTGCTTTCCCTAGATTAAATATACATTGATCACATCTTCTCTCTGGAGAAGCCTGTAATGCATTTCTGGGGAAGGTGTGGGGAAGGGTTCTTTCTAGTAAGAAAAATGTGCCTATTCTATTTTATGATTTCTTTGCCAAACACTTCATATCTCCTCTCCCACATAATGTGTTCCAAAAGATAGGAATGCCCAGAAAATGTCTCTTGCAGATAGAGTGTTTATACTTCCACCAAATAGTGAAAAATGGGCTGAATTAATACATTTTGGCTAGAAAAACAAGTAATTTATGTGCTTTGATAAACTATCCATATGCACTTGTTGTGTTCAGTCCTGCAATACATGTTTGCAAAAAGAGAACTGTGAACTTCTGTATTACAGACACATTTCAATGCAACTCTCTATAAAATAAAGTGTATGTTACCCTAAATATTTTTTTTCTATGTGTGTTCTGACATATGTATTGTAGCGGGGTATTGCCTTTTAAATCCCTCAGAGACTACATTACCCAGTACCCTTTTAGGCACCCAGGGTGCATTGCCCCGTGCAAGGACTGCTGGGGTGGACTTTATAAGGGAGAGGCGGAGCCCAGTTCTCTCTCTTTGGACACCGCCCACCCAGCAAGTTGAACTGCTGCTTGAGCTCCTGTGACTTTAGGCCAGAAGCCTGGGCCTTTTCTCCAAAGAGCCTTCCGTGCGCACCGAGGAACCTGAGGGACGTCTCTCCTTTGATACTGCACCTTTGCCAGGAGGACCGAAGACCCGGATGTCGATGGATTGGTGTACTTAGACACCGCAGCAGAAGAAACGGACGTGGACTGGCCCGGTTGGGTGAGAGAGCACCTGCTCATAGACAGACGCAGTATCTCTGTATCCAGGGGGCCTTGGCGTGGCTCTGTGGCTCACGCATGCGTTTGCAAATGCGTGCGGACAAACCCCTGTTTTTAACGCATACTGTTAGACAGGTTAATTGGTTGTCAGCGAGCTGGTCGGTAAGTAGGCTTGGTTTTTCCCTGGGCATTCCCCAGGCCATGTTGTTATCTGCTTTAGCCTTCCAATGCTACTTACAGTGATAGCCAGCTATAAATGGGGGCGGTGGACATGTTTTTGTTTTCACCTATGGTGCTTGTATTGGTCCAGCAGTGCACCAACACCTTTGCTGCCATTGTGCTACGCTGGGTGTTTGGTGTGCTCCTGTACCTTTAAGGAGGGGTGGCTCCCCTTCAGTCCACCTGCCCTAATATAACCATCAGAATGCATGTGCCTCCATTGTGGGGACACTCAATGTTAGTGTAGGACCACAGACTCCAGGGGGCCTTGGCGTGGCTCTGTGGCTCACGCATGCGTTTGCAAATGCGCGCGGACAAACCCCTGTTTTTAACGCATACTGTTAGACAGGTTAATTGGTTGTCAGCGAGCTGGTCGGTAAGTAGGCTTGGTTTTTCCCTGGGCATTCCCCAGGCCATGTTGTTATCTGCTTTAGCCTTCCAATGCTACTTACCGTGATAGCCAGCTATAGATGGGGGCGGTGGACATGTTTTTGTTTTCACCTATGGTGCTTGTATTGGTCCAGCAGTGCACCAACACCTTTGCTGCCATTGTGCTACGCTGGGTGTTTGGTGTGCTCCTGTACCTTTAAGGAGGGGTGGCTCCCCTTCAGTCCACCTGCCCTCATCTAACCATCAGATTGCATGTGCCTCCATTGTGGGGACACTCAATGTTAGTGTAGGACCACAGACTCCAGGGGGCCTTGGCGTGGCTCTGTGGCTCACGCATGCGTTTGCAAATGCATGCGGACAAACCCCTGTTTTTAACGCATACTGTTAGACAGGTTAATTGGTTGTCAGCGAACTGGTCGGTAAGTAGGCTTGGTTTTTCCCTGGGCATTCCCCAGGCCATGTTGTTATCTGCTTTAGCCTTCCAATGCTACTTACCGTGATAGCCAGCTATAGATGGGGGCGGTGGACATGTTTTTGTTTTCACCTATGGTGCTTGTATTGGTCCAGCAGTGCACCAACACCTTTGCTGCCATTGTGCTACGCTGGGTGTTTGGTGTGCTCCTGTACCTTTAAGGAGGGGTGGCTCCCCTTCAGTCCACCTGCCCTCATCTAACCATCAGAGTGCATGTGCCTCCATTGTGGGGACACTCAATGTTAGTGTAGGACCACAGACTCCAGGGGGCCTTGGCGTGGCTCTGTGGCTCACGCATGCGTTTGCAAATGCGTGCGGACAAACCCCTGTTTTTAACGCATACTGTTAGACAGGTTAATTGGTTGTCAGAGAGCTGGTCGGTAAGTAGGCTTGGTTTTTCCCTGGGCATTCCCCAGGCCATGTTGTTAGCAGTATCTCTGTTACCTTGGTGGATTAGAAAATTCTATTCTTCAAGTGCACCACCATTGCTAGCGAAGATTTCCCTACAGAACTTCCACTTAGTTCAGTCAGGCCTGACTGGGTAGCGTAGACATTCCTGGGTGCCATACTGTCCACGAGGGGAAATAGCTGCAAAGGGGACTATTAGAGTTGCATAGCATTGTATACTTGTCTGCTTGTTTAACACTGTTTATTGCAGGGCTCTGCACATGACATGTACCCACCTGTTTTATTGCTTACCCACTAATCTAAGTAAACATACAAGGGTTAAGTATATTGGTGTCTGTGTTCTTTACTTTACGGAAGGGATAGGTAAAGGAAGTTTTAAAGTATCAAGCCTCGTACACACGATCGAATATCCTATGGATTCTAATCCGATGGTTTTGTCCATCGGAAATCCGATGAAGCTGACTTCCATCAGTCTTGCCTACACACCATCAGTTAAAAAATCGACCGTTCCAAACGCGGTGACGTAAAACACTCCGATGAGCCAAAAAAAATTAAGTTCAATGCTTCTGAGCATGCGTCGACTTGATTCTGAGCATGCGTGGGTTTTTTATCCGATGGACTTGCCCATAGACGATCGGAATTTGCTATCGGTTTTTGATCCACCGAAAAAATTTAAAACATGTTCTATTTTTTAAAACCGATGGAAAAAAGACCGATGGGTCCCATACACGATCGGTTTGTCCGATGAAAAAAATCCATCGGACTGTTTTCATCGGTAAAACTGATCGTGTGTACAGGGCTTCACTGTGTGTTCTTGTCATAGGATTGTCCCGCTGTGAGTTACAGGCCTCACAATCCTATCATCCCTTACTAACTGTGCCAAGGGAGATTAGAGCCGATTGCCAGGGGTTGACAGCGGTGCACTACAGGGCCCAAAATCATACAGGCAGCCCTCTTAACTGGGGGTATCGCTACAGTATATTTCATAGTCTCTATTGTCTTCACTAGAGTTGGGCGAACGGTTTGGCCCGAGCATAAGTTGGGGCCGAACATTGGCTGTTCGTCCGTTCAACAAACACCCGAATTATCGGGGTGTTCAACTGTTTGTTCCGCCCGCCAAATCACCACAATGCATTGCGCTGCCGCACAGTGCACTTTGGAAGCCCTGATTGGCTGAAGCATTGACATCTTTGCCCAATCAGGCAACAGAGCACTTTCAGAGCCATGATTGGAGAAAGTAATCATGACTCTATCCAATCATGGCTCATTGCTCTTAGTCCCGCCCCACACTATAAAAATATTCTCCCCATAGAGGCCATCTGCAGTGTGATATTGACGTGGAGAGAGATAGAACAGGGCTCTGTTTAGTGCTACTAGCGAGTTAGTGTGCTATAGTGTGCTATTCTGATTCTATTGTCAGTGTAGAATAACAGTTTAGTGTAAATCTAGTGATAGTTCAGTGTGAGTGTAGTGTGACCATTCATTTTTACTTTAGTGTCAGTTTAATTTGTCAGGGTAGGTTTCCTGCAGTATATATCAGTGCATTACTGCATGGTAAATGCAGTATATATCCGTGCCTTTCTGCACGTTTAACGCAGTTTATATCAGTGCGTTGCTGTAAGTTTAACGCAGAATACAGTTGAAACTCTAAAAATTTGAATATCGTGCAAAAGTTCATTTATTTCACTAATGTAACTTAAAAGGTGAAACTAATATATAAGATAGACTCATTCCATGCAAAGCAAGGTAGTTCAAGCCGTGGTTTTTCATAATTGTGACAATTATGGCTTAAAGCTCATGAAAACCCCAAATCCACAATCTCAGATAATTTGAATATTACATGCAATCAATAAAACAAGGATTGTACATAGAACAATATCAGACCTCTGAAAAGTATAAGCATGCATATGTACTCAGTACTTGGTTTGGGCCCCTTTTGCAGCAATTACTGCCTCAATGCGGTGTGGCATGAAAGCTATCAGCCTGTGGCAATGCTGAGGTGTTATGGAAGACCAGGGTGCTTCAATAGCGGCCTTCAGCTCTTCTGCATTGTTCGGTCTCATGTCTCTCATCTTTCTCTTGGCAATGCCCCATAGATTCTCTATGGGGTTCAGGTCAGGCGAGTTTGCTGGCCAATCAAGCACAGTAAGCCCATGGTCATTGAACTAGGTTTTGGTGCTTTTGGCAGTGTGGGCAGGGGCCAAGTCCTGCTGGAAAATGAAGTCCGCATCCCCATAGAGCTCGTCTGCAGAAGGAAGCATGAAGTGCTCCAAAATCTCCTGGTAGATGGCTGCGTGGACCCTGGACTTATTTAAGCACCGTGGACCAACACCAGCAGATGACATGGCTCCCCAAATCAACACAGACTGTGAAAACTTCACACTGGACTTCACGCATCTTGCAGTGTGTTCCTCTCCATTCTTCCTCCATACTCTGGGTCCTTGGTTTCCAAATGAGATGCAAAATTTGCTCTCATCAGAAAAGAGGACTTTGGACCACTGAGCAACAGACCAAGTCTGTTTTTTTTTTAGCCCAGGTAAGACGCTTCTGACGTTGTTTGTTGTTCAGGAGTGGCTGGACAAGAGGAATACGACATTTGAAGCCCATGTCCAGGATTCGTCTGTGTGTCGTGGCTCTTGATGCACTGACTCCAGCCTCAGTCCACTCTTTGTGAAAGTCCCCAACACTTTTAAATGGCCTTTTCCTGACAATCCTCTCCAGGCTGCGGTCATCCCAGCTGCTTGTGCACCTTTTTCTTCCACACTTTTCCCTTCTACATAACTTTCTATTAATGTGCTTTGATACAGCACTTTGGGAACATCCAACTTCTTTTGCAATTTGAGGCTTTCCCTCCTTATGGAGGGTGTCAATGATGGTTTTCTGCACAACAGTCAGGTCAGCAGTCTTTCCCATGATTGTGATTCCTACTGAACCAGACTGAGAGACCATTTAAAGGCTCAGAAACCCTTTGCAGTTGTTATGGCTTAATTAGCTGATTAGAGTGGGACACTTTGAGCCTAGAATATTGCACATTTTCACAATATCCATCCCCAGAATCCGAGGAGTCTGCTTCCTATGCCTCCGCAAACTTGAGGTGCATGGGCTCCCTCATGCCCTGCTGAGAGCACTTTGCTGGGACCCTTGTACGAGCCGATCGAGGCATGGATTGTGACTTTTTTCCCCTCACTAATGGCAACGGCAGCTCTGTTTCCCACTCAAGCCCCGATCGGCTCGTACAAGGGTCCCAGCAAAGTGCTCTCAGCAGGGCACCACAGAATCTCAGGGTGTACAGGGATATCCTGTCAGGTACAGCACACAAACGGAGCCGATGGTGGTGGAATGCTGCAGCAGCTTGGATGGGGACTTTTTTCCCCTCACTAATGGCAACGGCAGTTCTGTTTCTTCATTATTAGGACTTTGTTTGTCCTTAATTTTTCAATCATTATGGAACATTTCGACATATAAAAATACAAATCTAGTGCGTGAACACATTTGTACTTTCTCCTTCCAAGAGCCTCAGAAGAAAGGATTGGTATTCCTGAAACATGTTAGGCTAAAGGAGTAGATTTTCTCTCACTGGAAATTTATACAAATGTCCTAATGTTCCTAAGCTCTGATTGTATTTTATGTATGTAGTGTAGATTGTCAATATGCTAGACACACTTTTGATATCTGCATATTACTTTAATTAATTTTATTCAAATATCAATAGGAATTTTTTCTAATAAACAATATATATTTTTATAAATAATTTGTTTTTGTTGTTTGACTTTAAAATCTCGTTGTACCGGGGGGTATTTATGCCCTTTTGGGTTTATTCCTACTATTTGGGATGGTGGCAACACCTAAGGAGAGGCATTTTCTTTTTGTTTCTCCTCAATGTGGTTCATTACTTATATTGAATCTCTGAAAGACTGTCTAGTCTGCCTAGCTCAGGTGCATATCATTTCAATTAATGTGCTTTGATACAGCACTTTGGGAACATCCAACTTCTTTTGCAATTTGAGGCTTTCCCTCCTTATGGAGGGTGTCAATGATGGTTTTCTGCACAACAGTCAGGTCAGCAGTCTTTCCCATGATTGTGATTCCTACTGAACCAGACTGAGAGACCATTTAAAGGCTCAGAAACCCTTTGCAGGAGTTATGGCTTAATTAGCTGATTAGAGTGGGACACTTTGTGCCTAGAATATTGCACATTTTCACAATATTCAAATTTTCTGAGAGTTTGGATTTGGGGTTTTCATGAGCTGTAAGCCATAATCATCACAATTATGACAAATCACGGCTTGAACTATCTTGCATTGCATGTAATGAGTCTATCTTATATATTAGTTTCACCTTTTAAGTTGCATTAGTGAAATAAATAAATTTTTGCACGATATTCAAATTTTTCAAGTTTCACCTGTATATCCATGTGACAATGACAGGCTCAGGCCCACTCTGCTTTTTTTCCCACACCAATGGCTGCTGATTAAAGATACATGAACTGTACTGTCACCATTTGAGGAGGCCACAAGGATGGTGAGCCGTGACATTGCATGCACCAGTGACACAATCCCTGTTTTGTTCCTGCTGGAGCAGACTCTCCATAGCATTATGGACAGGGCACTCAAGGCAGAGCAGCAGAAGGAAGAGGAGGACTTCCTTTCCTCTCAAGGCCCGCTTTATGCAGACACCATTCTTCCTACGCCACAGAACACACAGAACACACAAGAGCAGAGGGAGGAGGAGGAAGATTCTGGCAGCTTTGGAGGCATTGAAGCAGAGCAAGACATACGTCAACCCTTAACAGATGATTTTTCATCCCCAGAATCCGAGGAGTCTGCTTCCCATGCCTCCGCAAACTTGAGTTGCATGGGCTCCCTCATTCTTCAAAGCCTGCAAAAGGACCCGAGAATATATGGCATCGAGAAGAAGGATCACTATTGGTTTGCAACCCTCCTTGACCACTGTTACAAGGGGAAAGTCTTGGAACACATCCCGTCCCCATAGAGGGAGCAGAAGATAAAATCTTTTGAGGACACCTTAAAGAGGAGTTTATGTAACGCCTTTACTGAATCTGGTAGGTCACAGTCTGGTGGAAAACGTTGTTTTGAAGCTTCTATTGGTCAAAAGAGGAGCGGCGGAGAAGGGGGCTGCCTCAGTGATGCATTTCAAATTTTTTTTAGTCCTCTGCGCCCAGGGCTGTCAGCTTCCACATCTTATCGGCAGCATTTTCATCATATGGTGGGAGATTATCTAGGGGCGAAAACAGATATGGAGAGCTTTCCAGTTGACGATCCACTGGGTTACTGGGTCATGGGAATAAATCACTGGCAAGAACTTGCCCAGTATGCAATGGAGCTGCTGGGCTTCCCTGCATCAAGCGTGCTTTGGGTATTTAGTGCTGCTGGAGGTTTTGCGACAGATAAGAGAGTGTGTCTGTCCACAGACTCCACAGATCGGCTGACATTTATCAAAATGAATCAGTCCTGGATTAGCAGCAGCTATCAAGCCCCTGATGTCGATGTCGCTGATTAAGTGTTTTCTGGATCTCAAATCTCTGAAAGGAGGAATAAGCCCAAAAGGGCATAAGTACCCCCCGGTACAACAGGATTTTAAGGGCAAACAACAAAAACAAATATTTATAAAAATATATATTGTTTATTAGAAAAAATTCCTATTGATATTCGAATAAAATTAATTAAAGTAATATGCAGATATCAAAAGTGTGTCTAGCATATTGACAATCTGCACTACATACATAAAATACAATCAGAGCTTAGGAACATTAGGACATTTGTATACATTTCCAGTGAGAGAAAATCTACTCCTTTAGCCTAACATGTTTCAGGAAACCAATCCTTTCTTCTGAGGCTCTTGGTAGAAGAAAGTGCAAATGTGTTCACGCACTAGATTTGTATTTTTATATGTCGAAATGTTCCATAATGATTGAAAAATTAAGGACAAAGTCCTAATAATGAAGAAACAGAGCTGCCGTTGCCATTAGTGAGGGGAAAAAAGTCCCCATCCAAGCTGCTGCAGCATCCCACCACCATCCGCTCCTTTTGTGTGCTGTACTTGACAGGATATCCCTGTGCACCCCGAGATTCTGTGGTGCCCTGCTGAGAGCACTTTGCTGGGACCCTTGTACGAGCCGATCGGGGCATGGATGGTGACTTTTTTCCCCTCACTAATGGCAACGGCAGCTCTGTTTCCCACTCAAGCCCCGATCGGCTCGTACAAGGGTCCCAGCAAAGTGCTCTCAGCAGGGCACCACAGAATATCGGGGTGCACAGGGATATCCTGTCAGGTACAGCACACAAAAGGAGCCGATGGTGGTGGGATGCTGCAGCAGCTTGGATGGGGACTTTTTTCCCCTCACTAATGGCAACGGCAGCTCTGTTTCTTCATTATTAGGACTTTGTTTGTCCTTAATTTTTCAATCATTATGGAACATTTCAACATATAAAAATACAAATCTAGTGCGTGAACACATTTGTACTTTCTCCTACCAAGAGCCTCAGAAGAAAGGATTGGTATTCCTGAAACATGTTAGGCTAAAGGAGTAGATTTTCTCCCACTGGAAATTTATACAAATGTCCTAATGTTCCTAAGCTCTGATTGTATTTTATGTATGTAGTGCAGATTGTCAATATGCTAGACACACTTTTGATATCTGCATATTACTTTAATTAATTGTATTCAAATATCAATAGGAATTTTTTCTAATAAACAATATATATTTTTATAAATAATTTGTTTTTGTTGTTTGACTTTAAAATCCAGTTGTACCGGGGGGTATTTATGCCCTTTTGGGTTTATTCCTACTATTTGGGATGGTGGCAACACCTAAGGAGAGGCATTTTCTTTTTGTTTCCCCCACGCCGTTTCCCCCACGCAGTTTTCTTTTAAACATTTTTCTATTGCTGGCAATGTTTTTTTTTTTCATTCAGCTGTCAGTGGGGAAGCCCATTGACTGCTGATCACTCATCCGTTGTTAAGGATGTCGCGGCCTGCTTCCTGGCCCACTCCTTAACAACCAGCTATTCACTGTGCCCTGATTGGACAAAGCTTTACCCAATCAGGGCTTAGCATACACTGTGCAGCGCACAATGCATTGTGGGGCACTCAGAAACCAAGCGTCCCGCAAATTTGAGTGTTCGCTGAATAGGTGTCATGGAGATCCTGCCAGTAACAGGCGCCCTGGACTTCCTGGTTCCCGATTGCGTGCGTGATCGCACGTGCGCGTGCGCCCTGCGGGTGGCACCAGAAGGGCTATTTATATCCATCAACTACAGACAGTCCCTGCTGTCTGCTCTACAGCGTTAGTGCCTGAGAAACCTGATCTGTGTTCCTATCTGTATCTGACCCGGCTTGCCTGTGACCTTCCAGCTATCCGCCTGCACCCGACCTCTGGCCCGTTGTGACCTCTGCTCTGCCTTGTCCCTCTGTACCTTGCTGCCTGCCAGTTTACCGACCCGGCTTGTCTGACTACCCCGCTGATCCCAGACCCCAGCCCTGGTCTGCTGAGCTGTTCTAGTCCTGCTTCCTGAAGGGCCATCTGCTGTGTTCCAGAGTTCCTGGTTCCTGTCCATCTGCTGTGTTCCAGAGTTCCTGGTTCCTGTCTACCTGCTGTGTTCCTGAGTTCCTGGTTCCTGTCCAACTGCTGTGTTCCAGAGTTCCTGGTTCCTGTCTACCTGCTGTGTTCCAGAGTTCCTGGTTCCTGTCTACCTGCTGTGTTCCAGAGTTCCTGTCTACCTGCTGTGTTCCTGAGTTCCTGGTTCCTGTCCATCTGCTGTGTTCCAGAGTTCCTGGTTCCTGTTCATCTGCTGTGTTCCTGGGTTCCTGGTTCCGGTCTACCTGCCATACCTCCGTGCACCTGGACCCAGCCCAGACTATCCAGCCACCTGCTCCGTGGTTGTTCCTGCCAGGCACTCGTACCCCTTCTACCTCCGTGCCTCCTGTTACACTACCAGGGGCCGCTGGTGGAAGCCGTAAGGGAGGCCTCACTCTGCTAAACCGGGCTCGTCACCGTCAGGTACGTGACAGTAGCAGACAGCTATGTCTGAGCCTGAGCAAGGAGCCTCACCTATGGAGGAACTTTGCCGGCACCTGGCGGGATTGACTGAAGCGGTCAAGAACCTTCAACAAGGCTACACCCACCTGGAAGGACAAGTGCGGGCTCTCTCCAACCCTTCTGGAGCCCAAGGGGGTCCTCATGCCTCCACCTCTTCAGCTGGGACAGGGTCCACACCCACAGTGGTCATGCTTCCCCCTGAACCCAGGGTCCCTACACCCGAAAAATTCTCCGGGGATCGGAGCAAGTTCAGGGCTTTCCGCAACTCCTGCGAATTGTACTTTGCCCTACCTTCTCTTTGGAAGCCACCAAGGTGGGTTTTGTGATCTCCCTACTCTCAGGAGGCCCTCAGAGCTGGGCCCACCGTCTGCTGGAACGGAAGGATGTGGCTCTGGACAGTCTTACCGCATTCTTTGATGCCATGGCCCAACTGTATGAGGACAGCCAGCTCTCAGTTACCGCAGAAACCGCCTTGCGTACCCTTCAGAAGGGGCGCAGAGCGGCAGAGGACTATGTAGCAGAATTTAGGCGATGGAGCGCGGATACCAATTGGAATGACGCCGCTCTCCACCATCAGTTCTGCATAGGACTCTCTGATCCTCTGAAAGATGAGCTGGCTAGAGTCGGTATACCACAGACTCTGAATCTATTAATTGATTTGACTATTCAGATTGACCGACGTTTGAGGGAACGGAGGGCTGAGAGGGCCACGGGCCTCTCCCGTCCGACCTGGATGCTCCCCCGGGCTCCCAGCCACCTGCACCCAGCTCCTGCTGCACCTCTGGCCCCCATACCTGATGTACCTGAGCCTATGCAGCTCGGGGTCCTTCGTCCTTCCCTCACTCAGGAGGAACGCCAGCGTCGACGAACGCATAACTTGTGCCTGTACTGTGGGGAACCCGGACATTACGTCAGAAACTGTCCCCTGAAGTTTCGTAAGTGTTTCTCAGTATCTCCTGACTTAACCAGCTCCCAGGCCAAGTCTTCATCTCACCTTGCCCTTTCTGTCTCCCTACAGCTCCCAGGAAGAACTCTGCAAGTGTCCGCCATTATTGATTCCGGGGCTTGCAGTTGCTTCATGGACTCAACCTTTGCCCGCACACATCCGATTCCCCTTCTTACCAAGACCCATGGACTTTGTGTTCACCTGGCTGACCGGTCCATTATCAAGTCTGGACTCGTAGTTCAGGAGACGGCCCCTATACCTGTCACCGTCTCCACCACTACCGGGATTCACAGAGAGTACCTCTGTCTGGACATTATCTCTTCTCCCTTGTTCCCTCTGATCCTCGGTATGCCCTGGTTGCAGGCCCACAATCCCACCATTAACTGGGCCACGGGGGTAGTTACCTCTTTCCTTCCCCCTATTGTCAACAGTCCTGCGGCTCACATGAGCTCCCTGGGCCAGCCACCTTAATGTGTACCGATACTGAGGCTGGAATACGTCAGGCCATCCCTGACGTTTACTTGGACTTCCTCGATGTATTCAGCAAGCAAGGGGCCGAGACACTACCACCCCATCGGGCCTATGATTGCCCCATCGACCTACTTCCCAGGGCAGCGATTCCGTTCGGCAGGATCTTCCCGCTAACTGAGGTGGAACAGGGAGCATTAAAGAACTATATTGATGAAAATTTACACAAGGGGTTCATCCGCCCCTCTACGTTGCCAGCAAGCACAGGCATCTTCTTCGTAGAGAAGAAGGACCACACCCTCCGACCCTGTGTGGATTACCGTGAACTGAATAAGATCACAATTAAAAATCGCTACCCTCTCCCCCTGGTACCAGAGCTATTTAAGAGATTGGGAGCTGCTACCATCTTTACCAAGCTTGATCTCCGCGGAGCCTACAACCTGGTTCGTATCAAGAAGGGGGATGAATGGAAGACTGCCTTCCGCTCCCGATTCGGACACTTTGAGTACTTGGTAATGCCTTTTGGGTTGTGCAACGCCCCTGCCACCTTCCAGTACTTTATTAATGATGTTCTTCGGGACTTCCTAGATCTTTTTGTCATTGTCTATCTGAACGATATACTAATCTTTTCTTCCTCCCTTGATTCTCACCGCAGGCATGTCAGAAGTGTGTTGGGTCGGCTTCGCCAGCATAACCTGTATGCGAAGGCCGAAAAATGTGAGTTTGAGCTGGAAAGTATAGCATTCCTGGGGTTAATCATCTCCAGCGAAGGCATCAGGATGGACCCACAGAAGATTACCGCAATCCTAGACTGGCCAGTGCCGGCGGATAAAAAGGGAATCCAACGGTTCGTTGGATTCGGCAATTTTTACCGCAAATTCATCCGGGGGTTCTCGACCATCATTGCCCCTGTCACCCAGTTGACCAGCCAAGGGACCCGCTTCCACTGGACCCCTGAGGCCCAAAAAGCCTTCGAGGTCCTGAAAGGGCTCTTTACCTCCGCCTCGATCCTGAAGCACTCGGATTCATCACTGCCGTTCGTACTTGAGGTAGATGCCTCCGAAGTCGCGGTAGGAGCAATACTGTCTCAAAGACAAGGAACCAGGGCCTTGCTTCACCCGGTAGCCTTCTTTTCTCGCAAGCTATCTGCGGCAGAGAGGAACTACGACGTGGGGGACCGGGAACTACTGGCGATCAAGTCTGCGTTGGAAGAATGGCGATATCTACTTGAGGGAGCTGCCCACCCGATTCTGATATTTACTGACCATAAGAATCTGGAATATCTGAAGGCCGCAAAGAGACTGAAACCGCGACAAGCCAGATGGGCACTTTTCTTTTCCCGGTTCTCTTTTCACGTCACTTACCGTCCTGGTGCCAAGAACACTAAACTCGATGCCTTGTCTCGGATGTTCCATGAATCTAAGGAAACCTCTACTCCCGATACCATCCTCGCCCCTGGAAATTTCCTTCTTCTTCAAGAAGATCTACTTACCCGGATCAGACAAGCCACCACTGGGCAGAGACCCTCCTCTGAGTCAGAATTGCAGGCTAAAGATGGGCTGTTGTGGCATCAGAACAGGATCTTCGTACCGGAGGAACTAAGGGTAATCGTGTTGGAACTCTGCCACGACCATGCCCTTGCCGGACACTTTGGCATTGCCAAGACCATTGACCTGGTACAGCGCACCTTCTGGTGGCCTCGATTACGCGAGGATTGCAGGAGGTTCGTGGAGTCCTGTACTACTTGCACCCGAAACAAAGGGTCCAGATCCAAGGCCTGGGGACTACTGAGACCCTTACCTGTTCCAGACAGGCCTTGGAAAATGCTGTCCATTGACTTTATTGTTGAGTTGCCCCCAGCGGAGAATCACACCACAATCTTTGTGATAGTGGACCGCCTGTCCGAAATGGCACATTTTGTTCCCATGAAAGGGACTCCCTCAGCCCCTGAAACCGCACAGGTGTTCATCAGAGAGGTCATCAGACTCCACGGGGTGCCCGCCAATATTGTTTCTGATCGGGGGGTACAATTTACCTCCCGATTCTGGAGATCCCTCTGCAAGACTCTGGAGATAGAGTTATCGTTTTCTTCTGCCTACCATCCCCAGACCAATGGACAGACGGAGAGGACAAATCAGACCCTCAAGCAATACCTGCGCTGCTTCTCCTCTTTTGCCCAGAACGATTGGCTCTCCCTGCTTCCGTTGGCCGAGTTTGCCTATAACAACTCTATCCATTCTGCTACCAGCCAGACTCCATTTTTTGCAAACTACGGTTTTCACCCTACATTTCTGCCCAACTCCTTCCCTGAGTGTTCGGTGCCTGCAGTCCAGGAAAAACTGAACTTTTTCTCATCTAATAATCAACTTCTGCGTGAATCCATGGCAAGGACCCAGCAACACAACAAGACGGTCTACGCCAGGAAGAGACGGGGTGAATTAGTGCTGGTTCCCGGCGACCAAGCATGGCTCTCTACCTTAAACCTGAGGATGGCATGCCCCTCCAAAAAATTGGGCCCCAAATTCTTAGGGCCATTTCCTGTCAAAAGGAAGATTAATGAAGTAGCCTACGAGCTGGAGCTTCCCGACTCTCTCAGAGTCCATCCGATCTTTCATGTCTCTCTGCTGAAACCTTCAGTCTCCAACCCATTCCCTGTTTGAAGTCCGGCTCACCCTGATCCCGTCATTATAGACGGGGAGCAGGAATTTGAGGTGGACGCTATTATGGACTTTAGGAGGAGAAATAACTAGAACCAATTTCTGGTTAAATGGAAAGGTTACGGACCCGAAGAGAACTCTTGGGAACCTGAGGAGAACATCCATGCTAGGAGGCTGATACAAGCTTTCAGGAGATCTCACCCCGAAAAGTTTACATGGAGATCCTGCCAGTAACAGGCGCCCTGGACTTCCTGGTTCCCGATTGCGTGCAGAAGGGCTATTTAAATCCATCAACTACAGACAGTCCCTGCTGTCTGCTCTACAGCGTTAGTGCCTGAGAAACCTGATCTGTGTTCCCATCTGTATCTGACCCGGCTTGCCTGTGACCTTCCAGCTATCCGCCTGCACCCGACCTCCGGCCCGTTGTGACCTCTGCTCTGCCTTGTCCCTCTGTACCTTGCTGCCTGCCAGTTTACCGACCCGGCTTGTCTGACTACCCCACTGATCCCAGACCCCAGCCCTGGTCTGCTGAGCTGTTCTAGTCCTGCTTCCTGAAGGGCCATCTGCTGTGTTCCAGAGTTCCTGGTTCCTGTCCATCTGCTGTGTTCCAGAGTTCCTGGTTCCTGTCTACCTGCTGTGTTCCTGAGCTCCTGGTCCTGTCCATCTGCTGTGTTCCAGAGTTCCTGGTTCCTGTTCATCTGCTGTGTTCCTGGGTTCCTGGTTCCGGTCTACTTGCCATACCTCCGTGCACCTGGACCCAGCCCAGACTATCCAGCCACCTGCTCCGTGGTTGATCCTGCCAGGCACTCCGTGCCTCCTGTTACACTACCAGGGGCCGCTGGTGGAAGCCGTAAGGGAGGCCTCACTCTGCTAAACCGGGCTCGTCACCGTCAGGTACGTGACAATAGGTGAATAGGCAAACTTTTGCTCGGCTCAAACTGTTCACCCACCTCTATCTGCTAGCGACAAGACTTTTTTGTTTGTTAAGATGCCTGCAAATACTTGTTGAAAATACATAGTTATATAGTTAGTCTGGTTGAAAAAAGACACAAGTTCATCTAGTTCAACCGATAAAAGGGAAAAAAAATTGTTTTACAATCCTATCTACAGTACACAATCCCATACCCACATTTGATCCAACGGAAGGCAAAAAAAAACAGCAAAAGCATGATCCAATCATGTTTTGCTATGCTTGCCTGAGTTTTAATTCTCTGTTCGTGGTCTGCAATAAGGCTTCCAACATTATCAAAGTCTGGGTCTGCAGAAGTCTGTGGACAGCCCTCACCCTATATGACATTACAGAAATATGGCAAAATACCTAACAAACACATATCAGAAACTCTACTGTGAGCTGGATAACTCGTAGCTTGCTTATTTTTATAGAATGTCATATTTTTCTGTACAAGCTGTTTTCTTGTGTGTGCGTCAGCTATGTTTGGTGGAGGGCAAAGTACAAAACATTTGTTGCAGTTGTTGTTGCCATAGTACCTTACGCAACATATTATTGTCTAATAAAATGTGTTTATCAAATGCTTCAATGTGGCATAAATCGCAAAAAACAACTTGAGGCCTGTCAAATCTTTATACCATACAAATGGAGATGATTTGGACTCCTTTCACAAAGGCGCTGTCCATTCCAGTCATCAGGGGAACCATCAACAGATCCCCTGCTGAATCGGAGCCGATTATTCAGAATTTAAAAACTAGAGCTTCCTGGACCCATGTTGGATCTATGGTTGGCCTACCTCCGATCTGTAACACTCAAGCCTCGTACACACGGCCGAGAATCTCGTCGTTAAAAACACGTTGTTTTTTTCGACGAGATCCTTGGACAAGAAACTTGTCCCGGCCGAGTGTACACACGCTCATTTCAAAGAACCCGCGGTTCTTTGAATGGAGCGAACGCGGTGACGTAATCGAATACGATGAGCATGCGCTCGTCACATTCGATGCCGTCGCCGCCATCTTGGTACACCCTACCTATGCCTAGGAAGCTACCGTGCATGCGTCGAAGTCATTTCGAGCATGCGCGGGCTTCCCGGAGGACAGGTAAGTGTACACACACTCAATTTTCTCGTCGAGAAACAGGCTGACGAGAATCTCGACGAGAAAATAGAGAGCAGGTTCTCTATTTTCTCGTTGAGATTCTAGTTGGTTTTCTTGACGAGAAAACATACACACGAACGAATTTCTCGGCAAGAAATCTCTGCCAGCAAGTTTCTTGCTGGTTCTTGCCGAGAAACTCGGTCGTGTGTACGAGGCTTTAGGTCCAGAAAATGGAAAAGGACACAGACCTTTTAAATTTTTTTCCCCAGACCAGGACAGAGGTATTTGGATGTAAAGAGATGTTTGCCCAGGGATGGGGCAAGGGGTGGGCAGAAGCGGCGTTTGTCCTGGGTGCAATAGTATACTGTAGGGATTAGGGTGCCTTCCTTCTGTTTCTAGGCTGAGAGGAGTAGTGACAGCGACATCGCTACTTCTGTCGACCCAGCGCTGGGAGAAAGGGAGAGACCCGGGAGGCAGTGCGGGCTGTGTTCTCTTCTCCCCTCCTCTTTTCTGCCAGTGCAGCGCTCCTGTATTGACAAGCCAGCAGGAAGGAAGAGGGGGAGAGAAAACACAGCCCACACAGTCAAGTGCAGAAGTGTCCAGGAAAGAGCCAGGAAAGGAGGAGAGAACAAGGAGTGGAGGAGAGAGTCAGGAGTGAGTGGGGCTGTGTTCTCTCTTTCCCTTCAGCTCCTCCCTCCTGTAGGCAGGTATAGATTGACCAAACTACACAGGTGGTGTTGTCTGCAACCGCAATGCCGGGAGGATAGAGGACAGGAAGAACTCATGTTCCTCTCAGGCCTTCACAGATTTAATCAGGTGAACAGCTGTCCAATTAGATGCCACTGCCCCAGTGGCCATCTTTAGTGGGGACAGTTCTTATAAAAAGCACTGGCTCACAGCAGTTGACACTCGTTTTGCATGTGGATAGGCTATGGACAAGAACCCGCTGGATAGTGAGAGTGTGCATAGTGCAGGGAAAGTTCCCAGAGGAGGAGGGACAGTATAGGGACTGTTCTATATCACTGCCATGTGGAATCTTTCCACTTCTAGTTCTTGTATTACATACTGCCTGCTAGCGGCCTCCTATGTCTGGTGCTGTCGGTTCTTGAGCGTCGCTCTCTGCAAGTACTGCAATATCATCTGTGAGTGTTTCTGACAGTTTAAGCCTCTGCACAAACTTTGTTAAAGTATGGTTATAACGGTACCCCAGTAGGGGCTGCTGAGTGATTGTGGCCCACATGTCACCCTGCCCAGCCTGGCATTCACTTCCAGTCACTCCAAGACAACGAACAAGTCCATCAGCTTAGTTTTTGTATTTTATTGAGGGATTAAAACTAGGATGGGGTTAAGCAATTCATGGGATGCCCAGGAAAAAGATTCTTGCATGGTTTGGGACAATTTAGATATTCTCTTCTTGCACAACACTTGCTGCAGATTATCTCTCCTTCTCCCTTCAGCACAGTTCTTCAGGCGCAGCTAGCACATGGCTAGGCCTGACTTCTGTTTCAACCAGGCCTTAACAAAGGTACCTTATTACAAGCATTACCATGGGCCTCTATGTTGTAGCAAAGAAAGTCCTGGTGCTAGCTGCCCTCTTTAGTTGACTACTGATCCTAGTCAGCCCATTGCAGACCCTGACGGCCCTCCCAGCTGCAGCAGCCGACTTCACTGCCAGTAGCATCACAGTCTCTCCTGCTAGCTCTACATCCATCTCTGACTGCACACTCACAGTACACTCCGGCATACCTCTCCCAGCTCTCCCGATTGTGCCTGTTACTCACTGACATCTGATGGATCCCTCCTGGGGACTTGCCCGGCAGTATTCCCCGCTGTCCTCTCCTGCTCCTGTTCAGGACACCCCTTGGGTTGTGTGGGGTTCTTGTTCAGCTCAGAGCCCCTGGCCCAAGATCACCCCCCCACACTGGGGGGCTTCCTCCATGGCCTCGACAGCCTAATACTCCATCTCCAGTTCTTCCACCCGAACAACTCCTCCCCAGCTGGGCTGACTCTATGTATTTAACCACTTGCCGACCGCCGCACGCACATATACGTCGGCAGAATGGCACAGGCAGGAAAATGGGCGTACAGGTACATCCCTTTAACTTTGCCGCCTTGCGGGCGCGTGCCACACTAGTGTGACTGCTGGCCCCGCAAACTCGATGTTTGTCGGCGGCCCTCGACCGAGAGGCAGAACGGGGAGATGCCTGTGTAAACAAGGCATTTCCCTGTTCTGCCTAGTGACATGTCAAGGATCTACTGCTCCCTGTGATCGGGAGCAGTGATCTCTGTCATGTCACTGGTAGTTCATCCCCCCACATTTAGAATTACTCCTTAGGACACACTTAACCCCTTGGTTGCCCCCTAGTGTTTAACCCCTTCCCTGCCAGTGTCATTTACACAGTAATCAGTGCATTTTTATAGCACTAATCGCTGTATAAATGACAATGGTCCCAAAATAGTGTCAAAGGTGTCCGATGTGTCTGCCATAATGTCGCAGTCGCGATAAAAATCGCAGATTGCCGCCATTACTAGTAAAAAATAAAATAAAAATAAAATGCCATAAATCTATCCCCTATTTTGTAGACGCTATAACTTTTGCGCAAACCAATCAATATACACTTATTGCGATTTTTTTTTTTACCAAAAATATGTAGAGGAATACATATCGGCCTAAACTGAGGAATAAAATTTGTTTTTTTATATATTTTTTGGGGATATTTATTATAGCAAATAGTAAAAAATATTGCTTTTTTTTTCAAAATGGTCACTATTCTTTCGTTTATAGCGCAAAAAATAAAAATCGTAGAGGTGATCAAATACCACCAAAAGAAAGCTCTATTTGTGTGAAAAAAAAGAACGTCAATTTTGTTTGGGTGCAAAGTCGCACGACCGCGCAATTGTCAGTTAAATCAACGCAGTGCGGAATCACAAAAAGTGCTCTGGTCAGGGAGTAAATTCTTCCGGGGCTGAAGTGGTTAAGGAGGCCTGCCCCCTGCCAATCCAGGTTGGGGATTGGTCAGGGCTCCTTAGAACACCCCAGACAGCCCCACCCTTCTTCCCCACCTTCCTTTAGAAGCCTCTAGAAGCAGAAGGGAGGTAAACGTAAGATGAAACTAGCTTACTCTAAGCCATTCCCAGCCCCACAGATCAAAACAAACAATTTACCTGCCCTCAAAAAGCACCTACCTAAGGTAAAGGGTGCTACAGTTGGAACGTTCTTGATAATATATTTCCTTTTAAACCGGACCCCTATTTGTCGTCCCTTTCCTCTTGGGTGCCCACCACCCATCCTCACGCCCGCCTACACTCCCATCAGTGCAGTGCTCCTGTATCCTGTAAACACAGATGCTGGTTTCTGCATACAGGTGCACTGGCAGCTTGGAACTTTGCAGGGTTTGTTTACCCACTCGCATATTTCTTCTGTTATCCTACTCGACCTACCTACCTCCTCTCCACGCTGGCAGCAGAAATTGTAGGTGGGGGGGCTGGTAAGAAAACCCTGAAAAATCCTGAATCTCTTAGTGCAAATGTATATACTGTAGAAGCCAACAACACTGTCCTCAGTACTGCCTAGATCTAACATCTATCTCTGAGGGTATGAATGGCTTTGAATACATTCATACCTATTGATTATGTATGAATGGAATTGAAGGTAAACAAAGCCATTCATATGAATGTGTAAAGCTTAAGTAAGGACAATGGTGACTGACCACTGTACTCACTTCAGAGTTCAGAACTGGGAATGGATTTGCTAACAACCACGTATCCACTCTTAAATGTATACAGAAACAGAAACATAAAATAACTTTTATGACATTTAGGGCACATTTACATCAACGGCTATATTAAAGTGCAGTGGCTGGTGTGTTGTGGGATGATAGTAGTGCCACCAACTGCAGCGTATTACACTGTTCACCTTTTTTTAAACAAACTTTATTGAAATATCACACAATGACATTTCATTAAGTTCTATTGGCTGCAACATGATGCAAAGCAGTAGATTGCTTCACACTGCGCTGAAAAGTAGTGCATGCAATACTTTTTTCAGTGCACACTACCACAACATGGTGGTGTGAACCAGCCAGATAGGAGGCAAGGTATTTTACCTTGTCTTGTGGTGGGACTGCATTGGAATAGCTACACACCAAACTCCTATGACACCTGGTATGAATCTACCCTCACAAAGTGTTGAAAAACAGGACCTGCACAGTGATTTTTACAAGCGAGTGGTTGCTGGGTGTAGGATCTCCTAAACTTGCACATAATGAACAGGGGGATGGGGGCAGTTTGGATCTTTGCCCAGGGAGTTGGATGACCTTGTGTGTTTGTCTATTCACATCTGTCTGCCTATATATTCACATGGATCTTTCAATCAGGTACACCTGAAAAACGGGAAAACCTGATTGTACTGCCCAATGTGAAAGAGGCTTTGTAGAAAAAGAACAACTGGGTTCACACATAAGTTTTAACTTACTGTAAAGTTAGAGTTTACCTTACCCGGAAAAGATTTAAAAAAAAAATGTTTAGCAACTTTTGATAGGTATAATTTACATATAATGTATGTTATTCTTACATATACTCACTAGACATGTGCACACTGAAATATTTTGTTTCGGAATTTCGTTTTCGTCCGAAAAATACATTTATTTAGTTACTCCCGAAATTCGTTTTTATTTATTTTGTTTTTCGTTAGAAATTGCATTCGTCCGAAAATCTGAATTAATTAAGGTCGAATCTGTCATTGAAGGTGTCTGTCAAATGTTCAAAGATTTGACTAGTAATAATTATATTTTTTAATTATTATTACTAGTCAACCAACATTAGAATTTTTCTATAGCCTATGGGCGGATGCATTTGACCGGAAATGTACGATTGCAGCATCGTACAGTTTATCTGCTCCGTCGAATCTTCTTAGAACTTTCGACAGATACCATAAGCCTTTAATGACAGATTTGACATTTGTATGTTTTTCGATGCTTTGTCGAATCTTCGTCGTTCATGTTGAATTGTCAAGTTAGTTCTAGCTATTTTACTGCTCCTCCTCTTTGGTTACAATCAGCCAATAACATTCATCATCATCATTATTTTTATTTTACTTCCCCCACCCAATTCCGGCAGCGATCTTTTCTCTCTATGTCAAATCTTTTCTCTCAATAATGTCGAATCTTTTCTCTCTATAATGTCAAATCTTTTCTCTCTATAATGTCAAATCTTTTCTCTCTATAATGTCAAATCTTTTCTCTCTATGTCAAATCTTTTCTCTCTATGTAGAATAATCTTGGACTAATAGAGGTAAGGTTAGGCACATTCGACCACAGGTTCGGTAGACACACATTGTTATTGTTAGCGTCATGTTGAATCTCCTATCTATATCGAACTGTTGTTGCAACAAAAACAAAAATAAAGCATTTGTTTATGTCGGATCTTTCGGTTTTTGGATTCTGCGCTTTCGTTTTAGTTTGTTAAAACGATAACGAAAATACCTGAAATTCGGACGAAAATGCATTCGGACGAAAACGAATGCACATGTCTAATACTCACCTACCACTTTATTAGGTGTAGGGGATGGTTGCTACTAGTTACTATCATCCACCATATCACCCTGCTGCCAGACCTCCATATATCACTCTCAGAGACAATGAACAGTCATTTTTCTTTGTTTTGTTTTTGTTTATTTGGGGTATATAACTTGGTTGGGGAAAGGGGGTATGTGATGCCCATAGAACAGATCACTTTGCCATCTTCGTTAAAGAATTGTTGATTTAATAGCACTTGCTGAATGCTGATAGGCCAGGGGCCTGCAGTACCCCTTCTTGCGGCCTAGTAGTTTAGCAGTTTTAGTTGGTTGGTGAACTACTGATCCCAGCTAACCCGACTTGCAAATCCTGTGCCCGCAGGCCACATCGATTTGACACAAAACCCCACAGTCTCTCCTCTGGCCTTGCACCCAGCTCCCCTGTCATGCCTCCTCCAGATATCCACTGTGGCTCACTCACTGACCTTCTCCTACCCTGAGTCCATGGTGAAGAATTTACCCGGACATGCGTACCGACTGCTTCTCCAGCTCCTCTGTTCCAGGACACCTCTTCCATGACCGTGTAAGGATTAGGCTCCCTCCCAGCTCCCGAGCTACTCCGCCGAGGTGCGCACCCCCCCCCCAGATGGGGATGGGCCTCCTTCTTGCAGTCTAACACTCCATTCTTCACTTCACCCAGCCAACAACTCCCCTCCAGTGGGCTGGACCTGAGCTTATGAAGGAGACCTGCCCCCTGCCAATTCCAGTTGGGGATTGGTCAGGGCTCCTCACATGAGCTCCCTGTCACTCCAATTTGCAGCCCTGTCCCTCTTCCAGAATATTCTCCCTGGAAGCAGGGGAGGCGACCAAGAACTGAAGCACAGGTGGTCACACCCACTGCTACACTAACCCCTCCCTGCCCCCAGATCAAAAACAAGCAGGCCTAGCATGCAGAATAGGCCTGCCTAAATTTACCTGCCTGGCAGCTATCACAAAAATCCTCAACTCTAACACCTACCTATGGTAGAGGGTGCTACATCCACCCCCCACCAATTTACAGCTGGTCCCCAGCTGTGGGAAAAAATTAAAATTTTTCAAAAATACCTCCTGGCCCAGGAGTAAAGGGCATCCCATATAATAGGTTGGATGGGGGAAGGGAGAAAACTTGGACGGGGCTATGCACAAATAAATTAAGCACAAAAATATAATACATTTTACATTGTACATTTTAGTCACACATTTACACTGTACACTGTTTGAGCATAGATTCCTAACTACAGGTCCCTGCAGCTAGGTTCATACAAGTGGAGCCAGAGCATTGCTCCCTCAGGAGGAATACACTGCCTCACACAGGTCTTCATCTGTCAGGCGGTGGAGATGGACAGCCGTCCCATCTCTGGCATTCCTAAAAGAAGGCACAAACAACAAACACAACCTAACTATACATTATATCTACACAAAACCATTCACCACTGAGAGGGGGTTACTATCCTCTCTTTGGTGAAACTGCTTCCATATTTACAGTCTAGGCATGTATTTTCCTGTCTGCTTTCACCCTACCAGGAGGGATCTAGGGAACCTCCTGAAGAGCACAGCCAGACATACATGCATGGTTGGTGGAAACTCTCTTTGCTCCTGAATGGAGGGGCCCCTCCCAAAGTGGCAGGCAGCAAGAGGTTTGGCAGGCACAGTACACCCTACAACTCCATCAGGCACACTGGGTGGCAGGCAAACACTGTCCCTGCAAGAAAGTTGTGTCTCTGGAGAAAAGGACACATGCCCTGCCCTGTCCTTGCAGTCCCTGTGGCTGCTTCTACCTGGGGGCTGCACAGCCCAGCAGTCCTCCTCACAGATAGTAGCGTGGATACGGCAACCTCCTCTGGCTATCCCCCTCAGACGGAGACCGAGTGGCTCCTGTTAGGCCGACCGGCCTTTACAACCAGGACCCAGTCTTTGTAGATTGCACGCCCCAACTTCTATTCCTCCCGAATGTCCTTGAACTGGGCCCAAGTACCACTCTCTGGCACCCTCAAAGGTTTGGGGATGTGCAAGTACTCCGAGATCATGTCATCCTTCCACTCTCCCGTGAGTTCTCAATGACGTCCATGACATGGGATGGGACATAAGGTTAGTCAAGACCCCACTCCAGAGCAACCCTATGTTGGACCTCCCTTTGGAAGCAGGAGAGCCTGGGCATTTCTTTGGGTTTTTCTCTGCCAGGCATAACACAGGCATCCTGGGCTTTGATCACCCACTGCTTGTAGGTGGGTGCTCTGGTCTGGGTAGTAGAGGGTCGACTTACGAAGAGTCTGCTGGTTAAAACTGGGGTCCATACTGGGGGCTGTGGTTCTTCCATTACCTCAGAATGAGTCTCTGTTGAAGGGGAATTCCCTGTCTCCCACTCCTCCTCACTGGAGCCTTCCCCCTGGGGACAACCAGGAGAACCGATTCTCAACGAACCCAAACTTCTCCAGTATTCTGGGTGAACCCCAATCTATGACCCGGCCCTCGCTCACCTCATCCAGCTCACCTGATGGCACTCCTTCCTCCAGCATTGGCTCCTTCTGGACAGGCACAGCAAGGGATTTAGAGCAGGCTGTCTCTTCAGGGATATCATCCGATGGCTGCACACTGGCACCTGCAGTCACCAGGCCCCTGGCTAGGCCACGGGTCTCCGCAGCATCCTCTTCTCCCTGTATGTCCGGGATCTCTGTGGCTGACACACCTGATGGTAACTCCTCCCCATCTCTGGCTGGTGATCCTTGGCCCTCTCCTGCAGCTGTGGCACACATAGTCCTGAAAGCAGGTTGGTCATGTAGTACCTTGATTCCTGCTGTACAGGCCCTAGCCAGGTTTGTGGCTCCACACAATGGCTGCACCAGGCCCAGGTGGTGACTCCTGCTGTTTGGATGTTGCACCTGGGACAAAGTAGACACAGCCGCTCCACTCCTCCAATCACCCCAAGGCGAGTCCTCCACAGAGCTCCAGTCGGATGCCGGTGTCTACCAGCGTCTGATCCAGTTCAGGCAACCACTGCACAGCAGGCATCCTCCGACCACCCTCCGCCATCTTCAGCAGCCTCGTGGTATGCGCAGCACCCTGGTCTCCCTCAGCTTCCTCCGCCGGGGTGTGACTCCTCCCCTCTGCTCATTTAGCGTGCGAGAAACTGTAGAGCAGGCTCCAGACAGTGCGCACTGTAGTGACACCTGATGGCAGGCTCTAAAAATTACAGGCTCTGTCCAGGCATGTAGTATGGAAACTGCATCACAGAAGCTGGAAACTGAAGGCAGGCAAACTGTACAGTGATCTGTACAGTGATCACCCTTAACAACAGTAAAGTCTCTCCTTAAACATCTCACTGTGTGGGACTGACCATGCAGCATCCCGTCGTAGACATTCCCTGGTTACATTCCGTTACTAGGGGCAACAGCAGACATTTCAACTCCCTCCCAAGTGGGGACTGGCAAAATTAACAAGTCAGTTCCCATAGACTGCAATGGTATTTTTTGTATAACTTTTGCCCATGTTAGGCTCTTTGTTTGCCCCCCCCCCCGGACCAGGGGGTGTTTGTCCCATCTCTAAATTAGAAGCATGCTGGATGATGTGCTTCATTTTGGACAGGGGGGGGGGGCTTATTTTGTGCTAGCTGCATTCGTGTTGGACTGAGCACATCCTTAACAGGTGTACCCACTTTGAAGTTCAGTCTCTACATTGGGTGAACTTGCATTTTGGGTGTTTCATGGACTGTGCATGTGTTTTCAATTGCCTCATTAGCACACAAACTTAGGTTATACAAAGCTTACAGATAGCATTCTCTCCCTTGCCCTGAAAAGAGGCAAGATTGTGTGTGTGTGGCTGGCCGGCAAAAAGTACATTTTGGTGTCCTTATCGAGTTTGTAACACATGTATTTTATTTGTTATGTCTTTGCAAAACAGATGTTGGTTTTACTTTTGTTGATTGTATTTTTTTGTGTGGGGGATATGTTCCCCTGAAATATTTTTGATGTTGTTAATGTGTTTCGTTTGTTCACTTTGATTTAATTGTCTGTACTGCATTATTTTGCTAAATCTTTCTCAAGATGTTGTGACTAATGTTTCAAATTTACATACATGTTTTTTTGGCTTCCCTTTCTTTTTTTCCCAAGTCCTGTTTTGTTGACCAATAAAATTTGATGCAAAGTTTGATGTTTTTTGTTTTCTATGCAACAAATGTGACAGCTGCAGCTTAACTAGGCTGACTAGCATGTCAAAACAAAACAGGTGTGATTTGTCTAACCTGGTGCCTTCATGGTAGCATATGCATGGATTGTGTGCTGCCATGGATAGTCACCAGGAAATGAAAAATACAGAGCGGTAAGTGTTCAATTTTCCTTTTTACTGCATTGGTTCTCAGCCTCAGTCCTCAAGTACCCCCCAACAGGACATGTTTTGTGAATTTATCTTATCGAGAATAGCTGTCCAAAATACCAAACCATTGACAGATTTAAAGCACATGTGCAAGATGAAGGAAAACCTGCAAACATGGCCTGTTGGGGGTACTTGAGAAGGACTGATTTAGAGCACTGCACTTAAAAATAGCTCAAGGCAATACTATTCGCATTGTGGGCATTTGAGGGAAACCAAGTGTTAGAACCCCTGCTTGTTTTTTTTAGGTTGGGCTTTGTGTCCCTTTTAGTAAAATTGGCTTCACTTCCTGTCACACAGCTAAACAGGAAGTGAAGGTAAAACCCTACAACAATGTCTTTTCTTGGGGACACACAGATCAATCTAACTAGTGTCCCCATTAAGCAAATTGCACTCTAGCACTTTGTTGTGTACACCCCAAATCATTAGGAAGTTTAGGGTTTAGTAAAGGCAAATCCACTCTGCAGTACAAGTGTAGTTGCTGAAAATCTGAGGGGAAGCACTGGTGATTTTAACATCCAATCATGTAGAAGCAAAGATGGTGTTTTTTTTTAGTTTCCTTGCATGTCCCCCTTGGATATTCAGCAATTGCACTTGTAGTGCAAAGTGGATTTGCCTTTAGTAAATAAACCCCAAAGTCCAAGATACCTAATAATTTGGGGTGTACCCAGCAAAATGCTGGAGTGCAATGTACATAATGGGGAAACTATTTAGATTGACCTGTGTATCCCCAAGGAAAGACATTGGTAGGGATTTACCCTCACTTCCTGTGTGGCTATGTGACAGGAAGTGAATCATTTGGAAGGATAAAGTGGCCAAATTTGGGAGTTGTCTTCACCCTATCAGAGGTGCAGACATCCTCAAAAACTGTCCAGACTTCTAATCCCTCTGCACTCTATCCCCAAGCAAAAATAAGAAAGGATTTAATTTAGTTTAACTTTGCAAAGACACATTCCTAAGTTCAATTGTGATGCATGTCAATGGCCCATTTAGACCCTCTTTAACCACTTGAGATCAGCACTATAGCTGATTGACGGCCACAGCACGGTCCTCAACAGGGATGAGCCGAACACCCCCCTGTTCGGTTCGCACCAGAACCTGCGAACAGACAAAATGTTCGTGTAAACTTTAGAACCCTATTAAATACAATGGACTCGAACGTTCGAAATCTAAAGTGTTAATTATAAAGGCTAATATGCAAGTTATTGTCCTAAAAAGTGTTTGGGGACCTGGGTCCTGCCCCAGGGGACATGTATCAATGCAAAAAGAAGTTTTAAAAACGGCCGTTTTTTCGGGAGCAGTGATTTTAATAATGCTTAAAATGAAAAAATAAAAGTGAAATATTCCTTTAAATTTCGTACCTGGGGGGTGTGTATGATATGCATGTGAAGTGGCGCATGTTTCCCGTGCTTAGAACTGTCCCTGCAAAAAATGTCATTTTTGAAAGAAAAAAAATGCATTTAAAACTGACTCGCGGCTATTAATGAATTGTCGGCTCCCGGCAATACATACAAAAGTCATTGAGAAAAAAAAAAAAAAAAAGCGTGGGGGTTCCCCAGAATTCAATTACCAGGCCCTTCAGATCTGGCATGGATTTTAAGGGGAACTCCACCCCAAGTTTAAAAAAAAAATGGCGTGGAGTCCCCCTAAAAATCCATACCAGACCCCTTATCCGAGCACGCAACCTGGCCGGCCGCAGGGGAAAAGGGGGGGACGAGAGAGCGGCCCCCCCTCCCTCCTGAACCGTACCAAGCCACATGCCCTCAACATGGGGAGGATGTCCCCATGTTGATGGGGACAAGGGCCTCATCCCCACAACCCTTGCCCGGTGGTTGTGGGGGTCTGCGGGCGGGGGGCTTATCGGAATCTGGAAGACCCCTTTAACAAAGGGGACCCCCAGATCCCGCCCCCCCCTATGTGAATTGGTAACGGGTACATTGTACCCCTACCATTTCACGAAGAAAGCGTAAAAAAAATGTTTAAAAAAACACACAAACACCTTGAAAAAGTCCTTTATTTAAAAAAATAAATAAATAAACATTCCAGCGGTGAAATCCAGTGTCCCGCGGCGATCCCGATGTCCAGCGCTGTCCTTCATTGGTTGTGCCTGAGCGGACCTGATGGGGAACTCCCTCTCAGTATTTTAAATGTATAGACCCGCCCCTTCTAAAGTTCCCCATCAGGTCCGCTCAGCGGACCAGATGCGGAACATGAGAAGGGGCGGGTCTATACATGTATTACCAAAGTGAGAGCAGTTCCCCATCAGGTCCGCCCCCTCGGTATGTCAGACCCGCCTACGTCATTGGCTTGAGCGGGGAACTTCCTTCACTGTGTAATTTAAATTTACATAGTGAAGGAAGTTCCCCGCTCAAGCCAATGACGTAGGCGGGTCTGACATACCGAGGAGGCGGACCTGATGGGGAACTGCTCTCACTTTGGTAATACATGTATAGACCCGCCCCTTCTCATGTTCCGCATCTGGTCCGCTGAGCGGACCTGATGGGGAACTTTAGAAGGGGCGGGTCTATACATTTAAAATACTGAGAGGGAGTTCCCCATCAGGTCCGCTCAGGCACAACCAATGACGGACAGCGCTGGACATCAGGATCGCCGCGGGACACTGGATTTCACCGCTGGAATGTTTTTTGTTTTTTTTTTTAAATAAAGGACTTTTTCAAGGTGTTTGTGTGTTTTTTTAAACATTTTTTTACGCTTTCTTCGTGAAATGGTAGGGGTACAATGTACCCCTTACCAATTCACATAGGGGGGGGCCGGGATCTGGGGGTCCTCTTTGTTAAAGGGGTCTTCCAGATTCCGATAAGCCCCCCGCCCGCAGACCCCCACAACCACCGGGCAAGGGTTGTGGGGATGAGGCCCTTGTCCCCATCAACATGGGGACATCCTCCCCATGTTGAGGGCATGTGGCCTGGTACGGTTCAGGAGGGAGGGGGGGCCGCTCTCTCGTCCCCCCCTTTTCCCCTGCGGCCGGCCAGGTTGCATGCTCGGATAAGGGGTCTGGTATGGATTTTTAGGGGGACTCCACGCCATTTTTTTTTTAATTTGGGGTGGAGTTCCCCTTAAAATCCATGCCAGATCTGAAGGGCCTGGAATGGATATTTGGGGGAACCCCACGTCAATTTTTTTTTTTATTTGCGGCGGGGTTCCCCTTAATATCCATTCCAGACCTGAAGGGCCTGGTAATTGAATTCTGGGGAACCCCCACGCTTTTTTTTTTTTTTTTATCAATGACTTTTGTATGTATTGCCGGGAGCCGACAATTCATTAATAGCCGCGAGTCAGTTTTAAATGCATTTTTTTCTTTCAAAAAT
The DNA here is from genome assembly GCA_029206835.1 of Rana muscosa. NCBI lineage: Eukaryota > Metazoa > Chordata > Amphibia > Anura > Ranidae > Rana > Rana muscosa. The sequence continues at coordinate 212,974,150 of CM055124.1, read as the reverse complement.
GACACTTTTTGCAGGGACAGTTCTAAGCACGGGAAACATGCGCCACTTTACATGCATATCATACACACCCCCCAGGTACGAAATTTAAAGGAATATTTCACTTTTATTTTTTCATTTTAAGCATTATTAAAATCACTGCCCCCGAAAAAACGGCCGTTTTTAAAACTTTGTTTGCATTGATACATGTCCCCTGGGACAGGACCCGGGTCCCCAAACACTTTTTAGGACAATAACTTGCATATAAGCCTTTATAATTAGCACTTTAGATTTCTCCCATAGATTTTTCGAATTTGCCGCGAACACCCCAATTTGTTCGCTGTTCGGCGAACGGGCGAACAGGCAATGTTCGAGTCGAACATGAGTTCGACTCGAACTCGAAGCTCATCCCTAGTCCTCAATTGCCTGGAGTCCGTCAATAGACGTCCTCCCCTTCGCGCACGCGCTGTGGTCACCGAGTCACTGAGACTCGGGTGATCACAGATCCGAGTAAGGGGCCGATCCCTGCCCCTTACCATGTGATCAGCTGTCAGCCAATAACAGCTGATCACGTGATGTAAACAAAAGCTCGGTAATGTTTTTTTATTTCTCCTTGCGCTGACTGCGTGAGCAGAAAAAAAGGCAATCCCCGGCTTATGTGCAAGGGACATCGGGCCCGAAGAGGAAGAGGCAATTCTGTGTCATCTGTGACAATTAGTAGCCCCTGCCAGTGCCACCTATCAATGCCCACCACTGGTGCCAATCAGTGCCACCTAGCAGTGCTGCCTATCAGTGCCCATCACTGCCAACTATCATTGCCCATCACTGCCAACTATCTTTGCCACCTAGCAGTGCCACTTCTCAGTGCCCACCGGTGCCAACTAGCAATGCCACCTCACAGTGCCCACCCTTGCTGCCTTATCGGTGCCCATCAGTGTAGCCCATCAGTGCCCATCAGTGCAGCCTATCGGTGCCCATCAGTGCAGTCTCAGCAGTGTACATCAATGAAGGAGAAATATTACCTTTTTTCAAAATTTTCGAAACAAAATATTATAATATCCTAAAAAAAAAATGTATTCGGTCTTTTGTATTTATAGAAAAAAACAAAAAACAAACGCAGAGGTGATCAAATACCACCAAAAGAAAGCTCTATTTGTGTGAAAAAAATGTTTAAAATGTAATTTAGTTACAGTGTCGTATGACCGCGCAATTATCATTCAAAGTGCATCAGCGCTGAAAGTTGAAAATTGGTCTGGGCAGGAAGGGGGTTTAAGTGCCCAGTAAGCAAGTGGTTAATATAAGGCTACATGCACACAGACGTTTTTACAGCTGCTTGTTTGAGCGTTTTTTGCAGCTTAAAAATGCATCTCCATGTTAGCCTAGGGCCTCATGCCCACCATGGCGTTTTTGAGCTGTAAATGGCATAGCCGTTTTTAGGCCCCATGTACACTGGACGCTGGTGCTAAGTATTCTGAACGAAGGTTGAAACTGGGGTTTATAAATGCGTGTTTTGCCGCGTTTGCATGCCGCGTTTAGCCGCGTTTTAACGTGTTTGCGTCTATAAGCGTTTAGTTAGGAAACATCATATGGACACTCCCTAAGCTCAAAAAACAGTATTATTAACCATTTCAGCCTTTTTGTGAGACCAGAGTGAGTAGCAGCAGCTGAGAGAGCAGCAGTGTACTTGTATTTAGCGTGTTACTTGCCACATCACCTGCCACAAGTTGTGGATTGTCCACTTGCCACGTCACCTGCCACGTCACCTGCCACATCACCTGGCCACGTCACTTGCCACAAGCTGTGGATTGTCCACAATGCAATGCAAGCAATTACAGTTTTTTAAATATATTTTTAATGGTTTTTCATGATTTGCCATCATTTTTGAGTTTTTCAATGTAAAAAAATAGGTCACCTTTAAAAACGCTTATAAACGAAAACGCGGCTAAACGCCGGTACAGCGTTTAGCCGCGTTTGGCGTCTGAAACGTAGAAATCTTTGGTGTCTGAACACATTTTTTTGCTTTCTGAAAAACGAGGTTAAACGCAACTGCCTAAGGGCCAGTTCACACCTTGGAAACACAGTTCGGATGTGTTCCAGGTGCTTTTCTGCATGCGCGTTTTGATGCGTTTTTGATGAAGTCCAGTGCTTTTTTTCCCCCTCTTTTTTGTTAGGCCTCATGCCCACGAAAGCTAGTACAGACCAAGAAGAAAGCGGTGTTTTTAACGTGATTTTTTTCCACGTTTTGCATTGAGTTCAATGCACGTTTCCCCGTGCTAGCTTTCAGCCGCGTTTTTCTTTCTCTATTCAAAATCAATGGTTCCCTAAGGGAGCCCATTCATTTAAATAGAGGTCGCACCAGAAGTCGGATCAAGATGATCTGACTTGCGGGGGCGACTCGTGTGCGGAGAACCTTGAAGGGGAACCCCTGCGAAAATGTGAAAAAAAAATTGCGTGAGGTTCCCCCCAGGACGATACCAGACCCTTCGGTCTGGTAAGGATCTTGAGGGGAAGCCCCCACACCCAGAAAAAGGGTGTGGGGGTTCCCCCAGGATCCATACCAGACCCTTATCTGAGCACGCAGCCCGGCAGGTCAGGAAAGGGGGGTGAGCGAGCGCCCCCTCCCTCCTAGACCATACCAAGCCACATGCCCTCAACATGGGGGGGTTGGTGCTTTGGGGAAGGGGGGGCAATGCACCCCCCCACCCCAAAGCACCTTGTCCCCATGTTGATGAGGACAAGGCCATTGGTTGTCGGGGTCTGTGGGCGGGGGGGCTTATCGAAATCTGGGAGCCCCCTTTAATAAGGGGGCCCCCAGATCCCGGCCCCCCAACCTATGTAAATGAGTATGGGGTACATCGTACCCCCACCCATTCACCTGGGGAAAAAAGTGTAAGAAAAAAAAACACACTACACAGGTTTTAAAAGTAATTTATTAGGCAGCTCCGGGGGTCTCTTCCTTCCGACTTCGGGGGTCTCTTTGGACTTCAAGGGTCTGTTCCAACTTCGAGGGTCTGTTCCGACTTCGGGGGTCTCTTGCGACTTTGGGGGTCTCTTGCGACTTTGGGGGTCTCTTGCGACTTCGGGGGTCTCTTCCGACTTCTCTGCTCTCTTCTCCCGGTCTCTGGTTCTTCTGCCGGGCTCCTCCGCACGGCAGAAGGCAGAAAGCACAGGAGAGCGGGAAAAGAGGCTGGAGAGAGCGGAGAAGTCGGAAGAAGACCCCCAATGTCGGAAGAAGACCCCCGGAGCTGCCTAATAAATTACTTTAAAAAGCTGTCTAGTGTGTTTTTTTTTATTGACACTTTTCCCCCAGGTGAATGGGTAGGGGTACGATATACCCCATACTCATTCACATAGGGTGGGGGGCCAGGATCTGGGGGCCCCCTTATAAAAGGGGGCTCCCAGATTCCGATAAGCCCCCCGCCCGCAGACCCCAACAACCAACGGCCAGGGTTGTCGGGAAGAGGCCCTTGTCCCCATCAACATGGGGACAAGGTGCTTTGGGATGGGGAGCCGCAGGGCGCCCCCTGCCCCAAAGCACCCACCACCCATGTTAAGGGCATGCGTCCTGGTACGGTTCGGGGGGGGGGGGGCGCTCGCTCGTCCCCACCCCCCTTCCTGACCGGCCGGGTTGCATGCTCGGATAAGGGTCTGGTATGGATTTTGGGGGGACCCCCACGTCGTTTTTTCGGCATAGGGGTTCCCCTTGAAATCCATACCAGGCCTAAGGGCCTGGTATGTTCTTGGAGGGGAACCCATGCCAGTTTTTTATTTAAAATTTGGCGTGGAGTTCCCCCTCATGATTCATACCAAACACAGGGGACAGCGAGCGCAAGGTGTACAGTACCCTGTCGCCGAGAACCAGCGTGATGGGATCGCGCTGGAAACATTCTCGTGGGCAGGTACTGGCAAAGCAGCCTGTCCTGGAGGCGACTTCAAGTCACTCCAAGTCGCGCTGTGGTTCAAGCTCAAGTCGTGTCCAAGTTGCCTTGCGCTCAATGTCGTGTTGCCCCTGTGTGAACCGGCTCTCAAGGTTCTCCGCACACGAGTCGCCCCGCAAGTCGAATCATCTTGATCCGACTTCAGGTGCGACCTCTATTCAAATCAATGGGCTCCCATAGGGAACCATTGATTTTGAATAGAGACAGAGAAACACTGCTGATATTAATTAGAAAATCCCTTACGCCGGTAGGATTTTTTTATTTACTATCACATTGCGCGTCGGGGTGCGCCGGTTCATACGGCCAATCAATAATTTATCTGGCGCACCAATTAAGGTATGAATCGGCGCAGCACAGGGTTCTTAGTAAATCACCCCCAAAGTGTGGTTCAATGGCCAATTTGTTCCATTTACAAAGGGGTCTGTTGTGTGTAAAGACCTCATGTGGCAATCGCAGAAGCTAGAAAAAGTGGTAGGGACCTGCAGGACAGTAAAAGGACCGTGAAAAAAGTAATTGAAAATATGAGACAGAAAACAGAGGTCAATGTATATTTGGTAAATTAACGTAAGACAATGTATTATAGGAACTGGCACTTTAAAGGATGTAAATCTAAATTACAACTTGGCTTATATAATGTAGACATTTAACATTTATTTGTGTAAAGGTTTTAGAAATAATGTCTACAAGAAACACATCTCATATGCCACAAAATTCCCCATCACATTTTTTTATACTCCAGGGGTGTGTCAATTCTGATAAACAAAATGTTACCCTTTGAATGTCTATCAGTTTTCAGTGATTAAAAATATCATTATCCACTTAAGCCCCGGACCATTTGGCTGGCCAAAGACCAGGCCACTTTTTGCGATTCGGCACTGTGTCGCTTTAACTGACAATTGCGTGGTCGTGCGACGTGGCTCCCAAACAAAATTGACGTTGTTTTTTTCCCACAAATAGAGCTTTCTTATGGTGGTATTTGATCACCTCTGCAGTTTTTATTTTTTGCTCTATAATCAAAAATAGAGCGACAATTTAAAAGAAAATTCAATATTTTTTACTTTTTGCTATAATAAATATCTCCAAAAAAATATAAAAAAATGTTTTTTTCCTCAATTCAGGCTGATACCTATTCTTCTACATATTTTTGGTAAAAAAAATCGCAATAAGCATTTATTGATTGGTTTGCGCAAAAGTTATAGCGTCTACAAAATAGGAAATAGTTTTATGGCATTTTTATTACAATTTTTTTTTTACTAGTAATGGAGGCGATCAGCGATTTTTTTCGTGACTGCGACATTACGGCGGACACATCGGACACTTTTGACACCATTTTGGGACCATTGTCATTTTTACAGTGATCAGTGCTATAAAAATGCACTGATTACTGTAAAAATGACACTGGCAGTGAAGGGGTTAACCTGTAGGGGGCGCTGAAGGGGTTAAGTGTGTCCTAGGGAGTGATTCTAACTGTTAAGGGGCGTGGCTATGAGTGACACGTCACTGATCGCTGCTCCCGATGAGAAGGAGCATACGATCAGTGACATGTCACTAGGAAGAACGGGGAGATGTTGTGTTTACACTGACATCTCCCCGTTCTTCAGCTCCGTGACACGATCGCGGGACACCGGCGGACATTGAGTCCGTGGGTCCCACGGGCACGGTCATGGAGCTCGCGACAGGGTGGCGAGCGCGGTGGCGGCTGCGCGCGCAAATTAAAGGGGACGTACCTGTACGCCCATTTGCCCAGCCGTGCCATTCTGTCGACGTAAATGATCGTGCGGCGGTCCTTAAGCGGTTATACAGTATAATTCTATAATATAAGGTGTATAACCAACCTGTAATTCTGGTTGCACTTTAACATTCCTCATACTTAGATAGGGATCTATTTTAGTTGAGCACACACTCTTTTCTCCACTTTCCAAACCCACGCTCCCTTTATTGGATTATAACCTGACCCTAGATCCCCAATTGAAGAGACTGCTACTCCTCCCTTCCAAACCTCAATTCCTAACTGACCGGTGTAAAGCCCTATCCTTTTAGACCTATGGAGCTGGAAATATCACCAAATATATCAAATGATATACTCTTGTCAATAAAAAAAAACCTACAGAGCTTTGTCCCGAATACATTAAGCACTTGCATCTCTCAAACTATCACCAACCACTTCATTGTTAAGGTCGCCCAAACAACAGCATTATTCGCAACTGATAGTTTATGAAGAGTGAGCTCATTGTAGTTGACCATGAAGGAGGTCTATGAGAATGTAGACAAAGACCAACAACAGTCTGGGCACTGAAAGAAGAAACAGTAAATGTTGCTGCTGAATGGGCCTTAAGGGATTACACATGGGCATCATTTGTAAAATCCATAAATACGTATTGTAAGCAATAATGCCAAATGCTCATAGTTTTACAGAGCAAGTACACTAGGGTGCAAGAGAACACAATAACAACTTTAATAAAATAACCTTTCAAAACTTGCTAAAACACCATGGGGAGCTAGATCTTCAGTAAATAACCCTAGCCCATGTAGCGCTACCCCCAGTTAAGAGAGCCGCTGGATTTGTTTTCGGGCCCTGTGTACAGCACCACCAACCCCCGGCAATCTTACTCGACCCACTCTGGCACAGTTAGTCTAGGGTTATCTCTGTATCACATTCAATAGTATTGCAAGGGATAATCTCTTAGCAGTAAGACAACACACTGAAGCAAGGGATTAAATATAACAGTTTACTCTTATCCCAAAGGTAGCATAGGCAGAATACAACACATGCAACTGGCTTGCAGAGCCCTGCAGAAATCAATACAGCACACAATAATGGCGCTGCGCGGTACTTCACAACGCGTAGCTATTATGGTATGCGCGCCCTATGGCGCACTAAACAATATCTGAACTCCCCACCCCAGTCAGGCCTGACATGGAATAAATCTCAGTCACTTCCTATGGGAATTTCTTCGCATGCCAGCTTTCGGTGGTGCACTTGATAAATAGTACTTTGTAATCCACAACCAGGCAATAACTTGGAACACTATACTGGGGGGAACACTTCAACTCTGTCCTGCTACCGGTCCCCCCGGGGAACAGCAAACAAACAAAACTGTGGGCCTATGCAGTCTATAGGCCTGAACACGGCACAGTCTATTGGTCTGGGCAGGTGCCCGCTCACCACTCCGGACGTGATCCCAGTCTGGGACGTCCACCCTGCCGTGTATCCGCACACAGCGTCTGCAACGATCGGGTCCCCGATCCAACTGATGTCCTCACTCGACAAGTCAGGTGCCACCCAGGCTCCGCAGTGGGGTGGAAGGCTCTTTGAAAGTTGCGCAAGGCCTAGGCTTTAGGCCTTGCACTGCAGCAGATCCGCACAGGAAGAAACTCTAGCTTGCAGCGCGGTGTCCAAAGAGGCCAAGCTCCGCCTCGCCTCCTCCTTAAATAACCCCTCCCATGAGTCTCTGCGGTGGCTAACTGCACTCTGGGTGCCAAACGGGGTTCTGGGTAACGTAGTCCCGGGGCCTTAAAGGAGACCCCGCTACACACAAAAAATCGTTCTACCAGTTGCTTCGATTTTTAAACATGGGGGGAAAAACCCTGGCAAAGTGCATGCTTTTCTGACAAATGCAAAGTGCCCCACGAGTCACAATCCCTGGCCTTAGGACACATCACAATACAGTTATCACTGGCACAAGCAAATTAATAGACAATTCAATAAATTGTATTCTGCCCTATATACGATCAAAATATCATACACCCAACAGAACCTAGCTTGGTTTTTAGACATCATTCAGTTCTTACCTGAGCCCCCTCTCGATCCAGCAATGTCCACAAGAGCCTTGCCTCTCTGGGGACTCGTACTCCTGATTGGCTTTTGGCAGTAGCGGGAGCCATTGGCACCTGCTGTTGCCAATCACAGCCAGTGAGCCCATCAAGAGATGGAGGGGGCAGGGCTGAGCAAGGCCGAGCTGTCCATTCACACACGGAGCCGCAGGTCGGGAGCGTGCCTGCTTGGGTGCCCCCACAGCAAGTTGCTTGCTGTGGGGGCACCCGGCAGGAGGGAGGAGCCAGGAGAGCAAGCGTGGGACCCGAGAAGAGGAGGATCTGGGCTGCTCTGTGCAAAACCATTGCACAGAGCAGTTGAGTATAAAATGTTTGTTATTTAAAAATAAATAAAAAAAAAACGTTATTATCGTTTTCATAATCTCTAAAAATTTAGAGGTCTATCAGAAAGCACTTACCCAAGGTTCATTACAGACTCTATGGCCCCTTTCACACTGGGTCGGTTTGCAGGCGCTATTTTGTTAAAAATAGCGCCTGCAAACCGAGCCTAAACAGCGGCTGCTGTCTCTCCAATGTGAAAGCCCGAGGAACGTGAAAAAAAGTCCTGCTAGCCGCATCTTTGGAGCGGTAAGAGGAGCGGTGTGTTTACCGCTCCTCCACCGCTCCTTCCCATTGAAATGAATGGGACACTGCGGTAATACCGCCCGCAAACCGTGGCTGTAGCCGCGGTTTGCGGGTGGTATTAACCCTTTTTCGGCCGCTAGCGGGGGTTAAAACCGAATACCTCAGCAATCCCGACGGTATAGCGCCGCTAAAAATAGCGGCGCTATACCGCCACCGCACCCACCTCCCCAGTGTGAAACCGGCCTATGAGGGAAGCATTAGTAATTGTTCTCCTCAAACCAGACAAAGACATAGAATAAAACTGTCCTGTATCTATCTTTGATCAGGGCTTTTTTTCTCAGAGAATAGGTGCAGGTACACCCCCCTTCTGAGTTACAACTTGTCTCCGACGCTACCCACCTCCGAGCACTATCTCTTGGTTCCACCCCTACACACCTCCCAGTACTGCCCCTATTGGAAAATACAGAACCAAGTATCATTTTGTGGTGCTTAGTACTTTGTATGGATTTTGTTAATGATGACAAGAATAGCATAAGAAAAAAAAACAGTAACAATAGACCCCCCAGCAACGATCAATCCCCCAAGCAACAACAGACTCCCCCCCCCAGCGGCAATAGATATACCCAGGGCCGCCATCAGGGGGGTACAGGCAGTACACCTGTAAGGGGCCCGGATGGCAACCCCCCTTTTTTTTGTAAGGGGCCCAGAGGTCCCCAGGGCCCCGGATGGCAACCCCCCCTTTTTTTTTTATATTTTATTTTATTTATTTATTTTTTAATGTAAGGGGCCCAGAGGTCCCCAGAGGCCCGGCGGTCCCCAGGGCCCCGGATGGCAACCCCCCTTTTTTCCTTTTTTTTTGTCCTTTTTTTTTCGTCAGCACCCAAAGCCCCCCCCTGACCTCAACACTTTGCGGCGGAGCAGCACCCCCTGCTTCTCAATTCGTGGCACCCCCCCCCGCTTCTCAATTTGCAGTGGCAGCACCCCCCGGTTCTCCTCTGATCCAGGGGGCCCATGCCTGAAGCTGTGTAAGGGGCCCCAAAATTCCTGATGGCGGCCCTGGATCTACCACAGCAACAATAGACTCCCCACAACAAAATATCCCCCAGTGATAGATAGATCTCTCAGCAGCTAGCATCAACAGTAGATCTCTCCCAGCAACAAATGACCCCACAGCAAAAATAGACCCTCCACCAGCAACAATAGACCTCCCCCAGCAACACTAGACCCCCCACAACAATAGATCCCTCAGCATCCAGCATAAATAGACCCTCCAGCACAGCCCAGCGCCCCTTGCCATTACATACATTTAGTGCTGGAGGCAATAACGCTGAAAAAAAAAGTAATGTTTTTGCATAATGGTGATGTACATTTTTTGGCCCTGCAAACACACCATTACAAATATTTAAAGGTTATACCTCAGCACACAAGAATACAAATTTAGATGGTTATACTGTATGTCAACATACAGGCAGTGAAGCTTACCTGGTGGAGTCCCTCAACATACCCAAGGCTATTATTCTGTGGAAACTTTGGATAGTTTTGCCCAGAATGAGATTTGGACCTTGATTATAAAATACCGTATTTGCCAGCGTATAAGGCGACTGGGCGTATAAGATGACCCCCTAATTTTCCAGCTAAAATGTTGGTTTTGGGATATACTCGCCGTATAAGACGACCCCTTCCGACGAGTCATGCCTCACCTCACTGTGCCATTGCATGCCTCACCTCACTGTGCCATTACATGCCTCACTGTGCCATTAGATGCCTCACTGTGCCATTACATTCCTCACTGTGCCATTACATGCCTCACTGTGCCATTACATGCCTCACTATGCCATTACATGCCTCACTGCCATTACATGCCTCACTGTGCCATTACATGCCTCACTGTGCCATTACATGCCTCACTGTGCCATTACATGCCTCAGTGCCATTACATGCCTCACTGTGTCATTGCATGCCTCACTGTGCCATTACATGCCTCACCTCGACGATCCCATACCTTATCCCTGTATGCAGAGTCAGTCAGACCGCAGGCGTCCATTGTTCAAAAGCTGCGCATCCTCCTCGTGCTGTTCCGTGATAGGCGGAAAACTAATTTTCCCAGCAGAGCCTCTGTTCAGTGTTCCGCCTATCATGGATGCCCTCTCGTCCGAGGCCGAGGATGAGAAGACATCCGTGATAGGCGGAACACTGAACAGAGGCTCTGCTGGGAAAATTAGTGTTCCGCCTATCATGGAACAGCACGAGGAGGAGGCGCGGCTTTTAAACAATGGATGGCCGCGGTCTGACTGAGACTCTGCATACAGGTACCGGCATATAAGACGACCCCCGAGTTTTGAGGCATATTTTAAAGCATAAAAGGTCATCTTATACGCCGGAAAATACGGTAGATGTAAATATCAATCCAGAAGTTACAGTGTGGACAAACAACCTTAATTCTTCATCTATCTAAATTAAACAGGGAATAAGACAAAGATGCCCTTTATCCCCGTTCCTATTTTCATTGGCAAAAGAGCTATTTGCTAATTTATTAGGACAGTCCTCAATAATGAAGGGGCTTACCCAGACCAAACTTGAGTATAATACTTCTCGAATGTTATAGAATGCATTAAGAACTAGAATGTTATAGAATGCATTAAGAGGAAAAACCCATTTGACTTACTGGGATGCATTAACCTAATAAAAGTGATCTACAACCTATCATTATCCCCAGTATATATAACTAACAAACATTTCCCATCTATACATTCTGTACTTGTTTTCTTTATTTTGAATAGGATGGTGCCACGCATTAGCAGACTCAGTCTGCAAGCACACAAAGACATAGGTAACCTATTGGTGAAATGACTGGTGTATGTTTGTTTAAGTACATGCAATAATAGCAGTAGTACAAAAGTTCATCAGGGGTGTGTTGCTTCAATGTTTACTTTTATTGTCGAAATTGAAAAAATACATCAATAAAATTCCATTTAAAAAAAAAAAGGTTTCAAGAGTAGTTTAAAAACATTTTCAGAAATAGAAATAATATATTACAAGCATATGACTGTATGATGGTGTAGTGACATCGCTATGGGCTTAATCATACCGCATACATCAAACAGCATATAGATTTTATAAGTACAGTGTATACATATGCCCTGTACACACAAGCGGAATTTCAGTCGGAAAAAAGTTGGATGGTTTTTCCAACGGAATTCTGCTCAAGCTTGGCTTGCATACACACGGTCACACAAAAGTTCTCTGAACTTTCGAGCGTTAAGAACGCGGTGACGTACAACACTACGACGAGGCGAGAAAAGGAAGTTCAATGCTTCCGAGCATGCGTCAAATTGTTTCCGAGCATGCATGTTTTTATTCCCGTCGGAACTGCATACAGACAAATGGATTTTCCGATAGGAATTTTTTCCGTCGGAAAAATTGAGAACCTGCTCCCAAACTTTTGCTGGCGGAAATTCCGACAGCAAAAGTCTGATGGAGCGTACACACGGTCGGAATTTCGGATGAAAAGCTCACATCAGACTTTTGCTGGCAGAAATTCCGCTCATGTGCATGGGGCATTAGACGTTATTCTATGTGTTTGTGTTGCAATGCCAGTGTATTTTTCAGGACTTGTTGCCGCTATTTACTGTAATTTTTATTTTTTTTTACTTGGGGAACAAGATACAAAGCATACAGTAGTATCATGGTAATAATATAGAACACTTACAGACATATCACATAAAAATGAGATGACAACATTCCAGATACATGACAAAAGCAAGAAAACAGTATAGGTTCATCAAAAAGGAATCCAACAATTATAGAAGAATATAATGCATCCCGAGCTAGCGGTCTGTCTCTAGTAAACATTTTCTATTTTTTTTAAATATGTACCGTATATACTCGAGTATAAGCCGACCCGAATATAAGCCGATGCACCTAATTTTACCACCAAAAACTGGGAAAGCGTATTGACTCGAGTATAAGCCTAGGGTGTCCATCTGCATGCCTCACTGTGCCTCACTGTGCCTCACTTTGCCTCACTGTGTCCATGTGCCCATGCCTCACTGTGTCCATGCCTCACTGTGTCCATGCCTCACTGTGTCCATGCCTCACTGTGCCCATGCCTAGACTGACGTTTAACATGGGAGTCTATGGAAGGGGTGCGTGACTTTGAAAAATCGGTGCTCCCTGGCCGTAGGTTCCCGAGACAACAAACTTTGCACACTTGTAGAGGAGAAATGGGGCTACATGTGTGCCAAGCTTCGGGTCCAGGGGACCCAAGACCGGCCAGTACCGGATCTCCAAATTCACCAGAGAAATTACCGTTTAACATGGGAGTCTATGGAAGGGGTGCCCGGCTTTGAAAAATCGGTGCTCCCCGGCTGTAGGTCCCCCGAATAACAAACTTTGCACACTTGTAGAGGAAGAGTGGGGCTACATGTGTCCAGGGGACCTAGGGCCGGTCGGTAACGGGTCCCCAAAGTTCGGGAGATCAGGCACAAAAAGGTGACTCAAGTATAAGCCGAGGGGGCATTTTCAGCACAAAAAATGTGCTGAAAAACTCGGCTTATACTCGAGTATATACAGTATTCACCATATAGCAATTGATAATATAGTTTAATGTGTATCAATAAACTAAGGTAATGTGGCAACAACCAACCAAGGGTACAGCCAGGGCGCTTCAGTAAAGTCTGAATTTAATGTATATAGGGGTCAATGTTTTAAAGAATTTAGAAGTTATGGGCTGCTTGGACCAAACAATGTCTAATTTATCAAGATACATACGTTTCTGAAGAACACACAGGAAATGTTTTTGTCCGGGTAAGATGGATGTGAATCAATCCAGTTTGTAAGGATGTACTCCCTAACTGCCAAAATGCAAATCTGTTCAAATCTTGAAAGTATCTGCTCTGCATTTGTATCTTTAGCCTTGACTTTGGCCATTTGGAAGAAAACTGACAGGGTGAGTAGGGATGAGCTTCGTGTTCGAATCGAACATACGTTCGACTCGAACATCGGCTGTTCGATCGTTCGACGAAGATCGAACGATTTGGGCCGTTCGCGCCAAATTCGAGTGACGCGAACGGCCCACAATGCACTACGCCATCGCAGTGTCATCCAGGCGCTGTGATTGGCCAAGCATGCACTGTGACCCCGCATGCTTGGCCAATCACAGCGCCGGCAGCGAGGAGAGCAATGATTGGCCACAGGCAGGATGCCTGTGGCCAATTATTGCTGAGGGTGTTTAGTACACGCCCCACACTATAAAAGGCCGCCAGCACGGCGGCCTAGTGTAGTGTGTTCCGGAGCAGGGATAGAGCAGCATAGGCAGGGACAGTGACTTTTATTTCTTTCTTGCTTAACCTGGATTCCTTTAGTTTAGGGAAAGAGAAGGATAGGTAGGGAGAGTGTCAGTGTGTTTTGTGCTTGTGCTATAGTGTGCTTAAAAAAAACATTTTTTCTAGGGACAGAAAACTGTAGGTAGGGAGAGTGTCAGTTTCTTTCACTGTGTAAGTCCTTGTTTCTAGGGACCTGGAAGGACAGTGAGTGAATTCTCCTTGTGCTATATTGTGCTTAAAAAAAACATTTTTTCTAGGGACAGAAAACTGTAGGTAGGGAGAGTGTCAGTTTCTTTCACTGTGCAAGTCCTTGTTTCCAGGGACCTGGAAGGACAGTGAGTGAATTCTCCTTGTGCTATATTGTGCTTAAAAAAAACATTTTTTCTAGGGACAGAAAACTGTAGGTAGGGAGAGTGTCAGTTTCTTTCACTGTGCAAGTCCTTGTTTCTAGGGACCTGGAAGGACAGTGAGTGAATTCTCCTTGTGCTATATTGTGCTTAAAAAAAACATTTTTTCTAGGGACAGAAAACTGTAGGTAGGGAGAGTGTCAGTTTCTTTCACTGTGCAAGTCCTTGTTTCTAGGGACTGGGAAGGACAGTGAGTGAATTCTCCTTGTGCTATAGTGTGCTTAAAAAAAACATTTTTTCTAGGGACAGAAAACTGTAGGTAGGGAGAGTGTCAGTTTCTTTCACTGTGCAAGTCCTTGTTTCTAGGGACCTGGAAGGACAGTGAGTGAATTCTCCTTGTGCTATATTGTGCTTAAAAAAAACATTTTTTCTAGGGACAGAAAACTGTAGGTAGGGAGAGTGTCAGTTTCTTTCACTGTGCAAGTCCTTGTTTCTAGGGACCTGGAAGGACAGTGAGTGAATTCTCCTTGTGCTATATTGTGCTTAAAAAAAACATTTTTTCTAGGGACAGAAAACTGTAGGTAGGGAGAGTGTCAGTTTCTTTCACTGTGCAAGTCCTTGTTTCTAGGGACCTGGAAGGACAGTGAGTGAATTCTCCTTGTGCTATTGTGACAGCAGGAAGGTAAAGTCACCTGGTTGCATCCAGGGGGGTAGATATATTTCGCCCAGATTCAGGCTTTACGCCGACTTATACAACTAGGTGGAGAGTTGTATAAGCCCAGCTGAGGCTAGTAGGCTCATGGATGACTCATACCTCTAGGGAGAGTGCTGGGCGTCGTGCAGACAGGGAGTTGATGAGACCAGCTGAAGCTTGTCAGCTCATTTAGGCCTCTATAAGAACTCCCAGCTTCATTAGATGTTAGCTCATGCCTGGACCCAGACCTGTGTGGACTGTCTAGGGAGAGTGAACCCCTGTGCGGTGAGACAAAGCCTGTGTGGCTATTTGCTTGGACATTTAAAACCAGGGACTTAGGGACTAGGACAGCACTAGGCTGATCCCAGTTGTTAGTTAGGAAACCTGTATGCTTAGTCAGAGGTCAAGTTGACCAGGATTTATTTTGTTTATGTTTCTTTTGCTTTGCTGTGTTTTGTCACTGTAAATAGAAAATAAACCACACCTTTTTGATTTTGAAAACCACAACCTCCGTTTGCTGGGCCTGTTTTGTGTGGGGAGCCCATCTCGGGGGTCACACACACCCGCTGCCGAGCTAACCCCCTCACAGTTGGTGGAGAACCAGTGGCAGTTTTTTTTTAAGCCAGCATGGAGGAGATACTGAAGCAGCTGGCTCTAGCAAATGCCAATCAACAGCAGACAAATGCAGGTTTGCAAAAGAGCCTTGCAGCTCAACAACAGAACTTCGCAGCCCAGCAGCAAGCTCATCAACAGAGCCTTGCAGCCCAGCAGCAGACAAACGCAACTTTGCAACAGAGTCTGGAGGCTCAGCAACAAGCCCAGCAGCAATCTGAGGCCCGCTTCATAGACCTGTTGCAGAAGCAAGAGCAGAGACTACAACAACAGATGGAAGCAGCAATGCAGCAACGTCCGCAGACCAGTGAGGAAAGCCGTCCCACTAATACCGCGTCCTTTGGGGTGAGTCGTTTATTGACAAAAATGACTGGAGAGGATGATCCAGAGGTATTTTTGACCACATTTGAAAGGACTGCTGAAAGAGAAAAGTGGCCTGAGGAGCAGTGGGCTGGACTGGTGGCTCCTCTGTTAACTGGTGAATCGCAGAAAGCTTACTATGACCTAGAGCCTAACCAAGCAAAAGACTATGTGATGCTAAAAGCTGAAATATTGGCAAGGCTGGGTGTCACCCAGGCTGTCCGGGCTCAGCGTGTGCATAACTGGACTTTCCAACTTGGAAAACCCCCCAGGTCTCAAATGTATGATCTCATTCACCTGAGCAGAAAGTGGCTACAGCCAGAGACTTTGTCCGCACCAAAGATTGTGGAACGTGTTGCAATGGATCGGTTTGTGAGAGCTCTTCCTACTGCCATCCAAAAGTGGGTAAGCCATGGAGACCCAGAGACGGCCGATGGTCTTGTGGATCGTGTGGAGAAATACTTGGCTACAGAGAACCTGACGGCCTCTTCCAGAGACACTCGGACTTTCCACCCTAAGACCAGACCATCCCCAGGGGCGGATAAGAGGATTCCAAGGGGTGAGGGTGGAGAGAGTGAGAGGGTGGGAGCTCTACCCCAAGTTTGGCGAGAACAGCCTGGGAAATCAGCGGCTCAAGAGGCCGCAAGAAGGATCGTTTGCTACCGCTGCCGGCAAGCGGGACATATTGCAGCCAATTGCCCGGTTGTGGAGGAACCCATGCAGTGTGACTTTCTGACGGGCAGACGTCAGTCGCTGTGTGCGACAGTCGCATGCACTGCCATTCGAGGAACTGAGAAACATTTATGCAAAATGTGTGTTAATGGTAGAAATGTTGTGGTATTGCTGGATTCAGGTAGCCTTGTGACCCTGATAAAGGCTGAGTTAGTTAAAACAGAGGTCTCTGGGAATAGCAAGGTAGCTGTTATTTGTGTGCATGGGGACACCCGAGAGTATCCAGTGACTACAGTGTGTTTCGAGACCCCCAAAGGTACCCTCTCTCATCCAGTGGGCTTAGTATCTCAGTTACCGCATGACGCCATTGTGGGAAGGGATTTTCCGAAGTTCTGGGAACTGTGGGATGATCCTGAGCCCCCCACTGGTGCCCCTATGTACCAGGAATGTGATAGCCAGAACTCCCCTGAGAGTGGCGAGGACTCTCCGGAATTTCCCTTATCAGTATTGGCAGGGGAGACTCAAGAAACTGGAGAGGAGCCCACCTCCTCAGACGAAAACCTACCGTCTGTGGAGTTTTCTGATCTGGAGGTTCACAGGGAAAATTTTGCCACAGAACAGTTAAAAGACCCCGCCCTAATAAAGGCACGGGAAAACGTAGTGGAAATAGATGGCGAGTTAGTGAACCCAGATAATACCTGCACTTACCCATACTTCAGCGTAGAGAAGGACCTACTGTATCGGGTGGCAAAAAGGGCAGAAGAAACCGTTGAGCAGCTTGTGGTGCCCAAACCTTACAGGAAGTTGGTGTTGGAGTTGGCCCATGGGCACATTCTTGGAGGTCATCTGGGGACAGAGAAAACCCGAGAGAGGGTATTACAGAGATTCTATTGGCCGGGGGTGATGAAGGACATAGAAAATTATTGTTCCTCCTGCCCTGTGTGTCAGAGGTCGGCCCCGATGCCACATTTCCGTAGCCCGCTGGTCCCTCTACCCATCATTGAGGTCCCGTTTGAGAGGATCGCCATGGATTTGGTAGGTCCTATAATCAAGTCCGCTAGGGGGCACCAGTACATATTAGTTATAATGGACTATGCCACCCGTTATCCAGAAGCGATCCCTCTCCGAAATACCTTGGCCAAAACCATAGCCAAAGAGCTATCTCTTGTGTTTAGCCGGGTGGGTATTTGTAAAGAACTGCTTACGGACCAAGGTACACCCTTTATGTCCCGGGTTATGAAGGAGCTGTGTAAATTGTTCAAAGTGACGCAATTACGTACATCTGTGTATCACCCCCAAACCGATGGGCTGGTTGAAAGGTTCAACAAAACCCTAAAACAAATGTTGAAGAAAGTGGTGGATAGAGATGGAAAGGATTGGGACTGTCTACTTCCTTATCTGATGTTTGCTATTAGAGAGGTGCCCCAATCCTCTACGGGATTCTCCCCCTTTGAGTTACTGTATGGGAGACACCCAAGAGGGCTGTTGGATATTGCCAAGGAAACTTGGGAAAGTGAGAGTTCTCCCCACAGGAGTGTGATTGAGCATGTCGCCCTGATGCAAGACCGAATTGCACAGGTAATGCCCATCGTGAAGGAACATTTGGCCCAAGCGCAGTTAGCACAGCAGAGAGTGTACAACCGTGGAGCCAAGACCCGTACCTTTTCCCCGGGGGATAGGATACTGGTACTTGTCCCTACGGTTGAAAGTAAATTCCTTGCCAAATGGCAAGGCCCCTACGAGATAATGGAAAAAGTGAGCGAAGTGAATTACAAGGTCAGACAACCAGGAAGGCGAAAGCCCGAACAGATCTATCACGTTAATCTGTTGAAAGCCTGGAGGGATAGAGAGTCCCTAGTCGCAGACACTTGGTCACCAGTAGGGATGGGCCCGGTGTTTGATTCGAACCCATGTTCGAATCGAGCATCGGGCGTTCGCTCGCTCGTCGAGCCCAGAACTATTTGGGCCGTTCGCATCACATTCGTGTGATGCGAGCGGCCCCGCAATGCATTGCGGCCGGCGCGGCCGGCGCAGTGCATTGCTGGCTGATGATTGGCCAAGCATGCACTGTGACCCCGCATGCTTGGCCAATCACAGCGCCCGAAACTCGGAGAGCAATAATTGGCTACAGGCAGGACGCCTGTAGCCAATTACAGCTCAGGGGCTTTAGTACACGCCCCACCATTTAAAAGGCCGCCACGCCATCGGCCCCGGTCACATGAGTTCCGGCTTTAGGAGAGATTAGTCTGCTGATTCTGTCTTTGCTTGATACTGAAAGATTTGCTCTTCTTTGCTAAACCATTGGCTATTTCTTTGCTAAACCATTGCTACCTAAGTCATTGATCGTTCATTGCTGCTGATTGCACAGTTAGTGTGTTATTAGCTGCTGCTGGGGATTAGTCTGGTGCGTGCTTACTGTTAGTACAGTATTGCAGTAGTACCAACCGCAGTGCTGTTAGCACAGCATTGCACCCCAACAGCACCCATAGGACTTCTAGTGTGTTAGTGGCAGCAAAGAGAGCTCCTATATTTTCTTCTCAGCAGCACCCATAGGACTTCTAGTGTGTTAGTGGCAGCAAACAGAGCTCCTATATTTTCTTCTCAGCACCACCCATAGGACTTCTAGTGTGTTAGTGGCATCACACAGAGCTCCTATATTTTCTTCTCAGCAGCACCCATAGGACTTCTAGTGTGTTAGTGGCAGCAAACAGAGCTCCTATATTTTCTTCTCAGCAGCACCCATAGGACTTCTAGTGTGTTAGTGGCAGCAAACATAGCTCCTATATTTTCTTCTCAGCAGCACCCATAGGACTTCTAGTGTGTTAGTGGCATCACACAGAGCTCCTATATTTTCTTCTCAGCAGCACCCATAGGACTTCTAGTGTGTTAGTGGCAGCAAACAGAGCTCCTATATTTTCTTCTCAGCAGCACCCATAGGACTTCTAGTGTGTTAGTGGCAGCAAACAGAGCTCCTATATTTTCTTCTCAGCAGCACCCATAGGACTTCTAGTGTGTTAGTGGCAGCAAACAGAGCTCCTATATTTTCTTCTCAGCAGCACCCATAGGACTTCTAGTGTGTTAGTGGCAGCAAACAGAGCTCCTATATTTTCTTCTCAGCAGCACCCATAGGACTTCTAGTGTGTTAGTGGCATCACACAGAGCTCCTATATTTTCTTCTCAGCAGCACCCATAGGACTTCTAGTGTGTTAGTGGCAGCAAACAGAGCTCCTATATTTTCTTCTCAGCAGCACCCATAGGACTTCTAGTGTGTTAGTGGCATCACACAGAGCTCCTATATTTTCTTCTCAGCAGCACCCATAGGACTTCTAGTGTGTTAGTGGCATCACACAGAGCTCCTATATTTTCTTCTCAGCAGCACCCATAGGACTTCTAGTGTGTTAGTGGCATCACACAGAGCTCCTATATTTTCTTCTCAGCAGCACCCATAGGACTTCTAGTGTGTTAGTGGCAGCAAACAGAGCTCCTATATTTTCTTCTCAGCAGCACCCATAGGACTTCTAGTGTGTTAGTGGCAGCAAACAGAGCTCCTATATTTTCTTCTCAGCAGCACCCATAGGACTTCTAGTGTGTTAGTGGCAGCAAACAGAGCTCCTATATTTTCTTCTCAGCAGCACCCATAGGACTTCTAATGTGTTAGTGGCATCACACAGAGTTCCTATATTTTCATCTCAGCAGCACCCATAGGACTTCTAGTGTGTTAGTGGCATCACACAGAGCTCCTATATTTTCTTCTCAGCAGCACCCATAGGACTTCTAGTGTGTTAGTGGCAGCAAACAGAGCTCCTATATTTTCTTCTCAGCAGCACCCATAGGACTTCTAGTGTGTTAGTGGCAGCAAACAGAGCTCCTATATTTTCTTCTCAGCAGCACCCATAGGACTTCTAGTGTGTTAGTGGCATCACACAGAGCTCCTATATTTTCTTCTCAGCAGCACCCATAGGACTTCTAGTGTGTTAGTGGCAGCAAACAGAGCTCCTATATTTTCTTCTCAGCAGCACCCATAGGACTTCTAGTGTGTTAGTGGCAGCAAACAGAGCTCCTATATTTTCTTCTCAGCAGCACCCATAGGACTTCTAGTGTGTTAGTGGCAGCAAACAGAGCTCCTATATTTTCTTCTCAGCAGCACCCATAGGACTTCTAGTGTGTTAGTGGCATCACACAGAGCTCCTATATTTTCTTCTCAGCAGCACCCATAGGACTTCTAGTGTGTTAGTGGCAGCAAACAGAGCTCCTATATTTTCTTCTCAGCAGCACCCATAGGACTTCTGGTGTGTTAGTGGCAGCAAACAGAGCTCCTATATTTTCTTCTCAGCAGCACCCATAGGACTTCTAGTGTGTTAGTGGCAGCAAACAGAGCTCCTATATTTTCTTCTCAGCAGCACCCATAGGACTTCTAGTGTGTTAGTGGCATCACACAGAGCTCCTATATTTTCTTCTCAGCAGCACCCATAGGACTTCTAGTGTGTTAGTGGCAGCAAACAGAGCTCCTATATTTTCTTCTCAGCAGCACCCATAGGACTTCTAGTGTGTTGGTGGCAGCAAACAGAGCTCCTATATTTTCTTCTCAGCAGCACCCATAGGACTTCTAGTGTGTTAGTGGCATCACACAGAGCTCCTATATTTTCTTCTCAGCAGCACCCATAGGACTTCTAGTGTGTTAGTGGCAGCAAACAGAGCTCCTATATTTTCTTCTCAGCAGCACCCATAGGACTTCTAATGTGTTAGTGGCATCACACAGAGTTCCTATATTTTCATCTCAGCAGCACCCATAGGACTTCTAGTGTGTTAGTGGCATCACACAGAGCTCCTATATTTTCTTCTCAGCAGCACCCATAGGACTTCTAGTGTGTTAGTGGCAGCAAACAGAGCTCCTATATTTTCTTCTCAGCAGCACCCATAGGACTTCTAGTGTGTTAGTGGCAGCAAACAGAGCTCCTATATTTTCTTCTCAGCAGCACCCATAGGACTTCTAGTGTGTTAGTGGCATCACACAGAGCTCCTATATTTTCTTCTCAGCAGCACCCATAGGACTTCTAGTGTGTTAGTGGCAGCAAACAGAGCTCCTATATTTTCTTCTCAGCACCACCCATAGGACTTCTAGTGTGTTAGTGGCATCACACAGAGCTCCTATATTTTCTTCTCAGCAGCACCCATAGGACTTCTAGTGTGTTAGTGGCAGCAAACAGAGCTCCTATATTTTCTTCTCAGCAGCACCCATAGGACTTCTAGTGTGTTAGTGGCATCACACAGAGCTCCTATATTTTCTTCTCAGCAGCACCCATAGGACTTCTAGTGTGTTAGTGGCAGCAAACAGAGCTCCTATATTTTCTTCTCAGCAGCACCCATAGGACTTCTAGTGTGTTAGTGGCATCACACAGAGCTCCTATATTTTCTTCTCAGCAGCACCCATAGGACTTCTAGTGTGTTAGTGGCAGCAAACAGAGCTCCTATATTTTCTTCTCAGCAGCACCCATAGGACTTCTAGTGTGTTAGTGGCATCACACAGAGCTCCTATATTTTCTTCTCAGCAGCACCCATAGGACTTCTAGTGTGTTAGTGGCAGCAAACAGAGCTCCTATATTTTCTTCTCAGCAGCACCCATAGGACTTCTAGTGTGTTAGTGGCAGCAAACAGAGCTCCTATATTTTCTTCTCAGCAGCACCCATAGGACTTCTAGTGTGTTAGTGGCAGCAAACAGAGCTCCTATATTTTCTTGTCAGCAGCACACATAGTACCTATAGTGTGTTAGTGTCAGCACCCATAGGACCTACAGTGTGTTGTGAGCACACATAGGAGTTCTATTTTTTATACTATATACACTACCGACTACAATGGCTGGAAGACCGCCAAGGAGAGGCAGAGCGTGCCGAGGCAAGAACACAGGGCAGGCAGGCTCTGTTTCTAGAGACAACAGTGCTGGCCGTGGACGTGGTCGTGCATCGTCATCAGCACGTGGCCATGGGACACGCTTGTCTTTGTTTTCGGCAGCTGGACATGTGGAGCCGCATCATGCCGAAGGCTTGGTAGAATGGATGACCAAGCCCTCCTCATCCTCCTCATCCTCTCTCACCCAGGCTCAGGGTACTGGCAGAGCAGCTGCCAACGCGTACTCAATGGCATCATCAGCCACCCCTTCCCTAGACCCACCATGTCCTCCTGAGGAGTCCCCCGAACTGTTTGAGCACAGTGTTGGGTACATGCTCCAGGAGGATGCCCAACGATTCGAAGGCTCGGATGATGATACCCAGCTTGAGGAAGTCAGTAGTGTGCGCGCAGAGAGAGGGGATGCTGAAGGACAGCAATCTGGCAGTAGTGTTCCACCAGCTGCAGCTTACTGCCAGGTTTGCTCTAGTGGTGAAGAGGGAGGGGATGATGAGGTCACTGACTCCACGTGGGTGCCTGAAGGGAGAGAGGAGGAGGAGGAGGAGGATGCAGCGTCACATGTCCAATGAGGCAGGATGCCCCCTGGAGGCCAGCTAGAGGCCAGCACAGCAACTGTACCACACCGCAGAGCTCCGCCTGTGCAGGGCGCTGCCTCTGCACGTTATCACAAAAGTTCTTTGGTGTGGGCCTTTTTTGAGACGAGTGCATCAGATCGCACCACTGCTATTTGCAATATTTGTCTCAAGCGTATCTCGCGTGGCCAAAACATCAGCCGCTTGGGCACCACAAGCATGAGCAGACATATGTCGACCTGCCATGCAGCTCGTTGGCAAGCACACATAAAAGACCCACACCAAAGAACAAAGCGGACCTCTCCTTGCTCCTCATCAGCTGGGATCTCCATCCCCACTATATCTTCAGTCCTCTCTGAAAGCTGCTCTGAGAGGACTGAAGGTGTAGAATTAGGTGTGTCACAACCAAGTACTTGCAGTACACCGACGTCCGATTGTAGCAGGCAAATTTCCCTGCCCCAGCTGCTGGACCGTCGAAAGAAGTATACTCCCAGCCATCCACATGCCCAGCGGTTGAATGCTAGCTTGGCTAAATTGCTAGCACTTCAACTGCTGCCTTTTCAGTTGATAGACTCGGCCCCCTTCCGTGAGTTTGTTCAATGTGCGGTTCCTCAGTGGCAGGTTCCCAAACGCCACTTTTTCTCACGGAAGGCGATTCCGTCTCTCTACTGGCATGTGGAAGGCAATGTCCATGCCTCGCTGGACAGGGCGGTCAGCGGTAAGGTGCATATTACCGCTGACTCATGGTCCAGCAGGCATGGACAGGGACGTTATCTTTCTTTCACGGCCCATTGGGTCACTCTATTGGTAGCTGGGAGGGATGCAGGACAAGGTGCAGTAGTGTTGGAGGTTGTTCCGCCACCACGCCTCCAAAATGCTACTACTGGTTGTGACACACCTCTCTCCTCCACCCCCTCCTCTTCTTCTTCCTCCATGTCCTCTTCGAGTGCTCTGTCCTCGGAACCAGCGGTGCTCCGTAGGCGTACAAGGGGCTACGCGAGTACGCAGGCAAAAAGATGCCATGCCGTGCTTGCGCTGGTGTGTTTGGGGGACAGGAGCCACACTGGGCCAGAGGTTCTGGCAGCTCTGCAGGGGCAGGCCGAGAGGTGGTTGACGCCACGCCAGCTTAAGCCAGGAATGGTCGTTTCTGATAATGGCACCAACCTCCTCTCCGCCCTGCGACAGGGGCAGCTCACCCATGTGCCCTGTATGGCTCACGTCCTCAACCTGGTGGTGCAGCGGTTCTTGGGCAGGTTCCCAGGCTTACAGGATGTCCTGAGGCAGGCCAGGAAAGTCTGTGTGCATTTCCGCCGATCTTATAATGCCAGTGCTCGGCTGACTGAGCTGCAAAAGGAGCTGAACCTGCCCAAGAACCGCCTAATATGTGACATGCCCACCAGGTGGAACTCAACGTTGGCCATGCTGCAGCGACTGCACACGCAGCAGAGGGCCATCAATGAGTACCTTTGCGACTACGGCACCAGGACAGGGTCAGGGGAGCTTGGCTTTTTTTCCCCACGCCAGTGGAGCATGATCAGGGATGCATGCACTGTCCTCTCACCATTTGAGGAGGCCACGAGGATGGTGAGCAGTGACAGTGCATGCATCAGTGACACTGTACCTCTTGTCCACCTGTTGGAGCATACGCTGCGTGGGATAATGGACAGGGCACTTGAGGCAGAACAGAGGCAGGAAGAGGAGGACTTCCTTGTCTCTCAAGGCCCCCTTTATCCAGACAATGTTCCTTCTGTCCCACCCATCACACAGGAAGAGGAGGAGGAGGAGGAGGAGGAGGATTGTGTGAGCATGGAGGTGGAGCCTGGCACTCAGCATCAGCAGCAGCAGTCTTTTAGGGATGATGTACAGTCCCAACAAACCAGTGGACTTGTACGTGGCTGGGAGGAGGTGGCTGGCGATCATGTCATCCTCAGTGACCCAGAAGACTCCGGACCGAATGCCTCAGCTAACCTACGCTGCATGGCCTCCCTGATCCTGCAAAGCCTGCGGAAGGATCCTCGTGTTCTTCGGATCAAGGAGAGTGACCATTACTGGCTGGCCACTCTCCTTGATCCACGGTACAAGGGTAAGGTTGCGGACCTTATCTTGCCGTCGCAGAGGGAGCAGAGGATGAGACATCTCAGGGAGGCCTTGCAGAAAGGTCTGTGCAACGCGTTCCCAGAAACTGGGAGGTTACAAACTCCTGGTCCTGGACGACGAGTTGCTGAGGCTTCGGTCAGTAGCAGAAGGAGCGGTGGGGAAGGTGGACGTCTGACCGATGCGTTCAGACAATTTTTTAGTCCGCAGCCCCAAGGTATGATCGGTTCCAGCAACCATCGCCAGCGTCTGATATACATGGTGCAGGAATACCTAGGGGCAAGGTCAGACTTGGACACCTTTCCCACCGAAAATCCTCTGGCTTACTGGGTCCTGAGGATGGATCACTGGCCAGAGCTTGCACAGTATGCAATTGAGCTACTGGCCTGTCCTGCATCCAGCGTTCTTTCCGAACGCACATTCAGTGCTGCTGGAGGATTTGTCACCGATCATAGGGTGCGCCTGTCCACCGACTCGGTTGATCGACTGACCTTCATAAAAATGAATCAGTCTTGGATCACCACCAGCTACCAAACACCTGAAGCGGATATAACGGAATAATTTATAATGTCACATCCCTTCAAGACTGCCTATGCTGATGCTGAGTGACTGTCCTGTTATGTTCACTGACTATCCTCTTCCTCCTCCTCAATGATCCATGCCACCACACCAGTGCCTAAGGCACAATTTTTCAGCCCCTGTATAACAGGGGCGTGTAATTACAATTTTTTAAAAAGATGCTTCGCAACAGGTGTGACTGCTGTGCTCAGAGTACAGTATCTGTGAGGGGTTGCAGTGTTGTGGCACCAGCACCAGTGCCTAAGGCACAATTTTTCAGCCCCTGTTGGGGCGTGTAATTACAATTTTTAGGCAATGCTTTGCAACAGGTCTCATTGCTGTGCTCAGAGTACAGTATCTGTGAGGGGTTGCAGTGTTGTGGCACCAGCACCAGTGCCTAAGGCACAATTTTTCAGCCCCTGTATAACAGGGGCGTGTAATTACAATTTTTTAAAAAGATGCTTCGCAACAGGTGTGACTGCTGTGCTCAGAGTACAGTATCTGTGAGGGGTTGCAGTGTTGTGGCACCAGCACCAGTGCCTAAGGCACAATTTTTCAGCCCCTGTTGGGGCGTGTAATTACAATTTTTAGGCAATGCTTTGCAACAGGTCTCATTGCTGTGCTCAGAGTACAGTATCTGTGAGGGGTTGCAGTGTTGTGGCACCAGCACCAGTGCCTAAGGCACAATTTTTCAGCCCCTGTATAACAGGGGCGTGTAATTACAATTTTTTAAAAAGATGCTTCGCAACAGGTGTGACTGCTGTGCTCCAAGTACAGTATCTGTGAGGGGTTGCAGTGTTGTGGCACCAGCACCAATGCCTAAGGCACAATTTTTCAGCCCCTGTTTAACAGGGGCGTGTAATTACAAATCTTGATCTAATAGTTCACAGCAGGGCCCATTCCTGCGCCCACCAAGAGTAACTATGAGGGCCTACAGTCTTGTGGCAACACCGTCCACCACCACCACCACCACCAAAGGCCCAATTTTTCTGCCCTGTTCAACAGGTGCATGCAATTACAAATCTTGATCTAATAACTCACAGCAGGGCCCATTCCTGCACCCACCAAGAGTAACTGTGAGGGCTTACAGTCTTGTGGCAACACCGTCCACCACCACCACCACCACCACCAAAGGCCCAATTTTTCTGCCCGGTTCAACAGGTGCATGCAAGTACAAATCTTGATCTATTAACTCACAGCAGGGCCCATTCCTGTGCCCACCAGTCTTGTGGCTACACCAACATCTAATAGGGCAAATTTCTGCAGAGTATATACGGCAGGCCCCTACTTTCAAACATCCAACTTACAAACGACTCCTACTTGCAAACGGCAAGAGAAAACAGGAAGTGAGAGGAAATCTACCCCTAGGAAGGAAAATTCTATCCTGTTAGATTTAATTTGGGAAAAAGGTATCTCCTCTCTACTGATGCTTTATCACCAATCCTTGTTTCAATTAAAACCCCACTTTTCCAAAAACATTTGTCATTGGGACGGAAAGTGAGGTGACATGTTCTGAACAGATGTGCAAAGACAGCAAATGTTACAGGGGTGATAACCCCTCCCTATGTTCTCCAAAAAGCTTAAAAATTGATTTTTTTGGGATGTAGCTACACTTCATAATGTACCTGTTCAGATTCTACTTAAGAACAAACCTACAGTCCATGTCTTGTTTGCACCACCTATATACTGCTGTTCAGAGTATATAGGGTTGTAGGTATAGGGTTTTATTTTGGGTGCGGGGTCCCCCTTAGTATCCATACAAGACCCAAAGGGGCTGGGGTGGGGGGGGGCGTGATGGGGTAGCCATGCCATTTTTCTCAAGGATTTTCAGCCATATGGCAGCCAGGACAAGACATGACATTAAAGCCGCAAGTGGTTTTAAATGGCTTCTTTTTTTCCTTTACAAATGTAATTTTGTGCAAGGACAGTTCTAAACACGGGAAACACATGCCACTTCACAGGCATACTTTAGACACCCCCCAGGTACCGTATTTAAAGGAAAATTTCACTTTTTTTTTTTTTCACTTTATGCATCATTAAAATGACTGCTCCCGAAAAAACTTTAGTTTTTAAAATTTCTTTTTGCATTGATATATGTCCCCTGGGGCAGGACCCGGGTCCCCAAACCTGTTTTATAACATTAACATGCATATTGGCCGTTGTAATTAGCAATTTTGATTTCGAACGTTCGCGTCCATTATAACGAATAGGGTTCGAAAATTCGCGCAAACTTTCGGTCCGTTCGAAGGTTCTGGTGCGAACCGAACCCGGGGGTGTTCGGCTCATCCCTAGTCACCAGCTCAAACTGGTTGCGTGATTCCTGAGGTTGGAATAGCAGCCACCTTGTCACAACCCCAACAACAGGAGGTTAAGGAGTTTGTGCTTCGCAACAAGGAGGTATTCTCTGAGCTGCCGGGACAAACATCTGGGGTAGAGCATGACATCATTACCCCGCCCGGTGAAAGGGTGAAGTTAAAACCCTATCGGATCCCAGAGGCCCGACGGGAGGCAATACGGGAGGAAGTACAGAAAATGCTGAACTTAGGGGTGATAGAGGAGTCCCAAAGTGATTGGTCTAGTCCCATTGTGTTGGTGCCTAAACCGGATGGGAGCTGGCGATTTTGTAACGATTTTCGTCAGTTGAACAAAGTTACAAAATTTGACACCTACCCCATGCCACGTATAGATGAGTTGATCGACCGGCTGGGAACAGCCCGATACATGACGACTCTTGACCTCACAAAAGGGTATTGGCAAATCCCCCTGGCCAAGTCGGCCAAAGAGAAAACCGCATTTGTAACCCCAGACGGGGCGTTCCAATACAAAAGAATGCCGTTCGGGTTACAGAATGCGCCGGCCACATTCCAGCGGAAAATGGACCAGATGCTGAGGCCCCATCGGAAGTATGCTGCGGCTTACCTGGATGACGTAATTGTCCATAGCACAGATTGGGCCTCACATCTGCCAAAAGTGCAAGCAGTCCTGGACTCTGTTCGGGAAGCGGGGTTTACGGCTAACCCCAAGAAGTGTACCATTGGGCAGGAGGAGGCCAAATATCTTGGGTACACCATTGGGAGGGGAGTAATAAAACCCCAACTCAACAAAGTCGAGGCCATCCAGAGTTGGCCACGTCCCAACAGCAAGAAGCAGGTACGAGCCTTTCTGGGAATCGCTGGGTATTATCGGCGATTCATTCCCCACTTTGCTTCTAAGGCTGTGCCCCTAACCAACCTGACGAAGGGGAAAGGGTCGGTCATGATTAAATGGACCCCCGAGGCTGAGGCAGCATTCCAATTCTTGAAACAAGCCTTATGTAGCCAGCCAGTGTTGTACTCACCCGACTTCTCTAAAGACTTTGTCGTACAAAGTGATGCGTCAGATGTGGGGTTAGGAGCAGTATTGTCCCAGGTCTGGAACGGGGAAGAGCACCCAGTCATTTACCTCAGCAGGAAGTTGAAGTCCCATGAGGTAAATTACGCCACCGTTGAAAAGGAGTGTTTAGCGGTGAAGTGGGCTCTAGATTCCCTTCGGTACTACCTGCTAGGTAGGCACTTTGACATGGTTACGGATCACGCTCCGTTAAAGTGGATGGCTCAAAACAAGGAAACAAATAGAAGAGTGAATAGGTGGTTCCTGGCCCTCCAGGAATTCAACTTCACAGTAAAGCATCGCCCTGGCGTTCAAATGGGGAATGTGGATGCTTTGTCTCGAGTACATGAATGCCTGATTGCTGGTGTTCCAACCCCGAGGTTAAAACAAGAGGGGGGGTATGTGACAGCAGGAAGGTAAAGTCACCTGGTTGCATCCAGGGGGGTAGATATATTTCGCCCAGATTCAGGCTTTACGCCGACTTATACAACTAGGTGGAGAGTTGTATAAGCCCAGCTGAGGCTAGTAGGCTCATGGATGACTCATACCTCTAGGGAGAGTGCTGGGCGTCGTGCAGACAGGGAGTTGATGAGACCAGCTGAAGCTTGTCAGCTCATTTAGGCCTCTATAAGAACTCCCAGCTTCATTAGATGTTAGCTCATGCCTGGACCCAGACCTGTGTGGACTGTCTAGGGAGAGTGAACCCCTGTGCGGTGAGACAAAGCCTGTGTGGCTATTTGCTTGGACATTTAAAACCAGGGACTTAGGGACTAGGACAGCACTAGGCTGATCCCAGTTGTTAGTTAGGAAACCTGTATGTTTAGTCAGAGGTCAAGTTGACCAGGATTTATTTTGTTTATGTTTCTTTTGCTTTGCTGTGTTTTGTCACTGTAAATAGAAAATAAACCGCACCTTTTTGATTTTGAAAACCACAACCTCCGTTTGCTGGGCCTGTTTTGTGTGGGGAGCCCATCTCGGGGGTCACACACACCCGCTGCCGAGCTAACCCCCTCACACTATATTGTGCTTAAAAAAAACATTTTTTCTAGGGACAGAAAACTGTAGGTAGGGAGAGTGTCAGTTTCTTTCACTGTGTAAGTCCTTGTTTCTAGGGACCTGGAAGGACAGTGAGTGAATTCTCCTTGTGCTATATTGTGCTTAAAAAAAACATTTTTTCTAGGGACAGAAAACTGTAGGTAGGGAGAGTGTCAGTTTCTTTCACTGTGCAAGTCCTTGTTTCTAGGGACCTGGAAGGACAGTGAGTGAATTCTCCTTGTGCTATATTGTGCTTAAAAAAAACATTTTTTCTAGGGACAGAAAACTGTAGGTAGGGAGAGTGTCAGTTTCTTTCACTGTGTAAGTCCTTGTTTCTAGGGACCTGGAAGGACAGTGAGTGAATTCTCCTTGTGCTATATTGTGCTTAAAAAAAACATTTTTTCTAGGGACAGAAAACTGTAGGTAGGGAGAGTGTCAGTTTCTTTCACTGTGCAAGTCCTTGTTTCCAGGGACCTGGAAGGACAGTGAGTGAATTCTCCTTGTGCTATATTGTGCTTAAAAAAAACATTTTTTCTAGGGACAGAAAACTGTAGGTAGGGAGAGTGTCAGTTTCTT
Source organism: Rana muscosa (assembly GCA_029206835.1). Taxonomy (NCBI): domain Eukaryota; kingdom Metazoa; phylum Chordata; class Amphibia; order Anura; family Ranidae; genus Rana; species Rana muscosa. Next base: position 212,943,721 of record CM055124.1, on the reverse strand, counting down.
TCACTGTGCAAGTCCTTGTTTCTAGGGACTGGGAAGGACAGTGAGTGAATTCTCCTTGTGCTATAGTGTGCTTAAAAAAAACATTTTTTCTAGGGACAGAAAACTGTAGGTAGGGAGAGTGTCAGTTTCTTTCACTGTGCAAGTCCTTGTTTCTAGGGACCTGGAAGGACAGTGAGTGAATTCTCCTTGTGCTATATTGTGCTTAAAAAAAACATTTTTTCTAGGGACAGAAAACTGTAGGTAGGGAGAGTGTCAGTTTCTTTCACTGTGCAAGTCCTTGTTTCTAGGGACCTGGAAGGACAGTGAGTGAATTCTCCTTGTGCTATATTGTGCTTAAAAAAAACATTTTTTCTAGGGACAGAAAACTGTAGGTAGGGAGAGTGTCAGTTTCTTTCACTGTGTAAGTCCTTGTTTCTAGGGACCTGGAAGGACAGTGAGTGAATTCTCCTTGTGCTATATTGTGCTTAAAAAAAACATTTTTTCTAGGGACAGAAAACTGTAGGTAGGGAGAGTGTCAGTTTCTTTCACTGTGCAAGTCCTTGTTTCCAGGGACCTGGAAGGACAGTGAGTGAATTCTCCTTGTGCTATATTGTGCTTAAAAAAAACATTTTTTCTAGGGACAGAAAACTGTAGGTAGGGAGAGTGTCAGTTTCTTTCACTGTGCAAGTCCTTGTTTCTAGGGACTGGGAAGGACAGTGAGTGAATTCTCCTTGTGCTATAGTGTGCTTAAAAAAAACATTTTTTCTAGGGACAGAAAACTGTAGGTAGGGAGAGTGTCAGTTTCTTTCACTGTGCAAGTCCTTGTTTCTAGGGACCTGGAAGGACAGTGAGTGAATTCTCCTTGTGCTATATTGTGCTTAAAAAAACATTTTTTCTAGGGACAGAAAACTGTAGGTAGGGAGAGTGTCAGTTTCTTTCACTGTGCAAGTCCTTGTTTCTAGGGACCTGGAAGGACAGTGAGTGAATTCTCCTTGTGCTATATTGTGCTTAAAAAAAACATTTTTTCTAGGGACAGAAAACTGTAGGTAGGGAGAGTGTCAGTTTCTTTCACTGTGCAAGTCCTTGTTTCTAGGGACCTGGAAGGACAGTGAGTGAATTCTCCTTGTGCTATATTGTGCTTAAAAAAAACATTTTTTCTAGGGACAGAAAACTGTAGGTAGGGAGAGTGTCAGTTTCTTTCACTGTGCAAGTCCTTGTTTCTAGGGACCTGGAAGGACAGTGAGTGAATTCTCCTTGTGCTATATTGTGCTTAAAAAAAACATTTTTTCTAGGGACAGAAAACTGTAGGTAGGGAGAGTGTCAGTTTCTTTCACTGTGCAAGTCCTTGTTTCAAGGGACAGAGAAGGACACCTGAAGGTAGCCCTTATTGCTTTTTTCCCATCTCCCTGCAGGCCATCTATTAGAATGTCTGGAAGGCAAACAAGGAGAGGCAGACAGTCAGGAGGCAATAAAAGAGGGCAAGCAGGCTCTGTGTCTGGGGGCAACAGTGCTGGTCGTGGACGCGGTGCATTGTCATCAGCACATGGCCATGGGACACGCTTGTCCTTCTTTTCCGCAGCTGGACATGTTGAGCCACATCATGCCGAAGACTTGGTAGAGTGGATGACCAAGCCCTCCTCCTCCTCCTCATCCTCTCTCACCCAGGCTCAGGGTACTGGCAAAGCAGCTGCCAAAGCGTCCTCTTCCCTGGTATCAATGTCAGACTCATCATCAGTCACTCCTTCCCTAGACCCACCATGTCCTCCTCCTGAGGAGTCCCCCGAACTGTTTGAGCACAGTGTTGGGTACATGCTCCAGGAGGATGCCCAGCGTTTCGAAGGGTCTGATGATGAAACCCAGCTACAGGAAGGCAGTAGGGTGAGAGCAGACAGAGGGGATGCTCAAGAAGGACACCAATCTGGCAGTCATGTTCCAGCAACTGCAGCATACTGCCAGATTGGCTCCAGTGATGAGGAGGGAGGGGATGATGAGGTCACTGACTCCACGTGGGTGCCTAATAGGAGAGAGGAGGAGGAGGATGAGGAGGAGGCACATCTCCAACGAGACAGGATGCCCTTTGGTGGCCAGCGTAAGGGCAGTACACCGACGGAATCACACCGCAGAGCTCCGCCTGTGCAGGGCGCTGCCTCTGCCCGTCATTCAAAAAGTTCCTTGGTGTGGGCCTTTTTTGAGGCTAGTGCATCAGATCGCACAGCTGCTGTTTGCAACATATGTCTCAAGCGTATATCGCGTGGCCAAAACATCAGCCGCTTGGGTACCACATGCCTGACCAGACATATGTTGACCTGCCATGCAGCTCGTTGGCAAGCCTACCTCAAAGACCCACACCAAAGAACAAAGCGGACCTCTCCTTGCACCGCATCAGCTGGGATTTCCAACCCCACTATAACTTCAGTCCTCTCTGAAACATGCACTGAGAGGAATGAAGGTGTAGAATTAGGTGTGTCACAGCCAAGTACTTGCGGCCACTCTGCTAGCAGTACACCGACGTCCGATTCTAGCAGGCAAATTTCCCTGCCCCAGCTGCTGGACCGTCGAAAGAAGTTCACTCCCAGCCATCCACATGCCCAGCGGTTGAATGCTAGCTTGGCTAAATTGCTAGCGCTTCAACTGCTGCCTTTTCAGTTGGTAGACTCGGCCCCCTTCCGTGAGTTTGTGCAATGTGCGGTTCCTCAGTGGCAGGTTCCCAAACGCCACTTTTTCTCACGGAAGGCTATTCCGGCTCTCTACCGGCATGTGGAAGGCAATGTCTTGGCCTCGCTGGACAGGGCGGTCAGCGGTAAGGTGCATATTACCGCTGACTCATGGTCCAGCAGGCATGGACAGGGACGTTACCTTTCTTTCACGGCCCATTGGGTCACTCTTTTGGCAGCTGGGAAGGATGCAGGACAAGGTGCAGTAGTGTTGGAGGTTGTCCCACCGCCACGCCTCCAAAATGCTACTACTGGTTGTGACACACCTCTCTCCTCCACCCCCTCCTCTTCTTCTTCCTCCATGGCCTCTTCCTGTGGTTTGTCCTATGAACCAGCGGTGCTCCGTAGCCGTTCACGGGGCTACGCAAGTACGCAGGCAAAAAGATGCCATGCCGTGCTTGCGCTGGTGTGTTTGGGGGACAGAAGCCACACTGGGGCAGAGGTCCTGTCTGCTCTGCAGGGCCAGGCCGAGAGGTGGTTGACGCCACGCCAGCTTAAGCCAGGAATGGTGGTTTGTGACAATGGCACCAACCTCCTCTCCGCCCTCCGACAGGGACAACTGACCCATGTGCCCTGTGTGGCTCACGTCCTTAACCTGGTGGTGCAGCGGTTCTTGGGCAGGTACCCGGGCTTACAGGATGTCCTGAGGCAGGCCAGGAAAGTCTGTGTGCATTTCCGCAGATCTTATAATGCCAGTGCTCGCCTGGCTGAGCTGCAAAAGGAGTTGAACCTGCCCAAGAACCGCCTTATATGTGACATGCCCACCAGGTGGAACTCAACGTTGGCCATGCTGCAGCGGCTGCACATGCAGCAGAGGGCCATCAATGAGTACCTGTGCGACTACGGCACCAGGACAGGGTCAGGGGAGCTTGGTTTTTTTTCTCCACGCCAGTGGGGCATGATCAGGGATGCATGCACTGTCCTGGCACCATTTGAGGAGGCCACGAGGATGGTGAGCAGTGACAGTGCATGCATCAGTGACACTGTACCTCTTGTCCACCTGTTGGAGCACACGCTGCGTGGAATAATGGACAGGGCACTTGAGGCAGAACAGAGGCAGGAAGAGGAGGACTTCCTTGCCTCTCAAGGCCCCCTTTACCCAGACAGTGTTCCTTCTGTCCCACCCATCGCACAGGAAGAGGAAGAGGAGGAGGAGGAGGAGGAGGAGGAGGAGGATTGTGTCAGCATGGAGGTGGAGGCTGGCACTCAGCATCATCAGCAGCAGTCTTTTAGGGATGATTTACAGTCCCAAGAAACCAGTGGACTTGTACGTGGCTGGGAGGAGGTGACTGCGGATCATGTCGTCCTTAGTGACCCAGAGGACTCCGGAGCGAATGCCTCAGCAAACCTACGCTGCATGGCCTCCCTGATCCTGCAAAGTCTGCGGAAGGATCCTCGTATTCTTCGGATCAAGGAGAGGGACCATTACTGGCTGGCCACTCTCCTTGATCCACGGTACAAGGGTAAGGTTGCGGACCTTATGTTACCGTCGCAGAGGGAGCAGAGGATGAGACAACTCCGGGAGGCCTTGCAGAAAGGTCTGTGCAACGCGTTCCCAGAGACTGGGAGGTTACAAACTCCTGGTCCAGGACAACGAGTTGCTGAGGCTTCGGCCAGTCAAAGAAGGAGCGGTGGGGAAGGTGGCCGTCTGACCGATGCGTTCAGACAATTCTTTAGTCCGCAGCCCCAAAGTATGATTGGTTCCAGCAACCATCACCAGCGTCTGATAAACATGGTGCAGGAATATCTAGGGGCAAGGTCAGACTTGGACACCTTCCCCACCGAAAATCCTCTGGCTTACTGGGTCTTGAGGATGGATCACTGGCCAGAGCTTGCACAGTATGCAATTGAGCTACTGGCCTGTCCTGCATCCAGCGTTCTTTCGGAACGCACATTCAGTGCTGCTGGAGGATTTGTCACGGATCACAGGGTGCGCCTGTCCACCGACTCGGTTGATCGACTGACTTTCATCAAGATGAACCAGTCTTGGATCACCACCAGCTACCACACACCTGATGCTGATATAACAGACTAATTGATTTTAACATGTCACATCCCTTCAAGACTGATGCTGATGCTGAGTGTCTGTGCTGTTATGTTGACTGGCTATCCTCCTCCTCCGAGTCCTCAATGATACGATTGATGATGATAGCTTGGAAGATCATTTTTGTTTATGGGTGCCGCCACCAGTGGCTAAGGCCCAATTTTTCAGCCCCTGTTTTACAGGGGCGTGTAATTACAATTTTTTTAGCAATAATTTGCCATAGGGCTCATTGCTGTGCTCCAAGTACAGTATCTGTGAGGGGTTGGAGTGTTGTGGCACCAGTGCCTAAGGCCCAATTTTTCAGCCCCTGTTTAACAGGGGCGTGTCATTACAATTTTTGAAGCAATACTTTGCAACAGGGCTCATTGCTGTGCTCCAAGTACAGTATCTGTGAGGGGTTGTAGTGTTGTGCCACCAGTGCCTAAGGCCCAATTTTTCAGCCCCTGTTCAACAGGGGCATGTAATTACAATTCTTGATCTAATAATTCACAGCAGGGCCCATTGCTGCACCCACCAAGAGTAACTGTCAGGGCTTACAGTGTTGTGGCACCAGCACCACCATCAAAGGCCCAATTTTTACTACCACTGTTCAACAATTATATGTAATTACAATTCCTGATATAATAGTTGACAGCAGGGCGTTCCAGCACCAACCAAGAGTAACTGTGAGTGCTTACAGTGTTATGCCAACACCAACAACTAAGGGGCCTATTTCTGCAGAGTATCTACGGCAGGTCCCTACTTTCAAACATCCAACTTACAAACGACTCCTAATTGCAAACGCAAGAAGACAACAGGAAGTGAGAGGAAATCTACCCCTAGGAAGGAAAATTCTCTCCTGTAAGAATTAATATGGGAGAAAGGTGTCTCCTCTGTACTGATGCTTTATCAGCAATCCTTGTTTCAAGAAAAACACCACATTTCAAAAACAGTTGTCATTGGGACGGAAAGTGAGGTGAAATGTTCTGAACAGGGGCACAGACAGCAAAACAAATGTTACAGGGGTGATAACCCTTACCTATGTTTTCCAAAAAGTTTAAAAATAGATTTTTGGGCTGGAGCTACACTTAAACAATGTACCTGTTCAAAATTACAAACAGATTCTACATAAGAACAAACCTACAGTCCCTGTCTTGTATGCACCGCCTGTATACGGCTGTTCAGAGTATATAGGGCCTTTTTTATTTTATGTGCGGGGTTCCCCTTAATATCCATACAAGACCCAAAGGGGCTGGTAATGGGCTGGGGTGGGGGGGGGGGGTCATGGGGTAGCTATGCCATTTTTCTTAAAGATTTTCATCCATATTACCGGGACCAGACATTACATTAAAGCCGCAAGCAGTTTTAAATGGCTTTTTTTTCCTTTAGAAGTGTCATTTTGTGCAGGGATAGTTCTAAACACGGGAAACACGTGGCACTTCACAGGCATACTTTAGACACCCCCCAGGTACGATATTTAAAGGAATATTTGACTTTTTTTTTTCACTTTATGCATCATTAAAATGACTGCTCCCGAAAAACGACCGTTTTTAAAACTTCTTTTTGCATTGATACATGTCCCCTGGTGCAGAACCCGGGTTCCCAAACCCTTTTTAGGACAATAACATGCATAATAGTTGTTATAATTAGCACTTTAGAATTCGAACGTTCGCATCCATTGTATTTAATAGGGTTCTAATGTTAGTACGAACTTTCGGTCCGTTCGCGGGTTCTGGTGCGAACCGAACTCGGGGGTGTTCGGCTCATCACTAAGGGTGAGGTTTTCTTTTATGGTGAGTAAAAAAGTGGTATGTGGGGATAGAGTGTAAAGCAATTCTAAAGCCTCGTACACACGGCGGTTCTTTTGAATGGCTGTCTGTATGCACGGCTTGGCAAGAAAAGCTTGCCAGGAATCTTGTCAGGAAAAACAACGTTTTTTTCCTGACGGGATTCTCGGCCGTGTGTACAGGGCTTTACCCTAAGGAGATACCATTCCCATGAAAGTGAATATTATGGTACATAAATGTTTGGGACTTTAAATGTATCTCTCTGGGTCTAATGAAACACTGACCAAAATTATAAAAATTTTAAATAACTTTGTTCCAAGTATTATACAATTTCTAAAAATGGGTTTGCTATTTATTTTAAAAAGTTCTCACACTGATTATTCAGGGTGATGTTGTCCTGGGTTTAGGATCCAACTTGTATTGCCAACGCGTTTCCGCAGGCTGACCTGCTTCGTCAGGGCCTCAGATCCAATTAAATCCTGTAAAAGTACACAGAAAAAAAATCACATAATAAACATTTGATATTTAAAAACAGGCCATATTCTATTCTAGATAATGTGGTATCAAATCTCAAAAATATTTAACAAATAGTGTATCAAATGATTCTATCCATTTTGAAGATTCACAAAAAGGGTATGATGTAAAAATAACATAAACAATCACCTGTATAATGTTGTTTAGTGATTGGTGATAAATAGCCTTGGTGATGTATTATAGTGAGTAATTTTTTTTTATAGTATCAAATGCTTCTTGTCAAAATGCTTGGAGACAAAGCCACAAAAGAGGACTGGGTCAGCGTGTGGATTTTGACACTTCAGACACTCTTGAAGATACAGTATGTGATTCATTTTAAATGTATTTCTCATCAAACGTTACTTTTCTAATACTTGCCCAGTCGTCTTCCAACAAATCCAAAGTGGCGGTGCCTCATATATGCTTCGCTGCATTTTATACTACTGGCAAGACACAAGACTAATGAAATATACATTATTTTTCAACTGACCACATTCTTGCCATGCAGCACTACGTTGTGGGAAAATGCAGAGTGTGTCTTTCATTTATTTATTTATTAAGGAAACTATTCCAGTTTTGGATGTATGCAGTGTGAGCATCCCTAGTTTCTTCTTCTGCCACTATCCTAGCTCTGAACTCCAAAGCATATCTTCCAAGATACCAACCAAATTTGCCTCAGTGGGCTCTGTGAATAGAAGGAGGGGGGCACCTTCTGCTGATACAGACCAGCTTTAACTCACTCTGATTTCTCATCACTGGAGACCCCTGCACCTGGCACCAATTTTAACAGGCGTACGGTCTCACTTGATGTATTTATCTTTGTGTGGATTCTATACACTGTAAAACTAGCCCAAGTTACATTTCTCAACAAGCACTCACAGATTCTTTAAAGGATTTGTATTTTTAATGTTGCGCTCAAAGTGGCACAAAAAGACCCTCTCTGAGCTGTCCAGTTTTTTGGTACCCCATAGCAATGCCCAGCTCTTCATACCTCTTTTTTTTAGTAGTTCGCTCCTTTTTTTATAGTGGTTTGCCTATTAGCCCTAAAAATGGGCAGAACTTTACAGCAAAATCCACCCCCCCCAGACTTCAATAGGATGCATCTCTAAGTTGGGTTTGTGGAATTTCGAACAAGATTCATCAAATCCTTGGCAAATCAAACCCTGGCAGATCACTAGTTGCTATAGGTTATACAAGGAAGCTGCCATCTTAGCGTCTGTTTGCTTTGCATTTGCCATGCTGCTACCTGGGATCATGCATTTGCTACATGGGATCAGTTATGATATCAGTCTTTTGATGACTTGACAGTTGAGAGCAAAAGTAAAACTGGCCATGCACGTGTAGCGATACCCTCAGCTTAAGAGGGCTGCTTGTTTGCTTGGGCCCTGTAATGCACTGCTACCAACCCCTGGCAATTGGCTCTGACTTCTCTCTGACACAGTTAGGGAAGGGGAGAATGGTATAATTGTATTATCTCTATACACCATTATACAGTACAACCCCCTGCATATACCAGCACAGTAATTGACACTCACATCCAAATTACTTAACTATAACTCTTTACTGAAAGTAGAAAGATAACAGAGTAATTTGTACAAAATATTCTATGCAGATCCCTGCCATATATGTGTGCACATTAAAAGGGTATGACATTCAATAATGCAAAAACACATCAACCCCACTACTGCAATCCTCCCTCGTGAGCATAAAATGGCACCCAGCAATGTCCTAAACCACCCAGTCAGGCCTGACTATTACTCAGAGTATAATTTGCTGGAGAATCTTCGCTAGCAACTGTCGGTGGTGCATATGTAGAAACCAATTTGTAATCCAGTAAAAGATGTAACAGATATTCGCCAACCAGGCAAAGTTGGAGAGACTGGCAAACTCAGTTCAGCACTAACAGTCTCTCCAAAGTATAACTGTGTTCAGTAATGGGCCTGGGCAAAGTTAATAGGCACAAAGTTATTGATATGGTTCTGAGCTGGCGCTCTCTCACCCAGACCGGACCGACTCTTGTCCGGTTCCTCCGCTACTGTGAGTGGCGTCACAGTGCCCACGATACATCGAGTCCTCGGTCCTTCAGAAGATGATGGCACCTCAGGTGGATCGGATGCCTCCCAGACTCCCCAGCGGAATGGAAGGCTCTTTGGAACAAAAGCGCAAGGCCCAGGCTTCAGGCCTAGGGCGCGCAGCAGGTGAGTGCAGGGATCCTCTTGCAAGGAGGGCGGTGTTCCGAGAGGCTGAGCGAGCCCCGCCTCTCTCCTTTTAAAGTCCACCCCAGCAGTCCTTGCGTGGGGAATGGCACCCTGGGTGCCGCAAAGCGCGCTGGGAAACGTAGTCCTGCGGGTAAAACGATACCCTTCTACACACGTATAGAATTTTCGGCCATTTGCAGTGCTCGAAAGCAACCTGTCCACTAACTAATAGAATAAAATAATTTCCATGATTGAAAGTGATCAGTTAATAATAATAACAACATATATAATTCTGGTTTACCTATATTGCAAGGACATGAGGATTTCTTTCGTTTAGAATATAACATACACATATACACTTTGGTTTGGTTGAAACAGTAAAAGTTTTTGCTTCAGATCCATCTGCATTTGCCAGACCCACTGTCAAAATCAATGGTAAAGTTACGTCCACTAACTGCATGAATGTTAAACGTTTTTTCCAAAAAAGACCAGTTATGGACAAAATTCTATAAGTGCATGGCCAGCTTAAAGCAAGACTTTACCCATAACAAAATGAGTGTGTGCTGTAATTTGCCTCCAGCATTGCTCCTGTTTCTTCTTGCTGGAGGCTGCGGTTTGCTGAAGCCCAGAGCCCTTGAACCGAAGTAAATCATAAAGTTGAACTAAACCCATCAATTTAACAGTTTCTGGAACTGGAAAAGCCTGGAACCTATCTGCACTGGTGTGAACTATGCCATTGGAAACCATATAACCTACTTTCCATGCATTTTTGATGCAGAAAAAAACACACTGGACTGCATGTGGTGTGAACTGGCCCTACAGCAATGGGTTGTAGCAATCAAGACCTGTAGACGTGTGCAAGTCCTTAGAACCCTATCACTCAGTGGCAGCTGGTGCTCCGTTTTTTGGGGGGTGGCAAACTTACCCCATCCAGGCCGCGGGCGGTTTCCCCGGCTTCCCCTTCTGGCCAATCCGGTCCTAAGACCCGCTTCCTGTCCTGATTGACCTGGGAGGAGAAGCAGAAAGACAATAGCAAATGTTGATTCGCTAATGTCACAAGTGGGTGGGCTCTGCGCCCCAAGCCCAACCTTTTTAGAGCCAATTAAAGCCTAAAGCCTCGTACACACGACCGAGTTTCTCGGCAAAAACCAGCAAGAAACTTGCTGGCAGAGATTTCTTGCCGAGAAATTCGTTCGTGTGTATGGTTTCTCGTCAAGAAAAGCGACAAGAATCTCGACGAGAAAATAGAGAACCTGCTCTCTATTTTCTCGTCGAGATTCTCGTCAGCCTGTTTCTCGACGAGAAAATTGTGTGTGTGTGTACACTTACCTGTTCGCCGGGAAGCCCGCGCATGCTCGAAATGACTTAGACGCATGCACGGTAGCTTCCTAGGCATAGGTAGGGTGAACCAAGATGGCGGCGACGGCATCGAATGTGGCGAGCGCATGCTCGTCGTATTCGATGACGTCACTGCGTACGCTCCATTCAAAGAACCGAGGGTTCTTTGAAATGAGCGTGTGTACACTCGGCCGGGACAAGTTTCTTGTCCAAGGATCTCGTCGAAAAAAACGACATGTTTTTAACGACGAGATTCTCGGCCGTGTGTACGAGGCATTAGGCTCTAAACATGTGCTTCAAAAAAAAAAAAAAAAAAAAGCTTGTAGAAATCAATGCGTCCGGCACCCCGCATGGAGATTAGAGGCCGGTGCATGGAGATTAGGGGGGGCGGCGCCTCTTATGGACTGGCAACCGCTGCTATCATTACGCCTGAATCCTGGAAGGTTCAGAATTTCCTTTTAGTATCTATGCTTACCTTCTCTCTTCCATCTCCCATACATTGGTCACTAGGAACTTAAAGTGGTTGTAAACCCAACCAGACAACTTGCACCTACAGGTAAGCCTAGATTAAGGCTTACCTGTAGGTGCAAGAAGTATCTCCTTAACCTACACGGTTAAGGAGATATTTGCAGAAAACCTTGCACCGATGTCTACGGCGCATGCGCGCCATAGACAATGGCGCAGGCGCACTGAGCGTGGCGGTTTTATCAATGGATAATGCCGGTCCCGCGCGCATGCGTGGGGATCGTGTCGGTCCCGCGTGCATGCGCGGGGATCGTGTCGGTCCCGCGTGCATGCGCGGGAGTGACGGCATCGCCGCTCCGGCCAGTCACAGCGCCGGAGCGGCGATACAAGGAAGACGCTCCAAGGGGATATGGCGGTGGCGGAGGGGAACAAGGAACGCTTCGGGGACTTCGATCTCAAGTAAGTGCCACATAATGAGCTAGTATGCTATGCATGCTAGCTCATTATGCCTTTTTCTTGCAGGGTTTTTTTTTTAACAGGAATTTTTTTTGGGGGTTTACTTTCTCTTTAAAAGAGGCATCACAAAGTGAGGGTTCTATGTATAAATGTTTTCACCCCAGATTAACACAACTTTTATTTAATTGAGAAAGTATAAATCATGGGTGAAAGTTGCATTTATCTTATGCAGGGCTTTTTTTCAGCGGGAACGCGGGGGAACGCAGTTCCGGCACCTCCTGGACTGACTGTATGTAAAGGCAAGGGGTGCTGGGGTGTGCTACAGGATATTAATGCTCACTGCTGGGGGATCTATTCTAACTGGAGAGGATCTATTTTTGCAGGGGGGTCTATTGTTGCTGAGGAGGTCTATTGTTGCTGGTGGGGGACCTAATGTTGTTGGGGGGGGGGTCAGTTGTTGCTGCAAGAGATCTACTGTTGGAGGAGGGGTCTATTGTTGATGGCAGCCAGAGAGTCTATTAATGCTGGCTGTGCGGAGATCTGTTGATGCTGCCGGGAGTCTATTGTTGCTGGGGGGGGGTTTTGTTGTCGGTGGTCCATTGTTGTTAGAGGGATCTATTGTTGCTGGCTGCAGGGATCTATTTTACTGATTTTCTTGATATCCATATTCCATATAAACTTCTTAGAACCACAAAATGATACTTGGTTCTGTATTTTCTAAAAGGGGCAGTACTGGGAGGTGGGTATAGGATGGAACCAAGGGACGGTGCTCAGAGGTGGGTAGGGGCAAGGAAGAGGGGTGACTCAGAAAGGGGGAGTTCCTGCACTTATTGTCTGAGAAAAAAAGCCCTGATCTTATGTAAATACATTTATTAAAATACCCCTTGAAATAGAACTAAATTGAAACCTTTTTTTCATTTTTGATAGAGTGGTGGAGCATTATAATCCCTGTTAGTTTTTTTTTTTTGCCGTGTCACGTTGGGGAGATTTCCCTTCACTTCCTATCCCATAGACAAAACAGGAAGTGAGAGGAAATCCCTCCAAAATAAGGAAATTGCTGGTTATCACCAGAATCAAAAGCACTTGTATCCCCATTGGAGTATTTCTCCTCTATTCCTGTTGTGATCAGGGATGAGCCGAACACCCCCCTGTTCGGTTCGCACCAGAACCTGCGAACAGACAAAATGTTCGTGTAAACTTTAGAACCCTATTAAATACAATGGACTCGAACGTTCGAAATCTAAAGTGTTAATTATAAAGGCTGATATGCAAGTTATTGTCCTAAAAAGTGTTTGGGGACCGGGGTCCTGCCCCAGGGGACATGTATCAATGCAAAAAAAAGTTTTAAAAACGGCCGTTTTTTCGGGAGCAGTGATTTTAATAATGCTTAAAATGAAAAAATAAAAGTGAAATATTCCTTTAAATTTCGTACCTGGGGGGTGTGTATGATATGCATGTAAAGTGGCGCATGTTTCCCGTGCTTAGAACTGTCCCTGCAAAAAATGTCATTTTTGAAAGAAAAAAATGCATTTAAAACTGACTCGCGGCTATTAATGAATTGCCGGCTCCCGGCAATACATACAAAAGTCATTGATAAAAAAAAAAAAAAGCGTGGGGGTTCCCCAGAATTCAATTACCAGGCCCTTCAGGTCTGGAATGGATATTAAGGGGAACCCCGCCGCAAATTTTAAAAAAAATTCACGTGGGGTTCCCCCACATATCCATTCCAGGCCCTTCAGATCTGGCATGGATTTTAAGGGGAACTCCACCCCAAATTTAAAAAAAAATGGCGTGGAGTCCCCCTAAAAATCCATACCAGACCCCTTATCCGAGCACGCAACCTGGCCGGCCGCAGGGGAAAAGGGGGGGACGAGAGAGCGGCCCTCCCTCCTGAACCGTACCAGGCCACATGCCCTCAACATGGGGAGGATGTCCCCATGTTGATGGGGACAAGGGCCTCATCCCCACAACCCTTGCCCGGTGGTTGTGGGGGTCTGCGGGCGGGGGGCTTATCGGAATCTGGAAGACCCCTTTAACAAAGGGGACCCCCAGATCCCGCCCCCCCTATGTGAATTGGTAAGGGGTACATTGTACCCCTACCATTTCACGAAGAAAGCGTAAAAAAATGTTTAAAAAAAAAACACACAAACACCTTGAAAAAGTCCTTTATTTAAAAAAAAACAAAAAAACATTCCAGCGGTGAAATCCAGTGTCCCGCGGCGATCCCGATGTCCAGCGCTGTCCTTCATTGGTTGTGCCTGAGCGGACCTGATGGGGAACTCCCTCTCAGTATTTTAAATGTATAGACCCGCCCCTTCTAAAGTTCCCCATCAGGTCCGCTCAGCGGACCAGATGCGGAACATGAGAAGGGGCGGGTCTATACATGTATTGCCAAAGTGAGAGCAGTTCCCCATCAGGTCCGCCCCCTCGGTATGTCAGACCCGCCTACGTCATTGGCTTGAGCGGGGAACTTCCTTCACTATGTAAATTTAAATTACACAGTGAAGGAAGTTCCCCGCTCAAGCCAATGACGTAGGCGGGTCCGACATACCGAGGGAGCGGACCTGATGGGGAACTTTAGAAGGGGCGGGTCTATACATTTAAAATACTGAGAGGGAGTTCCCCATCAGGTCCGCTCAGGCACAACCAATGAAGGACAGCGCTGGACATCGGGATCGCCGCGGGACACTGGATTTCAGCGCTGGAATGTTTTTTTTTTTAAATTATTTTAAATAAAGGACTTTTTCAAGGTGTTTGTGTGTTTTTTTTAAACATTTTTTTACGCTTTCTTCGTGAAATGGTAGGGGTACAATGTACCCCTTACCAATTCACATAGGGGGGGGCGGGATCTGGGGGTCCCCTTTGTTAAAGGGGTCTTCCAGATTCCGATAAGCCCCCCGCCCGCAGACCCCCACAACCACCGGGCAAGGGTTGTGGGGATGAGGCCCTTGTCCCCATCAACATGGGGACATCCTCCCCATGTTGAGGGCATGGGGCCTGGTACGGTTCAGGAGGGAGGGGGGGCCGCTCTCTCGTCCCCCCCTTTTCCCCTGCGGCCGGCCAGGTTGCGTGCTCGGATAAGGGGTCTGGTATGGATTTTTAGGGGGACTCCACGCCATTTTTTTTAAAAAAAAATTTTTATCAATGACTTTTGAATGTATTGCCGGGAGCCGGCAATTCATTAATAGCCGCGAGTCAGTTTTAAATGCATTTTTTTCTTTCAAAAATGACATTTTTTGCAGGGACAGTTCTAAGCACGGGAAACATGCGCCACTTTACATGCATATCATACACACCCCCCAGGTACGAAATTTAAAGGAATATTTCACTTTTATTTTTTCATTTTAAGCATTATTAAAATCACTGCTCCCGAAAAAACGGCCGTTTTTAAAACTTCTTTTTGCATTGATACATGTCCCCTGGGGCAGGACCCGGGTCCCCAAACACTTTTTAGGACAATAACTTGCATATAAGCCTTTATAATTAGCACTTTAGATTTCTCCCATAGATTTTTCGAATTTGCCTCGAACACCCCAATTTGTTCGCTGTTCGGCGAACGGGCGAACAGGCAATGTTTGAGTCGAACATGAGTTTGACTCGAACTCGAAGCTCATCCCTAGTTGTGATGAAAACCCCAAATTTGATATTTTCTTTTACTTTCAGTGATGTTGTGTCAAATAGAGAGGGTGAATCTCTCTAATGGGGCACAGACTGCAATATTAACCCGACAAGTGTTCTAATCCCTATCCACTCTATCAAAAATTAAAAGAAAGTTTTACCTTCAGTTATACCTTAAGTATTTTCTAGCTAAAAAAAGTGAAAAGAGTTTTCTCTCCTACAAAATGATCTATTTTTTTCCATAAATAGTTAAGAACCACCGTTCTCCCCTCCCATTTCCCCAGGAGGTGGATGTAGGCTTATTTCCATAGAATGTCAAGGAACCATTTTCAGTAAAATATAAGGTTTCATAATTATTCAAACTGTATGGCTTACATCACACAGCTACACAAGGATAATTGGGGGAAAATGGGAAAAATTGTATTGTGTGTCACAGTTGCTAGACAGATGGGTTTAATAAAGGAATATATTTTTTTCACGATTTAGAGATGTCCAATGTTTTCAGGAGAAAAAAAAAAATCACAGACAGAATTTTTGTACCGTTCAGAATTGCTACACACGACTGATTAGAAACAGTGGAATGGTTTTAAAAATGCTAATATTGTCCCAAGTATTTAAGTACGTCATCTCATTATTTTAATAGTCAGGAATGAGGCAGGAAATCAGGGATTTGGTTCACTGCCGATCTCACAGGATTGTCATTTGCACTGTTATTGTTGCTTTGGATTGTCAGACATGAAGTGAACTATGTTTCTAGGCCCCAGACAACACAGAGTTGCTAGGCAACAGCCTCCCTGGTCCCATGATGACAAAAATGAGAGCAAATTAGTTCTGCAGGCACTATAAAACTGGTGTATGTAAATGATTTTTGGCATTTTGGGACTCTAACAGTGTGGGGTTTTATTTTTACTCTAGTCGCAAGATCATCTTTAATAATTGCTGGTATATTTTGTTCAACAATTGTTGTGTTGGTCTATGGGGATAAATTGCATTGTGTCAGTTAATAGGCACCATGGAAAAGTCAACTTCTGCTTGCCTGCTTCTCGTTTTTTATGTTTCCTCAAGAAATTACCCTCTTTAATGTATAGCTGGCTATATAGAATATTTATTCAGTATATTTATATATTCAGTTTACGAACCTTGATTTTACTGAAATTCAGATAGGTGTTGTAGTGGTGAATGTAAACTTTTTAATGTTTAAGTTATATATGCTCATTGATAAAACTATGATAACTATAGTGTGGTATGTCAGGCAAACAGAAGATTTTTCATACTAGTCCTATTTATTAAAGTGACCGGAAAAAAAAAAAAACTGTTTCTGTCTTCTCAACCACTCAGAATCTCAATTTTTTCCCCTGCTTGTTTTTTTTTTTTTTAATATAATCTTTATATTAATTTTCAAAAAGAAAGTGATGACATACAGTAAGTAAGTAATCATACCAAAAAAATAATAAAAACAATGGAATATGGATCACAAACCTGTGACATTAGTTTCAGAAAGTTCTTTGCAAACAGTTGCAAGTGTAGCGCCCTTACCCCTCTCCCCCTACTTGCCACGTTTGTATGTGTTTTCGGCTCCTCGCAGGGAGGGGAGAGGCGCACCGCACCACAAGCCCGTACGCTGCTGAGTAAGGAGGTTGAGTGGTGTTACTTTTCAGGCCTGCCTGCGGCTGGAGTTGAATCCCCCCGAGGATGATTCTCACCTCTACCTTAGGTAGATGCAAGTCCTTATGTTTCCCCAGGAATATAACTGTCCACACCAACTGAAAGTCCAACTTCTATATTTATTTCACATGGATAATAAATATGCCTCTTTGAAAGCAGACAGGTTGGGACAAGACACAGGACAGCTTAGGTGGGAGGAGGTCCAGGCACAAACTTGAATCAGGTTCTCTTACTGTTTAGATTTCACAAACAGTTATGGCGCACGATCTCTGCCACAGACCGTGAGGTTAGTCTCTGCCACAGACCAGGAGAATAGAAAGTCACTGCCACTGACTTGGAGAACGGGTCACTGCCACTGACCGGGTGAATAGGGCCTTGCCCTATGAAGTCACTGCCACTGACTTGAAGCGAGTAGGGTCACTGCCACTGACCTGGTGAACTTCCTTCTTAAAGTATTGGCCCATGTCAAGGAGAAAACCATCCCTCCGGAGAGTTACCAGAGGCCCCTTACCATCACCACGACTCTGCACTGGGTCTTCGGAAAGGGTTACCTCCCTGGCCTCCTCATCTCAGATACGGGTCCCCTCGCAAGGAGGCACCCTGGGAGCTATCGATCCCTAGCGGACCCCAGCTGAAGGTTGCTGGGCCCTGGGCCTTCAAAATAGTACCTCACCCCAGACTGAAGGTGTCTGAGATGGAACAGGAACCAGGCCTCCGGGCCTAGGGCACTCGGAGATAGCAAACCCACACACCCAGGCCGAAGGTGCCTGGGCGTGGACGAACAAGAAGCCTCATGGAAGATGGCCGCCCCTTTTTATACCCTCTCTCGACAGGCACAGCAGGTTCTCCGCCCCGCCGTACTGCTGCCGAAAGGGGACAAGAAAAGGCGCAACGCTGTATTGCGGTTCAACCCGGACCTATGGCGACACCGCCACCTGTAGGCCCCAGGGAACTATACACCAATACTAACTCCCATGGCACACAAATGGTCCATTTAACCCCAACAATAGTGTGTCTGAGCCCAACTACCACTCAGACACTCCCCTAAAATGTACACCCCGCTACACAAGCATCATATGGCTCCACCTTTTTTACACCTAAACAACGTGGGGTTGTGCTTATAAACCAGTGTATCAAGCCAGGGCTATGTACCCATATACATTACTGTAAACTATGAACCTATTGTGACCTGGCATGAGAAAAAGGGAAGTGAGGGTAGAGGAAATGGGAGAAAGGGCAAAGAGAGGAGAAAGGGAAAAAAGGAAGGGGGAATGGGAGGGTCATAGACCCTATGAATACTAAAAACCCAAACTTTCAATAGAACAAAAACAGTCAGCACTATATCTGAAATCGTAAGTAGTATTAGCACTAATATTCTGGGGGTCCATAGCATGCAGGTCCCAGTCTCAATTAACTTTATATTAAATTAGTACCGTAGGCGTCACCGTCAACAAAGACAGAGGCAGACAGGATCTAGCGGTAATAAGCTATAGCACCTGTACAGCATTAGAGGTGTAATGTATCCAGGTGGCCCAGACACTATAAAACTTTTTGTATCTGCCTTTGCACTTTGCCACCCATTGCTCCGCCTCCATGATATTATTATCCAGACAAATCCAATCAGGTCCTCCAGGAATATGTGTTGACTTTAGATGTATGGTAATTAGGCACCCGGCAGCATTTAAAAGGTGGGGCAGAACAGATTTATGGTAGTGGCTAAGAGGAATGGATGGCACGTGAAGTAGAAACTCCAATGGGGAGTCATTCATATCAATATCCAGTATAACCTTTATCTGGGCTCTGATATCTTGCCAAAAGGGCCTAAGCCTCTGGCACTCCCACCATATGTGTAAGTAGGTACCTCCAAGCCCGCAGCGCCCAAAACAGACATCTGAGACCGCCGGGTCAGTAGCTTAAAGCAATTTTCCTGCATCTTTGTGTCCACAGAACTCCTGTGGGTAAGGTTGTATAAGTGATCCAATTATATCTCCGTAAACGTATGCCACAGGTCTCTCTCCCTTTCCCGCACATATACTGGTCTTACCCCTGCTTGTTAAAGCTTACCAAATCATACGTGGTGGCTGCATTCGTTTTATTTATTTTTAGTGCTAGTTCACACCAGACGCAGTTCCGTTCAGTTCCGTGTGCTTTTTTTTTTCACTAAAAATGCATGCAGAGTGTTTTCCATGTATTCCAATGGCTCTAGTTCACACCAGTGCAGTCAGTTCCAGTCAGTTTCTGGTCAGTTTGCGGTGCAGAAACTGACCAGAAACTGACTGAACTGACTGTATTGGTGCAGAAAAAACGGAACTGCACGGAACTGCATCTGGAGTGAACTGGCCCTAAAGCTTTTTTCCTTTATTTTCACCTGGTGATCCAGCTAGTAAGTGTGAGAGAGATTTACTAAAACAGGTGCAGCTGTGCAATGATAACCAATCAGCTTCTAGGTTTAGTGCTGGTTCACACTGGGGCGACAAACGCTCCGACATTAGGAGCTCATGTCGCATGACGTGTGAAAATCAATGTTTCCCTATGGGAGCCGTCTTAACTGGTCCGACACATGTCGGTCCGACATTAAAAATTCTCCCTGTACTACTTCTGTCCGACTTTGATCCGACTTCAGCCCATTGACTATCATTGAAGTCGGATCAAAGTCGGATCCTTGTCCTAACCATACGACTTTGGCATCCGACATTGTGATTACAGCAGCAGTAAAAGGAATTTATCTCACCCTGGGATTGTTTTGATTGGTCAAAGGACAAGTCAGACTAGCACAATGTCGGATCAAAGTAGTATCCTGTTCATGAATGTCGGATGGATGTCGGACCAATGTCGTACCAATGTCGGACCGATGTCGGACCAATGTAGGACAGATGTCGCAGAGCAAAGTAGGATGAAAGTCGTGTCGTATAGTGTGAACCCAGCCTTAAGCTCATGTTCCACAAATCGCATGCCAAATCGAAGCCCATTGCTGGCAATGGCACAGTCTAAATCGGTGTGATGCTGACTTTGCAGCGCCCGCCATTTCCCAAAAGTACTTTCTGCACTACTTTTGGTGACTTTGGGGGCGATTTGAATAGACATCTGTGCATCGGACTGAAATGCTGGTTTGAAATGAACTCACACGATTTCAAACCTGCCCTCAGTGTGAACATGGGTTACACCTCGGTTCACACTAGCCCAATTCCAAAGTCACGCAACTTTCAGTGCAACTTTAGAGTCTGACTTTGACATGGCTTTGATGTGACTTGATGGCGTATGAAAGTTGGATTTTGAAGCCGTATTTTAGTCTGACTTCGGGGGCGACTTGAAAGACATCTGTGCGGGTTCATGCACAGATGTCTATTTAAATCACCCCTGAAGTCGCAAATAAAAGCGCAGAAACTACTTTTGGAAACCGCTGCGGAGCCGCAAAGTCGACATCGCACCGACTGGGATGCTCCTATTGCTAGCAATAGGCTCCAATTTAAAGCGGATTTCCGCCTGCCCCTTTAAAAATTTAAAGTCAGCAGCTAAACATACTGTAGCTGCTGATTTTTAACATTAGGACACTTACCTATCCTGAAATCCAGAGATGACAGCACCGCAGCTGATGTTTCCATCGGCTGTTGGGTGCTGCCACCTCCATTGCGGGTAGGGGAACCCGGCAGTGTAGCCTTTCGGCTTCAGGGCCGGGTCCCTAAGGCACATGCGTGAAGCGCGCTGCGCTCTCTCACTAGCCTGGCAGAAGTGGAGGGAAGAGGGGGACCAAGTTGCTGACGTAATTCGCCGTGGCCCAATCTCCTGGAATTGGGGACAGGGTACCTGAGTATCCACTCCCCCCGAAAGGTGCCAACTGTGTTTTTTTAGAGGGGGGGGGGATTAGATAAGCGGAAGTTACACTTTTGGGTGGAACTCCACTTTAACATGTGATTTGACCTGTCAAGTCGCATGTCAAATCGTTAGCTATGACTAAGCACTGTTTGTTAGTGTGAAACGCGTCAGCTCTTCTGTCCGTTCTGTTCTGCTGTGGCATGTATTTTTGATGTCCATTTTTGAATAAAAGGCAAAAACTTTTTTGGAGTGCGGCTGTCCAGAATTTCTTCCCATTTTCGCATGTCAAATCGTGTCAATGTGAACGGGGGCTTATTATCAAAGCTTTCTTGAAAAAGCTGAAGTTAGAAGCCGATTATTTACTATGCACAGCTGCACCAGTTTCTTTGTGCACCAGTTTTAGCAAATCTTTCCCACACTTACTAGTTAGATCACCAGAAATGTATGTAAAACCTTTATCCCAAAAGAAAAACAAACTGTTGCTGTAACAGCTTTAAAAGTCTCAGTTGGAGTTCAGCTTAAATTTTTTTGTCAATTCCATGTAAATCTACCAGTGAATCTAACTACCCTCTCCGCAGACTGATAATGCTGCCGTCCAAAGGTGTCTCCAATACCCCTCCATTTAGAGTGGAGACAACCTAAGACAGGAAGTGGGTTACTAGCCCTGATCACCAGAAAATACAGAAAATGGACAAATTAATGAGAGAAACTTACTGGATTATGGTTGAAAACTCTGACTAATCAAAAAGATTAGTGGGTCTTCAGTCAGACTGGAGTTGCCCAGGAACTAACAGGCTGGCTAGAGTAATGATTCCAATGTCGCAGTGGCTGGTGTAGAGGAAGAGAGAATTGGGAAGAGGTGTGGGCTGAGCTGTCTCAATCTCCAGGTCTTTCTTTAAGCCACTGAAGATTTGTGTGGCCAGAGTGAGATGGGAAAACAGCTCAGAGGCCCAGGTGGAATAAAGTTAAAGGACGCATAGGTATCTGGATTGTATTGCTTATGGGTTGTTATTAGTGATGAGCCGAACACCCCCATGTTCGGTTCGCACCAGAACCCGCGAACGGACTGAAAGTTTGCACGAACTTTAGAACCCTATTAAATACAATGGATGCGAACGTTCGAAATCTAAAGTGCTATTTATAACGACTAATATGCATGTTATTGTCCTAAAAAGGTGTCATGGATATGCATTAATGTCTGTCTGCCATCTTACCTTCCTCCTCATGTGTTCATCTAGAGACCAGACCTCCTTCACCTGGCTTCCTTTATAATCTCCTCCCAGCCTGACTCCACCCCAGGCCCTATCACTGAACACTATATTAACCTGTGCACTGCAAGCCTGCTTTGCTGATCAACGTGTTTGTTAGGCATTGTGTGTTTGGGTTCATGCCTGCCGTGTGCTACGTCTGTCTCTCTGTTACGTTATTGGCTTGTCCCCGACTATCCCTGTCTGCTCGTGACCCTTGACCTTCGGCTCGTTCTTCGTTATCCTTGTCTGCTTGTGGCCCCTGACCTTCAGCTTGTTATTCGGTTCTCTCTATCGTGTGCTGCTGCTTCCCCTCTTTTCCCCTTATCCTACGGGGCGTGAGCTAGGAAACTCCAGGGGCCGCGACCTGGTCCCAGCCTGCAGCGTAACATCCTCACCACTAGAGGCCCTGGAGAAGACCAGCTGGGTCTTAGACTCCGCGCCCTGGGGAATCTTGGCTCTCGCTTCCGTTGGGATCCCGGTTGTGCTCCTCTGGTCCCGCTTTCCACAACCACCCAGTTTCCTATCCGCAGAAGCCAGCCATAGGGTTCACTACCTCGCGGTGCACTCCTGTCCCCCTACGGTGTGCATCTGTCACCTGGCCACAGGTGACCCTGACAGTTTGATCAGCCATGAACCCGGCTGACATCCCGCTTCCCGCGGATGATCCATTGCAGGGCATAGTTCGCAGACTTGAGACCCAGGAATCAAATCAGACCCAGGTGATGCGATTCCTCCAGGATCTGGCTTCTCGATTCGAGCAGCTTCAGGTCTCCTTGGGAACCCCGAATCCGCAACCCCAAGTACAACCAGCGGCTGTACCTATCGCACCAGTCGCAGCCACACACTCACTAACACTGCCAGCTCCGTTCCGTTTCTCTGGGGACTCCAAGGCCTGCAGAGGGTTTCTCAGCCAATGCACTATTCATTTTGAGCTTCAGCCTCAAAGCTTCCTGTCTGACCGGGCTAAGGTAGCCTATATCATTTCCCTCCTCTCCGGTGAAGCTTTAGCCTGGGCTGCCCCCCTGTGGGAGAGGAACGATCCGGTGGTTTCCAGTCTGTCCGAATTCTTGAAGCTCTTTCGTAATATCTTCGAAGAGCCGGCTCGGGCTTCTTCAGCGGCTAGTGCTGTCTTACATCTTCGCCAAGAATCTAGTTCAGTGGGGCAATATGCTCTTCAGTTCCGTATCCACACAGCTGAATTGAGCTGGAATAATGAGGCCCTGGTCGCTACCTTTTTAGATGGCCTCTCTGACCGAGTGAAAGACGAATTAGCGGGAAGAGCCATTCCCGTCCGTCTGGACGATGTAATTTCATTATGCAACCAGATCGACATTCGTTTTCAAGAGAGGTCCTTAGAAAAAAGACGCCAGCACTCTCTGGGTCCTAGCCAGTCTGAGATCCCCTCCCTTCATTCCGTGGAGCATCCTCTACCTGCTGAAGAACCTATGCAGCTGGGCCGGACCAGACTAACCCCCGAAGAACGTGCTAGGCGCATAACTCTGGGCTTGTGCCTCTATTGTGGGGGCAAGGGTCATTTTCGTGACTCCTGCTCGCTTCGTCCGGGAAACGCTCGGGTCTAATACATTTGGAAGGTGGAGTATTGGACCCAGAAACATCACCTTCTCGCCTGCTCTTGCCGGTGTTCCTTCATGTAGGCACTTCTCCTCAGTCAACCCTTGCATACCTGGATTCCGGGGCTGCCGGCAATTTTATGGATTGGAGAACTGCTTCTTCTATGAAGCTTACCCTTTCACCTCTCACTACCCCATTGGTAGTCTCGGCAATTGATGGCACTGTTCTCCCAGGGGGCCCTATTCGCTTCCAGACGCTACCCATTAGGATGTCGGTAGGGATTCTCCACCAGGAGTGGATATCCTTTCTTATTCTACCCAAGGCCTCTACCCCAGTTGCATTGGGCCTCCCTTGGCTACAGCTCCACTCTCCACATGTGGACTGGGTCTCTGGGCAGATCCTGGCCTGGGGTTCCTCATGTTTCTCGTTGTGTCTTCTCAAGGTGACCCCCAAGGAGAGTCTTCCGGTTGCTGCCACTTCTGTTTCTTCTGATCTTCCCGCCGCATACAGCGATTACCGGGATGTGTTCTGTAAAAAATCAGCTGAGGTGCTTCCTCCCCACAGGTCTTTTGACTGTGCTATTGATCTTGTCCCCGGAGCAACTCTACCCAGGGGTCGTACCTACCCTCTGTCCATCCCAGAGACCCAGGCCATGTCGGAGTATGTAGCAGAGAATCTGGAGAGAGGTTTCATCCGGAAATCCTCATCGCCTGCAGGGGCAGGGTTCTTTTTTGTTGCCAAAAAGGATGGTACCTTAAGACCCTGCATCGATTATCGGGGTTTAAATGCGGTTACTATTAAAAATCGATACCCCTTACCCTTAATATCTCAGCTATTCGATAGGTTGAAGGGTGCCTCCATTTTCACCAAGTTGGATCTCAGAGGCGCGTACAATCTCATTCGAATACGGGAGGGTGACGAATGGAAGACTGCATTCAACACTAGAGACGGGCATTACGAATATCTGGTGATGCCTTTTGGTCTGTGTAATGCTCCAGCCGTGTTTCAAAACTTTGTCAATGAAATCTTCAGAGATCTGCTGTACCAGTTTGTTGTCATCTATCTGGATGACATTCTGATCTTTTCTGAGAATCTGCTCGTCCACAGAAACCATGTCCGCACTGTACTTCAACGTCTTAGAGAGAACAATCTCTATGCCAAGCTGGAGAAATGTTCCTTTGAATGTTCTGAGGTCCTGTTTTTGGGGTGCTTCGTCTCATGTTCGGGGCTTCGTATGGACCCTGGGAAGGTCTTGGCTATCACCAACTGACCTCTTCCTGCTAGCCTCAAGGCCACACAGCGCTTTCTTGGCTTCACTAATTATTATAGGCAGTTCATAAGGAATTACTCTTCCATTGCCGCGCCTATTATCGCTTTGACCAAGAAGGGTGTGAATGCCAGAGACTGGCCTCCCGAAGCTGTCTCTGCATTTCACAACCTGAAACAGGCCTTTGTTTCTGGCCCCCTCTTGAGGAGACCAAATCCTGGGAATGCATTTTTTATTGAAGTGGACGCTTCTTCAATGGGGGTGGGAGCTGTGCTTCTTCAAATCTTTGAGAAGAGACGCCAACCATGTGCGTTCTTCTCCAAAAAAAATTCTCAGGCAGAGAGGAATTATGCCATCGGTGATCGGGAACTTCTCGCAATTAAATTGGCGTTAGAGGAGTGGCGTCATCTCTTGGAGGGTTCCCCTCACTCCATAACGATCTTTACCGATCACAAGAATTTACAGTATCTACAGAATGCTAAACGTCTGAATCCTAGACAGGCCAGGTGGAGTCTCTTCTTTGCCCGTTTTAATTTCACGATTACCTACAAACCTTTTTCCTGCAACGGTCGGGCTGATGCGCTCTCTAGGTCATTTGACACTTTGGACGAGGAGTCCGCCCCTGAACCTGAGCCGATCATTCCCACCTCATGCATTGTTGCCCACTCTACCACCCTGAAGTCTAAAATTCCGCCTGGTAAGACCTTTGTCCCCACTGAGCTAAGAGCTAAGATCCTTCGTTGGGGACATGATTCCAAGGTGGCAGGGCATTCTGGATTCCTCCGATCCTTCCTACTCATCAGTCGTCACTACTGGTGGCCTAATCTCCGCTCAGACGTCAAAGACTACGTTAAAGCTTGTCATGTCTGTGCTCAGTCCAAATCCTCCACACAAGCTCCTGCTGGTCTCCTCATGCCCTTGCCCATTCCTAAGGAACCCTGGGCCCATATTGCCATGGATTTTATCACCGATCTCCCACTGTCTGAGAATAATACAGTCATTTGGGTGGTAATCGATCGATTCTCCAAGATGGCTCATTTTGTTCCTCTTCCTGGTCTTCCTTCTGCCCCTGCCTTGGTTCCCATTTTCATTCGGGAAATTCTCCGCCTACATGGGGTCCCTTCTCATATTGTTTCCGACAGGGGAGTCCAATTCACGTCTCGTTTTTGGAGAGCCTTTTGCAAATCCCTCAATATTGTCTTGGATTTTTCTTCTTCTTACCATCCCCAATCCAATGGACAGACTGAGAGGGTTAATCAGGAGTTAGAGGTCTTTCTTCGCACCTTTGTGTCTTCTCACCATGACGATTGGTCCTCTCTACTCCCGTGGGCAGAATTCTCCCATAACAATCATGTGAATACCAGTTCGCAGAAGACACCCTTTTTCACAGTTTATGGAAAACACCCTCAACTTCCTCTTCCCATGATCTGTTCTCCAGACATT
The DNA here is from genome assembly GCA_029206835.1 of Rana muscosa. NCBI lineage: Eukaryota > Metazoa > Chordata > Amphibia > Anura > Ranidae > Rana > Rana muscosa. The sequence goes on along the minus strand of CM055124.1, from coordinate 212,917,620 downwards.
CCAGCTTTGGCTTCGGTTCAGGAGTCTCTCAATTCCATTTGGGGTCACGTTCATGATTCCCTCCGGGCAGCTGCTGAAAAATTCAAAGGCTTTGCCGACCGCCGCAGGCGTAAACCGCCTTCTCTTCAGCCAGGGGACAAAGTCTGGCTCTCTACCAGGAACATCAAGCTCCGAGTTCCTTCTCTGAAGTTTGCTCCACGGTTCATCGGTCCATACACGGTAACTGCTAAACTGAATCCGGTTTGTTTCAAACTCCAGATTCCTAAGAGCCTTAAAATCACTAACTCCTTTCATGTTGCTCTTCTAAAGCCTTTAGTCCTCAATAAATTCTCTCGTCCTCTCCCTACCGTGGCGCCTGTCTCTGAGGATAATCAGGAGTACGAGATCAGTCAAATTCTGGACTCCCGACTCTGTAAAGGCGTTCTTCAGTACCTCGTTCATTGGAAAGGGTTTGGTCCTGAGGAGAGGTCTTGGATCACTGCATCTGAGGTCTTTGCACCTCGTCTGTTAAAGGAGTTTCATCTGAAGTTTCCCTCTAAACCTTGGCCCAGGCGGGGAAGGGGGAGGCCTCGTAAGAGGGAGGGTACTGTCATGGATATGCATTAATGTCTGTCTGCCATCTTACCTTCCTCCTCATGTGTTCATCTAGAGACCAGACCTCCTTCACCTGGCTTCCTTTATAATCTCCTCCCAGCCTGACTCCACCCCAGGCCCTATCACTGAACACTATATTAACCTGTGCACTGCAAGCCTGCTTTGCTGATCAACGTGTTTGTTAGGCATTGTGTGTTTGGGTTCCTGCCTGCCGTGTGCTACGTCTGTCTCTCTGTTACGTTATTGGCTTGTCCCCGACTATCCCTGTCTGCTCGTGACCCTTGACCTTCGGCTCGTTCTTCGTTATCCTTGTCTGCTTGTGGCCCCTGACCTTCAGCTTGTTATTCGGTTCTCTCTATCGTGTGCTGCTGCTTCGCCTCTTTTCCCCTTATCCTACGGGGCGTGAGCTAGGAAACTCCAGGGGCCGCGACCTGGTCCCAGCCTGCAGCGTAACATCCTCACCACTAGAGGCCCTGGAGAAGACCAGCTGGGTCTTAGACTCCGCGCCCTGGGGAATCTTGGCTCTCGCTTCCGTTGGGATCCCGGTTGTGCTCCTCTGGTCCCGCTTTCCACAACCACCCAGTTTCCTATCCGCAGAAGCCAGCCATAGGGTTCACTACCTCGCGGTGCACTCCTGTCCCCCTACGGTGTGCATCTGTCACCTGGCCACAGGTGACCCTGACAGTTTGATCAGCCATGAACCCGGCTGACATCCCGCTACCCGCGGATGATCCATTGCAGGGCATAGTTTGCAGACTTGAAACCCAGGAATCGAATCAGACTCAGGTGATGCGATTCCTCCAGGATCTGGCTTCTCGCTTCGAGCAGCTTCAGGCCTCCTTGGGAACCCTGAATCCGCAACCTCAAATACAATCAGCGGCTGCACCTATTGCACCAGTCGCAGCCACACACTCGCTACAACTGCCAGCTCCGTCCCGTTTCTCTGGGGACTCCAAGGCTTGCAGGGGGTTCCTTAGCCAATGCACGATTCATTTTGAGCTCCAGCCCCAAAACTTCCTGTCTGATCGGGCTAAGGTAGGCTATATCATTTCCCTCCTCTCTGGTGAAGCTTTAGCCTGGGCAGCCCCTCTGTGGGAACTGAATGATCCAGTGGTTTCTAGCCTGTCTGGCTTCTTGAAACTTTTTCGGAATATCTTCGAAGAACCGGCTCGTGTCTCTTCAGCGGCCAGCGCCCTTTTACGTCTCCACCAAGAGTCTGCTTCTGTGGGAGAGTATGCCCTTCATTTCCGCATACTGTCGGCTGAGTTGAGCTGGAACAATGAGGCCTTAGTCGCAACCTTTTTGCATGGCCTGTCTGCTAGAGTGAAGGATGAATTAGCTGGAAGAACCATCCCCACTGATCTGGCCGGCGTTATCTCCTTGTGTAACCAGATCGATATTCGCTTTCAGGAGAGGACCTTAGAAAAGCAACGCCAGCACTCCTTGGTTCTTAGTCAGCCTGAGCTCCCCTCTCTTCGACCCGTAGAGCATCTCCTACCAGCTGAGGAACCCATGCAGATGGGTCGGACCAGGCTATCCCCCGAGGAACGTGCTAGGCGCAGAACTCTTGGTCTGTGTCTTTACTGTGGGGGCAAAGGTCATTTTCGTGACACTTGCTCTCTTTGTCCAGAAAAACGTTCGGGTCCACTTCATCTGGAAAGTGGAGTATTGGACCCAGAAATATCACCTTCCCCTTCTCGTCTTCTGCTTTCTGTGTTCCTTCATGTTGGTGCTTCTTCTCATTCGGTCTCAGCATATCTGGATTCCGGAGCCGCTGGTAATTTCATGGACTGGGAAATCGCATCGTCCATGAGACTTACTCTTTTGCCCCTCATCACGCCATTGGTGGTCTTGGCGATTGATGGTACTGTTCTCCCAGGGGGACCTATCCGCTTCCAGACCCTCCCTGTTAAGATGTCGGTAGGGACACTCCACTAGGAGTGGATATCCTTCCTTATCTTACCCAAGGCCTCAACGCCTATAATTTTGGGTCTCCCATGGTTACAGCTCCATTCTCCTCATGTGGACTGGACTACTGGACAGATCCTGGCTTGGGGTCCCTCCTGTTCCTCGTCCTGCCTACCCAAGGTTGCCCCCTGTGAATCTGAGCCGGTCATTCATTCCAGGTTGCATAACCATTTACATTTCTCTGTCCCTAACCACCCTTGGACGCACAGCCAGGCTAGCTTGTCTACAAGTCCTGCAGTCGCTACGTCTTGCGATGCGATTCAGGTAGTCGCTACACCTGACTCAGCTATTCACTCTGCCTCTGTACTAGTTATGCCAGTCCAGCCCATGCCCAGTGAGCCTCTTACTTTTTCTTGTTCGGGACATTCTGCTTGTCCTTCAGCTATTCAGCTTGACTCCGGCGACATGTCACCTTCTAACCAACCTGACTTCAGGGTTCCACTGACATCTGCCCAGTCTGATGGTCCTGTGCAAGATGACCAGTTCCCCTTTAAGGGTCTAGGGGACCCTCCTCAGATTCCTGTTGATCCTCTCATGCCCTTGCTTATTCCTAGAGAGCCTTTGGTCCTCAATAGATCTTCTTGTCATCTCCCTACCTAATTTTCGGTCTCTGAGGATAATTTTAAGTACGAGGTTAGACAAGTTCTGGATTCTCGGCTCTGCAGAGGCATTCTTCAGTACCTTGTGCATTGGAGAGGTTTTGGTCCTGAGGAGGCGTCTTGGATCGCTGCATCTGATGTCGCTGCACCTCATCTGTTGAGAAGGTTTCATCAGAGATTTCCCTTTAAGCCTGGGTCCAGGCGGGGGAGGGCCCATAAGAGGGAGGGTACTGTCATGGATATGCAGTAGTGTTTGTCTGTCAGCGTACCTTCCTTCCCATGTGTTCATCTAGAGACCAGACCTCCTTCACCTGGCTTCCTTTATAATCTCCTCCCAGCCTGACTCCACCCCAGGCCCTATCACTGAACACTATATTAACCTGTGCACTTTGCTGATCAACGTGTTTGTTAGGCATTGTGTGTTTGGGTTCCTGCCTGCCGTGTGCTACGTCTGTCTCTCTGTTACGTTATTGGCTTGTCCCCGACTATCCCTGTCTGCTCGTGACCCTTGACCTTCGGCTCGTTCTTCGTTATCCTTGTCTGCTTGTGGCCCCTGACCTTCAGCTTGTTATTCGGTTCTCTCTTATCGTGTGCTGCTGCTTCCCCTCTTTTCCCCTTATCCTACGGGGCGTGAGCTAGGAAACTCCAGGGGCCGCGACCTGGTCCCAGCCTGCAGCGTAACATCCTCACCAAACCCAAACCCTTTTGTCAGGGTCACCTGTGGCCAGGTGACAGATGCACACCGTAGGGGGACAGGAGTGCACCGCGAGGTAGTGAACCCTATGGCTGGCTTCTGCGGATAGGAAACTGGGTGGTTGTGGAAAGCGGGACCAGAGGAGCACAACCGGGATCCAAACGGAAGCTAGAGCCAAGATTCCCCAGGGCGCGGAGTCTAAGACCCAGCTGGTCTTCTCCAGGGCCTCTAGTGGTGAGGATGTTACGCTGCAGGCTGGGACCAGGTCGCGGCCCCTGGAGTTTCCTAGCTCACGCCCCGTAGGATAAGGGGAAAAGAGGGGAAGCAGCAGCACACGATAAGAGAGAACCGAATAACAAGCTGAAGGTCAGGGGCCACAAGCAGACAAGGATAACGAAGAACGAGCCGAAGGTCAAGGGTCACGAGCAGACAGGGATAGTCGGGGACAAGCCAATAACGTAACAGAGAGACAGACGTAGCACACGGCAGGCAGGAACCCAAACACACAATGCCTAACAAACACGTTGATCAGCAAAGCAGGCTTGCAGTGCACAGGTTAATATAGTGTTCAGTGATAGGGCCTGGGGTGGAGTCAGGCTGGGAGGAGATTATAAAGGAAGCCAGGTGAAGGAGGTCTGGTCTCTAGATGAACACATGGGAAGGAAGGTACGCTGACAGACAAACACTACTGCATATCCATGACAGTACCCTCCCTCTTATGGGCCCTCCCCCGCCTGGACCCAGGCTTAAAGGGAAATCTCTGATGAAACCTTCTCAACAGATGAGGTGCAGCGACATCAGATGCAGCGATCCAAGACGCCTCCTCAGGACCAAAACCTCTCCAATGCACAAGGTACTGAAGAATGCCTCTGCAGAGCCGAGAATCCAGAACTTGTCTAACCTCGTACTTAAAATTATCCTCAGAGACCGAAAACGAGGTAGGGAGATGACAAGAAGATCTATTGAGGACCAAAGGCTCTCTAGGAATAAGCAAGGGCATGAGAGGATCAACAGGAATCTGAGGAGGGTCCCCTAGACCCTTAAAGGGGAACTGGTCATCTTGCACAGGACCATCAGACTGGGCAGATGTCAGTGGAACCCTGAAGTCAGGTTGGTTAGAAGGTGACATGTCGCCGGAGTCAAGCTGAATAGCTGAAGGACAAGCAGAATGTCCTGAACAAGAAAAAGTAAGAGGCTCACTGGGCATGGGCTGGACTGGCATAACTAGTACAGAGGCAGAGTGAATAGCTGAGTCAGGTGTAGCGACTACCTGAATCGCATCGCAAGACGTAGCGACTGCAGGACTTGTAGACAAGCTAGCCTGGCTGTGCGTCCAAGGGTGGTTAGGGACAGAGAAATGTAAATGGTTATGCAACCTGGAATGAATGACCGGCTCAGATTCACAGGGGGCAACCTTGGGTAGGCAGGACGAGGAACAGGAGGGACCCCAAGCCAGGATCTGTCCAGTAGTCCAGTCCACATGAGGAGAATGGAGCTGTAACCATGGGAGACCCAAAATTATAGGCGTTGAGGCCTTGGGTAAGATAAGGAAGGATATCCACTCCTGGTGAAGTGTCCCTACCGACATCTTAACAGGGAGGGTCTGGAAGCGGATAGGTCCCCCTGGGAGAACAGTACCATCAATCGCCAAGACCACCAATGGCGTGATGAGGGGCAAAAGAGTAAGTCTCATGGACGATGCAATTTCCCAGTCCATGAAATTACCAGCGGCTCCGGAATCCAGATATGCTGAGACCGAATGAGAAGAAGCACCAACATGAAGGAACACAGAAAGCAGAAGACGAGAAGGGGAAGGTGATATTTCTGGGTCCAATACTCCACTTTCCAGATGAAGTGGACCCGAACGTTTTTCTGGACAAAGAGAGCAAGTGTCACGAAAATGACCTTTGCCCCCACAGTAAAGACACAGACCAAGAGTTCTGCGCCTAGGACGTTCCTCGGGGGATAGCTTGGTCCGACCCATCTGCATGGGTTCCTCAGCTGGTAGGAGATGCTCTACGGGTCGAAGAGAGGGGAGCTCAGGCTGACTAAGAACCAAGGAGTGCTGGCGTTGCTTTTCTAAGGTCCTCTCCTGAAAGCGAATATCGATCTGGTTACACAAGGAGATAACGCCGGCCAGATCAGTGGGGATGGTTCTTCCAGCTAATTCATCCTTCACTCTATCAGACAGGCCATGCAAAAAGGTTGCGACTAAGGCCTCATTGTTCCAGCTCAACTCAGCCGACAGTATGCGGAAATGAAGGGCATACTCTCCCACAGAAGCAGACTCTTGGTGGAGACGTAAAAGGGCGCTGGCCGCTGAAGAGACACGAGCCGGTTCTTCGAAGATATTCCGAAAAAGTTTCAAGAAGCCAGACAGGCTAGAAACCACTGGATCATTCAGTTCCCACAGAGGGGCTGCCCAGGCTAAAGCTTCACCAGAGAGGAGGGAAATGATATAGGCTACCTTAGCCCGATCAGACAGGAAGTTTTGGGGCTGGAGCTCAAAATGAATCGTGCATTGGCTAAGGAACCCCCTGCAAGCCTTGGAGTCCCCAGAGAAACGGGACGGAGCTGGCAGTTGTAGCGAGTGTGTGGCTGCGACTGGTGCAATAGGTGCAGCCGCTGATTGTATTTGAGGTTGCGGATTCAGGGTTCCCAAGGAGGCCTGAAGCTGCTCGAAGCGAGAAGCCAGATCCTGGAGGAATCGCATCACCTGAGTCTGATTCGATTCCTGGGTTTCAAGTCTGCAAACTATGCCCTGCAATGGATCATCCGCGGGTAGCGGGATGTCAGCCGGGTTCATGGCTGATCAAACTGTCAGGGTCACCTGTGGCCAGGTGACAGATGCACACCGTAGGGGGACAGGAGTGCACCGCGAGGTAGTGAACCCTATGGCTGGCTTCTGCGGATAGGAAACTGGGTGGTTGTGGAAAGCGGGACCAGAGGAGCACAACCGGGATCCAAACGGAAGCTAGAGCCAAGATTCCCCAGGGCGCGGAGTCTAAGACCCAGCTGGTCTTCTCCAGGGCCTCTAGTGGTGAGGATGTTACGCTGCAGGCTGGGACCAGGTCGCGGCCCCTGGAGTTTCCTAGCTCACGCCCCGTAGGATAAGGGGAAAAGAGGGGAAGCAGCAGCACACGATAAGAGAGAACCGAATAACAAGCTGAAGGTCAGGGGCCACAAGCAGACAAGGATAACGAAGAACGAGCCGAAGGTCAAGGGTCACGAGCAGACAGGGATAGTCGGGGACAAGCCAATAACGTAACAGAGAGACAGACGTAGCACACGGCAGGCAGGAACCCAAACACACAATGCCTAACAAACACGTTGATCAGCAAAGCAGGCTTGCAGTGCACAGGTTAATATAGTGTTCAGTGATAGGGCCTGGGGTGGAGTCAGGCTGGGAGGAGATTATAAAGGAAGCCAGGTGAAGGAGGTCTGGTCTCTAGATGAACACATGGGAAGGAAGGTAAGCTGACAGACAAACACTACTGCATATCCATGACACCCGGGTTCTGCACCAGGGGACATGTATCAATCCAAAAAAAAGTTTTAAAAACTGACGTTTTTCGGGAGCAGTCATTTTAATGATGCATAAAGTGAAAAAAAAAAGTCAAATATTCCTTTAAATATCGTACCTGGGGGGTTTCTAAAGTATGCCTGTGAAGTGCCACGTGTTTCCAGTGTTTAGAACTGTCCCTGCACAAAATTACATTTCTAAAGGAAAAAAAGCCATTTAAAACTGCTTGCGGCTTTAATGTAATGTCTGGTCCCGGTAATATGGATGAAAATCTTTAAGAAAAATGGCATAGCTACCCCATCACCCCCCCCCCCACCCCAGCCCATTACCAGCCCCTTTGGGTCTTGTATGGATATTAAGGGGAACCCCGCACACAAAATAAAAAAGGCCCTATATACTCTGAACAGCCGTATACAGGCGGTGCATACAAGACAGGGACTGTAGGTTTGTTCTTATGTAGAATCTGTTTGTAATTTTGGTGGCGGCACCCAGAAACAAAAATGTTCTTCCAAGCTATCATCATCAATCGGATCATTGAGGAGGAGGAGGATAGTCAGTCAACATAACAGGACAGTCTCTCAGCATCAGCATCAGTCTTGAAGGGATGTGACATTTGAAAATAAATTAGTCTGTTATATCAGCTTCAGGTGTTTGGTAGCTGGTGGTGATCCAAGACTGGTTCATCTTTATGAAGGTCAGTCGATCAACAGAGTCGGTGGACAGGCGCACCCTGTGATCCGTGACAAATCCTCCAGCAGCACTGAATGTGCGTTCTGAAAGAACGCTGGATGCAGGACAGGCCAGTAGCTCAATTGCATACTGTGCAAGCTCTGGCCAGTGATCCATCCTCAAGACCCAGTAAGCCAGAGGATTTTCGGTGGGGAAGGTGTCCAAGTCTGGCCTTACCCCTAGGTATTCCTGCACCATGTATATCAGACGCTGGCGATGGTTGCTGGAACCGATCATACCTTGGGGCTGCGGACTAAAGAATTGTCTGAACGCATCGGTCAGACGGCCACCTTCCCCACCACTCCTTCTTTGACTGACCGAAGCCTCAGCAACTCTTTGTCCAGGACCAGGAGTTTGTAACCTCCCAGTCTCTGGGAACGCGTTGCACAGACCTTTCTGCAAGGCCTCCCGGAGTTGTCTCATCCTCTGCTCCCTCTGCGACGGTAAGATAAGGTCCGCAACCTTACCCTTGTACCGTGGATCAAGGAGAGTGGCCAGCCAGTAATGGTCCCTCTCCTTGATCCGAAGAATACGAGGATCCTTCCGCAGACTTTGCAGGATCAGGGAGGCCATGCAGCATAGGTTAGCTGAGGCATTCGGTCCGGAGTCCTCTGGGTCACTAAGGACGACATGATCCGCAGCCACCTCCTCCCAGCCACGTACAAGTCCACTGGTTTCTTGGGACTGTAAATCATCCCTAAAAGACTGCTGCTGATGATGCTGAGTGCCAGGCTCCACCTCCATGCTGACACAATCCTCCTCCTCCTCTTCTTCCTGTGCGATGGGTGGGACAGAAGGAACACTGTCTGGGTAAAGGGGGCCTTGAGAGGCAAGGAAGTCCTCCTCTTCCTTCCTCTGTTCTGCCTCAAGTGCCCTGTCCATTATTCCACGCAGCGTATGTTCCAACAGGTGGACAAGAGGTACAGTGTCACTGATGCATGCACTGTCACTGCTCACCATCCTCGTGGCCTCCTCAAATGGTGCCAGGACAGTGCATGCATCCCTGATCATGCCCCACTGGCGTGGTGAAAAAAACCCGAGCTCCCCTGACCCTGTCCTGGTGCCGTAGTCGCACAGGTACTCATTGATGGCCCTCTGCTGCGTGTGCAGCCGCTGCAGCATGGCCAACATTGAGTTCCACCTGGTGGGCATGTCACATATAAGGCGGTTCTTGGGCAGGTTCAACTCCTTTTGCAGCTCAGCCAGGCGAGCACTGGCATTATAAGATCTGTGGAAATGCACACAGACTTTCCTGGCCTGCCTCAGGACATCCTGTAAGCCCGGGTACCTTCCCAAGAACCGCTGCACCACCAGGTTAAGGACGTGAGCCACACAGGGCACATGGGTCAGTTGTCCCTGTCGGAGAGCGGAGAGGAGGTTGGTGCCATTGTCGCAAACTACCATTCCTGGCTTAAGCTGGCGTGGCGTCAACCACCTCTCGGCCTGCCCCTGCAGAGCAGACAGAACCTCTGCCCCAGTGTGGCTCCTGTCCCCCAAACACACTAGCGCAAGCACGGCATGGCATCTTTTTGCCTGCGTACTTGCGTAGCCCCTTGAACGCCTATGGAGCACCGCTGGTTCCGAGAACAAAGCACAGGAAGAGGCCACGTAGGAAGAAGAAGAGGAGGGGGTGGAGGACAGAGGTGTGTCACAACCAGTAGTAGCATTTTGGAGGTGTGGCGGTGGAACAACCTCCAACACTACTGCACCTTGTCCTGCATCCTTCCCAGCTGCCAAAAGAGTGACCCAATGGGCCGTGAAAGAAAGGTAACGTCCCTGTCCATGCCTGCTGGACCATGAGTCAGCGGTAATATGCACCTTACCGCTGACCGCCCTGTCCAGCGAGGCCAAGACATTGCCTTCCACATGCCGGTAGAGAGCCGGAATCGCCTTACGTGAGAAAAAGTGGCGTTTGGGAACCTGCCACTGAGGAACCGCACATTGCACAAACTCACGGAAGGGGGCCGAGTCTACCAACTGAAAAGACAGCAGTTGAAGCGCTAGCAATTTAGCCAAGCTAGCATTCAACCGCTGGGCATGTGGATGGCTGGGAGTGAACTTCTTTCGACGGTCCAGCAGCTGGGGCAGGGAAATTTGCCTGCTAGAATCGGACGTCAGTGTACTGCTAGCAGAGTGCCCGCAAGTACTTGGCTGTGACACACCTAATTCTACACCTTCATTCCTCTCAGAGCAGGTTTCAGAGAGGACTGAAGGTATAGTGGGGTTGGAGATCCCAGCTGATGCGGTGCAAGAAGAGGTCCGCTTTGTTCTTTGGTGTGGGTCTTTAAGGTAGGCTTGCCAACGAGCTGCATGGCAGGTCAACATATGTCTGGTCAAGCATGTGGTGCCCAAGCGGGTGATGTTTTGGCCACGCGATATACGCTTGAGACATATGTTGCAAACAGCAGCTGTGCGATCTGATGCACTCGACTCAAAAAAGGCCCACACCAAAGAACTTTTTGAATAATGGGCAGAGGCAGCGCCCTGCACAGGCGGAGCTCTGCGGTGTGATTCCATTGGTGTGCTGCCCTTACGCTGGCCCCCCGAGGGCATCCTGCCTCGTTGGAGATGTGCCTCCTCCTCATCCTCCTCCTCCTCCTCTCTACTATTAGGCACCCACGTGGAGTCAGTGACCTCATCATCCCCTCCCTCCTCATCACTGGAGCCAATCTGGCAGTATGCTGCATCTGCTGGAACATGACTGCCAGATTGGTGTCCTTCTTGAGCATCCCCTCTCTCTGCTCTCACGCTACTGCCTTCCTCTAGCTGGGTATCATCATCAGACCCTTCGAAACGCTGGGCATCCTCCTGGAGCATGTACCCAACACTGTGCTCAAACAGTTCGGGGGACTCCTCAGGAGGACATGGTTGGTCTAGGGAAGGAGTGACTGATGATGACATTGATACCAGGGAAGAGGATGCTTTGGCAGCTGCTTTGCCAGTACCCTGAGCCTGGGTGAGAGAGGATGAGGAGGATGAGGAGGGCTTGGTCATCCACTCTACCAAGTCTTCGGCATGATGCGGCTCAACACGTCCAGCTCCCATGGCCACGTGCTGATGGCGATGCACCGCGTCCACGACCAGCACTGTTGTCTCTAGACACAGAGCCTGCTTGCCCTCTTTTATTGGCTCCTGACTGTCTGCCTCTCCTTGTTTGCCTTCCAGACATTCTAATGGCCTGCAGGGAAATGGGAAAACCAGCAATAAGGCCTAGCTTCAGGAGTATATTTTGCAGGAATCACACTACGCCTGCTGTAGGTGCTGCAAATGCCTGTTGGTGTAACACACCAGGAAAAAGCAGCAATACAGGCTAACTTCAGGTGTAATATGGTCAGGAGGCACACTCCGCCCGCTGTAAGTGCCGCAAATGTCTGTTGGTGTAACACACCAGGAAAAAGCAGCAATACAGGCTAAGTTCAGGTGTAATATGGTCAGGAGGCACACTCCGCCCGCTGTAAGTGCCGCAAAATCCTGTTGGTGTAACACACCAGGAAAAAGCAGCAATACAGGCTAAGTTCAGGTGTAATATGGTCAGGAGGCACACTCCGCCTGCTGTAAGTGCCGCAAAATCCTGTTGGTGTAACACACTAGGAAAAAGAAGCAATACAGGCTAAGTTCAGGTGTAATATGGTCAGGAGGCACACTCCGCCTGCTGTAAGTGCCGCAAAATCCTGTTGGTGTAACACACCAGGAAAAAGCAGCAATACAGGCTAAGTTCAGGTGTAATATGATCAGGAGGCACACTCCGCCCGCTGTAAGTGCCGCAAAATCCTGTTGGTGTAACACACCAGGAAAAAGCAGCAATACAGGCTAACTTCAGGTGTATAATGTGCAGGAGGCTTAGCAACAATGACACTGACACTGTCCCCTGCCTATCCTTCTCTCTCCCTGCACACAAGGTTTATCAAAGTATATGACACTGACACTCTCCCTTCTCCCTGCCTATCCTTCTCTCTCCCTGCACACAAGGTTTAGCAAAGATATGACACTGACACTGTCCCCTGCCTATCCTTCTCTCTCCCTGCACACAAGGTTTATCAAAGTATATGACACTGACACTCTCCCTGCCTATCCTTCTCTCTCCCTACACACAAGGTTTAGCAAAGAATATGACACTGACACTCTCCCTGCCTATCCTTCTCTGTCCCTACACACAAGGTTTAGCAAAGAATGGATTTGACACTGTCCCTGCCTATCCTTCACTTTCCCTGCTCCGGAACACACTACACGAGGCCGCCGCGCTGGCGGCCTTTTATAGTGTGGGGCGTGTACTAAACCCCCTCAGCTATAATTGGCCACAGGCATCCTGCCTGTGGCCAATCATTGCTCTCCTCGCTGCCGGCGCTGTGATTGGCCAAGCATGCAGGGTCACAGTGCATGCTTGGCCAATCACAGCGCCGGGATTACACTGCGATGGCGCAGTGTATTGTGGGCCGTTCGCGTCACTCGAATTTGGCGCGAACGGCCCAAATCGTTCGTTGTTCGCCGAACGCGCGAACAGCCGATGTTCGAGTCGAACCTATGTTCGACTCGAACACCGAGCTCATCCCTAGTTGTTATAAATATCCACTTGTTGACCGTTTATTGTAATGATTACCCCTTTGTTGCCTATGTATTGCTTGGCAATAAATGTTGTTGCCTAGGTTATCTGATGGCTACCCGTTTGTTGCCTATGTATTGTTAGAATTGTCCATTTGTAGGCAACGTGTTGTCAGGATGGCCTGTGTAGTGTCTGTTAAAAACAGCATGCTAAATGCTTTGATAATACCCCCCTGGTTCACTACAGCCCCCCACAGACCAAGATTCATTAAATTGATATGTTCCTGCTCTTCAGCTTCAGGCTGAATTTTAGTTACAATTTTTTTCTGGGATATACTGTAGGTTCAGCAACATTACTTACCTCTAATGAAGTGTATCCCATGTCCTGCTGATTGCTCTTTAGTGTAGATTTAGTATGTTCCTTGCAGTGATGACAAGTCCTCTTCACATCACAGAATCTCTTGCACTGTAAGGGTTAACCTCCTCGGCTCTAACATTACAATATGTCAGAGAAGTCTGGACAGCCGCTCATCTCTTTCTGTCATTTCCTCCATTCAGAAAAGTATTTGTATTTTTTTCAAAGAATGAAAAACATTCTGCGAATAGGGAAGAGGATCCTATCATTCATCCGCCACTCTCCTATTCATAGTACATGAATGGGGAAGGGAACAAGGAGAGGACATAAAGAGATGGGTGGGTGTTGGGACTTCTTCAATGTATTGCAATGTTAGAGCTGAGGAAGAGGGAGCAATCAGCAGGATGTGGGATACACGTCATTAGTGGTACATAATATTATTAATCATTTATTCAATCACATGTAAGTGCTTGGTGTTGAAGGACGTCCATTGGCAGTGGGGACATTTTCTAATTGAGGGGCTGTTCAAGGGTATTAATTATAACTTGTGGAAATATGAGGAATTTCAATAAGCACAACAGGACTATTATTTTTTAACCATTGAGGCCCACACCATTAACTACTGGCAGGATTAGGGAGAATGGTTAAAATGCCTTATGCCTAAATGACAGATGACAAGACACTCAGCTCCCTTGTTCCTCCTGACGAAGTAGGCCGATGGTTTAACAAGTGCTATGGGGAATACATATGCCACTACTTTAATGAACCCCAAGTAGATATTGAGATAATGAGGATAACAAGTCTGATAATGAAAACACTGAGGACTAGTTCACACCGGAAATGTACCAGGAAAGTGCTGTGCGTTTCTGTGGAAGTCACATGTAGTTCCGTAGAGTGCGATTTCAGCCCATTAATTTTGAATGGGCTGAAATCGCACTGCACCGCACGAAAAGTAGTGCATGCACTACTTTTTGAAACTCACTGCAACCAGATCACATGGTACTTCTGTTCCATGCAATCCGGTGCGGGCTAACTTAAAGAGCAACTGCAATCAGCTCACATAATTTGTAATAAAAACATCTTTTGCCATTCTGAAGCTTCCCTCCAACCACTTTGCATATTATTTTATATATACTGTGATTCTGTACTTGCCAAATATGCTGCAGAAATCTCCCTCCACTGGGTCTGGCTGCAATCATTTTAACTGTGGGCAGCTGAAACTGCTGCCTGTCCACTTCCTGGATTTACACAGACACACACCTCCAGCTCTGCAGCTCCCATTGGCCCTCTCATGACTCGCCCCCTCCCTTCCTGGCAAACTCTAACAAGAGTGAGAGAGAGAACTGATGATGTCATAAGCCTAGGCTTTTTTCAGACAAGAAACAGGAAGTGGGCTGTATAAGGTATTTACTGGCAGAAAAAAAGTTTTACTATCCAAAGTTAAAACAACAAGGGCAGAAAATTTAGTAGATGGAAAGTTGAAAAAATTACTAAAGTTCCACTTTAATATTGACATCCACTGCAGTGCATTTTTGAACGTGACATGGGGAATGCCCCACGAAACGTGGGTTTCCTGCACCTCGTTCTTGTGAACCAGCCCTTAAAGTGGAGTTCCACCCTGAAAAAAATAATACACCAAAAAACTACAAATAAATAAAAAAAAAAAATGTTTTACTTACCAGAAATAGAGATTGCTATGCGGAAGTCCCTAATCTGCCTCTTCATCGTCCGCGGTGGATCTTCTTCCTCGTCCTACACTCGGTGTCTTCTGGTGAATGGGGCGCGCTGCCTTCTGGGAACTGTGTGTATCCCAGAGAGCAGCCGGCCATTCACAAAACGCCGCGTGGCTCGCGCATGCGTAGTAGGAAACTGGCAGTGAAGCCACACGGCTTCACTACCTGTTTCCCTTACTGAGGATGGCGGTGCCGGGAGCTGCCAGGTTTGAGGGATCGGCCTCGGTGGGGGCCGACATCGCGGGCGAGTAGGACAGGTAAGTGTCCTTATTAAAAGTCAGCAGCTACAGTGTTTGTAGCTGCTGACTTTAAAAAAAAAAAAATGTGGGTGGAATCCCCCTTTAATGTTCAGGGAGATATGAAGGCTTGGTAGTTTCAAATTGTTATCAGTTGTGATGGTAATGTATATTTACTTTTTATATGTACGTTGTATGTTGATGGAATGGCATAATGTATTTCCACACATGTTTTTAGCTTAGTTAACAATCAAGAACTGTAGTACTTTTTGTATACATTTGTGGTTGACGTCCCATATGCAAAAAAGTTCCTATTTTGTGTTATACGTTGGTTATTGAACCTACACCCCATAAAAAAGTTTTTAACAAAACTTCAGCTTTAGAGACCTTTTACATTGTACTCTAACCAAGTCTTCCTGCCAGAAAGTTCCTGCCTAAAAAAACACAAATATGGTCTGTATAGTGTGCTGTGTTTACACGTGTAGAGACACATAAACGTCTGTACAGGTACAGTATATGCTCGTAAAAATCCTAGAATCATTCTTTTAGCTCCCAGAATTAAAGGTTGTGTAATTTTTTATGCATACACACTCACATATTGATGAGTAGGCATGTAAAATACTGACCAGTAATGCAGATTATTGTATTTTTTTAATGATCTAAATGCAGCTCTAGTTTTCTGATATTTACACAATTGCGTGCACAGGTCCATGGAAAGAACAGGACTCTGCATTCAGATCAGAAAAAAAATATACTCTAGTCTAGTGCCTAAAAACACTGCGTTTTAATGTGTGAAGCCTTCAGCAAAGTCTGTACTGGGGTCCACAACATTTGTGTCAGAAACTGAATATAGAAGCAAGAGGCTGGCAGAATAATGGTGGAATGAGCACTTTATGCTTTGAAGTGGCTTGACAAAGCGATAACTGATTACATAACTTTTCTGGCTGCTAATTTAAATGGGGTAAGCAGCCTATGCTCCATTACAAAAGTGGCTAATCGCCTGTGCACTATTTCATATATGTACACCTTCTAGTATTAGCAATAGGTAGGTACATTCTGCTCTGACAAAGCTACATAGGTGAAATACCAGAGTAAACCAATTGAACAATTTGCAGGCTCAAATATGTCAGCACTGAATCTGAGAAAACTGTGCGTTTTGTCTTGACATTGTGAACCAATTGACCTTTAACTTAACTTTAGCTGCCAGTAAATGGTGGAATTGGATCACATGACTCTGTTTTTTTGCCCCATGGATCATTAGCACTCCAAGTGAAGGAAAGAGCTGTGTTTGCAGCAGTGAGTATAACTTCCTGCCAGCCAGTTAATACATAGCTGACATTTGCATAAATTAATGGTCTTACCTGTCAAAAGAGTCTGTTTATTTAGGAGAGCCTTACAATACAGCATAGCAAGGTTCTGGACCTCTACTGAGGTTAAGCGAGAGAGCTTGGTCTAGGACACTCCCCCAACCTGCTGATTGGATAGTGATGGAGCAGCAACAAACTGGTTAGGCATCGCTGTTGCTCATGTTGTTTCCCAGATAGCAAGGATAACTTGCCACAAATTTGTGGCAGTGTTAAATTGTAAGTCTGTTAACTTGCTGCACATTTTCACTGGCAGGTTGTACACTTGCAGAGCACTTGAAGCACAAATTCTTGTTGACACTTTTCCAATTTGTAGCAAATTTGCATGGCAAGTCTCTAACAAGAGAAAAGTTGCAGTGGTGGGTCCACAGCAAGAGCTCTGCAAGTCTACAGCATGAAAATTCAGCCACAGTGACCCCTGTGGTGGGATGACTATTGCACAACATAACTGAACCAGAGCTTGCAGCAGACCTCCAGAATGTTTGCAAAGAAAGTTGATCTGGAGTCATGCAATGCGGACTTGCTGCAATTGTGCAACAAACTTGTGAAGCCTGGCAAGTTTAGCAATAGCTTAGAAAGTCGTTTTCAAAAAACACTGCAGTAAAGCTTGATTAGACCTTGTTCTAATCTTTTCTCTTTTCCAGCCCTGGTCCTCTAGTGTGAAGGATTAAATGAAGCTGAAATAGGGACAAATTCGAGTACCTATACATAATGCATTTAAATATATATCTAGCGCACCCCACCTATCCCCCTCCTGCATTTCAACTCGGCTCCTCGCAGGGGGAGACAGGCACACCAATGCGGACTTGCTGCAATTGTGCAACAAACTTGTGAAGCCTGGCAAGTTTAGCAATAGCTTAGAAAGTCGTTTTCAAAAAACACTGCAGTAAAGCTTGATTAGACCTTGTTCTAATCTTTTCTCTTTTCCAGCCCTGGTCCTCTAGTGTGAAGGATTAAATGAAGCTGAAATAGGGACAAATTCGAGTACCTATACATAATGCATTTAAATATATATCTAGCGCACCCCACCTATCCCCCTCCTGCATTTCAACTCGGCTCCTCGCAGGGGGAGACAGGCACACCACGCTAACTGCCCGTACCCTCTTGTGCAAAAGGTTGAGTGGTGTTTAGCGATGAGCCGAACACCCCCGGGTTCGGTTCGCACCAGAACCCGCGAACGGACCGAAAGTTCGTACGAACATTAGAACCCTATTAAATACAATGGATGCGAACGTTCGAATTCTAAAGTGCTAATTATAACGACTATTATGCATGTTATTGTCCTAAAAAGGGTTTGGGAACCCGGGTTCTGCACCAGGGGACATGTATCAATGCAAAAAGAAGTTTTAAAAAGGGTCGTTTTTCGGGAGCAGTCATTTTAATGATGCATAAAGTGAAAAAAAAAAAGTCAAATATTCCTTTAACCACTTGACAACTGGGCACATAACCCCCTTCCTGCCCAGGCGAAATTTCAGGTTTCAGCGCCGTCACGCTTTGAATGACAATTGCGCGGTCGTGCGACGTGGCTCCCAAACAAAATTGACGTCCTTTTTTTCCCACAAATAGAGCTTTCTTTTGGTGGTCTTTGATCATTTCTGCGGTTTTTATTTTTTGCGCTATAAACAAAAATAGAGCGACAATTTTGAAAAAAACACAATATTTTTTAATTTTTGCTATAATTAATATCCCATTTTTTTTTAAAAAAACTATTTTTTTCCTCAGTTTAGGCCGATACGTATTCTACATATTTTAGGTAAAAAAAAAATCGCAATAAGCGTATAGTGATTGGTTTGCGCAAAAGTTATAGCGCCTACAAAATAGGGAATAGAATTATGATTTTTTTTAAATTATTTTTTTATTTATTTTTTTACTAGTAATGGCGTCGATCTGCGATTTTTTTTTTTGTGACTGTGACATTACGGCGGACACATCGGACACTTTTGACAAATTTTTGGGACCATTCACATTTATACAGCGAACAGTGCTAAAAATATGCACTTATTACTGTATAAATGTGACTGGCAGGGAAGGGGTTAACCACTAGGGGGCGATCAAGGGGTTAATATGTTCCCTGCTAGATGTTCTTACTGTGGGGGGGAGGGGACTGACTGGGGGAGGTGACTGATGGTTGTCCCTATGTACAAGGGACACACCATCCATCTCCTCTCCCTGACAGGACGTGGATCTCTGTGTTTACACACAGAGATCCACGTCCCTGGCTCTGTGACAGCCGATCGCTCGTACCTGGCGGACATCGCGGCCGCCAGGCACGCGCATCGGCACTCGCCTGACACGGCGGGCACAGTTTTTCCCCGACGCGCGCCCGCGGTGGCGCGCATCGCGGAAGTAAATAAGAGGACGTCCATAGACGTCCTATCAGCAATTGACGACCGCTTTGCGGACGTCTTTTGCTTATAGCCCGGGCGTGAAGTGGTTAAATATCGTACCTGGGGGGTGTCTAAAGTATGCCTGTGAAGTGCCACGTGTTTCCCGTGTTTAGAACTGTCCCTGCACAAAATGACACTTCTAAAGGAAAAAAAAGCCATTTAAAACTGCTTGCAGCTTTAATGTAATGTCTGGTCCCGGTACTATGGATGAAAATCTTTAAGAAAAATGGCATAGCTACCCCATGACCCCCCCCCCTACCCCAGCCCATTACCAGCCCCTTTGGGTCTTGTATGGATAGTAAGGGGAACCCCGCACATAAAATAAAAAAGGCCCTATATACTCTGAACAGCCGTATACAGGCGGTGCATACAAGACAGGGACTGTAGGTTTGTTCTTATGTAGAATCTGTTTGTAATTTTGAACAGGTACATTGTGTAAGTGTAGCTCCAGCCCAAAAATCTATTTTTAAACTTTTTGGAAAACATAGGTAAGGGTTATCACCCCTGTAACATTTGTTTTGCTGTCTGTGCCCCTGTTCAGAACATTTCACCTCACTTTCCGTCCCAATGACAACTGTTTTTGAAATGTGGTGTTTTTCTTGAAACAAGGATTGGTGATAAAGCATCAGTACAGAGGAGACACCTTTCTCCCATATTAATTCTTACAGGAGACAATTTTCCTTCCTAGGGGTAGATTTCCTCTCACTTCCTGTTGTCTTCTTGCGTTTGCAAGTAGGAGTCGTTTGTAAGTTGGATGTTTGAAAGTAGGGACCTGCCGTATATACGCTGCAGAAATAGGCCCCTTAGTTGTTGGTGTTGGCACAACACTGTAAGCACTCACAGTTACTCTTGGTTGGTGCTGGAACGCCCTGCTGTCAACTATTATATCAGGAATTGTAATTACATATAATTGTTGAACAGTGGTAGTAAAAATTGGGCCTTTGATGGTGGTGCTGGTGCCACAACACTGTAAGCCCTGACAGTTACTCTTGGTGGGTGCAGCAATGGGCCCTGCTGTGAATTATTAGATCAAGAATTGTAATTGCATGCCCCTGTTGAACAGGGGCTGAAAAATTGGGCCTTTCGTGGTGGTGGTGGTGGTGGTGGTGTTGCCACAACACTGTAAGCCCTCAGAGTTACTCTTGGTGGGTGCAGGAATGGGCCCTGCTGTGAATTATTAGATCAAGAATTGTAATTACATGCCCCTTTTGAACAGGGGCTGAAAAATTGGGCCTTTCGTGGTGGTGGTGGTGGTGGCGTTGCCACAACACTGTAAGCCCTCAGAGTTACTCTTGGTGGGTGCAGCAATGGGCCCTGCTATGAATTATTAGATCAAGAATTGTAATTACATGCCCCTGTTGAACAGGGGCTGAAAAATTGGGCCTTAGGCACTGGTGGCACAACACTGCAACCCCTCACAGATACTGTACTTGGAGCACAGCAATGAGCCCTGTTGCAAAGTATTGCTTCAAAAATTGTAATTGCACGCCCCTGTTAAACAGGGGCTGAAAAATTGGGCCTTAGGCACTGGTGGCACAACACTGCAACCCCTCACAGATACTGTACTTGGAGCACAGCAATGAGCCCTGTTGCAAAGTATTGCTTCAAAAATTGTAATTACACGCCCCTGTTAAACAGGGGCTGAAAAATTGGGCCTTAGGCACTGGTGGCACAACACTGCAACCCCTCACAGATACTGTACTTGGAGCACAGCAATGAGCCCTGTTGCAAAGTATTGCTTCAAAAATTGTAATTACACGCCCCTGTTAAACAGGGGCTGAAAAATTGGGCGTTAGGCACTGGTGGCGGCACCCATAAACAAAAATGATCTTCCAAGCTATCATCATCAATCGTATCATTGAGGACTCGGAGGAGGAGGATAGCCAGTCAACATAACAGCACAGGCACTCAGCATCAGCATCAGTCTTGAAGGGATGTGACATGTTAAAATCAATTAGTCTGTTATATCAGCATCAGGTGTGTGGTAGCTGGTGGTGATCCAAGACTGGTTCATCTTGATGAAAGTCAGTCGATCAACCGAGTCGGTGGACAGGCGCACCCTGTGATCCGTGACAAATCCTCCAGCAGCACTGAATGTGCGTTCCGAAAGAACCCTGGATGCAGGACAGGCCAGTAGCTCAATTGCATACTGTGCAAGCTCTGGCCAGTGATCCATCCTCAAGACCCAGTAAGCCAGAGGATTTTCGGTGGGGAAGGTGTCCAAGTCTGACCTTGCCCCTAGATATTCCTGCACCATGTTTATCAGACGCTGGCGATGGTTGCTGGAACCGATCATACTTTGGGGCTGCGGACTAAAGAATTGTCTGAACGCATCGGTCA
Organism: Rana muscosa; assembly: GCA_029206835.1. Lineage (NCBI taxonomy): Eukaryota > Metazoa > Chordata > Amphibia > Anura > Ranidae > Rana > Rana muscosa. The sequence goes on along the minus strand of CM055124.1, from coordinate 212,896,559 downwards.
GACGGCCACCTTCCCCACCGCTCCTTCTTTGACTGGCCGAAGCCTCAGCAACTCGTTGTCCAGGACCAGGAGTTTGTAACCTCCCAGTCTCTGGGAACGCGTTGCACAGACCTTTCTGCAAGGCCTCCCGGAGTTGTCTCATCCTCTGCTCCCTCTGCGACGGTAACATAAGGTCCGCAACCTTACCCTTGTACCGTGGATCAAGGAGAGTGGCCAGCCAGTAATGGTCCCTCTCCTTGATCCGAAGAATACGAGGATCCTTCCGCAGACTTTGCAGGATCAGGGAGGCCATGCAGCGTAGGTTAGCTGAGGCATTCGGTCCGGAGTCCTCTGGGTCACTAAGGACGACATGATCCGCAGCCACCTCCTCCCAGCCACGTACAAGTCCACTGGTTTCTTGGGACTGTAAATCATCCCTAAAAGACTGCTGCTGATGATGCTGAGTGCCAGCCTCCACCTCCATGCTGACACAATCCTCCTCCTCCTCCTCCTCTTCCTGTGCGATGGGTGGGACAGAAGGAACACTGTCTGGGTAAAGGGGGCCTTGAGAGGCAAGGAAGTCCTCCTCTTCCTGCCTCTGTTCTGCCTCAAGTGCCCTGTCCATTATTCCACGCAGCGTGTGCTCCAACAGGTGGACAAGAGGTACAGTGTCACTGATGCATGCACTGTCACTGCTCACCATCCTCGTGGCCTCCTCAAATGGTGCCAGGACAGTGCATGCATCCCTGATCATGCCCCACTGGCGTGGAGAAAAAAAACCAAGCTCCCCTGACCCTGTCCTGGTGCCGTAGTCGCACAGGTACTCATTGATGGCCCTCTGCTGCGTGTGCAGCCGCTGCAGCATGGCCAACGTTGAGTTCCACCTGGTGGGCATGTCACATATAAGGCGGTTCTTGGGCAGGTTCAACTCCTTTTGCAGCTCAGCCAGGCGAGCACTGGCATTATAAGATCTGCGGAAATGCACACAGACTTTCCTGGCCTGCCTCAGGACATCCTGTAAGCCCGGGTACCTTCCCAAAAACCGCTGCACCACCAGGTTAAGGACGTGAGCCACACAGGGCACATGGGTCAGTTGTCCCTGTCGGAGAGCGGAGAGGAGGTTGGTGCCATTGTCGCAAACTACCATTCCTGGCTTAAGCTGGCGTGGCGTCAACCACCTCTCGGCCTGCCCCTGCAGAGCAGACAGAACCTCTGCCCCAGTGTGGCTCCTGTCCCCCAAACACACTAGCGCAAGCACGGCATGGCATCTTTTTGCCTGCGTACTTGCGTAGCCCCTTGAACGCCTACGGAGCACCGCTGGTTCCGAGAACAAAGCACAGGAAGAGGCCACGTAGGAAGAAGAAGAGGATGGGGTGGAGGACAGAGGTGTGTCACAACCAGTAGTAGCATTTTGGAGGTGTGGCGGTGGAACAACCTCCAACACTACTGCACCTTGTCCTGCATCCTTCCCAGCTGCCAAAAGAGTGACCCAATGGGCCGTGAAAGAAAGGTAACATCCCTGTCCATGCCTGCTGGACCATGAGTCAGCGGTAATATGCACCTTACCGCTGACCGCCCTGTCCAGCGAGGCCAAGACATTGCCTTCCACATGCCGGTAGAGAGCCGGAATCGCCTTCCGTGAGAAAAAGTGGCGTTTGGGAACCTGCCACTGAGGAACCGCACATTGCACAAACTCACGGAAGGGGGCCGAGTCTACCAACTGAAAAGGCAGCAGTTGAAGCGCTAGCAATTTAGCCAAGCTAGCATTCAACCGCTGGGCATGTGGATGGCTGGGAGTGAACTTCTTTCGACGGTCCAGCAGCTGGGGCAGGGAAATTTGCCTGCTAGAATCGGACGTCAGTGTACTGCTAGCAGAGTGCCCGCAAGTACTTGGCTGTGACACACCTAAATCTACACCTTCATTCCTCTCAGAGCAGGTTTCAGAGAGGACTGAAGGTATAGTGGGGTTGGAGATCCCAGCTGATGCGGTGCAAGAAGAGGTCCGCTTTGTTCTTTGGTGTGGGTCTTTAAGGTAGGCTTGCCAACGAGCTGCATGGCAGGTCAACATATGTCTGGTCAAGCATGTGGTGCCCAAGCGGGTGATGTTTTGGCCACGCGATATACGCTTGAGACATATGTTGCAAACAGCAGCTGTGCGATCTGATGCACTCGACTCAAAAAAGGCCCACACCAAAGAACTTTTTGAATAATGGGCAGAGGCAGCGCCCTGCACAGGCGGAGCTCTGCGGTGTGATTCCATTGGTGTGCTGCCCTTACACTGGCCCCCCGAGGGCATCCTGCCTCGTTGGAGATGTGCCTCCTCCTCATCCTCCTCCTCCTCCTCTCTACTATTAGGCACCCACGTGGAGTCAGTGACCTCATCATCCCCTCCCTCCTCATCACTGGAGCCAATCTGGCAGTATGCTGCAGCTGCTGGAACATGACTGCCAGATTGGTGTCCTTCTTGAGCATCCCCTCTCTCTGCTCTCACGCTACTGCCTTCCTCTAGCTGGGTATCATCATCAGACCCTTCGAAACGCTGGGCATCCTCCTGGAGCATGTACCCAACACTGTGCTCAAACAGTTCGGGGGACTCCTCAGGAGGACATGGTTGGTCTAGGGAAGGAGTGACTGATGATGACATTGATACCAGGGAAGAGGATGCTTTGGCAGCTGCTTTGCCAGTACCCTGAGCCTGGGTGAGAGAGGATGAGGAGGATGAGGAGGGCTTGGTCATCCACTCTACCAAGTCTTCGGCATGATGCGGCTCAACACGTCCAGCTCCCATGGCCACGTGCTGATGGCGATGCACCGCGTCCACGACCAGCACTGTTGTCTCTAGACACAGAGCCTGCTTGCCCTCTTTTATTGGCTCCTGACTGTCTGCCTCTCCTTGTTTGCCTTCCAGACATTCTAATGGCCTGCAGGGAAATGGGAAAACCAGCAATAAGGCCTAGCTTCAGGAGTATATTTTGCAGGAATCACACTACGCCTGCTGTAGGTGCTGCAAATGCCTGTTGGTGTAACACACCAGGAAAAAGCAGCAATACAGGCTAACTTCAGGTGTAATATGGTCAGGAGGCACACTCCGCCCGCTGTAAGTGCCGCAAATGTCTGTTGGTGTAACACACCAGGAAAAAGCAGCAATACAGGCTAAGTTCAGGTGTAATATGGTCAGGAGGCACACTCCGCCCGCTGTAAGTGCCGCAAAATCCTGTTGGTGTAACACACTAGGAAAAAGAAGCAATACAGGCTAAGTTCAGGTGTAATATGGTCAGGAGGCACACTCCGCCTGCTGTAAGTGCCGCAAAATCCTGTTGGTGTAACACACCAGGAAAAAGCAGCAATACAGGCTAAGTTCAGGTGTAATATGATCAGGAGGCACACTCCGCCCGCTGTAAGTGCCGCAAAATCCTGTTGGTGTAACACACCAGGAAAAAGCAGCAATACAGGCTAACTTCAGGTGTATAATGTGCAGGAGGCTTAGCAACAATGACACTGACACTGTCCCCTGCCTATCCTTCTCTCTCCCTGCACACAAGGTTTATCAAAGTATATGACACTGACACTCTCCCTTCTCCCTGCCTATCCTTCTCTCTCCCTGCACACAAGGTTTAGCAAAGAATATGACACTGACACTGTCCCCTGCCTATCCTTCTCTCTCCCTGCACACAAGGTTTATCAAAGTATATGACACTGACACTCTCCCTGCCTATCCTTCTCTCTCCCTACACACAAGGTTTAGCAAAGAATATGACACTGACACTCTCCCTGCCTATCCTTCTCTGTCCCTACACACAAGGTTTAGCAAAGAATGGATTTGACACTGTCCCTGCCTATCCTTCACTTTCCCTGCTCCGGAACACACTACACGAGGCCGCCGCGCTGGCGGCCTTTTATAGTGTGGGGCGTGTACTAAACCCCCTCAGCTATAATTGGCCACAGGCATCCTGCCTGTGGCCAATCATTGCTCTCCTCGCTGCCGGCGCTGTGATTGGCCAAGCATGCAGGGTCACAGTGCATGCTTGGCCAATCACAGCGCCGGGATTACACTGCGATGGCGCAGTGTATTGTGGGCCGTTCGCGTCACTCGAATTTGGCGCGAACGGCCCAAATCGTTCGTTGTTCGCCGAACGCGCGAACAGCCGATGTTCGAGTCGAACCTATGTTCGACTCGAACACCGAGCTCATCCCTAGTTGTTATAAATATCCACTTGTTGACCGTTTATTGTAATGATTACCCCTTTGTTGCCTATGTATTGCTTGGCAATAAATGTTGTTGCCTAGGTTATCTGATGGCTACCCGTTTGTTGCCTATGTATTGTTAGAATTGTCCATTTGTAGGCAACGTGTTGTCAGGATGGCCTGTGTAGTGTCTGTTAAAAACAGCATGCTAAATGCTTTGATAATACCCCCCTGGTTCACTACAGCCCCCCACAGACCAAGATTCATTAAATTGATATGTTCCTGCTCTTCAGCTTCAGGCTGAATTTTAGTTACAATTTTTTTCTGGGATATACTGTAGGTTCAGCAACATTACTTACCTCTAATGAAGTGTATCCCATGTCCTGCTGATTGCTCTTTAGTGTAGATTTAGTATGTTCCTTGCAGTGATGACAAGTCCTCTTCACATCACAGAATCTCTTGCACTGTAAGGGTTAACCTCCTCGGCTCTAACATTACAATATGTCAGAGAAGTCTGGACAGCCGCTCATCTCTTTCTGTCATTTCCTCCATTCAGAAAAGTATTTGTATTTTTTTCAAAGAATGAAAAACATTCTGCGAATAGGGAAGAGGATCCTATCATTCATCCGCCACTCTCCTATTCATAGTACATGAATGGGGAAGGGAACAAGGAGAGGACATAAAGAGATGGGTGGGTGTTGGGACTTCTTCAATGTATTGCAATGTTAGAGCTGAGGAAGAGGGAGCAATCAGCAGGATGTGGGATACACGTCATTAGTGGTACATAATATTATTAATCATTTATTCAATCACATGTAAGTGCTTGGTGTTGAAGGACGTCCATTGGCAGTGGGGACATTTTCTAATTGAGGGGCTGTTCAAGGGTATTAATTATAACTTGTGGAAATATGAGGAATTTCAATAAGCACAACAGGACTATTATTTTTTAACCATTGAGGCCCACACCATTAACTACTGGCAGGATTAGGGAGAATGGTTAAAATGCCTTATGCCTAAATGACAGATGACAAGACACTCAGCTCCCTTGTTCCTCCTGACGAAGTAGGCCGATGGTTTAACAAGTGCTATGGGGAATACATATGCCACTACTTTAATGAACCCCAAGTAGATATTGAGATAATGAGGATAACAAGTCTGATAATGAAAACACTGAGGACTAGTTCACACCGGAAATGTACCAGGAAAGTGCTGTGCGTTTCTGTGGAAGTCACATGTAGTTCCGTAGAGTGCGATTTCAGCCCATTAATTTTGAATGGGCTGAAATCGCACTGCACCGCACGAAAAGTAGTGCATGCACTACTTTTTGAAACTCACTGCAACCAGATCACATGGTACTTCTGTTCCATGCAATCCGGTGCGGGCTAACTTAAAGAGCAACTGCAATCAGCTCACATAATTTGTAATAAAAACATCTTTTGCCATTCTGAAGCTTCCCTCCAACCACTTTGCATATTATTTTATATATACTGTGATTCTGTACTTGCCAAATATGCTGCAGAAATCTCCCTCCACTGGGTCTGGCTGCAATCATTTTAACTGTGGGCAGCTGAAACTGCTGCCTGTCCACTTCCTGGATTTACACAGACACACACCTCCAGCTCTGCAGCTCCCATTGGCCCTCTCATGACTCACCCCCTCCCTTCCTGGCAAACTCTAACAAGAGTGAGAGAGAGAACTGATGATGTCATAAGCCTAGGCTTTTTTCAGACAAGAAACAGGAAGTGGGCTGTATAAGGTATTTACTGGCAGAAAAAAAGTTTTACTATCCAAAGTTAAAACAACAAGGGCAGAAAATTTAGTAGATGGAAAGTTGAAAAAATTACTAAAGTTCCACTTTAATATTGACATCCACTGCAGTGCATTTTTGAACGTGACATGGGGAATGCCCCACGAAACGTGGGTTTCCTGCACCTCGTTCTTGTGAACCAGCCCTTAAAGTGGAGTTCCACCCTGAAAAAAATAATACACCAAAAAACTACAAATAAATTTAAAAAAAAAATGTTTTACTTACCAGAAATAGAGATTGCTATGCGGAAGTCCCTAATCTGCCTCTTCATCGTCCGCGGTGGATCTTCTTCCTCGTCCTACACTCGGTGTCTTCTGGTGAATGGGGCGCGCTGCCTTCTGGGAACTGTGTGTATCCCAGAGAGCAGCCGGCCATTCACAAAACGCCGCGTGGCTCGCGCATGCGTAGTAGGAAACTGGCAGTGAAGCCACACGGCTTCACTACCTGTTTCCCTTACTGAGGATGGCGGTGCCGGGAGCTGCCAGGTTTGAGGGATCGGCCTCGGTGGGGGCCGACATCGCGGGCGAGTAGGACAGGTAAGTGTCCTTATTAAAAGTCAGCAGCTACAGTGTTTGTAGCTGCTGACTTTAAAAAAAAAAAATGTGGGTGGAATCCCCCTTTAATGTTCAGGGAGATATGAAGGCTTGGTAGTTTCAAATTGTTATCAGTTGTGATGGTAATGTATATTTACTTTTTATATGTACGTTGTATGTTGATGGAATGGCATAATGTATTTCCACACATGTTTTTAGCTTAGTTAACAATCAAGAACTGTAGTACTTTTTGTATACATTTGTGGTTGACGTCCCATATGCAAAAAAGTTCCTATTTTGTGTTATATGTTGGTTATTGAACCTACACCCCATAAAAAAGTTTTTAACAAAACTTCAGCTTTAGAGACCTTTTACATTGTACTCTAACCAAGTCTTCCTGCCAGAAAGTTCCTGCCTAAAAAAACGCAAATATGGTCTGTATAGTGTGCTGTGTTTACACGTGTAGAGACACATAAACGTCTGTACAGGTACAGTATATGCTCGTAAAAATCCTAGAATCATTCTTTTAGCTCCCAGAATTAAAGGTTGTGTAATTTTTTATGCATACACACTCACATATTGATGAGTAGGCATGTAAAATACTGACCAGTAATGCAGATTATTGTATTTTTTTAATGATCTAAATGCAGCTCTAGTTTTCTGATATTTACACAATTGCGTGCACAGGTCCATGGAAAGAACAGGACTCTGCATTCAGATCAGAAAAAAAATATACTCTAGTGCCTAAAAACACTGCGTTTTAATGTGTGAAGCCTTCAGCAAAGTCTGTACTGGGGTCCACAACATTTGTGTCAGAAACTGAATATAGAAGCAAGAGGCTGGCAGAATAATGGTGGAATGAGCACTTTATGCTTTGAAGTGGCTTGACAAAGCGATAACTGATTACATAACTTTTCTGGCTGCTAATTTAAATGGGGTAAGCAGCCTATGCTCCATTACAAAAGTGGCTAATCGCCTGTGCACTATTTCATATATGTACACCTTCTAGTATTAGCAATAGGTAGGTACATTCTGCTCTGACAAAGCTACATAGGTGAAATACCAGAGTAAACCAATTGAACAATTTGCAGGCTCAAATATGTCAGCACTGAATCTGAGAAAACTGTGCGTTTTGTCTTGACATTGTGAACCAATTGACCTTTAACTTAACTTTAGCTGCCAGTAAATGGTGGAATTGGATCACATGACTCTGTTTTTTTGCCCCATGGATCATTAGCACTCCAAGTGAAGGAAAGAGCTGTGTTTGCAGCAGTGAGTATAACTTCCTGCCAGCCAGTTAATACATAGCTGACATTTGCATAAATTAATGGTCTTACCTGTCAAAAGAGTCTGTTTATTTAGGAGAGCCTTACAATACAGCATAGCAAGGTTCTGGACCTCTACTGAGGTTAAGCGAGAGAGCTTGGTCTAGGACACTCCCCCAACCTGCTGATTGGATAGTGATGGAGCAGCAACAAACTGGTTAGGCATCGCTGTTGCTCATGTTGTTTCCCAGATAGCAAGGATAACTTGCCACAAATTTGTGGCAGTGTTAAATTGTAAGTCTGTTAACTTGCTGCACATTTTCACTGGCAGGTTGTACACTTGCAGAGCACTTGAAGCACAAATTCTTGTTGACACTTTTCCAATTTGTAGCAAATTTGCATGGCAAGTCTCTAACAAGAGAAAAGTTGCAGTGGTGGGTCCACAGCAAGAGCTCTGCAAGTCTACACTCTACAGCATGAAAATTCAGCCACAGTGACCCCTGTGGTGGGATGACTATTGCACAACATAACTGAACCAGAGCTTGCAGCAGACCTCCAGAATGTTTGCAAAGAAAGTTGATCTGGAGTCATGCAATGCGGACTTGCTGCAATTGTGCAACAAACTTGTGAAGCCTGGCAAGTTTAGCAATAGCTTAGAAAGTCGTTTTCAAAAAACACTGCAGTAAAGCTTGATTAGACCTTGTTCTAATCTTTTCTCTTTTCCAGCCCTGGTCCTCTAGTGTGAAGGATTAAATGAAGCTGAAATAGGGACAAATTCGAGTACCTATACATAATGCATTTAAATATATATCTAGCGCACCCCACCTATCCCCCTCCTGCATTTCAACTCGGCTCCTCGCAGGGGGAGACAGGCACACCAATGCGGACTTGCTGCAATTGTGCAACAAACTTGTGAAGCCTGGCAAGTTTAGCAATAGCTTAGAAAGTCGTTTTCAAAAAACACTGCAGTAAAGCTTGATTAGACCTTGTTCTAATCTTTTCTCTTTTCCAGCCCTGGTCCTCTAGTGTGAAGGATTAAATGAAGCTGAAATAGGGACAAATTCGAGTACCTATTGTGAGGGGGTTAGCTCGGCAGCGGGTGTGTGTGACCCCCGAGATGGGCTCCCCACACAAAAACAGGCCCAGCAAACGGAGGTTGTGGTTTTCAAAATCAAAAAGGTGCGGTTTATTTTCTATTTACAGTGACAAAACACAGCAAAGCAAAAGAAACATAAACAAAATAAATCCTGGTCAACTTGACCTCTGACTAAACATACAGGTTTCCTAACTAACAACTGGGATCAGCCTAGTGCTGTCCTAGTCCCTAAGTCCCTGGTTTTAAATGTCCAAGCAAATAGCCACACAGGCTTTGTCTCACCGCACAGGGGTTCACTCTCCCTAGACAGTCCACACAGGTCTGGTTCCAGGCATGAGCTAACATCTAATGAAGCTGGGAGTTCTTATAGAGGCCTAAATGAGCTGACAAGCTTCAGCTGGTCTCATCATCTCTGTCTGCACGACGCCCCACACTCTCCCTAGAGGTATGAGTCATCCATGAGCCCACTAGCCTTATACAACTCTCCACCTAGTTGTATAAGTCGGCGTAAAGCCTGAATCTGGGCGAAATATATCTACCCCCCTGGATGCAACCAGGTGACTTTACCTTCCTGCTGTCACATACCCCCCCCTCTTGTTTTAACCTCGGGGTTGGAACACCAGCAATCAGGCATTCATGTACTCGAGACAAAGCATCCACATTCCCCATTTGAACGCCAGGGCGATGCTTTACTGTGAAGTTGAATTCCTGGAGGGCCAGGAACCACCTATTCACTCTTCTATTTGTTTCCTTGTTTTGAGCCATCCACTTTAACGGAGCGTGATCCGTAACCATGTCAAAGTGCCTACCTAGCAGGTAGTACCGAAGGGAATCTAGAGCCCACTTCACCGCTAAACACTCCTTTTCAACGGTGGCGTAATTTACCTCATGGGACTTCAACTTCCTGCTGAGGTAAATGACTGGGTGCTCTTCCCCGTTCCAGACCTGGGACAATACTGCTCCTAACCCCACATCTGACGCATCACTTTGTACGACAAAGTCTTTAGAGAAGTCGGGTGAGTACAACACTGGCTGGCTACATAAGGCTTGTTTCAAGAATTGGAATGCTGCCTCAGCCTCGGGGGTCCATTTAATCATGCCCGACCCTTTCCCCTTCGTCAGGTTGGTTAGGGGCACAGCCTTAGAAGCAAAGTGGGGAATGAATCGCCGATAATACCCAGCGATTCCCAGAAAGGCTCGTACCTGCTTCTTTCTGTTGGGACGTGGCCAACTCTGGATGGCCTCGACTTTGTTGAGTTGGGGTTTTATTACTCCCCTCCCAATGGTGTACCCAAGATATTTGGCCTCCTCCTGCCCAATGGTACACTTCTTGGGGTTAGCCGTAAACCCCGCTTCCCGAACAGAGTCCAGGACTGCTTGCACTTTTGGCAGATGTGAGGCCCAATCTGTGCTATGGACAATTATGTCATCCAGGTAAGCCGCAGCATACTTCCGATGGGGCCTCAGCATCTGGTCCATTTTCCGCTGGAATGTGGCCGGCGCATTCTGTAACCCGAACGGCATTCTTTTATATTGGAACGCCCCGTCTGGGGTTACAAATGCGGTTTTCTCTTTGGCCAACTTGGCCAGGGGGATTTGCCAATACCCTTTTGTGAGGTCAAGAGTCGTCATGTATCGGGCTGTTCCCAGCCGGTCGATCAACTCATCTATACGTGGCATGGGGTAGGTGTCAAATTTTGTAACTTTGTTCAACTGACGAAAATCGTTACAAAATCGCCAGCTCCCATCCGGTTTAGGCACCAACACAATGGGACTAGACCAATCACTTTGGGACTCCTCTATCACCCCTAAGTTCAGCATTTTCTGTACTTCCTCCCGTATTGCCTCCCGTCGGGCCTCTGGGATCCGATAGGGTTTTAACTTCACCCTTTCACCGGGCGGGGTAATGATGTCATGCTCTACCCCAGATGTTTGTCCCGGCAGCTCAGAGAATACCTCCTTGTTGCGAAGCACAAACTCCTTAACCTCCTGTTGTTGGGGTTGTGACAAGGTGGCTGCTATTCCAACCTCAGGAATCACGCAACCAGTTTGAGCTGGTGACCAAGTGTCTGCGACTAGGGACTCTCTATCCCTCCAGGCTTTCAACAGATTAACGTGATAGATCTGTTCGGGCTTTCGCCTTCCTGGTTGTCTGACCTTGTAATTCACTTCGCTCACTTTTTCCATTATCTCGTAGGGGCCTTGCCATTTGGCAAGGAATTTACTTTCAACCGTAGGGACAAGTACCAGTATCCTATCCCCCGGGGAAAAGGTACGGGTCTTGGCTCCACGGTTGTACACTCTCTGCTGTGCTAACTGCGCTTGGGCCAAATGTTCCTTCACGATGGGCATTACCTGTGCAATTCGGTCTTGCATCAGGGCGACATGCTCAATCACACTCCTGTGGGGAGAACTCTCACTTTCCCAAGTTTCCTTGGCAATATCCAACAGCCCTCTTGGGTGTCTCCCATACAGTAACTCAAAGGGGGAGCATCCCGTAGAGGATTGGGGCACCTCCCTAATAGCAAACATCAGATAAGGAAGTAGACAGTCCCAATCCTTTCCATCTCTATCCACCACTTTCTTCAACATTTGTTTTAGGGTTTTGTTGAACCTTTCAACCAGCCCATCGGTTTGGGGGTGATACACAGATGTACGTAATTGCGTCACTTTGAACAATTTACACAGCTCCTTCATAACCCGGGACATAAAGGGTGTACCTTGGTCCGTAAGCAGTTCTTTACAAATACCCACCCGGCTAAACACAAGAGATAGCTCTTTGGCTATGGTTTTGGCCGAGGTATTTCGGAGAGGGATCGCTTCTGGATAACGGGTGGCATAGTCCATTATAACTAATATGTACTGGTGCCCCCTAGCGGACTTGATTATAGGACCTACCAAATCCATGGCGATCCTCTCAAACGGGACCTCAATGATGGGTAGAGGGACCAGCGGGCTACGGAAATGTGGCATCGGGGCCGACCTCTGACACACAGGGCAGGAGGAACAATAATTTTCTATGTCCTTCATCACCCCCAGCCAATAGAATCTCTGTAATACCCTCTCTCGGGTTTTCTCTGTCCCCAGATGACCTCCAAGAATGTGCCCATGGGCCAACTCCAACACCAACTTCCTGTAAGTTTTGGGCACCACAAGCTGCTCAACGGTTTCTTCTGCCCGCATTCTCCACCAACTGTGAGGGGGTTAGCTCGGCAGCGGGTGTGTGTGACCCCCGAGATGGGCTCCCCACACAAAAACAGGCCCAGCAAACGGAGGTTGTGGTTTTCAAAATCAAAAAGGTGCGGTTTATTTTCTATTTACAGTGACAAAACACAGCAAAGCAAAAGAAACATAAACAAAATAAATCCTGGTCAACTTGACCTCTGACTAAACATACAGGTTTCCTAACTAACAACTGGGATCAGCCTAGTGCTGTCCTAGTCCCTAAGTCCCTGGTTTTAAATGTCCAAGCAAATAGCCACACAGGCTTTGTCTCACCGCACAGGGGTTCACTCTCCCTAGACAGTCCACACAGGTCTGGTTCCAGGCATGAGCTAACATCTAATGAAGCTGGGAGTTCTTATAGAGGCCTAAATGAGCTGACAAGCTTCAGCTGGTCTCATCATCTCTGTCTGCACGACGCCCCACACTCTCCCTAGAGGTATGAGTCATCCATGAGCCCACTAGCCTTATACAACTCTCCACCTAGTTGTATAAGTCGGCGTAAAGCCTGAATCTGGGCGAAATATATCTACCCCCCTGGATGCAACCAGGTGACTTTACCTTCCTGCTGTCACACTATACATAATGCATTTAAATATATATCTAGCGCACCCCACCTATCCCCCTCCTGCATTTCAACTCGGCTCCTCGCAGGGGGAGACAGGCACACCACGCTAACTGCCCGTACCCTCTTGTGCAAAAGGTTGAGTGGTGTTTAGCGATGAGCCGAACACCCCCGGGTTCGGTTCGCACCAGAACCCGCGAACGGACCGAAAGTTCGTACGAACATTAGAACCCTATTAAATACAATGGATGCGAACGTTCGAATTCTAAAGTGCTAACGACTATTATGCATGTTATTGTCCTAAAAAGGGTTTGGGAACCCGGGTTCTGCACCAGGGGACATGTATCAATGCAAAAAGAAGTTTTAAAAAGGGTCGTTTTTCGGGAGCAGTCATTTTAATGATGCATAAAGTGAAAAAAAAAAAGTCAAATATTCCTTTAAATATCGTACCTGGGGGGTGTCTAAAGTATGCCTGTGAAGTGCCACGTGTTTCCCGTGTTTAGAACTGTCCCTGCACAGAATGACACTTCTAAAGGAAAAAAAAGCCATTTAAAACTGCTTGCGGCTTTAATGTAATGTCTGGTCCCGGTAATATGGATGAAAATCTTTAAGAAAAATGGCATAGCTACCCCATGACCCCCCCCCCCCCCCACCCCAGCCCATTACCAGCCCCTTTGGGTCTTGTATGGATAGTAAGGGGAACCCCGCACATAAAATAAAAAAGGCCCTATATACTCTGAACAGCCGTATACAGGCGGTGCATACAAGACAGGGACTGTAGGTTTGTTCTTATGTAGAATCTGTTTGTAATTTTGAACAGGTACATTGTGTAAGTGTAGCTCCAGCCCAAAAATCTATTTTTAAACTTTTTGGAAAACATAGGTAAGGGTTATCACCCCTGTAACATTTGTTTTGCTGTCTGTGCCCCTGTTCAGAACATTTCACCTCACTTTCCGTCCCAATGACAACTGTTTTTGAAATGTGGTGTTTTTCTTGAAACAAGGATTGGTGATAAAGCATCAGTACAGAGGAGACACCTTTCTCCCATATTAATTCTTACAGGAGACAATTTTCCTTCCTAGGGGTAGATTTCCTCTCACTTCCTGTTGTCTTCTTGCGTTTGCAAGTAGGAGTCGTTTGTAAGTTGGATGTTTGAAAGTAGGGACCTGCCGTATATACGCTGCAGAAATAGGCCCCTTAGTTGTTGGTGTTGGCACAACACTGTAAGCACTCACAGTTACTCTTGGTTGGTGCTGGAACGCCCTGCTGTCAACTATTATATCAGGAATTGTAATTACATATAATTGTTGAACAGTGGTAGTAAAAATTGGGCCTTTGATGGTGGTGCTGGTGCCACAACACTGTAAGCCCTGACAGTTACTCTTGGTGGGTGCAGCAATGGGCCCTGCTGTGAATTATTAGATCAAGAATTGTAATTGCATGCCCCTGTTGAACAGGGGCTGAAAAATTGGGCCTTTCGTGGTGGTGGTGGTGGTGGTGGTGGTGTTGCCACAACACTGTAAGCCCTCAGAGTTACTCTTGGTGGGTGCAGGAATGGGCCCTGCTGTGAATTATTAGATCAAGAATTGTAATTACATGCCCCTTTTGAACAGGGGCTGAAAAATTGGGCCTTTCGTGGTGGTGGTGGTGGTGGCGTTGCCACAACACTGTAAGCCCTCAGAGTTACTCTTGGTGGGTGCAGCAATGGGCCCTGCTATGAATTATTAGATCAAGAATTGTAATTACATGCCCCTGTTGAACAGGGGCTGAAAAATTGGGCCTTAGGCACTGGTGGCACAACACTGCAACCCCTCACAGATACTGTACTTGGAGCACAGCAATGAGCCCTGTTGCAAAGTATTGCTTCAAAAATTGTAATTGCACGCCCCTGTTAAACAGGGGCTGAAAAATTGGGCCTTAGGCACTGGTGGCACAACACTGCAACCCCTCACAGATACTGTACTTGGAGCACAGCAATGAGCCCTGTTGCAAAGTATTGCTTCAAAAATTGTAATTACACGCCCCTGTTAAACAGGGGCTGAAAAATTGGGCCTTAGGCACTGGTGGCACAACACTGCAACCCCTCACAGATACTGTACTTGGAGCACAGCAATGAGCCCTGTTGCAAAGTATTGCTTCAAAAATTGTAATTACACGCCCCTGTTAAACAGGGGCTGAAAAATTGGGCGTTAGGCACTGGTGGCGGCACCCATAAACAAAAATGATCTTCCAAGCTATCATCATCAATCGTATCATTGAGGACTCGGAGGAGGAGGATAGCCAGTCAACATAACAGCACAGGCACTCAGCATCAGCATCAGTCTTGAAGGGATGTGACATGTTAAAATCAATTAGTCTGTTATATCAGCATCAGGTGTGTGGTAGCTGGTGGTGATCCAAGACTGGTTCATCTTGATGAAAGTCAGTCGATCAACCGAGTCGGTGGACAGGCGCACCCTGTGATCCGTGACAAATCCTCCAGCAGCACTGAATGTGCGTTCCGAAAGAACGCTGGATGCAGGACAGGCCAGTAGCTCAATTGCATACTGTGCAAGCTCTGGCCAGTGATCCATCCTCAAGACCCAGTAAGCCAGAGGATTTTCGGTGGGGAAGGTGTCCAAGTCTGACCTTGCCCCTAGATATTCCTGCACCATGTTTATCAGACGCTGGCGATGGTTGCTGGAACCGATCATACTTTGGGGCTGCGGACTAAAGAATTGTCTGAACGCATCGGTCAGACGGCCACCTTCCCCACCGCTCCTTCTTTGACTGGCCGAAGCCTCAGCAACTCGTTGTCCAGGACCAGGAGTTTGTAACCTCCCAGTCTCTGGGAACGCGTTGCACAGACCTTTCTGCAAGGCCTCCCGGAGTTGTCTCATCCTCTGCTCCCTCTGCGACGGTAACATAAGGTCCGCAACCTTACCCTTGTACCGTGGATCAAGGAGAGTGGCCAGCCAGTAATGGTCCCTCTCCTTGATCCGAAGAATACGAGGATCCTTCCGCAGACTTTGCAGGATCAGGGAGGCCATGCAGCGTAGGTTAGCTGAGGCATTCGGTCCGGAGTCCTCTGGGTCACTAAGGACGACATGATCCGCAGCCACCTCCTCCCAGCCACGTACAAGTCCACTGGTTTCTTGGGACTGTAAATCATCCCTAAAAGACTGCTGCTGATGATGCTGAGTGCCAGCCTCCACCTCCATGCTGACACAATCCTCCTCCTCCTCCTCCTCTTCCTGTGCGATGGGTGGGACAGAAGGAACACTGTCTGGGTAAAGGGGGCCTTGAGAGGCAAGGAAGTCCTCCTCTTCCTGCCTCTGTTCTGCCTCAAGGGCCCTGTCCATTATTCCACGCAGCGTGTGCTCCAACAGGTGGACAAGAGGTACAGTGTCACTGATGCATGCACTGTCACTGCTCACCATCCTCGTGGCCTCCTCAAATGGTGCCAGGACAGTGCATGCATCCCTGATCATGCCCCACTGGCGTGGAGAAAAAAAAACAAGCTCCCCTGACCCTGTCCTGGTGCCGTAGTCGCACAGGTACTCATTGATGGCCCTCTGCTGCGTGTGCAGCCGCTGCAGCATGGCCAACGTTGAGTTCCACCTGGTGGGCATGTCACATATAAGGCGGTTCTTGGGCAGGTTCAACTCCTTTTGCAGCTCAGCCAGGCGAGCACTGGCATTATAAGATCTGCGGAAATGCACACAGACTTTCCTGGCCTGCCTCAGGACATCCTGTAAGCCCGGGTACCTGCCCAAGAACCACTGCACCACCAGGTTAAGGACGTGAGCCACACAGGGCACATGGGTCAGTTGTCCGTGTTGGAGGGCGGAGAGGAGGTTGGTGCCATTGTCGCAAACCACCATTCCTGGCTTAAGCTGGCGTGGCGTCAACCACCTCTCGGCCTGGCCCTGCAGAGCAGACAGGACCTCTGCCCCAGTGTGGCTCCTGTCCCCCAAACACACCAGCGCAAGCACGGCATGGCATCTTTTTGCCTGCGTACTTGCGTAGCCCCTTGAACGGCTACAGAGCACCGCTGGTTCAGAGGACAAAGCACAGGAAGAGGCCATGGAGGAAGAAGAAGAGGAGGGGGTGGAGGAGAGAGGTGTGTCACAACCACTAGTAGCATTTTGTAGGCGTGGCGGTGGAACAACCTCCAACACTACTGCACCTTGTCCTGCATCCTTCCCAGCTGCCAAAAGAGTGACCCAATGGGCCGTGAAAGAAAGGTAACGTCCCTGTCCATGCCTGCTGGACCATGAGTCAGCGGTAATATGCACCTTACCGCTGACCGCCCTGTCCAGCGAGGCCAAGACATTGCCTTCCACATGCCGGTAGAGAGCCGGAATAGCCTTCCGTGAGAAAAAGTGGCGTTTGGGAACCTGCCACTGAGGAACCGCACATTGCACAAACTCACGGAAGGGGGCCGAGTCTACCAACTGAAAAGGCAGCAGTTGAAGCGCTAGCAATTTAGCCAAGCTAGCATTCAACCGCTGGGCATGTGGATGGCTGGGAGTGAACTTCTTTCTACGGTCCAGCAGCTGGGGCAGGGAAATTTGCCTGCTAGAATCGGACGTCGGTGTACTGCTAGCAGAGTGGCCGCAAGTACTTGGCTGTGACACACCTAATTCTACACCTTCATTCCTCTCAGTGCATGTTTCAGAGAGGACTGAAGTTATAGTGGGGTTGGAGATCCCAGCTGATGCGGTGCAAGGAGAGGTCCGCTTTGTTCTTTGGTGTGGGTCTTTGAGGTAGGCTTGCCAATGAGCTGCATGGCAGGTCAACATATGTCTGGTCAGGCATGTGGTACCCAAGCGGCTGATGTTTTGGCCACGCGATATACGCTTGAGACATATGTTGCAAACAGCAGCTGTGCGATCTGATGCACTAGCCTCAAAAAAGGCCCACACCAAAGAACTTTTTGAATGACGGGCAGAGGCAGCGCCCTGCACAGGCGGAGCTCTGCGGTGTGATTCCGTCGGTGTACTGCCCTTACGCTGGCCACCAAAGGGCATCCTGCCTCGTTGGAGATGTGCCTCCTCCTCATCCTCCTCCTCCTCCTCTCTCCTATTAGGCACCCACGTGGAGTCAGTGACCTCATCATCCCCTCCCTCCTCATCACTGGAGCCAATCTGGCAGTATGCTGCAGCTGCTGGAACATGACTGCCAGATTGGTGTCCTTCTTGAGCATCCCCTCTGTCTGCTCTCACGCTACTGCCTTCCTGTAGCTGGGTTTCATCATCAGACCCTTCGAAACGCTGGGCATCCTCCTGGAGCATGTACCCAACACTGTGCTCAAACAGTTCGGGGGACTCCTCAGGAGGAGGACATGGTGGGTCTAGGGAAGGAGTGACTGATGATGAGTCTGACATTGATACCAGGGAAGAGGACGCTTTGGCAGCTGCTTTGCCAGTACCCTGAGCCTGGGTGAGAGAGGATGAGGAGGAGGAGGAGGGCTTGGTCATCCACTCTACCAAGTCTTCGGCATGATGTGGCTCAACATGTCCAGCTGCCGAAAAGAAGGACAAGCGTGTCCCATGGCCATGTGCTGATGACAATGCACCGCGTCCACGACCAGCACTGTTGCCCCCAGACACAGAGCCTGCTTGCCCTCTTTTATTGCCTCCTGACTGTCTGCCTCTCCTTGTTTGCCTTCTAGACATTCTAATGGATGGCCTGCAGGGAGATGGGAAAAAAGCAATAAGGGCTACCTTCAGGTGTCCTTCTCTGTCCCTTTACTTAAGGATTTCTAAATATGGTTGAGGATGATTGCTTTCGCACAGAATAGCACAATGACAATTTCCCTGACTGTCCAAAAACAAGGATTTCAAAGATGGTTGATGAGGAATGCTTTAGCACAGTATAGCACAAGGAGAATTTCCCTCACTGTCCT
Organism: Rana muscosa; assembly: GCA_029206835.1. NCBI lineage: Eukaryota > Metazoa > Chordata > Amphibia > Anura > Ranidae > Rana > Rana muscosa. The sequence goes on along the minus strand of CM055124.1, from coordinate 212,878,017 downwards.
TCCCTGTCCCTAGAAACAAGGATTAGCACAGTAAAACACACTGACACTCTCCCTACCTATAGTTTTCTGTCCCTAGAAAAAATGTTTTTTTAAAGATGGTTGATGATCAATGCTTTAGCACAGTATAGCACAAGGAGAATTTCCCTCACTGTCCTTCCCTGTCCCTAGAAACAAGGATTAGCACAGTGAAACACACTGACACTCTCCCTACCTATAGTTTTCTGTCCCTAGAAAAAATGTTTTTTTAAAGATGGTTGATGATCAATGCTTTAGCACAGTATAGCACAAGGAGAATTTCCCTCACTGTCCTTCCCTGTCCCTAGAAACAAGGATTAGCACAGTGAAACACACTGACACTCTCCCTACCTATAGTTTTCTGTCCCTAGAAAAAATGTTTTTTTAAAGATGGTTGATGATCAATGCTTTAGCACAGTATAGCACAAGGAGAATTTCCCTCACTGTCCTTCCCTGTCCCTAGAAACAAGGATTAGCACAGTAAAACACACTGACACTCTCCCTACCTATAGTTTTCTGTCCCTAGAAAAAATGTTTTTTTAAAGATGGTTGATGATCAATGCTTTAGCACAGTATAGCACAAGGAGAATTTCCCTCACTGTCCTTCCCTGTCCCTAGAAACAAGGATTAGCACAGTGAAACACACTGACACTCTCCCTACCTATAGTTTTCTGTCCCTAGAAAAAATGTTTTTTTAAAGATGGTTGATGATCAATGCTTTAGCACAGTATAGCACAAGGAGAATTTCCCTCACTGTCCTTCCCTGTCCCTAGAAACAAGGATTAGCACAGTGAAACACACTGACACTCTCCCTACCTATAGTTTTCTGTCCCTAGAAAAAATGTTTTTTTAAAGATGGTTGATGATCAATGCTTTAGCACAGTATAGCACAAGGAGAATTTCCCTCACTGTCCTTCCCTGTCCCTAGAAACAAGGATTAGCACAGTGAAACACACTGACACTCTCCCTACCTATAGTTTTCTGTCCCTAGAAAAAATGTTTTTTTAAAGATGGTTGATGATCAATGCTTTAGCACAGTATAGCACAAGGAGAATTTCCCTCACTGTCCTTCCCTGTCCCTAGAAACAAGGATTAGCACAGTAAAACACACTGACACTCTCCCTACCTATAGTTTTCTGTCCCTAGAAAAAATGTTTTTTTAAAGATGGTTGATGATCAATGCTTTAGCACAGTATAGCACAAGGAGAATTTCCCTCACTGTCCTTCCCTGTCCCTAGAAACAAGGATTAGCACAGTAAAACACACTGACACTCTCCCTACCTATAGTTTTCTGTCCCTAGAAAAAATGTTTTTTTAAAGATGGTTGATGATCAATGCTTTAGCACAGTATAGCACAAGGAGAATTTCCCTCACTGTCCTTCCCTGTCCCTAGAAACAAGGATTAGCACAGTAAAACACACTGACACTCTCCCTACCTATAGTTTTCTGTCCCTAGAAAAAATGTTTTTTTAAAGATGGTTGATGATCAATGCTTTAGCACAGTATAGCACAAGGAGAATTTCCCTCACTGTCCTTCCCTGTCCCTAGAAACAAGGATTAGCACAGTAAAACACACTGACACTCTCCCTACCTATAGTTTTCTGTCCCTAGAAAAAATGTTTTTTTAAAGATGGTTGATGATCAATGCTTTAGCACAGTATAGCACAAGGAGAATTTCCCTCACTGTCCTTCCCTGTCCCTAGAAACAAGGATTAGCACAGTGAAACACACTGACACTCTCCCTACCTATAGTTTTCTGTCCCTAGAAAAAATTTTTTTTTAAAGATGGTTGATGATCAATGCTTTAGCACAGTATAGCACAAGGAGAATTTCCCTCACTGTCCTTCCCTGTCCCTAGAAACAAGGATTAGCACAGTGAAACACACTGACACTCTCCCTACCTATAGTTTTCTGTCCCTAGAAAAAATGTTTTTTTAAAGATGGTTGATGATCAATGCTTTAGCACAGTATAGCACAAGGAGAATTTCCCTCACTGTCCTTCCCTGTCCCTAGAAACAAGGATTAGCACAGTGAAACACACTGACACTCTCCCTACCTATAGTTTTCTGTCCCTAGAAAAAATGTTTTTTTAAAGATGGTTGATGATCAATGCTTTAGCACAGTATAGCACAAGGAGAATTTCCCTCACTGTCCTTCCCTGTCCCTAGAAACAAGGATTAGCACAGTAAAACACACTGACACTCTCCCTACCTATAGTTTTCTGTCCCTAGAAAAAATGTTTTTTTAAAGATGGTTGATGATCAATGCTTTAGCACAGTATAGCACAAGGAGAATTTCCCTCACTGTCCTTCCCTGTCCCTAGAAACAAGGATTAGCACAGTGAAACACACTGACACTCTCCCTACCTATAGTTTTCTGTCCCTAGAAAAAATGTTTTTTTAAAGATGGTTGATGATCAATGCTTTAGCACAGTATAGCACAAGGAGAATTTCCCTCACTGTCCTTCCCTGTCCCTAGAAACAAGGATTAGCACAGTAAAACACACTGACACTCTCCCTACCTATAGTTTTCTGTCCCTAGAAAAAATGTTTTTTTAAAGATGGTTGATGATCAATGCTTTAGCACAGTATAGCACAAGGAGAATTTCCCTCACTGTCCTTCCCTGTCCCTAGAAACAAGGATTAGCACAGTAAAACACACTGACACTCTCCCTACCTATAGTTTTCTGTCCCTAGAAAAAATGTTTTTTTAAAGATGGTTGATGATCAATGCTTTAGCACAGTATAGCACAAGGAGAATTTCCCTCACTGTCCTTCCCTGTCCCTAGAAACAAGGATTAGCACAGTGAAACACACTGACACTCTCCCTACCTATAGTTTTCTGTCCCTAGAAAAAATGTTTTTTTAAAGATGGTTGATGATCAATGCTTTAGCACAGTATAGCACAAGGAGAATTTCCCTCACTGTCCTTCCCTGTCCCTAGAAACAAGGATTAGCACAGTGAAACACACTGACACTCTCCCTACCTATAGTTTTCTGTCCCTAGAAAAAATGTTTTTTTAAAGATGGTTGATGATCAATGCTTTAGCACAGTATAGCACAAGGAGAATTTCCCTCACTGTCCTTCCCTGTCCCTAGAAACAAGGATTAGCACAGTAAAACACACTGACACTCTCCCTACCTATAGTTTTCTGTCCCTAGAAAAAATGTTTTTTTAAAGATGGTTGATGATCAATGCTTTAGCACAGTATAGCACAAGGAGAATTTCCCTCACTGTCCTTCCCTGTCCCTAGAAACAAGGATTAGCACAGTGAAACACACTGACACTCTCCCTACCTATAGTTTTCTGTCCCTAGAAAAAATGTTTTTTTAAAGATGGTTGATGATCAATGCTTTAGCACAGTATAGCACAAGGAGAATTTCCCTCACTGTCCTTCCCTGTCCCTAGAAACAAGGATTAGCACAGTGAAACACACTGACACTCTCCCTACCTATAGTTTTCTGTCCCTAGAAAAAATGTTTTTTTAATGATGGTTGATGATCAATGCTTTAGCACAGTATAGCACAAGGAGAATTTCCCTCACTGTCCTTCCCTGTCCCTAGAAACAAGGATTAGCACAGTAAAACACACTGACACTCTCCCTACCTATAGTTTTCTGTCCCTAGAAAAAATGTTTTTTTAAAGATGGTTGATGATCAATGCTTTAGCACAGTATAGCACAAGGAGAATTTCCCTCACTGTCCTTCCCTGTCCCTAGAAACAAGGATTAGCACAGTAAAACACACTGACACTCTCCCTACCTATAGTTTTCTGTCCCTAGAATTTTTTTTTTTTAAAGATGGTTGATGATCAATGCTTTAGCACAGTATAGCACAAGGAGAATTTCCCTCACTGTCCTTCCCTGTCCCTAGAAACAGGGATTAGCACAGTAAAACACACTGACACTCTCCCTACCTATAGTTTTCTGTCCCTAGAAAAAATGTTTTTTTAAAGATGGTTGATGATCAATGCTTTAGCACAGTATAGGACAAGGAGAATTTCCCTCACTGTCCTTCCCTGTCCCTAGAAACAAGGATTAGCACAGTGAAACACACTGACACTCTCCCTACCTATAGTTTTCTGTCCCTAGAAAAAATGTTTTTTTAAAGATGGTTGATGATCAATGCTTTAGCACAGTATAGCACAAGGAGAATTTCCCTCACTGTCCTTCCCTGTCCCTAGAAACAAGGATTAGCACAGTGAAACACACTGACACTCTCCCTACCTATAGTTTTCTGTCCCTAGAAAAAATGTTTTTTTAAAGATGGTTGATGATCAATGCTTTAGCACAGCATAGCACAACGAGAATTTCCCTCACTGTCCTTCCCTGTCCCTACAAACAAGGATTAGCACAGTAAAACACACTGACACTCTCCCTACCTATCCTTCTCTTTCCCTAAACTAAAGGAATCCAGGTTAAGCAAGAAAAAAAAAATTCACTGTCCCTGCCTATGCTTCTCTTTCCCTGCTCCGGAACACACTACACTAGGCCGCCGTGCTGGCGGCCTTTTATAGTGTGGGGCGTGTTTAGGGCGCGAACGGCCCAAATCGTTCGATCTTCGTCGAACGATCGAACAGCCGATGTTCGAGTCGAACGTATGTTCGACTCGAACACCGAGCTCATCCCTAGTGGTGTTATTGTTGGGTCTTGTCTGCAGCCAGGCCAAAATCCTCCCGAGAATGACTGTAAGTAGAGGTAAGTCCTTAACTTCCCAAGTAACATGAATGTCCACACCAACTGAAGCTCCAACTTAAGATTTATTCTCGCTTTACAATACACAGTCTCTCAGGTAGTAAAAAGAGGTTGGAGCAAAGGAAACAGAACAGTTCAAGGTGTGGAGGAGGCCCAGGCAGAAACGTAGCTCTTTACTGTACTACTCAGATTCTCAAGCAGTATACTAGGTGCACAGTCTCTGCCACAGGCCATAGGTTGGTCTCTGCCACAGACCCAGTGAATAAGGCCACTGCCACTGACCTGATGAACGTGAACTTCCTTCTTAGAACATGGCCCCTTTCAAGGAGAAGATGTCCCCCCAGAGAGTCAACAGACCCTTCCTTCACCGTGACTTCCGCATCGGTCCCTCGGAATGATCCTCCCTTCTCTGAGAATGCGGGTCCCCTCGCAAGGCGGCACCCTGGACTCCTCAATCCTTAGCGGACCCCAGCCGAAGGTGCTGGGCCCGGGCCTTCTCAGCATCCCCTGGGTCTTCATACCCAGGCGATCAGGACAGCAGGGTAGTATCTCATCCTAGGCTAAAGGTGCCTGAGACGGAACAGGAACACAGCCTCCGGGCCTAGGACACCCGGAAATCAACAGCACTCACTCCCAGGCTGAAGGTGCCTGGGGGTGGACCCCGATCAGGAGATGTCTGCCCCTTTTATATCCTCTGCCGGCATGCACAGCAGGTTCCCCGCCCCACTGCACGGCCGCTGAGAGGGGACACAAAAGGCACAGCACTAAGCTTGTGGTTCAACCCCGGCCCAGAATGACAGCGCCACCCGCAGGCCACAGGGAACTCATCACCAGCATGATCCTCTGAGGACAAAAATGGTCCATAGCCACTAAAGATCAAGGTGTCTGAGCCTAACCACCACTCAGAGACTTCCCCTACATTGAACACCCCGCAACATATATTTAATTATTTTTTAATGAAACATAAAACTGCATTAATTGACTTTTTTTAACCACTTGAGACCCGCGCTATAGCCGAAAGACGGCTGCAGCGCGGCTCTCAAGTGCCGAGAGGACGTCCCCAGGACGTCCTTCTCTGTTTACATCCCGCTGCGCGCCGCCGAGGGCGCGCGGCGGGGAACAGCTGTGCGGCGCGCATCACGTGATGCCGAGGAGCGTGCCTGGCGGCCGCGATGTCCGCCAGGTACATTCGATCGGCAGTTACAGAAGCAGGATGTGGATCTCTGTGTGTAAACACAGAGATCCATGTCCTGTCAGGGAGAGAGGAGACCGATGCTGTGTCCCTTGTTCATAGGGACACAGATCGGTCTCCTCCCCCAATTAGTCCCCTCCCCCCACAGTAAGAATCACAAATAGGGAACATAGTTAACCCCTTCCCCGCCCCCTAGTGTTAACCCCTTCCCTGCCAGTCACATTTATACAGTAATCAGTGCATTTTTATAGCACTGTTCGCTGTATAAATGTGAATGGTCCCAAAATGGTGTCAAAAGTGTCCGATGTGTCCGCCATAATGTCACAGTCACGATAAAAATCGCTGATCGCCGCCATTACTAGTAAAAAAAAAAAATTAATAAAAATGCTATAAAACTATCCCCTATTTTGTAGACGCTATAACTTTTGCGCAAACCAATCAATAAACGCTTATTGCGATTTTTTTTTTGACCAAAAATATGTAGAAGAGTACGTATCGGACTAAACTGAGAAAAAAAAACTTTTTTAAAAAAAAATTGGGATATTTATTATAGCAAAAAGTAATAAATATTGTTTTTTTTTCAAAATCGTCGCTCTTTTTTTGTTTATAGCGCAAAAAATAAAAACCGCAGAGGTGATCAAATACCACCAAAAGAAAGCTCTATTTGTGGGAAAAAAAGGACGTCAATTTTGTTTGGGAGCCACGTCGCACGACCGCGCAATTGTCATTCAAAGCGACGCAGTGCCGGAAGCTGAAATTTCGCCTGGGCAGGAAGGGGGTTATGTGCCCAGTAAGCAAGTGGTTAATATCTGCTTAGAATAAAGCTTTATAAGAACAATCCCAAGCAAAATGTATTTAGTTTTGGGCAGACCTGGGAGAAGTTTGAACTTCAGTTTTAATTTTTTTCTAACAATTGTGGATATTTTCCTCACTTTCTGAGATCTTTGTAATGCTGTTTGCTAATAATGAAAAATATGATGTATGCCCTGCACACTGTATGGCAGCCACTTCATACAAATGCCAGTACAGGCGGTCCATGGGTCACAAACAAGATGGGGTCTGTAGGTTTGTTCTTAAGTTGAATCTGTTTGTAAGTCGGAACAGGTACATTTTTTAAGTGTAGCTCCAGCCCAAAAAAATATTTTTAAGCTTTTTGGATAGCATAGGGAAGGGTTAACACCCCATGTAACGTTTGTTTTGCTGTCTGTGCCCCTGTTCAGAAGATTTCACCTTACTTTCCGTCCCAATGACATTTGGATTTTGAAAATTTTGGGTTGTTGTGGAAACAAGGATTGGTGATAAAGCTTCAGTGGAGACACCTTTTTCCCATAATAACTCTTACAGGAGTGAATTTCCCTTCCTAGGGGTAGATTTCCTCTCACTTCCTGTTGTCTCCTTCCATTTGTAAGTAGGAGTCGTTTGTAAAACGGATGTTTGTAACTAGGGGACCGCCTGTAATGTGAATTACTTAAATGTTACCATTTCAAAAAGGCATATAAATCACATATACAGTGGAACCTCGGATTGCGAGTAACGCTGTTAGCGAGCATTTCGCAATACGAGCACTGTATTTTAAAAAAACGTGACTCAGTTTGCGAGTGTTGTCTCGCAAAACGAGCACGATTCAGGCCAAAGCAGTGTGCAGTACCGCTTTTGGCCTGAGGTGGGGGGGGGCCGGACCCGAGCAGAGCCGAACGTCGCCGATCACAGCGATCGGCGCCATTCGGAAATGCAGGGAAAGGCCCGAGGACAGCACAGCTGACCCCGGCAAATCTCGGGTAGGAAGTCTTTCTGAGGTTTGTCGAGGTCAGCCGAAGTGTCCTTTGGGCCTTTTGGTACGTTTCCGAGGCTCTCCGGTGCCCCCCGCCTTTGGCCGTATGCGGTATTGCATCCCATTGAAGTCAATGCAGAACAAATTATTTTCGTTTCCATTGACTTCAATGGGGAAACTCGCTTTGATATGCAAGTACTTTGGATTACGAGCATTCTCCTGGAACGGATTATGCTCGTAATCCGAGGTTCCACTGTATCTGGTGAAGTGTGAGCCTAATTTTGGCATTGAGGTAAACATCTTAATAATAACATGCTAAATGATATACAACACTTTTCTTTACCCATTTGACTTGTAGTTGCTTTTATGCATTTTGTTTGTTTTACAGTCTATTTAGAATGCTTTTTTTTCTATCTCTTCTTGTTTCCATAGTCAATTATTATATTGAACTTGAAATCTGACCCTGGTAAGAATGCCTTTTTGATTACTGTGCTCATTTAAAAGCAATACTTTTCATTTTATTGCTTAGAAAATAAACTAAGGCTGGGTATAAAAGGTTCAACAAACAAACGGATTCCCCATCCACACAAACAAGGTGATTGGAGGTACCCCCCTGCCAGGACAATGTATTATGACAGCAGGACTCTCCGCTGTCAGAAAACACTGCTCAGGGGCTGCATCCGCTGATCAATTACATTTTCCAGGGTGACCTAACAATCCACTTCTGCTAAACCAGTCAAATTTTGATCCATCTCTATTCAGCTTAATACAAAATACCTTGGAATAAAGATATAGATATAGCTTCAGATCTTTGGTGAATAAAATGGCAGGATCCAATTGCTATTATAAATGCCTCATGGCCAAAGTGCCAGACCTGCCAGCTACAGCATCAACTTCATACTTTCTGTTTGCTGTGGGAAGCACAGACACTCTTAAAGCACATCTGAGTTATGGAGCTTAAAGTATAACTAAAAGTAAAAAAAATAACACCTGTTGGGTCTGTGACCCCCGAAATCGATGGGAGTTGAATGTTGTGACGGGAGGGCCCGTGGAACCCAGAATCCCTTGGAAAGTATGGGATACCCTTGTTTCAGCTCCCCATGCACCTCTTATGTCTTATGCCGCGTACACCGCCGTGAATCACGACAGGAAAAACGAGGGAACGGCTTGTTCCCCAACACACGGGCGTTTCTCCCGTCATTTTTTCTCTTGACGAGAAAAACGACTGTGTGTAGGCTCCGTGGCAGTGTTTCCCTATGGGAAAACTGCAGCGGAAAAAAATGACAGGAATCACGACGAGAAAAATTAGAGCATGTTCTAATTTTTCTCGTCGTGATTAATGCCGTTTTTCCCGTCGGGAAAAACGGCAAAAAGCCCACAGACAATCGTTTTTCTCGTCCAAAGGAAAAAATTTCATTTTTCTCAACGGGAAAAATGATCGTGTGTACGCGGCATAAGTCACCCTGTGTCTATTGGGGCACAGGGTGAGCAAGAAGATAAAGAACCCTGAGAATATGATTGGATTACTTCAAATGGGACAGTAATATTCATTAACAATATCTCTCAAGCCATATTAGAAAGACTGACTCATTCATACTGTTAGGAGGTGCTAACAGCCACCTGTCTGTCTGTTGTCTGTTATAATGTAAATAAATCTAGGATCACTTCTAAGGGTCTTTCATTGTGGTTTGTGCTAATTGACCCTGTAATTGTATGAAGGAGACAGCCACACTAGGAAACTTAAAGGTCATGCATATGAGTCATCTGGGCTGTCTAAAGGATTGGATAATTAGCTCATGTTAATTTATGTCTCTGTGTATTGCCAGAGTAATATGAGCATAATGTAGGAACCTCCTCTTTTGGTGTATATAAGAGCTTGTATTCCTCAAAATAAAGATTCTGATTCCTGCTTGACCATCAAGACAGAGCTTTGTCTCGTATTTGGGGGAGAATTATTCGTATGGGTTTTTTGTTTGGCTGATTGGGTGTCCAGTAGCTGCCGATGCAATCCACAGCATACAGTAAACTTCTATGGATAAGTACAGATCTCCTTATGCTGTCCCTGTACAGACTGTGAGCCTTCCCTATCATCAACAAACACTGACAAAATGGCTTCTGTGTGCCTCTCTTTTTATTTTGAGGAAAGGGGTGGCTTATCGAATTCCTCTCTTTATTGGCCCGTCCAAGCATGCTGACCATGGTTTAAAGGCCATGCTGTGTATTACAGTTTTACGAAGGTTTGACCTGGCAAAATTACACATTAATTTTCAGGTGCATGCAAACTTAAATTTGGTGGATTCACAGCACATCAGGGCTTTTTTTCAGGGAGAACTTGGTGGAACTCAGTTCCACCACCTCTGGCTCAGACCCTTTGGTGCTTGCTCACCACAATCACTTGTAAACACAGAAGTCTGGTTTCTGTGTTTACAAGTGACAGCTCTGCACTGCACTGTGTAACCCCTCATAATCTCTGCACTCTGTATGTAATGCAATCCTGGCATTTAATGCTCCTTTAAGACCCTTCTACTGTTTATGAAATCTGACCACACCCACAATTTGATATTTGGGGGGTCGTGGTTGAGTTCCAGCACCTATTTTTGGAGAAAAAAATCCCTGCCGCACATCCATGGTTGGAGTGAATCTGAACCACATCCTTAGTCAGCACTAGGAAGTCCCTAAATTAATAGGAATTCAGGAAAGGAGTTAAGGATGTTGGCAAAGATTAGGGGTAAGTAGATACACTCAGAGTATGGAAACAAGTGAATGGTTAGATCTATGGAGACAAATTAGTCTTTGGCAGATCCAGGAAAGAGAACAGGAGGCAAGGTCAGAAACCAGGTTAAAACCAAAGAAGGGAGTGCATACAGGAGTCTGTAAACCAATGACATAGCATAAAGAGCCAAGAAAGAACACAGTGGACAAGGAATAATTGAGTACAGGATGAGCCACATAAATCTGGTTGCCCTTTAAAGGTGAACTGGCCTGTTCTCTTATTCCCATAAGAGTGACCAATCAGATGTGTTATCTACTAGTTATATGTGTCCAAACTATACTTTTGATGTACCTTGTAATAACCAGCACGTACAACGTTTTAAGTAGTTTTAAGTGCTTATACTTACCCCAACTCCCCCCCCCCCCCCCAGGTCTTTCCATGTAATTTATAGCACCTATCACAGACAGCAGATCATCAGGTGACCTAGACTTAGGCAAGCAGTGGCCTGTTATAGGCCAGTTCCCCCTTCAACCCAGCTCCCCCCCCCCCATAATCCATCTATCCAGTGGGTCATGCTGTACTTCACTCACATGGTCTTTTTAACAAAATAGAAATGTAATGACACATCTGCAGGGAGAGGGCTTCTCATAAAGGGTCTCTGAAGTAAATGGTGTGCATGAGAGCAGTACTGATGACTTGAATGCCTCTCAGAGAGGGCCACTGCTATTGATCTGTTGTGGGGTCTATATATTTCATAGGGAGGGTAATTGTGATGGCAGTTGGATAATTCTTGTTATTAATATAGGAATCTTTTAAGGTTGGCAGTCACAGGACTGAGACCCATGGCACTTGGCAGATGTTGGGATGCATGTATCCCAGGGCCACTGCTTGAGGCTATATTATAAATGCATTGATGACAGCTAGATTATTTTCTATAACTAAACTCCTTCTATTTTTCAGGTTATTTCCCCCCCCCCCCCCCCCAATTACTGCTTATCTGGAGCTTTGTCAGGAAGTTATAAGCACATTTCAGGTACAAGCAACCACTAAGCCCTCTATGACATTATGACAAATACACAGCAGAAAAGTTATGATCTTAATTCTACTCACTTTTCAAGGTTAATAAAATCTTCCAGAGCTATTTCCACCTTTGGCAGCCCCTCCAAGCATTGGATTTATAGGTGGACATACGTGCCTTGGGATGCCTGCCTTCAGCCATGCTGGAAGCAAAGTGTAACTTTTTCCTAATGAATTTAACTGACTGCTCTGAATGGGGTGGTCATAATAACATCTCTATTTTTCCCATTCCACCAACAATTCTCTGCTGCACTGGAGTTTTACTATGGTTGCATGAATATAGTTTGGGGAATATTTTACAATAGATGTTCATTATTACATACAAAACCCATTTGTTTGGGAGTTTATAGGGGCATTTTTCACAGTGTTTATTACTGAATAGAGCAGCATGCAGTTAACATATGCTGTGTCTGACAAAGGCGAGAATGCTTTTCAAATGAACCATTTAATAGACCTGCAAGGTCCCTGGTATCTTGTGAAAGCTGTTCCATGCACCGAGTCCTGAACTAGGATTGCGTGACTCTTGAAGCTTTAAGAAGGCCTCTAGAAAAAAAAGTCGCCTGCTGAAAGGGGTTGCAAGCTGGAAGGGATGGGGGTGAGACTTTGTGCATCTCCTGCCCAGTGCTGATGTTTCCAGTTTCCTCTTTGGTGACAGTTTCCAGCTTATTTTTCTCCTGTAATCATTATGCTAGCTTATAAATATAAATCAGAATTAAAAGGAATCTTAAAGCGGACCTGACATGATTTAAGTTAGAAGTCCTAGATGGTGGCTTCCATTCTCAGATTCACAGACCACATACTCATATGGGAACAGTAATGCCAAACATGCTTAGCCACATTTTGAGTGACATTACTATTATACTGGATTTATATAGCGCCAACAGTTTGCGCAGCACTTTACGACATCCACACTAACATGCAGCCGAGAAGTCAGGGAATGACTGTTTCAGTCTGAAAAAGCTCACATACTTTGCACTGTACCAGATTTACGGAAAAGGTGTAATTGATATGCAAGCCAAGCCCATAACCCACCCTCTTCATCAAGACAATACATCAGGAATAATCCCCAGTTGTCTGTTCCCCACCATCCCAAACTTCTTACCTGTTGACCCTGCTGATATGCCCCTCTCTGCAGCACTTACCTCAAAGGGCTGACAATGCAGCAAAAGTGCTTACAGTGGGGTTGTCATCCTTCCTGCATCAGTGTCCCCCCATATGTTTACAGGATGACATAGTCACTCAGTCATTTCAGGTCTGCAGCTGTCTTGCGGTGCAATAAAATGTAATTCTATCAATGAGTGCTAAAGCACTAAAAGTACCTGCCCACCAACCCTGAAGGATGAAATAGCAAGTGAAGGCTGTGCAGAAATATAACCACATGATCATGCAACAGTGGTGTTAGGCTATCGCTCCATGTTTTATTGAAGATAAATAACTTTTTTGCAGCAGGAATGTAGCAGTTATAGGGTTATGTGCAATTTCTAAGATGGCCACTAAATGTCTCCATAGCCTTCAGCTTAAGAGCCGCACACGGGTCAAATGTCGGGCGGCAGCAGTCGGTTTAATAGAAACTGGCCAACATTTGGCCCATGTGTACAGCAGCCAGTCCAACAGGCTGGCTTCTGTCGAAGGGGCATGACTAAAAATGGTCTGACGATCGGCATCCACTCAGTGCTCGCAGCAAATGGCTGAGAGCACTGTCCGGTGTGGTCACCGATGTGTTCTGGTGGGGGCCATCCCTCTGTCAGAACACAATAGCTCATCAGGGGAGATCTCTGTACTAACATTGGACAGTTAGTACAGTGGCTCCTCCTGAGCTCTTCAGTTTTTTTTTCATTTAGCCCGCTGGGTTGAAAGGGAAAAAAAACTGTTAAGCCCCGTACACACGATCGGATAACCTATGGATTTTCGTCCGATGGATTTGTCCATCGGAAATCCGATGAAACTGTTTTTCATCAGTCTTGGCCACACACCATCAGTCAAAAAACCGACCGTTCCAAACACGGTGACGTAAAACACTCCGATGAGCCAAGAAAAATTACGTTTAATGCTTCTGAGCATGCGTCGACTTGATTCTAAGCATGCATGGGTTTTTTAACCGATGGACTTGCCCATAGACGATCGGAAATTCCCATCGGTTTTTTATCCATCGGAAAATTTTAAAACAAGTTCTATTTTTTACAACCGATGGAAAATAGACCGATGGGTACCATACACGATCGGTTTGTCTGATGAAAACCATCCATCGGACGGTTTTCATCAGTCAAACCGATCGTGTGTACGGGGCTTTAGTGTGTACCAGGTAATTTGGGAGCAGTCTGGGTAAATAAAAAGTGATTTAGTTGGGTTGTAAGGGAGGAGAGAAGCTAGTGCCTGGAGGAATGGAGTGAGGACAGTTGCTGCCCTAGTGGGATAGCAGGGCCTGCTTTGAAAGCATGCAAAGGACTACAGTGTGGATTCTTCTTGGGGGCAAGCTGAAATCACTTCTCCAAAGATGCTGAGCTCAGAGAGCCTTAGTAAAACAGAACTTATTAAAGACTCCCTTTTGTGTGACCAGTGGATTCAGAACATCAAAGTTAAAAAAAAGAAGAGAAAGGGATATTACTTGTAACAAGACCTAAAATTCTAAAATTCTAAATCCTCTAGGTAAACAATTTTACAAGTGGGGATCAGACTTATGCCCTGTACAAACGATTGGTTTTACCGATGAAAACAGTCCGATGGACTTTTTTCATCGGACAAACCGATCGTGTATGGGCCCCATCGGTCTATTTTCCATCGGTGAGAAAAAATATAACATGTTTTAAATTTATCCGATGAAAAAAAAACGATAGCAAATTCCGATCGTCTGTGTGGAACTCTATCGGAGAAAAAACCCACGCATGCTCAGAATTAAGTTGACGCATGCTCAGAAGCATTGAACTTCATTTTTCTTAACTCGTCGGAGTGTTTTACGCCACAGCGTTTGGGACGGACGGATTTTTGACTGATGGTGTGTAGGCAAGACTGATGGAAGTCAGCTTCATTGGAATTCCGATTGAAAAATCCATTGGATTTGAATCCATAGGAAATCCGATTGTGTGTACAGGGCTTTAGTGTTATTTTATTGTTATGTGTGCTTGAGTGGGCCTAGATCTGGGGAGCAGAGATTGTAGACTGTTTTTTTACAGATGGTGGCTTAGTAGAGGATGAGGTTGGCCTTTGTGGGTAGCATAGAGAAAAGATTTGGGACTTTTTATGAAGTGTGCGGCTGAATTGGCAGTGTGAACATGGAGTGGCTGGCAATTATAAAATATACCTAATAACATTGTGTCATCTTGAATATACAATGGCATAACAGAAACACATTATATAAATTGTGGTGGGGTTTAATGAATAAACATCACATAGTAGAACAATAGCATAATTAACATGTAAGTTAATAAAAATGACACAATGATGATATTAAAACCACCAGACTCAAAATTCATGTACACATGTATATAGCAAAGCCATAGCATATTGGTCTAAGCCAGTACAGCATATTGTAAAAAACTGTTAATATCACTCTTGATTTGTTGATCATGCGCGCATCTTTATAGCTTGACGCGTTTCATGGATACTTCCAATCTTCAGGAGCAGATGCACTATCGCTATCTATAAAAAATATATATACGTAATAATATTTTAGGGGCTGACCAGATGACAAACAGGGGAAATTGAGGAATAGATCATGGACTAAGGATGGTAGCCTTAAAATGTCCATAGTTACTTACATAGGACCTGTGTTTACAGGTGAAGGACACCACGGGCCAAAACCAAGTGGGGGGGGGTAAAAACATCATCAATCCCGGGAGCTGAGGCGGTAGCCTCAGAGGTAGCAGGGAGGAATGCCAGTGGAAAGTGGATATCCCTGGGGAGTGCTCCAACATAGCCTTCGACAAAAGATAAGTGGCATAATGTCAAACGATTTGAGAGATTAAAGGGAATAGTAATGCCCAAGTGTAAGAAACCTATTGAAACATTGTAGGGACATAATCAATTTTACCCCCCACTTGGTTTTGGCCCGTGGTGTCCTTCACCTGCAAACACAGGTCCTATGTAAGTAACTATGGACGTTTTAAGGCTACCATCCTTAGTCCATGATCTATTCCTCAATTTCCCCTGTTTGTCATCTGGTCAGCCCCTAAAATATTATACGTATATATATTTTTTATAGATTAGCGATAGTGCATCTGCTCCTGAAGATTGGGAGTATCCATGAAACGCGTTGAGCTATATAGATGTGTGTATGATCAACAAATCAAGAGTGATATTAACTGTTTTTTACAATATGCTGTACTGGCTTATACCAATATGCTATGGCTTTGCTATATACATGTGTACATGAATTTTGAGTCTGGTGGTTTTAATATCATCATTGTGTCATTTTATTAACTTACATGTTAATTATGCTATTGTGCTACTATGTGATGTTTAATAATTAAACCCCACCACAATTTATATAATGTGTTTCTCTTATGCCATTGTATATTCAAGATGACCCAATGTTATTAGGTGTATTTTATAATTGCCAGCCACTCCATGTTCACACTGCCAATTCAGCCGCACACTTCATAAAAAGTCCCAAATCTTTTCTCTATGCTACTAGCAACCAGGGATGGAGGCACTTGACGTTTTATGTCTTGGCCTCACATAAAGTCCCAAATCTTTCTTCTTTGTCGGTTGGCCTTTGTGGTTTTCTGTCTGTCCTCATCAAAAAAATAAATGTATTACATTTTGTGGATTCCATGTTTTGTTTACGAGAATTCGCTCCATGTATATCAGATATATCTGTAAATGTCATTTGTACTAAAGAGTATAGTCTTCTTAAGCTACTCAAAGTTCTTTTGACTGCTGTTTGCAAACTTTAACAATTCTGACAGCATTTGTCTTTATCTAAAGAATGTAGATTCTTCTCATTCGGGACCAAAGGAGATTGGAGTCAACAGGTTTGTCAGAGTGGATTAATAGCAGCAAAATTTGGAGGACACTCTTAGCAAACTCTAGTAGTACACACTACTGAATCTACAGATCATGTGACATGCTGCTGTTGAAAATGTAATGTGGCAGCATTATATAGTACATTGTGAACGTGACAGATATACTTTCAAACATTAAAAAAATATAAAGAAAGCTAATTTTATCTGATATTCAAAATGCCCTTAGCTCTATAGAGTTAGCCTGTTTCTCTAGGAGAATGAGGTAATGTGGACATAATGCTATGTTTGGGAAAAATGCCAATATACTTTATGTTAATAGAATGGTTTTCCCAAACATTGTGCAAGCAGATTTGTATTCTTTTTTTCCATTCAATGTGCAATTTGGCAATCGAGCGTCTCTTGCTAAGGAGACTGTAGAAGATCTTGCTTCCTACAACCGTGCTGGTTATTATCACTAATTCAGAATGATTGGCAATAAATGCACCTACAACAGGTTGCCATGGAAATTAATGGCTTTGCAGGGTGTGGATGTTAAAAAAAAAAAGACATTTGCGGTTTAGCATTCCTTCTATGATTGCACAAAGTATATTTACAGCTTATCTGTATATGTGTGAAACAGTGGGAATTCTATGTTGGGTCTTTACTCAGAGAATGTCCATTGATCCTTCTCCCTCGGACAGATATGACTATTTTAAGTGTAATTTGCAGACCATATACTTACTGTATAAGCATCTAAAGGTTCCTGGGAAGTGCTGGCAAGATACCTGTGCTGAGTGCAGAGAGACATTTCAAGCAAAGTCAATGTCATACACAAGTCATTAATAGCAAAACTAGTTATCTTAAAGGTGAAATTGCAGTGGAAGCCCCAAATCTTTTCAGAACCCCACAAAGAGGGGTGGAGGATGGATAAAGTGGCCCTCTGCTCCTGCATGTTACTGCTTTTGGGAGTGCATCTGAAGTTCAAATCTAATTTGACCATATACTGTAGAGCCCAAGGATCATTCAACAAGGTAAACAGGATATGAGCCCTGCTGTCTTTTACAGTGTGGTTCTAGACTATGGGAATAACTTGCTACACACAAACTGGGATAGCAACAGTGCTCTTTGGATCTTCAAATGTTGACATCGTAGTAAATGTGGCCTAGGAAGTCAAAGAGTTAATTTGTGTTCCTGCCTGAAGTATATAGAGGGAAACATGTTCAATTCATAACATGTTGCTTATATATACATAAAATAAATGCTATTGACCAGCCCATGCACATGCACCATTGGTCTGGTATAGATATTAAGGGGAACCCTCACGCCCCCAAAATCCATACCAGACCCTTATCCAAGCATGCAGCCCGGCAGGTCGGGAAAGGGGGGAAGAGGGAACGACTCCCCCTCCTGGACCATACCAGTCCACATGCCCTCAACATGGGGGGTTGGGTGCTTTGGGGCAGGGATGCCTGCACCCCCACCCCAAAGCACCTTGTCCCCATGTTGATAGGGAGATACTCCCAAAGCCCTGGCAGCCTAACACTCCATCCTCCACCCGAACTACACACTGCCCCAGCTGGGCTGACCCTGAGTATTTGAGTGGACCATCCCCCTGCCAAATCTTCTGTTGGGTATTGGTCAGGGCCCTCTGAATACTCCAGATAGCGCCTCCTAGACCCCTCCTAACTGTTTCTGAAACCTTCTCCATCAAGCAGGGAGGAGTTACCAGAGAAGCTGCTGAGTCATCCAGCCTACCTGATTTAGTGACCTGACCCAGAAAAACAAACAGGCTTGGCTGCCAGCCAAGCCTGGAAATTTACCTACACTAACACAAAACATCCTACTCTAGCACTCTAGCAACTTTAGGGGGTGCTACATACTTAGTAGTTGATTTTGCAAGGAAATTTGCCCCAAAACGTAGTGAACGTGTTGAAGTTTCGCTTTACAAAGATTACCCAATTATGTGTGTTAGGTGTGTGGTGAGCTGATCTTTTATCAAGGTTAAATTAAAATAAAACCATTTTTGGTTGAAAATAATTGCATGATGGAAGTGAGCAGAGCTTCACCACATTCTCTAAACTCTGGGACAAATTCCTTTGCAAAGTGAATATCCTATTTGCCATTAGTAAATAAACCCTTAAGTGTGAGCTCCTTTTTTATATACTGTTCATCTTTTTTTTTTTTCATTAGAAGTTTTATCTTCACACCACACCCCGATATCTCCTTTTGCCCTGGTTGACCAGAATCCAAATGCATGAGACTTTCTGCAGAGCCTCTAAAGTGATGTTACAAGCAGCTTGTAGGAAAGACAAGGACATTCCAACAGAACAAAATCAGTGCTGACCACAAGCCTACATTAGACTACATTAGTTGTATCTGAAGGACTATTATTCTGCATTAAAATTTTTTTTAAATTACCTAAAACTAAGCTACTTTCGTCCAGCAAAATGAAGACTTTTTGTATACCTAATCAAATATTTTTTGATGAAATATTTTTTAAAAACTGTTCATTTTTTTCAGGAATTTTGAGCAAAGTGATTTCTATAGAATGAGAAAGTGTTTTTATAGTTTGTTGAAATGCAGATTTTATTTAAGGTGCCTTTTGTGAAGTTATTTTTAAGGTTGCATTTTGAAGTATCTCATTATATTTTACTCACTTGTTCCTTAATCCTCGTCCATGTAATTGCATCTTCACACCCACAAAGGATCCCGAGCTGAATACCAAAACCTTCTACTTGGCTAGTCATCTAATGGGCACGTTTTTGTGGCTGACGACTCCCCTCATCCTTTATTAATGGTTCACTAGGCCTCACTCAGAGCAAATCCTCTGGGCTCCTGGCCGTGAACTTGCTTACAACCTATTTGGCGAGGGAAAGAGATCTAAAACACTATTTAAAACCCATTCCCCTTACTTTATTGACGGATTCCTGTGTTATAAATTAATCCTTTACTCGGGTTGGTTTATGCGAGACGCCAAACATCTGGCCCTATATTAGCAGGCAGCCCTAATTAGACAGAATTTTAACAGCGTTTTAATTAAGAACAAGTCAAAGTGAAACTAACAAAGAAAATGTATGCCTTTAAACAAACATATCTGGGACTGCTATTAGCTCTAATCCGTTTGGTTGCACATACAGAATTTTATGGATATGGTTTATGGTTATGTCGGGGCAGCTACCGTCTTTTCCAAATTGTCACAATATTATTATTTTTTTGATGTTAAGTAAATGATAAAGTCTTTTTCAGAACAGTCCAAAAATGTAAAGATTTGGTGCTTCAAAAAAAAAAAAAAAAACAAGTTTCCAAAAATGAAATGCAGTGAGATCTCCTGATTTTTGTATTTTGAGTATTCTGGTAATCAGATATCCCCATTGTAGTCTCCAGTTTTGTCCTCCCTGCCTTAATGTGAACTTCCTTTTCTCATGCATAGAAAAATTACAATAATTCTCAACAATTCCTGATTTGTTTTGATTTGGCCTACTCTTTTCCACCGCCTGCATCTCTTTTTTTTGGGCTTTGAGGCTGTTCATCAAGAAAATGTGGAAGGCAGGAAGGGCACCTAGAGACTTCTAAGGTCATGTGAAATCACCTCTTGGTGCGGTGTGGGGAAATTGGAGAGATTTTCCCTCACTTCTTATTTTGTCTTCTAGGTGGGAAGGCAGGAAGTGTTTCCAATTGGACAGAGGTTCTTCTAACCATTCCCTACTTGTCCCAGTGCTAGATTTACACATGATTTACTCAAGTCAGTTACACAGCAAGCTTGCCCCTTAAAAAATAGGTCAGTGATGGCAGCTCCATATTTCTGTTCTGACATGTTCAGTTTAAGATAGCAGCGTCTAGGCTGTAACACTCCCTCTAAAGAATTTTCGGGTGTGGATATTTCAATGTTCATTTTAATAAAGATGTGTTAACTGACTCCGACAGGGCAAATTCCAATCCAACTTTTCATCCCTGCTATGAGCCAATTGAAATATACGGCACTTCCATGTCAATTAAAGTCTGGATGGCAGCTCACATGTTAAATTAACTATCTGGCTGTGGAGAATGCTGTAATCCAGCTTGCCTGCTGTATTTCCAACACATATAGTGAATGAGGAACCTTCAAAATAAGTGCAAAATTTCACTTATGAAATAGCTTTACAACTGTATTTATTAGGATTCTGGTATCAAAGTGAAGTGCAATAACTCCAGTATGTTATAAAAGGCATACAACACACATTTCCACAAGCCTAAAAGCTGAACCTGGGGAATTAGGCAAAATGTACTCTTGCAATGTAACCCCCCCCCCCCAATGCAAGTGTTAAGTCTAGGGGGAAGATGAAGAGGATGTATTACTTATCTGGCCGGCTCTGGCCTTCTCCTGTTTGCCCTGGTGCTTTGGGCTTTTAACCCTACAGTATATTGTACTTGGAGAAGGCAGGAATAGGACAGCAGCCAACGATGACTTATGCCTTGTACACACGACCAGATTTTCCGATGGAAAAAGTCAGACGGGATCTTTTCATCGCATATTCCGACCGTGTGTATGCCCCATCTGACGTTTTCCTTCGGAAATTCCGACGGACTTAGATAGAGAACATGTTCTCAATTTTTCTGACGGACAAAATTTTGGAAAACCCGTTCGTCTGTATGCAATTCCGATGAACTAAAAACCATGCATGCTCGGAAACAATTTGACGCATGCTCGGAAGCATAGAACTTAATTTTCTCGGCTTCTCGTAGTGTTTTACGTCACCGCGTTCTTGACGTTTGGATTTTAGTGTGACCGTGTGTATGCAAGAAAGCTTGAGCGGAATTCTGTCGGAACTCCGTCGGATAAACCATCGGACTTTATTCCGACGGACAATCCGGTCGTGTGTACAGGGCATTAGAGGGGAGGCAGTATGGGACTGGTCACATAGATTGATGGCACATTGGACTGGTCACATGGCCAGAGTGGGGAGTAATGTAAATGTCACTTCTGATTCCAGCACCCTTGGACTTAATAAGTACCGGTAGTTAGTCCTTGCAGTGAGGGAGGCCCTACTGCAAGGGTACATTGTGCCAAGTTTCTGGAGTTCAGCTTTAAAGTAAACCTGTTCATTGCCCACACAAGGCAAAGCAACAGATTTTCTTTATTGTCCCCCATACTCACAGAACACATTTGCATTTTCTTTGAGCAGTGAAAAGAAGCCCTGTGTGAGGCTCCCTTGTCACTGGGCCAATTATCAATCACCAACTCTCACCAATATGAGAGATAGACTAAAGAGTTATATACTCCTCCATACCTACACTATATTCCCAAAAGTATTGGGACACCAGCCTTTACACGCACATGAATTTTAATGGCACCCCAGTCTTAGTACGTAAGGTAACAGCTTCAATTCCTCTAGGCTGTCCACAAGGATTGGTAGTGTATCTATGGGAATGTTTGACCGTTCTTCCAGAAGCACATTTGTCAGGTCAGGCACAGATGTGGAGGAGGAGGCCTGGCTCACAGTCCCTGCTCTTACTTATCCAAAAAGTTATTGGGTTGAGGTCAGGACTCTGTACAGGCCAGTCAAGTTCCTCCACCCCAAACTCACTCATCCATGTCTTTATGGACCTTGCTTTGTGCTTTGTGCACTGGTCCAAATCATTTGGTGGAAGGGGAATTATGGTGTGGGGTTGTTTTTCAGGGGTTGGGCTTGGCCCCTTAGTTCCAGTGAAGGGAACTCTTAAGGCGTCAGCATACCAAGACATTTTGGAAAATTTCATGCTCCCAACTTTGTGGGAACAGTTTGGAGATGGCCCATTCCTGTTCCAACATGACTGTGCACCAGTGAGCGAGTTTGGGGGGAGGAACTTGACTGACTTGAGCACTTGAGACCACATTTACCTTGTACACAGTACAAATCCTTATGTGATAATAGGATACAGGTTTAGCCTGAACTGGCTTAATAAATTTCAAAAGCAATAACTGTGCTGAATTACAGGTATCTTATAGTGCCCAATAGTACCTGTGTTAGTCTTCAAGTTAATGGCACTTCCTTGGAGCCTAGGACATACCTATTAGCAAACGTATGTATGCATAGGACCCCCCGCCACACCCCCTTAAAGGAGAATTATACAAAAAATATATTAGGTAAACCCACAATTCCTTTTTTTTTTCCTTTATACTGGCTTTTGAAATTTACAAATGCAGCAATTAAGAACATGAATGAAAGGTTTAGCACTGGGAAACACTTTTTGAAAGATAAAAGGTGCATTTTATATACAACTATATATATTAGCGCAAAATGAGGGACAAATGAGTAGCAAAGATGGATAGAGGGACTTTGTTTCAAATCACGGACAGTGCCTCAAAATCAGGGACAGTTGGGAGCTATAGCCTAGAACCATTCTGTACATGAGGCCTTACTTTCTGCATAAGCCAATATTAACCCTGTCCCCACATCTTTCAACTGCCAAATACTAGGACCTCAGTAGACAGTAGAGGCTCTGGCATTTACCACTAAAATGACAGGAAGCTTAGTACCAGGATGAGTACTCATGGCAGATTCAATAATACAGGTATATACAGATGCCACAAGGTACCTGTACTTTAGCGCAGTTGCTACCTTGGGGCCAGTGTTGATGGGCTTTTGTTAGCAGCAGACCTGCCTATCTCCTTATACAAGTCTATGGGAAAGCCGTTCAAGCAAGGCAACTGCAGGCCAAACGCACCTACAACAAATTCTGAATAATCTCAGAACTAATGTCATGAAAAGCATGTTATATTAGGCCATCAAAGCCCATTGACACAGGCCCTTGTGACCTTTTAGGCCAGGTCAGGTTCAGTGTAATTAAAGTTGAATAACTAGCAGTTCAGTGACTGATTTTCATGGTTGCCTAAATTGTTATTTAAAATCTGTTATAAATAGGTACAGTGGAACCTTGGATTACGAGCATAATCCGTTCCAGGAGAACACTCGTAATCCAAAGCACTTGCATATCAAAGCGAGTTTCCCCATAGAAGTCAATAGAAACTAAAATAATTTTTTTCCGCATTGACTTCTATGGCGTGCAATACCGCATGTGGCCAGAGGTGGGGGGCGCCGGAGAGCCTCAAAAATACTCCGAAAGGCTCGGGGACAGCTCGGCTGAACTCGGAAAACGTCGGAAAGGCTCGGGAAGGGAGTATTTCCAAGTTTTTCTGAGTATTTCCAAATAATTCCGAATGGCTCCAAATGGCTCCGCTCAGCTCTGGCGCCCCCGCACCTCTGGACAAATGCAGTACTGCACACCCCTGTGTCTTGAATCCTGCTCATTTTGTGAGACAACACTCACAAACCGAGTCAGGTTTTTCAAAAAAGAAATGCTCGTATTGCGAAACGCTCGTTAACCGCGTTACTCGCAATCCGTGGTTTCACTGTAAATAGATCTGTAGATATGGAAAAACAATTATAGGGGCAAGTAAATGTAAATTATCTTTTACTTATTTAGGTGATAGTGTCCTTTTATGCTTGTGTTTCATGAAATGTGACCTCCCATGATGGTTGAGGATATAGATGTCTACAAAGCTGTATAACTCCAGTCCAGGTATGAGTGTGTGAACTGTCTCCGTGTCTGTCTGCTCGATTCTTGAACATGGCAGAAAAGTGTGGAACGTACAAGACTAAGTGCTTAGCTGGGAATTGGCGTACCCAAAGTAAGAGCAGATGTGAGAAGCTGACATGAAAAATATTGTTGTTGTAGGAAAAAATCCCTCTGTGTTTTGCCTGGACATATTTACATTAAACTTTAAATTATGCAGACGGGGTAGTGAAAAGGACGGACTAAGTTTGACCCATGAGAAATGACCTTGACTACTCTCTGTAGTATACCAAATTCACTTCCCTAACTTAATAATGTCTCTCTCTGATACTTTTCCATGTCACACATGATGATTTACCTTTGAAAGCTACAAAATCACTTGACTTCCTCAGGTTTACTTTCTCTGTGGAGGGATGACCCACGAGTCCCTAAGACATAATTAAAAGTAAACTTAACATGTGGGTTTTCACGGTTTTTATCACCGTCTTCATGAAAAGTATCTGACGGTGTCCAAGCTCAAAAGTTGGCATGCCAAATGTTAGGTAGAAGGTTGAGACAGATACATGTGCAAGCGATTTTGTCTTGCCTCTGGAGGAAAGCTTGAAGGACATACAATATTTTTAACTGGTTGGAAATGTAACTAATACATTGTGAATGTTATCTTTCCCTTGACGGCTTCAAAGCCAGCCCAAGCAAGAGTTTCTTTTTCCTAATGTAATGTGTCTAAAATATTTCCGAGAAAGAAAAAGCTTGCAATGTTTTCTTTACCTCCAGGTCACTTGTTCGTCTATCCAAACATCCTCAGTTTAGCTCATGTTATGCAGATGTCCCCATCAAATTTGGCAGGAGGCTTGGAAATTTGAGAGTCCAATTGTTTTAATGGGAATGTTTTGAAAATTATACAGAAATTTGCCCACATCATCAATCTTTGTCTTGCCATCACTCGAATATTAATTTATGTGGCGTGGACTTACACTTTTGTACTGTGATGTTTGGATCAAAAGGTCTTAGCTATAAGTCAATCTGTAAAATCAGTCAGTAGGTTAACACCTGTTAATTAATTAATGTATATCCAAGAGCAAAAATATATTTTATTGAAGATTATCAGCCCTTAGGTGTAATTGCTGCATTTTTTTTTCAGACTAAGTACACTTTCTGCAAGTACAGAGAAAGAGTAATTAAATTTAACAAGATTTTTGAGAAAGTACACTTGCTGTTTAACACATTTCCTGTCCTAGGTTGTCCTCCATTGATACAGTGTAAGGAGAGAGTGTTGTAACCCAAGAACAGGAAGTGTGTTACCAGCTAAAAATAAATGAATAAAGGCCTGAAAAAATAAAACGTATTTCCCCACATCTAAGGACTGTGTTTATATGTTTTTGGGTTTAGATACAATTTACATTAACCCTCATTTGCTGCAAATTAAACTTTTTATAGTATGGCATTCTTCCTTTTTTCAGATCTTTAGTATAAGACCCCTTTCACACTGGGTGGACTCCTCCAAGAGTCTGCCTGCTTATCAGGGAGTCTGTCCGCTGATCTCCAGTGAACAGGCAGATGACTGGACTGTGTCTGCTCCGCTTATGCCTCATCTATGGGCGGTCAGATGTAAATGGACCATTTGTCTGTATACACCGACTGCCATCCGATCAGCTAGACAGATGGGAAAGGGATCCATTTGGGAACAGGACCCCATCCGTCGGTTTTTAGCTGATCGGATTGGATGTTGATGGGTGTAAACAAACTCATGTCTGTTTACATCCGCCGATCCATAGAGGACAATGTGTATGGGCAGGCTGTCACGTGTATTGTTTCATATTGTCAAGTATATAGGCAGGCTGAATGTACCAAGTTGATCAATCAATCAACTTGGGTACAACTAGCATGCCGGGTTTTACTTGCAATTATCGCTAGCGGCTGTTATTGCCACTAGCAATAATCACTGTCTTCTCCCGGCGGGGTCGGCTTTCCCCACCCTCCCATGCCCCCTGCTGAGAGAAGACAATGGCGGGATTCCCACATCAACACTGTCTGTGTTGATGGGGAATCAAGCAAATTTCTTTCCTGCAACCCGCTCTGTGTATGGCTAAGAGAATGTTGTGTTAATTTTTTTCTTATAATTTCTTGGCTAAAGATAGATTTCCATTGTGCTGTCACAATTGTAAAAAAAAATTGTAAAGACCAAATTTTGGTTCAGGGAGCTTCCAGCTCTTTCTGTGGAATGAAACAGGTCTAGTGATGTCCAAAAATATTTAAAAAATGTATCTTTTGCTGTATCCTGTCTGGTCTTCAGCTGTATCCTGTACTCTGATTGTGTCGCGTATATGATTCCTGATACCGACCAGGCTTGTTCCTGACACGATCTTGGATTCTGCTTGTACCACGGCCTATCAATTCCTTACCTCGTCTCCATCCATGATTCTGGTTCAGCTTATGATTCTGCACTATGCTGCCCACTCATTGCTGACCTTGGCTTCCTAAGTGACTACGCTTTTGCCTCTGCTTTGGCTCCATGCTATTACTGTGCTTGCATTGGCTACATTCAGTATCAGTGCCAGTCATTCCTGTGTGTTCAGGTCACAAGTTCGCTGGGTGCAATAATAGATTCTGATTCTGCTGTGTAATTGGCGTTCCCCTTAAACTCAACTGGTTCTTCTCGCAGTGCTGCTGTTCCAAACCAGATATTCTGCTGGATCTTCCGAGTCTGCATCTTCATCCCAATGTTATGTCATCAACAACTACCAGCACTTATGTTTCTCTTTTCCCTTGGCACTATCTGCTACACTTGTGGTGCTTAGGCCAGGGATTTAAGAGAGAAAAACCTTGTCATTTCAATCTACTATCAGGTACAGTATGTGACTACAGCTGCCCAACTCAGACTCTGAGGCGATTTAGTTCGCATTTGTAGCGCTATATAAGTTACTCACTCACTCACTTACTAACTCTATAATCCACCACATTAATTCCTGGGAGCACCGATGTACAATTGTAGGATATTAATTTCCTAGAAGAGTTGGTTTCTGAAAGTGTGTAGCAGTGATTATCAGTGTTGGGTGAACGGTTATCCAAAAAATCTCAAATCTTGTTCCGAGTGTACTAGATTGTGACCGCAAGCCATTGTTTACTAAAAAAGAAAGCTTGCAGGGAAATCTACATGTCATTTTTTTTCTTTAAAAATGTCAGTTTTGCTGCAACAGGTTCTATACACGGTACAGATGCACCACTTAACAGGCAGACTAAGGGAATCCCTCAGGCACCATATTTAAAGGAATATTTCATTTTTATTATTTCACTTTAAGCATCACTAAAATCACTGCTCCTCAAAAAACACTTGTCTCCCAGGGCACTACCCATGCCCCCATGCAATATATTTGGCCAATAACTTGAATATAAAGCCCCATACACACGGTCGGACTTCCATCTGACTTTTCCGTGGATTTTTGTCCGAACGGAGTTGGCCGGGCACACCCATAGCATACACACCACAGGACTTTTCTGCAAACTTTCCCAAAACTTTTTGCAACATCACGTGTTTTTTCAGCTCTTTTCTGCTCTTTACCGCCACCCTTTGGTCAACTTCTGCTATTGTTGGTTGATTTTAACATTAGTTGTTTTGTCCATCGGACAAAAGTCCTATGGTTTTCTGTACACACGGTCGGACTTTGCTCCATCGGACTTTTGTTGGCCAGAAGTTTGTCCATTTGCAGACCCAACTTTCGTCCGATGAAAACTAAAGAAAAAATTTTGTCCGATGGAGCGTACACACGGTCGGATTGTTGGTCCAACTTGCTCAAAATGAAGTTTGTTGGCCAAAAGTCCGACCGTGTGTACGGGGCGAAAACCATCGGACTTTTGTCCGATGGACAAAACAACTAATGTTAAAAGCAACCAACAATAGCAGAAGTTGACCAAAGGGTGGCGGTAAAGAGCAGAAAAGAGCAGAAAAAACCACGTGATGTTGCAAAAAGTTTTGGGAAAGTTTGCAGAAAAGTCCGAGCGTGTATGTATGCTATGGGTGTTCCCGACCAACTCCGTTCGGACAAAAAACTACGGAAAAGTCAGATGGAAGTCCGACCGTGTGTACGGGGCTTTAGCCTTCAAAATGGGTACTTTAACCTCTTGCCTACAAGGCCAATTCTGACATTTCTCTCCTACATGTAAAAATCATATTTTTTTTGCTAGAAAATTACATAAAACCCCCAAACATTATATATGTTTTTTTTTTTTTTTTTCTTGCAGAAACCCTAGAGAATAAAATGGCAGTCATTGCAACTTTTTATCACGCACGGTATTTGCACACAAATTTTTCAAATGCCTTTTAGAAAAATAAAAGCAGTTTCATGCTTTAAAAAAAAAAAAAAAACAGTAAAGTTAGCCCAATTTTTTTGTATAATGTGAAAGATGATATTACGCCGAGTAAATACCATAGATACCTAACATGTCACGCTTCAAAATTGCACACACTCGTGGAATGGCGGTTATCTAGGGCTAGAATTATTGCGCTCGCTCTAGCGTTCGCGGCGATACCTTTGAACACGGGAACAGGGGCACTTTCCATTTTTTAATTACATTTTTTTATTGTTAATTTTACTTTTATTTTTCTAGTTTGACACTTTTTTTTATATATATATTTTTATAACTTTTATTCCTATTACAAGGAATGTAAACATCCCTTGTAATAGGAATAAACATGACAGGTCATCTTTGCAGTGAGATATGCGGTCAATCAGTCCCCACATCTCATCTTTAGGCTGGGAAGTCTAAATTAATAAAAAAAAAAAACGATCTCAGCTTCCCAGCCGAGGCAGCGCCATTTTTCGAATGCAGAGGTCAGGCGTGACATTATAACATTGCGCCCAGCCTATTAACGATTATAGAGACTCCGGGGACCATCTGGTCCACCGGAAATCTCTATGGTCAGCGGCAAGCCCAGAGAAGCAGCAGAGGGCGGCGGGAGGGGGACGTCCCCTCTCGCCACCCATAAGAACGATCAAGCGGCTGAACAGCTGCTATGATCATTCTTATGGTGTAGGGAAACAATGGCTGAAAAAGAAGATATCTGAATAATGTCTATAACTGCGGGCATCATTCAGATATCACTGCTCAAAGTTAGAGTTGAGCGGACACCTGGATGTTCGGGTTCGACTGGTTCGGCCGAACTTCGGAAAAAAGTTCGGGTTCGGGACCGAACTTTAACCCGAACCCGGACCCGAACCCGAACCCCATTGAAGTCAATGGGGACCCGGACTTCTAAGGACTAAAAAGGCTCTAAAAAGGTAATGGAAAGGGCTAGAGGGCTGCAAATGGCAGCAAAATGTTGTTAAGAGCATGGCAAGTGCTCTGCAAACAAATGTGGATAGGGAAATAACTTAAAATAACATAAAAAAAATAAAAATAAAAAATAATAATCTTGACCTAGGAGGACGAGGTCCATATGGAGTAGGAGGTTGAGGTGGCGGTGGATGTGGCTGTGTAGGTGGAAGCGGCGGTGGAGGAGGACGAGGTAGCCAACACTGATTCAAAAATACAACAATGGCTGGGTAAGGCTGGTGATGTGTCGAATTCTGTCCCCCGTCAAATAGTGTCCACCCTGTACTGCGCTTGCTCAGTATGTAGGACAAGGGAAGGGAGTAACCGCTCAGGTGTAGCTGATAAATGCTTCACAGGGTCCTAGAGCCGTGGGTGCAGGCAGTGCATATCACAATGCAGAGAACAGGAAAAAATGCTTGGACAGCCGCACTCCAAAAATGGATGTTTATTAAAACAAAAATGTGAAAAACATATCACAGCATGGAAAGCAGCAAACAGGAGCTGACGCGTTTCGCACTGTGACTCAGTGCTTAATCATAGCTCAACCATTTTTGGAGTGCGGCTGTCCAAGCATTTTTTCCTGTTCTCTGCAATGTAGGACAAGGGGATTTCGAAAATCTCCCAAGACGAACGGCGCCTGCGTGGTGAGTTCAGGTAAGGGCCACACCATCCGTGGTTCAAGCCGAGCCAAGTGAGGCCGTGCCCGATGCGTGGCGATCGAACCGAGCCCGTGAGGGGCCCTGTTACTATGTGCTACCGTATGTCCACTTGGATGGTGGGGCTTGAACCTGCACTCACAGCGCAGGCGCCGTTCATCTTCGGAGATTTTGTGAATCTCCTTGTCCTCTGTACTGCGCAAGCGCTGCGCCTTCGCAGTATGGGCCAGACACAATCCGATGGCCGGACAGTTTTTGTCACAACACCGGTATACATGTCTATTCTGCACAAGGTACGGACAAGTCCTGTGGGATCCATGCCTGGTTCATTTTAATGAACGTGAGCTTGTCCACATTGGCTCTGGACAGGCGGCTGCGCTTGTCTGTGATAACGCCCCCTGCCGTGCTAAATACACGTTCAGATAATACACTGGCTGCAGGGCAGGCCAGCACCTCCAAGGCATAAAGGGCAAGCTCAGGCCATGTGCCCAATTTGGAGACCCAGAAGTTAAAGGGGGCAGACCCGTCATCCAGTACGTGTAGGCCTGTGGACACATACTGCTCAACCATGTTGGTGAAATGCTGCCTCCTGCTAAGACGTTCCATCTTAGCTGGTGGTGCTGGTTGTTGTGGCGTGCTGACAAAGCTTTTCCACATTTCAGCCATGCTAACCCTGCCTTCTGAGGTGCTGCCGTTGCCCCGGCTGCGTTGGCGACCTCTTCCTCCTCCTCTGCCTTCGCCTTATGCTTCCACCGTACGCCCGCTGTCAGGTGGGAATGCCACCAGCAGCGCGTCTACCAGCGTGCACTTGTACTCGCGCATCTTACGATCCCGCTCCAGTGAGGGAATTAAGGACGGTACGTTGTCCTTGTAACGGGGATCCAGCAGGGTGGCCACCCAGTAATCAGCACCAGTTAAAATGTGGGCAACTCGGCGGTCATTGCGGAAACACTGCAGCATGTAATCGCTCATGTGTGCCAGGCTGCCCAGAGGCAAAGAAAAGCTGTCCTCTGTGGGAGGTGTATCGTCTGTGTCCTCTGTATCCCCCCAGTCACGCACCAGTGATGGCCACGAGCTGGTCTGGGTGCCACCCTGCTGTGAAAATGGCTCCTCCTCCTCCTCCATCTCCTCCTCCACCTCGTCATCCTCCAGAACTGTGCCCTTTCTGCCGGACAATTGTGTACCTGGCGTTTGTTGGTGCAGGAACTCACCCTCGTAGCCACTTGTGAAAGACTGCCCTGAAAGCCTTTGAAATGATCCCGCTTCCTCCTCCTCCTCCTCATCCTCCTGTGCCACATCCTCTTCCATCATCGCCCGAAGCGTTTTTTCAAGGAGGCATAGAACTGGGATAGTAACGCTAAGAACGGCGTCATTGGCACTGGACATGTTGGTGGAGTACTCGAAACAGCGCAACAAGGCACATAGGTCTCGCATGGAGGCCCAGTTATTGGTGGTGAAGTGGTGCTGTTCCGCAGAGCGACTCACGCTTGATTGCTGCAGCTGAAACTCCACTATCGCCTGCTGCTGCTCGCACAGTCTGGCCAGCATGTGCAAGGTGGCGTTCCACCTTGTGGGCACGTCACATATGAGGCGGTGAGCGGGAAGGCCGAAGTTACGCTGCAGCGCTGACAGTCGAGCAGCAGCAGGGTGAGAACGCCGAAAGTGCGCACACACAGGCCGCACTTTCTGCAGCAGCTCTGGCATATTGGGGTAATTTTTAAGGAACCTCTGGACCACCAAGTTCAGCACATGCGCCAGGCAAGGGATGTGCGTCAAACCGGCTAGGCCCAGAGCTGCTACGAGATTTCGCCCATTATCGCACACCACCAGGCCGGGCTTGAGGCTCACTGACAGCAACCACTCATTGGTCTGTTGTTCCATGTCCCTCCACAACTCCTGCGCGGTGTGGGGTTTTTCCCCCAAACAGGAAAGTTTTAAAACTGCCTGCTGTCGTTTACCCCTGGCTGTGCTGAAGTTGGTGGTGAAGGTGTTACGCTGACCGGATGAGGAGGCGGTAGAGGATGAGGAAGCGGAGTAGGAGGAGTTAGCAACAGGAGGCAAACTGAAGCGCCCTGCAATCCTCAGTGGTGGAAGGACATGCGCCAAACTGCTATCTGCCTCAGGCCCAGCCGCCACTGCATTTACCCAGTGTGCTGTTAGGGAGATATAACGTCCCTGACCGTGCTTACTGGTCCACGCATCCGTAGTTAGGTGGACCTTGCCACAGATGGCGTTGCGCAGTGCACACCTGATTTTGTCCCCCACTTGGTTGTGCAGGGAAGGGATGGCTCGCCTGGAAAAATAGTGGCGGCTGGGCACGACGTACTGTGGGACAGCCAATGCCATCAGGCTTTTAAAACTCTGCGTCTCCACCAGACGGAATGACAGCATTTCAAAGGCCAGGAGTTTTGAAATGCTGGCATTCAGGGCCAGGGATCGCGGGTGGCTAGGGGGGTACTTCCTCTTCCGCTCAAATGTTTGGGAGATAGAGAGCTGAACGCTTCCATGGGACATTGTGGAGATGGTTGGTGACCCAGGTGGTAGTGTTGCTGGCAGATCCTCTGTTTGTGGGGTGGCAGGTGCCACTGTCACTACAGAGGTGGATGAAGAGGCCGAGACTGCAGCAGAAGAGGAAGCAGGAGGAGCCAGAGACCTTTCTTGGTTTTTGAGGTTTCTACTCCACTGCAGCTCGTGCTTTGCACTTAGATGCCTGGTCATGCAGGTTGTGCTCAGGTTGAGAACGTTTATGCCTCGCTTCAGGCTCTGATTGCACAGCGTGCAAACCACTCGTGTCTTGTCATCAGCACATTGTGTGAAGAACTGCCACGCTGGGGAACTCCTTGGACCTGGCTTTGGTGTGCTCGGTCCCTTGCTGCGTTGGGCAGTAGCAGACATACTGTCTAGCTGACAGACGCTCCGCTTTTGCACCCTGCTCCCTCTTCTGCTGTGCTGGTGGCTCTGTGCGACCACCGCCTCTTCCTCCAAACTACACTGGTCACCTGCATAACGTTGATTCCATGTGGGGTCGAGGACCTCATCGTCCTCCACATCATCTTCCACCCAGTCTTCACCCCTGCCCTCCTTGTCTGTCTGCACAATTGCAAAAGCAGCAGCAGTTGGCACCTGTGTTTTGTCATCATCCGAGACGTACTGCGATGGTCCTCCCATGTACTCATCATGAAACATAAGTGGTTGGGCATTGGTGCACTCAATCTCTTCCACTTCTGGGGCAGGGCTAGGTGGATGGCCCTGGGAAACCCTGCTAACAGAGTCATCAAAAAGCAGAAGAGACTGCTGCATGATTTGGGGCTCAGATTGCTTGGCTGATTTGCAAGGGGGTGAGGTGAAAGACTGATGGACATGGGTTTCAGGTGCCAACTCTGTTCTTTCATCAGAAGAGAGGGTGGGAGACAATGTGAAGGAACCCGAGGCACTGTCAGCAACCCAATCTACTATCGCCTGTACTTGTCCTGGCCTAAACATTCGTACAGCCTCATTAGGCGCGACAAAATACCGCCGCAGGCTCGGTCGCCTACTCGCACCTGAGGAAGGTGTTTCACTTGTGCGTGTATCTGGCACAGATCCACCACGTCCTCTCCCTGCAACAGGAGCTCCACCAGCAGCACCACGACCGGGGCCACCACGTCCCTTTGACCTTCTCCTCATATTTTCAAAATTTAGGATCTTGCCCTAAATGGGTGTTTTTGGAAGCGCAGAACACAACCAAAGTACGTAACCGCTGAATCGCACAGCTACAGAACTGCAGAAAATGCTATTAAAAAAAAAATTGTTTTTTTAGTATAGCACAGTAGGAGAAAACTATATAGAAATTGTTTATTTCACACACCTCAAAATATGTATAACACACTGCAAACTTTTTTTTGTGCCCCTAAACGGCGTTTTTTGGAAGAGCAGAACACACCCACAGTACGTAACCGCTGAATCGCACAGCTACAGAACTGCAGAAAATGCTATTCAAAAAAAATTTAGTTTTTTTAGTATAGCACAGTAGGAGAAAACTATATAGAAATTGTTTATTTCACACACCTCAAAATATGTATAACACACTGCAAACTTTTTTTTGTGCCCCTAAACGGCGTTTTTTTGGAAGAGCAGAACACACCCACAGTACGTAACCGCTGAATCGCACAGCTACAGAACTGCAGAAAATGCTATTCAAAAAAAATTTTGTTTTTTTAGTATAGCACAGTAGGAGAAAACTATATAGAAATTGTTTATTTCACACACCTCAAAATATGTATAACACACTGCAAACTTTTTTTTGTGCCCCTAAACTGCGTTTTTTGCAAGCGTACATTAAAGTGCAAATTTTATTTTTTATTTTTTTTGCCCTAAACGGGTCTTTTTTTGCACGAGCAAAATAAAATGCTTTTTTTTATTTATTTTTTTGCCCTATGGGTCTTTTGGAAAAGAGCACAATAAAGTGCCTTTTTTTTCCCCCTAAAAGTTAGATTTTCTCTGACACTGGGCTCATGGCAGTGTAAAAAGACTGCACTGCAACACAAATAGGTAAACCTATGCAGATCGCTGATTTTAATCTCTGAATCTGGACTCCTATATAATATTCTCTCTCCCTGAAAGCACCAACACAGGAACCTGGCCCTACACTACACTATCTCTCTATCTTTTCCCTCAGATTGTAGAATCAGGACTACCTCATCTATTTTTCTATCTCTCCCTAAAAGCAGCAGCAGCAGACTAGATCCTCTCCCTATCTATTCTGAAGCAGAGTGACATGTGTGCTGTGTGCCTCTAGCTTATATAGAAGCTGGGTCACATGTTGCACTGACCAATCACAGCCATGCCATTAGTAGGCATGGCTATGATGGCCTCTAAGGGCACACCAGCTAATCAAAAGGTGATTGGCTGGCCCCTGAAGCATTTCTAAATGCGTAATTAGATTGCCAAACCCAAACCCGGACTTTTGGGCAAAGTCCGGGTTCGGGTTCGGGAAAAAGCTAAAGTTCGGTACGGACCCGAACTTTACAGTTCGGGTTCGCTCAACACTACTCAAAGTCAAGGACGTCATATGACGTGCGGCGGGTGGGAAGCGGTTAAAAATGTTTCCTGTTCAGGTCCCATAGACTTCAATGGGGTTCGTCGTTCATGTCCCAACTTTTGCGATGTTCAAGAGTTCTGGCACAAACCGATAAGAATGCATTAAGATAAAAAACCTTCTGTGTGTAGCAGCCTCTCCAGTACCCCCTAATTACTTGCCTGAGCCCCTTTTCTCTCCAGTGATGTCCACGAATGTCTAAGCCATCCTGGACACTCCTCCTGGTTGGCTGAGATACAGCAGCAGCGCCATTGGCTCTCGCGGCTGTCAATCAAAGTCAGTCAGCCAATAAGGGGAGAAAGGGTGCGGGGCCAGGTCGGGGCTCCTTATCTAAGTAGATACACAGAGCTCTGACTCGGCTCGGGTGCCACGATAGAAAGCTGCTGGCTGAAGGGGCACTCGATAGGAGGGAGGGGCCAGGAGCAGCAAATAGGGACTTGAGAAGAGGAGGATCCGGGCTGCTCTTTGCAAAATCAACTACACAGAGGAGGTAAGTATAACATGTTTATTTTTTGTTTGTTTTTTAAAACGAGACTTTATAATCACTTTAGCCATTCCTGAAAAAATGGACTGCATGCACACATTAACCACTTGCCGACCAGCCGCCGTAGTTATACTGCGGCAGGCCGACTCTATTGTGTGAATCGCCATAGGTGTATGTCGCTTCTTGCAATAGATAGAGTGGGCGGGCGCACGGTGCTGGAGCCGATGCGCATGGCTGGCGGCCGTGATGTCCGCTGGCCACCCACGATCACTCCACAGAGAGCCAGAATGGGGATATGTCAATGTAAACAAACAGATCCCTGTTCTGTCAGGGGAGTACAGAGTGATTGTCTGTTCCTAGTGATCAAGAACAGCAATCTCTCTGTACTCCCTGTCAGTCCACTCCTCCCACAGTTAGAAACACCTCCCAGGGAGCACATTTAACCCCTTGATCGCTCCCTAGTGTTAACCCCTTCCCTGTCAGTGTCATTTATACAGCAATCAGTGCATTTTATAGTACTGATCACTGTATAAATGTCACTGTTCCCAAAAAAGTGTCAAAAGTGTCCGATCTGTCTGCAGTCCCGCTAAAAATCGCTGATCACCGCCATTACTAGTAAAAAATAAAAATAAATATTAATAAAAATGCCATAAATCTATCCCCTATTTTGTAGACAATATAACTTTTGCGCAAACCAATCAATGTACACTTATTGTGATTTTTTTTACCAAAAATTAGTAGAAGAATACATATTGGCCTAAATTGATGAAGAAATTCATTTTTTTTACATTTTTTGGGGGATATTTATTATAGAAAAAAGTAAAAAATATTGTTGTTTTTTTTTCAAAATTGTCGGTCTTTTTTTGTTTATAGCGCAATAAATAAAAAGCACAGAGGTGATCAAATACCACCAAAAGAAAGCTCTATTTGTGGGAAAAAAACAAGATAAATTTTGTTTGGGTACAACGTTGCACAATCGCGCAATTGTCAGTTAAAGCGACACAGTGCCATATCGCAAAAATTGCCTGGTCATTAAGGGGGTAAATCCATCAGGGGCTGAAGAGGTTAATGGATAATACATACAACATAAAAATAATACTTTCTTATCTTTTAAATGGTGTTGCCTCTTAACCAGTTTGCCCTTTCTGCAAAATTATTTCATTTCTAGTATAGGCCTATGTAACTAGAGATGCCAGCGGGCCTTACATTCCATTCACTTATCCTCACATTTCTGTGTTCACACCACTGTCTTATTAATCTCTGTTGCCCACAGACTTGTTGTAAGATGATGTGTGATTCATTTGCATTGCATATCATTTGCTTAAAATGCGTTTTCCATGCCACTGTTACCACCCAGAAACTGATTTAAGAAATTAGGCTGCATAGCGAAGAGATTAGAGGAGAGAGACATCAAGATGTTAATCAAGACACCTAATTTGTCAAGTCTTTTCAATCAGTAATGGACTGAGAATGTGGCCTCCTGGGAAAATCGAGATGAATAGAGTCCGACTTATCCGTAAACTGACATATTTGCATATTATTTAATGTATTGCTTTGTAATCCCTATGTATGTACTGCATTTGTTCTCGTCATGTAAACAATAGGATTTCTAATTGAATCTTGGAGGCAAGAAAGGCAGTCAAATGCTCTACAAAACCATTGGAATGGAGGTCTGGAAAGTGGTTATGAAATTAAATAGGGCTAATTGTCTTCGTAAAACAGTTTTGTGGCTTTCTGGGTCTATTATACCCACTTGGTAAACCTCCTGCAATTCCTCACAGTTCAATAAAATGAAGCTAGCAGTCATGCATGTGACAAATGAGCTTAGCAGAAATATTTTCCAGCTCTGTTAAGCCCAGAGAAGGAAAACTCAATTTTAATTAAGTGATACTCACAATTTTTACATAGCTATATACAATTTGTATGCTTCCTCACTAAGAAACGCGCAAATCATAACTCAGAGTTCCCTTAAAGTGAACCTGTGTTTTGCAAATGTAGAGCAAAACAATATAATTTATATTAAAGAGGACCTGTACTCTTAACCTGTACTCTTAAAAGCTAGTCACAAGAAAGGCAAACAAGGAAGCAAATGGCAAGGTACCATTCATTAACATTGCATGTAGGCTTCCTACAACTTATATTTTCCTCATTACTTACCTACAATTCATTGTTCCACACTCTGTCTTTGCCATCTTGGTACAGGCAGGCTTTGCTTTCTCATGTCAGAATCGGCCCCCTGAAGACTGGTGATCTGATGTTTGAGAAAAGGAACAGCAGTGACCTCTTTAAATATTACTGATGATCTGGTGTTTAGAAGAAGGAATGGTAGTGAGTGACCTTAGCAAAGCCTACTCTAAATCTTTTGGGACTAGCAGTTGCAGGCAACAGTGCCTTCAATTTATACTGTAGATATACAGAACAGGAGCGTCAGGAAGCTAACAGTTGTACAAATGCGCCAGCATGCAG
Source organism: Rana muscosa (assembly GCA_029206835.1). Classification (NCBI taxonomy): domain Eukaryota; kingdom Metazoa; phylum Chordata; class Amphibia; order Anura; family Ranidae; genus Rana; species Rana muscosa. Next base: position 212,840,090 of record CM055124.1, on the reverse strand, counting down.
ATGAGGAACTCCTGCCAGTAACCAGCGTGTACCTGTTTACATGTATTGGAGCACGGCTGCGCGGACCCAAGCCCAGAATTGGTGCCAAGTGCCTTATTTAAGGCTGGATGATCTTCAGCTCCCCTGTGTCCCTGTATTCCTGTTCCTGTTATCTGACCTTCCATTACTGACCCGGCTTGCTCTTGACCACGCTCTGTGATTTCTGATTCTAACCACGGCTTGTCCTTGGCCATGCACTTCTGCATTCCTGATACCTCAGCAGGTTGCTTGACCATGACTCCTCTCACTCCTCTGTGTATGACCCTGGCCTGGCTACCGACCATGCTGACCCTGGCTCGCCTCCTAACCATGCTTCTCATTGGACTTTTTCACAGTATCCTTACCGTGCACTCAAGGTCCATTTCCTAAGAGTCACTCTGTGCCACAGTGCCTGCCAACTGCAGTTCCTCCTGGTGTGTTTCCACCACTTATGACTACAGTTCAAATATCTCTTTTACCTTCTACTTGGTCTACCGGCACCCATGCTACTTTGTGCCTTGCTCCTCTGTCTCCACACTCAAGGGTGCTGGTACTAGATCCACAAGGGGAGCCCTCTCGTCACTTTGGCCTCCAACCAAGGTATGTGACAGAATCATCCTGCCATGTCCATGGCCGTAAGAGGTGCTACCTCATTAGAGACTTTGTGCCAACAGATTACATCCCTTACCCAAGCCATAAAGAATCTGCAGAATGGTTACTTTTCGCTTGAGGAGCAGATACAGAACCTGTCTGCCACAACAACCTCTTCAGTTCCTGGCCCATTAGGGTGGGCACCTGCACCAGCTCCTACTTCTGGGAATTCCAGTCAGTAACTCTTTCTATCATAATACCACCACTAGATCCTCGGGTGCCAACCCCTGAATTATTTTCAAGTCATTGGAGGAAATGCAGGGCATTCAAAAATGCATGTGAACTATACTTCACCCTACAACCCTGAACTTTCTTATTTGAGTCAGTGAAAGTGGGTTTCATAATATCCCTGCTGACTGATGAACCCTAGCTTTGGGAACATCACACCTGTCCTCAATTCATTGACATAATTTTTTGAGTCAATGGCACATCTTTACAATGACCCCCAATGCACAGCTACCACAGAGGCCACCCTGCCTGCTTTTCATCAGGGTCCGTGCCCAATGGAGAACTATACCAGTAAGTTTCATGGATGAGCAGCAGACACAGACTGGAATAATGCTACTCTGAAATACCAGTATCGTTTGGGCCTATCAGAGACTCTCAAAGATTAGCTTGCCCAGGTTGAGGCACCTGATTCTCTGGAGGATCTGGTACAACTTGCTATCCAATTGCTTCGTCGACTTCAAGAGCGATGATCAAAAAAGAGCAGTTCTTTCAGACCAACATGGATGATGTGCAAAGTTCAACCTGCCACATCTATAATCATACCAGTCCAGCAGACATATGCCTCTGATGTCAAACTAATGCAAGTCTCCCGTGTCCTGATCTGTCACCTAAGGAGAAACTATGCTCGAGCCAATCCAGCCTATGCCTGTATTGGGGGGAGCTCTCCCATCTCTGAGTCAACTGTCCCATCCAGCCAAGTAAGTCTCTTCCCAGATGCCAGTTCTGGAAACCAAGAAATTTTACACTTTGACGTCCCCCATGTTTCCAATAATAACTCTAGTTGATTGGGGTAAAGGAACTGTAGCTTTTCAGCCAGCCTACTGTCAGCAGCATTGTCTCAGCACAAATCTCATCAACCCTATATTGGGTCTCAGCAATCAATCAGATTCTAATCTCTGCCTACTTGTAACCCCAGTATACCACGATTGTCTTTACATTTTTGACAAGAGGGGTACAGACACCTTTCCACCACATTGGTCTGATAACTGCCCAATCAAGCTGGTTCCGGGGGTGGAAATTCCATCTTCCCCCTTTCTGAACTGGAATTAGAGGCTGTCCCACAATATATTGAGGAAAATCTCAAAAAAGTATTCAACTGCCCATCATCTTCACCATCAGGGGGCAGAATATTCTTTGTACAAAGAATATGGAGAACTCAACAAAATTACAGTTAAGAATCATTACCTGCCCCCCCCCCTATTTCCTGAACTCTTCCAAAGGTTCTAATCAGCTCGGTGCACATCAAAGGGGGGGGGGTGAGTGGAAGACAACTTTTCAAATTCACTTTGCCCATTTAGTGTATTTGGTGATGCCTTTTGGCCTGTGTAATATCCCTACTATGTTTCAACATTTTGTGAATGGCATCTTAGCAGGGCCGGACTGGCCTACCGGGATACTGGGAAAATTCCCGGTAGGCCACCTACACTCAGTGCCCTGGGGCCGCTATTTCCTGGCTGTCAGTCAAATACAAAGCTGCGGCGGGCCGCAACCGCGGCCGCCATCACCGCCGCACTTTACAATTATGCAATGCCTTCAGGGCCGGACTGCCCGCCTGCATTCAGTGCCCTGGGGCCGCTTTTGCCTGGCTGTCAGTCAAAAAAGCAGCCGCGGCCGCCATCGCCACCGCACTTTCCAACTATGCAATGCCTGCCTTGCCTTCTGATCTGATCCGGCGCCTGCGGAGTGATCATGTGCCTGAGGGGAGGAGCCGAGCAGGAGAACGTCAGAACGCTGTGGTGCTGCTTTATTTCCCCTTCCATCGGCCCGAGCGGCGCCAGCACCGCCCACTAGTCTCAGTCTGCAGGGTCACGAGGGCATAGGAGAAGTGAGCGGCGTCGGCCACCCTTGGAGCAGAAGAATTAAGGTGAACAAATCGCAATCTGTATAATGAATCTCTCTCTCTCACCATTGCACGGTGCACCCCCTCCCCTCCTCTCTCTGTCACCTTTGCTGCCCCTGCAATTTAACCACCTGAAAGCCGGGCCATGTACAAATGACGGCCTCAAGGTGGCTCTAGAAATCCGTGATGCGGATATTATACGGCCTCGGCTATTCCGGCCACTGCGGGGCGCACGAGCACCGCTGGCGGCGCGCATGCGCGCCCGGCGGATCACTGAGATGCCGATGCGTGTGCCTGGTGGCCGCGATGTCCGCCAGGTACCCGCGATCGGCCGGTACACAGACAAGGATGTGGATCTGTGTGTGTAAACACTCAGATCCATGTCCTGTCAGGGAGAGGAGACCGATGCTGTGTCCCTTGTACATAGGGACACAGATCGGTCACCTCCCCCAGTCAGTCCCCTCCCCCCACACAGTAGTAATCACTCCCAGGTTACACATTTAACCCCTTCCTCGCCACCTAGTGTTAACCCCTTACCTGCCAGTGTCATTTTTACAGTAACCAGTGCATTTTTATAGCACTGGTCGCTGTAAAAATGACAATGGTCCCAAAATGGTGTCAAAAGTGTCCGATGTGTCCGCCATAATGTCGCAGTCACAATAAAAATCGCTGATCGCCGCCATTACTAGTAAAAAAAAAATATTATTAAAAATGCTATAAAACTATCCCCTATTTTGTAGACGCTATAACTTTTGCGCAAACCAATCAATAAACGCTTATTGCGGTTTTTTTTACCAAAAATATGTAGATGAATACGTATCGGACTAAACTGAGGAAAATTAAAAAAAAAAAAATACGGATATTTATTATAACAAAAAATAAAAAATATTGTGTTTTTTTAAAAATCGTCGCTCTTTTTTTGTTTATAGCGCAAAAAATAAAAACTGCAGAGATGCTAAAATACCACCAAAATAAAGCTCTATTTGTGGGGAAAAAAGGACGTCAATTTTGTTTGGGAGCCACGTCGCACGACCGCGCAATTGTCATTCAAAGCGTGACAGCGCTTAAAGCTGAAAATTGGCCTGGGCAGGAAGGGGGTTTAAGTGCCCAGTAAGCAAGTAGTTAATTGTAATCTGTATAATAATAATCTCTCTCTCTCACCATTGCATGGATGGTGCCCCCCCTCTCTCTCCCACCTTTGTTTGCTGCCCCTGCAAATTGTAATCTGTATAATAATCTCTCTCTCTCAGTGATAGAGAGAGAGATTATTATACAGATTACAATTTGCAGGGACAGAAAAGGTGACAGATTGCGTATACTGATTGTGTATTGATATAACCTTTGTTGCCATTCTCATGTACAGACCTTGTAAACCCTAGCACTACTGTATTTTGTATAACACTTTATACTGAAGTTTGTCATTTTCTTGTCTTCCAAATAAAATCTTTTGTAAACAAAAAAAAGATGACAGAGAAAGGGGGGGCACCATCCATGCAATGGTGAGAGAGAGAGATTATTATTATACAGATTACAATTAAATTGCAGGGGCAGCAAAGGTGACAGAGAGAGGAGGGGGTGCACCGTGCAATGGTGAGAGACTCTCACCATTGCATGGTGCACCCCCCCCTCTCTCTGTCACCTTTGCTGCCCCTGCAAATTGTAATCTGTATAATCTCTCTCACCATTGCATGGTGCAACCCCCTCCTCTCTCTGTCACCTTTGTTGCCCCTCTCTCTCTCCCTCACCGTTGCACCCTCTCTCTCTCACCATTGCACCCTCTCTCTCTCACCGTTGCACCCCATCTCTCTCTCTCACCATTGCACCCCCTCTCTCTCTCACCGTTGCACCCTCTCTCTCACCGTTGCACCCTCTCTCTCTCTCACCGTTGCACCCTCTCTCTCTCACCGTTGCACCCTCTCTCTCTCTCTCACAGTTGTACCCTCTCTCTCTCTCACAGTTGCACCCCCTGTCTCTCTCTTCGTTGCACCCCCTCTCTCTTTTACAGTTGCACCCCCTCTCTCACCGTTGCACCCTCTCTCTCACCGTTGCACCCTCCCTCTCTCTCACCGTTGCACCCCCTCTCACTATTGCACCCCTCTCTCTCACCGTTGCACCCTCTCTCTCACCGTTGCACCCTCTCTCTCACCATTGCACCCTCTCTCTCTCACCATTGCACCCTCTCTCTCTCACCATTGCACCCTCTCTCTCTCTCACTGTTGCACCCTCCCTCTCTCTCACCGTTGCACGCGCTCTCTCTCACCGTTGCAACCCCTCTCTCTCTCTCAGTGTTGCACCCTCTCTCTCTCTCTCTCACCGTTACACCTTCTCTCTCTCACCATTGCAACCCCGCTCTCTCTCACCATTGCACCCCCTCTCTCTCTCACCGTTGCACCCTCTCTCTCTCACCATTGCACCCTCTCTCTCTCACCGTTGCACTCTCTTTCTCTCTCACCGTTGCACCCTCTCACTCGCTCTCTCTCACCGTTGAACCCTCTCTCTCACCGTTGCACCCTCTCTCTCACGTTGCACCCTCTCTCTCACCGTTGCACACTCTCTCTCTCGCCGTTGCACCCTCTCTCTCTCACTGTTGCACCCTCTCTCTCTCACCGTTGCACCCCCTCTCTCTCTCACCATTGCACCCCCTCTCTCTCTCACCATTGCACCCCGTATCTCTCTCACCGTTGCACCCTCTCTCTTTCACCGTTGCACCCTCTCTCTCTCACCGTTGCACCCTCTCTCTCACCGTTGCACCCTCTCTCTCACCGTTGCACCCTCGCTCTCTCTCACCATTGCACCCTCTCTCTCACCGTTGCACCCTCTCTCTCACCGTTGCACCCGTTCTCTCTCACCGTTGCACCTTCTCTCTCACCGTTGCACCCTCTCTCTCACCATTGCACCCTCTCTATCTCTCACCGTTGCACCCTCTCTCTCTCTCACCGTTGCACTCTCTCTCTCTCACCATTGCACCATATCTCTCTCTCACCATTGCACCCTCTCTCTCTCTCTCACCATTGCACCCTCTCTCTCTCACTGTTGCACCCTCTCTCTCTCACCGTTGCATCCTCCCTCTCTCTCACCGTTGCACCCTTTCTCTCTCTCTCTCACCGTTGCACCCCTTCTTCTCTCTCTCACCGTTGCACCCCCCTCTCTCTCTCTCTCACCGTTGCATCCTCTCTCTCTCTCACCATTACACCCTCTCTCTTTCTCTCTCACCGTTGCACCCCCTCTCTCTCTCTCTCACCGTTGCATCCCCCTCTCTTTCTCTCTCACCATTGCACCCCCTCGCTCTCTCACCGTTGCACCCCCTCTCTCTCTCTCACCATTGCACCCCATCTCTCTCTCTCTCACCATTGCACCCTCTCTCTCTCACCATTGCAGCCCAGCCCATCTCTGCCTCTCTCATGGATTTCTTTCTTTCTTTTTTTTTTAAAGCAGGTAAAAATAAATCTGCATTTATAATTGTTTTGGCCTGCAGAGCATTGCACCCCCTTTCTCTCTCACCATTGCACCACCCTCTCTCTCTCTCTCTCACCATTGCAGCCCCCCTCTCTCACCATTGTAGCCCCCCTCTCTCACCATTGCAGCCCCCTCTCTGGCTCTCTCTCTCTCACCATTGCAGCCCCTCTCTGGCTCTCTCTCACCATTGCAGCCCCCCTCTCTCACCATTGCAGCCCCCTCTGTCTCTCACTCTTACCATTTCAGCCCCTCTCTTGCTCTCTCTCTCGTGGATTTCTCTTTTTTTTTTTTCAGGTAAAAATAAATGTGCTTTTATAATTGTTTTAGCCTGCAGGGCATTACATCTGGTGGGCTGCATTTGGTGGGCTGTATTTGGTGGGCACTGTCCAGGTGGACTGCATCTGGTGGGCTACATTTGGTGGGAATTGCACTGGTGGGCTGCATCTGATTGGCTGCATTTGGTGGGCACTCTACAGGTGGTGGGCTGCATCTAGTGGGGTGCATTTGGTGGGAATTGCACTGGTGGGCTGCATCTGGTGGGCTGAATTGGGTGGGCACTGTACAGGTGGGCTGCATTTGGTTGGAATTGCACTGGTGGGCTGCATTTAGTGGGCTCTGCACAGGTGGGCTCCATTTGGTGGGCTGCATTTGGTGGGCATTGCACTGGTGGGCTGCATTTGGTGTGAATTGCATTGGTGGGCTGCATTTGGTGGGAATTGCACTGGTGGGCACTGTACAGGTGGGCTGCATTTGGTGGGCACTGCACATGTGGGCTGCATTTGGTGGGCATTGCGCTGGTGGGCTTCATTTGGTGGACATTGCACTGGGGGGCTGAATTTGGTTGGCATTGCACTGGTGGGCTGCATCTGGTGGGCATTGCACAGGTGGGCTGCATTTGGTGGACATTTTATGAGCACTAGAGGCTGCATTTTATGGGCACTGGTGAGGCTGCATTGATCTCTTACATCTCAGAGGAGGTCAGCATCAGCGCCGTTAAGCCAGTCTGAGGGGGGTCAGTGATGTAAGGGGGGAGTGAATAAAATAATGTAAGGGGGCAGTGATATAAAGGTTCCCCCCTCAAATCAGCCACCTATTACCTTAGTGTATTCTTTCTGCGGAAAGTGGTCTCTGGTCACCAGAGCCGCCGCCCCCCCCCCCCCCGCACATTTACAGAGTCCCTGGGGTCCCCCTTGATGATTGCTACACTTTTACCACTTTTAACTGGAATTTTCTCTTATATATCCCTAGCCCTATGTGCTTTCATATCTGTCTTATCTAGATATAATACACTCTTCAAATGTGCTTTAAAATGTATGGTTTTCCCTTTTATGAATAAGAAAATAATGACGTTATGCTGTTGGGCTGGTATAATAATGCTATAGGGCTGGTATGAATTTTTTTCCAGGGCTGGTTTTTATTCCCAGTCTGGCCCTGCATCTTAGTCATTTACCTTGAGGACATCCTGATCTTTTCTCCTTCCCTGGAGGTACACTGTAATCATGTAGAGAAAGTCTTGACTACCTTGAGATTACAGGGACTTTATGCAAAGGCAGAAAAATTTTAATTTATAAAACAGACCATTCAATTCCTGGGGTTGTTTTTATCAACAATGGATAACAATGGATATCCTCCATTCTTAAAGAGGAAGTAAACCCTCTGACACTTTTCCTGAAAAAAAAAACCCTGCAAGAAATAGGCATAATGAGCTAGTATGCTATGGATACTAGCTCATTATGTGGCACTTACTTGAAATTTGAAGCCCCCGAACTCCTCCTCGTTCCCCTCCGCCGCCGCCGGCATGTCACCTCTGAGCTTCTTCCTGGTATCGCCACTCCACCGCTGTGATTGGCCGGAGCAGCGATGACGTCACGCGCATGTGCGCGGGGCCGGCAGTCGCCCATTTAGATGCCGGGACACTCAGTGCGCCTGCGCCGTTGTCTACGGCGTGCATGCGCCGTAGACATTGGTGCAGTGTTATCTGCAAATATCTCCTTAACCGTGTAGGTTAAGGAGATATTTTATGCACCTACAGGTAAGCCTTAATCTAGGCTTACCACTTTACAACCACTTTAATTGGCCAAGGACAAGAAGGGGTTCGGAGATTTGTGATGTTGCCAACTTTTACTGCAAATTCATAAAAGTTTCTCTGCCATCATTGCCCCTATTAAAAAACTTACCCATCAACACACACGGTTCCATTGGTCACCTGAGTCTCAATCTGCCTTTGACAAATTGAAAATACTATTCATCTTGGTCCCAGTTCTCCAGCATCCTGACCCAGTCCTGTCTTACATATTTAAAGTTGATGCCTTGGAAACAGCAACGGGAGCTGTGTTGTTGCAGCGACAAGGGCCAAAAGTCATACTGCATCCTGTAGCCTCCTTCTCCTGAAACTTAAAACAATCCAAAAGAAATTATGATGTGGGTGACAGGGAGTTACTGGCAATCAAATCAGCATTTGAGGAGTGGGGATAACTACTGGATACCCTGTCCTAATCTTCATGGACCACAAGAACCTTAAGTACCTAAGGTCCTTTAAACATCTGAGTCCGGAGTGCGCATGCGCGGAGTATCCAAGATGGCCGCTTGAGCCGGAGCTCCGCCACACCTAGCTCTAGCGCCGCTCACAGCACCGCACAGAGGGACCATCGACGAGCTACAACGGGCGTTCCAGACTCCCAGATCACCAGGGAACCCCGCCGTATGAGAGGAAGCCAGGTACGGAGAGACCTCGGGCCGCAATTTGACCGGGTTCAGCCGCCGGGGTATACCAAGATGGCCGCCGCGGCCCAGCTACACGCTGCTGACATGGAGGGACATCCAGAGCAGAGGCAAGTGCTAGCGCCCGCCACCCTGCCATACACCCCAGCCAGCCAAAGCATGATCATGCACCATATGACCCCATCCCCAGCATCGACTGAATCATTACTTAGCAGACACTTTGGAGACAATGCTGTCCCTTTAGCAGGGACACCCTCTCATGCACACCAAGGGGGCCCCTACCTCACACCCCCGATTAATGAAGAAAGTCCCCATCACGATGATCTATTCCAGAAGTTGTCTGCCTTACTGGAGAGGGGATTGGCCAACACAGCAGCTAAGATTACTGGCGATATAAAAGCTGACTTCCAGAACTTAGGTTCCAGGATGGAAGCCATAGAGAACAAGCTGGATTTGACAGTTACAATCACTAACCAGAATGCTAGCCACATCCAGACACTTCAAGACAGGCTAGATTCAGCCCTATTGAGAATCGATGAACTTGAAGATAGATCCAGGAGATCCAATTTCAGAATCAGGGGTCTCCCTGAAACCTTTTCAGAGGTCTCACAAGCGACACAGGAAATAATTAAATCCCTGATCCCTAACATACCGCAACACCGTCTGGAATTGGACAGGGTTCATAGAGCCCTGGGCCCTCCTAGAAAAGATGGTTCCCCCAGGGATGTAATCGCTAAACCTCACTTTTACCAGGTTAAGGAGGAAATAATGAAGCAATCCAGAGCAGCGAAACAGATCTCCCATCAAGGTCACCCTATCCAAATTTTCGCTGACCTATCCCCCTCCACGATCCAGAGAAGAAGGGCCCTGAAACCTCTCTTAGGGATCATGGCCCAGAAGGACATCAAATACTGGTGGGCATTCCCATTTGCCGTTAAATTCATTTTCAAGAGTAAACCTTATTCGTTCTCTAATTTCCAAGATGGCGAGAAGACCCTCCTCACACTGAAGCTGATCTCGCTAGATTCGGATATGGACACTTCAAACCCAGCAAACAACTCTACTAAGAGGCCACCACCCTCCAGCCCCCTGACGCCCCTGTGGAACAACCCGAAAACGAAGAAAGCGAAAGACACTCGCCCGACCTGAGTATTGCCAGCTATTAATTTGATTTTATTTTTATATCTCCTACTCTCTTCCTTGGCTCCCAAAGGGAGTACTAATCAGAGACTTCCAATTACTCTGAAAGGGGCAATTTCCCTCCCAAATTCTACTGAACAAACTTTCTTAATTTTTAGTATACATAGCTATGGACCCGACCTGGGGTTTTCCCAAATTGATTTTACTTATAGTTCTGGATAAGGCCTTAAACGAACCGGTAGGCTCATTATCACCATTCACTGGATGACAGAAACCTTATGTTTCTCAAGTGGTTGTTTCTACGAGTTGGGCTCATAGTGGCCCCCTAATGTTGGTGGGTTAGTTACTGAACCAAATGTTTTCCCACCATTATAATGGATAGTAGATCTAAGTTGTTCACCACAATGCCTGCTCTGAAAAGGGGCGGGTGAGGGGTAGTTATCCAGTTGCTCATCCCGGAGGAGTGGGGGTCCCTCCTTTATGGGAATTTAAACCTTCTGTGCTAGATTTTTCTAAAACTGAATAAAAGTTAGTTGAGCGCCGTGGAGCTGGGTGCTCAGCATGCGCCTCCGCCTATCCCTCAGTCTCCCGAAGATTTGTGGGATGGGTTGTCTGCTCACAGTGGTGCAGACACTTTTTGTAAGGTCCGGCCCGGGGGAAGAGTTATTCCCCCCGGGAGCGGACCGCTTTTCTCTGAAGAGGTTGTCTATGGTCTCTTCCTCTATCTTTTCGATCTTGCTCTTTCTGTATACCCCTTCCCTCTCCCTCCTCCCCTACCCCATCTACGATCTAAGATGCTTAATATTTGTGTGTTTCTCAGAATCCATCCAGGCGGTCACTGAGGCTCCCAGTCAAACTAAACCATCTCACAGAGGGTCCACACAGAAGGCGACTAGAGATCCGGCTCACCTAAAGGTAAGTGACGCAGGGATAGACAGCGTACACTCAACTCTTCTCCATGGCTAATGCACCAAAACCTATACTTAAAATAGCTACCCACAACGCTCAGGGTCTTAATTCTCCAATAAAAAGGAGGAAAATATTTGACAGTTACAAATCCCTGGGAATAGAAGTGGTTCTGATTCAGGAAACTCACTTCCCTAGACGGTACAGCCCTGTCTTTTTACACCATCACTTCCCGGTCTTTTATTTGGCAAAGGCAGAAGACAAATCAAAAGGGGTTGCAATTTTATTTTCAAAATCTTGTAATTTCACTTGGCAAGCCGAGTACAAGGATCCAGAGGGCAGGTTTCTATTAGTGAAAGGCCTAATTGAGGGGCACGTTTTCTCCTTTGTCTCATACTATGCTCCAAATAAAGGGCAACTGAGGTTTTTTCAGTCAATGATGTCAACCCTGAGCCCTATGCTGGAGGGGACTCCCATATTTGGGGGTGACTCCAACGTGGCGCTTGATCGTGGGCTAGATAAGTCCAACCCAGCCAAACCCATTCTAACTCGCCCCACCAGGGCCAGCCTAAAATTTGCTAGACTTCTCCATGCGCATGGTTTGGCGGACGTTTGGCGTGAACAGAACCCAACGACAAGAGATTATACCCATTTCTCTTACCCCCATCAATCCTATGCCAGGATAGATCACATTCTCATCCCCTCACATCACCTACCACATGTCAATGATGCTCGGATTATAGACACGTCACTCTCGGATCACTCTATAGTGTTAGCATCTCTCGACTCACTCTCACACAGACCCAAACATTTCCAGTGGAGGCTTAATGAATCAATTTTGTCAGACCCCATTAATGTGATCGAGATTAATAAAGCACTAACCGAATACTTCTCTTTAAATAACAATGGGGAGGTATCCGCAGAAGTACTCTGGGCAGCCCATAAAGTAACCGTCAGAGGTAAACTTATCCAGCTCGCATCCAAAATCAAAAGAGAAAGAATGGCGGATATAGTTAGACTGGAGAGAATGTACGCTTCTCTCAGAGCCCAACATAAAAAAGACCCGACCAGAATTAGCATGACACAAATAGACTCAGTCAGACTGCAACTTAACTTAGCCCTGACAACACGAGCCGAAAACCTGATCCGATGGAGCGGAGCGAAATTTTATACCCAGAAGGATAAATTAGGCAAGATGCTGGCCAATAAACTCACCCCCAGGGTGAGGCTAAACACAATCCCGAGGATCAAATCACTTAATCAGATCACGACTTCTGATCCCTCCAAAATCCTGACAGCTTTCAGAGAGTTCTATGACAAGCTTTATAGTGCGGGTCAGCAGGTTACCGCTAGTTCCATTTCACGTTTTCTAGACACCCTCCCTATTCCTAAACTCTCTGATGAACACAAAACCATCATGGAGGACCCAATTTCAGTGGAAGAAGCCATGGAGGTTATCAAAAACCTAAAGGGGGGAACGGCTCCAGGTCCGGACGGTCTATCAGTCCCCTACTATAAAACCTTCTCAGAGATAGTAACGCCCTTTATGACAAAATTTTTTAACAAAAAAACCTCCGGCTCTCCCCTACAACCTGACCTGAACTCAGCATTCATCACTGTTATCCCGAAACCCGATAAAAATCCAGAAGAGGTAACTATAGACCAATATCATTGATAAATAACGATTTAAAGATCCTCACCAAAGTCCTTGCAAACAGACTAAACTCATTCATCAGCTCCTATATTCACAGAGACCAAGTGGGATTTATCCCAGGCAGACAGGGCCCTGATCAAACTAGAAGAGCTATTGATATAGTCTCAATCTTACAGTCTAATTGGCCAGGAGGACCTAAGCAACAGGGAATGCTACTTTCCCTGGACATACAAAAAGCATTCGATACTGTGTCCTGGCAGTACATCTTTACCCTGTTAGAGCAGTGGGGCTTTGGGCATCAATTTATAGGAACCTTGAAAGCACTATACTCCACACCCACAGCGCGAATTCGAATTCAAGGACATTACTCCTCCCCGGTCCACATAGCAAGAGGAACAAGGCAAGGCTGCCCGTTGTCACCCGCAATTTTTGCATTGGCCATAGAGACACTGGCGATAGCTATACGAGAGAATCCTGATGTAAAGGGGGTTACTTGTGGGCCCCAAATGCACAAATGTGGATTATTTGCGGATGACTTAATACTCTTTATCACCTCCCCACTAACCTCCCTACCTAATTTGAATAAAATTCTTTTCTCTTTTGCGACAGTTTCAGGTTTGCAGGTTAACTTTGCCAAATCCCAAGCCCTAAACGTCTCTCTTAACCCTGAGATGGTCTCCCTACTTAAAATGAATTTTAAATTTGCCTGGAATGATTGTAATATCAAATACTTGGGTATCTCCCTGACTTCTAAATTTGAGTCCCTTTATGCTAAAAACTTCCCTCCCATGTATCACAAGTTAGAGCAAGACATAAAACTATGGTCAAGGCAAAATTTATCTTGGTTGGGAAGAATAAATGCTGTCAAGATGACACTATTGCCTAGACTGCTCTACCTCTTCCGAGCTCTCCCCATTCCACTGAGGAGGGACCATCTCAAGTCACTCCAGAGCAAAATTATACAATTTATTTGGGGGGGATCGGGATACAGGATCAACCAACAGACTCTTTATCACTCCAGAAAACGAGGAGGACTGGGTGTGCCAAACTTGTATAGATATTTCTTAGCATCAAGACTGTCCCAGTTCTCCACTGTATATGCTAAAGGGAGAAAACCAGATTGGATACAAATCGAACGCCAGGCGGTTCCACATCATACCCTGGATTACCTATTGTGGTGTTCACCTAAGAATAGACCACCTATCTTGGCCCCCACTCTCTCACACTCTTTTGCTATGTGGGATAAAGTGAAATTGAACCCTAACCTTACCTCAGCCATGCAACCCCTCTCACACCTATTCCGTAACCCGAGTTTCCCCCCGGGGTTAAACATAAAGGCCTTTCAATGGTGGCTGGACAAAGGGCTGTACCGTATAGGCCATTTCTTCACGTCCAGAGGCCCAATTTCTCTGGCCTATTGTGTAAGCAACCTCGACCTTCCTCAGTCTGAGAGATTTCGGTTTCAGCAAATTAGCCATTTCTTGCATAAAATATGGCCCGAAAAGCCTGATCCTCCCAAATTTTCAAATTATGAACTTTGGTGCAGTCAACCCATGGAGCAGAGGGGAGGCATTTCAGTCATCTATGCGTCACTTTCCCACCCGACTGAAAAATCCCCTTACATGGTAGCCTGGGAGGGAGATTTCAAGTTTCAGTGGAACTTGGAGACCTGGCAGTCTGCTCTAACCACAGCATATAAAGGAATCATCAATACATCTCTCATTGAGGCAAATTTAAAAATTATGACTAGATGGTATATGACACCAACACGATTGGCCAAGATTTTTCCAACGGCTGATCCGTTATGCTTCCGGGGGTGTCATCTGAGGGGCACAATCGCCCACGTGTGGTGGGAATGCCCTAGAATCAGGTCCTTCTGGAGAAAGACATTAAATCTCATTAAAAGAGTCACGGGATGCGAGATTCCCAGGTCTCCGGAAACCATTTTACTAAACGCTCATATTCCCAAGATATCCAAACACGATCGTTTACTAATCCACTATATATTGCTAGGAGCCAAAATTACACTAGCCAAGGCGTGGAAGCACCCAAATGTCTCCACTAAAGCAGTTATCAGGAAAGTATCTTGGATCATGGCCCAGGAAAAGCTTGCCAGTATCATCAACGATTCAACAAGTAAATTTGAGAAGGTTTGGGAACCATGGGCTCAGTTCTTGGGTATTTCTCTAGTTCCTGGATTAGCGCAGATTTAAAACCTAGCTTAAATTAAGCACTTAGTGAACCTCGCCTCCCTCCCCTCCCCCACCCTACCCTATCCCCCTTCTTCCCTACCTTTCTTCTTTCTGACTATCTATCCTTTCTTCTAACAGGGTATCGAATTACTATTATTGGTACAACTTTAGAGGTCCTCTTAGGAGTGAGTTAGCCCCATCGGGGGTTTCCCCCCTGGGGGGAGGGGGGGTTACCTCCCTCTGGCACAGTAGGTGCCCTTTTGGGGTGCCGGGGGGAGGTGGCTCCGTGACACCTTCCCTATCCAGGATGTTGGGGACTGGGGGAGAGCATTTAGCTCCCCGAGCTCTGTTGATGGGGTGAGGTTGGGAGGAAGTATGCCTTTGATTGAAATCTGTAGGTCAGGTGATATGATTAACCACATGATAGAGTTTTTTACGAGTACGGACCCTCCTTAATTTAAGCTCTTTCGTGGTGTTCTTTTCCAGCCCCCCCATGCTATCAGTTAAAAACTGTTATCTTCTATATTGCTATCGTATATGTTACTCTGTATTTTCCTATTTGAAAATAAAATACTTTGAAAGTAAACATCTGAGTCCTCAGCGGGCCAAAAGGGATTTTTTTTAAGATTTCAGTTTCATATCATGTTTCGTGAAGGATCCAAAATGGGAAGGTTGATGCAATGGGAAGATGGAGCCTCGCAGGACCACGTAGTCACACAGGATTAGTGTTAGGGTTACAGGGAAAGTTATGGTTGGGGTAACAGTGAGGGCTAGTGTTATGGGAAAACCAAAAGACATATCCAGTTAGTCAACACTAAAATAAATGTGTTAAAAAGCTGCCAGCAATGAGAGTTGATATACATATATTCAATATTAATTTGAAATAATGATTGCAGCACTTTAATATATTGTATGTCCCAGAGAGGGGAAGTCAAAGGAGTTCTCTCCAGTGGGGACAAAGCCCTCAACATAACCCTTATTGATAGGTAAAATTCAAGCCTCGTACACACGACTGTTTTTCTCGTCAAGAAACGACAAAAAAACTGTTGGGAGAGCTTTCTTGCAGAGAAAACCCTTTGTGTGTGTGGTTTCTCGTCGAGAAAACTGCCGGGAATCTCGACGAGAAAAATGGAGAACCTGCTCTCTCGTCAGGATTCTTGTTTTTCTCGTCGGGATTCTCGTCGGCCTGTTTCCCGACGAGAAAACCGGTTGTGTGTATGCTTTTCCGAGTCTTAAAAAATCGCGCATGCTCAGAATCAAGTGTAGCGGGTGGTCATATTTAGGGGAGGCATCTGAGTGGTAACAGGCTCAGATGAAATAATTGTTAGGATTCATGGACCAATTTATGCCAGTGGGGAATATCAATGGTGTCCAGTTCCTCCGGGTCTATAGGTGGCGCTGTCACCATAGGCCGGGGTTGAACCACCATTGGAGAGCTGTGCCCTTTTTGTCCTCTCGCGGCAGTAGTACGGCGGGGAACCTGCTGTGCCTGTTGTGGGAGGGTATAAAGGGGGCAGACGTCCTCCGCTCGGGGTCCACGCCCAGGCACCTTTACCCTGAGGGTGAGTAATGGTGGTCTCCGGGTGCCCTAGGCCCAGAGACGGAGCTGCGGTCTCACCCCAGACACCTTCGGTCTGGGGTGAGGTACTTTCTGAGGCCCAGTACCTTTGACTGGGTTCCGCGAGGGATCGAGGGCTCCTAGGGTGTCCCCCGGTGTGGACGCCCGAATCTAGGACGAGGAGGCCATGGAGGTGACCCTATCCGAAGACCGGTGCAGCATTCGCTGGTGACGGTGGGGCCTCTGGTAACTGTCCGGATGGATGTCCTTTCCCTGACAGGGGCCATCACTTCTAGAAGGTAGTTCAAGTTCTCACGGTCGGTGGCAGCGACTGTGTGTCAAGCCTGTTAGTGTTATACAGAACAGGAGAAAACCGAGTTCAAGTTTGTGCCTGGACCTTCCGTTCCCACCTCGTCTGAACTGTATGTGTTACAACCTGTCTGCTCTCACAGAGACTTTCAGTGGTGTGGACAGTAACTTACTGGGAGCTAAGGGTCCTACCTCCACCTGCATGGACGGTGGGAATCATTCTCAAGAGAAGGTTTGGCTCTGGATGGAAACACAGACCCGAAGGTATAGTTTGATTAGCTCCATCTTTGCATACAGTATGGTGTGAGCTGGTGGTGCGCCACACTCTCCTCCCTGGTCCCCTAGACGAGAGCCAAGTGCCAGAAGGGAGTAAAGGGTGAGGTCGCTACACAAGTATAAGACGGGAGCGCTCCTTCTGGTGAAACTAGCGTTCGTAATGGAGATAGCACATTCGTCACGCTAAAACGAACTGAAAGCACGGACTGAAAAGCGTGAATCGTCTTTTCCCAAACTTTTACTTCACACGCGGTAACACGAGATCAGCAAAAGCAGCCCAAGGGGTGGCGCCATTGAAATCAAACTTCCCCTTTATACTGCCGTCGTACGTGCTGTATGTGACCACGCTTTCCAACGACGAGATTTGGAATTGACAGTGTGTATGCAAGGAAAGCTTGACAAGAAGCTCGTCAAGCTTGGCAAGAAGCTCGTCAAGCTTGGCAAGAAGCTCGTCAAGCTTGACAAGAAGCTTGTCGAGAAAAACAACAGTTTTTTTTACGACAAGATTCTTGGTCGTGTGTACGAGGCTTCAGTGTTAGAACCCCTGTCAGGTTTTAATTGCTATATCTATCTTCTTATCCCAGTGGCACTCATTTCCTTCATTTCTGATGTTGGTTTTACAAGGACAGGAAGTGATGAAAAAAACTCCCTTGTGACAGTACAAACAATAACCTGACCTAGGTTTTAACTCTTTCACACATTCAAAGCTAGATATTATTTGGCTGTTGTTTGACCTAAACATTAACCCAAGAGCATTCGGAAAATAGCCATTGCTGCCTCATTCTGAAAATGAGCTTCTGCCTTCCATATATTTTGATATGTTGACCCGGAATGACTATGCACATCATAAACATCAGCAACAAGTCATCCATCTTTATTTCTTGCGTTTAAACAAGTATGGCAACCAAAAAAGTATAGTTTTTGTAAAGAGATTGTCAGTGGCAGCTTCCATGTTATTCTCAAAACAGAGTTCGTTTAACTTTGGGCAATGTACTTTAGTCAGGAATGTTCTGGAAACACTAAAAGAACAAGTTTGCATTTTAGCTTTAGTTAAGAAGCTACAAAATAATTATGACAATGTGATACATTATTTAGTATGTAGTTACATAAAACATGAGTCATGCATTTCTTCCCAGCCCACTAGCACTGCCAAAATTTCAGTGTGACACTTGGAAAGCAGAGAAAACTTTTCTGAATTTATGAAATGAACAGAAGAAACTTTTTATTAGCAGACCGAATGCATTTTCTCTCATTTCTATATCTGCCTTTAAAGCAATTTGTTCTAATTAATCCATGGGTGGTATTGGTTCTGGGAACATTCTCCTCTGAAACATACAAATAGAAATAAACAGTTTATGGACATTAATCATATCTAGATGATATGAAACTAAATGGTAAAAAATGCTTAGCTTTAGAATTGCTCACAACAAGTCAAATGAACATACACATTTACTGTGGGTAGAATAGGCTTTGGATTGTTTACTAAAACTAGTACAATAATTTTTAATTATAATGTTAGGTTTTATTTATTATGTCAGAGATGAGAAGAGGTCTACCAAATATTTTTTGATTTGCCCCTCTCATTCAGTTAGTAACATGAAAATCCCCATATGATAACTTTTGACACTAGGAGACCGGCACTGGTAGTTTTCAAAGATTCCTGGGTATAGAATGATTTCTAAACTATTTGTGGCTGGTGCAGCAGGGACAGGCCTAATCTCAATGCATCTATGGCCATCACTGCTAGATTATTGAATGGGAATGTTGGAAATTTGGTAAGTTCGGCTGGAATTTCACCCTAGTTGGACAGAGCTCGGTCTTAGTGTGTCTTCACTAGAGATGAGCTTGATGTTCGGATCGAACATAAGTTCGACTTGAACATCGGGTGTTCGCCCGTTCGCAGAACATCAAACAATATGGGGCGTTCGCGGGAAATTCGAGTGCCGCGGAACGCCCCATAATGCACTAAGAGATCGCAGTGCATTGCTGTAAGATGATTGGCCAAAGCATGCACAAGACCTGCATGCTTTGGCTGATCACAGCACGCTCTGCTGAGAGAGCCATAATTGGCCAAAGGCAGGATGCCTTTGGCCAATCATGGCTCAGGGGGACTAAGTCCATGCCCCACACTATAAAAGGCTGCTTACATAGCGGCCTTGTGTAGTGTTATTGGCGTGAACAGAGAGCTAGCTTGAGTTAGATTAAGCAGGCAAGTTATTCAGTTAGTGGCAGTGTATTTGATATATATATACAGTCAGTCTAGTATATATATATATGCAGGCAGTGTATTAATATATACCGTATATATATGTACTCTGCATTCAGTGTAGCCTATATAAACATTGCATTCGGTGGTGTATAATTTCTAATACACTTCAGGCGGTGTACACCGTATCTAATACAGTGTGTACAGTTTCTACTACACTTCTGGTGGTGTACACAGTATACAATACAGTGCAGCTGTTGAACAGTTTCTAATACAGTGAAGGCGGTGTACACAGTATCTAATACAGTGTGTACAGTATCTACTACACTTCTGGTGGTGTACACAGTATACAATACAATGCAGCCATTGTACAGTTTCTAATACAGTGCAGGCGGTGTACATAGTATCTAATACAGTGTGTACAGTTTCTAATACACTTCAGGCGGTGTATTATTTTATATATATATATATATATAGCGGGTATTTAAAATCCAGGGGGAGTGCAAGGGTGGTAGTATGACCCAATGCACTGATTATTGGGTAATCTGGGACCCTTTTATGGTTCTTGGAGGACTCTGGTGGTGTGAGGTTCCCTGCAGCCTGCAGGTGGCGTTGTTGCCCTGGGCCGGAGTTGAACCCTCACCACAAGACTGCATCCTTTTTGTCCTTTTCCGGCGCTGGTACGGCAGGGCGGGGAACCTGCTGTGACGCAAAGGGAGAGGAGATAAAAGGGGCGGACACCCTAAACACGGGGTTCAGAGTTGGAGGTCAGAGTCGCGCCCAGGCACCTTCAGCCTGGGTGCCGGCATTCCGGAGTTCTGGGCCCAGGTGCCCTTGACCTGGCCGGAGCAGGAGATGGAGTCCATCCCAGGCACGTTTAACCTGGGGTGAGGTACTATTGAGAACGCCTGGGGCCCGGTACTTTCGACTGGGTCCCACAAGGGTGGAGGAATCCGAGAGGGCCCTAAAGCCTTGGGTGTCCGAGTCTGAGATGAGGAGGCCAGGGAGCGTAACCCCTCCGAACAGTCCGGTGCAGCATTGCTGGTGACGGCGGGGCCTCTGGTAACTCTCTTGGACGGATGTCATCCCTCTGACAGGGGCTGCGCTTAGCGAAGGTAATTCACTTTCTGTTCTACACAGTCGGTGGCAGCGACTGTACGCCATAACCGTTGGTGACACCACAATGGTTAGTTCTATCTAAGGATTGTGCCTCGACCTACTCCCCACCTATACTGAACTGTTCTTTGGTCACAACCTGTCTGTGCTAAGTGACGATTTATTGCTGTTGGAGAATAAATACGAGTTGGACCTTTTTAGTGGTGTGGAACTCCAGTTACTGGGAGCAGAGGGGGTCATTTACAGAAAAAAGACTTGGCTCTGGGTTATACACACACGACCCGATGGTAAAATAGGTTCTGGCCTTCACCTCTATCCAAAAGAGGACATGGGCCGTGGTGTATCTCATCCCTCCTCCCGTACCCTCCCCTAGACGAGACAACAAGCCGAGAAGAAGAAGGGGTGAGGTCGCTACACGTATATATATATATATATATATATATATATATATATATACAGTCGAGTATATATATATATATATATATATATATATACTCTGCATTCAGTGTATCCTATATATACAGTGCATTCGGTGGTGTATAGCTTCTAATACACTTCAGGCGGTGTACACAGTATATAATACAGTGTAGTGTGGTGTTGCAAAACCAAAAATACATCATGTCCAGAAGGCCACCAAGAAGAGGCAGATGCTCACAGGTCACTAAAAGAGGGCAAGCAGCCTCTGTGTCTACAGTCAACAGTGGTGGTCGTGGACATGGTGCATCATCTGCAGGTGGCTGTGAGGCATGCTTGTCTTTTTTTTTGCTGTTGGCCATAATATTGAGCCACAACATGCAGAAGAGTTGGTGGAGTGGATAATAAAGCTGTCCTCATCCTCCTCATCCTCTGTCACCCAGGCTCAGAATAGTTTTCCTTCCAACGCAGCTGCCAAAGGGGGCTCTTCCACTGGCTCCTTGTCAACAGTCCCTCCTTTCGTAGCCCTGCTATCATGTACAGAGGAGAACCCAGAATTATTCGACCACAGTGACGGTTATATGCTGTTGGAGGATGCGCTACGATTTGAAGGCTTGGATGTTAGTTCACAGGTTGAGGAAGGGAGTAACGTGAACCTAGAGAGAGGGGGTGCCACAGAAGGATAAGAAACTGGCAGTCATGTTACCCCAGCTGCAGCATACTGCCAAGTTTGCTCCAGTGACGAGGAGGAAGGGGATTATGAGGTCAATGACTGTGCTTGGGTGCCTGAGAGAAGAGAGGAGGAGGCACAATTCCAACAAGGCAGGATGTCCTCTAGGGGCAGCTTAAGTGAACTCACCCTATTGCATCATACCGCAGAGCTCCGCAGGTGCAGGGCGCTGCTGTCTCCCCGCTGACTTTTAGTTCCTTGGTGTGGGCCTTTTTCGAAAGTGTGTGCAGCAGATCGCACCCTTGCTGTTTGCAACCTATGTCTGAAGCAGATCAAGCGTAGCCAGAACAGCAGCTGCTTGGGCACCACATGCTTGACCAGACATATGACGACCTGCCATGCAGTCCGTTGGCAACAGCACTTGAAAGACCCACATTATAGAAAAAGGCGGACTTCTCCTTGCTCCTCATCTGGGATCTTCAACCCTACTATACCTCCAGTCCTCTCAAAAACCTGCACTGAGAGGAATGAAGGTATAGCAATAGGTGTCCCAAGTACATGCAGCCAATCTGCTAGCAGTACACCACCAATTGATTTTAGTAGGCAAATTTCCCTACCCCAGTTGCTGAACCGTAAAAAGAAATTAGGTCCCAGCCATCCACATGCTCAGCGTCTAAATGCTAGCTTGGCTATATTGCTAGCACTGCAACTGCTGCCTTTTCAGAGAGTAGACTCTGCTCCCTTTCGTGAATTTTTGGAATGTGCTGTACCTCAGTGACAGGTTCCAAAATGCCCTTTCTTTTCATGGATGGCCATTCCGGCTTTTCACCGGCTTGTGGAAGGCAATGTTTTGGTCTCGTTGGACAGAGCGGTCAGCAGTAAGGTTCATATTACCACTAACTCATGGTACAACAGGCTTGGGCAGGGATGTTACCTTTCCTTCAAGGTGCACTGGGTAACTGCTGGCAGCTGGGAAGGATGCAGTACAGGGATCAGTGTTGTTGGAGCTTATTCCACCACCACGCCTCCAAAATGCTAGTGGGGATTCTGCCACAGCTCTCTCCTCCACCCTTCCTCTTCTTCTTCCTCTATGGCCTCTTCTGCAGATTTGTCCTCTGAACCAGCAGTGCACCATAAAGTGTTCAAGGGGCTACACAAGCAGTCAGGCTAAAAGATGCCATTTGGTGCTTGAGTTGGTCTGCCTAGGGGACAGGAGCCATACTGGGGCAGAGATTCTGTCTGCTCTGCAGGGGCAGGCTCAGAGGTAGTTGACGCCATGCCAGCTTCAGCCAGGAATGGTTGTATGCGACAATGGCACCAACCTTCTCTCCGCCCTCCGACAGGGACACTTGACCCATGTTCCATGTTTGGCACACTTCCTGAATTTGGTGGTGCAGCTGTTCTTGCCTAGATACCCAGGCTGAAAAGATCTTCTGAGGCAGACCAGAAATATCTGTGGTAATTTCTGCCGGTCATACAATGCCAGTGCTCGGCTGGCTGACATTCAAAGGGAATGCAACCTGCCCACCAACCGCCTCATTTGTGACATGCCCACCAGGTGGAACTCAATGTTGGCAATGCTGCAGCGACTGCACACACAGCATAGGGCCATCAATGAGTACCTGTAAGGGGATGGCACCAGGATAGGTTCAGGGGAGCTTGGCTTCTTTTTGCCACGCCAGTGGCTACTGATCAAGGATGCATGCACTGTCCTGTCACCATTTGAGGAGGCCACAAGGATGGTGGACAGTGACAATGCATGCATCAGTGACACTGTCCCTCTAGTCTTCCTGCTGGAGCACACGCTTCGTGGAATCATGGACAGGGCACTTGAGGCAGAACAGCAGGAGGAAGAGGAGGACTTCCTTTCCTATCAATGCCCCCTTTATCCCGATAGAATTCCTGCGGGCCCGACAAACACACAGGAAAAAGAGGTGGAGGAGGAGGAGGAGGATTGGGTCAGCATCGATGTAGAGGATAACACTCAGCAGCAGTCTTCAAGGGATGGTTTTCAGTCCCCAGAAACCCAAGGAGTTGTAAGTGGCTGGGAGGAGGTAGTCACGGATAATGTGATCCTTAGTGACCCAGAGGACTCAGAATCTAATGCCTCTGAAACTTACGCTGCATGACCTCCCTGATTCTGTAAAGCCTGCAAAAGGACTCTAGGATTCGTGGTATCAAGGAGAGGGATCATTACTGGCTGGCAACCCTTCTTGATCCACGTTACAAAGATAAAGTTGCAGAGGGAGCAGAGGATGAAACATCTTAAGGAGGCCTTGGAGAAAGGTTTGTGTAACACATTTCCAGACCCTGGGAGGTTACCATTTCCTGGTGCAAAGGGGAAGTTTCCCTTTCACGGCAGCAGGGGTTGGAAGAATTGGAACGAATGGAATTTATAAAATTAAGCTTTATTGGTGGCAACCATGACAAATAGACATTTGACGGCTAAGATATGAGCTCTGGTACACGAAGCTAAAAGGTCAATACAAAAGATGCAAACACAATGTATCACACAACATCATTGGGATAGTACAATGTCGGTGGGTACATGAATCTTGACGCGTTTTGACCCATCAGAAGATATGTTTGCTGTGAGGGAATTTTAGATAATCAATAAATATATAATTTAAAAGCATATTGCTAACATTGGTAGGCATTCCAAAGCATATTTACCAATCACGCTGTATTGAAAAAGGTCTCATGACTAGAGGTCCTCTATAAAATCTTCACATGATCCCAAAAAGGGGTCCCCCGACCAGCCTATGCTCCAAAGGGGGGCGCGCCCCATCCAACCGTGCGTGGCTTACAAGGAGTCACACCAGCAAGAGCAGTTCCCCACACATAGGAATGGCGTGGAGAAGGGGGAAGAAAACCAAACCTGCAGCAAATTGACGGGGGACACCATTGTGGGTATATAATATATTGCACAAACGTGGGGTTCTACAGTCTAGTGCAAAGGTTTAGTTATAAATAGGTGGATATTCAGTCAAGCCCACAAGTAGAGACCCACGTGCATATATATGGTAAATGTATGCTAATTGAGAAGTAACAATGTGGTAAATGTATAGTATTTGAAAAGTGACAATGGAACAAAAATGGAGTATATAATACGGCACAAGGTTCCACATGTGCCGTTCTTATAAGTAAGAAGTTATATATTTTATAAAGTATATCTATTATATTGATAGATAGAGTAATGGATAAGAACAACTTCAGGGTTATACGTGTGCTGGATTGGGGATGTCAGTCCTAGAGAGGAGGATAAACACGAGACTGGCTGTCGGTGTGAACATCTGAAGCTGTCTTTCTTTTGGTACAAGGCGAGTTTGACTCCCGTGATAGGAGTCCACCATTCCTGTGGATGGTTTGTCTACAATCCCCCCGAGGAAGACACGTGACTGATCCCTGTGTTGAACATGCATAGGGGAGGGGACAGGATGGTGCAGTAGGCAGCAGGTTTGAACGCTGTGGCTGGACAAGCTATCTCATATTTTTTTTCTTTTATTTGCTATAGAGTGGTGCGCTTCAACACCAGAAAAAGATTAAAGGTAGAATGACGCCTTACCATTCCATGTCAAGAATATTTGGATTACTCACTCATCACAACTATCTGCTGCGAAGTCCGCCACCCTGTTGTAAACGAGGAACCTGACAGTGGACTCTACAGGATCAGCCTTTTGGCTTTCTACGCTTTATCGATACACCGCCGTATGATGAGTTGGATCCACAGGATCCGGTAAGAGTACCCATTTCTTCTCCCCTCTCCTTAAGTGGATAGTGAAGGCACTCCTGGGTGTTACTGATTTGCGTTGTGGTTATCGCATGTTCAAAGAACTATTATATGCACAATCCATGCATTTTTCTCTGTTAATCGGGATGGTATCAGACTATCACGTTTATGGACAATTGTTTTGATTTCCACTCTATGGACAATTGCTCATTTATATATTGCTGATTTACATTTACATGTTAATCTCGTTTTGTTTATATATGGTTGCACTTTTCCATATTTATGGATATTACAGTCAGGTCCATAAATATTGGGACATCAACACAATTCAAATCTTTTTGGCTCTATACACCACCACAATGGATTTGAAATTAAACGAACAAGATGTGCTTTAACGGCAGACTTTCAGCTTTAATTTGAGGGTATTTACATCCAAATCAGGTGAATGGTGTATGAATTACAACAGTTTGTATATGTGCCTCCCACTTTTTAAGGGACCAAAAGTAATGGGACAATTGGCTGCCCCGCTGTTCCATGGCCATGTGTGTGTTATTCCCTCATTATCCCATTTACAAGGAGCAGATAAAAGGTCCAGAGTTAATTTCAAGTGTGCTATTTGCATTTGGAATCTGTTGCTGTCAACGCTCAATATGAGATCCAAAGAGCTGTCACTATCAGTGAAGCAAGCCATCATTAGGCTGAAAAAACAAAACAAACCCATCAGAGAGATAGCAAAAACATTAGGTGTGGCCAAATCAACTGTTTGGAACATCCTTAAAAAGAAAGAATGCACCGGTGAGCTCAGCAACACCAAAAGACCCGGAAGACCACGGAAAACAACTGTGGTGGATGACCGAAGAATTCTTTCCCTGGTGAAGAAAGCACCCTTCACAACAGTTGGCCAGATCAAGAACACTCTCCAGGAGGTAGGTGTATGTGTGTCAAAGTCAATAATCAAGAGAGGACTTCACCAGAGTGAATACAGAGGGTTTACCACAAGATGTAAACCATTGGTGAGCCTCAAAAACAAGAAGGCCAGATTAGAGTTTGCCAAATAACATCTAAAAAGCCTTCACAGTTCTGGAACAACATCCTATGGACAGATGAGACCAAGATCAACTTGTACCAGAGTGATGGGAAGAAAAGAGTATGGAGAAGGAAAGGAACTGCTTATGATAGAAAGCATACTACCTCATCAGTGAAGCATGGTGGTGGTAGTGTCATGGCGTGGGCATGTATGGCTGCCAATGGAACTGGTTCTCTTGTATTTATTGATGATGTGACTGTATACGGCTGTTCAGAGTATATAGGGCCTTTTTATTTTGTGTGCGGGGTTCCCCTTAATATCCATACAAGACCCAAAGGGGCTGGTAATGGGCTGGGGTGGAGGGGGGGGGGGTGATGGGGTAGCTATGCCATTTTTCTTAAAGATTTTCATCCATATTACCGGGACCAGACATTACATTAAAGCCGCAAGCAGTTTTAAATGGCCTTTTTTCCTTTAGAAATGTAATTTTGTGCAGGGACAGTTCTAAACACGGGAAACACGTGGCACTTCACAGGTATACTTTAGACACCCCCCAGGTACGATATTTAAAGGAATATTTGACTTTTTATTTTTCACTTTATGCATCATTAAAATGACTGCTCCCGAA
Source organism: Rana muscosa (assembly GCA_029206835.1). Lineage (NCBI taxonomy): Eukaryota > Metazoa > Chordata > Amphibia > Anura > Ranidae > Rana > Rana muscosa. The sequence goes on along the minus strand of CM055124.1, from coordinate 212,813,350 downwards.
AAACGGCCGTTTTTAAAACTTATTTTTGCATTGATACATGTCCCCTGGTGCAGAACCCAGGTTCCCAAACCCTTTTTAGGACAATAACATGCATAATAGTCGTTATAATTAGCACTTTAGATTTCGAACGTTCGCATCCATTGTATTTAATAGGGTTCTAACGTTCGTGCGAACTTTCGGTCCGTTCGCGGGTTCTGGTGTGAACCGAACCCGGGGGTGTTCGGCTCATCACTATTTGTTACATTTATGCTTTTGTTGTGTTGGCAGCCACCACAGATATACACGTTTTTGAGGGGCGCAGAATTTATATAATTTATTGTGAAGAAGCCTTTCCATATTTTCTCTAGGTGTAAAGAGTGCCCCCTTGTCCTCTGTGTTGACCGTAAAGTGAATAACTCAACACCAAGTTCACTATATGGATCACTTAAATATTTGTTCATGTTGATCATATCCCCTCTTAATTTCCTCTTCTCAACAGAGAATACATTCAGTTCCTCTAATCTATCCTCATAGCTGAGTTCCTCAATGCCTCTTATCAGTTCGGTTGCTCTTCTCTGCCCTTTCTCCAGTTCCCAGATATCCTTTCATGTGAACTGGTGCCCAAAACTAGATGAGATCTTACTAATGATTTTTACAGGGGCAAAATTATATCTCTCTCTCTGGAGTCCATACCTCTCTTAATACAAGAAATGATTTTGCTGATTTTTGGAAATCGCATCTTGGCATTGCATGCTATTATTTAGCTTATGATCTACCAAAACGCCCAGATCCTTCTCCACTACGCTTTCCCCGACTTGTTCATTCCCCGACTTGTTCATTCCCCGACTTAGTAGGGGTAGGCGGTACACTTTGGTGGGGATGGGTCAGCCACGCCCAGTGACCTTTGACCTCTGGGGACCCGCCCTCTGACCTTTGACCTCTGGAGGAGGTCCCTGTTCAAGAGCCTGGGTCCTAGCCTTATTCTTAAAGGGAAAACCCTAACCCTAACCCCTAACCCTAGCCCTAGCACCCTAACCCTAACACTAACCCTAAACCCTAACCCTAACCCTCACCCTCACCCTAACCCTCACCCTCACCCTAACCCTAACCCTAACCCCTAGCCCTAACCCTAACCCCTAACCCTAACCCTAACCCTAACCCCAACCCTAACCCTAACCCCAACCCTAAACCCCAACCCTAACCCTAACCCCAACTCTAAACCATAACCCCTAACCCTAACCCCTAACCCTAACCCTAATCCCTATCCCTAAACCCTAACCCCTAACCCCTAACCCTAGTATGTATGATGCATGCATATTCTTAACCCCCAAGTGCATAACTTTATATTTATCAACATTAAACCTCATCTGCCACATAGTTGCCCAATTAAACAGTGCATTGAAGTCGGCTTGTAAGTTAGAGACATCCTGTAAGGATGTTATTTCACTGCATAGCTTAGTGTCATCTGCACAGACTGAAATGGTACTTTTAATCCCAGACCCAATATCATTTATAAAGATATTAAAAAATAAGGGTCCCAACACTGAACCTTGGGGTACACCACTGATAGCCTTAGACCATTTATAATATGAATCATTAACCACTACTCTCTGAATTATGTCTTTTTTGACAGTTTTCTATCCATTTACAAACTGATATTTGCAAACCTATAGACTTTACCTTACACAATAGCCATGTGTGGGGAACATCGAACACTTGTGCAAAAGCCAAGTATAACACTTCACAGCCACCCCTCTGTCCAAGATTTTACCTACTGCTTCATTAAAAGAAATCAGATTTGTTTGACAACTTCTGTCTTTCATGAACCCATGGTGCCTGTTGCCTCTATGTGGTCTTTTATTAAACTCTGCATTATCTTCCCAAGTAACTATAGAAGTTAAACTAACAGGTCTATAGTTACTTGTAAAGACTTTGATCCCTTTTTAAATATAGGCACCACATTGGACCTACGCCAATCCAGTGGTACAATTCCAGTCATTAATGAGTCCCTAAAAATTTGATACAATGGCTTTGAAATGACAGAGCTCAATTATTTTAGGATCCGTGGGTGTATGCCATCTGGTCCAGGTGCTTTATGCACCTTTATTCTGTTTAAATATTTCTGAAGAACAGCATGATGTACAATAAGGTATTAGAGGCTATTGCTTTCTTACCTGCAGCAGTTTTTTTAATGACAGGGTCTCTTTAAGCTACTGTTCTGTGAAAAAAACAACATATTTTTTACTACAAGCAGTCCTCATTTTCTCCAATCTGGCTATCATTGTCATGCTCACAGGTATTCCATTCTTCAGCTGAAATCTAATTTCCCTTTTAAATACCCCCACTACATCTGTTTTCTGTTAATCTTATGGCACTGCAGCAGAATAAGTTGAGTTCCTGAAGATTAAAAATAAAAATAGTCTTCTGCCTGTCACTGAACTAAGTTGCCTAAGTACAGTACTCTCGGGTGTATGCCATCTGGTTCCTCCTTATAGTGAATATAATAATGTAATACTTCTGCATTCTCTTTATCCCCGTCTTGAGCCCTTGAAAGGTGAGCCGGGTAAGATAATGATCTGAGTCATCTTAGTTTTCAAAGACCCAATCCTCTCCTTCATCTTCTTACAATTTACATATTTGAGAATTTTTTCCAGGTCTGGGTATTTGGCATTTGAAATCAGGTTTTCGTTTGCATCCTTTGTTAATTCAGTCTCTTTTGTGCTCTTTTGCATTCCCCTTAGTTTAGAAATGCTTTGTGACTGGCATACATATGACTCATTAGAGCTGAAGAAAGTTTGTATTTTTCATCTGATTGATAAAGTAAAAAACCTTTTTGGCCTAGAATTAGATGCTAGGCAATTAAAAAAGTATTCAACCCAAAATCCAAAAAAGTTATTATGTTGCACCTTACTATTTCTCAGATGTGGTGGTTTTATTTTTTAGAGCTTTTTTCCCCTTTATTTTCACCTGATGATCTGGCCAATATGTCTGTTATTGTTCGACTTCCTGTAACAGACCAGGCACCCTAAATTGCTTTCAGGTTTCTTTAAATCAAGGGTCATAGTCAGCATTTTTCTTCCTCCAAACACGGCGAGTCAAATTAATGCCAAAGAGCTCAATTTTGGTCTCAGCTGACCACAGCACTTTTTTCCAATCCTTCTCTGAATCATTTAGACTCATTCATTGGCATGACTGTACATGTGCCTTTTAGGAGGGGGACTCGCTCTGTTTGGAGAAAAAAAAATAGTTGACTATGACCCTAAGAACACCATACCTATAGTCAACATTATGCTTTGGGGCTGTTTCTCTGCTAAAGGTACAGACTGACTTTGCTACATTGAGGGGCCAATGGATGGGGCCATGTATTGTAAAATCTTGGATAATAACCTTCTTCCCTCAGAACACTGAAAATGGGTCATGGATGGGTCTTTTAGCATGACAATGACCAAAAAAATCCTGCCAAGGCAACAAAGAAGTGGCTCAAGAAGAAGCACATTAAGGTCATGGAGTGACCTAGCCAGTCTCAAAACCTTAATCCTATAAAAAAATGTATGGAGGGAGCTGAAACTTTGAGATCCCAAGCAGCAGCTAAGAAGATTTAGAGAAGATTTAGAGAATATCTGTAAAGAAGAATGGACCAAAATCCCTCATGAGATGTGTGCAAACCTGGTCACTAACTACAAGAAATGTCTTACCTCTGTGCTTGCCAACCAGGAGTTCTCCACCAAGTACTAATGCCGCGTACACTCGATCGGAAATTCCGATGTGAGCTTTTGGTCGGAAATTACGACCGTGTGGAGGCTCCATCGGAATTTTTCTGTCAGAATTTCCGCCAAGAAAAATTTGAGAGCTGGTTCTCAAATTTTCCGACAGGAAAAGTTCCCATTGGAAATTCCGATTGTCTGTATGCAATTCCGACGCGCAAAAAAAACACGCATGCTCAGAATCAAGCAGAAGAGCCGAACTGCCCATTGAACTTCATTGATCTCGGTTCGTCGTACGTGTTGTACGTCACCGCGTTCTTGACGGTCGGAATTTCCGACAGGATTTGTGTGACATGTGTATGCAAGCCAAGTTTGAGCAAAATTCCGTCGGAAAAACCATCCAAGTTTTTTCCAACGGAAATTCAGATCCTGTGTACGCGGCATTAGTCATGTTTTGCATGGAGATTAAATACTTATTTTACTCACTGAAATCCAACTCAATTTAAAACAATTGTATCATGTGTTTTTTTCCTGGATTTTTGGTTGATATTCTGTCTCTATCATTTAAAATAAACCTATGATTAAAATTATAGACTCTTCATTCCTTGAAAGTGGGCAAACTTACTGTAGCGGACCCCTAAATTTAGGGGATGGCCTGAGCAATAGTTTGGCTCAGACTTTCTAATTTAGTGCTAGACTCTGCTCTGCTGTGGTGTTGTCTGGTGTACGGTTCCCCTTTGGCCTGTGGGTGGCACTGTTGCCTAAGCCTAGGGTCGAACTTCAGGTGACACAGTGGCGGTATTGGATGTCCTCTCTCGGCTGCCGTGCAGTGGGTGGGGCCTCGCCTGCTGTGCATGCCGGGAGAGGGTATATAAGGGGCAGACGCCATGCTTAGGGAGGAGTGCCCGGGGGGAGGAGTCCCGGGGGGGAGTGTGCCCCACGGGGTGCGTTGACTGGCCGAGGAGTCTCGGGCACTTTTGGCCCGAGGCTGCAACCTTCCAGGTAGGCCCAGTACCTTTAACTGGGTCTACAATCAGCCCACTGGAGTCCCAGGGTGCCCAGGTGAGGGTACCTGCTCTGACCGAAAGGAAGCCAGGGGAGGATCGGTCCCACAGAGGAGATGAGAAATGGAAGATCGCTGTCTCGGGAGAGGCCTGGTGACCTGTCAGAGGGAAGGATTCTTTACTCCGCAAAGCTAACCTTGTAGAGTGCCTGTTGGCATTGTTCTGTTCTCTAAATTCTACAGAGGTTAAAGGATTTCCTGAACCCGTCCCTGGAGGGGATAGGGTGACAGAACTGTTCAAGCTCCACACCGGCTGCTAGGGCCGCTTTCATAGGGACTATCTGGGTGAGCTAAACCCACTCAGGATTGAGGGGCGACGAGTGACTAAGGTGTGTGTGCCTGAATCTGCCATCTGAATCTAATAACTTCTTTTTTTCTCTTCAATTTCCTGTTTACTGGAGCAAAGGAAAAATAAACTCTCTGTTGGAGTTAAAGTGTTCTGGACATTGGCCTTCTTGGGGGGAGAAATATATGGACTTGTCCCCATACGCTTGGGATGAGAACCAGTGGAGGAAGGTAACTCGCTGCAGGACCCAAAATTTGTGAACACCGCTTAACCTCTTCAAACAGGTGGGTATGGGCATATAGCACGGTGTGCCTTGACCAGGGATGAGCCGAACACCCCCCTGTTCGGTTCGCACCAGAACCTGCGAACAGACAAAATGTTCGTGTAAACTTTAGAACCCTATTAAATACAATGGACTCGAACGTTCGAAATCTAAAGTGTTAATTATAAAGGCTAATATGCAAGTTATTGTCCTAAAAAGTGTTTGGGGACCCGGGTCCTGCCCCAGGGGACATGTATCAATGCAAAAAAAAGTTTTAAAAACTGCCGTTTTTTCGGGAGCAGTGATTTTAATAATGCTTAAAATGAAAAAATAAAAGTGAAATATTCCTTTAAATTTCGTACCTGGGCGGTGTGTAAGATATGTATGTGAAGTGGCGCATGTTTCCCGTGCTTAGAACTGTCCCTGCAAAAAATTTCATTTTTGAAAGAAAAAAATGCATTTAAAACTGACTCGCGGCTATTAATGAATTGTCGGCTCCCGGCAATACATACAAAAGTCATTGATAAAAAAAAAAAAAAGCGTGGGGGTTCCCCAGAATTCAATTACCAGGCCCTTCAGGTCTGGAATGGATATTAAGGGGAACCCCGCCGCAAATTAAAAAACAAATTGACGTGGGGTTCCCCCAAATATCCATTCCAGGCCCTTCAGATCTGGCATGGATTTTAAGGGGAACTCCACCCCAAATTAAAAAAAAAATGGCGTGGAGTCCCCCTAAAAATCCATACCAGACCCCTTATCCGAGCACGCAACCTGGCCGGCCGCAGGGGAAAAGGGGGGGACGAGAGAGCGGCCCCCCTCCCTCCTGAACCGTACCAAGCCACATGCCCTCAACATGGGGAGGATGTCCCCATGTTGATGGGGACAAGGGCCTCATCCCCACAACCCTTGCCCGGTGGTTGTGGGGGTCTGCGGGCGGAGGGCTTATCGGAATCTGGAAGACCCCTTTAACAAAGGGGACCCCCAGATCCTGGCCCCCCCCATGTGAATTGGTAAGGGGTACATTGTACCCCTACCATTTCACGAAGAAAGCGTAAAAAAATGTTTAAAAAAACACACAAACACCTTGAAAAAGTCCTTTATTAAAAAAAAAAAACATTCCAGCGGTGAAATCCAGTGTCCCGCGGCGATCCCGATGTCCAGCGCTGTCCTTCATTGGTTGTGCCTGAGCGGACCTGATGGGGAACTCCCTCTCAGTATTTTAAATGTATAGACCTGCCCCTTCTAAAGTTCCCCATCAGGTCCGCTCAGCGGACGAGATGCGGAACATGAGAAGGGGCGGGTCTATACATGTATTACCAAAGTGAGAGCAGTTCCCCATCAGGTCCGCCCCCTCGGTATGTCGGACCCGCCTACGTCATTGGCTTGAGCGGGGAACTTCCTTCACTATGTAAATTTAAATTACACAGTGAAGGAAGTTCCCCGCTCAAGCCAATGACGTAGGCGGGTCCGACATACCGAGGGGGCGGACCTGATGGGGAACTGCTCTCACTTTGGTAATACATGTATAGACCCGCCCCTTCTCATGTTCCGCATCTGGTCCGCTGAGCGGACCTGATGGGGAACTTTAGAAGGGGCGGGTCTATACATTTAAAATACTGAGAGGGAGTTCCCCATCAGGTCCGCTCAGGCACAACCAATGACGGACAGCGCTGGACATCGGGATCGCCGCGGGACACTGGATTTCACCGCTGGAATGTTTATTTTTATTTTTTTAATAAAGGACTTTTTCAAGGTGTTTGTGTGTTTTTTTAAACATTTTTTTACGCTTTCTTCATGAAATGGTAGGGGTACAATGTACCCCTTACCAATTCACATAGGGGGGGGCCGGGATCTGGGGGTCCCCTTTGTTAAAGGGGTCTTCCAGATTCCGATAAGCCCCCCGCCCGCAGACCCCCACAACCACCGGGCAAGGGTTGTGGGGATGAGGCCCTTGTCCCCATCAACATGGGGACATCCTCCCCATGTTGAGGGCATGTGGCTTGGTACGGTTCAGGAGGGAGGGGGGCCGCTCTCTCGTCCCCCCCTTTTCCCCTGCGGCCGGCCAGGTTGCGTGCTCGGATAAGGGGTCTGGTATGGATTTTTAGGGGGACTCCACGCCATTTTTTTTTTAAATTTGGGGTGGAGTTCCCCTTAAAATCCATGCCAGATCTGAAGGGCCTGGAATGGATATTTGGGGGAACCCCACGTCAATTTTTTTTTAAATTTGCGGCGGGGTTCCCCTTAATATCCATTCCAGACCTGAAGGGCCTGGCAATTGAATTCTGGGGAACCCCCACGCTTTTTTTTTATTTTTTATCAATGACTTTTGTATGTATTGCCGGGAGCCGACAATTCATTAATAGCCGCGAGTCAGTTTTAAATGCATTTTTTTCTTTCAAAAATGACATTTTTTGCAGGGACAGTTCTAAGCACGGGAAACATGCGCCACTTTACATGCATATCATACACACCCCCCCAGGTACGAAATATAAAGGAATATTTCACTTTTATTTTTTCATTTTAAGCATTATTAAAATCACTGCTCCCGAAAAAACGGCCGTTTTTAAAACTTCTTTTTGCATTGATACATGTCCCCTGGGGCAGGACCCAGGTCCCCAAACACTTTTTAGGACAATAACTTGCATATAAGCGTTTATAATTAGCACTTTAGATTTCTCCCATAGATTTTTCGAATTTGCCGCGAACACCCCAATTTGTTCGCTGTTCGGCGAACGGGCGAACAGGCAATGTTCGAGTCGAACATGAGTTCCACTCGAACTCGAAGCTCATCCCTAGCCTTGACTTGCAAGTGAGCCAGGCAGGAAAAAGATCCGTGTGCTACATTACAAAATCTGCTAATAATTATTTTCCCAACTGTATGTTGTAGAGACAGTTGTTTTTAGTTCTGAAATAGTGCTATATATTCCCTTAACTACTATCTTTCCCAAATTAAAAAATATCCGTCCCCTTTAATTTTCGGTCATTATCTAAAAAGTGCTGCATTTGGTTGTACACATTCTAAATTCCCCTAAGGACGTCTGCTATACACATGTTAAAAGTTATGCGTTGTGTTGTCTAGTTAAGCGAGTACGTCTGTGCACTTCTAAATGTGTAATGCAAGTCTGTCTTGTTCTGTTTATGTAGGTCAGTGTGTTTGTATCATTTAAATGTATATAACTCACTCAGATCGATCCATCAAGTTGCAGTTGTGTGTACCCTGACAGACAGCACACCACATATCCTCCATCTCCTCACAGTACAGGGAATATTAGCTACAGCGACTAATTGTATCTATACATCATTCAGTGCGTTTGAGTGTGTGACCATTGTAAATAATTCAGAGTATCTGTGTGAGAATCTCATACACAGTATATTCACAATAAAATCTGCTTTTTGCATGTACTGGATTTCACAGGGTGAAGGCTGTAGGAAAAACGCAGAACAGCTGGGCTCAAGCAAGAAAACACATAAAACCCAAGTTATTGTTAACATATGGATCTATATCATAAAACCAGCAATCTAGCCATGACCATGACTTCAGTACGTTGTTGTAAAAAAGAAACCCTGGATACTTTTGTATTCCAAAACATGTCATAATAAAAGATTAACAGTTTTAAAAAAAAAATTAGAAATAGAAATCTTCCGTGCTGCAATGCAGATTTATTTCTGACATTCTTCGTAATCCTGGGAAAAAAAGGAAAATCAGATTTTAAAGATCTTAAGGGGGAGAGGCTTAATGTATATGTACTAAGAAACCTCAGCCAGTCTTTTAAGAGGCCATATTTAATCTTTTGCAGTAACTAGATGAAGCAATGTTTGTACTTAAAGTTGATTTTGTTGGGCTCACTTGTAGGTCTGGAGCATGGGTGGGCAATTTTGCATCCTTAATGTGCAAACCACCTTTGAGTTATGTTGTAATGGTAAATGCAGAATAAGCAAAAATAAATAAAAATAAAACAATTGTACAATTATATTCCTTTTTGTTTAACCTGTTTTTTTAAATTTTTATATATATTTTATAGATTTCCCCATCTTTCTTTTTTCGACCTATCAAGTGATACTCATTGTCAGTTTAAATTAATCAATTTTCTGAACAGTAATGAAGTATTATTCTATTTAACAAATGTTAACAGCTCTGGTCCAAGCTAATACTCTATGGCAGCTTTTCTCAACCTTTTCAACACAGAAGAACCCTACAACTCATGATACATTAGTGTAATGGTCAATGGGAAGAATAGTCCTTACACTTGTGGTCATTGGGAAGAATTACCTTCTTACAGATAGATAAAAAGATCAGTGGTGTCAGTGGGAACTTATCTGAGAGGCAGAAATTGACCAATGCTGAAGGAACCCCTAGTAACCTCTGGAGGAACCCTAGGGTTTCACGGAACCCTGGTTGAGAATCACTGCTCTATAGGGTAGCATTATTTCAATCGTAGTTAATTATTCTTAGTTATATTAAAGTGGTGTTCCAGGCAACCCCGGGCAAAAAAAAAAAATGAATTAAAAGCCAGCAGCTACACATACTGCAGCTGCTGGCTTTTAATAAATGGAGACTTACCTGTCCTGGTGTCCCTCGATGTCGGCACCGCAGCTGATGTTTCACATCAGCTGTCGGTGCTTCCGTCGCCATTGCGGGTAAGGGAACCCGGCAGTGAAGACTTTCGGCTTCACGCCGGGAACCCTACTGCGCATGCGCGAGGCCCCGCTCCTCTCTCCTATTAGCCCAGCGGCCAGGGGAGGAGGAGGAGGGAGCCTCGCGCGACTTTCACCGCCGCGGCCGGACTCCAGTAAGTGGGTAAGAATACCTGTCTTTGACAGGTATCCTGTGCCCCCTCCCCCCCCGAAAGGTGCCAATTGTGGCACCGGAGGGGGGGGGAGGAATCAGATGAGCGGAAGTTCCACTTTAGGGTGGAGCTCCGCTTTAACTAATTTACTTTTCTTTTCTGTAATGGTCAAATAACCTACCCAACAGTTGCTACTTAGTGGACCTTAAAATTCTACCATTTATGTTAAACATGGTTTGCTTACTGTTGTATTATTTATTACAACTGCTTGTATTTACTTGTTGATCCAATCAATAAAATATTTTGACAAGGAAATTATTTTTTTTTTTTAAGGGGCAGTTCACACCAGACGCAGTTCCGTTCAGTTCCGTGTGCTTTTTTTCTGCACAAAATGCATGCACAGTATTTTCCATGTATTCCAATGGCTCTAGTTGTCTCTAGTTCACACCATGCAGTCAGTTTCCAGTCAGTATTCCAATGGCTCTAGTTGGCTCTAGTTCACACCATGCAGTTAGTTTTTAGTCAGTTTCTGCACCAGAAACTGACCGTAAACTGACTGTATGGTGTGAACTAGAGCCAACAAGAGCCATTGGAATACATAGAAAACACTGTGCATGCATTTTTAGTGCAGAAAAAATGCGCACGAAACTGAACAGAACTGCGTCTGGTGTGAACTGGCCCTAAGATAGGAAAAGGCATGTTTTTTTCTGCGTAGGTTTGTGGGGTTCAAACTGGCGCTCATTTTCGACCGCAGTGACAAGAAAATTCGAAGGAGCAGGACGGAAAATTTCTCTCAAGTGAACAAATTTCTAACAGTGTATGTTAATTTCCTTTGGGGAAAGTCCATTCATTCCAGAATTGAATGCTAAAAGCAAAATAAAAGCAAAATAAATTTTGAAGTACCCGTATATACTCAAGTACATTTTTTATGCTGAAAAAGCCCCCCTCGGCTTATACTCGAGTGAGGGTCTCCAGCTGTGTCAGTCTACTGTTCGGCGGCCGTCCACTGTAACAAAGCCCCGCCTCCTCTTCGTCCGTGATAGATGGAACACTGAACATTGATAACAAACTGAATCAGTGTTCCGTCTATCACGAGGAGGAGGCGGAGCTTTGTTACAGTGGACGGCCACCGACTGCAGTTGCATGACACAGCGGGACTCGAGATCAAAGGTACATGAGGCTGCAAATGGGCACAGTGAGGCTTCAGATGGGCACACACAGTGGGGCTGCAGATGGGCACAGTAAGGCTGCAAATGGGCACAGTGAGGCTGTAGATGGGCATAGACAGTGAGGCTGCAAATGGGCAGAGTGAGGCTGCAGATGGGCACAGTTAGGCTGCAGATGGGCACAGTGAGGCTGCAAATGGGCACAGTGAGGCTGTAGATGGGCACACACAGTGAGGCTGCAAATGGGCACAGTGAGGCTGCAGATGGGCTGCAGATGGGCACAATGAGGCTGCAGATGGGCATTGTTGACCCTCTTTTCCACTTACAGTAGCTGCTGCATTTCCCACCCTAGGCTTATACTCAAGTAAATACGTTTTCCCATTTTTTTGTGGTAAAATTAGGTGCCTCGGCTTATAATCGGGACGGCTTATACTCTACTATATATGCTACTTTTGAACGACAATTGCCAAGTCATTGCATGTACTGAGAATTTTTGTACAAAGGCTTGTACAAACATTACTTTGAAATTCTATTAGTGTATAGCCAGCTTCTGTTGTCACTTGTCAATAATAAATGTCGATTTGACCCCACTAAAGATTTTATAAAATCTTGAACAAAATTTGACTAGTGTATGGCTATTCTCATGCATATATGGTCTGTAACATGTGATTGACAAGCTCATTCATCTTTTCATATACTATGTTATTGTGTCATATTTCTCATTGAATAAAGCATGTTTTTTAAACAATGACTCATCTCTTAGCCACAAGTACTTACCTCATTTAAAGTCCCAAACCCCCTCTTTTTTGTGGCCAGCTTTTACAGTATCATCCATTGAGTGATTGAGGAACAGTAGAAATCATATAAAAATTGGTTATTCTGCAGCCTTCAGAAGCTAGGGTCACTGGCAAAACAGAAAAAATTAAGACAGCCCACTGTATGACCCCAACTCCTACCATCATGCCTCAGTTTATTGCTAGTGTCCTAGGAGGGTGAACACTTTCTCTTTTAAAGCGGTTGTGTACCATCCCTGACATGTTTTACCTACAGGTAAGCCTAGATTGAGGCTTACCTGTAGGTGTTTGCAATATCTCCTAAACCTACATGGTTTAGGAGATATTTGCCACAAAGAATGCACCAATGTCTACGGCGTAGGCGCACTGAGAATAGCCATTCATAAAAACGGCAATGCCAGCTTTGACGGCTCCCGTGCGCATGCGCGGTTTGACGTCTTCGCCGCTCCGGCCAATCACAGCGCCGGAGCGGCAATACCCGGAAGTAACCTTCCGGAAAGATGTCTGCGGCCGGAGGGGGAGACGAGGACGGCTTCAGGGGCTTCGATCTAAGGTAAGTAATTCATAATGAGCTAGTATGCTAGTCATACTAGCTCATTATGTCTTTGTCTTGCAGGTTTTTATTTATTTTTTTGGGGTATACAACCGCTTTAATCTATCTGTATTTTGCTTTTTTCTTTTCTATCAACATTCTCAGGACTTTGTGGATGTTTTTCCCATTAAGACATTATTAAGCTGTTTGAGCGGTTCTCTACACACGCAGCTCTCTGGATCAGCGGATCCTCAGCACTGCCTTGGAGGTCATACATTAACCCCATGGGCTGAAGATTATGGAGCCTGCCTGTAATGTGACCCTCTAACACTAGGCCCTGACTTTTGTTATGCTTTTCATACATTGTGCACTGGATCAGTTAGGTGCAGAGCACTAAGCAATTACTCCTTCTGTAAATTTGCATTTAAATATTGCAAGCTCACCTGCCCTTGGCATTTAACTACTTGAGAGCCGGGCCATATACAAATGACGGCCTCAAGGTGGCTCTACAAATCCGGGAGGCCGTCAATAGACGGTCTCGACTATTCCGGCCACTGGGGGGCGCGCCAGCACCGCCGCCGGCGCGTTACTGAGATGCCGATGCGCGTGCCTGGCGGCCGCGATGTCCGCCAGGCACCCGCGATCGGCCGGTACACAGACAAGGATATGGATCTCTGTGTGTAAACACAGAGATCCGCGTCCTGTCAGGGAGAGGAGACCGATGCTGTGTCCCTTGTACATAGGGACACAGATTGGTCACCTCGCTCAGTCACTCTCCTCCCCCACACAGTAGTAATCACTCCCAGGTTACACATTTAACCCCTCCCTCGCCCCCTAGTGTTAACCCCTTCCCTGCCAGTGTAATTTTTACAGTAACCAGTGCATTTTTTTAGCACTGATCGCTGTAAAAATGACAATGGTCCCAAAATGGTGTCAAAAGTGTCCGATATGTCCGCCATAATGCCGCAGTCACAATAAAAATCGCTGATCGCCGCCATTACTAGTAAAAAAAAAATTATTAATAAAAATGCTATAAAACTATGCCCTATTTTGTAGACGCTATAACTGTTGCGCAAACCAATCAATAAACGCTTATTGCGATTTTTTTGATCAAAAATATGTAGAAGAATACGTATCGGCCTAAACTGAGGAAAAAAATATTTTTTGTTTATAGCGCAAAAAATAAAAACCGCAGAGATGATCAAATACCACCAAAAGAAAGCTCTATTTGTGGGAAAAAAAGGACGTCAATTTTGTTTGGGAGCCACGTCGCACGACCGCACAATTGTCATTCAAAGCGTGACAGCGCTGAAAGCTGAAAATTGGCCTGGGCAGGAAGGGGGTTTAAGTGCCCAGTAAGCAAGTGGTTAAACACTTAACTCTGCATTATGGCACTTCCTAGTCCTGTGGTTCATTGTGTCAGCTACACAGCATTCACAAGTTTCAAAGCACCAGTACATTTGCAGGCTCTAAACACGTAGTACACAAATCAGCTGGATTTATACCTCCTGCTCAATGAGACCAACTTGTGGGCAGGGCTTAACACGCCCAGTTGGGGAACCTAGAGCGAGCGATCACTAGTTCCCCAAGTGGCAGGCTGAGCCTGCTGTCATGTGATATCAATTTTAAGGCAGCGTTACATCTTAAAAGAGAGAATTCAACAAAGCACAATATTCCTCTTATGCTCTGAACCTCCACACAGATGCTCCATTGTTTGATGTAGCATTTCTTGGTTGGTGCCACAGAGCCTGCATCCAACCTACCAGCGCAGATTCTGGTCACCTTAGTCCACAATATTCTTGGACACCAGCAAGCTGTTCTTACTTCACATACAAGTTTCTGTTAACCCCTGAGTCTTTACTCCTTAACCTCACTGTGACATACAGAACGGGTCCCTAGAGTGACCTTTGTCCATTATTAGACACAGTAGGCGGGGTACCATCGCTAGGGAAGGAGGTACCAGGGTACCCATCACCTGGGCCATGTCACCTACTTCCTGCCTGGCTGGATGTGTATGTACCTGCCACTGTTCAGGTTGTCATTAGCAGTGGTTCTGCAGCTTCCCTTGGACAGCTTCCCACCTGTTTGACATGAATACAGCCCCTTCCTTCACTCCTCTCATTCCCTGTACTAAGCCCTAGGTCTTTAATACATAATGCATGCACCCCTTTAGTGAATTTAGACCAGGCATTTTAGGAAACAACAAAGTAATTTTATTGAAGTAGTTAAATGTGACAAATGAACAGTTCTCAGAAACATCTTCAATAAACAATCCTGTACACAGTTTTTTAGGTGCCCTTTTAGTGTGTCCCTGGTGCTCCATGGGGTAGTCATACCTGAATTAGGTGAGAAAGTCTTTTAGTCCATTTAGCAGCAAAGTCCATATCCCTTAGAACCCCGACTGGGCTCCCACAAGGGGTGGCAAAGTAGCAATGTGGCAATTACATTCTCAGCAGCACCTTCTTTCCCTGCCCATGAAGAGAGCAACAGCCACAGACCTATGTACAATTTCCCCTTGTATACAGTATATGTGGTCCAGCAGAGGGCTGCATCTCTCAGAAAAGATAGGTAAAGCCTGGCCATCAGTGTTAACCTTTACCTCTCATGCCGCATACACACGACCGTTTTTCATGACGAGAAAAATTGCATTTTTTTATTTGGTCATTAAAAACGATCGTGTGTGGGCTCCAGAGCATTTTTCACAATGTGAAAAATGGGCATTAAAAATTTGGAACATGCTCTAATTTTTCTCGTCGTTTTTCACATCGTCGTTTTTCTCGTCATGAAAAATGGCCCTGTGTAGGCTTTAACGACGTGAAAAAACCGCGCATGCTCAGAAGCAAGTGATGAGACGGGAGCGCTCGTTCTGGTAAAACTAGCGTTCGTAATGGAGATAGCACATTCGTCACGCTGTAACAGAAGAAGAAGAGCACGAAGCTGAAAAGCGCGAATCGTCTCTCACCAAACTTTACTAACACGAGGATCAGCAAAAGCAGCCCAAAGGGTGGCGCCATCCGAATGGAACTTCCCCTTTATAGTGCCGTCGTACATTTCGTACGTCACCGCGCTTTGCTCGAGCATTTTTTTTTATGATAGAGTGTAGGCAAGGCAGGCTTGAGAAGAATCACGTCGAGAAAAACTTAATTTTTTTTCAATGACATTAAAAACGGTCGTGTGTACGCGGCATCAGAAAGCACCACTTCTTCTGGGCAACATTAACTAAGCAGTGCAATTAACACAGCACAAAATACATTTTACCCTAGAAAGATAATTAACACAGGTAACAACAGTACCATATTAAGCACTTTACAAACTCGATTTCTACCTCCTGCCCCTGAGGCCAATTAGATTTCTACCTCCAGCCCCCGAAACCAATTGGATATAGTAGCACTTACAAAAAAAAGGCATCATACATGAAGGTTTTATATTATATTTTTTCTTGAAAGCACCAAGAATTGCAGTGCTCCACCTTGCAACTTGGCCAGGTCAACCTAAGAAGAAAAAGAATGGAAAAATTCTGTGTGCCATAAAAAGCATTCCTGACCGTCAAAAGTACATTTTATGTCCTCCTTTTTGCAGCCCTAAACTGTCTAAACTATGTTCAAGTATCATAATTGGCTGCTGAATTTGTCAAAATCAGGTCATTTATGGTTCTTATATCTTTATAAGAAGCTTCTTCTTCCATTCTTAGAACTCTAAGGAAGACAGGACATTCTTTAAAAAAAAAAACAACTGGCTATGCTAGCAGATCACACAGTGATCTTTATGTCTTTGCTTCAAAGGAAGGAGTCGGCATTCATGTACCAAAATAAAATCAATGTGCCTATTTAATTATAGGTTCACTTTAAGTGTCTAATCATTATTGTTTATTAAAGCCTACTGAACAAGTGAATAAGAAAATTCGGTCAAACAGTTAATATCATAGGCTGATTATTATTAAAACACAGTATTCTGGAGCAGAGGTCAGATAATCATAACACAGTACATGGGGCATTCTTTTAGGAATTCTGGAATTCTTCTGTTTCATATAATTATAATAAATTAGTGGCACACATGTTTGGATGACCTTTCTTAGGCATCCCAGTTTCTAATCAAGAGCTTTAGCCAGATAAGGCCTGGAATTAAGTCTTGGCTCGGCCTGGGGTTGGAAACAACTTGGTGGTCTCCACCTATTCTCCTGTGAATACGTGCTGAAAGTGAACTACCCGCATAAGCCATTCTAAAAACTGCAAATAGCAATATCTACGCAAGTGAACAGATTCTGTTAATGAGGTGTTGCTGTAACTTAATGTGTCAACTATCTTACTCTCTCATACAGGAGCGCAATCCAAACTGTGAACGCTCGTTACACTACAAAGTAAAAAAAAAAAAGAAAAAAACACACACACACACAGCTGGACTAACAGAACAATTTAAGGAAAAACATCCAGAAATGTAAACTTCTTCTATAACATTGTTGCTTTTGCACAGATTTCTGTTATTTATCATTTGAGTCTCTACTGATTATATATAAAAAAAAAACAACACAATTTCAAAATGACCAAAAAAAATTTTCAATTAAAAAATAAAATATAACTAGACCAAACAAACAAACAAAAAAAACTCTTTGCCATTAACCAGTAACAGATTATTTCCCTTTCACTTTGGCACCAGACAGTTTGTAATAATGGAGTCAGGCAAAGCATGGCTATTGTAAAGCAGGGTAGAAACAACAACAATTTGATCTGGGTCTGGTGTAGAAGATCAGTTAATTTGCACATATGTAGCCCTGTAGACAGCTTCAGAAGTCAATCTACAATTACTATATTATACCCAAAAATCCATGACTTTATATGAAACTTTATTAGTACTCATTAACCCATCAATACGAAAAAATAAATAAAAATAATAATATTTAAAGTGTTACTAAACCCACAACAGTAAAACCAGTCTGTATATGCAGCAAGGCATGCGTGTTATACTCACTGCGGGACCTAAGGGGTTAATCCTCTGCATTGTAAAAAAAAAGGCTGTTTGATCCTGTCTTCTCTGACCCTCCCCTTCTTCCACTGTCCCAATCCATCTCCTGATAAGGCAGAGCCTTTGGAGTCACTCTGCACATGCTCAGTTTGGTGTGTATTGCTAGAACGTTTTTTCTTTTCTTGGCAGAGTACATGTGATCCAATCAGCACTGTTCAGACAGAGGGTCAGGGGTCATAGAACAGTCAGAGTAGAATGAAAACTCCTCCTACAAGCTTTAACCAGACACTGATAGAAGTAACAAGACTGCTATATACTGCTGATAAGAAAAGTTATTTAGCAGTTTACATTTACTAAAATAATTGCATTTCCATGTTTTGTATACTGTGGGAGAACAGATATAGTGAATGCAGGGTCCTTGGTTTAGTAACACTTTAAGTCTTAGGCTGGATTCACACTAGTCAGGTGCAAATTCCAGCTCCGTTCTCTGTGCGAAGAGAAAAAGCAGCTGTTTAGCGCTTTCTCTCCGTTGTAGCTGCGGATCAGCTAAGCAGGGAGAGGGGGAGGTGTAGTGAGGAGGGGAGAGAATACCTGTTCACAACGGAAAGCATCTGCGAATCAGATGCATTCCCATAGAAGAATATGTGCCTGCAATTCTCACCGCACTGACTAGAAAACGCACACGTTTTTCGGGCAATGCGGAGTGCAAATGCAATGCACATATACAAACCAGACTGATTAAAAGTAATAGATTTTAAAATGTTCTGCGAATTGGATGCAGTGTAAGCCACATCCAATTCGCAAAGGTGTGAACCAAGCCTTATACTTACAGTATGTACACTATATGCCTTTACACACACATGAACTTTAATGGCATCCCAGTCTTAGTATAACAGCTTCAACTCTTCTGGATAGGCTGTCCACAAGGTTTAGGAGGGTGTCTATGGGAATGTTTGACCATTCTTCCAGAAGCGCATTTGTGAGGTCAGGCACTGAAGTGGAAGAGAAGGCCTGGCTCGCAGTCTCTGCTCTGATTCATCCCAAAGGTGTTCTATCAGGTTGAGGTGCAGGCCAGTCAAGTTCCTCCACCCCAAACTCGCTCATCCATGTCTTTATGGACCTTGCTTTGTGCACTGGTCCAAATCATTTGGTGGAGGGGGGATTATGGTGTGGGGTTGTTTTTCAGGGGTTGGGTTTGGCCTTTTAGTTCCAGTGAAGGGAACTCTAAAGGCGTCAGCATACCAAGACATTTAGAATATTTCATGCTCCCAACTTTGAGGGAACAGTTTGGGAATGGCCCCTTCCTGTTCCAACATAACCGCACACCAGTGCACAAAGCAAGGTCCATAAAGACATGGATAAGCGAGTTTGGGGTGGAGGAACTTGACTGGAGTTGCTGGAGCTTGGGAACATGCTTTGAGAGAGAAAAAGTCATAGATGCATTACAAGAGATTGCTAGAGATCACTATTACAGCCCATTTCCAAATCCATGTTTTTACATTTGTGCTTCCTATAGCCCTCTAAAATTACCTGTGGCACATTTGATATTTCTCTCGGCAAGATCTTTTCTATAAGATTAGAGGAATAAAGAAACATAAAAGGAGACAGACAGATCAGGAATATAATGGGATAATGAAAAAGAAATAACCTAAGCCATTTAACTACCAGAGCCCAGTCTAAAGAATTTAGAATTTCACTGACTTGAGTAAGCACCTGTCAGCAGGGCTGCTGTTAGAAATCACGGGGGCCCCCTACAGCCTACCTGGCAGGGCCCCCCAGGCCCCCACCCCCGAAATATAGCAAAACAATATTTTCACAAAAAAATCATTATTAGCAGACACAAACATAGCAGAGAACCTGTGTGAATTAGCCCTTTTTTTAAATCGTTTTGTACAATCTTTAAACTTTTTTATAATTTAAAAATTTTGTACGAAACAGGTAAGCCGGCAGTGCCATGGAGGGGGAGGGGGGCAGCACATTGACACACAGGGGGGATCAGAAGCAGGCAGAACAGAGAGGGGGAAGCAATTACAAGAACCATTCCCTGTGTCTGTGTCTCTCCCTGCAGCAGCTGAAAGCCAGCAGGAGGGAGCGAAACCGGCTTTCAGCTGCTGCAGAGAGACGCACAGGGCATCCTTCTGTAATTGCCCCTTTGCCCGACCACACCAATTCCCTCTGCTGTCTGGGCCCCCCTGTGTACCTGGGCCCCCTACAGGAGGACTGGTAGTCCCCCCTATCAGCGGCCCTGCCTGTCAGGAAGATCAAGTCAGCCTGCGTTAGCACCCATGCATACGCACGCTCATGTGCATAGTTATCACAGGTACCTGTAGATGCCTGCTATACACTTCTTTTGTTAGTTTTATTAGAAAAAAGATGAGAAAAGGTTAACATTGATGTGGATGTATTCAGTCCTCTTAGGGAAAAAATAAGCTTTTTAATGTGTATGTATGTGAGTTTAATACATCCAGGATTCAATATTCAAATGAGCGCAGATTTATTTTCTCTGGGGCTTGTTTCAATAGTTTGTGTGGAGCGTTGTTATGAGAAAATGGTTATATCAGCTTGGGGGTTCCACAATAGTTCTCAGTTACCACTTTTTGGAGGGACATTTCCTCTTTGGATCCCAGCTCTCTATCCTTCAGAATAAATGCCCTTTTACATTTGAAGCTGTAGATTTATATACTGTAAATAATTTACTATATGCAGATGTTATTTTTTTTTTTTTACTTTCTGGTACGACTAGTCTATCCTGTAATTTTTTGTGTTATAATAGTGAAAATTCCAACATGATCCCCATAGGAAATGCTTTTATTTCCTTATTCCAGTATTATAATTGGATACTGTATAGCTAGGGGCACCACAACTTTTTTTTGACGTACTTGTGTGTTTAAGCAGACTCTTCAGCTTCAGTAGTAAGCCCTTAGGCGGAGAGCTACTGTATGTAACGCCACCAACTAAATTAACTCTTTCCATTCCAAAAACAGGTGTCTTACTTCAAGGTACTCCTGTGGCAAACTTTGATAACCATGTATTTAATTTCATTCATTTAACTGACACTGACACATTCTAGATCACTCTACGTGATGCATAAATCTGTTTGCATCAATCCCTGCGTCTAAAAACCTTACATATGCAACTTACTTACTTACTTATACGTGTATTTCTAATATCCTGCTCAAGTGTTATGCCGCGTACACACGATCGGACATTCCCACAACAAAACTGTGGATTTTTTTCCGACGTATTTTCGCTCAAACTTGCGCCAAATTGAATTTCCGACAAGAACATTTGCTGTCGGAAAAATTGACAACCAGCTCTCAATCATTTGTTGTCGGAAATTCCGACAGCAAATGTCCGATGGAGCCTACACACGGTCAGAATATCTGACCAAAAGCTCACATCGAACATTTGTTGTCAGAAATTCCGATCGTGTGTACGCGGCATTAGAAACATGGAAATAGCCCCAAATTTAGGTGTAAGCCTGTTAACTTGTAAAGAAATAACCAGCTCACCCTCAATCCATTCAAGTCAGAACTTTCACTGAGGTGCAAGTGTGCTCTACCACCAAAGAAGCAGCTAACCGCATACCTCCTAACTGTTACGGATTTGCTGGGACCATCCTGAGATTGCAAGTAAATCTCTGTGTCTTGTGAATCTGGGCTGAGTTTGGCAGCAAAACCCAGTCCACTCATCCACCTGCCAGATGTGCCCCACGCTGCAGCTGGCAAGGCTGAGACTGACACGTCACGTGTCCAGCCAGTACAGTTCCCCCACCTCTCCCGCCCACTCCCCTGCCCGCTCTACATCCAGTATGAATGGAAGAGGAGGGAGGCTAGGTCTGCTTCATCTTCTGCCTATGTCCCCCTGTGTCCACCCACAACCCCGGGGTGCAGTCAATGCTGTGACTTTGAATGGGTTGTGTGGGTGGGAATTTAAAACAGTGTTCCTGATGTTAATGCCTGAGCCTCTGAAGACCCGCCAGCCTTGGGTGAGTGAACACACCCTGTGAGGCTGTGACTGAACTCTCCCCTCTCTCTCTCTTCCTTCTACCTAATCCTTCCTTCCACATAATATAGTGATCCTTCCTGCCGTCCATGTACCAGGTTGACCCCTCCTTCCTTTCTTTCATATACCAAAGTGTTCCTTCCTGACTTCCATGTACCATAGTGATCTTTCCCTCTGGCCTTCTTTGTATCATTTTAGCACAAAATGACGGCGCAAGGAATGGGTACAGAGAACTCACTGATAGGGATAGGGAGTATAAGCAAAATAATTATTATATAATATATAATAATAAACCATGAATTATAGGGAATAAAAAGTCTCAATTAAATGATAAAAGTCCATATGATGATGATAATCTGGATAACATAGGCACCATTGGCAGCACTTTATAGAGTGAAGAAAACTCTGTATGCAGTAAAAAGAGAAAAGAAAATGCGCCTACTAAGTGCAGTATGTAAATTACAATTTATTAGAAAAAATAAAATTCAGCCAAATGGCTACTCACAAGATGGTAATAAGATAATGGCATAAAAGAATGTCTGTGAGAGTCTGCCTTGACGTCACGTCCTGTCGCCACGAGCCGGCTGCGCTCCAGCGTGAACCACACGCCGCGGTGTGTTGATTTCCTGTGTTCCGGACCTGAACGAGCCCTGCCATGCTCCTTCACTGCTCATCCACCGCACATGCGGTATCATCGCCCACGATTTCAACACTGGAGCGGCTCTACACTGCCGTGGGACTTCAGAGGACCTGAGTGTCATACCCCCTGCAGACATCCACAGACATTCTTTTATGCCATTATCTTTTTACCATCTTGTGAGTAGCCATTTGGCTGAATTTTATTTTTTCTAATAAATTGTAATTTACATACTGCATTTAGTAGGCACATTTTCTTTTCTCTTCTTTGTACCATAGTCACCCTTCCTTCCTTTCTTCCATATACCATAGTGTTCCTTCCTGCCTTCCACTGCTGTGGAGATTTTTATGGAAATGTATTAATGTATGTTGTCAGATGTCCCCCCAGTGTCAGTTTTGCTGTAATGCGCTCATCTGAGCGTATTTGCACATACAGACGTTGGTGGAAGATCGGTGGCGGGAAAATCTTCCTGTGGAAACAGCGATGTTTGCTGCATTTAGAGATGTTGTTTTGCGCCCCGTTGGGGGAACTGGCCAGCCCCTGGTGGGGGGCGTTGAATGACTCTGAGCGCACATATCTGTGTCCACAGGAACGGTAGCATAACTATAAAATAATTGTGGTCCATTTGAGGCATAATTGTTATGTAGTTTCCGTCATTTGGTAACAGTGTATGTCACTGTTAGTCAATTTGAATGAACATTGTATCTGTTTGGAAGGATGTCCTTGTATGGTCATTCTCCTGTGGAAGGAACATCCTGTGATGTCCCCGCCCATGGGGGGAGGTGACTGGTTGCTGCAACCAATCACCTCCTGTCTTGAGATCTTTTGAGTTTAATAAAAGCCTATGATTAGGCGTCGGCTGGTCAGTCTAGGCTGGTATGCTGAAATGAGAACATAGCTTTTGTGGTGCTGCCTTCTTGGGATGAATGGGAATGAACGTGAGTGGATTTTAGCAAACTTAAAGATAGCATTATTGCAAAAAGATGAATCTAAAGTGTGTGCTTATAGAGCACAGGAATTATGGGCTGTGTGCTCTGCAAACAACCCATATTTCCACAACAGTTTATGGCGGGCCAGGATTTTTGGGAATAGATGGAGTCCCTTTGGACATCGGATCGAGATGGGGGGAAGAACATTTTTTTGTCTTTTTGAAATAATGCTTTAAGTTTGCAGCGTGTGTATGTGTGCGTGTGTATGTCTGCGAATCGTATGTGTGTGTGTGATTTTGTCATGGATTGTATGCCTGTGAATTTGATTGTGTGTGGGTATGCCTGCATGTGCCTGTGTGATTAGATTGTTCGAGTGATGTAGGACATGTGTACCCATGAGTGCGATTGAAATTGTGTAAGAGATGGCTGTTTGTGCGATGTATTGAGCAGTTGGCTGCAAGCCATGGCTGCTGCATTGTTCTGGTCCTTGTGAGCCATGAGGTTTAGTGGGGGAGGGGCAGGCAGCATCTCAGTTACAAGGGTGAAAGTTGGTGACTTTCTGTAAATAGCATGCAGGAGTTTTGTAGTGGGAGGGCCCTGAGAGATGATCTGATGGAAACTGTATATTGTGTATGAAATGAAGGTATAGATGTGGGATATTTCAGCCTGCAATGTGTGTGTGTTGGCTGAGCTTTTTGTATTTCTCAGAGGTTTGTTTGTGAACCATGTGCTTGAATGGGGGAAGGGCTTGCCCACTGTTTTGTGTTGCAGGGGCTCTGCCCTGAGGGAAAGACACTCAAAGCAGACATACAAGCAACATTGTACTGTATGTGTGTAGTGTTTGTGATTGTGTTTGTGATTTCTATGAAAAATAGAAATGGTTAGATTGTGATTTTTGCCTTTATAGGGGACAAAGACACATGTCCCCATAAGTGTAAAAATATTTTAACGAAAGTGTTTGGTTTTTGAGTTGAAAGTTCCCGCCGCATATCCAAGTGGCCAGGCATTGCTAGAAGGCAGACATAGTATGTCTCTGCAATGGCTTGTTATGGAAGCTGAGGCCACTGTGTGTGAACTTTAGGTAGAGAAAAGTGGTGAATATCTCAGAGTATATGAACTTAGAGAAATGAATATGTTTTTAATATTGTCATGTAACTAACATTTATTGAATGTGCTATTTAGTTGGCAAAAGGGAGGCTAAGTTTGTAAGTGTACATGTGGTCCTTGTAGAGTGTAGCTGACACCTTTTTCAGTGGATTTTGATGATAATTTAGAAAAGTTTCAATGGTGTAGTCAGTCTTTGTGGAGAAAAACATTTTTGATTTTCTTTTAAAGAGATGCTGGTTTTGGCGGGAAAAAGTAATGGCGCCATTCTTGGCTTTTGTTAGCCTTGCAGGTTTGTCTGCCATTTTGAGGCACAGTTTTTCCTTAGCCTGTGGGTATCCTATAAGGGAAGGTGCAGCCACCTTTCTTTTGGGCACTATACCATGTGGCATTCGTCTGCTATTTCGCTGGTGGAATTTCTCAGCCTTTGGGGCAGATTTTGATGTTTGGTGCGAATATAGTGCGATCTTTTCTGTGTTGGAACCTGGTGGAGGCAATTTGTGTTTTTCTTTGTGTAGGGGAACCAATGTGGTGTTCATTGTGATGTCCCATGCTGGTTTTGGCGGGAAAAATTGCATGCGTCAATGGCGCAATTTTTGTTGTCCATGAGGTGCTGTGGTGGGTCATCCACCATTTTGTAGTCCTGGCTTGTCGGCCATTTTGAGAGACGTTGACAGTTTGAGATAGGAAGTTCCAGTTTAGCAAACACGGCCCCTGAATATGCTGTATTGGCATTTGTTGATTGGCGCAGTTTTGTCTCTGGTTTAAATTGCTTTTCTAAGCATCACCTTTTGAGGTGAGTTGAGAGGTATCTTAAAATAGCGCGGTTTTACCCTGAGGGGCCACAACGTGCTTGCAGACACACGCACATGCTGGGGCCTATTTATGGATGGGATCTGGCTGATCTACCAGCATTTGGAGTGTGGGAGGAGGCCAACGCAGACACAGGGAGGACATGCAAACTCCATGCAGGTGGTGCTAGGAGGGGGGATTTCTCTGTTTCGAATGTAGGAAGGACTTCACTTTACACTGAATTTTGAACAGAGTTTTTGCACAATGGTGTGTTATGTTTAAATTGAAGTCTTGATAGACAAGGCGATTATGGCTAACGCCTCCCCTCCCCCTCCCTCTTCCTGAACAATTGATATGTAAATAAACCAGTTTGGTTTTTTTAAGAGCTGAGCATAACCGGAAGTTTCTTTTCAGCATTTATATATCAGCAGAAAGTTAGTGGGAGGAGCTTGGGGTTTTTAAAGGTG
Source organism: Rana muscosa (assembly GCA_029206835.1). NCBI lineage: Eukaryota > Metazoa > Chordata > Amphibia > Anura > Ranidae > Rana > Rana muscosa. Next base: position 212,787,884 of record CM055124.1, on the reverse strand, counting down.
AGCAATGAGATTTGTGTCTGGAAGGAAAATGGAAAGCATTTTGGCATTTAAAAGCGTTTTATATTTCGTTCCAGTTTTGTGAAGTTTTGTACTGTAATACAGTTTTGAGTAGAGAGCAAAAAGGGGGTATCACCATTATTTTATCATCTAGATACAGAGAGAAGCCACATTGTTCTGCAGGTGGTAAACTGGCGTAAGTGTTCTGTGAGGTTTAGTCTGACAACGCAGTGTATGGGTGTATAGCGGAAAATGCTTGTGTATGCATGCACTGTGAGGGGTAGAGGCCTGATTCGGGGGTTGATCTGTGGTTGTTGCTGTAGTTCCAAAAGTGTTGGGACAACAAGCCATAGAGTTGACGCCTCGGTTAGGGTTTCTAGTTGGAGGACTTGACCATATAGTGGTTGTAGTTCTGCAATTCACTGTATAAGAAGACACCGGGCGGTGATCTCCGAAAATGGGTGCAACGGTTTAACCTGGACGCAGGTTTAAGACGATAAGCCGATTAGAATCGCCATGGACACAAGGAGGTCTGTGCAAAGGGAAGGAATGGAGGCTTCCCATAGTCAGACGGTCACACAGTGCACAAAGCCTAGTTTTGGGGCAAAGGCCTTTGAACCCCAAAAAGATTAACATAGGTGGTCCAAGGATACTATTTTGGGTATCCCTCTGGAATGGATGTAGTTGAGCTGCGGCTTCAGAAATCTGTAATGATGAGTGTTGATGGAGGTGTTGTCTCATGCCTGTTTGTTTGAACTTTGTATGGCTGGTCCATGCAAGCTTCTCGAGCTGCTCTCATATTCCCATTGTATTTTTTCCTATTGCTGAAAGAGTGAAGGTAGAATTCTGACTGTTTTTGTTTTTTTCATTTGTGGTTTTGGAAACTGGGAAGTATTTCCCCCACATTTGTATTGGAATGTTTGTATGTAGTAACGTGAATATGTTCGAACTTACCGCGGCGATCCTTCGATGCGTCGCGGCTGTTGTATTTTTGTGGGAACGGGAAAAGTAAGGGTTACAGAGGGCCTTGTTTGAATCAGTTTTGAAAGAATGTCATTGACAATTTACCAATGTACAGGAATGTCATTATTATTTTCCATTCTTTGCAGGTTAAATATGAAGGATAGAGTAATGATTTTGCTTATAAGTATTTTTCAGGTCCAAGGAGTTTGTACACAGAGAACAGGTGTATGTAGACAGCTGTACATATGGATAAATATGAGTCTAAGGGAGGTAAAAGTATCATAGGCTATTTCATTGTTTCTTTTTTCCTGCACCACGCATTTCTTCCTTCAGTCTGTAATGAGGAAGAAAAGGGGGGAGAAGTGATAAATGTAAGAGTGACAGTTTTTTTTTTCAAACTAATAATAACCTCTGTAATTCTAACCAAGTTTGTGCCAAGACTGTCTTTCTTTGATAGAATTTGAATCGGCAAGCAGCAGTCTGGTGAAGTAGGTTCCCATCCCAGAGGCTAAGAACCTTTTGTCAGTGGTTCCAGGTATTGTAAGCCACGCACAGGTTATGCAGTGACCACAGTCCCGATGTCTGGGTTATTGTCATATGAGGGTTGTTTGGAGGTCAATCAAAATCAGGGTCGTACTCTCCTCATTAGCTGTCACTTATATTCTCGGCTGATGGGGTGGGTGCGATCGTTGTGACATGAACTTCAAAATGTCCACCAAAATGTTTTCACGAGTCCCTCCTGGACCCTGACTTAATAATCAGTTTACATTCTTTCCAACCAGGTGACTGGGTCGTTGTAAAGAAGCTTGAGGGATGAGACCACGCCAGCCACTGCAAGAAGCGGCTCAACCACACCAAAGAATGAGGAGTATCTTTGTTTATTTATATTTTTGTTCTTTAGTAAATTTTAGCGAGGGTAACGGTGAAAAGCATCCCAAGTTATTATTTAAAGTGTATGTCCTGACTAGCTCAGAAAGCGAACAGGACCGATGGTCTGTTCTGAGTCTTCACCGAGTTTTAGTCCCCAGCGATGACAGCGGTACATGCCATTTATGATGTTATTATGGGTATGAGGAGTTTTAGTCCCCAGCGATGACAGAGGTACATGCCATTTATGATGTTATTATGGGTATGAGGAGTTTTGACAAACTAGTGAAGACTCCAATATAGAAAGAAAAAAGCCCTAGGGCTAACGTTGCGCTGGAGAAGCAATTAAAATTAATAAAGTGATCAGTGATCCAAGGACAGCAGCTAGCATAAATAGCTAAATACTAAAACTATACAAAACATAAAAAACAAAGGTATGCAGCGCTGAAATAAGATCTCCAAAATGAAATTAGGAGAACATAAAATAGGTTGATAATCAACTAAATAGTTAAACACAAAATATAAAATAAATTATAAATAAGTGCAGTAGTGAACCACGAAAAATTATTAAATAAAAAAATGTTAACAATAAAAATAATGTTAATAACTAATCCGTGAAGAAATTCATAAACAAAGTCCATAAAAAATAAACAACAATCCAATGTGAAGTGAAGTGTTCCAAAGAAAAGAAGAAAGCTTGCTCCCAAACGTGAAGTAATGGATACAATGGTGACACCCGGGTGAGAAAGATATATATCCTGCTTACCAGATGCTCATGACTGCATCCAACAGTCTCACCCAGCATAGGGAAATTAGGCTTCCCCCACAGCCTTAAAATTCAATGGTGTAGATTCCTCGTCCAACCTTAAACTCAGGCATAAAAGAAGAATTCCATAGGGTAGTATGTCAAACCAGCTTAGTTTATTAAAAAGTATTGCACTTACAATGTCGAAGATCGTTGAAAGCAGTAATCACAATACAACGATATGGCAGTAACAGCTCCGGCGTTCATCTGTGTCTCTCGTTCCTGTATGTTCCGCGGCACTTCCTCGTATTCAAAAAATGCGTGATGACGTCACTGGCCCCCTACGCGTTTCGTCACGATTGGCCGATCCCCAGTTGAAGTCCTATCGTGACGAAACGCGTAGGGGGCCAGTGACGTCATCACGCATTTTTTGAATACGAGGAAGTGCCACGGAACATACAGGAACGAGAGACACAGACGAACGCCGGAGCTGTTACTGCCATATCGTTGTATTGTGATTACTGCTTTCAACGATCTTCGACATTGTAAGTGCAATACTTTTTAATAAACTAAGCTGGTTTGACATACTACCCTATGGAATTCTTCTTTTATGCCTGAGTTTAAGGTTGGACGAGGAATCTACACCATTGAATTTTAAGGCTGTGGGGGAAGCCTAATTTCCCTATGCTGGGTGAGACTGTTGGATGCAGTCATGAGCATCTGGTAAGCAGGATATATATCTTTCTCACCCGGGTGTCACCATTGTATCCATTACTTCACGTTTGGGAGCAAGCTTTCTTCTTTTCTTTGGAACACTTCACTTCACATTGGATTGTTGTTTATTTTTGATGGACTTTGTTTATGAATTTCTTCACGGATTAGTTATTAACATTATTTTTATTGTTAACATTTTTTTATTTAATAATTTTTCGTGGTTCACTACTGCACTTATTTATAATTTATTTTATATTTTGTGTTTAACTATTTAGTTGATTATCAACCTATTTTATGTTCTCCTAATTTCATTTTGGAGATCTTATTTCAGCGCTGCATACCTTTGTTTTTTATAGTGAAGACTCCAGACAGACACTTGTCAATAGAATCTAACGATGCATTTTTAGAGGGTAAAATTGGTTAGTTTTAATGGCTCTGCCTCTTGTCGGCTTGGGTATCTAGGCAGCCCACAAGTGTGTTTGAACTTTAGTTTGGTGTTTATGCGGATCTGCAGCTTATAAAGGTAATTCCCCCAAAGCAAGAGGTTCATGCGTGATGGTGAAGCTGTCCCAACATTTTAGGTCGCGGCCGATCGCGAGGATCTGATGGCGCAGGAAATTAAGAATGGCAGGGACAGCTAGAAGGGATTTGTTCACCAATCCCGACCAGGTCTGGGCATGGTGTCCTGCATGTACAAGGTGGGGGGGGGCTCGGGCTTGGGATACGATTGAACAATTCTCATCCGTTAAGGATAGGGTTCTTCATGTAATTGTTGAAGCCAGAGCTGTAGCTAAGTGAAGGTTGGGAGTCTATTTTAAGGGTCTGGGAATCTTTGGGGATCTAATTTTTATTTTACAGCGGATCGTGGTTAATGGAAGTGGGAATATATATACTCATGTCGTTTTTATTTCTATTCTTTCTATGTCGTGACGAGAGGCTCCTGTTGCCTGATTTGACGCGTGACCAGAGTTTCCTTGATGAGACGCCCCGAAGCCGGACCCACATACAAGACACAGAGGATCACAGACGGATCAGCGATTACTACAGCTCACCATGTCGTGTCCTCCTTTATAAGTCATGCCCCTGAAGAGTAGAGTCTACATGTCAAGCCGTGTTTTCCTTTTTATGGACTAAGGACTGATTCATTTCCAGGTGTAAGAAGCAGATCAACTCTCATCGATGGACACATGGGGTGCATATGACAAAAAAGGGAGGACTGTTGTGGAGATTTTTATGGAAATGTATTAATGTATGTTGTCAGATGTCCCCCCAGTGTCAGTTTTGCTGTAATGCGCTCATCTGAGCGTATTTGCACATACAGACGTTGGTGGAAGATCGGTGGCGGGAAAATCTTCCTGTGGAAACAGCGATGTTTGCTGCATTTAGAGATGTTGTTTTGCGCCCCGTTGGGGGAACTGGCCAGCCCCTGGCGGGGGGCGTTGAATGACTCTGAGCGCACATATCTGTGTCCACAGGAACGGTAGCATAACTATAAAATAATTGTGGTCCATTTGAGGCATAATTGTTATGTAGTTTCCGTCATTTGGTAACAGTTTATGTCACTGTTAGTCAATTTGAATGAACATTGTATCTGTTTGGAAGGATGTCCTTGTATGGTCATTCTCCTGTGGAAGGAACATCCTGTGATGTCCCCGCCCATGGGGGGAGGTGACTGGTTGCTGCAACCAATCACCTCCTGTCTTGAGATCTTTTGAGTTTAATAAAAGCCTATGATTAGGCGTCGGCTGGTCAGTCTAGGCTGGTATGCTGAAATGAGAACATAGCTTTTGTGGTGCTGCCTTCTTGGGATGAATGGGAATGAACGGTGAGTGGATTTTAGCAAACTTAAAGATAGCATTATTGCAAAAAGATGAATCTAAAGTGTGTGCTTATAGAGCACAGGAATTATGGGCTGTGTGCTCTGCAAACAACCCATATTTCCACAACACCATGTACAATAGTGATCCATCCTTCCTTTCTTCCATGTGCCATAGTGATCCATCTTTCTTCCATGTACCATAGTGATCCTTTCTTCCTTTCTTCCATTTACCATAGTGATCCTTCCTTTCTTCCATGTACCATAGTTATCCTTTTTTCTTCCATGTACCATAGTGATCCATCTTTCTTCCATGTACCATAGTGATCCTTTCTTCCTTTCTTCCATTTACCATAGTGATCCTTCCTTTCTTCCATGTACCATAGTGATCCTTTTTTCTTCCATGTACCATATTGATCCTTTTTTCTTCCATGTACCATAGTGATCCTTTCTTCCTTTCTTCCATTTACCATAGTGATCCTTCCTTTCTTCCATGTACCATAGTGATCCTTCCTTTCTTCCATGTACCATAGTGATCCTTTTTTCTTCCATGTACCATAGTGATCCTTTTTTCTTCCATGTACCATAGTGATCCTTTCTTCCTTTCTTCCATTTACCATAGTGATCCTTCTTTTCTTCCATGTACCATAGTGATACTTCCTTTTTTCCATGTAGCATAGTGATCCTTTCTTCCTGCCTTCCATGTTCCATTGTGATCCCTCCTTCTTTTCTTCCATATATCATAGTGATCCCTCCCTCTCTCTCTCCCTAAGGGTTGGTTCACACTGGAACACAGTACAGGAAAGGCATGTTCTGTGCGCATTTCCCGCACTGCATGCAACCATGCAGCCCATGTGAGACAAACATGGGTGCCATCAATTGTTAATGGCAACATGTTTGCGGCCAACAAACCACATGGTACTGCAATACAATGCGGTTTGGTATGGTACGATTTGAAAAGTAGTGCTTTGCAAAGCGTCCCCAATTACTTGAATGGGTCGTGGTCAGTGGGCAGTTGTTAAACCACAGCCATAAGCCCCTCCCACTAGCATGTTTGGCCACACCCACATTTGCTGCAGGTCACCATCAACCTGAAATGTCCCTCGTTCTAATGTTCAAAAGCTGGGAGGTATGTAACCGGTTAATAATCTTTTAGATTATTGGAGGTAACCAGAGTAGCCAGAGTAAACCCACACAAACACTTTTGGATAATACAAGCACTATGAAGACCCTGGTGGGAAATGAGTCAGAACAAAACACTGTAGTGCTAACCAATAAACCACTATACCGGCCTATGTATTGCTTCTAGTCAGAACCTTGTCTGATAGGTGAATATTGGGATGTTACTGAACATAACTGAATGTAGTAGGCTATGGCTGTCTTATGATTTGAAATTAGAAAAATTAAGCTAGGAAACTTCTGCAGTTGTTTAATAGGCTTTGAAATATCCCATTCTTTTAGGATAGTGTTGAACTTGAAACTCCAAGTCTGTGGCTAGGTCATTATAAATTACTAATTCATCAGTCTAACTTTTACCTCTGTAAAGTTGGCTTTTTGTGCCAGGAGATTGGCGCTGACAATGACTTAAATTAAATCGGTATTAAACCCAAAAGCAAACATTTATTATATTATTGCAGCTTACCATTTCTTAGATGAGATGGCTGCATATATTATCTTTTTTAGGCTTTTGATCCAGCCAATAAGTCTGTTGTTTTTCAAAAGAACAAGCTCTCCCGCAGAAAGTATCAGTTATAGAAATTAGATAAACCAGTAAACACTAGCAGGGGTGCTTACAATGTTCAGCTTTTATTTACGTAAAACCTTTATCCCAAAAGGAAAAAACTGTTTACTGTAACTGTTTATAAAGTTTTAGCTGGAGTTTGGCTTTGATTTGTTAGTGTACTGAAATGTGCTAGTACATCTTACACTCCCCTCCCCCCCCCCAGACTGACAATGCTGCTGTCCAAAGGTGCCCCTGTGCACCTTCATCCAGTGTGGGGGAACTAGGGTTGCCACCTCATTCCTTTAAACCGAAACACATATGAATGACACAGGTTCTAAAGGCCAATTTAATGCAGAAAAGGCACCAAGTGAGTTTAATTACCACCTTAATCAGCCACAGAACCTGTGTAATTAATATGTGTTCAGTTTTAAAGGGATGAGGTGGCAACTCTAAGGGGAACTCTAATGCCGCGTACACACGACCGTTTTTAATGATGAGAAAAATGAATTTTTTTAAAATGGTCATTAAAAATGATCGTGTGTGGGCTTCCGAGCATTTTTCACAACGTGAAAAACGGCCATGAAAAAATTGGAACATGCTCTAATTTTTCACGTCGTTTTTTACATTGTCGTTTTTCTCGTCATGAAAAACGGCCCTGTGTATGCTTTAACGACGTGAAAAAAAATGCGCATGCTCAGAATCAAGTATGAAACGGGAGCGCTCGTTCTGGTAAAACTAGCGTTCATAATGGAGATAGCACATTCGTCACGCTGTAACGGACTGAAAAGCATGAGGCTGAAAAACGCGAGTCGTCTCTCAACAAACTTTACTAACATGAAGGGTGGCGCCCTCCGAATGGAACTTCCCCTTTATAGTGCCGTCGTAAGTGTTGGACGTCACCGCGCTTTACTCGAGCATTTTTTTCCACGATAGTGTGTGGGCAAGGCAGGCTTGAGAGGAAACACGAAAAATCACATCAAGAAAAATGCAGTTTTTTTCAATGACATTAAAAACGGTCATGTGTACACGGCATTATACAGGAGGTGTGTTACTGGCCAAGTCACCAGGTTAAAACAGAGGGGAAAAGCCTAAGAAAAGAAAACTGATGCAACCACCACATCTATTGATTGTTGAGCTGCGGTAAATTACATTCTGGTTTTGGGTTTAAAGTGGTTGTAAACCCAGTTTTCGAAAAAAAAAAAAAAAATGACACCTGCAAGAAAAAGACATGATGAGCTAGTATGCTATGCATACTAGCTCATTATGAGGCACTTACCTCAGATCGAAGCCTCCGAAGCACTCCTTGTCTCCCTCCGCCGCCATCGCCATGTCCGCTCCGACCGTCTTCCTGTTATCGCCGCTCGGCGCTGTGATTGGCCGGAGCGGCAATGACGTCACACGCATGCACGCGGGGCCAGCTTTCTCCATTGAGAAATGCTATGCATGCATACTAGCTCATTATGTGGCACTTACCTCAGATCGAAGCCTCCAAAGCAATCCTTGTCCCCCTCCGCCGCCGCTGCCATGTCTGCTCCGACCGTCTTCCTGTTATCACCGCTCCGGCACTGTGATTGGCCGGAGTGGCGATGACGTCACACGCATGCGCGCGGGGCCGGCTTTCTCCATTGAGAAAACCGGCAACGCGCAGTGCGCCTGCACCGTTGTCTACGGCGCGCATGCGCTATACACATCTGTGCAGGGTTTTCTGATAATATCTCCTTAACCGTGTAGGTTAAGGAGATATTTATTGCACCTACAGGTAAGCCTTAATCTAGGCTTACCTGTAGGTGCAAGTTGTGTGGTTGGGTTTACAACCACTTTAATACCTGTTTGAAGGTTCTCACTTTACTCTAACTCCTACTGTGCCCCAAACACTAACCCTCCTTGTAATCCCAATCATAACTCTAATCATAACTACAACCCTAACTCTTCTTGTAACTCTTTCCATAACACTAATCCTAATTGCTACCCTCCCTGTACCCTACCCCTTCAACCTGTGAGCACTCTCTCATGGAGGTGTGTCGTCTGTATTGGCCCAGACCTAGCCTGACCAATCCAGGTCTTCTTTACCTGCAACAGAGAGAGAAATGATGGAATTCTAAGGAGAAGTTCCCCCCTGGGGGCCTTGGGGAGGGAAATGTGGGGGCCTACAACCTACATAACCCCCTTCTGACTAGTTACTTTGAATGCCAGGACTCGGATGACATTTTTATTATATACTTCTACAAGTACTGAATGTTATGCCAACATGTGGACGGTTTGTAACCTGATGTTAAGTAAAGTATCACGTCACTTGTGGCCGCATCCTTGTTTAACATTAGCAGTTACATGAGAGCAATGGTAATGTCAGCCATTGATTAGTACAGAGTACAAATCTGACAATTGCCGCTGTTCACACACAGTATGTGCAGGCAGCCTTCAGAGCCACCAGCGAAAATCTAGCAATTCTCACCAGTAGCCACCCTTAACAGCAGTTGTGTGAATGTAGCCTAATTCTCTCTGTAATCCCAATCCTCCATTTAACCTTAACACTAACTCTTTCTGTAACACTTACCCTAACACCAATTGTGAATGTAACACTTACCCTTCCCGTAACTCAAAATCAAAACCTTTATTTCATTTGCATGACAAATGTACTATATTTTTCCATACTGTATATTGGGGGAAAAATCATTTTTGAACATCAAGCTGAGGTCCAGCACAGCACACTTATTTTACCCCAGTTTTTGTAAACAACTGGCCATCAAAAAAAGCCTATTTGTTAGCCAGCCAGCCAGTCTTCTACGGTTGCTAACTACAGGATTTCCTTGAAAATTAGCTTGTCACTAACTTAGGATACAAACCGATATTTCGTTTAACCAATGCTTTAAGAAAGAAATTTGGTATCCTAAGCTGTTTTTTATACGGTGAGCTATAAAGGTACCTCGTATATAGATGCTTTTATCCAATCTGATTGGTCACTACTTACAATGCCCTTGCTCATAGCTGTCTCTGTTTTTTAGAATGTGTCTTTCAGAGAGGACAGTTTTGGATAGAGTATAGATGGATAAGAACAACTGTCGGGTTTTTATTTGTCTGTGTCCCCCGTTAAGGAGATTCACCCAGTTTATTTATTCTGTTTACTGTTATTATCCAAAGTGAAAGTAAAAGAAAATTCCTAAATAATAGAGGGTAAAAATTTTAATGGGGACACTTGTTCAGATGGTGCTGGTGACAACCAGGGATTCCCTCATTTTAATTGAATTTTCACTCACTTTCTGTTTTGGTTATGGAACAGGAAGTGAGGAGAAATCTTCCCCTATGGAAAAAGACCTTATAGAGGTTATAACCCTCCGTTACTCTATCCAAAATACAAAACACTTTGCCTTTTTTCTTCTTTAATGCATGCCTAAAATTATAATTTTTGGTTTTGGATAGAATAGGGAGGCTATCCTGTACCTTGTGACGACTGAAATCTTCTGGAGGCCTCTTTTGCAGCTCCTGCCCAACATTTATTTAGGTGGAGACAGAGAGTGTGAGGGCATGGAGTGGCAGAAGTTCAGGAGCAGCTGGCTGGCAAAGTCCACTCTTTAGGTGGATGATGCTGGGGGTTGCAGTCTTCAGAACAGGATACTGAAGCATCTTGGCACCAGAGCAGGAGATGGTAGCACACCTGGTATGCAGGCAGAGACCAGCGGCAGCCGGGCAACAAGAAACCAAATCAGCAGATAGGGCAAGTCCAGGAAGCAGGCCAAGGTTGGTAACAGCCGAACAGCGCAGTACAGAATCAGCAGGCAAAGACAAGTCCAGTAATCAGGATGAGGTCAGAGAGATCAGATGAACAAGGTTAATGCAGAAGCAAAGTTCAGGAGAATGCCGGGTCATACACAGGTAAGCAGGTTCAATGGGTCGGGTCTCAGGAATACAGGTACAAGTTGAAGACCATTCAGCAACTGCTCAAGGTGACAGACCAGTTTCACTAGGCAACTGGGCGCCAAGTATGCACGCTAATTCTTATGTGCCTGTAGGTGCTTGAGTGTGCGCACGAATCCGAGCACAATGAACTGGATTAGTACATCTATTGCCTCTTTGCCTAGAAGTATGAGCAAGTGAGCAATGCACAGACGACTGAATATGAGCATAAGCCCGCACTGATATTCTGGTGCTGGGAATCAGGTTTACCTTACAGAGGCGTTAGAAGCTCTATCAGTGTTTTATTGCTGTCTATCCCTGCTGGGGAGATTCAACGCTTTTTATTTGTCTTGTTGACCATTTTCACAGAGACAAAAGGTAATGTGAAATCCAAATTGTACCATTCATCAGAACACGAGCTAAAGGGAAATCTTCCATTGTGGATATTTGTTCTGATTACAACAGTCTATGAATGATTCAGCCTCACTTTCAAGACATTTTGTCTGACATCCTGTTGTGTCTCTGTAGCAGGATATAAAAGGAAATACTGCCTCCCAATGAGACACAGACAGTAATAAAAAATGAAAAAAACTGACAGAAGTTCTAACCATTCCCTACCACAAACATAAACATTTTGGCTATAGCTGCACATAAACTTTTTGAAAGAACTCTCTGCATTGCCCATGGTAGCCAATTAATTTAAAATGCCAGATGGAAGAACACAGTTGAGTACTGTCCATGTTTTTTCTATTTGCACCAGTAGCTACCATCACTTTTCTTCTGAGTATAAAACTGTTCTCACCGCAGACATTTTCATATAGCCCTTTGTTTTTTGATATATAAAATGACAGAAAGGGATAAACTTTGGTAATATACTGTAAAAAAAAACCAACAATACCGAGCAACTGGTTTAGGTTTTATAGAAAAAATTGTCTTCTTTTGTTTTCATCACTTAAAAGCTCAATGAAGCATTAGGGAAATGGAGTATGTAACATAGCAATGTGTAGGTTTCTGATTAATAACACAAACTACGCGTGACATCCAAGGGTTTAGGCCCCAAATCCTGTTAGAGTTGAATATTGTGAAACAAAAGCAGTCATGGCCACAGATGAGGAGGGAATCCTGGATCTGTTTAAGACACATATCAATGTTAAATTGGAAACATAATTTACACCACAGGCATGGCATTTGGTTGTAAGCCTATTCTGAGAGGGAAATAAGTCTTTGGATTTAGTCAATTCAAAACATGTCTTTTCATTCCTCAATTCCAGACTTGCAACTAAGACATCAGCCAGATTGTAAGGCATGTATTTAATAAAATGCTGTAGTAAAGTTTCGTAACATTACTTTTGTTTCTTTCTACTTCTCTTAGAGCAGTGGCAATGCAACAGAGATCGCAACCTGTACTAGGATCACGACATTTGGCACTAAAGATCCTAGCACCGATCCTGTTACATGAATGCTCATTTCTTACTTCTTCTTTGCAATATGGAAGCATTATTGCAATGCATATTAGTTACATAGTTACATAGTAGGTGAGGTTGAAAAAAGACACAAGTCCATCAAGTCCAACCTATGTGTGTGATTATATGTCAGTATTACATTAATAACAGTGGCACATACATTATGATATATTTATTAAAGTATATACGGTATCTCACAAAAGTGAGTACATCCCTCACATTTTTGTAAATATTTTATTATATCTTTTCATGTGACAACACTGAAGAAATGACACTTTGCTACAATGTAAAGTAGTGAGTGTACAGCTTGTATAACAGTGTAAATTTAGGCCCAAAGTGTCATTATTTTGTGTGGCCACCATTATTTTCCAGCACTGACTTAACCCTTTTGGGCATGGAGTTCACCAGAGCTTTACAGATTGCCACTGGAATCCTCTTACACTCCTCCATGATGACATCCACCTTCCATTTGAGGATGCCCTGCAGATGCTTAATAGAGTTTAGGTCTGGAGACATGCTTGGGGAGTCCATCACCTTTACCCTCAGCTTCTTTAGCAAGGCAGTGGTTGATTTACAGGTGTGTTTGGGGTCGCTATGATTTTTTAGAATACTGCCCTGTGGCTCAATCTCCGAAGGGAGGGGATCATGCTCTGCTTCAGTATGTCACAGTACATGTTGGCATTCATGGTTCCCTCAATGAACTGTAGCTCCCCAGTGCCGGCATCCCCAGACCATGACACTCCCACCACCATGCTTGACTGTAGACAAGACGCACTTTTCTTTGTACTCCTCATCTGGTTGCCGCAACACACGCTTGACACCATCTGAACCAAATAGGTTTATCTTGGTCTCATCGGACCACAGGACATGGTTCCAGTAATCCATGTCCTTAGTTTGCTTGTCTTTAGCAAACTGTTTGCGGGCTTTCTTGTGCATCATCTTTAGAAGAGACTTCCTTCTCGGACGACAGCCATGCAGACCCATCTGATGCAGTGTGCGGCGTATGGTCTGAGCACTAACAGGCTGACCCCCACTCCTTCAACCTATGTGGAAATGCTGGCAGCACTCAAAAAGTCTATTTCCCAAAGACAACCTCTGGATATGACGCTGAGCATGTGCACTCAACTTCTTTGGTCAATCATGGCGAGGCCTGTTCTGAGTGGAACCTGTCCTGTTAAAACACTGTTTGGTCTTGGCCACCGTGCTGCAGCTCAGTTTCAGGGTCTTGGCAATCTTCTTATAGCCTAGGCCATCTTTATGTAGAGCAACAAGTTTTTTTTTCAGATCATCAGAGAGTTCTTTGCCATGAGGTGCCATGTTGAACTTCCAGTGACCAGTATGAGAAAGTGAGAGCGATAACACCAAATTTAACACACCTACTCCCAATTCACACCTGAGACCTTGTAACACTAATGAGTCACATGACACCGGGGAGGGAAAATGGCTAATTGGCCCAATTTGGACATTTTCACTTAGGGGTGTACTCAATTTTGTTGCCAGCGGTTTAGACATTAAAGTGGTTGTTAAGCCCCTCTAACATCTATGCACCATCAGTGCTGTCTCCTATTGCAGTGTCCCCCTCTGTGTGTGGTTTATAAAAAAAAAAAATGCTGTAAATACCTAATTTTAAAGCGGTGATCCACAATCACATGACCGGCTGGCTCTCTCCTTTCCTCCCCCGACAGATGCAGCAGGAGGGGCAGAGATTCCCCCATTGACATCAGCTGGGAGGGGAGGAGGAGAGGAGGGGGAGAGGAGGAGAGAGCATGCCGGTCATGTGATCACGGCTCACCGCTCTAACATGAGGTATTTATAGCATTTTTTTTTAAATGATGCACAGACGGGGACACTGCAATAGGAGACAGCGCTGATGGTGCATAAATGTTACAGTTATTCAAGCAGAAGGAGCTGAGGGGTCAGACACTGTCACTAGTTGACAGGCAGGGAGGGGACGGATAGGAGGACGCAGAAGACAGAGAGCAGGGCTGTGGATGACGGAGGGATGTAAACTGATCACGGAGTCAGGACTCAGCAGCCATGATATACTGTTGTCAGTTTACAGGGGGGAAGGCAGAAACTGTCAGGATCAGCCAGGTTTTTTAGGTGATACAGGGGACCAAATGACACAGCACAAGCACTGTGCTGTTTAAAATGCTTTAATGGAGCAGGATGCATTTTTTTTGGGAGGGGGGGGGTTAATAAACGTTTTAATAACTGTGTGTTGAGTTATTTTGAGGGGACAGCAAATTTGCATTGTTATACAAGCTGTACACTCACTACTTTACATTGTAGAAAAGTGTAATTTCTTCAGTGTTGTCACATGAAAAGATATAATAAAATATTTACAAAAATGTGAGGGGTGTGCTCACTTTTGTGAGATACTTTAAAGCCAAAAATCCTTGCTTTAGTTTTGGATTGAGTAGAGTAAAGTTAAAAAGCCCTGCTAGAAAAATCTGTCTCTATGGGCAAGAAAGTGGGAGAAAATTTCTGGGTAACCCAGTGGCTTACTGGTTACCACTTCTGCCTTGCAGCACTATGGTCCCTGGATTGAATCCCGGCCACTATCTGCATGGTGTTTGCATGTTTTGCCTGGGTACCCTGGTTTCTTCCGACCCTTCAAAGACATGCTGGTAGGTTAATTGGCCGCTTTCTAAATTGGCCCAATATGTGTGTGAGATGGGGGTTGATAGATTTTAAGCTCCTTAAGGGCAGTGACTGATGTGAATGTACAATATGTGAGGTGTTGCATAAATAGATGGCACTATATAAATACCTGTAATAAATATGGTAAGGGAAATCACTTTAAAAGATAGTTGTCACTGCAACAAGTGCCCCCATGAGAAGACCTTTTCTCTTCCAGGTATAAGTATACATTTTGGATTTTTCCTATCTTTCTGTCTCAGTGACAATGGCTGCCAGGACAAACAGAGAGAGTGAAGCTACCCAAAGGGGACAGAGACAGCAATACAAAACCTGATATGGGTTCTAAACCTTCCTTACTTGAGCCAAACCTACACCTTTTACTTATAAATACAGTACACTTTATTGCTCATGTCGCACATGCTTCTGTTACAAGGCTGTGATCAGAGCTTGGGCATACTGTATGACACGACTGGCAACAAAAGCTTGACATGATTGCTAACCCTTCCCTCCTCTATTCAGAACTAAAAAACATGTATTATCTTTATTTACACTTTGATAATATTCACTATAAAAAAAGATGTACGGTGATGAGTAGTATCAGCAGGTCTCAGGTGTGCCGACAGCGTCTGTCTCGAGGGGTGGAATGCGGCCTCGCCAGTCCATACCTAAGTGGGGAGACTTCCAGGAGGGATTGCGTGTCCCTGCACTTTCCCTACTTGACTGGAACCTCTCCATGATGCTAAGCACTGTCTGCGACAGACAGGTGACCTGTCCCTACTCTATCCACATGCAAAATGTGCGCCAAACTGGGAGCCAGGGTCTTAAATAGACTCTGTCTAACCCAAAATTGCCAGCAAAGTCACATGGAATGCCAGCATCCAATCAGATGCTGCCTCTCTGTGACTGAGGAGTTCATAAAGGAACGAGGCTCCTCTCGATTTCCTCCCCCACCTGCATTGCCGCTAAGGATGAGCACCACCGTCAGTAGAGAAAATAGACTGCACCTGCCTACACATAGGTTGGTGTTTACAGTCTGGGTATTTGGTATTTGTATGTATGAAGTAAATAAGAAACATACCTTATCTGCTGTTAGCAGGCTCCATCTACTTCCTGTAGATCAGAAAGTAGTTGCCAAGAACTACATAGGATAAAAAATTTGGGGTACTTATTTCAGATGATTGCAAAATGAGCAAACAGTGTGGCCAGGCAGTGGGAAAAGTAAATAAAATTCTAGGATGCATCACTAGTGGGATACCATATATAGATCTTTAGTTCAACCCTATTTAGAATACTTTGTCCAGTTCTTCAGACCTCACTTGGGGGGTGACACGGCCTTAAACTAGCAGGAAGAAACTGAAACTAAGTTCAAAGTGTCACTGCTAAGAGGTCCATGGACCCCAAATTCACAGACATCGAAACAAATTATCTTGGAAAAGAAATTCTGTATATTATCCGCCCTCCAAGCTTCAGAAAACAAGACAAAATTAGCAATTGGTTAACCACTTGCCACCCAGGCCAATTCTGACATTTCTCTCCTACATGTAAAAATTATCATTTTTTTGCTAGAGAACTACATAGAACCCCCAACCATTATATAGGTTGTTTTAGCAGAGACCCTAAAGAATACAATGGCGGTTGTTGCAACTTTTTATCTTGCACGGTATTTGCGCAGCAATTTTTCAAACCTGTTTTTTTGGAAGGAAAAAACTGTTTCATGCTTTAAAAAAAAAAACAGTAAAGTTAGCCCAATTTTTTTGCATAATGTGAAAGATCAAGTTACGCAGAGTAAACAGATACCTAACATGTCACACTTCAAAATTGCACACGCTTGTGGAATGGCGCAAAACTTCGGTACTTTAAAAATCCCCATAGGCGACGCTTTAAAAGGTCCCTTGCACCATGACATCACACGACACGCTCAGGCACTTCCACCACCTCTGGCCCCCTGCCAGTGTTTTTTATTGGCAACCATTTTCTGTCACTGTTTTCTGGCAGGAGAAAAGTGCCCATTTTTTACTGGCTGCTGGTAAAAATACTGATGGTTGGCAACACTGGTCGTGTTGACTTTCAATGACATTTTAGGTACTTGTTCATCAACAGGATGTAAATTCCTTTAATGAGCAAGGTGCTACATGGATCTTTACAATCTTATAAGGAATAACAGATAATAATGATGAGTGAATCAACTGAATGCTAATTGGGTAAATCAGATACTCTATGAGTTATCTGTGATTTTACAGTTTTGTGCCCAGATCATCTGATCAGTTGTGGATTGTACAGCATATGAATCCCAAAGATTTATGAATAATGTGATTAAACCTCGAATGTGTAAACATGAGCATTCAGGAGAATGGACCAATTGCCATTTCCCTTAGTGTAATGCAGATCCGGATCAGTGATAACATAATCCTAGTTACTCCAGCTATCTTTGACTAAAAGAAATAATGAAATTGTAAATATAAAATATTTATTTGTATGTCTGCTTTGTAGGGCTGCTTTTATTCCCACAGTCTGTTTACTAGCCGGCTTGAACATCACATCCTTTGTTAATATTTGTCTCAGAGTCGGCAATTAGCATTATAATGTGCTACTCACTAACTAGATATTCTCAAGTCTCCTCTTCAGCTACAGAAGGCCATGCAAGCAATTAGACGTGTCTTATCAATCTCTAGACAGTTGAGAAGACAGGGGTTACATTGTTCTCCGCTGTAAACTCTTTTAATTTCTACTGCATGAAAAATAGATATCATTTTTTTTGTTTGATAAATATGTCAGTCAGCTACCTACTTAAAATGAAGAATGGCTAACTAGGGAACAACAACAACTGTAATGCAGATAGCTATCAAGATGACAGGTCCCCCCCTTCTTACTGCAAAATAATAAATACATTTTTTAATTAATTAGCTGGTGATCTGCATAGCATTATGATGCATTCAGCAATAGCTGGGCTGTCTATGTCAAAATTACTGGGACTGAAAGTGCTGAACTCTGAAAATAAGCTTGGCTGTCATGCTAATCCAATGATCCAAAAAGAATAGGCAGACCAAGCAATTTATAGTCTAGTCCAACTTTGCTTGCTGCATACTTGTTCTAGGCCAGTAAATCAAGATTATGAGGCCAAATGCAACCAAACAACATTTTTTTCAATAGATTTTTTATTACAGGTTAATAATAAAGGCTGTAAATTACAAGGCGTTTGGTACTATTATCATAATTTCAAACTGGAAACTTTGAAAACTACTGAGAGTGGTTATTGAGGTAATATGTAAAGAAGTACATGTTGTATTACAATATCTTATGAATATAGACAGAGTGTCTTTTACGTGCCGAAGAACATTGTGAAGAGAGAAAAGAATAGAAGAGGAAAAAGAAGGAAGACCTCAAGTATTGATTGCTTTTAAAAAAGTGTATTTTTTCTATTCTGTATTGGTTGCATGAAAACAATAGTAGGCACTGTAATGGTTGTGCGCATTGAAACCATGAAAAGCTGTAGGTGACATCCATTTTTTCTTCAGGTCTCAGCCATGTTTGTCATAATAGCTCAGTGATCTTGCTCCTACTTCCTCCTTCAATTCATGGACTTCATGGCCTTAACTTTTAACACACTTCAAAAGAGTCGGTTATCTCCAATTCGGGACAGCAGACACCAGCACACAGGCCTTTGGAGATCCAAACAGCTAATTAAATTCCAGCAGGATATCTGTTAATTTCTGCTGACCATAAAAAATCTGCAGATTAAAGTGACACTAAAGGTTCCCATTTTTTTCTAATAACAAACATGTCATACTTACCTCCACTGTGCAGTTAGTTTTGCACAGAGTGGCCCTGATCCACCTGTTCTGGGGTCCCACGGTGGCTCTCGCGGCTCCTCCCCGCATTAGATAACCCCCTCTGGGAAGCTGTCTCCCGAGGGGGTTACCCTGCGGGCATGCTCCTGTGTCATACACTCAGTGTCCATAGATGCCGAATGTATGACTCGGCCCCGCCCCCTGCATCATTGGATTTGATTGACATTAGTAGGAGCCAATGACTGCGCTGCTATCAATCTATCCAATAAAAGCCAGGACTCCAAGGAGAGAAGGACGGCGGGGACGCACCCACGGAAATTCGGGGCTCAGGTAAGTAAAAGGGGGGGGGGGCTGGGGGGCCGGACACTGCAAGGTGTTTTTTCACCTTAATGCATAGGATGCATTAAGGTGAAAAAACACGTAGGTTTACAACCCCTTTATCACCTCCCTCTGAGCTATCGTAAAACTATGACAAAATCCTTCAGTTCTGTCACCCATGGTTTGTAGGGCAATTAAAGCACTAGGAACACATTGGGGTTGATTTACTAAAGACAAAAAGACTGTGCACTTTGCTAAGTGCAGTTGCACTCTGCAAGTGCAGTTGCTCCAGAGCTTAGTAAATGAGGTAAACAGGGCTTGAGTCCTGCGGTAACGCGTGGGAACGGCGTCCCTGCACTTTTTTCACAGCAGGAACGCCGTTCCCTTTGCAGGCAGGATCGATCCTACGCGGGTGCAGTTCACCCAGGCGCCACGGAGGTGGGGGCGCTGAAGCGCCAGAGTGCTCCCATCCATCCTCCTCCTCTCCTTGTCTGTGTTGAGAGGCGGCTCTCCCCGGCGGTCGCCGCCGCCGCTGTGTTTTCCTAGCATAAGCCCGTCCCCCCTCCCTCCTCCTGTCAGAGTGTGGAGAGAGACTAGCCGCTCAGTGATGTCGCTGAGGGGGGCGGTCCGTGCCTGACACGTGTTCTCCTCCTCTCTGTGTCTAAAACAACTCCTGCCTGCTGCGATCTGTGCTCCACTCGGGTGGCACGGCTGCACACTGACTGTCTACTCTTCAGCTGCTGCCCAGGTGTTTTTATGTACTGTAATGGAGGGGAGGGGAGGTGATTTTCCTGGGGGGGTCTGTAGTAATGGAGGGGGTGGGGAGGTTGTCCTGGGGGGAGTCTGTACTAATGGGGGGGTTTGTCCTGGGGGTCTGCACTAATGGGGGGGTTTGTCCTGGGGGGGTCTGTACTAATGGGAGGGAGTCTGTACTAATGTGAGGGTTTGTCCTGGGGGGTCTGTACTAATGGGGGGGTTTGTCCTGGGGGTCTGTACTAATGGGGGTATTTGTCCTGGGGGGAGTCTGTATTAATGGGGGGAGTCTGTACTAATGGGGGGTTTGTCCTGGGGGGTCTGTACTAATGGGGGGGTTTGTCCTGGGGGATCTGCACTAATGGGGTGTTTGCCCTGGGGGGAGTCTGTATTAATGGGGGGAGTCTGTACTAATGGGGGGGTTTGTCCTGGGGGGTCTGTACTAATGGGGGGGTTTGTCCTGGGGGGTCTGTACTAATGGGGGAGTCTGTACTAATGGGGGGAGTCTGTGCTAATGGGAGGGTTTGTCCTGGGGGTCTGCACTAATGGGGGTTTGTCCTGGGGGGTCTGTACTAATGGGGGGAATCTGTACTAATGGGGGGAGTCTGTGCTAATGGGACGGTTTGTCCTGGGGGTCTGTACTAATGGGGGGTTTGCACTAATGGGGGGTTGCACTAATGGGGGATTTGCACTAATGGGGGGGTTTGTCCTGGGGGTCTGCACTAATGGGGGGGTACACTCTAATATCTGCAGCAGAGGCAGAGCGGTGCGGGTATGCAGTCACTTCCCTGTATGTCGGATCGAGCTTCCTCCTAGTCCCGCCCGTCTGGCATGATGTCATTCACAAGCCGGGAGGCGGGATGAAAGAGCAGAGGAGATTGCTGCTGCTGCCGCCAAGACCTACGAGGAGCCCGTGCAACAAGTAAGTTTGCAGAGGCTAAAAACCTAACCTACCTAAGGCAGTGTTTGAGCGTATCGTTTTTTATTTTTTTTGGTGGGGGAGTGGATCTTGGGTGGGAGTTCCCACACTTTTTTCCTCAGGACTTGACCCCTGGAGGTAAAGCTTTACTCTGCAAAAAGAACCCAATCACGTGCAAGGAAAATAAAAAAACTGTATTTTTGCTTGCACGATGAAAGTCTGCAGAGCTTTTGCTCATTTACTAAGCTCTGGAGCAACTACTCTTGCAGAGTGCAACTGCACTTTGAAAAGTGCACAGTCTATTTGCCTTTAGTAAATCAACCCCATAGCCTCACATACATGTAAAAAATTTGTATTTTTTGCTAGAAAATTGCTTAGAACCCCCAAACATTATCTATTTTTTAAAGCAAAGGCCCTAGAGAATAAAATGGTGGGTGTTGCAATATTTGTATGTCACTCGTTATTTGTGCAGCAGTTTTTCAAACACGTTTTTTCAAAAGAAATACAGTTTAATGAATTTTACTGCATAAAACACAATATAATACCCAAATGTTTGGTAAAATATAAAAGATGATGTTAAGCCAAGTTAATAGATACCAACAATGTCACGCTTTAAATTTGCGCACACTGTGGAACTACGACAAACTGCATAAATTATATTATTGATTTGTTGTTTGCAGGGATATTTTACATGTAATTCATAGGTTGAAGCGCTGCTCTATTTTGTAGACGCTATAATTTTTGCGCAAACCAATCAATACACGCTTATTGAGATTTTTTTATCCAAAAATATGTAGAAGAATACATATTGGCCTAAACTGATGAAGAAATGTTTTTACTTTTTTGGGGGGGATATTTATTATAGCAAAAAGTAAAAAATATTGTTTTCTTTTCAAAATTTTCAGTCTTTTTTTGTTTATAGCGCAAAAAAAAAACCGCAGAGGTGATCAAATACTACCAAAATAATTTGTGGGAACAAAGGAGATAAATTTTGTTTGTGTACAACGTCGCACGACCGCGCAAATGTCAGTTAAAGTGACGCAGTGCCGTATCGCCAAAAAATGGCCTGATCATTAAGGGGGTAAATGCTTCCAGGGCTAAGTGGTTAAGGAGAATTTTGTGTGTACAAAGGCTGCAGCATGTGTGTGTGTGCAGTGTGTACTGCTTGTAGTCTTATACTATATTTAACAATGTTCCTTTACGCCATGTCCAATATCCAATGCAGTTTAGCCACACCCACTCCTCACTGCAGTGTGCTAAGTATGCTGCATCTTTTTGCCTTTCAGGTTGTACCTCATTGATAATGTCAAATGTTGGGAGATGCTATACTTCTCCTTTAATTTAGCTATGAAAGACTGTACTAAACAGCGCTGGAATGCAGAAAATTCTTGTTTGTGTAAATGCACCTAGACGCTGCTGAACATCTCGGATGTGCATTCAGCCACAGAAAAGCATTACATGCTTCCAGGTGTGTTTAGAAATGGTCTCCAAATGCACCTGGACACATGTATTTTAATTTCTGTGGACATGGGGTCTAAGCAAAACTTCCATTGTGTGTTTAGTTTGCTTGTATCCATTACCTGAGTTTTGTAATGATATAGCCTTTTCTAGTCATACAAACATATGATCAAATGTCTCTGTATATTTATGTAAAATAGCTTGCGCTGAATGCAATGAAGATATACCGAATATATATATATATATATATATATATATATATGTAGCGGCCTCACCCCTCTCACCCCTTCTCATTCTCGGCTTGTCTGTCTTTGTCTAGGGGTGTCAGTACCGGGGGGAGGGATGAGATACACCACGGCCCATGTCCTCCATAGTGAAGAGGTGAAGGCCAGAAAGATCGGGCTTTGTGTAGGTGTCCTAGGGTCAAATCCTCTCCTCGGATTCACTCCCCTTTGCTCCTAGTAACCAGAGTTCCACACACTGAATAGGTCCAACACAGTTTTATTCTTCTCAGCGAATAAACATACAGCACAGTCAAGTTGGGACCTTTGCAACAGTTCAGTATCAATGGGAGTAGGTCGAGGCACAATCCTTTAAAGTATCGCTAACCACTGTGGTGTCACCAATGGCGAATAGTCACTGCCACTGACTATATGAGGTAGAACATGAATTACCTTCGCTAGCACGGCCCCTGTCAGGGGAAGGATATCCGTCCAAGGGAGATACCAGAGGCCTCTCTGTCACCAGCAATGCTGCACCGGACTCTCCAGAGAAGTTCCGCTCACCAGTCTCCTCGACCTCAGACACGGGCACCCAAGGAGTTAGGGCCCCCTCGGATTCCTCCACCCTCGCGGAACTCAGTCGAAGGTACTGAGCCCCAGGCATCCGCCATAGTACCTCACCCCAGGCTAAAGGTGCCTGAGATGGACTCCATCTCTCGCTCCGGCCAGGTCAAGGGCACCTGGGCCCGTAACTCCGGAACGCCAAAACCCAAGCTGAAGGTGCCTGGGTGCGGCTGCATCCTCCGACTCTGAACCCCAAGGTCAGGGTGTCCGCCCCTTTTATCCCCCTCGCCTTTTGCGTCACAGCAGGTTCCCCGCCCCGCTGTACCAGGGCCAGGAAAGGACAAAAAGGAAGCAGTCTTGCGGTGTGGGTTCAACTCCGGCCAGGGCAACAATGCTACCTGCAGGCCGCAGGGAACCTCACACCACCAAAGTCCTCCAAGAACCATAAAAAAGGGTCTCGGATTCCCTAGCAATCAGTGCATCTGGGTTACACTACCACCCAGATGCTTCCCTTAAATTCAAATACCTGCTACATACTGTATATATATATATATATATATATATATATATATATATATATATATATATATATATACGTATATATATATATATATACATACATATATATATATATATATATATATATATATATATATACATACATATACACAGTTGTGCTCATAAGTTTACATACCCCGGCAAAATGTATGATTTCTTGGCCATTTTTCAGAGAATATGAATGATAACACAAAAACTTTTCTTTCAATCATGGTTAGTGTTTGGCTGAAGCCATTTATTATCAATCAACGGTGTTTACTCTTTTTAAATCATAATGGCAACAGAAACTACCCAAATGACCCTGATCAAAAGTTTACATACCCCAGTTCTTAATACCATGTATTGCCCCCTGTAACATCAATGACAGCTTGAAGTCTTTTGTGGATGATGCTCTTTATCTTCTCAGATGGTAAAGCTGCCCATTCCTCTTGGCAAAAAGCCTCCAGTTCCTGTAAATTCTTGGGCTGTCTTGCACGAACTGCACGTTTGAGATCTCCCCAGAGTGGCTCAATGATATTGAGGTCAGGAGACTGAGATGGCCACTCCAGAACCTTCACTTTATTCTGCTGTAGTCATTGACAGGTCGACTTGGCCTTGTGTTTTGGATCATTCTTGTGTTGGAATGTCCAAGTACGTCCCATGCGCAGCTTCCTGGCTGATGAATGCAAATGTTCCTCCGGTATTTTTTGATAACATTCTGCATTCATCTTGCCATCAATTTTGACCCAATTTTCCTGTGCCTTTGTAGCTCACACATCCCCAAAACATCAGCAATCCACCTACGTGTTTCACAGTAGGAATGGTGTACCTTTCATCATAGGCCATGACTCCTCTCCAAATGAGGCATTTATAGTTGTGGCCAAAAAGCTCAAATTTGGTTTCATCACTCCAAATGACGTTGTGCCAGAAGGTTTGAGGCTTGTCTATGTGCTGTTTGGCGTATTGTAAGCGGGCTACTTTGTGGCATTTGCGTAGTAATTTAGGCTTTCTTCTGGCGACTCAACCATACAGCCAATCTTTCTTCAGGTGCCTCCTTATTGTGCATCCATGGGTGTCCGCTGAACTTTTTTCAGGGGCGGGCAATACATTGCAATACAAAAAGATGTACACAGTGGTGTTGTGGCACAGGCACTGCTGTTACCTCTAGTTCTTCAGCGATAGGGCAGGCCCTGGCAGCGTATTCAGTCTCTTGTCTCGGCCACTGCACACCACGCACCTGTGGGAGGAGCCGGCGCCGCGCCGGACGGATCTGCATAGGCACATTTACACAGACTGAGGCAGCAGCCAGTCACGGAACAGCCGGGTCAGGGTCACGGTGATGTAAAGCAGAGGTGGAGCCAATCCGATGCTCGGGCCGGGGGTGAGGAGGGAGAGCAGCCCCAGCCCCCAGGCCAGCAGCAGTCTGCAGACTTAGAAAAAAAAGTCCACGGCTGCCACGGAGGCGGCCGCGGCGGCCATTGCAACACAGGGGGCAAGTGTGTGTCTTCACTCTGACTTCCAGGGGGGGGCAATTGACCCCCCTTGCCCTATGGAGCGGACGCCCATGTGTGCATCTTGAAACATCCACACCACATGTTTTCAGAGAGTCCTGTATTTCACCTAAAGTTATTTGTGGGTTTTTCTTTGCATCCCGAACAATTTTCCTGGCAGATGCGGCTGAAATTTTAGTTGGTCTACCTGACCGTGGTTTGGTTTCAACAGAACCCCTCATTTTCCACTTCTTTATTAGAGTTTGAACACTGCTGATTGACATTCTTAATTCCTTGGATATCTTTTTATATCCCTTTCCTGTTTTATGCAGTTCAACTGCCTTTTCCCGCAGATCCTTTGACAATTCTTTTGCTTTCCCCATGAATCAGAATCCAGAAACCTCAGTGCAGCACTGGATAAAAAGATGCAAGGGGTCTGTCAGGAGTCCAGAGACACATTGACCTTATATGCACACACACTAATTACAAGCAAACAGATCACAGCTGAAGATGGTTACCTTTAATAGCCATTCAATCCCCTTTGTGTCAACTTGTGTGCACGTTATCAGGCCAAAATCATCAGGGTATGTAAACTTTTGATCAGGGTCATTTGGGTAGTTTCTGTTGTCATTATGATTTAAAAAGAGTAAACACAGTTGATTGATAACAAATGGATTCAGCCAAACACTAACCATGAGTGAAAGAAAAGTTTTTGTGTTATCATTTATATTCTCTGAAAAATGGCCAAGAAATCATGAGCACAACTGTGATATATATATATATATATATATATATATATATATATATATATATATATATATAGGAAGGCTAGTATGCTAGCCTGAAATTATGGGAGGAGTTCGAAGGGTACTTAAACAGACCATCCACGTCGGTCAGTGTCGGCTCTAGTGCGCGGTACTACGTCGTCACTGTCCGACGCTTCCCAACTCACAACGCCCGTGAAGTTGCGCTCGAGAGTTCCAGATCGCTCGCAGTCGTTCGTTGGTCTCGATATCACTCGCTGTCGCAGGTAGGACCGGCGTTACCATTCAAACAAATCGTAGCGCCGGCATTCGTTTCTATTTTTCTAAGTTACGTGTTCCGCATGTTTTCGAATATCGTTCCTACTACAACGCTCATACGATGCATGGTTGTCAATCCGTGTTTTCCAGCCATAGTTACCTCTTCCACACTGATGCCCTACACCTCCCACAATGCTCTCCCTTCACCCAACTGATGCCCCACACCTCCTACTACACACACCATACACCGAACAGTCCGGTCCGAATCTGGTCGCAAAACCGCGGCATCACAGCTCGGACCCACGACAATCACAAGCCCCCTCACCTTCGAAACACCAGACAGTCGATCCGAGTCCAGTCGCATCTCCGGCGCCGTGATTCAGATCCCGATGCATCAATAACCCCATACCCACACCACAACCACACCATCCGAATCCAGTCGTAGCATCGGCTCCAAGATTCGGATCCTCGGCTGAAACAACCAATCCGAGCGCTGTCGCATACCCGGCTCTAGCAGCTCGGATCTCTAGCATCAAATTTCCGAGCACAACCACACCACCGGCCCACACACCTCGGATACAGCGTCGAACATCTCCGAATGATTCGAATCCAGCCGTAGCATCGGCCCCAATGATTCGAACCCCCAGCAACCAGACGCTCGGTTTATCCACAAAACGAAGTGCCCGCCCGTCACCGGTCACATAAACCGTGCGACCTAGTTCGAATCATTTTTCCCCAAAAAAATTAAAATAAAAAAAATAAAAATAAAATAAAAAATACAAATAAAGTGTAAACCCAAAAATGTAAATAACCTTTTTTTTTTTTCTCTCTCTCTCTTTTTCAAGCATTACACACACACGCCTTACTCACCACTCCCGCTTCATCACGAAACGGCCATCCCCGCACACCCGCAAGTCACAAACTCCTCTTCTTTCGTCTTTTTAAGGCATTGTTCCTCGCAATCGCTGCGAGCATTCGTCAAGTGGTTCAAACACCAGCCACTCACCACCTCCAGTAGTCAACACGGCTACTCAACGATTTCTCTATCCCTTTCCCCACACAGGTCAGTTCAGATTGAGTCCCAACCCGTCCACCCTGCAATCCAGGTCGGACAATATTCCCCACAGGTAAAAAAAAATAAAAAAACATGAAGGGGGTCACCTGAGAGCTACCTACCGCTCCTACAACTCTCCACACCTACCCTCGGAAAAAATAAATAAAAAATCGCTATGTCACCCTCGTCACAGGTTCCCGGTCGACCCACGTCTCGACCTCAACCAAGACTTCAACTACCAGGGCACAAGACAGGGCGTAAATGCAAGGCCCCTCCTTGCTTTCTCTTCGCACTCTTTCACTACATATTTGTCTTCACATACACAATTCGACCGCTCACCAGGCGATAGCAACTGCCACATACTTCTACGCACTACACTCTGTTTTCAAAGAGCGATCCGAGATCCTTCACCACGCAGACAAGGTCGCCAACATCCACCCTGCTGGCAGTGCAGGCGTCGGCAGACCGACCACACGTCAATGAACTACAGATCGAAACATTCCTACTTAGCATACCAGACGTCAGCTATCCAGCCCCAGTACGCCCTGGGGGCTCTGGTTCATCAGTCTGTCCTGAGCACAGACGGCACCCGAGCTATCGGTTACCTAGCCAGTCACCTCCTGGCTCACATCGGTTGCCACGCACTCTTTTGAGTTTTCCAAATTTCACTCAACAGCGCTCGTACGCAAACTTAGCTGTCCTCTGCGCCTGTCATTCCTTACTCTGTCTATCCTCCCTTCCTTCTCCCTACCCACTTTCGTAACTCCTCTATCCCCTCCATACCTGGCATCTCACTCTGAAAAACATGCATTCCCCCCCCCTTTTTCTTCCAGCCCACAACATGTCGCAGACCGACTGCGAAGACTTCACCTCCGTCCCACCATCACCCCGTACGGGTTCAGCGGACAGCTCCACGCAGTCTCTCAGGGCTTGGACCATCCCCAGGCTTACGGCCAAACTACACCGTAGGGGCATTCCCTACCCGGCCACGGCCAGGAAAGCCGAACTGTTCCGCCTACTGTTTCCAACACCACCGGCAACTCCACCAGACTCCCAGGCATCCCTGCAGTCCATATCATCTGCCATCACTCAGCTGCACGACATAGTGGCTTCACTAGTTACTTCCGTCATGGACGTTCAGTCCAGAGTAGGGGCCCTGGAAACACGCCCAGCTACACCACCAGCAACCCCAGTCGCCCCGCTCATCGCCATACCCCCAACCACAGGTATGCCCGACGCTACTACCCCCATCTTTCCCTCCCACTTCATCCCAGCGGGCATCAGGAAGGACATCCTGGATGGTAAGGACGTAAACCTGGCGTCCTTACTCATCTCCGTACACGACGTGGCAGAACACAAGTCCTATTCCTGGGGGGACGTCTCCGTTATCCTAAAGGCCAAAGACCCCAGGCTTAACCGCAAACTCTCGGTCACAGAGTTTGTCTTGGCCTTCGGGATGTTCAGAGACGTGGTGTGCTCAGCCAACCCCAACAGGAGGGAAGAACTTGATCTCTACCTCCACGCGGTAGTCGATCTAGGACACAAGTACGGCGGGTGCTCGTTCTACGACTACCATTGCTCCTTTTTGGCAAAGGCCGCAGCCAGGCCACCCAGCTTAAACTCACTCATACCCTCAGAGGAGTTCTCCCTAAAATATTCCTCTGTCGACTTGGCTATCCAATCCATCATAAAAACAGGGGTCGGGGCATGGCTATCCAAAGCCGACATCTCCGATGCTTTCAAACTACTGCCCATCGAACCATACCTATGGAGGTGGCACGGGATAAAGTGGAAAGGTCTTTACTATTTTGCAACCAAGCTGACCTTCGGCTCCAAAAGCAGCCCCTGGCTCTTCAACACGTTCGCCCAATCCCTATCCTGGATTCTCGTGCACCACGCACACTGTCAGAAAGTAATCCATTACTTAGATGACTTTCTACTCATCGAGACACCCAGCAAGCCCCCCGTAGACCTAGGAAGTCTAAGAGAGGTCTTTAAGAACCTCAATGTGCCAATAGCAGAGAAAAAAGTAGAAGGTCCAGCACAACTTATCACCTTCCTGGGAATCAATCTCGACACTCGCGTCATGCAGGCCAGTCTACCACTTGATAATTTGAACCGCACCAGGTCAGTCGTTCACTCGTTTACTATCGCACGAGGGTGCACCAAAAGACAGTTGCAATCCCTGCTGGGCATGCTGAATTTC
Organism: Rana muscosa; assembly: GCA_029206835.1. Classification (NCBI taxonomy): domain Eukaryota; kingdom Metazoa; phylum Chordata; class Amphibia; order Anura; family Ranidae; genus Rana; species Rana muscosa. The sequence goes on along the minus strand of CM055124.1, from coordinate 212,758,732 downwards.
GCAATGAGAATCATCCCCCAAGGGCGATCTTTCATCTCTCGCCTCTTAGTGTTCCTGTCCCAGGCACAAGACCCCGACCAACCCGTCAAACTTGACGCAGCCGCTATCGCAGATCTGGACATGTGGGACCAGTTCCTCGAGAACTGGAATGGCAGGTCCATGTTCATCCCTGCAGTGTCCCCTTCTTCCCCACAAGTAATCACTGACGCAGCAGCTTCCACAGGCTTCGCGGCAATTTTTGGCCATCATTGGTTCGCGGGGCCATGGCCGTCGGAGATACTCGCGATCCCCGGGTTCAGCCAGTCCTCCTCCCTGTTTGAGATCTACCCCATACTTGCCGCAGCCCAAGTTTGGGGCAGCGCCTGGGCGGGACAGACCGTCACCTTCGTCACAGACAATCAAGCCACGGCCGCTATTATCAACAAAGGAAGGTCCAAATCATTGGCCATCATGTCCTTCCTCCGCAGGCTGGTGCTACTCTCTCTTCAACACCAATTCAACATTCTCTGTGTCCACATCCCCGGTCATTGCAATACTTCAGCCGACCCTCTGTCACGATTTAAATTCGATACGTTCTTTTCGCAGGAGCCTGGAGCCGACCCGACCATGTCACACACCCGCACTGGTCGCAGCTAACCCTGGATTGAGACAGCATCTCCAGGGTGCTTCCACCCTCATCAACGCGTCCTTGTCTCCCAACACGCTAAAAGCCTATCGATCCGCCTGGAAGAGCTATAACAGATTCCTAGCCACCAACCCCGGGGCACTTCCAGGAAATCTCAGCCACATCTTGGCCTTCATTTCCCACTGTCACACCCAACTCGAGCGGTCACCCAACACTATCAGGCTGTACCTAGCCGGTATCCAACACTTCACGTCCCTGCGAGATCCAACCACACCTTCCTTATTCGCCGCCCACGCAGTTAAAGCCATATTACGCGGTATCCACAAGCAGCAACCGCATACCTGCATCAAGCGCTTACCAGTTACCAGCGCCATATTCCGGGGCATGTCCACAATCCTCACACGTTCCCCTTTCGGTGTACGACCTAGCCTGATTATCCAGGCAGCCATATATCTAGCTTTCTACGGCTTCCTCGGCCCTAGAGAATTCACGGTCTCCGGCCCTAACGGCCAGGTACTATGGAAGCACCACCTGACTCGCCACCAGAGTCACTTCGTCCTGCACCTAACGGTGTCAAAAACCCAACAAACCGGTCCCGGGGTAGATATCAAAATCTTCCAGACTCATAATATCTAGTGCCCGTGGACATATTAGATCGGTTAGTGTCAACACTATCCGGCCTACCCGGAGACAGCCCACTTTTACCTTTTCCAACTGAGCCCCTAACCGGGAACCAGTTCATTAGCCACATCAGGACACTTCTGAACACCTTAGGCCATGACCCAGGAAGATACTCAGGGCATTCCTTCCGTATAGGAGCAGCCTCAGCGGCATCACGAAACGGAGTCCCGGACCATGTCATCAAAACAATGGGTAGATGGAAATCCTTGTGTTTCGCCCGATACGTGCCCGATCCACAGTCAGAAATAGCACGAGCCTTTAACAGTCTCGCCATGTAGTCATTTACTTGTCATAATAAAACTATATCTCCCTAACCTCGTGTGACTTTTGGCCCCTTCTTTGGCATACCGTACAGCAGGCCAGGCCACACTTCAGGTCTAATTTGTGTTGTTAGTCTTGTGACGTGTTTATGTGATCCATATCTCTTCAAACAGAGGGCTCCGACCATAAATAGGAAGGCTAGCATGCTAGCCTGAAATTATGGGAGGAGTTCGAAGGGTACTTAAACAGACCATCCACGTCGGTCAGTGTCGGCTCTAGTGCGCGGTACCCACCCACCCATATCCCCCTTTACAGGGCACTCCTCTACATACAATTCTCAACAGAATTATCCACAACTTCTATCTCAGGTATGGCCCCTTCTTTGGCCTACCGTACAGCAGGCCAGGCCACACTTCAGGTCTAATTTGTGTTGTTAGTCTTGTGACGTGTTTATGTGATCCATATCTCTTCAAACAGAGGGCTCCGACCATAAATATATATATATATATGTAGCACACAGACCTTTTTCCTGCCTGGCTCACTTGCAAGTCAAGGCACACCGTGCTATATGCCGGTACCCTCCTGTTTGAAGAGGTTAAGCGGTGTTCACAAATTTACCTCCTTCCACTGGTTCTCATCCCCAGTGTATGGGAACAAGTCTATATTTCTCACCCCAAAGAAGGCCAATGTCCAGAAACACTTTAACTCCAACAGAGAGTTTATTTCCTATTTTCTGCGTAGTAGACAGAGACAGATGGATGAAAGAAAGAATAAGTGTGAGGGATTAGGTCCAAGCACAACCAGTAACCTCGTCGCCACTCGATCCCGAGTGGGTTTAGCTCACCCGGATAGTCCTCTCTCACAGTTCTAGCAGCCGGTGTGGAGCTCGAACTGTTCTGTCACCCTATCCCCTCCAGGGATGGGTACAGGAAATCCTATAACCTCTGTAGAATTTAAAGAACAGGACAATGCCAATGGGCACTCTACAGGTTAGCTTTCCGGAGTAAAGAATCCTTCCCTCTGACAGGTCACCAGGCCTCTCCCGAGACAGCGATGTTCCATCACTCATCTCCTCTGTGGGACCGATCCTCCCCTGGCTTCCTCTAGGTCAGAGCGGGTACCCTCACCTGGGCACCCTGGGACTCCAATGGGCGAATTGTAGACCCAGTTAAAGGTACTGGGCCTACCTGGAACACTGCAGCCTCGGGCCAAAGGTGCCCGAGACTCCTCGGCCAGTCATCGCACCCCCGAGGGGCTCACCCCTCTGGCTCCTCCACTCCAACACTCCTCCTTTCTTCTCCTTTCTTTTTTTTCTAAAGATGGCGTCTGCCCCTTATGTACCCTCTCCCGGCATGCACAGCAGGCTGACCACGCCCACTGTACCGCCGCCAAGAGAGGACACCATAAGGCGCAGCAATGCCACCCATGGCTCAACCTTGACCTGATATGGCAGTGCCACCTACAGGCCACAGGGAACCATACACCAGGCAGCATCACATAGGCAGAAGCAAATACCTAACAATAAAAGCGGTCCGAGCCTGGCTACCAGCTCAGACCAACCCCTAAATTTAGGCGCATAACACCCCTGAAAAGTAAAGTGGCGCTACATATATATATGTAGCACACGGATCCTTTTCCCCCTCTTACCTTCTCAAGCAGGGGGATAAGACACACCATGCCACATGCCCATGTCCTCTAGATTATAAAGGTCAGGCGGTGTTACATACTTGGGTCCGCAGCGAGTTGCTTCCTTCTGCAGGTTCTCCGCTCTATGCTAATAGAGGCGAGTCTTTATCTTTCCCAAATGAGGTCAATGTCCACACAACATATCAACTCCAACGTGAGTTTATTTTATCTTGCTTTCAGGAACCAGAGAGTTGAAGTGAGAAAAGGTTAGCAGATAGAAGTGGATTCAGGCACACTCTTGGCTTCGTAGCCACTCGGTCCCGAGAGGGTACAGCTCACCCGGATAGTCACTCAATAGCACTAGCAGCCAGCGTGATGTTGGAACAATGACTCAGTCACCTCCAAGGACCAAGTCAAGGAGATCCCTCCTGAACTTTCAACACTCCGCAGAGGCAGTCTGCGAAGTGAGGAATCCTTCCCTCCAACAGGTCACCAGGCCTTTCCCGAGTCAGCAATACTTTATTACTCGCCCTCTTGTTATGGGATCGATCCTCCCCTGGTTTCCTCCATGTCAGAGCGGTTACCCTCCCGCGGGTTCCCTGAGACTCCTCTTCGGTTGTAGACCCAGCTAAAGGTACTGGGCCTACCTGGAACTCTGTAGCCTCGGGCTGAAGGTGCCCAAGACTCCTCGATCAAGATGAGGCGCACCCCCCTCTGAGGGGTAGCTCCCTCCGGGCAGTGGGCCCCGAGAATTGGCTTCCGGGCATGGGCCCCGGGAATTGTCTCTCCTGTAATGGCGTCTGCCCCTTATATATCCTCTCCCGGCATGCACAGCAGGCCAGAATCGCCCACCAACGGCAGCCGAGAGAGGACATCCAATACCTACTCCATCACCTGTGGATCAACCCCCGGGCACTGGTGACAGCACCACCTATACAACCAAAGGGGAACTGCACGCCAGGTGACACAGCAGTCTGGCAGAGTCCAAATAATTAAGAGACCCGAGCCAACTATTGCTCTGGTCACCCCTAAATTTAGGTATAGCGGGGTTAAATTTGGGGACCCGCTACATATATATATATATATATACTATATAATTTGTGCTAATGCCAGAGTCAACACGATGGGCCCAGCTGCCTTTCCAGTAAAGTTCAATATCTGATTTCCTGATAGAAAGCATGCATTGTCTGCATTAAGGCCTGTGAATTATCCAGTAAAGTAACAGTGAGTGTCAGGGCAGCTGGACAATAGAGGAGGTTTCTTGTAGATTCAGTCACAGCTGCACAACCCTTTGTGTGCTGTGGATAGGACTCAGAAGATGAAATTGCAACATTTGCTTAATATCAGTTTACAGACATCCCTATGTTTTCTGTGCCTTTTCTGTATGGATGACTTAAAGTCAGCCTGAATTGAAAATAAAGTTTTGCTATCTTCTAGGGAACATCTAGAATTGTTAATTGTGCCCAAGCAGTACCCTGAAAAATGTACCTTGAATTCTTCCTGAAAAAAGCATTGTTCTTCCTATGTTAAGGGACTCCTATTCCTACCCAAATAGCTGTTTATTTACATTGTAGGGTTATTAATCACTTTGCAACTGCTTGCATTTTACTGCAGGCGGGTGGCTCGTACAGGCCCAATCTTGTATCTGTACGTTGGCAGTGTCTTTCAGGTTCAGGGTTTGCATGCGCAACTCCCCTAGCCGACACAGCGGGATTTTGTCAACAGATTTCAGCCAATGATTCATGGCTGTGACCTGCTGATAGGCTGTGTAACATTACAGCCCAGTGCCCTGTGTTGACAAACACAAAGGGCTCTGTACAGAGGGAATAATCTGTTTGTTTCCTCTCTCTGTAAAGCAGGGAGAAGGAACAAACAGATATTTAGTAAAACGCAGCTCATATTACACACATTGAAACTAGTTAGGCACACACTTAACCTTGATTACACTGAGAGGTTAGTATTATCACTAATTATTGTATAAGTGGCACTTGCAGTGGCGGCCTGTCCATTAGGTACGCACGGGCGCCGTCCCCCCTATCCATGCGTACAGCCCCCTAATCTACATACAGGGCACTGGACCATGGTTTCCAATGTAGGGGGGGGGGGGTGTTAAGCACATGATTAGAACCAGAGGCTCTACTAGGCTTCAAAAAAGAGTGGGCTTGGTGCGCTCTGAGCCCATTCAGGTGTGTGATAATTGCGAATGAATATTCGCTATTCTCACACTGATTCCCCTCCTAGTCAATCAGGAACAGGGATGAGCCGAACACCCCCCTGTTCGGTTCGCACCAGAACCTGCGAACAGACAAAATGTTCGTGTAAACTTTAGAACCCTATTAAATACAATGGACTCGAACGTTCGAAATCTAAAGTGTTAATTATAAAGGCTAATATGCAAGTTATTGTCCTAAAAAGTGTTTGGGGACCCGGGTCCTGCCCCAGGGGACATGTATCAATGCAAAAAGAAGTTTTAAAAACTGCCGTTTTTTCGGGAGCAGTGATTTTAATAATGCTTAAAATGAAAAAATAAAAGTGAAATATTCCTTTAAATTTCGTACCTGGGGGGTGTGTATGATATGCATGTGAAGTGGCGCATGTTTCCCGTGCTTAGAACTGTCCCTGCAAAAAGTGTCATTTTTGAAAGAAAAAAAATGCATTTAAAACTGACTCGCGGCTATTAATGAATTGTCGGCTCCCGGCAATACATACAAAAGTCATTGATAAAAAAAAAAAGCGTGGGGGTTCCCCAGAATTCAATTACCAGGCCCTTCAGATCTGGCATGGATTTTAAGGGGAACTCCACCCCAAGTTTAAAAAAAAAATGGCGTGGAGTCCCCCTAAAAATCCATACCAGACCCCTTATCCGAGCACGCAACCTGGCCGGCCGCAGGGGAAAAGGGGGGGACGAGAGAGCGGCCCCCCCTCCCTCCTGAACCGTACCAGGCCACATGCCCTCAACATGGGGAGGATGTCCCCATGTTGATGGGGACAAGGGCCTCATCCCCACAACCCTTGCCCGGTGGTTGTGGGGGTCTGCGGGCGGGGGGCTTATCGGAATCTGGAAGACCCCTTTAACAAAGGGGACCCCCAGATCCCGCCCCCCCCTATGTGAATTGGTAAGGGGTACGTTGTACCCCTACCATTTCACGAAGAAAGCGTAAAAAAATGTTTAAAAAAACACACAAACACCTTGAAAAAGTCCTTTATTTAAAAAAATAAATAAATAAACATTCCAGCGGTGAAATCCAGTGTCCCGCGGCGATCCCGATGTCCAGCGCTGTCCTTCATTGGTTGTGCCTGAGCGGACCTGATGGGGAACTCCCTCTCAGTATTTTAAATGTATAGACCCGCCCCTTCTAATGTTCCCCATCAGGTCCGCTCAGCGGGCGAGATGCAGAACATGAAAAGGGGCGGGTCTATACATGTATTACCAAAGTGAGAGCAGTTCCCCATCAGGTCCGCCCCCTCGGTATGTCGGACCCGCCTACGTCATTGGCTTGAGCGGGGAACTTCCTTCACTATGTAAATTTAAATTACACAGTGAAGGAAGTTCCCCGCTCAAGCCAATGACGTAGGCGGGTCTGACATACCGAGGAGGCGGACCTGATGGGGAACTGCTCTCACTTTGGTAATACATGTATAGACCCGCCCCTTCTCATGTTCCGCATCTGGTCCGCTGAGCGGACCTGATGGGGAACTTTAGAAGGGGCGGGTCTATACATTTAAAATACTGAGAGGGAGTTCCCCATCAGGTCCGCTCAGGCACAACCAATGACGGACAGCGCTGGACATCGGGATCGCCGCGGGACACTGGATTTCACCGCTGGAATGTTTTTGTTTTTTTTTCTTAATAAAGGACTTTTTCAAGGTGTTTGTGTGTTTTTTTAAACATTTTTTTACGCTTTCTTCGTGAAATGGTAGGGGTACAATGTACCCCTTACCAATTCACATAGGGGGGGGGGCCGGGATCTGGGGGTCCCCTTTGTTAAAGGGGTCTTCCAGATTCCGATAAGCCCCCCGCCCGCAGACCCCCACAACCACCGGGCAAGGGTTGTGGGGATGAGGCCCTTGTCCCCATCAACATAGGGACATCCTCCCCATGTTGAGGGCATGTGGCTTGGTACGGTTCAGGAGGGAGGGGGGGCCGCTCTCTCGTCCCCCCCTTTTCCCCTGCGGCCGGCCAGGTTGCGTGCTCGGATAAGGGGTCTGGTATGGATTTTTAGGGGGACTCCACGCCATTTTTTTTTAAAATTTGGGGTGGAGTTCCCCTTAAAATCCATGCCAGATCTGAAGGGCCTGGAATGGATATTTGGGGGAACCCCACGTCAATTTTTTTTTATTTGCGGCGGGGTTCCCCTTAATATCCATTCCAGACCAGAAGGGCCTGGTAATTGAATTCTGGGGAACCCCCACGCTTTTTTTTTATTTTTATCAATGACTTTTGTATGTATTGCCGGGAGCCGACAATTCATTAATAGCCGCGAGTCAGTTTTAAATGCATTTTTTTCTTTCAAAAATGACACTTTTTGCAGGGACAGTTCTAAGCACGGGAAACATGCGCCACTTCACATGCATATCATACACACCCCCCAGGTACGAAATTTAAAGGAATATTTCACTTTTATTTTTTCATTTTAAGCATTATTAAAATCACTGCTCCCGAAAAAACGGCCGTTTTTAAAACTTCTTTTTGCATTGATACATGTCCCCTGGGGCAGGACCCCGGTCCCCAAACACTTTTTAGGACAATAACTTGCATATTAGCCTTTATAATTAACACTTTAGATTTCTCCCATAGATTTTTCGAATTTGCCGCGAACACCCCAATTTGTTCGTTGTTCGGCGAACGGGCGAACAGGCAATGTTCGAGTCGAACATGAGTTCGACCCGAACTCGAAGCTCATCCCTAATCAGGAAGCAGATCGTGAGACCAGTTTCCTGATTGGCCTGAAAGAAAAAGCGATGTTATTGGTCAAGGGGGAGGAGGAGGAGGAAGAAGACGCGCGGCCAAGGGAGAAGCAAGGGGAAGAACGATGGACCCACCAGCCGCCACTCCAGGGATAGCTCACCATCCAGCATCCGGCTCACCCATCCAGCACTCCCTAGGTCAAGGAAGGGAGATTGGAGTCTGGGCAGGACAGAGGTAATGAGGCCGTCCGTCTCCTGTGGCGGCGGCGGTGGGGGTGTTCCCTGTGTTCCCCGCATTAATGTCCGTCTCCTGCCAACGGGGGGGTTGTTGCTGGTCACTGGTGATTTCATTGTCAGTTAGTTAGTTAGTTAGTTAGTGTACTTCCCAGCCAGCATCAGTTAATGTCAGATTGTCTGCCGCACTATCACAGTCCCTCTATAAGTCATTGATCACCGCCATTACTAGTATAAAGAAAAATACAAATTCCAGTATACAGTATATACCATAGTTTGTAGATGCTATAGCTTTTACACAAACCAATCAATATACACTTATTGCGTTTTTTTTTACAAAATACATGTAGCAGAATACATTTTGGCCTACACTTATGAAGAAGTTGGACTTTTTTTTTTTTATATTGGATATGTTTTATAGCAAAAAGTAAAAAAAAGGTTGGTCTTTTTTGGTTTATATAATAAAAAAGAAAGAACCCAGTGGTGATCAAATACCACCAAAAGAAAGCTCTATTTCAGTCTTGCATGACCAAGCAATTACCAGTTAAAGTAGCGCAGTGCTAAATAGCATAAAATGGCCTGGTCATAAAGGAAAGCAAGTGCATCAATTATGACTCTGACTGCTAGTCTAATAATATTTGGAGTGGCATCACTACCGTGCTGCTCACTGTTCTCCTTGCTGGGGAGGAAGCTGCACCTGCAGATCTTAACTGCAAGAATTTCCCTGCTATTGCTTCATTCATTCTGTGAATCTATGTTTTCTGAATCTCTCTGGTTTCTACATAAAGTGTTACTAAGACCCTGCAACTACTATATCTGGTTTCCTACAGTACACAGAACATGGAAATAAAATTATTTACGTTAATATAAACTGCTAAATAACTTTTCTCATCAGCAGTATATATAGCAGTCTTATGACTTCTATCAGTGTCCGGCTGAGCACTGGTTAATACTTGTGGGAGGAGTTTTCATTTTCCTTGACTGTCCTATGAGACTGCATGACCCTTGACTTTCTGCCTGGACAGTGCTGATTGGCCCTGTGCTGATTACATGCACCCACCCCCCCCACCCCCACAAAAAAAAGAGCATGTGAAGAGTGCCTCTTAAGGCTCTGTTCCATCAGCAGATGGATTGGGAACAGTAAAAGAAGGGGAGAATCAGAGAAGGCAGGATCAAACAGCCTTTTTACACAATGCGGAGGATTAATTCCTTAGGTTCCACAGTGAGTAAAACAAGCATGCTTTACTGCATGTACAGACTGATGTTACTGTTGTGGTTTTAGTAATACTTTAAATATTCTTCCATAAGTCAACAGATCATCAATCATTGGAAGCCATCCTCTACAAAGTTGGCCACCTCCACACAGAGTGGAAAAAGGCATTGTAAGACAAAAACATGGAAAAGATTAGCTGCAGGTAGCCTACATGCAATACTGCAGACTTGTCCTCCTACTGGTGACTGGTGTCCCCTTAATTACTTTTTCGAATACAACTTCCACAGTTCAGGCCCTCCAGGCATGGTTGAAAAGCTCCCATTTTTTTAAATATGCATATTGTAAATTTACATGGAACATCCTGATCTTCATGTTCTTATTCCCACGTTGACTTTGATCACCTTTGATGGCTGTCATTGGGTATCCATAAATGCAGCTGCATTTTGTCTCTGATTTGACATCCGATGTGGCCTTCATACACTTGTATGTAGGTGAATGAACATTCAATGATGGCTAAAGACAACTGGATTGAGGGAGTGGAGACCCTGGATATTCATACCTGTTACACCTGAAGACTAAATTTAAATTCCACCCCCTCTTCTAATGCAAATTGTAGCTTTAAAGAAATAATAATAAAATATAACATAGTACTTTATGTCTTTCATGTCAAAATGATGTAGCAGAATAATTACCAGTAATTTAAGCAAACAGTATGCATACTTGTCAATATTGTAAAGTGCAGTTTTATATGAGACATCTATTCCATAAATCCATAATGACATAGTCTTTGATGAGATGTTAAGCACACGATCTGCCTAAGTTCATATTTCATAATGAAATAGTGCTAGCACAGTACGCGTTAAGTCTTATTCTATATAATTAGAATCTTTCAATTGGGGTTTCTTTTTTTCTTTGTCTTTTCCTAGAATGGCCGTGCAACATATGCAACATTTTATGAGCCATTCCTTTTATTTATTTATTTTTACTGTAAATAATCTGAATTAATATTATGTTACAGTTAATTACAATTTGATAAAATACTGTAGTATGCAAATAGCTAACAACAGCAAAATGCAGAAACCACTTGTTACTTTATTTTTTTAATTTTTTTATGACCTACTTTTGTTAAAGAGCTGCTCCAACGTCTAAATATATAGCTGAAACTTTTAGTGGAAAAAGCCAAATGCCAATAGTATAACATTGTATAACACACATATGACTCACATTGGGAATGTTGATCTGTTGGTTGTCAAGAATCCCTTTTATTATATATATATATATATATATATATATATATATATATATATATATATATATATATATATTATACATTATTCCTAAAGGTCTACGGCAGCATCATCTTTTTTTTTTCTGCTTGTTTGTTATAGAGTTGAAACGCAGTTTATGAAAACCCTGCTGTTCCAACATTGAACAGAGAAGCCTGTGTAAAATCTTCTTCTCATGCTGGCTGTGTTTTGGCTCTGTGCAAGACTTCTCCCCCGAGCTCACCCTTCCCTTTATGGTAGCAGAGCAAAAGACCAATCAGAGAGCAGGAGATCTATCCAAGAAATCTCATAGACTGTAATGCAGAGCACTTGGTATCATGGTCCAAAGCAGCATCTCTATAATGCAGGAATTTAGTTTCTGAACTACAAATCCAGATAAACTCTAGGAGGAGGAGGAGGGTATTGGGCTGCTACATTACACACTGGGGCATGTACTCCCTTGGAGAGACTGCTGCAGAACTCGCTTGGAGAGAATATCTGCAGAACTACAGATCCCAGTAGACAGGGAGACACCGGAAGGAGGAGCCTGGATCTTTTTGCTGTACTGTCTGGGAAAGTTTATGGCTTTTGTGTCCAGGATCCCAAGGAGATCTCTGTCAATCTGCTCCTCCCACCTAAAAGCAGGTTAGAAAGGGAAACTTGGTGCCAGATGGAGGAAGGACGTGGACGTCCAGGCTAGAGTGCTAAGACCACTGGCTCTCGCCTTTCAGTGCAAGCATGAGCAGCAAGCAGCCTTATCAGCCACACAGAGTGGGTTCACCAGTTTTCATCTGCATCTACAGCCATACAGAGCAGGTTTGCTGGAGTAAAGCCATCAATCTATCAGGGGCCCCTTCACGGTCGGTACCCACAGCTGAAGCACAAAATTGGTGAGTGGCTTACCAACCCACCAAGCACTCTGCACTACAAAACCAAGCAAATCAAGGCTCTAGCCAAAACAGTTTGCCATCCGGTTCCTTAGATACTACTGACTCATGCAGCATGCCTCTGAGCAGTGCCACATCACCTGTTCTAGATTACCCTATTAGCTTAGATCCACTTAAAGGGACATTAAAGGTTCCCGTTTAAAAAAAAAAAAAAATAACAAACATGTTATACTTACCTCCACTGTGCAGCTCGTTTTGCCCCGATCCTGGTTTTCTTGGGTCCCTTGGTGGCTGTCTCGGCACCTCCCCACAAGAACTAACCCCCTTGAGCTCTCTCCCACTGGGGTTAGTTCTTGCGGGCGCGATCCCGTGATACAGCCAGAGGCTATAGCTGCAGGCTGTATCACTCGGCCCCGCCCCCCGGTGTCATTAGATGTGGTTGACAGCAACGCGAGCCAATGGCTGCGCTGCTATCAATCCATCCGATCTAGCCAATCAACGGCCAGACTGAGTGGAGAAGAGGACGTCGGGGGCGAGCGCAGCAGGTGAACGGGCTCAGGTAAGTAAAACGGGGGGGAGGGGCTGGGGGAACCGTCATTGCCAGTTCTCCCACGCTATCAAAAAATAAATACTGTGATTATGACTGCTGCAAACACCAATAAGAAAATCTGTGGTTCTAAAGTGTATGAGAATAGTGATGATGTTGCGCTGTCAACAATGAACAATTCATATACTGTACAGTAAGACAATGTACATAAATACATATATAAAAGTGACTACGTTGAAAAAGTACTTCTGTAATATCCACAAATATAAAAAAATATATATATATTAGGGCTGATACTGATTAAAATTTTCGTGTTCGATTTTTTTTTTTTTTTATCGATTAATCGACTAATTTCAATTAATTATAACGCACATACAGATCCAACTACTTTTAGTGGATCTCCTTGCATTGCAACTCTCCCCCACTGTAATATCCACAGACATCTCCCCACTGTAATATCCACAGACATCTCCCCCACTGTAATATCCACAGACATCTCCCCACTGTAATATCCACAGACATCTCCCCCACTGTAATATCCACAATCTCCCCCACTGTAATATCCACAGACATCTCCCCCACTGTAATATCCACAATCACCCCCACTGTAATATCCACAATCTCCCCCACTGTAATACCCACAGACATCTCCCCACTGTAATATCCACAGACATCTCCCCACTGTAATATCCACAGACATCTCCCCCACTGTAATATCCACAATCACCCCCACTGTAATATTCACAATCTCCCGCACTGTAATATCCACAGACATCTCCCCCACTGTAATATCCACAATCACCCCCACTGTAATATCCACAATCTCCCCCACTGTAATATCCACAGACATCTCCCCACTCTAATATCCACAGACATCTCCCCCACTGTAATATCCACAGACATCTCCCCACTGTAATCCACAGACATCTCCCCACTGTAATATGGTCCACATCTCCCCCACTGTATAGGAAGATTAGTGCTTGCTTAGAGAAGCCGGCCGAACACAAGCAGTTGAGGCCTGGTGATGACGTCAGCGCGCCGCTCTAGGCTCACCTAGGCCACCGCCGGGTGGACCAAGATGGCCACCGCTCTGGGAGCTAGGCTGAAGCCACGGCCTTTCCTATGGCCGAGGCAGCAGCGGAGCTCCGTCATTGCACCACTAGTACCGATCAAAAGAATTTTGATAGTTTAAAAAAATTAACGATTAATCGAGGAATTAATTGTTAATTTCCGCAGCCCTAATATATATATATATATATATATATATAAAGTCCCAATAGTGCCAATAAAGTGCAAAGTGATTGTAGTGCTCTAATTCTTCCTCATTACAAATGGTGAATAAGGGTGATGGTGTGCCTCGTTATAGTGTATATGATGCCTTAGTGCTCACAGGCCTCTCACCTTACTGCTGTAAGGTAACAGTATTGTCTCATGTCTCATGGACAATCCTTAGATCTCAACCTTTTCCTGGGGATCTCTCTGTAATGAATGCTGTCCATGGGACAGGATGTATGGCAATACCTCCTTGGGTGTAATCTCAGTGTTCCTCCTATTCACCTCCACCCGTGGTTATGGTATATAGACAAAGGTGCTCCAATAGTGTGATAAAGTTTCACAAGGTTTTTATTGTAAAAATGGCTAAAATATTACTCACATAAATAAGCTTTTGCAAGGCATTAAAATCCACGAGCGGCGAGCTGGTACTCCTACGTCACTTCTGGTCTATCTATGGCCCAATCACGAGGCGTATTGTCACGTGTCACATGACTTCATCAGTGGATAACAACAGATAGAGATGGTGTCCTTATATATTATAATGGGAATTTATATGCTTGTGGCCATTTTCCCATTGAAGTCTACCATTGAAGCGGCCATTTTCATGTGGCCCGCCATATTGAACACGGGAATCGGTGGCCATTTTCAGATAGTTTCCAATTATTTAAATATTCATTATACCAATTGACCAAAGCGGACATCTTTCCTTAGAAATTTAGGTCATTATCAAGCTGGATGATAATAATATAATATAAATATATAATCCTTTCAAACTAAAAGATGACGTGGACACATAATTAATAAACGACAGCCTAATGGTTGAAAAGACTAGGTGAATAATAAAATTCAAAATTCTAAAATATAAAAAATATATATAAAACGAGCACAGATATACCGGAACTGGTGCAGGTACTGAACATCAGAACCAATTGCCATAACAACTCAATGAATAAATAAATAAATGTAAATATTGATATATAAACCACACACATGTGTTTAGAACCAGAATAGATACCCAAAATAGAGTAAAATTACTACGAAGAAGGTGCAATAAAAATGTAATAAAATCGAATAAAACTAGAAATCAAAAGTGATATGTAACAAATATATGAAAGAGATATGGAATGATGATATATGTAAGTAAATAGTGTGAAATCGGGGTAGTCCAGAGAATAGGGATGAGCCGAACACCCCCCAGTTCGATTTGCATCAGAACATGCGAACAGACAATACATTTTTTCGAACATCCAAACACTGTTAAAGTCTATGGGACTCGAACATGAAAAATCTAAAGTGCTAATTTTAAAGGCTTACATGCAAGTTATTGTCATAAAAAGTGTTTGGGGGACCCGGGTCCTGCCCCAGGGGACATGTATGCAAAGAAGTTTTAAAAACTGCAGTTTTTTCGGGATCAGTGATTTTAATAATGCTTGAAGAGGAAGTAAACCCGGTATTTAAAAAAAAAAAAAACCCTGCAAAAGAAAGGCATAATGAGCTAGTATGCATAGCATACTAGCTCATTATGAATGACTTACCTGAGATCAAAGCCCCCGAACTGCTTCTTGTTCCCCTCCGCCGCCGCCGCCATCTTGCCTCGATGTCCCTTCTGTGTATCGCCGCTCTGGCGCTGTGATTGGCCGGAGCGGCGATGACGTCACACGCATGCGCGCGGGGCCGGCATTCTCCCATTCAGAAAACCGGCACCGCTCAGTGCGCCTGCACCGTTGTCTACGGCGCGCAGCAGGGTTTTCTGCAAATATACTCTTAACCGTGTAGGTTAAGGAGATATTTCTTGCACCTATAGGTAAGCCTTAATCTTTATTGTTTAAAGTGAAACAATAAAAGTGAAATATTCCTTTTAAATTACGTACCTAGGGGGTGTTTATAGTATGCCTGTAAAGTAGTGCTTGTTTCCCGTGCTTAGAACTGTTCCTGCACAAAATGTAATTTCTGAAGGAAAAAAAGTCATTTAAAAGCACTTGCGGCTATAATTAATTGTTGGCTCCCGGCAATACAGAGAAAAGTCATTGATAAAAAAAAAAAAAAATGCGTGGGGGTCCCCCCAAATTTAATTACCAGGCCCTTCAGGTCTGGTATGGATATTAAGGGGAACCCTGCATCAAATAAAAAAAAATTATGTGGGGTTCCCCCCAAATATCCATACCAGACCCTTTATCCGAGCATGCAACCTGGCAGGCCACAGGAAAAGAGGGGGGACAAGAGAGCGGTCCCTCCCCCTCCTGAACCATACCAGGCCCCATGCCCTCAACATGGGGAGGATGCTTTGGGGGTCTGTGACCCCTCAAAGCACCATGTCCCCATGTTGATGGGGACAAGGGCCTCATCCCACAACCCTTTGCACAGAGGTTGTGGGGGTCTGCGGGGGGGGGGCTTATCGGAATCTGGAAGACCCATTTAACAAAGGGAACCCCCAGATCCTGGCCACCCTATCTGAATTGGTAAGGGGTACATTGTACCCCTACCATTTAACAAAGAAAGTGTAAAAAAATTGTAAAAAAACACACAGACATCGTTGGGATAAGTCCTTTATTAAAAAATAAAAAAATAAAATAAAGATTTCAGCGGTGGTAATCCACTCTCGGTCTCCACTCCAACGCTGTCGGTATCCTGCGATGGTTGATCTCCTCTCCGTGGTCCGGCGATGGATGATCTCTCCTCTCCAGGTCCAGGCTCCAACGATGATGTCCAGCGCAGCAAGGAACAGCAAGCATCCTGTCTCCACCAGAGGGACCCCGGGAATACCGGCAGCTTGACAGGTCTCTTATGTAGCTGAGGACGGGGCCACCCGTCACGTGACCCCGTCCCCCTCTAACGCAAGGGGAAACCTGGGCTTCCCCAGTGACATGCGGGTGATCCCGCCCCCCTCTGATGTAAAGCAGTTTTCCATCAACATTTTTTTTTTATTTGACGCAGGGTTCCCCTTAATATCCATACCAGACCTAAAGGGCCTAGTAATTGAATTTGGGGGGACCCCCACACATTTTTTTTGTTTTATCAATGACTTTCAATGACTTTTCTCTGTAGTGCTTTTAAATTACTTTTTTTTCTTCAGAAATGACACTTTGTGCAGGGACAGATCTAAGGACGGGAAACAAGTGCTTCTTTACAGGCATACTATACGCAAGTTTGCATTGATACATGTCCCCTGGGGCAGGACCCAGGTCCCCAAACACTTTTTATGACAATAACTTGCATATAAGCCTTTAAAATTAGCGCTTTAGATTTCTCCCATAGACTTTTACAGGGTGTTCGCGGCTTTTTGAATTTGCCGCGAACACCCCAAATTGTTCGCTGTTCGGCAAACGGGCGAACAGGCAATGTTCGAGTCGAACATGAGTTCCACCTGAACTCGAAGCTCATCCCTACTAGAGAACAATCTTGAAAGTGAATCGTAAAAACCCTCTAGTGGGCAGATATAGATTTAAAGGGATAGTGGGTCGATATGCAATCAAAAATCATTAATAAAGCAATTTAAGTCGAACTCCACATTTAATCCATGGGGTGTAAGAGTATCCATTAAGAAGATCCATTTGGATTCTAATTGACTTATGCCCTGTACACACGATCGGTTTTACCGATGAAAACAGACCGAAGGACTTTTTTCATCGGACAAACCGATCGTGTATGGGCCCCATCTGTCTTTTTTCCATCGGTGAGAAAAAATAGAACATGTTTTAAATTTATCCGATGGGAAAAAAAACGATCGTCTGTGTGGAACTCCTTCATCGGTGAGAAAAAACCCACGCATGCTCAGAATCAAGTCGACGCATGCTAAGAAGCATTGAACTTATTTTTTCTCGGCTCGTCGGAGTGTTTTATATCACGGCGTTTGGGGCGGTCGGATTTTTGACTGATGGTGTGTAGGCAAGACTGATGGAAGTCAGCTTCATGGGAATTCCGATGGAAAAATCCATCGGATTTGAATCCATAGGAAATCCGATCATGTGTACAGGGCTTTAGAGTTCTTATTTTATAGCTACCTCGCCAGTGTTTGGTGTAGGGTACTATGCCCCAAAATTTGAGATGGGAGGGATCTCTGTTTTGAATTTTATCGAAATGCTTAGATACACTATGTTTATCATATCTATTCTGAATGTTTTGGACATGTTCTTTAATCCGAAATTCTTAATAGTCTCTTTGTGCCTCCAATATACTGAAGTCCACAGCTGCATTTGATGACGTACAGTGCACCCTTCTGTGTTATAGCCCAAAAAATCTTTCATTACAAATTTGATTCCTGTACTGGTTGATTTACAACTTGATTTCTTTTCATTGTGGCGTTTGGTACGTATACACGCATAACATCTCTCGCATGGGTTAAAGCTTTTCTCTGTAAAGAAGGTAAAGCCAATCAATTACATTTTTAACTACTATATCTTGAATAGTGGGTACCCTTGTATACACAAATTTGGGTTTATGAGGTAAAATATTATATAAATGACAATCAGACTGCAGTATATGCTAATGACGTTTTATGATTTTTTTCTATTTTCTTATACTGTATATTGTAATGTAAGATGATTGGTACTTGATGTGAGTATTGGTCCGGTGACTTATTCTTCGTGACTAATGCCATTCTGTCCGTTGATGCTACTTCTGTTATTCTTTCTTCAATGAAGGTCTTTTCATATCCCTTGTCTATGAATCTATATCCCATTCTGTTGGCTTGTTCCATATAATCTCCAATTCTGGTGAAATTGCGTCTAAATCGCATGAGTTGGCCTTTGGGTATGTTATACAGCCAATTAGTGTGATGGCAATTTTGCATCAGGAGCTAGCTATTTCGGTCAACATTTTTAACCCCTTCCTTACCGAGTCATTGTAAAATGACGTCGGCAGGAACCTTCCCTCCCTCCGGGTGGACGTCATATGATGTCCTGGGCTTCCCGGGTGGCTAGGGGCCGCGATGTCCGCCGGGCATCCCGCGATTGCCCGCGATCACAGCAGGACCGTGGATCTGTGTGTGTAAACACACAGATCCATGTCCTGTCAGAGGAGAGGAGACCGATGTGTGTTCCCAGTAAAGAGGAACACACATCAGTCTCCTCCCCTTGTGAGTCCCCTCCCCCTACAGTTAGAATCACTCCCTAGGGAATATATTTAACCCCTTGATCACCCCCTAGTGTTAACCCCTTCCCTGCCAGTCACATTTACACAGTAATCAGTGCAGTTTTATAGCACTAATCGCTATATAAATGTGAATGGTCCCAAAAACATGTCAAAAGTGTCCGATATGTCCGTCGCAATGTCACGGTCACAATAAAAATCGCAGATCGCCGCCATTACTAGTAAAAAAATCAAAACAAATAAAAATGGCATAAATCTATCCCCTATTTTGTAGATGCTATAACTTTTGCGAAAACTAATCAATATATGCTTATTACGATTTTTTTTTACCAAAAATATGTAGAAGAATACATATCGGCCTAAACTGAGGAAAAAAATATATTTTTTTTTCAAAATTGTGATATTTCTAATAGCAAAAAGTTAAAAATATTGTGTTTTTTTCAAAATTGTCGCTCTTCTTTTGTTTATAGCACAAAAAAAAAAATCGCAGAGGTGATCAAATACCACCAAACAAAAGCTCTATTTGTGGGGAAAAAAACCATAAAGATTTAATTTGGGCACAGTGTTGCATGACCGCGCAATTGTCATTTAAAGTGCGACAGCGCTGAAAACGAAAAATTGGTCTGGGCAGGAAGGGGATGAAAATGCCCTGTATTGAAGTGGTTAAATTGCGTTTTTGTAGTCAATGCATTATTATCTTGAATAATTTCTAAATCAAGGAAAGGGATATTTTTATCTTGTATTTCCCAAGAAAATTTTTATGTTTCTACAATTAATGTTCAAGGATTTAAGGAATTGTTGTAGTTGGCTTTGATTAATTTTCCACAGAATCAATACATCATCGAAACACTGAAGTCCTGCAGGCAGACTTGGACTTAAAGGCACTCCAGGGTCTAAGGCAGCATAGCCTCCGGGGGTTTATACTTTCTATTTCTGGTTGCCCTTATGGTACTCTAGGTGACTCTGTTATAGTTTAGGCTGATTGGTAAATCTTGGGCCCAGTTACCCTCGTAATTATCCTGTGTATTAAGTGTGTCACTACCATTGTTATTTATTTCACCCCTCATCTCTGTCTACCTTTACCTACTTTATTTTATTAACAATATATTTTGTTCATTTCACTAAATGGTCTGGTACTTTAGTTCTTTAAACTAAATTTTAACTGGGTACCAATGTCAACGTCAGTGATTCCTCTGTGAAATTGTTTGTTTGGGTACTCAGCCTGGTGTGTCAGAAGGTCAGGGCCAACAATAGAGCACCCATCTTGACTAGTGGCTCCTTCTGGGGGTAGCACTACATGTGGGGACCCATCTTGGATGCCTCTGTTCTGCAGTTATGGCCTTAGTCTCTGGAAATAGAGTGCCTATACTTTATCTAAAGACAGATCAGGATGCCTTCCCGCACTCTTGGAATGGAGAAAGGGGGTCCCTGCATGCTTTTAGGGGTCCAGTCTACAACTGACTAATGACACTGAAGTCATTTGATACAGATGAGAATGTCAGATCTGAATCAAGAGAGCTCCCTCAGTTTCTTTAGGAGCAGACTTCTTTGCTGCTTTCGGGGATTTTAAGACTAGATGCAATCAGACCAGTACCATTCCTATTTGGGCTGGCTACAGATGGCTAAGGTTCTTCTCAGGGGAGCAGACAGTGCCAAAAGAGGAGGAAGAGTATGAAACCTGGATGGAGCAAGCTCTGCAGGCCCTTGAGGAATGGTATATCCCTAAAGTCCAAAATAAATCAATCAATTACATTTTGTTGATTCATTTCAGGATTTTGTTTAGTTTCATTTAATTTTATTTAATTTAATTTCCTTTCGTTTCATTTATTAGTTTTCTAACAAATTCCAAATATTCGTAATGATTTGAATTCGGATCAGTCGAAAAATGATCGATCGATTTGAATTCTGTGTGAACAATTGCTGGCTGTTAGGGAGAGGGGCAAGAAGCTGGCCGCCATGTCCTTAAAGCGGAGGTTCCGCCGATTTTTTTTTTAAAAACCAGCAGCTACAAATACTGCAGCTTCTGACTTATAAAATATAGACACTTACCTGTCCAGCGTGCCTGCGATGTTGGCAGCAGAGGTCAAGCAATCGCTCGTCTCTCGGCTGCACCTGCCGCCATGCTTGGTGAGGGAATCGGGAAGTGAAGCGTTGCGGCTTCACTGCCCGGTTCCCTACTGCGCATGCGCGAGTAGCGTGGCACGCCGTAACTGGTCCCCGCTCTCTCCTGGGAACAGTGTATTTCCCAGGAGACAGCAGGGGGGTGCGGGTAGGGGCTTGTCTGCCACAGGAGTCTATTCCCGGAAGTGGGTGCAAATACAAAGACAGGTATCTGCACCCCCCTCCCCCCTGAAAGGTGCCAAATGTCACACCGGAGGGGGGGAGGGTTCCATTTTTGGTTGGAACTCCGCTTTAACAACCAATGACTCATCAGCTGTCAGCGGTCTTCCCCACTGACAGCTGAAATGTACACAAAAAAAATACCGGCAATAGAAAATTCAGAAAAAAAAAGCATGGGGTCCCCCTCCAATCCATACCAGGCTCTTCGGTTCTGCTTTGGATTTTAAGGGGAACCCCACTCCAAAAAAACAGGAGCATGCTGGGTCAGTGATGTCACAAGGGGACGGACTCACCCGCTGACATCATTGGGTTTTAGAGGAAACTAAGTCAAGTACTGTGCCGCCCACTACTGGTAAGAGCTGCTGTGGGGACACTTCAGGGTGCAATGTCAAAGGAGAGAGACTTCATCTGACATTACCGCAGAGGTTCTGAAGGCATTACAGAAACTTCTGGTCATTTCCTCTAGGTGAAGCCACGTGGGAGGTGGCGTAACTAGTAGAGACGGAGCCCGGCGGTGGAACCTGACGCAACAAGTGAGATACACCTGATGGATTTTATATCAATGTTTTTATATTCTGAAATAAATGTGAGTTGAATATTAGCTAGGGTGGTGAGGTTCTATTTTTAATCCCCTTGGTACTCTGAAGCATTTCTGTTTCTATGTCGCTGTGGAACTACCGGCAAAGACTGAGGAGCCAAAGTTGAACCAGTTCACTGGGAGGTCACTCTATTTGCTGTGGAGCTTTATCTATCTAGAGGGACCATAAGGAACTACCCAGGACCACAGTGGAGCATTCCCCATAGGAGAGGTGCACAGTGTGCAAAAGTGTGTTTGAACTCCTGCCGGGTCTTGCAATGAGGTGAGCGAGCATTGCACGCGGTGGTGGGAGCACTGTTGTTGGCAGAGCAGTGAAGCATGTGGAAACAGCCTTTTTTTCTTGTATTTCATTTTATTTGCTTTTTAGCAGAAGAATTGTCACTTATATTGATGTATGGACGTTTTTCATTGAGCAGTATTCACCTGTATTTTTTTTATGGACATTTTTCATTGAATACCATTTTTTTCTAATGTTGATTTTTACATTAATTATTTGAGTATATCACATATGCAGCACTGTCACATTCACTTTATTATCTTATTTTCTATGTGGGAACACTTAGGTGACAGCAGCAGCATTTATTAATTTTTTCAGCAGTTTTCTCTTTAGTGTTAGTCTATTGATTAGCAGCGCGCAACTACCTTTCCTCTTAAAGTCAAGTACTGTGCTCCCGGTAAGAGCTGCTGCGGGGAAGTTGGACACTTCAGGGTGCAATGTCAAAAGAGAGAGCTTTCACCTGACATTACCGCAGAGGTTCTGAAGTCATTACAGAAACTGCTGCCTGAAGAGCCGCCACAGGAGCTTAAGGCACCCAAGCAAGCTCTCTCACCCGACCAGCAGCCTAACTTGTACTCTTGGGCATCAGGCATCCGACGTCATAGGGGCAATGCATACCAATCTCCCAGGACCTCAGCTAAACAGTTACGATTACAGAAACAGAAGAAGAAGTAAATAAAGGTGCAAGCTGCTGTGCCAGCTCCAAACAAATTTCCCAATCAGCTGGTAGGCACTTCACCTATAGTCCCGATTCAAGTGAAGGGGATCTATGCTAAGGCTCTGCTGGACACAGAGGCTCAAGTAATACTACTGTATTGAGACTTTTATGACAAGTATTTGAAACATATACTCCTGTGGAAGTTGGAAGGTTTGGAGATTTGGGGTATTGGAACACAGGAGTTCCAATATGATGGGTACCTACCTAAAATGTAGTTCCTTGCTGATAGGGACAAGCATGATTTGGTGAGAAGACTATTTACCCCAATAGCCATGAAAGACAATCCTTCTACTAAAGACATTCACCCTTTTTTACATCAGGCCCACCAACGAGTCTTATGGAAAAGAACAACACACTCCTGCGCTAGTGTCATGATCAGTGTCATTGCCTGGGTCACCTGCTGGTGGTGCTATTGCTTTCAGCACCAAAGGGTGCAGTTCTGGTGGCCACCAGCGGGTGTCTCCCATTTGTCTGGAGCCGAAATCATCTCCTGCAATCAGGCGTCACCTGAGACTGATTGCAGGAGGTGTGTATAAATACCCAGCAGACACTAAAGCATTTGCTCTGGTATTGTCTTGGAACCCAGACCTGTATGCCTGAACCTGAACCTGAACCTGAACCTGAACCTTGTGACCTGTTATCTGTACCTTGTATCCTGTGTTCCTGAACCCTGCATCCATCCCTGGACCCCTGCCTCTGTACCTTGTATCCTGTGTTCCTGAACCCTGCATCCATCCCTGGACCCCTGTCTTGCAGACTCATCCCTTCCTCCTGTTGTCCCTTCCAGCTCCCTGTTCAATCGGACTGATCTCTCGTGTATGACCCTGGCTTGATTACATTTACGCTTTAATCTCTAAACTGTATTTACGTTGGTGTAGGGAGTTGTTTTGTGTGTCACTGTGGTTGTTTGCTGGTTGCCTTTATTGTTTTAGGAATTATCCTTTCAATAAACTCATATATATATTTACTTACCTTGTGCCTAGTTCCTTTAGTGCAGCCCACTGATCTGCGTACCCTGTGCTGGATGCCGTGTTAGGCATCCGTGACAGCTAGAGTCAGCTGACTATGTAGTGTCACAGGTGCCTGGTCAAATCCTGGATAATCTTATAGATGCCTTGCTACTCTCTAGGACTGGGGTTGTCCCAACAGTGCTGTGAGAATATATAAAAAAAAAAAAAGAGGGAGCACTGGTCTAGTGCATTATCCAACTGATTTATTAAAGATATGAATAAAATCATAAAGATGTCTACTCACAAACATAAGTTTAAAACACGGTCATCGAGGGGGGGGGGGGGTTAGGGACTTTAAATGAGGTGCATATGTTGTGCACCTCCATCTCTAATTCGAAAAAGTAAATGGAAGTTTGGGACTTTGAGTGAGACTGTAGACATGGTGTAGGTAAAAATTGTACATGTTTATTCAAAATAAACGCATGACACATCTCCAAACAGAAATCACATGGAAGGAAAAACATTCTGGTTGATTCAATTCCCTAGAGTTACACACACATAAGTATAGGTATGCACAATATAAGCAACAAGGTACATCAGTGTGTGACCAG
Source organism: Rana muscosa (assembly GCA_029206835.1). Classification (NCBI taxonomy): domain Eukaryota; kingdom Metazoa; phylum Chordata; class Amphibia; order Anura; family Ranidae; genus Rana; species Rana muscosa. The sequence continues at coordinate 212,734,628 of CM055124.1, read as the reverse complement.
GTGCCACATAGTGATCCGTATGGATAATGGAATACATTCAGTGAATTACATATCTACAGATATCACATGGCAACAAGCGCTAAAAACATAAAAAAATTGGCATATAAAACCAGTAAAAGCATAGGTAAATGATTATGTTGTCAACTGAGTTGATGCATTTTCTGATGTCTGACTCGTTTCGTGTATAAGTTACACTCTTCAGGGGCTAGTGCTCAGGACATCTAAAAAATATATAATGAAGTGCAAATAACTAAATCTGGTTGCTGGTCAAAGGAAATAGATGATGGAACATAAGAGCCCATCTTGAGTACTTACATGGAATCTGGTACAATGGGTATGGTGCATATGGAGCCCTGACCAAAGATAGGTCCGTCATGGGAGCTGAGGTGATATATAGCCGCACTTAGGCACTTAGGCGGGGTGTACTATTGCAGCCCTCCCAAGGACACCAGAACATCAGGCCACATGTGTGGCTATCACGGTCATCAGGCCACATGTGTGGCTATCACGTTTTTAGAAGGACTGGCCTTCTTCTTCAGAGCCTCGCTCTGAGGCTCTGAAGAAGGCCAGTCCTTCGAAACGCATCAACCCTGCCCTCCCAGGCTTGGTGATTCAAGCAACCGATGAGAGGTAGCCACACATATGGCCTGACAAGCGTGTTTTTAACTTATGTTTGTGAGTAGACATCTTTATGATTTTATTCATATCTTTTAATAAAACTGTTGGATAATGAACTAGGCCAGTGAGCCCTCTTTTCTTTTTCTTTTCCCATCAACAAGTCCTGTAGGAACAGAAAGCCAAAATTGAAGGGATAGGGAAGCTCTGGGGATTCAAATCTCAAGAAAAAATGCTGCAACTTGGAGAAATCGCTTTCTTGCGAGCCACTGTCAATCAAAGCTAGGACCAGCCCAAGCACTTTGTTGTCTTTAAAGCCAATATACAGGGAGAGGACGTGGGGGGTGGAACAGATTCCCAAGGTAATGTCCACCAAGGGCTGGCAGCCAAATCATGGGAAGATTCCTGTCAGTGTCTGGAACAATACCGTCCTCCCAGTCAGGCTAAAATCTTGGATGTTGCTTGGGGAGGTTAACGCAGCAACGTCAGTAGCACCATCCGGTCTAGTGGGGGGAGCCTCGGGTAAGACCCCCATAAGACAAATTTTACCTTTGAGGCTCCCTGCTTAATTAAGGGCTCCTTCAGGGGTAGCACTACATAAATATACAGTTGAAAGTGTTGGATACATGCAAAAAAAACTGATGTTCTTGCAAGAAATAATGTGAACTGTTGACTTCCTGTGCTCTTTGAATCTGCTGTACTGTTCTCAGCATTGTTGCCTATTCACTATGTGAACTGCAGCCTTGATGTTACATCAAGTAAATATATGTCATGCTTTAAAATTGTGCAGGATCGTGGAATTGCGACAAACTACAATACTTAAAAATCTCCGTAGGCAACACTTAAATTTTTTTTACAGGTTACCTGTTTCGAGTTATAGAGGAGGTCTTGTGCTAGAATTATTTCTCTTGCGCTAATGATCACGGTGATACCTCACATGTCTGGGTTTAACACTGATTACGAATGCAGCCGCGACTTACGTATGCGTCTTCTTCTGTGTGCGAACACGGAGGGATGGCGCGCTTAAAAAAAACATTTTTATTATTTATTTTACTTTTTATTTTTAAACTTTCCATTTATTTTTTATTTTTTTATCACTTTTTTCCTATTACAAAGAATGTGAACATCCCTTGTAATAGAAATAAGCATGATAGGTCTTCTTTATTGAGAGAGCTGGGGTCAAAAAGACACAAGATCTCCAATTAACCTTTAAAAGCAAAGGGAAAACATATTTTTTTTTTGCATTTTTACTTAAAAAAGTAATGATAATAATTAGTTTTTGCCCGAGATCCATAAGTGACGTCATAGGTCGCTCTGGTCCTCCAAGGGCATAGAGACTAGTGGGGGCCATCTTGCCCTCACTCAACTTCCTACCCAGCAAACGGCCACATCGGATCGCTTCCAGGCTTTACCTACGGCTCCAGTAAGCCCGGAAATTTGAATGTGTATCATTTAGAGATTGTGACACAGTGGGGTTGATTTGCTAAAACTGGAGAGTGCAAAATCTGGTGCAGCTGTGCATGGTTGCCAATCAGCTACTAACTTCAGCTTGTTCAAAAAAGCTTTGACCAAAAACCTGGAAGCTGATTGGTTTCTATGCAGAGCTGCACCAGATTTTTCACTCCCCAGTTTTAGTAAATTAACCCAACTGTTTGGTTGCCATGTTGTACATATCGCAGTATTCTATGGGAAGTATGCTTTATTCTATGGACTTGCTGCTATGCTTGTACACTATGAAAACTATTCTGTTATTCCTACTTCAACAGCAGATCAATATTATATCAATGCATGCATTGAATGTTGTAACTTTTCTGTTTTGGATTGTATTTCAAAACTCTAATAAAAATATTAGAAATTAAATAATTTAGCTACTGTTTTGATCAAAATTTATTTTTTAACCAGTGCACTGCTAGAGTGTATCAGTCTTCTGCAAAGAAAAAGGGAATTCATTTGCTACTAGGGATGAGCCTGCAGTTCAAGTCGAACGTAAGTTCGACTTGAACATCGGGTGTTCGTTTGCTCTCAAGCGAACCAAACATATGCGAGATCGCGGTGCATTTACGTCTGATGATTGACCAAAGCATGCACCTGACCTGCATGCTTCGGCCAATCACAGCGTGCTCTGCTGCGAGAGCCATAATTGGCCAAAGGCAGGGTGCCTTTGGTCAATCATGACTCACGGGGACTAAGTCCACGCCCCACACTATATAAGGCGTGGACAGAGATAGATTGAGCTAGATTAGGCAGGCAGGTTAGTTAGTGGAGTGCAGGCAGTGTATTTAATATATATATATATATATATATATATATATATATATATATATATACACAGTCTACTATATATATATATATATATATATATATATATATATAAGATGTATCAAAGAAAATTATTTAAAAGAACAAAGTCTATTTGATAAAACAGCGCTCAATGCTGGATAATGTCCAACTCCAAACAGTAATAAAATATTAAAGTTGGTATGATGAAGGAACACACAGTCATAAAGGGTGCGACAAGGTCATAGTTCTTAAAGTGGTAGGTGTTTCTATAGGTAGATGGGTTGTGCAGCCTACACCAACTCCCAATCTTCACCACAGATGTGAGACAAAAGTACCCCGCTGGGGTTCACACTCACCAGAACACTAAGTAAAATGTGCCTTGAAAGATAAAATCCTCCTTATTCCTCCTTATTCAGACCTCCAACATCATCCCAGGAATCAGCATGGGTTAAATGGTATTTATGGTACATATAAAACAAAAATTCACTGACATAGTGTAATCCTGTATTTATTAGAATTAACCCATGTATCAAACAACCCTGCTTCCATTACACGTACAATAAATCAACTTGCAAATTACATAAAAGATGTGGCATAGTCACCGCTGTCCTCCGAACACAGAGGCCGCACTCATGCTGCAAACGCAGTGTCAGAGAGGCTTCCTGGTTACGAGATGGCCGACGGTGGAACGCACACTTCTCACTTCCTGGATACGCCGTCGTAGCCACGCCCTGGGCGTATCCAGGCCCTTCAGGTCTGGTATGGATATTAAGGGGAATGCTGCGCCAATTTTTTTTTTAAATGGCGTAGGGGTCCCCCTCAAAATCATACCAGACCCTTCAGGTCTGGTGTGGATTTTAAGGGGAACCCTGCGCCAAAAAAAATAATGGCATAGGGTTTCCCCCAAAAATCCATACCAGACCCTTATCCGAGCACGCAACCTGGCAGGCTACAGGAAAAGAGGGGGGGGGTGAGAGAGTGCCCCCCTTTCCTGAGCCATACCAAGCCACATGCCCTCAACATGGGGAGGATGCTTTGGGGTTTGACCCCCAAAGCACCTTGTCCCCATGTTGATGGGGACAAGGGCCTCATCCCCACAACCCTTGCCCGGTGGTTGCCCGGTGGTTGTGGGGGTCTGCGGGCGGGGGGCTTATCTGGATTCTGGAAGCTCCCTTTAACAAGAAGACCCCCAGAAAAATAAAGGACTTGGCCCCTCTGACGCCATGGGGAAACCCGATGACGTGTACGGGTGACCCCTCCCCCTGAGAGCCGGCGGTGTGGTATTGGTCTATGTGGACAGCTTTACCCCAGATGCCTGCATATTTGGATGTGCCTCTTTTAATTATCAATTATCATGTGAGTTGCTAAATGTTGTACCTTCTTTATATGTAACCATATTGCTACATTTAGAGGTGCCTCTCTTCTCTTTTATACTCTGTAGCCCCTGCTGGGTTTTGCTTCTAATCCCCTTGTGAAGGCTGCCATTTGTGGATGGACATTTTATGGTTACACAACCTATCACATTGCTATAATCTTTTTATATTGACTATAAATTGAAGGACTTATAAATAAATGGTTATGGAACGAATCATCTGAGATTCCATTATTTCTTATGGGGGAATTCACTTTAATATATGAGTGCTTTGAAATACAAGCATGTTTCCAGGACGAATCATACTCGCAATCCAAGGTTTTACTATATATATTTGGCATTCAATAGTTACATTATAGCAACCCAGCCAATCAAGATGACCAAACATGCTGATCCTGGGTGAAGCTAAAGTCACTGGCATTGAAGGAGCTCACAGACATCTGAACATTGGAGGAGAGGAGAGTATAGTTTGCTTTAATTATAATGTAGCAGGTCTCACTTCCATGATATAAAATGGACAGGTATTTCTGTTTTTAGAATAACCTAGTGTAGCGGGGTCTCTAAATTTAGGTGGGGTACACCTGGGTGGTAATATGATACAGGTGTGTAAATTATGGGAGTAATTGGACCATTTGTATTCGTGGAGGATTGGGCGGTGTAATAGTCTCCTTGGCCTGTGGGTGGCAGGTGCCCGCAGGCTCGAGATAGATTTGCTGCCATAGTGCTGTCCTTTTTGTCCCTTCTCTGAGATGGTACGGCGAGGGCGGGGAACCTGCCGTGACGTCAATGGAGGGGATAAAAGGGGGAGACACCCTGGTCACGAGGTCTTGCTCTTTTGGAGGTCCTTCATCACGCGCCCAGGCACCTTAGACCTGGGTGTAGGCGGTTCTGAATTCCGGCTCGGGTGCCCTAGGCCTGACCGGAATGGAGTTGGAGTCCATCCCAGGCACCTTCAGCCTGGGGTGAGGTACTAAACCAGGAGGCCTGGGGCCCGGTGACTTCGACTGGGTCCCGCGAGGGTGGAGAAGTCCGAGGGTCCCTGAAGTGGATGGGGCCCATGTCTGAGGTGAGGAGGCCGGGGAGGTTACCCATTCGGAGAGTCTGGAGCAGCATCAACCCAGTGAGGGATGGGCCTCTGGTAACTCCCTTGGAGGGACATCTTCCCCTGACAGGGGCCACAACGCAGAGAAGGTACTCCTATTTACGTTCTCTTGAGTCGCTGGTAGAGACTCTCAAGTTCTAAGTTCTCTCTAGCCAAAGCTATAGTAACCGCTGGTGAGATCGCAGTGGTTTAGCTGACAATCAGGATAGTGCCTCGACCTGCTCATTCCACTGTATCAAACTGTTATTGAGTCCCAACCAGTTGGCTACTGAAGCACTGTTTATTGTGAGTTATGCAATAAAACAAGAGTTGGACTGTGATCGGTGTGTGGAACTCTGGTTAATGGGAGCAAAGGGAAGTGTTGGCATGGCAGGACTTAATCCTTGACAGAAACACACAGGCCCGAGGAAATATCAGGTACTGGCCTTCACCTCACCCACAGCTATGGGGAGGACATGGGCCATAGCGCATCTCACTCTGTCGTGTGTGATACCCCTAGAAGAAAGAGATGGGGTGAGGCCGCTACACTAGCAAAGTGGGTAATTCATAGTTAAAACTGAGCCACTAAAAAACACTTGTGCTGTTCATGCAATATATTTATTATTTCATATTTTGGCACTGAATTAATCCTTTTTATTTAATAAAGATTTTATTTATAATACTGAAAGAAATAGTCAAACCATTAAAAATGCCGCTATGGTAACACAGGATTTCCTTGTTATAGTTCACAGATTATAAAAAGCAACATGTATCAGAGAGATAAAGCGCTAGGAGTCACAAAGATGGGACATTTGAATTACGGAATTACTGATTCATTCTTGTGCGGAGAAGCTGGGTTAGAGGGAAGATCGCTGTAAGTAACACATAGCATGAATACGAAGGAGGAAAGCTTTTAAGCAAATTATGAAAGAACAGAACAGGCCTTTGGGGAATTATTTCAAGGCATTAGGCACAAATGACAAGGAAATGGAGGATATATTAAACATTATATTGCATCTGTCCTAGTTAATAGAAATCAATCTGCCTCAGTTAACAGAGTGAACAGCAAAGCACTCCGCTGACCAGATAGTTGATGGAAAAAAATGTTAGTTGGGGTTGTTTGTGGAAGTTTGAAAAATACTTTTTACTTATTTGTGTTGAACATTTTAAATAATATTTTATAGGCCTTTTGCTAATAGGTCAAAGAGTGAAGTATAGTGGGCTAGAACAAAAAAAACAGGAGATCCTTTTTTTAAACAAAATAATAAAAAATGGTGTACCGCTTATTTGACAAATATCAAACTTATGAACGCTATTATGATGTATTTTTCACCTAATGCATATATAACTTATGAGAGATCTCCCACGTGCAAAAGTCTCTTGCTGTATATTACTCTAAATGTTTGCTCTATTTCTACCAAAATGTGTGCACTCCACCACTCCTCCACAATAGGCGCGTCGCCTCCACCAGATATGCTCTCACCTGATATTGTTGACCCACATAAAAATACAAGGTCAAATAAGGTTTATGTCCCCTTTAAATCAGATGTTTATATGCTCCACAATGCTACTGGCAATTCTTCAAACCTGGAACCCTCCTCATGCAATTAATAATGGCAATGAACTCTCTGGAAATTTCAGCACCAATTTCCTTTTATGATGACCTACTGTGTATCTGGCTCTTTTGCTCAGCTTCTCCACTCAGCATCATACAAAAGGGAACACCCCATAGCGCTTCACCTTTTTTTTTTATTTATTCAGCCACTCCAAAAAATAAAACTCACATTAAAATGTGCAACATTGCACAACCAATCACAAGCATCAACGTATATAGAAATAGCCATTATTTCACTCCAGTTAGCTATGTCAAGTACCTCCTCGGTACTCCGTGCGTGATCACAGAATCCAATTATGCCCCACCCTACACGTTTCATCAAAAAGTCATGTGATTTTCCCAGGGGACTTTCCTTTATAGTCCCAGAATACAGCCCCATTTTGTTGTAGACTTCTCCATATTGTTGTAGCTTTACTTACTCTTTCTTATTCTTTACATCATGAGCACCATCTTATTGGAGACTCCCTCCTTATCTACCATCCATCATTATCTGCTTACCATTAGACATGTGCACACTGAAATAATTTGTTTCGGAATTTCGTTTTCGTCCGAAAAAAACATTTATTTAGTTACTCCCGAAATTCGTTTTTATTTATTTTGTTTCGTTTAAAAATGCATTCATCCGAAAATCCAAATTAATTAAGGTCGAATCTGTCAACTGAAGGCTTATGGTGCCTGCCAAATGCTCTAAGAAGATTAGACGAAGCAGCTAAACTGTACAACGCCGCAATCGTACAATTCCGGTCTAATGCTCTGCCCACAAGCTATAGTAAAATTCTAATGTTGTATGACTAGTAATAATTATATTTATTAATTATTATTACTAGTCAACCAACATTAGAATTCTTCTATAGCCTATAAGTGGAGCATTTGACCATAAATGTCCGCTCGTGGCGATCGTATGTTTTTAGCTGCTTCGTCGAATCTTCATGTTTCTATAATGTTGATTTTTTTTTCTTTATGTCGAATAATCTTGGACTAATAGAGTTAGGTTAGGCACATTCAACCGCAGATTCAATAGACACAGATCGCTATTGTCACCGTCATGTCGAATCTTCTATCTATATCGAATTGTTGTCGCAACAAAACAAAAATAAAGCATTTTTTATGTCGGATCTTTCAGATTTCAGATTCTGCGTGTTTGTTGTTGTTTGTTAAAACGAACGCGAAAATGCACGAAATTCGGACAAAAAATACATTTGGACAAAAACGAATGCACATGTCTACTTACCATTTACATTTAGGGTTATACCTTGTAGTATACATAGCTGCCACTTTAAGCCCCAAACAGCTGTAAGCATCTTGTTTATAGATATTATAGTGTGAGATGTTGCTGTGAATTTTGTACAGACTAACCTTAGTTCTCTTGTGAGGTCTTCAGTAAAGGAGTGCTCTTCATTCCATAGTTCTAGTTTCTTCATGTGCCCTGGCCAATCCCCACACCAAGACATCCCAATAGATTTTATTGTAGAGCTTACCCCCACAGGAGCCGCTGGTGATGATGGGTCCTTTGGTCTGCCATGATTCTCTTCACTGTTCTGTCCCCACTGACACACTTGGTCGCAGACTAAAAGCAGTTTACACGTGTGGATTAAAGGGCTATCAGACTACCATTCTATAAGAATGCACAGCAATAAGTTCACAAACAGCTTGGTAGTAAATTAATTGGGTATATAATGGAAATCAATTCAACATGGTGTAAATCAATCCCAAAAGCGGGTGGACGTGTGGTTTTCTCGCGTGGGGGTACCCCTGGAGGTGGTAGAAAGTACCTGGTGCCTAGTAATTAAAGTTGGCCATCTTTCAGTGGGGCCTTTCTTTAGGTGGTGTGCTGTCCCTTTAAGAGTGTGTGTAGACAATAGGGGATAGGCTGCTTAGTAGAAGCAGTCTTTATTTGGGCTAACAGTGTGTGGTGGCACATGTAGTTCAACTCGCTACTTCCTGGCAGGCGACTAGTCTGGTCCCAATGGCTTGGCGACCAGCAGGTTCCAGAAGCCAGGTCTCGGATCACCACACAGGTCTCTCGGCTCCAATCCTGAAGACGCAGCGACTCGCTCTCAAACTCAGTCTTTTAACCTCCTTAGCGGTAATCCCGAGTCTGGCTCGGGGTGAGTTTTCAATGCTAAGAGCGGTAACCCCGAGCCAGACTCGGGCTGCATCGCAGTATCCAGGGGAAGTAACTTACCTTGTTCCCTGGATCCTGCGATGTCCTCCCGCAGTGTCTGCGAGCCGTGTCTCGCTCGATCCTCACTGCCGAGTGCCGAGCTCCGGTCCCTGCGACATTGCGACGCACGGGGAAGGAGTTTGGCGCCAAATTCAAAAAAGTAAACACATAGTATACATACAGTATACTGTAATCTTACAGATTACAGTACTGTATGTAATAATTACACACCCCCTTTGTCCCTAGTGGTCTGCCCAGTGTCCTGCATGCACTTTTATATAATAAAAACTTTTCTTTCTGCCTGGAAACTGAAGATTGTCCATAGCAACCAAAAAGTGTCCCTTTATGTCAAGACCAGCTAAAAAACAGCGATAATAAATTACAATCACTCGCAGAATTGAGCGATAGCGATTTGTGGGGAAATTAATCATCAAACAAAAAATCTAATGACAGCGACAATTCTGCAACTGAGCAAATTTCAGTGTTTTTGATTTGATTACATTATTGAATAATTTTTATTATAATTACATTACTATTTGTTATAATTATTTATAGTTATTTATTATATTATAATTTATTATTTTGTGTTTCAAACTTTATCATACCCGGGATGTCTACTAGACTCTTGTTTGGTCAGGTTTAAGTAAGTAATTACTAAGAATCGCAGGCCTACAATACATAACACCAAATTTCCATGCAAAATAATTGTACCGCTTTTGGTACATAATTTCAGACAGAATCATACCGCCAGGGAGGTTAAGGCAGCTCTGGCAGACTCAGATGCAGGTCCATACTTTCTCCCTATTAGGGGTGAACCGACACAGCAACAGCAGAGCATAGAACCAGTGACGGATTATCACCATGCTCTGCTCCGTGAAAACCAAGAACTGAGCAATTAGCCCTTATGTGATCACTCAGTTCTCAGTCTTAGAGTCAGCGAGGGACAGCTGCAGCATGGGATCGATGCTGCAGCCACATAGGTAAGTATAGATGTTTGTTTTTATTATATACCCCACTTCTCCTTTAAATAATGTACAATATTTCTGCCTTTTCATCAGTTTTCCCACAGAGCTTCTGATGAGAAACTTTAGATTGCAATTGTCTTGCCATTGTGGCTTTTGAAGGTCAGTGTAAAAAGAAAGGTATTAAGCACAACATACATTGGACATAATAGCTTTTGCAATTGGCATATTAGCACCTATAAAAGGGATAACAACTATTAGGATGCTTTTCACAATGATCCTGCGGCTTTTTTTGTGGGTTAGCTGCACTAAGCCAAAGGGATTTATTTACTAAAACTGGAGAATGCTAAATCTGGTGCAGCTCTGCATAGAACCAATCATCTTCCAGGTTTGTTTTTTTTGTCAAAGTTTATTTGAATGAGCTGAAAATAGAGGCTGATTGTAAGATGTAATAGTGGGTAAACATCCAACGGGGATTGGTCCACAGAAAATGATCATCCTGACTGCTATTTAAAATCTTCATAATGTTGTTCAAAATAAAAAGTTTGAAATTCTGAACCATTTAATTTCATTGTGGCCTGCAATTGGTTACCAAATCACTTAAAGTGATTGTAAAGTCTAATTTTTTCCCCCATAAACATAACAAACATGATTTGCACAGAGCAGCCCGGATTTTCTCAGGTCCCTTATCTGTGATCCTGGCCCCTACCTCCTGTTCAGTGCCTCCACAGCAAGCAGCTTGCTATGGGGGCACCCAAGCCGAGTTACAGCTCCCTGTGTTCATTCAGACATGGAGCCCTGACCTGGCCCCGTCCCACCTTCTCCCCTGATTGGTTAACTGACTATGATTGACAGCAGTGACAGCCAATGGTGCCGCTGCTGTGTCTCAGCTAATCAGAAGGGAGAATATCAAAAGGCTGAAACACTTGTGGACATCACTGGACAGAGAGGGACCTCAGGTAAGTATTAGGGGGGCTGAGAGGGGCTGCTGCACATAGAAGGCTTTTTATCTTAATGCATAGAATGCATTAAGATAAAAAACCTTCTGCCTTTACAAACCCCCTTTAAGTAGCCCTCACTCAAAAGGTTGAGCACCCCTGGTCTACATCTACACACACACTGCAAAGATCATTGCTATGGTGCAGCTAATTGGGTTGATTTACTAAAAGTCAAAAAGACACACATTTTGCAAAGGGAAGTTTCCCCAGAACTTGTACATGATTGCATGATGGAAGTCAGCAGAGCTTCACCTCATTTACTTTGCTCTGGGGAAACTTCCCTTACAAAGTGAACCGCCTAGTTGCTTTTAGCAAATAAATCCCAAGGAGTCTAACCATCTTTCATTGGTATGCCTTCAGTAAACTGGAATTTGACTAACTCCTAGGAATCCTGCATTTGCTGCACTTTGTACATTATCACTGCTTTCTGAACTCCCCTGTTGACTAAGCCAGTATTATGTTATCAGAAGCAAATAAAAAATCTAAGTATGTTCAGTAAGAGTAGACACAATTTTTCATCCCCCACCCCCATTTTTTCTATATATATTTCCACTCAATGGGAAAATTGTTGATATTGATACATGTCCCTCTTTGATAGTTTTTCATGTTGGTCTCTGCAACATTTTGCTATATATCCCCTTAAGTGCTTTTGTTTATGAGCGCCTAAATATAGAGAGGGCATGTTATTATACAGTGTGTATCCTTTTGCCGCGTACGTGGGATGTCTGCCAATGGCATGAGGCTTAATTTCTTTTCTTGCGTACAATTTTAAAGCAGGAATGCTGACAGCTCATGAAACACTGTTTCCCCAGGTGAAACTGCAATAACAATAAAGAAGGTTTCCATCCAAGAAAACAGCAAAAAGAATACAGACGCTAGTGCAGAAAGGGTTAGACCTAGCTGGAAGATGTCACAGCCGGCTGTCTCCAAACAGATGTTCAATTGTTTGTGGGATGCAGTTTAATTGTTGGATAACGTTCCAGCACTAGGGGGATAAAAAAAGAAAAAAAAAAAGAGAGAGAGAGAAGAACTCCCGATCTGCAGCTGCAGTAAATGCCAGCTTTAAAACAAGGCGTATTCTTAAACCATGGCTCCGGGGGAACTGCCTGAGCAGGAAATCTCAGCCAAGCCTTGCATTAATAGCACTTTGAAGTTTTGGAAATGAATCGCTGCAATTTTAAAACATCTTGTTTTATTTCAAGGCTTTACGAGTTTATTTAAAACAAGCATATTCCTTTAGGGCACCCTCCAAAACCAGACTTATCAGCCTAGGCCCAAAGAAGTAATAGGTCTTTTTTTCTAAGTCCTTTTAGCAATAAAGTAACTCAGAAAGCCTCATATTACTTATTAAAGGTAATCTGTCCCTAAAAGGGCCCTTGGTCGTGCAACGGTTCACTAATAGGGATCTAGTGAATAATATATTTTCAAATGCATGAATATCCAGGCAGTAAGGATTAATCGATTGTAAGATTCTTTGCTCATTTTTATTTAATCAGATACATATTATACATAGGCGTGCACACAGACACAGCCTAATCACCCTGTGCAGCACAGATTCCCCCTACTGCCCTGGCTCCCATCTTTCCCCCCGCAGCGCTGCCAGCTTCCCTCCTCTCCTATCGGCTGTTGCTGCTGGGATGTTTTAGGAGTAGGGAAGGGGCCAGTAAATATGTAATTTACCGGCCCCTTCCCTTTCTGAATGAACATCGTGAGTGATCAGTAGTGTGTGTTTGGGCTTTGGGGTGCACACCCTAATGCAATAGGCTGCGTACACCTATGATATTATATAACATCTTTTTATTATTAGATATATAGTATATTATATAACATATTAGATAAAATGATTAGAAGTTGAGATTTGTGAGTGCCTAAATATCAAAAATGCATCTGATCCACTTGTTAGCAGTCAGTTAATACCTGCCCTTTAAAATACCAAATAAATAAAGTTGGTTATGGCATTTTAAAGTGGCTCTGGAACAAAAATGAAAGTGACAAAGAAGAAAGTAATTACTTATCTCTATTGCTGCTTTAATAAAGAGAAATGGTCACCTGAAGTCTCTTCAGAAGCCATCACTTTTGGTAGTGTCAATTTCCTGGTCCACTAAAGCACTTATTGGGATTGATTTACTAAAGGAAAATAGACTGTGCATTTTGCAGGTTCCAGTTGCTCTGGAGCTTAGTAAATGAGGTGAAGCTTCACTTTACAAAAATACCCAATCACATGCAGGGAAAATGAAAAACAGCATCTTTGCTTGCACACGATTGGATGATGGAAGTCAGAAGATTTCTTGGTCATACATCACGGGACACAGAGCAGCATAGTCATTACTATGTGGGTTATATAGAATTACCTTCAGGTGCTGGCACTGGCAACTTCCAAAACAGGAAGTACCCTCCCCTATATAAGCCCCTCCCATCCGGGAGTACCTCAGTTTTTTGCCAGGGTCTAAGGTGTTGGCCAAGGTTAACATGTATTCATCTGGGCTTGTGTACAGGTTCTCTGGGCCTTAGCAAGCTATTCCGGATCCGACCAAAAAAGCTTCATAGCTAAACGGTCGGTACCCGGGCCTTGCAGAGAAGAGCAGGGTTTTGCCTGTAATGCCTCTCTTAGGAGGGCTGGACCCTGGGATCCAGAGCTCTGGTCATACCCAAAACCAAGAGGCTATCTGTGCAGGGTGCTATACAGGTCCAGGGGAGTGGAATCCTTGGGAACCCGGTCCCTGAAGGTCTAGTACAATGCCTGCCGTGAGAGGTGAAGTTTGGGCTTCTGTGGACCAAACAAAGTCCTGCGGCGGGGAAAAGGTAAGTGGGGGCCCCTCAGGAACTTGGTTCTATTGAGGGGACCCCCAAGCCTAATATGTCTTTCTGCCTGTTACCTAAAGGGTATTCCCGCTAATAGCTGTATATGCCTAAGAAATCCTAGAAATGTTTTTTCATAAGGGAAGTTTTAAAAAAACTGTAAACCTGGAAATGTTTTTTCATAAAGGAGGTTTTAAAAAAAAAAAAGACAAAAGTGCAGTACCTGTGTTTGTCCACTAGAGGCCGCTGTGGAACGTCTTTTTTCTTGGGACTATTCCTTCCATGGTGAAAGTCCAGGCAGATGAGTGAGCTCTCTATCAGGGAAGCTGCATTCCTCTGTCATGCTGCCAAGTAGTTTCCTTCCATCCCCGAGTCCTGGTGAAACAGGGACCCTGGCTCCTCTCCCTACATGGCGCCAAGAGCGCACATGTGCACGCGCGCGCGCGCGCACACATGCTTTCCTTTTATAAGGTTTAGCTTCAAAAAAGGGGGTGGAGCCTGGCGGATGACGCGCTCTGTGCGCCCAGCGCTTCTGCGCATGTGCGGGCGTCCCAGCAAGATAAAAGGACTCAGTCCACGCTGCTTGCTATGGACACAGAGCATGAAAAGGAGCTGGTAGCATGGTATAGGGGCTTACAGCGGGCGGTTGATACAGGCATCCCCAGAAAGACGCATTAGTAGACACCCACTGATGTACATAGCAGCAAATTGCATTAGACTATTTCAGTAAGGGGTGTATTGCGGCTGGAATACCTCAGCTTTGAACTAAGGAATATGCCGCCTAAAAAACTCCGAGATATACCTCTCAGGAAGTGTAGGGGGTCTCCATCGGGCTCTGAGGATCTGGAGCAGTCATCTGCACCCTACTCCCCTGAGAAATCAGAGGTTAATACCCATAAGGAACCCCCGGGAGTGCCAGGTACTGCGGCTGTCCTCAGTCCACCTGCTCCTGCATATATAACAGAGGAGGTTTTTTCCTCAACTCTGGAGGGATTGGAGCAGAGATTGGCTGCATTGATCGCTTCTTCTCTACAGGAAAGAAAGCGCGCCAGATCTCCATCACCTCCATTAGAGTGCCTGTTGGCAGAGCAACAGTCCCAGGAAGGGACTGACCTACCTGAAGGGGATCAGGAGGAGGTTAGCTCTGTTTTTGAGGAATCGACAGTAGATGAACCATTTTCAGCATCACAGACTGAAAGATTGTGGGTCCAGACCCTAACTGACATGGTTCGATCTGCATTTAAAAGGCCTCTTGTTGAACCATCAACTACTGCTGTCTCCTCATTGGGGTCGCTAAAAGCTCCCCAGGTTAATTGCTCCTTTCCAATACATCCATTATTGGAAGGACTTATATACCAGGACTGGGAACATCCTGATAAACTATTTGTTCCGCCTAAAAGGTTTCCGGTGATCTATCCCATGGAGGAAAAGTTCACCCAGAGATGGAATGTTCCTACGGTGGATGCAGCCATCTCTTCTGTGAACAAATCACTGACATGTCCAGTAGATAATGTTCAAATGTTCAAAGATCCAGTGGATAAAAAATTGGAATCTTTATTAAAATCTGCTTTTTCCACAGCAGGGGCTGTTACACAGCCAGCAGTGGCAGCTATTGGGATCTGCCAAGCTTTAAAGGATCAAATGAAAATGGTCCTGAGGGATTTGCCAGACCAGCAGGCCCAGGCTCTGGCTGATCTGCCTAGAGCATTATGCTTTGCGGTTGACGCCATCAAGGATTCTATCCATCAGGCCTCCCGCCTCACGCTGTCTTTGGTACATATGCGTAGGCTTCTGTGGCTCAAAAACTGGTCTGCTGAAGCTCCCTGTAAGAAGCTCTTAGTTAGCTTCCCATTTCATGGGGAACGCCTTTTTGGCGAAGACCTGGATAAGTATATCCAGAAGATTTCCAGTGGTAAAAGTACTCTCTTACCGAGTAAAAAGAGGTCTAGGAGTCCATCTTTTAAGAGGACTACCTCTCCTATCCCTGCGACGTCTGCTACTAAGCAGTTCCGACGGCCTCCTCGGTCAAACTCAGGAGGTAAAAATCAGGGACAGCTACAGGGTAATAAAAAGCCCTGGATCCGAAGAGGTACTAAACCAGCCTCCAAGTCAAGCCTATGAAGGGCTGCCCCCACTCAAACGGGTGGGGGGAAGACTTCAGTTGTTCGCAGAGACCTGGCGGGAGACGATCAAAGACAGATGGGTGCTCTCCGCAGTAACTCTGGGATACAAGTTGGAGTTAAAAGAGTCTCCTCCGTCCCATTTTATGTGGTCAGGCATGCCAAGAGACCCTCTGAAAAGAGGGTCTCTCCTATTGGCGTTAGAACAACTATTGCTCCAAGGAGTAATTATGGAGGTTCCTATGGAAGAGTGGGGGTTGGGTTTCTACTCAAACCTTTTCACAGTCCCGAAGCCAAACGGGGACATAAGACCCATATTGGACCTAAAGAGTCTAAACAAATTTCTAAACGTCCGGTCTTTCCGGATGGAGTCGATCCGATCGGTCACCGCTGCCCTACAAGGGGAGGAATGGTTAGCCTCGATCGACATCAAAGATGCTTACTTGCATGTTCCCATCTTTCCAGGTCATCAAAAATTCCTACGCTTTGCAGTAGAAGGGCGCCATTTTCAGTTCAGAGCCTTACCATTCGGTCTGGCCACAGCACCACGAGTGTTCACAAAAATTCTGGCCCCACTGTTGGCCGATCTAAGAACACGGGGTGTAACGATAATGGCATACCTAGACGACCTGTTGTTGATGGACCACTCAGTTGCCAAGCTAGAAGTGGTAATTGTCGATACAATCAAGTATCTAGAGTCTCACGGTTGGGTCATCAACCTGGACAAGTCAGCCCTACAGCCAGTGAAAAACCTGGTATATCTAGGGCTACGGCTGGATTCAGACCAGAGGAAGATTTTCTTACCTCTAGACAAGGTATCCTCTTTGAGGGCCTTGGTCCGTCTGCTTTGTGCAAAAAGACAGCCGTCCATACGCCTGTGCATGAGGCTGCTAGGAAAGATGGTAGCATCATTCGAAGCTGTGCCATACGCCCAATTCCACTCAAGGAATTTACAAAGGGCCATATTGTCAGCCTGGAACGGAAAAGTTCAGGCTCTAGACTTCCCGATGGCTTTGTCCCCTTCCGTTCGGAAGAGTCTCTGCTGGTGGTTGATCCCCCAGAATCTCCAGAAGGGAAAACCCTTCAGCCCGATATCTTGGAAGGTGGTCACTACAGATGCCAGCCTTATAGGCTGGGGGGCAGTACTGGAGCAATGGTCTCTCCAGGGCAGATGGTCAAATGTAGTAAAAACCCTGCCCATCAATCTCTTAGAGATACGAGCAGCCCGGTACGCCCTAGTAGCCTGGACATCCAGACTCCAAGGGTCCCCTGTCAGAATTCAATCAGACAATGCCACAGCAGTGGCATATATCAATCATCAGGGAGGCACCAGGAGTCGTGCAGCCCAGAGGGAAGTAAGTCACATCCTGGAATGGGCAGAAAAGCATGTCCCATGTATATCAGCTGTCTTCATTCCAGGGGTGGAGAATTGGAAGGCGGACTTTCTGAGTCGCCAACAGTTATGCCCAGGGGAATGGTCCCTTCATCCCGAGGTCTTCCGAGCAATATATCAGCGGTGGGGAACACCGGATGTAGATCTGCTAGCATCCAGATTCAACGCAAAGGTGGACAGATTTGTCTCCCGGACAAGGGATCCCCTCGCTTGCGGCTCGGATGCTCTGGTGTTCCCTTGGGATCAGTTCAGACTGATATATGCATTCCCTCCGCTACAATTGTTGCCTCGACTCCTTCGCAGAGTCAGGTTGGAGAAGAAGCCGGTGATCCTGGTGGCTCCAGCGTGGCCCCGAAGGGCCTGGTACGCGGAGATCATCAAAATGTCTGTGGGGAGTCCTTGGACCCTTCCACGTCGTCCGGACCTGCTTTCGCAAGGACCGATATACCACCCTTCCTTACTAACTCTAAGTTTAACGGCCTGGCTATTGAATCCCACATCCTAAAGAAGAGAGGTCTCTCTAACTCTGTGGTATCAACTATAATCAATGCCAGGAAGCCTGTATCCAGGCAGATCTACTATAGAGTTTGGAAGGCGTACATCACTTGGTGCGAGGCCAGAAAATGGCATCCACGTAAGTACGTTATAGGCAGAATTCTGGACTTCCTGCAGTGGGCTGTAGACAGGAAGTTTGCCTTAAGTACTATCAAGGGCCAGGTTTCGGCCTTGTCAATACTATTTCAAAGGCCCCTGGCTATGCATTCACTTGTCAAATCCTTTATGCAAGGTGTGACTCGTATTATTCCACCGATTAAGGCTCCCATATGCCCATGGGATCTAAATTTGGTTCTGTCGGTTCTGCAGAAGCAGCCATTTGAACCTTTGCGGCACATTTCCTTGGTTCTACTCACCAGGAAATTGATATTTTTAGTAGCCATATGCTCGGCTAGAAGAGTGTCGGAATTAGCCGCCATGTCCTGTAAAGAGCCATATCTGGTTATCCATAGGGACAGAGTAGTATTACGTCCTCACCCAGCCTTTCTTCCTAAGGTGGTATCGAGGTTTCACTTGAACCAGGATGTGGTTCTTCCTTCCTTTTTCCCCAAACCAAGCTCGGTAGAGGAAAAGTTATTGCATTCTTTGGATGTAGTAAGAGCAGTTAAAGCTTATCTAAAAGCCACTGCTCAGATTCGTAGAACGGATTCTTTGTTTGTTCTGCCGGGAGGCCCCAGAAAGGGTCAGGCAGCATCAAAATCTACTTTAGCCAAGTGGATTCGACAGGTCATAATACAAGCCTATGGCTTGAGAAGTAGACCGCCTCCGTTCAAAGTTAGGGCGCACTCCACGAGAGCAGTTGGAACTTCATGGGCAGTGCATCACCAGGCCTCCCTGGCTCAAATTTGTAAGGCCGCAACATGGTCTTCAGTACACACGTTTACTAGGTTCTACCAGGTGGACGTTAGAAGTCAGGAGGATGTCGCCTTTGGGCGCAGTGTGTTGCAGGCCGCAAAAGATCCTCATGCCTGATGGCGCCCAGCTTATGTATGGTGTATCCCCCCCCTCATGTGGCATTGCTTTGGGACGTCCCACATAGTAATGACTATGCTGCTCTGTGTCCCGTGATGTATGAACAAGAAAGTAGGATTTTTAAAACAGCTTACCTGTAAAATCCTTTTCTTGGAGTACATCACGGGACACAGAGCTCCCACCCCTCTTTTGGGGACACGTATTGCTTTGCTACAAAACTGAGGTACTCCCGGATGGGAGGGGCTTATATAGGGGAGGGTACTTCCTGTTTTGGAAGTTGCCAGTGCCAGCACCTGAAGGTAATTCTATATAACCCACATAGTAATGACTATGCTGCTCTGTGTCCCGTGATGTACTCCAAGAAAAGGATTTTACAGGTAAGCTGTTTTAAAAATCCTACTTTTCCCCTCATTTACTAAGCTCTGGAACAACTGAAGTTGCAGAGTGCTCAGTCTATTTGCCTTTAGTAAATCCACCCCAGTCGATCTTCCTTACCACCATTTAGTTCACTACCATGTTCTGTGGTGAGGTGGATGTCTGTGGGGGAACCATTGAGCTCAGTGGGACATTGGGCAGCTGATACTCACAGAGGTGTCAGCTTCTGAAAAGATTTCAGGTGATAATGTCTCTTCATTAGAGTGGGGTTCAGCAAAGGTACTTACCATCTTCTTTGAACAAAACCCTTTTATTGTGGTTTTCATTTTAGTGGCACCTTTTGAGTCACTTCCAAGATTTTTTTGTTAGAGAAGGGGTACTGGCTAATAGTGATGGGCGAATCTGCTTAGTTTAGATTCGAGGGTGAGTTTATCGAAAATATCCAAAAATCTGCGAATTAGAATTTTAATGTGAACCTCATTAAAGTCAATAGGAGAATGTTAAAAAACAATTATATCCATTTTCAAGGTCAAAGGAAAAGATTTATAAGTCGCACATCATGGAGCAGACCCATGTGCATGAAGTGAGATGAATGGCAACCTCAGCCCTGACTCCAGCCAGGCCACGCCCCCATCCATTTTCACTCCGCCCCCTTGGAGCTTAAGGCTGGGTTCACACTAGTACGAATTCGATGCAGGTTTCCCTGCATCAAATCCGCATGACAGGAGATTGCGACTGGCTCTCTATGGAGCTGGTTCACATATCTCCGGGGTGGCTGCGGAGTGGATTGCACAATGGTCCTGTGCATCTTTGGCTTCATTTCAAGGTTGAATTCAGGCAAAAATTCGGCCCTGATTCGTCC
The DNA here is from genome assembly GCA_029206835.1 of Rana muscosa. Taxonomy (NCBI): domain Eukaryota; kingdom Metazoa; phylum Chordata; class Amphibia; order Anura; family Ranidae; genus Rana; species Rana muscosa. The sequence goes on along the minus strand of CM055124.1, from coordinate 212,714,465 downwards.
CTGAAACGGAGAACAGGGACGCACCGGACGCCTACTGTGAGCAGCATGTGGCGTAGATGTGAACCCAGCCTGAAAGAGAAGTATGGAGATTTTATAGAATTATACTTCCCTAGGTGGATGCAGCATCGGTCCGATGCTGCATCTGTCCCCCGCCAGCTCTAAGACTGAAAACCAAGTAATCAAACAGCTCCCTGCATTCTATGCATTAGGATAAAAAGCCTTCTGTGTGCAGCATCCCCCCTCAGCCCCCCTAATACTTACCAGAGCCCCATCTCTGTCCAGCGATGTCCACGAGTGTCTCCGCCATCCAGGACTCTCCCTCCTGATTGGCTGAGACACAGCAGCGGTGCCATTGGCTCCCGCTGCTGTCAATCAAAGTCAGTTAGCCAATCAGGAGAGAGAGGGGGTGGGGCTGAACCACAGCTCTGTGTCTGAATGGACTGACAGAGCTGCAGTTCAATTTGGGTGCCCCCACAGCAAGCTGCTTGCTGTGGGGGCACTCCACAGGAGGACGGGGCCAGGGGCACAGAAGATGGACCTGAGGCCTTGTACACACGGCCGAGATTCTCGTTGAAAAAAACATGTCGTTTTTTTCGACGAGATTCTTGGACAAGAAACTTGTCCCGGCCGAGTGTACACACGCTCGTTTCAAAGAACCCGCGGTTCTTTGAAAGGAGTGTACGCGGTGACGTCATCGACTACGTCGAGCATGCGCTCGTCACATTCGATGCCGTCGCCGCCATCTTGGTATACCCTACGTATGCCTAGGAAGCTACCGCGCATGCGTCGAATTCATTTCGAACATGCGCGGGCTTCCGGGCGGACAGGTAAGTGTACACACACTCACTTTTCTCGTCGAGAAACATGCCGAGGAGAATCTCGACGAGAAAATAGAGAGCAGGTTCTCTATTTTCTCGTCGAGGTTTCTTGTCGGTTTTCTCGACGAGAAACCCGATAGCAGCGTACACACGACCGATTTACTCGGCAAGACCTCTCTGCCAGCAAGTTTCTTGCTGGTTCTTGCCGAGAAAATCGGTCGTGTGTACGAGGCCTGAGAAGAAGAGGATCTTGGTTGCTCTGTGTAAATCCACTGAAACAGAGCAGGCAAGTATAACATGTTTGTAATTTTTATAGAAGAAAAATACAAGAATTTAGTTTACAATCACTTTAAGCATATGAAAAGATATAGTCTGGGCACAGGTTCCCAGCTATATGTCTCTGCAGATGTCTGCAAAAAATAGATTTGTTTTAATCAGTTTGTTTGGTGCCTGAACACACCAACAAGTGTACTTTTGAGTACAATTAGCCTAATAGCCTGCAATATTCAGTACATCATCACTCACCTGTAATAATATAAATTGCTCTTCTCACTGGCTAACCTGTGTAGGAGGTGGTAAGCTGGATATATTAAAACCACACTAAACAACTCATAAAAAGGCTTGACCCATTCAGAAAAAAGTGACAATTTATTTGATTAAAGTTTTTTTTCTAATGCTGTTATAAAGAGTTATGATATGTGCTGCCTCATGATGTATACATTTTCTTTCTTCCTTCTGATTCTAGAGCTGCTGTTTTCAGGGGTTGCTCCTTTTCCTCCTATGGGGGCAACCTAGTGTATGTGCGATCATGTCTAATAGAGATGGCTCCGAACGACTCCCTGTTCAGTTCGCAGCAGAACTTTCGAACATCCCAAATATTCAGAACAGAATAACGAACCCCATTGAATTCTATGGGACCCGAAATGGAAAAAAAGTGCCCATTTTAAAGGCTTAAATGCAAGTAATTGGACATACAATAGTTATGGGGGTCCGGGTCCTGCCCCAGGGGACATGTATCAATGAAAAAATTGTTTGGAAAAAACATAATTTTTAAATGAGCAGTGATTTACTAATGCTTAAAGTGAAATAAGTGAGAAATAACAATAAAAATTAAACATTCCTTTAAATATAGTGCCTGGGGGTCCCCTTAGTCTGCCTGCAATGTGGCACATATGTACCATGTTTAGAACCTGCTGCAGCAATAATGACATTTATAAAGCCCCAAAAAAATGACATTTTCCATTCAAACTTTCTTTATTTTATAAACAACGGCTTGGGCAGCCAGTCTGTATGATGAGGCCACAATTTTGTCCACTCGGGACAAGATTAGAGATTTTGTGAATAAATTCTGATGTCTCTTTTGCAGACTTTGGATAGAAGTAACAGGTGCGGAAAAATTTGGCTTTGGGTGTCGTGGTGCCTTCACACAGTAACCCTACAGAGGTACACTTGATGAAAGCAAGAATTGGCCTTGCTGTCAAAAATGTAAATGATATGCACCAGTCAAACAGGTGCGAAAACATTGGTCTTTGGGTGTCGGTGGTGCCTTCACACCATAACCCTATAGAGGTACTCTTGATGAAAGCAAGAATTGGCCTTGCTGTCAAAAAATGTAAATGATATGCACCTGCCAGGTGCAGAAAAATTGGCCCTTGGGTGTTAATTGTGCCCATGAAACCTACACCAAAAAATTCTTCCAAACAAAATCAACACCCACAAAGCTAGGCAGCCTAGACAGTCTTTCGGAGATTCAAGATACCCAGTCAGAATGCATGCTGGATGCAGGGCAGCCCAACAGCTCAATTGCATACTGAGCAAATACTGGCCAGTAGTCTATTCTCATGACCCAGTTGATTGTCAACTGCAAAGCTCTCCATGTCTGCTTTCGCCCCTAGATAATCTCCAACCATATGATGCAGATGCTGCTGATGGGATGGGAAGCTGACAACCCTGGGTGGCAAGGATTAAAAAAAATGAAATGCATCCCTGGGGTGGCCCCCTTCTCCACCGCTCCTCTCTTGACCAACAGACCCTCAAAACGATGTTTTCCACTAGAACGTCCATTAAGCTTATCTCCCATAATGTACAGGGGCTTAACACCCCACTCAAAAGATGAAAGGTTTTCCAATTCTATCACTCCTTAAAATCAGATGTCCTCCTCCTACAGGAGACTCACTTCCCTATATCATATAACCCCCCCTTTATTCATCAGAATTATTCTCAATTTTTCCTAGCCAATGATGAGAATAAAACGAAAGGAGTGGTGATATGCTTTGCCAAACTACTGAATTTCTCCCTCTCAAGGGTGCTCAGGGACCCAGAGGGTCGTTACTCGTTGGTTGCGGGTACCATTGAGGGAGATTGTTACACCTTTGTCTCCTATTATCTGCCGAATAAGGGCCAAGCCAGATTCTTTGAAACTCTGACACGATTGTTACAACCTCATTTAGAAGGAACAGTAATTTTCGGAGGCAACTCCAATAAAGCTTTTGATCTCTCCTTGGATAAATCAAAAAGTGGGAAATCAAAAGCTAAACGTCCCCCTAAGCAAAGCTTAAAAATAGTACAGCTTCTACATTCACTTGGATTGGTAGACATACGAAGGGAACTAAATCCCCATGACAAAGACTACACACATTTTTCCGCTCCACATAACACCTATGCTCGGATTTACCACATCCTTTTACAGTCCTCTTCTATCCCTATAGCCATGACTTCCAAAATCAGAGTCACCCCCCTATCGGATCATTCTATCATGACATTATCTATCAAGTGCCCCTTAGGGGAGAGGGGCTTTTTCAAATGGGGACTCAATTAAGCCCTCTTAAGTGACCTGGTGCAGTGTACAATCCTAGAAAATGCCCTGACAGAAAACTTTGTAAACAACGACAATGACTCAGTTACACCAGCGACCCTATGGGCAGCTCACAAATCAGTTATGAGAAGTAAGCTCATCCAGATCCCTTCTAAATTAAAACAGGAATGTAGGGCAGACATCCAGAAACGAATGGATGACTACCTTCTACTGAGCTCTCAACATAAACGTCACCCCAACCCGACACCTTGGCTCGACTAGAATCTGTACGCGCCCTTCTTAACTTAGCCTTAACCACAGTGGCGGAGAAACAGCTCAGATGGACAGGAGCCAAATTCTACTCACAGAAAGACAAGATAGGATCCAAACTAGCAACCAAACTAAGTCCTAAAACACGCACTCTAGCTTTCCAGAAAATTTGCACCACATCAGGAGACCTGACCCAGAATCCTTTACGGATTATGGCAACAGTTCAAGACTTCTACCAAAAGCTCTATAATTCTAACTCTCCCCTCATAAACTGGAGGCCTTTCTTAGGGGCCTCCCCATTCTAAAAATCTCCCGTACTCATAGAGATCTTCTTGAGAAGCCGATTACATCGGAGGAAGTTTTAGAAACAATTAAAACTCCTAAACTAGGCTCCTCCCCAGGAGCGGATGGTTTCTCAGCCTGCTATTACAAGAAATTTGTTCACTCCTTAGCAACTTACATGGCCCGTTTTTTTAACTCTCTCAGAGATGGAGCCCCCTTAGACAGAGACTTAAACTCAGCCTAAATTCCTGTAATACCTAAACCCGGTAAAAATACTAGCGAGGTTGGTAATTACGGCCCCATTTCCCTAATTAACAATGACCTTAAAATTATGACAAAAATTCTGGCTACAAGAATGTCCTGCTTTATTGCTAAATATATTCACAAGGATCAGGTAGGCTTCATTCCTGGGAGGCAAGGCCCAGATCAAATTAAGTGAGCCATAGAAGTAATTTCGCAAGTGCGCAAGTACGCCAAATGGTAGATACTCGGAAATTTTCGATATTAAAAAGGAACCAGACAGGGATGCCCATTATCCCCTTTAATTTTTGCGATTGCAATTGAGACATTAGCTATTGCAATAAGAACTCACTCTGACATCAAAGGTGTTCTTTGTGGCCCGCAAGAACATAAGTGTGCTCTTTTCATCGATGATTTGCTCATTTTTATTACTTCCCCGCTAACATCCACCCCCATAGTGCACCAGCTACTAAGGAACTTCAGCACCATCTCGGGTTTAACGATTAATATGTCCAAATCCGTTGCCTTGAACATTTCGGTACCCACTGACCTAGTGGAGCGATTCAAACAACACTTCTCTTTAAATATGGACCCCTGACTCTATTCTGTACTTGGGAATAAAACTCACACAGAACATAGGCAATCTATACACAGTTAACTTTCCTCCGATGTTTCGTGAATTAGAGGGGGATCTACACACATGGTCGTGATGTGGTCTTTCCTGGCTGGGGAGGATAAATGCCATCAAAATTAGACTGTTACCACGCCTACTATACCTCTTTAGGTCCCTCCCTATTCCAATAAAAAAAAAAGCAACTCCTAAAGGTCCAATCAAGGAATAACCCGATTTATATGGGCAAACAAGGAGTATAGGTGTCCCAAAGAAGTCCTCTTTCGCCAGGACAAACAAGGAGGTCTAGGTCTCCCGAATCTTTGGTGGTACTACCAAGCCGCCCAATTATCACAATTCTCTATAGTGTACTCGGGAGGAGCCAAACCTGACTGGGTCTCTATGGAAAGGCAAGCTGTTCCCCTTAATAAAAAAGATTTCCTCCTATGGTGCAGCCCCTCAATGAGATCCCCAATCCTTTCCCCCACCCTATCTCATTCCTTTGCCCTGTGTGACACAATACACAAAGACAATTCCCTAATCTCCTGTACAAAACCGCTTTCACACTTGTTCCATAACCCAAAATTTCTGCCGGGCATGAACATACAAACCTTTAGTTGGTGGCTCAATAAAGGTCAATTCCAAATAGGCAATTTTTTTATTCAGTGGGACCGCTATCTCTGGGATACTGCATAAGCAAACTTAAAATGCCTACTTCAGAAATTTTTTGGCTATCCCAAATCAGACATTTCCTTTACTCCATTTGGCTGGACGAACCTGAGCCCCCCAAATCCACGGCTTACGAACAATGGTGCGCTACTATAATGGTTTAGAGACATCTCAATTATTTATTCCTTACTGGCAAACAAAGACGACAAGCCATCTTATGCCCGAGCCTGAGAGTCGGATGTGGAGATCGTATGGGACCAGACATGTTGGTTACAATCGTTCAGGAGTTCTTACAAAGGCATTATGAATGTATCTCTGATTGAAGCAAATGTGAAAATTCTTACAAGATGGTATTATGTTCCGTCCAAACTGGTCAATATATACCCAGACTCCTCCCCCTTGTGTTATAGAGGGTGTAGTCTGGTGGGCTCAAAGTTCCATATGTGGTGGTCCTGTCCCTGTATTAGAGCATACTGGAACAAAATCTTTCATCTATTAAGGAAAGTATCGGGGGCATCAGTACCTCAGGACCCCACAATAGCTCTTTTAGGATGTAAGGCGGAAAAAAATTCCAAACATATGCTAGCCTTCTTCATCCTCCTGGGAGCCAAGATTACGCATGCAGGAGCAGAAGATCTCCTGGATCATGATGCAGGAACAAATAGTAGCTAAGCTACTGGGCAGACTATATCAACATTTCTCTCTGCCCTAGCATTGCAGCTTAGCAGTAGGGTAATCCTGGTAGATTTCTCTCTGACAATCTCTCCTATCTTTCGTTTTTTTTTCCAGGGTCACCCAGGTGCCCTCTTTCCTCTTCACTTTCTTATTCTCCTCTTAGGCAGACCTCTTCTAGAGTGGAGGAAAATTCTGAACTTCCACGATTAAAGTTTTGTTAACAAATGCATTAAGAAGAGGGCTATTATCTACAATCAAGACAAAATCTTAAACCAATATGCGCAGCATGACCGGTTCACTTACTGTTAGAAACAAAGATAAAAGGTCTACAGTCACCAGTGATGCACCTCCATCCCTATATACATATACAGAAAAAAAGTTGCCCTTGGGACTTTAAATGAGGTGGTCACAGTTTGCCACTGAGTAACAAAAGTAGTAGCAGTATAAATGTTTATTAAAATTGATGTACATACATGAATAATATAGCATATTAGCTCAGCCAATGGATTTGCACATAATAAAGGGAATAATTAAAAGTGATACAAACATTATACAATACAGTATATACAAATGCACGCATCAGAAAACCCAACGCCCGTTTCACAAGATCATTTCTCGCTCATCAGGGGTGGATGCGGATGGGATGTATCTAAATAGACAAAAAGATGTGTCACAGTGGTAAATGTGAGAACAATGGCAGAATGGGCCAGAGCAAAACAGCCCAATACTTACCAATGAACAAGACCAGAGTCTCCATCACTGAACCCCCAAGTGGACAGCAGCAGCCAGAGTATGGCATGGGAGCTGAGGGGGAGAAAGCAGACACAGATACCCCCAGGGGGGACGCCAGGCGACAGACATGGCATGGGTAAAGGTGAATGGTCCTAATTGTCTCAATATGTGACTGGATAGATATCAGCTGTAAACTTACTGTTGGTCAGTCTTCCCCTTGTTTAGGCAGATCCCAGGGCTTCTGAATTGCTGGACATGCCGGGATTGGACACTGGCCCCATGGCTGCTGGGAGGGCATCGCTTTGTCCACAGTTTGCTCCCATTGGGGTGGTGTGGCAGGATCGGGATGGTCCTCCAGGCATGATTTGATGTAACAATGTATCCCTGGAATTCCAGGTTCAAGGGAGGCTCTATTTCTCCATATACAGGGGAGGCTATTGATTCTCTCTTATATACGGAGCTTCCTTAGTTTTAAAAGCATTTGACTGCATAGTCATGTTGTCCCTCAAGCTATGGTTTCTGTCATTGTATTGCATTGCTGTAATCTCTGCAGGCTGATTTTGTATACTGTTTTCATACTTGTCATATGTTAATACTCAATAAAAATATTGAAAGAGAAAAACAAAGTGTTTTTACGAAACAATGTACCGGGGAATGTTCATCTGATTATTGAGAGTTCACTAATACTAAGAAGTTGTAGACTTAGCAAACCCTTTAAACCCAACTCTTCTTTTGTTTATAACGCAAAAAATAAAAACCGCAGAGGTGATAAAATACGACCCAAAAAAGCTCTATTTGTAGGAAAAAATGTTATTTTAAAGGAAAGATTTTTTTTCCAAAAATACCAAACATGTTATACTTACCTGCTCTGTGTGATGGTTTTGCACAGAGCAACCAAATCCTTTTTTGGTTCCCCTCCTTGCTGGTGGTCCTGGCTCCTCTCCCCTCCCCAAGTACCCAAAATTCCAAGCCTCTTGCCATGGGGGCATTCAAGCAGGCTCCCTCCCCAGCCCCGCTCTATATGTCTATTCACATACAGAGCACGGTTTGGGGGTGTCACCAGATTCAGGTTGGAGCTGTATGTGCATGCTTATCAATGCTAACAACTAAGAGTGTGCAATACATATATTCTCCTTTTAATTTGCTTGTGGAGCATTCATAAATGTAGCATATATACCTTTCCTTATTATCGTGTAATCAGAGTATGCTCAAAGAGCATTGCATCTCTGTAGGATGTGATAAATATTATATATTTTCTGTTTGTGCCGCCTATCTCCTGCTGCCTCTCAGCTCAAAGCCATATGGCGATGAATACAATATTTTGGCTCTTAGTCACGTTCAAGAAACACATTTTGTGTTTCAGGGAAAATACAGTTTGATGCATTTGCCAAATTAGAAGACTTTTTTCCTTTAGCAAAACAGATTACCTGTACAATAAAATAGAGCGATGCAGCCATATTCAAGCTGGTAATGTGGACATCCCCAAAATTTATCAACTCAGGAACCTCAATCAAATATAATCACAGGCAACGAGCCACACCAAACATAAAAATACTACTCAACTTTCTTTTAAGGCCATCCATGTATATTTTTTAAACTGTAACTTTATGAAATCAATGTAATTAAAATATAGAAATAAATGAATCAAACAATGTCAATTATGCTATCTCTATTAATATTTTAAAGAGACTCTCCCACATTGCTCTGAATGCCTTGAATGCCCAACTTCCAACTCACTTGTAGTCACATTTCCTGCGATCTCACACCACTACCCCAGCATCCTAATTGCAGTGTAGGATGGTATTACAGCTTACACAGAGTTGCCAATGTCACCCACTCCATCACGTCAACTTGTTTGACCCATTGATTGGTTCTTAGCCCAAGCAGCTTATTATGGAAGAAGGTCAGAGAATATGTGCTTATCTACATACTTTTCTCTTTCATTGACTTAATATTAAATCCGGAACATCAGCATGACATTCAAACAATTGGCATTTTAACAAGTATGTAGCAAGGTGTTCCGGGGGCTCAGGTGCTACACTTTTTGCTGCACCCCTCCTCCATGCCGTGCTAAGAAAGTAATATCGGGCAGGACAGTGTCCCACCTATCGTCTGGTATACAGACAACAAAGTGGTCATGTGACCATATGAGCACTAGGGGGAACCCTGCAGAGAGATAACTTGTCCTATTCAGTGAGCTTCAGGCAGCCATCTTGGGGATGCCTGTGCCTCTCAAGATACACCATTCCCATGAAATTTGATCATGGAGATTTGATAAATACCATATACTGCATTATAGAAGGGGAGTCCGTGATGAGAAGTGCACAAAGAACAGCAACATAATGTGAGTAGAGAGATTGTTCCATGTGGGCACCCCTTTCTGGGCATGGGACTGTTCAAGTAAAAAGTATGCAGGACACTGTTAAGCACTGGCAAGTTTGTCATGTTGTCTTTCCCCTTTAGATAAGAGGAAATCCATTTAGTGGACAAGTTATGAAGTAAAACTGTTAAAATGCAATCTGAACCTAAGTGGACATTCTGTGTCTGTTTTGTGTTGGTATGAAGAGTAAGCAAGACTGTTAATGTGCTGTGCAGGGAACTAGTTGTCCTGTATAAGGGAAGGTAGTGGTACGGTGATAAAGTAAAGCACTTGGGCCTCTGATTAGTTGATGCGGACCAACCTTTAGTGTCCTGCTGGCCTGAGGGAGTGACAGCCCTTTGTATAGTGAATGAAGCTACTGGGAATTTAGAGGCCTCTCGAGTCAAGAAATTCCCCCTCTGTTGCTGAACTGTACAATAGTGAGCCACAGATATTGTCTGGGTAAACACCGTCATATAGCTGAACCTTTTGCAAGTCTCTTGCAGGATTCTTAGGCTCCAAGCACACTGGCTTAAAAAAACTTTACTTCTACAGGAGTTTTGTGTTCTGCCTGTAGAAGCAGCTCAATGTTATCCTATGTGTCCATGTACATTAGGACTTTAAGAGGCATATTTTGAGTTTATTGTTTAAAGGCAGAAAAAAAACCTGATTGGAGCTTGGAGGCAGAATTTTTTTAAAACTCTTCTAAACTCATCTCAACTTTGTACAAAAAATGTTCTATATGCGTGTTTTTTACTCCTGAGAGAACAGACTTTTTTTAAGCCCAGTGTGCATGGAGCCTCAGGATTAGACAAACCTGCTGAAAGGGATGGTTGCAATTCTGATGTATCCCAGTCACTAGGGGGAACCTGACCTTAACAATCTGTATGTGTTTAGTGTAGGCCATGTCCTACATGTAGATCTCGGCAATGATAGCCTCCATGTTTCCTTTCATTTTTCTTTTTTGACCACGTATACATGCAGACCAGGCTGAACTGGAAATGTGACAGTGACTGGTGTTCGGACAAACTAGAACATTCTCAGCAGTTGGAACAAACTATAGCACTCACAGTGTCAGGTCACCTGAGTCCAGGTGACAGATGCACCGCGTTGGAGTCAGGAGTGCACCGCATGGTAGTGGACCCAGTGTTAATTTCGTCAACGAAAACGTTTCCGTCAACGATTTCGTCAGCGGCAATTTTAAAGTGACGAAAACTGAACGAAAAGTACAGCACGTTTTCGTCCTCTGACGAAAACTATGACGAAAATTTGATCCGTTTTCGTTATCGGACGACAACGAGACGAAAATGGGAAGGAGGGACGTTTAACAACTTACGGAGCTCCGCCTACTTACGCAATCCACGCGCCCAGCGACACCGTAAGAAGAGTCTGACACCAGTGGTGAGGCGAGGCCGCCCGCATGAGGACACAGACAGGACACAGAGAAAGCACTCTGAGTCTCCAGACAGAGTCCCGCTCCCGACTCCCGACTGCTCCGACTCCGCCCGCCACTCTTCTCCCACCCAGAGAGGCAGAGAAAACAGAGTACAGACATCACATCAGAGCTACACAAATTGTGGTACGTACAACAGGCCTGAGGCCTCCCCCTCCCCTGACCCACTACTAGTTAGTACAGTGCTACTGCCCTTAGACGACCACTTGTTGTGTGTGTATGATGAAATTCCAGTCAGTGCTGTAGGCCTCCTCTGCTGCTCAGTGGAGTGGCACTGGTATCCATTCCAGGCCTTTTTGCAAAATATGTCCCACTGTCGATTATAGGCCATCCCCTCAGAGTCAGACCAACATCCAGGCAGAATGTGTACTGTACTGACTGCATGCCATTTATTTCCTAATTTCACAGGCCTACTCTAATCTACTCAGAGACCACCGTCGAGAGAGCACTGCACTGGCTCCCCCCCCCCCACGTACAATATCCAAGACCCCAAAGTCCAAACTATTACTATACCGGAATGTCGGCTGTAATTATCACTGGTAGAAAGAGAAGAGAAGATCTATGGCTGTATTTTACATTTGATGTTAAGGACAACAAGACTCTTTTCAAACCATGTGGAGCGACACTCGCTGGTAAAAATACAACAAATTTGAAGCGTCATTTGCGGACAACTTATCCTGAAATTCATAAAAAGGTAAGCACAGCAACATGTGACAATATAAAATAAATAAAATGAATAAGAATTTTATTTTTTTAAAGCGTCCCCCACGAGCTGAAAACGTAAGTGGCCCCTGCATAATGCATATGTAAAGTTGTAAACGCCAGTGTTCAAATCACACATGTGAGGCATCGCCGCGATCACGAGAGCAATAATTCTATCATTAGAACTTCTCTATAATCTGTATTAACTCCATAATCGTTTATTTTTTTTTTAAGATGTAGATGTTTAGGTACAGTAGTGTACAGTTTGTCGCCAATTCGCCATTATTACACGAGTCATGTTTGGTATTTACTCCGCGTAACATCATCTGATCTTTCACATTATACTAAACAATTGAGCTTTACTGTTTATTTTTTTTTTTTCATGAAAATTCATTTTTTCCTAAAAAAAAATGCGCTTGAAATACCGCTGCGCAAATACTGTGTGACATAAAATATCAACGACCGCCATGTGTTTATAGAGAGGCAACTTAGTTAGAGCTGACTGACTGTGTGGGTGGGAAGGGTCACTTGGGTGAGAGAGCACGTAAAATCTGAATAACTTTAATTTTACCCCCTAATTCAACCCCACAGATACTGAAAACATCAAATGATGGACTGAGTCAAGCCAGTGGCAGTACACAACCACAGCAAACTATTTGCACTGATCTTTTAGGTGCTTCAAAATATAAAATTGACTCTAAGGAACAACATGCCAGGGAGGAGGCCATAGCAAGATGGATTGGGCGCACCGGATTACCAGTCAGAACGATTGAAGATGAGGACTTTGTTGCAATGATGGAGACACTGGATAGGAAGCTGACTGTTCCAAAGAAAACTAAAATAAGCAATCTGATTGACAAACAGTATGAAGATGATAAACAAAAATTCAAAAAGAGAGTGGCTGCTGCTCGGAGAGTATCTATTTGCACTGATTTGTGGACCAAAAAAGGACTCTCAGGCCTCGTACACACGACCGCTTTTCTCGTCCAAAACAGTCAAGAAAAGTGCCGCGAGAGTTTTTTTGTCTAGAAAAACGTTTGTGTGTATGGTTTTACGACGAGAAAATTACCGAGAATCTCGACGAGAAAATAGAGAACCTGCTCTCTATTTTCTCGTCAGGATTCCAGATTTCCTCGTCGTGTTTCTCGTCGGCCTGTTTTGTGACGAGAAAATGGTTCGTGTGTATGCTTTTACGACTCTTCCAAAAGCGCGCATGCTCACAAGCAACTATGAGACGGGAGCGCATCTTCTGGTAAAACAAGCCTTCGTAATGGAGAGAGCATATTCGTCACGCTCAAAAATATATCATCGTTTAAATGTTCTGCATTGAAATCTTCGTTAGAATGTTACATTAATCAAAACGAGTGACCTTCTTTTGCTGCTGATATTCACACAGAGTTATGCCTTATTTTTAACCTTGTTCATGCTGCTCTTTATAAGATTTATGTGTATTATATCGTGCAAGTTTTTAGGAATAATTTAAATGGTTAGATTTTTCAAAATGATGTTAATTATAATTTCACAATGTTTTGATAGTGATCTCCCATTTAATTTTGGAATCTATATTATTTAAATTTCCCACCATGTTTTTGTGCTAATCAGATTTAGTTATTCTTTTGGGGGGGTGATATCTGTGCCTTTTATTGTCAGTCAAATGTATCTGCTTACTCCAAAGCTTGATTTTGTTTATTTAAAAATACACATAGTCAAGTATGAACTTAAACAAAAATCACATTTATTCATGTTTATAAATTAAATAAAGAGAAGGCAGCGCTGGAGAAGCTGCTGCCATTTGTGCATCCCAGGGACCCCAGAGCACACAGCAACCCTGTGTGGACACTAAAATTGGGAGCTTGAGAAGGCCAACATTTCTGAACACAATCTGATGCTGGCCTTCCAGAGGTCAGGAACAGCAGCAGGTGATATATATGTCCCAAGTGTGTGGTACTACAACAGGCTGCCTTCTGTCCGACAACAATGAAGCAAGGCCATCACTTCCTCTTCTTCCTGGCAACCTTCCCTGCAGCCTTTCCTGAAGCCTTCCCTGCAGCCTTTCCTGAAGCCTTCCCTGCAGCCTTCCTTCTTCGTTTGGCTGGAGGCTGGCCCACTGGAGGGGTACTCCTGTCAGGAGGCGGAGGTGGAGGTGTAGCAGAAGGGGGTGGGGCAGAAGAAGAAGGTGGAGGTGTAGCAGAAGGGGGTGGGGCAGAAGAAGAAGGTGGAGGTGTAGCAGAAGGGGGTGGGGCAGAAGGTGGAGGTGTAGCAGAAGGGGGTGGGGCAGAAGAAGAAGGTGGAGGTGTAGCAGAAGGGGGTGGGGCAGAAGGTGGAGGTGTAGCAGAAGGGGGTGGGGCAGAAGGTGGAGGTGTAGCAGAAGGGGATGGGGCAGAAGGTGGAGGTGTAGCAGAAGGGGGTGGGGCAGAAGGTGGAGGTGTAGCAGAAGGGGGTGGGGCAGAAGAAGAAGGTGGAGGTGTAGCAGAAGGGGGTGGGGCAGAAGAAGAAGGTGGAGGTGGAGGTTGAGGTTGGGTCAGTTGGGCCACCTCACATATGGCGGTATTGGGTGTAATTTTCTCCATCACCCCCTTGTTGAGCAAGGTGATGAGCAGGGGCTCGCATAGGAGGCGTTGCTCCATGCTCATCACCTTGAACTTAGCCTCCACTAGGCCGGCAATGGCCTCTTCAGGGGATGTGGGCTCCTTGAGGGTGGCATGGGCCTCTTTAATAAGGGCCATTGCTGCCTCACTGGTGGTCCTGTCCCTCCTGCCTCTTTTGTGAAGCCGGATGGGAGGCACCTGGGATCTGGTGCTTCTCCTTTGCCCTGCCACCTCCTGTCTGCCACTGGGCCCTGCCACCTCCTGGCTGCCACTGGGCCCTGCCACCTCCTGGCTGCCACTGGGCCCTGCCACCTCCTGGCTGCCACTGGGCCCTTCCTCCTCCTGCCTGACAGTTTCCAGACCCTCCTCCTGGCTGATTTCATCCTGTGTATGAAAAAGGAACATAGTTTAATATGTTGGTTTAATCTTTGCATCAAACTTTGTAATCCTGATTGAAGCAATTAGAATGTAAATGCATAAATCCTTGCTTTAAATTTACCACTACATCAGATTGACTATTTAGCACCCAATTAAGTGCAGAATAATGTCTACAGATCTTGATTTCACTTGTGGAATCCAAAATAATGTATGTTTCTCATCTTGACATATTTGTCAAACATTAATTTTATCACAATACATTTTCAGTTAATACTATACCTGGCTCCAGATGGCCAAATCAGGATCATCCAGGATGGCTGCCTCCTCTTGCTCCAGAGAAGGCTCAGGTTGGCTGCAGGGAAGTCTGGGGGGAAGAGTGGAGAGTGATGGCCTTGTGTCAATGTGGTCATCCAGGAAGGACATCCTGTTGTAGTACCACAAAATCAGGACATAAACATCATCTGCTGCTGCTCCTGACCTCTGAGAAGCCAGCACCTTAGAGCGTTCAGTCCTGTAGGTACCTCTCAAGCTCCCAATTTTAGTGTCCACTTGTTTTGCTGTGGCTGTGGGCACCTTGGTATGCACAAATGGGAGCAGCTTCTCCAGCGCTGCTTTTCTCACCCCTTTTTTTTATGGATGGGGTTTTTCGTCTCCCACAGAGCCGGCAGCTCCCTTACCCGGTCAATAAATTCCGCCAGGAACTCTTTGTCGCTAATAAAGACATTCATATTGTATCTGCAAGTTAAATAAATTATATTTAACTAATGTGAGGCAAACAGTCTAACCTCCTTAACATCCTAGTCACCATATATATCCTCCAACAATCTCAAGACAGTATAGGCCAACAATTTTTACAAGTCACAAAATCACATACCTTCGTTCGCACGTCCGTCACTTGAACTCCTCTCTCCGCACACCGAACATACTATAGTCACATGTGTGTTTGCTATATACACACCACGCATGCGTCAAAATTCGAACACGTCGCTCCGCACACGTCGCCCGCCCATGACGTTCTAACTAACATCTTTTCCCCGCCCCTTCTCTTTCGGCGCGCAGACAGATATGGCGGAGTTACAGCAGGTGTCTGATAATTCAGCAACTAACGAGGAGACAAGCCCGGAGACCGAGGACACGTCACGATCAAGGAGGAGATTCAAGGCATCGAATATGTCTTTGGCGGAGATGGCGGAGATGGTGGACATCTTGGTCAAGGCTGATTATGATGCCAAGCATGGGCCGTATAGCAAACCAAATAGAAGGAAGGCCAAAATCCTCACTAAAGTTGTGAAGAGTCTGAGGGCGAAGTTCGGGGTGAAACACTCAAATGAGCAGCTCAGAAAGAGGTGGTCAGACCTCAAACTGAGGGAGCCAGACCAGTTGAGGAGCATAAAGAGGATGCTCGCTAAAAGTAAGTAAAATGTCGACTTTTCTGCTATCAATCTTTTTATAAACTGACATGTTTTTTTTTTCTCATATTGGACTCCCTTCCAAAATGTAATATTTTGAACTTGGTTGGGCACAGTAATCGTTCGTTACGTTACCGACACTTCGTTCGGCCACTATCCGCGGTTTTGGCTTATTTTAGAGCCACAAAAGTAATTAGACATCTGCCATTTTTGATCAACTATTGTGGATAATTTTTTAGTCTAGATGATGTGTTTGTAAAGAGAATGAAATGCAAACTTTTATCAGTGTAAAGGAGAGGACACTCAGCAGCTGCTTCCACATCTGTACTTTGGAGCACTATAGTGTGGGCCACCAGACCCGCCTTTTTTGGGTGTCCCACACAGGTGCATCAGAGAATTTTTGTGGTGCCTCCATGTCAAAAAAATTACATCCAAATGTGAATACTAAACATATTTGGGGTCATAAATAATGCATTCTTCTTTAAATTCCGCACAAACACACACTTGTACCCCACTTCCAAGCAATTTAGCCTGTTTTTATTTTAACAATGAGATTTACAGTGTGATAAATAGACCTTTGGTTTTATTCTCATAGGGGAGAGAAGACTGGGAGGAGGACACTCCAGGGAGCACATGCACCCCACAACTTCCAAGCAACCCCAAACTCCCAAAGACCCACAACCGAAAGATGTGCAGGAAGTTGAGGTGGAGGAAGGAGAAGTGCAGGAAGGAGAGGTGGATGACGTTGTGGATCTGGTCACCACAACAGGTCAGTATCTGTCACCACAGCTTCAGGTAAGCGAGGTAGGCCTGCAGAGTTATAATACATTGTTTTTTTGGTTTTTAGGGGATGTAAATGTTGTGAAGGATAGTACACGGTTCTCTGCTGACAGTGCCCTCCGCCTCATCCAGCAAGTGATGGAATGTAGCACGGAACTGGACCTAATTAAACAAAGAACCCATGTGATGGAACAAACATTTAAAGACATTCTCGATGTTTTGGGGAGAATTCAATAAGCCATCCAAACACGTTTGTTTTTACATGTTTGTTTTTGTAATCTTTTGAATTTTTTTGACTATCAAACCAGCCAAAAATTGAATATGCACACAGTGTGTCAACATGTGCTATCTGCCATCAGGGGATATCCATGTACGTCTTTTGTGGGTGCAACCCCTTCCTCGTATCAAAAGTCGGTGAACTGAGGAAGGGGATGCACCCCCAAAACACGTCCATTGATCACCCCTGATGGCAGATAGCACATGTTGACAATAGGGATCAGGATTGTAAACTTCCTATATGAAAAAAAACACAAATGTGTGCATATTCAATTTTTGGCTGGCCAAGGGGTGGCAGGACCCCATATTAGGACGGGCACATAGAGACATAGTTTGTGTAAGTGAATGTCTCCGATTGCTCAGAGGTATCCAATGTTGTAATTTTTGAAATGCAACTGTTATTTTTGTATTTTCATAAGCAAAAAATTGCCGGGTTGGGGCCAGGCCAACCCCAAAGTAAAAAAAAAATAAATAAATGAAGAGAATGTGCACAGAGTAAAATATTTGACCACAAACAACGTGTAGCTTTTTTTTATAATACCCTCTAAGCTTATTTGGTTCTTTTGTAAGGTTACATAGTGAAATGGTTGTTATTTACTAAAGTAAAATACACTTGCCACTACAAATGCACAAAGACAAACTAGGAGACAGGAAAGAACAAATAATTAAAGGTTTAAACAAGCTTTTTATTGGGATACTTAGACATAGGCTGGCATAGGAATTGCCCCCCTACCCGTGAAATACTCCATGTATTTGTCCCGAACCACACGGGCATTTTGGGGGGGGCAAGCCAAGACGGGCAGATTTCAGGCCCGGAAGGGGATTTGCAGGGGAAAGTCCAGCCTCTGGCAAAACTGAGGCCATATATGAATTAGATTTGTGGCAAAGAAAATTGTGTAGCACACAGCAGCATAACACTACATAGTTTATTTTGTAGTCCGCCAAGTGGATGGAAGTCATAAAAAGGCGGAACCGGCTGGCCATTATGCCGAAGGCATTTTCAATGACTCTTCGGCCCCTGGCCAGCCCGTAATTGAACACCCTCTTCTCTGGGGTCAGGGTCCTCTGTGGAAATGGCCTCATAAGATGCCGTCCGAGTCCGAAGGCTTCATCAGCCAAAAAAACAAAGGGGAGTCCTTCAATATTCCCTGCATCCGGTGGCAATGCAAGGTCGTCACTCTGGAGACGGAGGGCAAACTCCGTCTGGATGAAGGATCCCCCATCGGACATCCGGCCATTCTTCCCTACATCAACATAGAGGAATTCATACCGTGCTGACACCACCGCCATCAGCACAATGCTATGAAACCCCTTGTAGTTGTAGGAGTAGGACCCAGAACGGGGTGGCGGCACGATGCGGACGTGCTTCCCGTCTATGGCACCACCGCAGTTGGGGAAGTCCCACCGCGTGGCAAACTCCGATGCCACAGTCTGCCATTCCTGTGGCGTGGAAGGAAGCTGTGGAGTGAAACAAGATGAAATAATATTAGAAAAACAAAGTCATACATTACAAGGAAATTCTATCCCAAAAAATTAGAGGCCAACATCAATTAAATTATACGTTTATTAAGGTGTGTAAAAAAAAGGATAATGGAAGGCTCATTTATCATATTCATCACCCCCTCTGATGGGCCATTACTAAATTATTTTGGGGGGGGAGATGTGTTTGGCCACAGGATAGCATTGCAGTGGCGGTGCGTCCAGAGTGGGCGCTGGAGCACTGCCCCCTCTCTCCTGTGCCCATCACTCAGAACAATACATAGGTTCATGCGTTGCATGAACCTATGTATTGTCTATGCCGCACACTATTCAGGTGGATGGCCTCTTGTAAAGCGACCGACATATGAATCATTGCGGCATTTAGAGGGTTAAAATTGCATAGCAGAAACAGGTAGTAAAATAGTCTTGCAAATTACAACCTGAGGGATGTAATTGGCTTCCTAAAAGAAAAATCGGGGACGCGGGGGGGGGGGGCATTCCTTGGGTAAACACTGACAGGCTGCTCTGCCAATCATGTTCACCAAGTCTGTTTAATGGTAACATGATTGGCTGATGCAACATGAAGGGAAGGAGAAGACATCAAGGACAGAAGAAGGATGGCGCTGACCACAAGAAGGTAAGTGCAGGGCTGGGGGGAAACTGGCTGCATTAGAGGGGACTAAATGGCTGCATTTGAGGGAACAAAATGGCTGCATTGGAGGGGACAACTGGGGGCGTTTAATAGGCACCAGAGCAAAAAAGGAGGAAGTTTATTTCCTAAATTGGGGTTTGAACCCCCAAACATTTGGAGCAACAGGCGCCCCTGCTGGAAAAGTTAGTGAAGGGAAATATTTAGGGAGGAGAAAAAAGGGGCAATCTAAAGCTTCCAACATGCATGGGGACAAAGGGGACATTCTCAGCATATTACAATCATGGTAATTAGGGAAGGATGAAAGAAATACAATACATTAGCATACATGTAATACATAAAATGTGATGTTAAGGGAGCAAACTTACCCTAATATAGTCCTCCTGCAGGACTTGGATGATGGCAGAACAGGTGTCTGGGATTATGAGGCCCAGAGCCTGGGGGGAGATGCCTGTGGTGAACTTCAAGTCCTGAAGACTTCTCCCTGTCGCCAGGTAACGCAACATGGCGATGAGCCTCTGCAAAGCACTGATGGCTTCCCGCATAACGGTGTCCTTCCTGGTAATATAGGGGGACACCAAAGCCAACAGTTCCTGAAAAACGGGGTCAGACATCCTCAGAAAATTCCTGTAGTCCTCAGGATTATTCTCGACGATCTCCCGCAGCAGAGGCATGTGGCAGAATTGGTCCCGCTGGAGCAACCAATTCCTGGTCCATGAACTCCTCCTCACACCATTCATGGACTGGTCTTGGTCCAAAACAAGCAGACCAACACCAAGCGCACGCACAGCACGAACTCGACGACGAGAACGTCCAGGCGACATGGCTAGGAAACGGTCGTCTAATCAGAACGTACAGAACAGAACGCACTTTAGAACAGCAAGGCCTATGAATAACGAACTGAAAATCAGAAACAAACAGGGAAGAACGCACTGTAAAACAGATACGACCTGCCTAGACGCCCTGAAAGTCAAGATACGAACCCACAAGCACAAACTGAACGGCAGAAAACGATCTGAAAAGTACGAAGACTGAAAAGCGCGAATCGTCTCTTCCCAAACTTTTACTTCACACGCGGTAACACGAGATCAGCAAAAGCAGCCCAAGGGGTGGCGCCAAGAAAAAAGATCTTCCCCTTTATAGTGCCGTCATACGTGCTGGACGTGAGCGCGGAGAACAACGAGGAAATTGGGAAATGACAGTGTGTACGCATAGAAAGCTTGACGAGAAAATCGACAAGCTTAACAAGAATCTCGTCGAAAAAAACGACGTGTTTTTTACGACGAGAAACTCGGTCGTGTGTACGAGGCCTCAGCTTCATTCCTTGCCATAAGTGCATGCGACTTTTGTGTTGAACAACATAAACCTGAACACATATTGTTGGCCCTTGAACAAGTATCCCACCCACACACTGCACAGTCAATCAAATCCTGTGTGGACAAATGCTTGCAAGACTGGGACATACCAAAGAGGAAGATCCTTACAGTGATAACAGACAACGGGAGCAATATTGTGGCGGCATTTAAAAAAAACACAGCGGCAGCAGAAGAACCACCCAGCTCTAGTGAGGAAGACTCCCCCATGACGGAAAGTGACTCTGAGGCTGAGACGGAAATTGATGATCTGCGGTGAGTGAGTGAGCCATTTTTATTCTTTTACATGATGACATGGTTGACACGGTGACACCAGTCAATTATCTAATGGCTATGAGATGATTGATATGGGGGCACAGCGCTATCTGCTCTAGTCTACGGGGTGCAGTCAGTCAGTGCACCTTTTTTATTTTTCCACTATAATTTGTCTTGTGTACTGTAAAAGTATTCCCATAAGATGTTAAGTGTTAAAATAATAGAATGGAACAAACAGTATACTTTATGCTTATTGGGCTGTGTGTGTGTGTTCCACTTGATAGGTACCAACAGATCGACATGGACCGGACACCATGTGTGGTGCATACGTTGCAACTTGTGGTCCACATGGTGCATAAGGAGGCAAGTGTGAAGAGAATACTGGATAAAGCAAGATCAATAGTGCACCTCTTCCGTAAGTCTTCAGTTGCAACACAGAAGCTATTGGAGCATTGTGGCCTTATTCTTTTAAATGACTGCCTCACACGCTGGTCAAGTACATTCAACATGATCGCAAGACTCCTCAAACTGAAAAAGTCAGTCTGCCAAATTGCAAACAGCATGGGATGGGACAGCTTGCTCCCTAGTGAATGGCAAAAGCTCACATCATTGCATGACCTACTGCTGCCTTTTGCAGAACATACCAAAACCCTCCAGAGTGACACCATATCCATGTCCCTGGCTGTTCCTGCCCTCTTTGATTTGCTCAGCCATCTTGAGGACTTTAAACAGAACACTAGCTACCAAGACCTTGCCACAATTGCACAGAAAATGAAAGGGAGTGTCAACCAACGTTTTGCTTCATTCTTAGATCCAACTGACGAAATGTTCTCTCCATTTGCAGCAGCTGCTTGTTTTGTCAACCCTATCGTCTGTGAAACCCTTGTTGATGTGGCGGATGAGAATATTCAAGAACTGCTTAAAAAGGCAGAGGAGTATGCCGCAAGAAAATCCACATTGCCACACACACCCCTTGAGGAATTGTCTGACGATGATGTGGTAGAAGAACTATCACAGTAAGTCGAAGAAGCACCGCCACCGGCATCCACATCTAAGCAACCAGTTATTCGGTTTCTTTCTAAA
This sequence comes from Rana muscosa, assembly GCA_029206835.1. Classification (NCBI taxonomy): domain Eukaryota; kingdom Metazoa; phylum Chordata; class Amphibia; order Anura; family Ranidae; genus Rana; species Rana muscosa. Next base: position 212,692,591 of record CM055124.1, on the reverse strand, counting down.
TGCCGCAGAAGACCCAAGCAGAGGATATCCCCAAACAGCATAGAGCAGCAGTTCAGAAAATATAAGGAAGAGCTTTTGCACCAAGTTGCCATCAGTGAGGAGCACACCACCGCAACAGATTTTTGGCTGTCAAAGAGTGACACTTTGTATCACCAGATAAAACCTTTTGCATTAGACCTGCTGGCTATGCCAGCTTCTCAAGCCTTTGCAGAGAGGGTATTCAGTGTTACAGGTGACCTCTCTAGAGGTCGGCGGAATAGAGCAAGGGTCATGTTGGCACGAAGTGCTTTCCTTAAAATGAATCGAAACAAATAGGAGTGTTTTATTATTCTCTTCAAGTATTTCTATTTACAGAAGCATACCTAATACTTGTGGGTTCTTCTTATTGCGATAGGGTTTGAAGAATCAGTAGTTCAACAGTTTTAATTGTCAGTCAAATTCATAGGAAAAATGCACAGGCTCAGGCTGAGGCTACAAATGCCATTAGTATGTGTATTCTGGAACAATAACAAGTCAACCACCACTTTTTATCAACCAACTTGTTGACTGACAATGTACCCTCTCTCTTAGCATTGACAAATTTGACACTATAGGTAAATATCACACTAATGAAAGAAAAATAGATCAGTAATGGTAATGGACGGTCAAAAAGGGCAACCGTCTTTTCTTTTAGTGTGATATTTACCTCTATTTTGTCATTGTGAAACTGGATGCTGAGAGAGAGAGGACTGGAGTTGATAAAAAGTGGTTATTGTAGACTTTGCACCTTTTCTTTGAATGTATCTGAGAATTAGAACTGTTGAAATAATAAACTGACAGTAAACTTATTCTTATTGTAGAAATAAGCATTACCCTCAAGTATTGGTTTGTTTGTTATGCTGTCACAGCATAGTCGGGAGTCGGACTCAGGAGTGCTCTCTCTGTGCCTGTGCCACTGCCAGACAGGCACCAGGCAGTAAGTAAGTAACAGTGCCTGTGCAGTGTTCTGCTGTCTGTGCTTGGTTGGCCATGGCATGTACATGTACAGCTATGGCCAAAATGACACCAAAATAATTTTGACAATGTCTGCTAGTGCTGATTCAGTGTTTTAGATCTTTTTGTGTCAGTCTCAGATGTATCTGGGATACAATGATCTGACATTTGTGTCAGATCATTGTATCCGGTAAAAGCATTGCATAAGTGTCAAATGCTTTTATTGACAATAAATTTTATGCATTGCAAATGCAAAGAGTCAATATTTGCACTGCAGTCACACAGTCACAGTGTTGACTTGAGTTAGTTGACCCTTCTTTTTTTTGTTCAAGACCTCTGCTCTGCTGCAATTTGCCCTGGGCCTGACAATCATGGTGGCATGTTGTCATTGTCAATCAAGTTCAACTTGTCAGAATTTGTGGGGGTTTTTTTGGGTTCCCTTTCCCTCACCCTCATCACCAGCCTCTTGAGGTGGGATTGACCATGACCACCAGTCCACCACAAGTTCAACTTGTTACTTGGCTGTGTTCTTCTTAGGCAAAATTGTGAGTGGGCCCACACACCGCACACTCCCTTGGCTGAGAAGAAGCAGCAGAGCCAACCGCGCACACATGAATGTCACACAAAGTGTTCCTATTTTTTTTTTGGGGTATTTTATCCTTTTATTAAAACAGCAATATCCTCAACAAAAAGTTTTTACTTAAATAAAGACATTATATAACGACTAAATCTGTGTCTCTGTAGTGCATGTTCAAACCTAACCATTAAAAAACAATATATTTGATTTCTCACTCCAGCAGCAGTTACTATATAATAATGAGTTTGGAAATGGTAGAGAAATGCTTAATTGATGCATTACAATTACAATTTAACTACACCCATTCGATTTTAGACAACTAAAAGGAGTTTTAGTCGACTAAATCTCGACTAAAATGAATTGGAGTTTTAGTCGACTAAATACGACTAAAACTAAAACTATTGCAGAAGACTAAAATGGGACTAAAACTAAAATGCCATTTTAGTCCTGAGACTAAAGCCCCATACACACTATCAGTTTTCTTGCAGGTTTTTCTCTTCAGGTTTACCAAAACCATGTAGTGCAAGGGCCTGCCTGATTGCATACGAATTGAAACTCTTAAGGTTTGACCTCATATTAGATGGTTTTGGTAAACCTGAAGAGAAAAACCTGCAAGAAAACTGATAGTGTGTATGGGGCTTAAGACTAAAACTAAAACAAAATTTGCTGCCAAAATTAACACTGAGTGGACTCCACAGCTGACTGCTGTGGATGGAGCTCTAGGTGATTCAGGAGAGTATTTTGGAGCACCAACACGAATCACACTGGGAGCTAGAGCATGAGATTTCCCAGGGAGCGAAATCTAAGAGCCAGCAGGTGTTCACCAGAAGCCCCTAGTGGTGGGGATATATTTAGCTGCAGCCTGGCTTTAGGTCACGATCCCCAGGGCCTCCCAGCTCACGCTCACGGTAGAGTACAGGAAGGTAGAGAGGAAGCAGAAGGCTGCGACAACAAAGGATAGTCAGGAGACAGCCAAAGGTTGGGGCAACAAGCAGGTAAGGATAGTCAAGGAACACGCCAAGGTCGGCATATGAAGCAGACAAGGACAGTCAAGAACAAGACAAGATCGGTAACTAGAATCAGACGTAGAACACACAGAAAGGAGCACATGGAAGCCAAACATACAATACTGATCAGCAGGCCTGGCTTGCAGTGCACAGATTAATATAGTGTTCCCTGATAGGGTCGATGGAAAAAAGTCCGATGGGGCCCACACACGATCAGAATTTCCGATGAAACAAGTCCATCAGACTTTTTTCATCGGAAAATCCGATCGTTTGTACAAGACATGAGTCTCTCTGCCCCATCATCTTTACACTGCACCAGGGATCTCTCTGAATAATCCCAGGTGGTTGTTTGACTTGCTGATGCTGATAGGCCAGGGGCCTGCAGTACCCCTTCTTGGCGGCCTAGTAGTTTAGCAGCTTTAGTTAGATGGTGGCGTACAGAGCCCAGCTAGCCCGACTTGCATTGATTTGACACAAAACTCCACAGTCTCTCCTCTGGCCTTGAACCCAGCTCCCCTGGCATGCCTCCTCCAGATATCCACTGTGCCTCACTCACCGACCTTCTCCTGCCCTGAGTCCATGGTGAAGAATTCACCCGGACGTGCGTACCGACTGCTTCTCTGGCTCCTCTGTTCCAAGACACCTCCTCCATGACCGTGTAAGGATGAGGCTCCCTCCCAGCTCCCGAGCTCCTCCGCCCAGGCGTGCTCCCCCCCAGATGGGGTTGGGCCTCCTGTTGCAGTCTAACACTTCATTCTTCACTTCACCCAGCCGACAAGTCTCCTCCAGTGGGCTGGACCTGAGCTTATGAAGGAGGCCTGCCCCCTGCCAATTTCGATTGGGGATTGGTCAGGGCTCCTCACATGAGCTCCCTGTCACTCCAATTCCCAGGCCTGCCCCTCTTTCAGAACATTCTCCATGGAAGCAGGGCAGGCGCCCAAGAATTGAAGGACAGGTGATCACACCCACTGCTATACTAACCACTCCCTGCCCCCCAGATCTAAAACAAAAAGCTGCCTGGCAACTACCACAAAAATCCTCACCTCTAACACCTACCTATGGTAGAGGGCGCTACATCGGGTTTACATATTCTTTAATCTTAAAAATACTAGTGCCACAGACAAGTCAAGGAGTCAAGTCCTCATAAAAGAGATACACAGGGGAAGTTTTTTAGGGTAATAAAGTTGGAAGAATATACCTTTTCTTTTTAGCGTTTAAAAGCCTTGACAGGTTATTAAAGGGGCAGTCCACCTAAAGATGATATTTTTATTTAATATAGATCATGGTAGCTTCTGTCTTCATGTATGTCTTGGATACTCTCAACATTTAGCACTATCTGCCATATTTCCTGGCAGAATATCTGATTCAGCTCCTGTCCATTTGGAACTTTTGATTGTTCTAGGCCACCTTTATAGGTTCAAGCTTCTTCTGTTACATTATCTGTAATATGAAATATCTATAGGACCCCTTCATGGTAGCCACAGCAGGGGTGCAGACTTGGGAATTCAAGTACAGAAATTCCACCATTAGAATCCCATTAGAATCCCTGAGAAATAAAATAAACTGTCAGGTGGTTTTACCCTTCAGTTTTGGTTGGACGGACTGACTCACTAACCTAAAAAATTGCAGGTAAAAGCTGGCCAAAAATGGTGAATGACAGAAGAGAGCTCTGTGTTGGTGAACAACACAGAGCTCTCTACAGACAGCAGTGATGTGCTGATTTTTTTTCTCCCTGCAAAAAAAAATGTCACATCACTCAGTAAAAACAGTAAAAACAGTACACACAGTAAACATTGTAGGTACACATTTAACCCCTTAATTGCCTCTAAATTCCCAGCCAATGTCATTAGTAGGCTTGTGCAATTTGTTTCGTAACATATCGAAATTCGTCCGAATTTAGCAACTTTCGGACATTCGGAAGCATTCGAATTTCCGAAGAAAGCAATTACGAATAAAACCGAATCCAAAATAAATTATATTGCAAATAGCGAATGCCCGAAGGTCTTCGGCATAATTCGTTATGAAAAAAGTTACGAATGTACGAATCTATTCGAAGCACAATAACACGCTGCTCTGCTCTCTGCTTCTCCCTCACCGTGCTGAACTCCCTCTCAAAATGGTGTATAGGGGCGGAGGCTATAGCCGCATGTAAAAAGCGAAAGTAAAATACGAGATTTCGAATCGTTACAAATAACCGCTATGTATTTAGAAAAGTACAAATCCATTCGAAGCACATTAGGCATAATAGGCAGCGTCGTTGTGAGAGAGACACGGAAATTACGAATCAACTAACCCAAAAAAAGTTACGAAAGTAGGAGTTGTGTCCAGAATCAACGAAAAACAATGTACTCTACCGAAAGTACGAATTATAAATCAACTAAAAATAAGGCTTACATTATTACGAATCATTCCGATTCAACTAAAAATGCCACTTGCGAAAATACGAATTAGTCCGAACACGAAAAATCCCGTCTAGAAAAATTACGAACAATTGCGAATCAACAGGACTGAAAAGAAGCGAACCGAAACGAAACAAATTTTTCCGTTGTGCACAAGTCTAGTCATTAGTACAGTGACAGTTTATATTATTAGCACAGATTAGTATTAGTGTCACTGGTGATGTTAATGTCAGTTAGTCAGTTCTCCCCCAGCATCAGGTAGTGTCAGATTGCTCACCGAACTATTGCAGTCCCATTATATGTTGCTGATTGACACTATTCCTAGTATAATTTTTTATTTTTATTTTTAATTCCAGTATATATCCCATAATTTGTAGACACAAACAATCAATATACACTAATGCCCCGTACACACGGTCAGATTATCGTACGACAGATCGTCCGACTGTAGTTGCATTAAGCAAATATCGAATCCAATAATGAAAATGTGCGCTAGATTTTTGTCGTACGATTCCGGAAAAACCTTCCGGTGTGCGTAGCAACGTAACGTGTGACCCCTGTGTCCTTCTGGTTTATTTTCGTGTTTCTGATCATGCGTGGTGTTTGTCGATCGATTTTTATCTGACGAATACTGTACTGATTACACGATTATCGTACGACGGGCTGTCGTGCGAGCAAAGTTTACGTGTTTGCCCCTTCGGATTTGGTTGGACGGACTGTCGTGATCGGCTGTCGAAAGCTGTGTACTAACGATCAGATTATCGAACGATCGCTCCGAAAGCGATTTTTATCATCCGATAATCGGAACATGTGTACGGGGCATTATTGGGATTTATTTTACCAATGACGTGTAGCACGATACATTTTGACCTGAATTCATGAAAAAATATGTTTATTTTTTTATTTTTCTATTGGATGTGTTTTATAGCAGAAAGAAAAAAATATTTTTTTGTTTTTTTTTCAAAATATTTGATCTTTTTTTATTTATATAATAAAAAACTCTGTGGTGATCAAACACCTCCAAAATAAATCTCTATTTGTGTGAAAAAAAATATATATATATATAAACTTAATTTTGTTACAACGTTGCATGGCCGCGCAATTGCCAGTTAAAGTAGCCCAGTGACGAATAGCAAAATGCACATAAAATCTTATGGGGAAATTTTTGTTGAAATCAATGGTCTGGTGGCAGGATCACTTTAAGCATTAAGTACTTTTCCACATTATTATAACATTTTCTATCCAAAAACATTATTTGAATTGCAACCTTATTCTGTCTGTCTGATGACTTTGTACATAAACCCGATAAAACTCACACTATACAGAGCAGACACATAAAGCATATACAATGCTCACATAATCACAGTGGCTAGATACAGAAGCACTGCATGCTGTCTTTTTCACTCTACTAGTATCTCATTGCAGACTTCTCTATAGTCTCTGGCACTGGTATGTAGACTAAGTAATAATATTCACTCTAAACCTCCAGGAATTCTGTAGGAATCAATAAAAAGAGACTGAAATCTTGTTGTGCCGGATTGTGGGTTGGCGTATTCTAAAGCTTTTCCAGATCTGATTTACATATAAATATAATGCATGTTGAAAAGCTGTGGAAAAAAAAGCTTAGAACATTAAACCACAGCCCATGCTTTGAGAGATTGTGCACAATTAAACAGTGTATTTGTATGTAAATTTCATTTGGATGTAACAGAAACTTAAATATCTGAAGGCTGCGAGAATTTTCCCATTTAAAAGTCTTCATCTTTTACTCTTATTCCTTTCTCCTCCAAAAAATAAACCCCTTGATAATGGTGTGATCTCTATTGCCCAGTCTTTTGGGCTGTCTGGTAGGGCATTTGATGTCGGCGTATCATTGTGCTTATGAGACTGAAATGATGTCATTTAAGATTTGCAGACAAAAAAAAAGGACATCAAAGGACATTTCCGTCAGCGATTACAAGACGGTGTTCCGTCAAACATACAGCTCAGAGGATTAGAGAGAGGATCGTCATCTGAAAAATAAGTTCCATTGTGTGAGGAGCAATATTGTGCCCCAGCAAGGTAACCCTATTAACAAGTACACAGTGTTCTTACAACAGTCTTCTTGATGGGAACTTGCTATGGTAGAAACCACTTTTTTTTACATTAACACCGTATAATCCAGAGATGTTACACTTAATGAGTCTATCAATACACACGTGAAGCTCCTCTGTGGGGATTTGGTCCCACGACCTTTGTACGACACTGTAGCGATAAGGTGAGGCATCCTTCGTAGAGAATTATAAGGTTATATTATAGCTATACCATCTGAAATGACAGGAGTGTAATGTGGTTTTATAATTATTAACAACAAAGAATAAAAGAACCTGCACCACTGAAGCGTAAAAGAAACGGAGACAAAATACACAATTACACAACCAAAATTACCTTCTAAAAAAAAATCAGCACTGCTAAGAATACATCCAAACATAATATAAATAGTCAAATTTATAGTTTATTTACCGTATATACTCGAGTATAAGCCGACCCGAAAATAAGCCAAGGCACCTAATTTTACCACAAAAAACTGGGAAAATGTATTGACTCGAGTATAAGCCTAGGGTGTCCATCTGCATGCCTCACTGTGCCTTACTTTGCCTCACTGTGTCCATGTGCATGCCTCACTGTGTCCATGCCTCACTGTGCCCATGCCTCACTGTGTCCATGCCTCACTGTGCCCATGCCTCACTGTGCCCATGCCTCACTGTGCCCATGCCTCACTGTGTCCATGACTAGACTGACGTTTAACATGGGAGTCTATGGAAGGGGTGCCCAGCTTTGAAAAATCGGTGCTCCCCGGCCGTAGGTCCCCCAGACAACAAACTTTGCACACTTGTAGAGGAGGAATGGGGCTACATGTGTGCAAGTTTCGGGTCCAGGGGACCTATGACCGGCTGGTACCGGGTCCCCAAAATCACCAGAGAAATTACCGTTTAACATGGGAGTCTATGGAAGGGGTGCCCGGCTTTGAAAAATCGGTGTTCCCCGGCCGTAGGTCCCCCAGACAACAAACTTTGCACACTTGTAGAAGAAGAGTGGGGCTACACGTGTGACAAGTGCCCCTGGAAGATGTCATCTGTGACAAAATGGCGTGGGGAGGAGCGGCGTGCTGACGTAAACAAACGCTAAGTCCCGGAAGGAACGGGCGGATATCGAGAGCCGGCCGGCTCGAAAAATTTTATGACATGATTTTATCTTTCTACATAACTGTAAGTGTACATCTATGGTTTTAACAAATCTGTTGAATACAGTTTTACCTTATGAGAGTTTTTCTTACCTGCATGGGGAACCAATAATCACGGACTATCCCGAGGATTCCTGGTGCAGAGGATTCAGGAGAGCCTACTGTTCAGTATAGAGACCCACGGCTGATGTAATTAGCCACAAGCGGTTTTGATCTCCTTAAAAAGTGATCAATTTATCCGGTAAGCGACATTGGTGTTACAGGTGGAGGATTGTTTTCTACTCTAAATCATCACTCCTCCTTTGGTGTTAATTGATTTGAAGTCATTGCGGATATTTTCACTGAAGATGTGTGTGCCTTGGAACTGTGTCCTGTGTTCTTGTGGTGGGGGAGCTTACAATCCTGGGGTTGATATTAATAGCGATTTGAGCACTTCAAAAGGACTTATCCTGGTTGTATGTGATTCATTTCCATCATCTGGGTCCACTACTTTTGCTTTATTGTTTTGGACTTATGTGCAGGCTTTTTGGATTTTATTTGGTTCATGTTTATGCGTATATAATTCATGCTTATATGTCACTAAATGTATATGACTGTGGGCCAAAGTACTAACATGTACTGCATATATTACATACTTAACCACTTCCTATCCGGGCCATCGACAATTGACGGCCTCTGGCCTCCCGCCGCGCCACTGAGGTGCCGATGCGCATGCCTGGCAGCCGCGATGTCCGCCGGGTACCCGCGATCGGCCGTTACACAGACAAGGACGTGGATCTCTGTGTGTAAACACAGAGATCCACGTCCTGTCATGGAGAGGAGACCAATGCTGTGTCCCTTGTACATAGGGACACAGATCGGTCACCTCCCCCAGTCACTCCCCTCCCCCCACAGTAAGATTTACAAATAGGGAACACATTTAACCCCTTCCTCGCCCCCTAGTGTTAACCCCTTCCCTGCCAGTCACATTTATACAGTAATCAGTGCATATTTATAGCACTGTTCGCTGTATAAATGTGAATGGTCCCAAAAATGTGTCAAAAGTGTCCGATGTGTCCGTCGCAATATCGCAGTCCTGACAAAAATCGCAGATCGCCATCATTACTATTAAATAAAAAAAATTAAAAAAAAAATGTCATAATTCTATCCCCTATTTTGTAGGCGCTATAACGTTTGCGCAAACCAATCACTCTACGCTTTTTGCGATTTTTTTTACCAAAAATATGTAGAAGAATACATATCGGCCTAAACTGAGGAAAAAAAATAGTTTTTATTTTAAAAAAATGGGTTATTTATTATAGCAAAAAGTAAAAAATACTGTGTTTTTTTTTCAAAATTGTCGCTCCATTTTTGTTTATAGCGCAAAAAATACCACCAAAAGAAAGCTCTATTTGGGGGAGAAAAAGGACGTCAATTTTGTTTGGGAGCCACATCGCACGACCGCACAATTGTCATTCAAAGCGTGACAGCGCTGAAAGCTGAAATTTCGCCTGGGCAGGAAAGGGGTTTATGTGCCCAGTAAGCAAGTGGTTAAATCCCTAAGTCTACCTATAGTATCCTGCAGGAGCGAAATTTGGTGCCTCCCATGGGTAATTCCACAGATGAACTTCAATACAACTTGAATGATGGAAAGAATAGCTCTGTGCATATTGTGGCTCCAGCCGCTTCTTCAGGAGTGGTTCAATAAAGTGAACACAATTTGACAATTTTTCTGACATTTGGATCTTTGGATCTATTCTTAGCAATACTGAATTCTTTCCTTTAGAGGGTATTTTTTTTTCTAGTGTGTTAATTATATAAATTTATGGCCCGGGTGGGACTAAATCATTGCATGAATAAAGCTTACTAAGTACAACAAAGCAGCAACATAGTATCTGTATAAAAGTGATTAAATATACGTAGGGTAAATGCATGCCCATTGAAGCTCACGCTAGCCCTCAAATACTCTCAGAATTTCAGGGCTGGGCTCCTGCTATCTAACGAGAAAAAAAAAAAATGTTGTTTGAAAAAAAAAAAGTCTCTTTAAGAGCTATGGGCAGAAGTGACATTTTGATGTTGCTTCCGCCCTTCAGTGGTATGGAGCTGGGTGGGGGCCATCTTCCCCTCACTCAGCTCCATACCTACCACAAAAGAGGACCCGATAGGTCACTGCTGCTGGCGGCTCCAGTAAGCGGCGAAGGGCACCGGAGCACTGCGGGAGGGGGGCCACTCCCGCCACCGATAAAAGTGATCTCGCGGCGAAAACAGGTCCCTTACAGTACCTCTTTTCTTTCAGTACTCAAAAGCTGATCCTGTGTATGACTTGGCCTATCTGACTTCCCTTCCAATTCCTATTCCTGATTTTTGCTCCTGACTACGCTGACTTCTGTTTTCCTGACCCAGGCTTGTCTGATTACCCGCTCTGGCATCCAAACCCTGGCTTCTGTTTTCACCGCAAGATCACCTTTATTGGCGGCGGGAGAGGCCTCCCTCTCGCGGTGCTCCGGTGCCCTCCACCGTTTACCAGAGCCGCCAGCAGCGGCGGAGGCGATCGGAGGCGATGCAGGGCAGACGCAATGTCAAAACATCAGTTCCGCCCATAGCTCTTAAAGAGACCTTTTTTTTTCAAACAACATTTTTTTTTTATTATTGCATTTAAAGAGGAAGTAAACCCTCGTAAAAAACAAAAAACGAAAAAAAAAACCTGCAAGACAAAGGCATAATGAGCTAGTAATACTTACCTCAGATTGAAGTGGTCCACGTCTCCCCCCTCCGGCCGCAGACATGACGTCCCGGAGTTACTTCCGGGTATCGCGGCTCCGGCGCTGTGAGTGCCGGGGCAACGATGACGTCACTCCCCCGCATGTGCGTGGGAGCCGCCGGTAGCGGCACGAAGACTGAAGCAACGGCACATAGGTGCCATTGCTTCAGTTTGCCCCAGTGCGCATGTGCCGATGACATTAGCACATGCCAGGGGATAGCTCCTAAACCGTGCAGGTTTGGGAGATATCCTGGGTAGCTACAAGTAAGCCTTAATATAGGCTTACCTGTAACATAAAGTTGTAAAAAAGGGTTTACAACCACTTTAAGTGTAATTATGAGATGTGAAGTCTTTTTGACCTCAGATCTCATATTTAAGTAGTCCTGCCATGTTTTTTTCTATTACAAGGGATGTTTACATTCCTTGTAATAGAAATAAAAGTGACACAATTTAAAAAAAAAAAAAGAACAGTGTAAAAAGAAAAAAGAAAAAAGAAAAGGTAAAATAAATAATAAAAAAATAAAAAAAAATTAACGCGCCCCGTCACGCCGAGCTCACGTGCAGAAGCGAACGCATAGGTGAGTAGCGCTCGCATATGAAAACGGTGTTCAGGCCCCATACAGAAAGGACATATATAAACTTTTAAACTCCCATGTTGATGTGGTCTATCAGGGGAAACATAGATACATGCGTAGATGGGAGGAACACCGGGAGTTGCCCATCCCTCCAGCCCTATTGGCGCTCGGTCCAGGGACTGCTCCACCGGCTGTTCGAGATTGATACAGTATCCCTCCCTCCCCTGAGTTCTTTCTACTGCCCCCCCCCTAAACTATCCAGATTAGCCAAAAAGTTGGCCACACAAATATTAACGGCAGCTAGATGTTTAGTAGCCCTCCACTGGAAACAACAAAACCCCCCATCACTATCTGATCTTTATACCAGAATCAAGGACCTGGAGTTTATGGAGTCCATGTCGGCTAGACTAACGGACCGAGTGGACAGACATACAGCGACTTGGGAACAATAGCATCAACAAATGGACCCTCCATGATCTCATGAGACCCCCTCTGCCCTGTATACTGTAAACACTCAAAGCACAGGAGAGACGCGCCCTACTGATTGGGACTTTCTTATACCTTTTCCTTTCTCTTCCCCTCCCCTCTCACCCCCCTCCCCCTCTTTTTTTTATTTATTTTTCTCTCCTCTCTCTTCTCTGGAAAAGCGGGCCATGCAATTATAATTCACAGAACCTGCTGATGGTATGTCTGACAGAGAAGCCCGTACCGTGATTGCTCCAGCGCTGTGTCTTCCTGTTTTATAGAACTGTACCTTGTTTAACTGTACCTGTGGATTTCGTGTTAATCCTGTTATATGTAGATCGCCATGCCCTCTCCAGAGCTGTTTGTTACTACTACTTCCTTTTTTATAATCATTTCCTCCTTCAAATATGTTTTAAACCACTGAATTGCACATGTTGAAACTTAATAAAAATTGTCAATTACCGACTGCTTCTCTGGCTCCTCTGTTCCAGGACACTTCCTCCATGACCGTGTAAGGATGAGGCTCCCTCGCAGCTCCCGAGCTCCTCCGCCGAGGCGTGCACCCCCCCAGATGAGGATGGGCCTTCTGCTGCAGTCTAACACTCCATTCTTCACTTCACCCAGCTGACAACTCCCCTCCAGTGGGCTGGACCTGAGCTTATGAAGGAGGCCTGCCCCTGCCAGTTTTAATTGGGGATTGGTAAGGGCTCCTCACATGAGCTCCCTGTCACTCCAATTAAAAAAAAAACACACATGAGAGGTATCACTACGGTCGTTAGAGCAAGAGCAATAATTCTAGCCCTAGCCCTATTCTGTATCTCAAAACATGCAACCTGTAGAATTATTTCAACATCGCCTATAGAGATTTTTAAGGGTAAAAGTTTGTCGCCATTTCACGAGCAGGCGCAATTTTGAAGCGTGACATGTTGGGTATCAATTTACTCGGCGTAACATCATCTTTCACAAAATAAAAAGATATTTGGGCTAACTTTACTGTTGTCTTATTTTTTTATTTAAAAAAAGTGTATTTTTTCCCAAAAAAAGTGCGCTTGTAAGACCGCTGCGCAAATACGGTGTGACAGAAAGTATTACAACAGCCACCATTTTATTCTCTAGGGTGTTAGAAAAGAAATATATAATGTTTAGGGGTTCTAAGTAATTTTCTAGCAAAAAAAAATATTTTAACTTCTAAACAACAAGTTTAAAAAATAGGTCAGTCTTGAAGAGGTTAAAAGTGCCATAGTTATATGGTGGCAAGTCAGTTTTACTCTGCTACTCTATTGTGCTTCATTGTATAAAGTTTTAGTACAGTTATAAGAACTCTCCATCCACCACCACCCTAAGAAACCACCTTAAAGGGATATTAAAGGCTCACTTTTTTTAATAACAAACACATCCTCCTCTTTTCAGGTCCCCCGCAGGAGCTCCTGGCCCCTCCCCCTTGTCAAGTGCCCCTATAGATAGCTGTTTGTTATGGAGCACTCATGTGTGCTCGCTCCTGAGCCGCCTCTGTGTGTACATTGCTGGCCATGCCCAACAACCCATGTTGCCCAATCAGAATGAAGGAATTTTTCAGAAAAAAAGATGCCAAGATGTAAATTCTCCTTCTCTGATAATGACTGTGTGGTGGAAACATGTTGGAGGGAGTCTAGGCTTGTGATGTCTCACATGTGAGTGGATTACTGCTATACATTTTTTAAGGTTTTAACATTTTCTGCAGTATGAGTTTGCCCTTTTTTCTGTCTTTATCTCATATGCCATATGAATGGAGTCATGGCAGACCTGAGTAGCTGTTGGAGATATTGTGGCTGAGTCACCACGAAGGACATATGATCTCTACAGGTTACAGTCTTTTCTTTTTTCTGGAGCCGTTGGGGATATTGTGTCTGTATCAGGGCAAAGCGCAATTGTTTCCTGTTTATTGAGATCTCTCCACCTGGTAAGGAGTGTGAGCACTGGTGTCATTCACTTTGAGAGCTCTTATCATTTGGATTGATTCACAGTTCAATATTGTCAACTTTGTTTTTTAGGTACTCTATTTTACATATATGGACTTTTTATTGATCTTTGATTGCTTTTATTCTTAATCATCTTCATATGTTTGCACTAATTTCATTACTAATACAATGTTGTTGTATCTACAGTCATATGAATAGCACCTATTAAGTGACAAATACAATATGTTTTGCTATCTAGTATTCAGATATTTCAGTGTTGTAATTTGTACATTAAGCACAGGGAATCTTTTTTATGTTTTGCATAACCTTAAATAACATGCTCGCTGCCCATGCCTAAGAGCCCATTCACACAGGGGCAACTTTGAATCCAACTTCAAGTCGCCCCAAGTCGCCACTAGTCGCCTCAAGTCGCGCTACATGAAAAAATCAATGTAAGTGAATGGATCCGTCTTAATGCACACTACTGCAGTCGCTCCGACTTCAGAAAAGTTTCCTGTACTACTTCAATCCGACTTCTAGGCGACTTGTACCCATTGATTTCAATGGAAGTTGCCTCCAAGTCAGATCCCCTGTCTTAACTGAGGCAAATTTACGGGAAATAAAAATAGTTTTCTCTGCAAACCTCTCCCTCCCCCTCCCTCCCACAGACTCTTTGATTGGCCACTGGCAAAGTCCCCTGTCCTGGAGGCGACTTTAAGACGTGTTGTAAGTCGCCCCAAGTCGCGCTGAAGTCGCCCCAAGTGGCGCTGTGATTCATACTCAAGTCGTGTCCAAGTTGCCTCCCAAAGTCGCGCTGGAAGTCGTGTTGCCCCCGTGTGAATGAAGTCTAACAATCCATGTTGCTAAATCGGAGAGAAGTAATTTTTGAATTTTCCAGAAAATAAGATGGTAAAGGGGAACTCTTAGTACCCTCTTACCGTATCATCAGACACAATCACAGACTCGCCCTTCTGTGATCTAATGTACTGTAAGTCCAACTTTCTCTGAGTCCAGATTGTCAATCACTTGCTCCCTAGGGGTACATGGTGAAGTTGCTGTGGTCTTACAGAAGAATGCTGCAGAGATATGATTACTTGGTGCTGTTCTCTACTCTGCATTCACCTATCCACCACCAAAGGGTGCAGAGGAAGAGGACCTGTGACATCATGCAACCAGACTAAATGCTGCAATTGGTTTTATGCTGTCTGATAAATAATTTCCCTGAGAAGATGGTCAGACTCCAGTGCCTGCTTGTGTGTTTCCCCACCTAATTATTTGACAATCTGCGTAATCGGATATCCTACTATGTATAATTTTAACCACTTAAGGACCAGCCACTGTATATATACGTCGGCAGAATGGCTCGTACAGGCACAATCACGTACCTGTATGTCCCCTTTAACTGCCCGACTTCGGGGTCGCGCGCCGCCGGCAGTGCGTTTGCGACTCCCCTGCCTTCCCCGTGGGATCCCCGCGATCGTCTCACGGAGGCATGGAGCGGGGAGATGTTAGTGTAAACACAACATCTCCCCGCTCCCCTACTGACACTGTCCCCGATCTCCGCTCTGTGTAATCAGAGCGGAGATCGGTCACGTGTCACTCATAGCCACGCCCCCACACAGTAGTAATCACTCCCCTAGGCAAACTTAACCCCTTCAACGCCCCTAGTGATTAACCCCTTCACTGCCAGTGTAAATTTTTCAGTAACCAGTGCATTTTTATTGCACTGATCGCTGTAAAAATTACAATGGTCCCAAAAATGTGTCAAAAGTGTCCAGTGTGTTCGCCATAATGTCGCAGTCACGGAAAAAATCGCTGATCGCCACCATTACTAGTAAAAAAATAAAAAAATTATAAAAATGCCATAAAACGACCCCCTATTTTGTAAATGCTATAACTTTTGCGCAAACCAATCAATAAACGCTGATTGCAATTTTTTTTTACCAAAAATATGTAGAAGAATACGTATCGGCCTAAACTGAGGAAAAAAAATGTTTTTTTTTAAATATATTTTTGGGGGGATATATATTATAGCAAAAAGTAAAAAATACTGATTTTTTTTCCAAATTGTCGCTCTATTTTTTTTTTTAGAGCAAAAAATGAAAACCGCAGAGGTGATCAAATACCACCAAAAGAAAGCTCTATTTGTGGGGAAAAAAAGGACGTAAATTTTGTTTGGGAGCCACGTCGCACCATCGCGCAATTGTCAGTTAAATTGACGCAGTGCCGAATCGCAAAAAGGGGCCTGGTCTTTATGCTGCGTATTGGTCCGGGGCTTAAGTGGTTAAGAATAAAAGCTGTAGTATTTCATTATAAATGGTTAAATAGAAATACAAACTTTCTGAGATTTTTTTTTTAGTACAGAACATAGTTAATAATTAAAAAGTTTAGGAAAATATGAAACGCTATACATTCCCTTTATAATGACTAGGGTTGTACCGATATCGATACTAGTATCGGTATCGGGACCGATACAGAGCATTTGCACGCATTACTTGTACTTGTGCAAATGCTCCCGATGCCTTTGCTGATACCTGGGATGGGAGAAGTCAGCGGGCGGAGTCGGCAAGTGGAGGGTGGAGCGGAGAGCAGAGCGGACCGGAGAGTCCTCTGGCGGGTAAGCTTGCAGCCGGAGCCGTCACATTTGGTAAAGGAAGTGATGCTTCATGAAAATCTGCGACGCCCATCTTGGTACACCCTGCACTCAATAAAGCAGCAGCGGACATCTTGTTACACACAGCCCATGTAGTGGGTGTAACAAGATGTCCACTGCTGCTTTATTGAGGCCGAGTGCAGGGTGTACTAAGATGGGCGTTGCAAAGGCAGCATAGAAAAAGAAATCCTCTCGTGCCTATAAGTGCCCGCCATCTGTCAGTGCCCGCTATCTGTCAGTACTAATTAGTGCTGCTTAATCAGTGTCACCTATTAGTGCCAGCCACCTGTCAGTACCATCTATCACTGCCATCTATCAGTGCCAGCCACCTGTCAGTGCCATCTATCACTGCCATCTATCAGTGCCAGCCAACTGTCAGTGCCATCTATTAGTGCCAGTGCCATCTATCAGTGCCAGCCACCTGTCAGTGCCAGCCATCAGTGCCACCTGTCAGTGCCAGCCATCAGTGCCACCTGTCAGTGCCATCTGTCAGTGCCAGCCATCAGTGCCAGTCATCAGTGCCACCTGTCAGTGCCCGCCACCTGTCAGTGCCTGCCACCTGTCAGTACTCATCAGTGCTGCATATCAGTGCCACCAATCCTATCAGTGCTCATCAGTGCTGCTTAATCATTGCCACCTATCAGTGCTGCATATCAGTGCCACCTAATCTGTATTGTGCTTTAAAACTGTCACCTGACATTACAAAGAATTGTCGGTAATCGGTATCGGCGAGTACTTGAAAAAAAGTATCAGTACTTGTACTCGGTCTTAAAAAAGTGGTATCGGGACAACCCTAATAATGACCATGGTCTGCACAATTACTACAGAAGAAAAAACTTGACAATTATCTTTCCATAGAACATTAAAGTATAACTAAAGGCAAAACTCTTTTTTTTTTTTTAGCTTTGGGTAGAGTGGGGAGGGATTAGAATGCTTGTCAGTTTTTATTGCTGTCTGTGCCCCTGTTTAGAAGATTTGCCCTCTCTATTTGTCCTGTTTGCCTTTATCTTGTTTAAAGATTTTTATTTTAGATGAAGGAATAATAACAATTACAGCATATCAAATGACATCAAGGAAATACAACATTGAATTTATGCAAATAAAATCAATATAACATATTTGGCCTTTGTGCGAAAAAAACCCCATCCTATAATAAGAACTGATATTCCTCTTTAAAATAAATTAATGAGCGTATAATACTCCATTTAATAGTGAAATATAAACAGACTATAAGAGTCTAAATTGTTTACAATGTGTAATTGGGAAGTTTGGTTCTACCAAAAACTAGGGAAATCTTAGGCCTAATTATTAAAAAAATTCATGTATCTAAGCCCATGCCATAACATATGCTGTAGTAAAAAAAAAAAAAAGGGTGGGGGGGGGGAGTGAGAAAAATAAAGTGCTCACCGAAGCAGCAAATATAAAAATAAAAAAAGGGAAAGGGGACTAGTGGAGGGAGAGTGCAACAGAACTCTGAAGGCTAATTCCATATATACTATTTGTGTTTGGGGATCCCTGTAAGAGCAACAGTCACCATGATGAGAGAATTCTTATATCAAAGTTGGTAGGAAAGTAGTATATGATCCATGGATTCCATATACTTTCAAATTTCTTCAGTTTATTTGTATCTAGTGCTTCACTTTTAGCATGTATAAAGGCTTGATTCATTCTCTTTTTGGTTTCTACCAAGTTCACAACAGGTGATTTCCAAGCGCTAGCTATTGTCTGCTTTGCAGCTATTAGGAATGTAAGCAATAATTTGTATTGATTTTGAGAAAGTGATATTGGTTTAATATTAAGAAGAGCTGTCCTTGGATCTGGTATAATAGTACAATTAAATAATTTGGAAGCAATTCGAAAAATCTTTTCCCAAAATGTTTGCACGAGAGGACATTGCCACCAAGTGTGCAAATAAGTACCCTTATCCGGACAACCGCGGAAGCAGCGATCTGAGCTATTTATTGTAAATTTAGATAACCTGGCAAGAACCAAATACCAACGAGAAAGTACTTTGTATGACGCCTCGTTTGCCACTACATTAGTAGACGAAGAACTAGTACTTGACCAGATATTAGCCCATGTCTTGACGTCAATCTTACAATCGAGATCTTATCAACATATGAGGGTAAGATTGTATTGGACTTGGTGATCAGCTGAGAATAAAGCACAGAGATACGACCTTTAGCATGTGGTTCTTTTAGTCAGATTCTCTCAAATTGGGTTAAGCTATGTAGGTTATCACTAGAAATAATGAGGGGAATGTAAACATTTTTTATTTGCAAGTATCTGAAGATTTCAGATTGGGGAAGCTAAAATGTTTCGCACAATTCTGGGAAGGGTCTTATTGAGGTTGTTGATGTCAAATTATATAAACACGTAATGCCAACCTTATACCAAGCTTTAAAAGTTATAGGGAGTATCCAAGCTGGATAAAAGGCCGGGTTTTTATGAAAGGACAGAAGCGGGTTATGCAGGGATTGTAGACCAAGTGAGCTTTTGTGCCTATCCCAGATTGATAAAAAATGCTTAGATAATGGATTCTTTAAAGCTTTACGATCAGAAGGGCGCATCCACAAAATATTGTTTGTAGGTAGTGGGTCAAAGTCCAATGCTTCAATAAAAACCCACAAAGGAGTCTCCATAGTCGAATGGTACTGTGATAGTTGTGCCATTTGAGCTGCTTTATAATAAGTTGCAAAGTCTGGAAATCCCAAACCGCCCCTTAGTTTGGGGAGGGTTAGGGTTTTTTTAGGCAACTTCGTTTTTTTTTCCCCCCAAGTGAACTGTATTGCTTTTTGTTGGATTAATCTGAGAAAATAAGCAGGCATATGAATTGGAAGTGTTCTAAATAAATATAAGAACTTGGGGAGTATGGACATTTTTGTTATGCTAATTTTACCAAACCAAGAGATCGGTAAATCTGACCAGTTGGATAACAGACTTTAGCCGTTAGTTGTACACCCAAATATGAAAGGCTATGTTCTACCCATTTGAATGGTAGTGAATTTTGAATAATCTGTTTGTCCATTTCGCAAAGCGAGATGTTCAAATCCGAGGATTTTTGAGTATTAATTGTAAGGCCTGAGAAATGTGAGAATTCTTGTAATACTAACATAAGATTTGGGGCCGAAACTTGTGGCGAGGATAAAAACAGAAGTATGTCATCCGCAAATAAACATATCTTATGATGTAAACCTCCTAATTCAAGACCCGTGATTGTAGGTTCCATCCTTATTCTTTGTGCCAGGGGTTCGATGAGTAGCGCAAATAATAATAGCGAGAGGGGACATCCTTGATGTGTTCCTCTCTGTATATCAAATTCTTCCGATTTGTAACCGGCATACTTGATAAATGCTTTGGGTTTATGATATAGTGCAGAGATCCATCCCAAAAAATGTGGGCCAAAGCCCCATTTTCGGAGTGTAAAATGCATATAAGACCAGGATATTGTGTCAAATGCTTTCTTAATGTCAAGAGAAAGAAAGCACGAGGGGATTCGGCGTGATTTAGCAGCATGAGACAAAAGGACAGCACGTCTGATATTATCGCCAGCTTGTCGAATAGGGATGAAACCGGTTTGATCACGGTGTATTAGGTTACCTATAATTTTATTTAGTCTGCTAGCAAGGACTTTAGCTAAAATTTTTACATCTATGTTTAACAAGGAGATGGGACGATAGTTAGACCAAATCGATTCATCTGTGTGTGGTTTTGGGAGCATGCAAATAATCGCAGTCAAAGTTTCTTTCCTAAAAGAATGATTATCCAAAAGGGAATTGAAAGTTTTTGTGAAAACTGGTGTTAGAGTATCTGAAAAAGTTTTGTAATAGAGAGCAGTAAATCCATCAGAACCAGGTCGTTTGTTCACTTTCAAGTTTTTAATAGTTTCTAATACCTTCTCGCCCGACACTGGATCTTCCATCATTTCTAATTGCGTCTTGGACAAAGTAGGTAGGGAGATATGGGAAAAAAACGTATTTACCTTAGATTGATCAATTCACTATTAGATGAGTATAAACTTTTTAGTTGTGTTTGAAATTTTTGTAAAATTTTCACTGTATTTTTCACTGTATTTCATTGTATTACACTGTATTTTCACTGTAAACATCCCTGGAGAGTTTTAGACGAATGGGTTTGATTGAATTTTGACAAGATTTTAGTGTTCGGGCTAGAAGCGTATTTGGTTTATTCGCATTCATATAATAGTTATGTTTCGAACGTTTTATTGTTTTATTGGCAGATTCAGTAAGGATAAAATCGAATTCCAGTTTGGCTTTGTCTAATTTTATTCTGGATGATGGTGTAGGATTTTGCTAAAATGCCATGTGACAAGAATTAAAATTGGTTTCTAAAGTATGACACAAGTTTTTCCGCTCTCTATTACAAAGATTAGCCTGACGTAGACGTGTTCCACAGAGAACAGGTTTGTGTGCTTCACATAGAGTAGTAGGGGAAATATCGGGTGTAGAGTTACATTTTAGGTATTCCTTGAGTGCTATTTCGATGTTTTGTTTGTATAGTACTAGGTTTTTAAGCAGAAAATCTCTGAGTATCCAAGTTGAGTCATGTGTTTTCGGTATTATAGATGCTATGGTGTTATAAATTGCACTATGGCCAGACCATGGGATGGGGACAATTTTAGAATTTACGATTTTGGGTGTCATGCCTATGGACATAAAAATATGGTTGATTCTTGAAAATGACTGGCAAGGGTAAGCATAATGTGTATACTGTCTCTTAGTTGGGTTTAATTCGCGCCAGGTGTCTACTAGATTATATTTTGTGATTAATTTTGAAAAAGATTGTTTATCTAACGGATGGGACTGAGGAATTGGTGATTTATCCAAGAATAGAAAGATAGTCTGATTGGAGTCTGCGCTTAATATTACAGTACCAGTTTTATGAGATTCAATAACTTGGAGCAGGTGGGATAAAAAAGAATTAGGTCTCTTATTAGGGGCATAGTATGATACAATGGTGATGACAGAATCCAGTAGGTGCCCTGTAATGATCAGATAACGCCCGTCTGGATCTTTGATATCTTTTGTTATTGAGAATGGTGTACTACGTTGGAATGCTATAAGCACTCCACGTTGCTTTGTAGAGGCCGAAGCCGTAAAGACTTGTAAGTAGGATCTGCTAAAGAATTTAGGGGTGGATGTTGGTGTAAAATGGGTTTCTTGGAGACATATGATGTGTGTTTTTTTTTTGCGCTAAAAGTGCGGAAGGCTTTGGAGCGTTTTTGTGGAATGTTTAGTCCCTGTACATTGAGGGAGAGTATATTTAGCGGAGCCATGGTATTAGAAAAACTTTGTTTCTAATGGTGCTCAAACATGGAGTGCTTAAAGAGGGATTAGCCTTCGGAGTGTAAGTAAAAAAAGGTATTGGAGGGGAAAAACTAAAACAAAGAGGACTCAGAGAATAAATGCAACTTAAGGATATCTTAATGATATAGATAAGCATAAATGTATACATGACGTATCCGTTGAGGGGAGAAAAAATCTCCCTCCAAGGGCCCATTTGCTACCATCAGCTGCCCACTTAAACACTGGGCAGCTGAGGGCAGCGGAAGGGGACGCAAGGAACAGTCCCACAGAACATATAGAGCCAACCAATTAAATTACAAATTCACGAACAGTGAGCAAAATTAGAAGCAAAGGAAACAGCCCCACCACTTATGTCTAACAGCTAGTTGGGGAGTCGTGGACTACTAACCATACTTATAAGGTACATAATCGGGTTAGGCCAGCCAGAGGAGGCATGGAAATAACTCAAATTCACCCACTAAAGTTGTGGATAATAGATTGTAATAGAAATTAAAAATTAGACTTAACCGTATAACATGGAAGAAAAATACAAGTTATTAATAGTGAGAAGATGACTAAATTGACTAAATTGCTACGAATAACAGGCTGGACCTGCTGTAAGAAAAACGTTTGGAGAAAAGACTCAGTGGCATATACCTATGTGCAACAATAAGAAAAGAACTACCTGGTGGTAGTTAGAGGACCAAGTCCAGCCCAAGTCTGTCAAGCAGACTCTCATTAAAGGGATTAAGCGAAATGTTCAGCTCAAATCAGTCCATAGAGTCACTCTGATCCGGAACAGGCGACAATTTGCGACTCCTCTTGTTTGGACTCTGGTTCTCATTTTCCCTGAGGGCTGAAGAAAGATTATCAGAAGATGGGGATGATCTTCGACGCGTGTCGGCGCTGTCTTTGGTTGCTTTCATCAATCCCATGTTTTGCAGAGTAGATTGCAGCTCCTTAGCGTTGCGACACGTGTATTTATGATTGTGATAGGTGAAACGCACTGAGAAGGGGAAGCCCCACTGGTAGATTATGGCATTATGTTGCAATATTTGTAATAGTGGTTTCAAAGCTCGCCTTTTGTTGATGGTTGTCTGTGAGAGGTCAGCAAATAATTGGTAGCTGTGACCCTGAAAGTGCAACACCTATTTGTGTCTTGCTGCATTCAATAGTAGTTCCTTAGATCTGTAAAAATTAAATTTTGCGATAATGTCGCGTGGCGGACCATCCGGTTTTTTGTGAGCGAGTGCTCTGTGTACTCTATCTAACTTGAAACGTTCTACCGGGATTCCCGGTTGCAATTCCTGAAAAAGAGCTGTCATTGTGGCTTGCAAGTCTGTTATTGATCCTGGGATTCCTCTAATACATATATTAGACCTCCTCGCCCAGTTCTCATAGTCCTCCAATCTTGATTGTAGGATCATATTTTCCTCTTTAAGGTTGTCAATTTCTGTAGAGAAATTTGCAGTGCATTTCTCCAGGTCATCAGCTCTTATTTCAAGTGCTGAGGTACGCTGGCCAAATTCCCTAATCTCCCTGGTGAGGCTTGAAGTAATATGGTCTGAAGTAACCTTAAGTGATTTATGGAGTAACTGTTCAATTTGTTCCAATGTTATATGTGATGACAGTTCTCTGTGTGGAGAATTATCAATATTCTCAATTTTTACTCCAGTATTCACAGGGGAGGAATTAATCTGGCTATGTGCCTTTAATGGCGGAGGTTCTTCCTTGTGTGAAGAGAGAGGGGGGGTGGCTGGCTGTAGCTTCCTCTCTCTGCCTGCCACCTCAGAATAGGATGGCTTCAGTGCCATGACAGGCGCTCTGTGTCACTGAGGTGATATGAGGCGGCGCTCGTATGCCGATTTTCGCCTACAGAATCTCCCAAAAAAAAAAAAAAAGGTCCTGTGATGAGGTAGGAGATGTTAGGCTTAGTGTGTGCCTATTTGTATGCCGGTGGGTGGGTTGCCTCTGCCGTTATTAGGCTCATCTGTCCCGTGGGATACGGAGCTCTAAGCCAGCATTACTTCACGGCTTGGCTCTGCGCATGCGCCCCCCCTGTTTACCTTTATCATTGAAAGTGATTATAAAAGATAATCCCAAATTTTGAGTGGTCCCCAGAAAAGTAATAGAGTTTCCCTCTTCCAATGGGGACATTAGGTCCCCAAGGAATTCTCTTAATTTGTAAGGATTTCCTCTCCTATCCTGTTTGGCTATGGGACAGGAAATTAATGCAAATCTCCACAATGGAACACATATGGAAAAAAAAAAAAAATCTGACATAGGTTATAATCTCCCTAATGCCCTGTACACACGATCGGATTTCCGATGGAATAAAATCCAATGGATTTTTCCGTCGGAATTCCGATGAAGCTGACTTCCATCAGTCTTGCCTACACACCATCAGACAAAATTCCGACCGTCCAAAACGCCGTGACGTACAACACGTATGAAGGCACTATAAAGGGGAAGTTCAAATCAAATGGCACCACCCTTTGGGCTGCTTTTGCTGATTTTGTGTTACCGCGTGTTAGTAAAAGTATGGTGTTAGCCGATTCACGCTTTTCAGTCTCCGTGCTTTTCAGATCGTTTTCTGGTATTCAGTTTGTGCTTCTGGGTTCGTATCTGTCTTTCAGTGCGTGTAGTCAGGTCATATCTGTTTTTCAGTGCGTTCTTGTCTGTTCGTTTACTGGTTTTCAGGTCGTTCTTCATAGGACTTGCTGTTCCTCAGTGCGTTCTGTTTAAGTTCGTTCTGACCAGCCGACCGGTTTCTAGCCATGTTAGAAGTACAATCTCATCGTAGAGCTCGTGCTGTGTATGTGCTTGGTGTTGTGGTTAATACTTTGACCCAAGCTCAGTCCATGAACAGGGTGAGGAGGAGTTCATAGACCAAGAATTGGTTGCTCCAGCGGGACCAATTCTCTCATATGCTTCTGCTGCGGGAAATCCAGGAGAATAATCCTGATGACTACAGGAATTATCTCCGGATGACAGACCCCGTTTTTCACCGTCTGTTGGATTTGGTGTCCCCCTATATCACCAGGCAGGACACTGTGATGCACCAGGCCATCACTGCCGAGCAGAGGCTAATCGCCACCTTGCGATACCTGGTGACTGAGAGAAGCCTGCAGGACCTCAAGTTCACGACAGGCATCTCCCCCCAGGCTCTGGGGGTCATTATCCCAGAAACCTGTTCTGCTATCATACAAGTCATGCAGAAGGACTATATTAAGGTAAGTTTTCTCCCTTAACATCACATTCTATGTAATTCATGTATGCTAATGTATTTTATTTCTTTCATCCTTCCCTAATTACCATGATTGTAATATGCTGTGAATGTCCCCTTTGTCCTCATGCATGCTGTAACCTTTTTTTGGCCTACGTGCATATTTGCCTTCACTAACCTCCCCAGCATGCTATCCTGGGCCCATACACCCCTAGCCTAGTCACTTAACAATGTATTTTGTCAGCGCCGAAGTATTGCTTTACCCCCCCCCCCCTCAAATGTGTACAAATGTTTTGCTTCTCATTACAATCAGGCAGAGTGGTAGCTTTTTTTTTTGTAGGCCCAAACTCAGCTAGAACCCCCCCCCCCCCCCATCAAATGTGTGCAATGAGCCATCAGATGGGATGAGGAATGTGCTAATTGTGCCCTCTATTTGTGTCTATAACTGCTCCTTTTCTTGTTTAACTCCACAGTTTCCTTCATCGCCACAGGAATGGCAGACTGTGGCATACCATTTTGCCGAGCGGTGGGACTTTCCTAACTGCGGAGGGACAATCGATGGGAAACACGTCCGCATAGTGCCACCACCCCGTTCGGGGTCGTACTATTACAACTACAAGGGGTTTAATAGTATTGTGTTGATGGCGGTGGTGTCGGCACACTATGAATTCATGTATGTGGATGTGGGGAAGAATGGCCGGATGTCGGATGGGGGAGTCTTCGCACAGACGGAATTTGCCAGACGTCTCCAGAGTGGTGGCCTGGCACTACCACATGATGAGGAGAACGTTGAGGGCCTTCCGTTTGTTTTTATCGCGGATGAAGCTTTCGGGCTGGGACCCCACCTGATGAGGCCATTCCCCCAGAGGACCCTCACCCCGGAGAGGAGGGTTTTTAATTACCGGCTGGCCAGAGCCCGGAGGGTTGTTGAGAATGCCTTTGGGATAATGGCCAGCCGGTTCCGCCTGTTCCTTACCTCTCAATCATATTGTTTTTACCTGCTGCATACTGCACAACTATTTACGCAGAAATGCACCCAGTTATCTCACTTCTGTTGGGCCAGAGGCCGAACTTGCAGACAATGCCCTGACGGGCCTGGATACTGGTCGTATTGGCTTGGCCCCCCAAAGCGCCCGTGAAGTGAGGGATACATATGTTGATTACTTTACGGGTAGGGGGGCCATTGCTATGCCAGACAATCTCTGATTTTATAACTTTTAAAAATAAAAATAAAAAAATCTGTGAAAAACTTGATTTGTCATTATTGCTTGTATTTCTTGAATCTGTCTCCCAGGTTCTCCTAGTACACTTGTAGTGCCAGGTCTCTTTGTCTTTAGTAAATAACCACAATTGTCACGGTAAACAAGAACATATTTTTCAAAATGGTATTGAGCATAGAAATAAGAAGCCACACATTGTTGAGTAGAATTTTTCTTTTACTCCGTGCTCAACTTGTGCGTTATAAATTTATTTTGGACCTTCTAAACAGTGTTTTCCCCCCAAAAAAGTTTTGGTTTTGGTTTTGCCCAAACATGCATGTTAAAAAAATAAAAACATATAAAAACAATGGAACTTACAAAGTTCAACCTTAGAAAAACTGAAGGCAAGATCAGACATTATATAGTATTTCAAAAATGTGTTGCTGTTGCCTTCATGATATGGGGTGATGTCACCCCTGAACAAGCCAAATTTGGAAGATGCACACAAATTGTGCGTCAAAATGGGGATTTTCCTCCTGATCCCATGCCTAATGTCAACATGTGCTATCTCCCATCATGGGGGATTAATTGACATGTTTTGGGGGTGCAAACCCTTCCTCTCACCTACTAGAGTTGCGAGGAAGGGGTTGCACCCTCAAAACACGTACATTGATTTGCCCCGATCTGAGATAGCACATGTTGACAAACTGTGTGCATCTTCCAAATTTGGCTTGTTAAATCACACAAAAAATGCAAAACTTAGGCCAAAAATACTTGAAATGGTGGCAAGAAAAACATCTTTATACTCTCCCCAAAACATCAATCATGTTTTTAATTTGTTGATCAAAACGATACAGTTTGTGCGTTATAACGTCGATTTCTCGACTCATAACCATGAGATCCTGAATTATGATTTGTGCGCTCCCACTGGAGAAAGGAGGAGATTGATCTTCTACAAGCAGCACATCACCTAAAATAACAAAAAACCGCATGTCTTATAAATATGCATGCATGCAAGCATCTATTCCCTGAATCTGTGGTGTATGACACTGACCTGTTGTGGTGACAATCTCGCACACTTCCTCCACATCTCCTTTCTCCACCTCTTCTTCCTCCACCTCTCCTTCCTCCACCTCTTCTTCCTTCACATCCTGAGTTTGGGGTTCTCTCTGGTCCCCTTCTTTCTGAGGTTGGGGTTCCCTCTGTTCTTTCCGAAGTGTGTATCTGCGCAAATTTTTTTGAGGAGGATTGATGTTTACTACGAATGATTATACTTTGGCCACTACCCTGAAAGTGGCCATTTTGAAATATCCAACCAGTCAATCAAAGCACATGGAGCAAAACATGCACGTATAATAATCAAATTAGTAATAACACAGGAGAAATACTTACTTTTTACTAGCATTCTTTTGATCTTCCTGTACTGCTCCGGCTCCCTCAGCCTCAGGTCAGACCACCTTTTTCTTAGCTGCTTCTTGGATCTCCGGACCCCAAATTTATGGTACAGACTCCTCACCACTTTGCCCATTATTTTGGCCTTCCTGAGATTAGGGGTGTTGTACAGCCCATGCTTCCCATCATAATCTCTCCTCCGCAAGATGTCCACCATCTCCGCCATCTCAGAAAAGGACATATTACTGGCCTTGTATCTTGTCCTGGATCGAGACGTTTCGGGCTCCGGGTTTTCCTCGTCGGAAGTTAAAACAACCCGCACCTGCTGTGTCACCGCCATGTCGTCTCCCACTGGGCGTCGAACGAGAAGGGGCGGGGAATATCCAAGGAAGAACTCAGGGGTGGGAACGTTAGGGGCAGCCGACGTGGGCGGAGTTTCACTCATGCGTAGGGAATATAATTATATTATTATAAATCGCATGTGTCGTAATGACGTTGTGTGCGCGGAGTAAGGAGGACTGGAAGTTCCGAACGTCACTGACGAAGGTAAAAATTAAAGTTGGGGCATCAGTGGCCTATACTGATTCATGATTTTAAAGGGCTAGATTGGGATAAAATTACGACAGTTTAGGCTGACCTAGTGTTTTTGTCTTGTGTTTTATCTTGCAGCAAATATGCAGAGTTTCAAGGATCCAGTAATATTCAGAGCTTTCATAGATAAATATAGAGAGCTCACCAATTTATGGGAGATTAAAAACCCATTATACCACAATCATAATGTTAGGAGGGCAGCAATTAAAAAAATAGCAGAATATATGAAGACCTGGATCCCAGAGGCAGACTATACCATGATGAACATTAAAATCAATAATATGAGGAATAGCTAAAAAAAATACAAAGATGTTCGCGAATCCCGGAGATCAGGAGCAGCAGCAGACCAAGTACATGTCCCCAAGCTGTGGTACTACAAACACCTACGATTTCTGGACGACCAGATTGAAGCCAGGGAATCACTTTACAGCCTTCCCTCCCGCCTTCCCTCCACCCTTCCCTCCAGCGTTCCCTCCACCCTTCCCTCCACCCCTGCAGAGGGTGCAGGGGAGATAGCTGACCTCGAAGAGCCGGATCTTCACATCTATAGTCAGGTATAGTATTTTTCAACATATTTATTGACCTAAAATTATTGTTGGGAAAAAAACAAAAACAAAAAAAAACAGTAGTGGCCAGAATTGATTGGGACAAGAATGAAAAATGCTGGGGTCAGAATGAGAGTCTTTTCTATTTATTAACATTTAATTTGCAACAGTCATGAGCTGGAAATTGTGTGTGATTGATGAACCAAAAACTCAAACGATGTCCCTTTTCTATACACAGGATGAGGTCAGACAGGAGGACGAGGCTCCAGAATGTGGCAGCCAGGAGGAGGCAGGGGTGAGTAGCAGCCAGAAGGAGGCAGGGCTAAGTGGCAGGCAGCAGGTGCCCAGGCCAAGTGGCAGCACACAGTCACAGGTGCTTCCCCTCCAGGTGTGACCGAAAAGGCCCAGGAGGATGACTTGGGTGGAGGAGGAATCCCTGCAAATAATAAGGGAAGCAGCAGAGATCATGAGGGTCCCCCTCAACCCAGTCGAATCCTATGGGTGCTATGTGGCCGATAAGCTACATAAAATGGAGGAGGGCCAACGTGCCCTCTGTGAGGAGCTGATTTCTAGGGCCCTTTACAGGGCGGGGAGGGGCCAGCTGACAGAGGCCACACATCTTTGCGATCTGGCCCATCCTTCTCCTCCTCCTCCTGCCACATTCCCACCACCAGAGCCACAGCCTGCAAGGGGGCATGGAGGGAGCCGTGGAAGGAATGCTGCAGGGAAGCGTGGAGGGAACACTGCAGGAAAGCGTGGAGGGAAGGCTACAAGCAAGACCAGAAAGTGATTCCCTGGCTTCAAGCTGCTCTGCCAGAAGACGCAGTTTGTTGGAGTACCACAGCTTGGTGACAAGTATGACATCTACTGCTGCTCCTGATTTCTGCGTTTCGGGGACCAGATTGTGATCCCAATTCGAGGGACTCCTCATGTTATTGATTTTATTTTCCTTCATGTCTGCCTTTGGGGTCCAAAGTCTGCATATATTCCACTAATTTCTCAATTGTTGCCCTTCATCTTTATTTGTTTTCCAGAATTAATGGATATTTGATTTAATTTAAATAGTTGCCTATGTGTTTTTCTTGTGAGTAGGAAGGTACATTTCGTAATTAACAAGGGGCACCAACACCAACCTCCTTGAGGGAAAAAAAATACAATATAATAAGGTTGTTGTGATAATTTGACCATAAAAAAATATGGACATCACTATAAAATATTAAAAGGCCAGAAAAAAATTAGAAGATCTTAATTCAAAACACCAAAAAAAAAGTAAAATAATTAAAAAATGCTGGAGACCTGCCTTTAAAACAAAATACCAAGATTCATGAGATCACAAAGAAATAAGTTTGTCCGAACTCTGTGTGAATATCCGCAACGAAAAAACATTTTTTTTGCGACCATTAGAAAGAAGAAAAGAATGCGCTACATTTAACGATGCAAAGATTTGCAGCATGATGAATGTGCTATCTCCCTTACGAATGCTAGTTTTACCAGAACAAGCGCTCTCATCTTCTAATTTAGTCTGAGCATGCGTGGATTTTTCTCCGATGAAGTTCCCCACAGACGATCGGAATTTGCTATCGTTTTTTTTTTCCGTCGGTAAAATTTAAAACATGTTCTATTTTTTTACACCGATGGAAAAAAGACCGATGGGGCCCACACACGATCGTTTTTTCAGATGAAAAAAGTCCATCGGTCTCTTTTCATTGGAAAAACTGATCGTGTGTACGAGGCATAACTCCCAAAATGAAAAAATAAATACAAATTGGCCTATTGTTCTACTTTAACCTGAAACTACAGTTATTTCATTATTTTTTTTTGTCCTTTAAAGACAATACACAAAACTTTTTTTTTGTTTTCTGTCTGCACAACTGAATATAGAAAATTATTCATGCATAAAGTGATTTCATTCAACACAGTGCAGTAGGCTTTCGGTATAAGAAATACATCAAGAACAATTACCTGCTGCGCAATTGGACTTCCCAGGTGTAAAAGCTCAGAGCATAAATGTTGTGTGATAATTAGAAATCCAATATACTCATGGAACCAGGTTCCCTAGACCCCTGCATCTTCAGCCTACATTAATCATTAAGGACAATCATTATTCCAGTAGTTCTGTCTTTTCTACTGATGAAGGATCATGTATGTAAACAGGAGATAGCAGGTTAGCAATAGCAAATACTACACTAATTGTTTCGTACTGCTCTCTTTTTGTGACTGGTCAGTTCATCTCACCAATTCGTTTTTAAGTAATTACAGATATATGATTTGAATGAAAGATAGTAGATAGATAACCTGCCGAACACACAGATGTGAGGTGCAAATGAAAAGAAAGATAGATAGATAGATAGATAGATAGATAGATAGATAGATAGATAGATAGATAGATAGATAGAGGTCATACTTATCTATAAACGTGTGTGACCCAGCTGCCAGCAAGTAGATGATGCACACATAAGCAAAGGCCAACATGCACTTGGTTGGAGTAATTATCCACACAGGTCAATGCCGGATCCCATAACAGCTGAACATGGACAGGTTGGGGAAAAAGGGGCACATGAGAGCACAGTGGTGGAGAAGCACAGCTGGGGTAGGAGCCTTTCCTTTTCCTGCATCACCCGGCCACGTCCTCAACTCACGTCTGGACCAGAGAGCAGAAGGAGCTGCATCTCTCCAGTTTTTTTGAGTCTGCAATGCTCTCAGAAATATATATAGAAATAGAAGCTGTTTTTTCAGTACAAGGATTCACAAAGTTTGAGTACTATCATTTGTGATGCTTAGCTTGGTAGGCTTGAGAAGGCAACAGGGTCTCTAATCATATGCATCCCTCATTAAAGAGATGATCTACTCATACTTATACAGCATTTATAAGCAACACTATGAAGAAGAGCAAATTGTTCTTAGGAAGTTGTTTGCCCACCTCCAGGATTTTCATTAATTAATTTATTAGTATTTTTATTATTGTAGCGCTACACCCCAAGGAGCCGCTTGAGTATGTTTGGTTCCGTATTCTGCCTCTCAACCCCAAGAACAGACTTGCACACTTGGCAATAGTGTAAGTGCAAAGACCAATGAAACCCACGCACGTTAAGATAAAACACAGAAATCGTCTTTACTGTAAAGTCTCTGTGGGAAAAGTAACAGACAGTAGCAGTATATTTTCAAATGAATTAACTGAAGAGCAATAACTGAGTATATACAGAAAAGAGGTTTATGGAAGGGACTTTTTGAAAGGCACAACTATGACAAATATATATAAAAATTCAAATATAATTTTATTAAATACAATCTTAAGACACTAATAAAATACATGCAACAGTAAATGCAAAATTTGCACAGGATGGTAGGACTTTCTTCATACAAGGAAAAGCTTATTCAACTCCCCATTTGTTCAGTTAGTCCTTAATATTCATTAGGTTTATGTCCTTTGAATTGTTTTCTACTTGTGGAGGCTTTGCATGGATCCTGGTGCTCTTGCATGCAAGTGTTCTCTGCCATATGTAGTAAGTTGCCTTAGTTGATACATTTTCCTATCTAGATCCCCAAAACTCGTGGGGACCCCTACGTGTTTCGACTCAATGGTCTTCATCTGGGGGCTCTCAAGAGCAACAGATTAAACAACTAAAAATATAAACAGTGATAAATGTCATAAACACATATAAATGTGAATAGAAACATGTATATAGGAAAATGTATCACGTAAAGCAACTCCCCAGTGAAGACCAAGCCTTTTCTGTCATTTTTTGTTATAAGTTTAAATCAGTATTTTTTGCTAGAAAATTACTTATAACCCCCAAACATTATATATATATTTTTAACAGAGACCCTAGGGAATAAAATGGCAATAGTTGCACATTTTTATGTCACACGGTATTTGCACAGAGGTTTTTCAAACACTATATTTGCTTCTGCACAGGAGCACAAAGGGATGGGGATGCTTTACATTTTTTTCTTATTTCTTTTATTTAATATTTTTACACTGTCCTTTAATTTTTTTTTTATCACTTTTATTCCTATTACATGGAATGTAAACAGCCCTTGTAATAGAAATAAGGATGACAGGTCTTCTTTATGGAGAGATCTGGGGTCAAAAAGACCCCAAATCTCTCCTTTACCTTTAAAAGCAAAAGATTAAAAAAAATAGTTTACTTCCACCCTGGACTGGAAGTGACGTCATGATGTCGCTCCAGTCCTCCAATGCCATAGAGGCAATCAGAGAAAATCCAATCTCTCACTGCCTCTGTGACTAACCGGCGGCATCGTCGGATCGTTTTTCAGGCGAGCAGGCAGAAAAGGTAAGCCCAAAAGACACCGGCATCGCTTTCACAAGAAAGTCAGCCGCCGACTGAAAAAAAAGATGCCAGGGTTGTGGTTGATAGCTTCAGTCATAACCCTGGTAAACCCCTTGCAAACTGCAACGTGTGTATATATATATATATATATATATGTAGCGTACCAACCCCAGACTTTACCTGCTTTTCTTCTGCTTGGCTCCTCCACAGGAAAAGAATGAGGCACACCGCACCACAAGCCCGTACCCTCCTGAATAGGGAGGTTGAGCGGTGTTAGTTTCTCGGGCCTGCCTGCGACTGGTGTAAAAAAGCCTCCAGTGCTGACCTCGTTTCTGCAGTAGTCAGAAACAAGTCTTTAATTCTCCCCAGTAAGCAACTGTCCACACCCACTGAAAGGTCCAACACTTGTTTATTCCCTCTTGCACAATAAACAGTCTCTTTAAGAGCAGACGGGTTGAGACAAACACGGGTAAGATAAGGTGGGAGGAGGTCCAGGCACAAACTTAAATTTGGGTTTCTCCTGTTCTGGATAGCACGAACAGGCTTGGCGCACGGTCGCTGCCACCGACCATGAGGGGGTCCCTGGCACAGACCAGGTGAATAGGGCCTCTGCCACAGGCCCGGTTGTTGGGTCTCTGCCACCGACCAGATTCACAATGGATTACCTTCTAGAAGTAATGACCCCTGTCAGGGAAAGGACATCCATCCGGAGAGTTACCAGAGGCCCCACCGTCACCAGCAATACTGTACTGGGTCTTCAGGAAGGGTCACCTCCCTGGCCTCCTCGTCCTAGATTCGGGCACCCACTCCAGGGGGCACCCTAGGATCCCTCAATCCCTTGTGGGACCCAGTCGAAGGTACTGGGCCCTGGGCCTCTCTCGAAGTACCTCACCCCAGACTGAAGGTGTCTGAGATGGAACAGCAGCTCTGTCTCTGGGCCTAGAGCACCCAGAGACCACCCGACAGGCCTCCGGCCTAGGGCACCCGGAGACGACACACCCGCACCCAGGCTTAAGGTGCCTGAGTGCGGAACCGATGACCCCTCTGGAAGATGGCCGCCCCCTTTTATATCCTCTCCCGACAGGCACAGCAGGTTCCCCGCCCCGCCGTACTGCTGCCGAGATGGGACAAAAAGGACACAACCTTGTACTGCAGTTCAACCCGGGCCCACGGCAACAGCGCCACCTATAGGCCCCAGTGAACTTATCCACCAGTACTATCTCCCATGGATAGAAATGGTCCTTGAGACCTAACAATTGGTACATCTGAGCCTGGCTAACACTCAGATGCTTCCCCCTAAATGTAACCGCCCGATACATACACATATATATATATATATATATATATATATATGTATTGCGGTCCTGCAAGTGGCTAAATAGAATAAAAACAAAGCAGGGCAATCAGATAGCCTTTTGAGTTAACCTATCTTAAACCCCATTATCAAGACAATACACAAAGAATCTAAACTGTGGTGTATTTCATAACTCCTGACCTTATAATTGTACAACCAGAATCAGAGCATATTTACCTGTATCAGTTAATTAATAGCATTAGCATTTTAAGCCCAAGGAGCGCTTTCTTTGGAGGTACCAGAAGCAGATTAATCCCATTGCCTCTCCCAGGTGAAATAGCCACCAGATGCTCATAATATTTGTATTCTTTGAAAAGGTAATTTCACGCTTGACAATAATAACAAGTTACCAGACAGTAACCTGTAGGTATTTAAAGATATTAATACCTAAAGAAAACTGTATCTGTGGAAGGGCAGTTGCATGGTCAAACCAGTGACCTCCTATTGGCCACTTCTTAGACCCCTTCAGATAATTTCTGTCAACACCTTCCTCATGGACCGGAAAAGAGGGGTTGCATCAACAGTCTGGAGCTCTCTTTTAACAAGGAACCTCAGAGCTACTGACCCTTCTTATGCTCATCGATTGGACTCTTAACCACTTAACGACCGCTCACTGTATATATACGTCGGCAGAATGGCACCGACAGGCACAATCACGTACAGTGTACGTGATCGCCTTTGTACAGTTGGGGGGTCCGATCAGACCCCGCTCCTATACAGTGAGCGGCCGTTTATCGTTGGGGAGCGATCAGAGATGAGGGGGTGACCATTCAATTTCGGCCACCCCCTCGCGATCGCTCCCGGCGAATGAAAATGCTTCCTCCGCCATGTGATGTAAACACAGGCAGGAGGAAGTGATGTCATCTCCCTCGCGGCGGTCTTTTCGATTCCGGCGCCGAGGAGAGAAGAAGCAGGTTAGTGCACCAACAGTCCACTGACACTTAGGTACACATAGGCACACATTTCACCCCCCAGTCACCCCCAGATCACCCCCCCAGGTCACCCTCCATCCCCCAATCACAGTGTCACTGATTGCAGTGATCATTTATTTTACTGATCACTGCATTTAGTGTCATCTGTGATAGTAACAAGTTGCAGGGCAGTTAGGTTTAGGCCCCTTTAGGTCCAGGGTAGCCCCCTAACCCCCCCTAATAAATGTTTAACCCCTTGATCGCCCCCAGGTAACCCTTTCACCCCCTAACGCCAGCGTCACTAAGCGATCGTATTTTCGATCGCTGTATTTAGTGCCGGTGGTGCCCTAGATAGCCAGTTATTTATTTTTAGTTTCGCTGCAGGTTTTTAGAGCGTCAGGTACCCCCATATATTATTTTAACCCCCTGATTGCCCCTAGAGTTAACCCTTTCACCAGTGATCACCGTATAAGCGTCACTGGTGACACTGGTTACCCAGTTAGTCATTTAGTTATTTAGGTAACCCGTCAGGTTTTTATATAGCGTCGGGTACCCCCATATTTAACCTAATAAAGGTTTTAACCCCCTGATTGCCCCTAGTTAACCCTTTCACCAGTGATCACCATGTAAAGGTTACGGGTGACGCTGGTTGGTTAGTTTGCTTTTTATAGCATCAGGGCACCCGCCGTATATAACCCAATAAAGGTTTAACCCCCTGATCGCCCGGCGGGTGAGATCAATTAGGTTTTAGCACCAGAGAGGGTCTGCGTCGCCCCAGGCAGCGTTAGGTTAGTGCCAGTAACGCTAATACCCACGCGCAAAGCATACACCTCCCTTAGTGGTATAGTATCTGATCAGATCTATACTAGCGTCCCCAGCGGTTTAGGGTTCCCAAAAACGCAGTGTTAGCGGGATCAGCCCAGATACCTGCTAGCACCTG
This sequence comes from Rana muscosa, assembly GCA_029206835.1. NCBI lineage: Eukaryota > Metazoa > Chordata > Amphibia > Anura > Ranidae > Rana > Rana muscosa. The sequence goes on along the minus strand of CM055124.1, from coordinate 212,656,287 downwards.
CGTTTAGCCCCTCCGCCCAGCCCAGCCCAGCCCACCCAAGTGCAGTATCGATCGATCACTGTCACTTACCAAACACAAACCACATAACTGCAGCGTTCGCAGAGACAGTCCTGATCCCTGCGACCGCTAACAGTTTTTTTTGTAGCGTTTGATACATTTGCTGACGACAGTCGGGTGCTTTTTTTCCTGTGAATCTTACTAGTGTACCCCTAAATTTAGAGCCCAAAATGGCAAGACGAAGGTACACTAGTAAAGAGGCCTACGAGATTCTGAGCATGACAAATAGTGAAGAGGAGGTCACGTATCTGTCAGATTCAGGCTCAGAATATCTTCCTGTAGAAGACAGTGACGTCAGCGGCCCCACGTCAGATAGCTCTGACGACGAAGTTGAGGTCCCTGCTAAGGTCAGGCGTACCCGATCCCGATCTTCTGAGGTTGTTGAGGAGCAAGAACCGCAGGGCTCTCGTATCATGGAGCAGAGTAGTACTAGCGCCGCTATTCCTTCTGGGGAATTGGCAAGCACCAGCGGCCTAGTACAGCCTGGGCGTACATCCAGCACTGCAGTATCACTTGGTGACGTGGCGAGTCCCATAAGTGCAGTTCAAGCTGGCGAGGTGGCAAGCACAAGTAGTGTCCCGCTGCCACCAATAAGAAGACAAAGGCAGGCCCGTCGTACCCATAGTGCTCTTCCTGCAGAATTCGCCTATCCTGATTGGGTCCCCACCACTTCTGCAGAACCCGTACTTCCCCCATTTACTGCCCAACCCGGTATTCAGGTGGAAACAGCTGATTTTATGCCAATTGATTATTATTCGCTGTTTTTCACGGAAGATCTCTATAGATCTATTGTGGACCAGAGTAATTTATATGCTGGTCAATTCATCGCCGCTAATCCCCAGTTGCCTTCCATTGCCGAAGATTGGAAACCAATTACGGTTTCCGAATTTAAGACCTTTCTGGGCCTTTCCCTCAACATGGGCACACATAAATTCCCGTCATTGCGTGCTTATTGGTCCACGCACCCAATTGACCACATGCCCGTGTTCTCTGCCTCCATGCCCAGGAAACAATACGAGCAGATTTTGCGGTTCATGCACTTCAACGACAATGAACTTTGTCGTCCACGTGGGGACCCTGAATACGACCGGCTCTATAAAATTCGGCCCCTCATAAACCACTTCAACGAACGTTTTGCAGCCTTGTTTATTCCCGATCAAGCTGTCTGCGTTGATGAGTCCCTGATTAAATTTTCTGTCCGCTTGGCTTTCAAGCAGTACCTTCCCAGCAAGCGTGCCAGATACGGGGTCAAGCTCTATAAATGCTGTGACAGGGCAACAGGCTATGTATGGAGCTTTATGGTTTATGAGGGAAAAGATAGTCAAGTTGAGTCGGTCAACTGCCCGGATTACATAGGGAGCGCTGGCAAGATAGTGTGGAAATTGGTGTCACCCTTATTCGGAAAGGGGTACCACTTGTATGTGGACAATTATTACACGAGCGTGCCACTGTTTAGTCACTTGTTTGATCATCAGATTGGAGCATGTGGCACTGTGCGACCTAATCGCCGGGGCTTTACCCCAGCGGCTTGTAGATGCCCGTCTTAGGCTGGGGGAGAGAGCCTGCGTAAAGTGTAATAACTTGCTCGCTATGAAGTGGAGGGACAATAAGAATGTTTTCCTTCTTACCTCCCTTCATGCAGACATGACAGTCCAAATTCGTACGGCGACTGGTGTTGTGGAGAAACCCCTCTGTGTCCACGAATATAACAAAAATATGGGAGGGGTGGACCTCAACGACCAGTTGTTGGCGCCGTATCTAATTGACTGTAAGGCGAGACGCTGGTACAAAAAAGTGTCTCTATCCTTATTTCAATTGGCTTTGCTGAACGCTCATGTGCTATACAGAGCTTCAGGCGGGACGTTATCTCTTCTAAAATTCCAGAATGAGATAGTCACAGAACTCCTGTATCCAGGCGGTTCTGCACCTCACCATCCCCTACCAAATGCAGTAAGCCGGCTGCATGAGAGGCATTATACGCATCTCCTCCCGAGTACCCCTACCCAACGAGCCCCCCAAAAAAGATGTCGTGTCTGTAGCAAGCGCGGATTTAGGCGTGACACCCGTCATTATTGTCCACTCTGTCCTAACAAACCTGGTCTTTGCCTTGGTGAATGTTTTGAACGCTACCACTCAAAAGAGAAGTTTTAGCATAGGATACAGCATTTCACAGACTAGGACACACTTACACAGGGTCTCCCAAGATGCCATTACATTTTGAGAGACCCGAACCATTACAGTTGTTAAAGTTACAAAAAAAAAGTGTAAAAAAGAAAAAAAAAACGTAAAAAACAAAAACACAAAAAAAATATAAAATAAAAAAACCAAAAATAGTTGTTGTTTTATTGTTCTCTCTCTCTCTCTATTTTCTCTCTATTGTTCTGCTCTTTTTTACTGTATTCCATTCTGCAATGTTTTATCATGCTTGCTTTTCAGGTATGTAATTTTTTTGTTTTCAGGTGCGCCATTCAACTGCAGCGCGGAATTATTTATCTTGACAGCAACAGCGTTTTCTCCCACGATACATAAAGCCGTGACTCCAATGCTGTAGGTGGTGATTTCACCACCACAGTTAAAAAAAGAGCATATATGCCGAAGCATGGGGGCAGCAGGGGCGGAGGAGCGATTTTGCTCCTAATGCCGCGTATATACGGTCGAAATTCCGACGTAGGCTTGCCCGTGGAAAAGTTTGACCGTGTGTATGCGGCATAACCTTTTATGCCGCGTACATACGGTCGAAATTTCGACAAAGGCTTGCCCGTGGAAAAGTCCGAGCGTGTGTACGCGGCATAACTTTTTTGCGGGAGGATGCCCCCATGCTTCGGCACATATATATTTTAGGCACAGATTGCGTTAAAAAAATGTTTTATTTTTTACTAGGTTTTGTTTTGGTATTTGCTTTGCAGGTATGGTATAGTAAGTTCTTACTGTTGTACTGTAATGTTACTTTGTTTTAATGTTAACCATCATTTGCTTAGCAGGTACGCCATTCAGTTGCATCGCGGATTTATTTATCTTGACAGCAACAGCGTTTGCTCCCACGATACATAAAGCCGTGACTCCAACGCTGTAGGAGGTGATTTCACCACCACAGTTAAAAAAAGAGCATATATGCCGAAGCGTGGGGGCAGCAGGGGCGGAGGAGCGATTTTGCTCCTAATGCCGCGTATATACGGTCGAAATTCCGACGGAGGCTTGCCCGTGGAAAAGTTTGACCGTGTGTACGCGGCATAACTTTTTATGCCGCGTACATACGGTCGAAATTCCGACGAAGGTTTGCCCGTGGAAAGTCCGACCGTGTGTACGCGGCATAACTTTTTTGCGGGAGGATGCCCCCATGCTTCGGCATATATGCCCATCATTAGAAGTGGGTGGATGAAGGGAGGTATTCTAATGGTGGGCATACCCACCGATCAATCTCTTTTGTTCGTTCAGCCAACAGGCTGCATGAAAAAAAAGATTACAATACATGTCCAACAAGGACCAGCAACGTACTGGTATGTTGCTGGACTTTGAATGTTTATACCAGAATGATGCCTGCAGGTTTAGGTATCATCTTGGTATCATTCTTTTCAGCCAGTGGCCGGCTTTCATGTAAAAGCAATTCTAGCAGATAATTAGCCTCTAGACTGCTTTTACAAGCAGTGGGAGGGAATGCCCCCCCCGGATATAAACAGCGCCATTGGGAAATTGGGAAAGCATTTTATCACACCGATCTTGGTGTGGTCAGATGCTTTGAGGGAAGAGGAAAGATCTAGGGTCTAACCCCCCAATTTTTTTCAAAAAAAGAGTACCTGTCACTACTTATTGCTATCATAGGGGATATTTACATTCCCTGAGATAACAATAAAAATGATAAAAAAAAAATATATGGAAGGAACAGTTTAAAAATAAAATAAAAAAGCAAAATAAATAATAGAAAAAAAAAAAAAAAGCACCGCTGTCCCCCCCTGCTCTTGCGCAAAGGCGAACGCAAGCGTCGGTCTAGCGTCATATGTAAACAGCAATTGCATCATGCATGTGAGGTATCACCGCGAAGGTCAGATCGAGGGCAGTAATTTTAGCAGTAGACCTCCTCTGTAAATCTAACGTGGTAACCTGTAAAGGCTTTTAAATGCTTTTAAAAATGAATGTACTTTCTCGCCGCTGCGCATTTGTGCGCAATTTTAAAGCATGTCGTGTTTGGTATCCATGTACTCGGCCTAAGAGCATCTTTTTTATTTCATCAAACATTTGGGCAATATAGTGTTTTTTAGTGCATTAAAAATAAAAAAAGTGTGTTTTTCCCCCAAAAAATGCGTTTGAAAAATCGCTGCGCAAATACTGTGTGGAAAAAAAAATGCAACACCCACTATTTTAATCTGTAGGGCCTTTGCTTTAAAAAAATATATAATGTTTGGGGGTTCAACATAATTTTCTTGGAAAAAAAAATGTTTTCATGTAAACAAAAAGTGTCAAAAAGGGCTTTGTCTTCAAGTGGTTAGAAGAGTGGATGTAAGCTTCCTAATGTTGTGCATAAAATGCCAGGACAGTTCAAAACCTCCCCAAATGACCCCATTTTGGAAAGTAGACACCTATAGCTATTTGCTGAGAGGCATGTTGAGCCCATTGTATATTTTTTTTTTGTCCCAAGTGATTGAATAATGACAAAAAGAAAAAAAAATGTACAAAAAGTTGTCACTAAATTATATATTGCTCAAACATGCCATGGTTATATGTGGAATTGCACCCCAAAATACATTCTGTTGCTTCTCCTGAGTACGGGGATACCACATGTGTGAGACATTTTGGGAGCCTAGCCGCGTACAGGACCCCGAAAACCAAGCACCGCCTTCAGGATTTCTATGGGTGTAAATTTTTGATTTCACTCCTCACTGCCTATCACAGTTTCGGAGGCCATGGAATGCCCAGATGGCACAAAACCCCCCCAAATGACCCCATTTTGGAAAGTAGACACCCCAAGCTATTTGCTGAGAGGTATGTTGAGTATTTTGCAGATCTCGCTTTTTGTCACAAAGTTTTAAAAATTGAAAAAAATATGTCTTTCTTCATTTTCAAAAACAACTGAGAGCTGTAAAATACTCACCATGCCTCTCGGAAAATAGCTTGGGGTGTTTACTTTCCAAAATGGGGTCATTTGTGGGGGTTTTGGGCTATATTGGCATTTTATGGCCTTCAAAACTGTGATAGGTAGTGAGGAGTGAAATCAAAAATTTGTGCCCTTAGAAATCCTGAAGGCGGTGCTTGGTTTTCGGGGGCCGGTACGAGGCTAGGCTCTCAAAAAGTCCCACACATGTGGTATCCCCATACTCTGGAGAAGTAGCCAAATGTATTTTGGGGTCCAATTCCGCATATAACCATGACATGTTTGAGCAATATATCATTTAGTGACAACTTTTTGTATTTTTTTTTTTTCTTTTTGTCATTATTCAATCACTTGGGACAAAAAAAAATATTCAATGGGCTCAACATGCCTCTCAGCAATTTCCTTGGGGTGTCTACTTTCCAAAATGGGGTCATTTTGGGGGGTTTTGTGCTATCTTGGCATTTTATGGCCTTCAAAACTGTGATAGGTAGTGAGGAGTGAAATCAAAAATTTATGCCCTTAGAAACCTTGAAGGCGGTGCTTGGTTTTTGGGGTCCCGTACGCGACTAGGCTCCCAAAAAGTCCCACACATGTGGTATCCCCGTACTCAGGAGAAGCAGCAGAATGTATTTTGGGGTGTAATTTCACATATGCCCATGGCATGTGTGAGCAATATATCATTTAGTGACAACTTTGTGCAAAAAAAATAAAGTTTGTCATATTCCTGCAACTTGTGGCAAAATATAAAACATTCCATGGACTAATCATGCCTCTCAGTAAATAGCTTGGGGTGTCTACTTTCCAAAATGGGGTCATTTGGGGGGGTTTGTGCTATTTTGGCATTTTATGGCCTTCGAAACTGTGATAGGTAGTGAGGAGTGAAATCAAAAATTTGCGCCCTAGAAATCCTGAAAGCGGTGCTTGGTTTCCGGGGTCCCGTACGTGGCTAGGCTCCTAAAAAGTCCCACATATGTGGTATCCCCGTACTCAGGAGAAGCAGCAGAATGTATTTTGGGGTGCAATTCCACATATAACCATGGCATGTGTGAGCAATATATCATTTAGTGACAACTTTTTGTACATTTTTTCTTTTTTTTTCTTTTTGTCATTATTCAATCATTTGGGACAAAAAAAAAAATATTCAATGGGCTCAACATGCCTCTCAGCAAATAGCTTGGGGTGTCTACTTTCCTAAATGGGGTCATTTGGGGGGGTTTTGTGCCATCTTGGCATTTTATGGCATTCAAAACTGTGATAGGTAGTGATAGGTAGTGAGGAGTGAAATCAAAAATTTATGCCCTTAGAAACCTTGAAGGCGGTGCTTGGTTTTTGGGGTCCCGTACGCGACTAGGCTCCCAAAAAGTCCCACACATGTGGTATCCCCGTACTCAGGAGAAGCAGCAGAATGTATTTTGGGGTGTAATTTCACATATGCCCATGGCATGTGTGAGCAATATATCATTTAGTGACAACTTTGTGCAAAAAAAATAAAGTTTGTCATATTCCCGCAACTTGTGGCAAAATATAAAACATTCCATGGACTAATCATGCCTCTCAGTAAATAGCTTGGGGTGTCTACTTTCCAAAATGGGGTCATTTGGGGGGGTTTTGTGCTATTTTGGCATTTTATGGCCTTCGAAACTGTGATAGGTAGTGAGGAGTGAAATCAAAAATTTGCGCCCTAGAAATCCTGAAAGCGGTGCTTGGTTTCCGGGGTCCCGTACGTGGCTAGGCTCCTAAAAAGTCCCACACATGTGGTATCCCCGTACTCAGGAGAAGCAGCAGAATGTATTTTGGGGTGCAATTCCACATATAACCATGGCATGTGTGAGCAATATATCATTTAGTGACAACTTTTTGTAATTTTTTATTTTTTTGTCATTATTCAATCACTTGGGACAAAAAAAAAATATTCAATGGGCTCAACATGCCTCTCAGCAATTTCCTTGGGGTGTCTACTTTTCAAAATGGGGTCATTTGGGGGGGTTTTGTACTGCCCTGCCATTTTAGCACCTCAAGAAATGAGATAGGCAGTCATAAATTAAAAGCTGTGTAAATTCCAGAAAATGTACCCTAGATTGTAGACGCTATAACTTTTGCGCAAACCAATAAATATACGCTTATTGACATTTTTTTTACTAAAGACATGTGGCTGAATACATTTTGGCCTAAATGTATGACTACAATTGAGTTTATTCGATTTTTCTTATAACAAAAAGTAGAAAATATCATTTTTTTTTCAAAATTTTCGGTCTTTTTCCGTTTATATCGCAAAACATTTAAATCGCAGAGGCAATCAAATACCATTAAAAGAAAGCTCTATTTGTGGGAAGAAAAGGACGCAAATTTCGTTTGGGTACAACATTGCATGTCCGCACAATTTACAGTTAAAACAGCGCAGTGCAAAATTCTGAAATCACCTTTGGTCCTTTAGCTACCAAATGGTCCGGGGCTTAAGTGGTTAAAGAAGGCTGCAGAGAGCCAGGACTCTGGTAATTATTTTTCATCTAAATACCTTTTTGTTTTACTGTTGCATTATTGTCTTTTTTTTTCCTTTGTAATGCTCTTTTTATGTACATATTTTGTTTGTACCGTTTTACCTTTTCTCTTATTAAACAATATTCAGAAAAGTGTTAATATTGTCTGTAATGCACTAATGCAGAATTGAAAGAATCTCTATCTCTCTGAAGAGGGCTACTATAGTGTAAATCTTTGGATAAACCTGCATGTGGTGACAGTGGGCTCCACTTACAAAGCGGTATCTTACTGCATCCGAGTAGGCGGTTAGATACCGCATATCGTTTTTCAATTTTTTTTTAGCATTCACTAAAAAATGCTACTAAAATAATGCATAATTTATTTTATGAAGTCATAAGGTATTTTAGTAGTAGCGGTAGCCGGCGTCCTTACCACAGGCTGTCACTAGCTAGTTGTTAAGGAGCAGGCAGCCGTCTGCATCCTTAGCAACCAGTAACTGTCATGGTTGCAAAGGAGCTCTGTTCTTAAGGGGCAGGGCCATCCCGTGACATCACCGGGAGAGCCCGTCCCCCTGTGACATCATCAACCCAGCATGTCCCTGGCTGATGACTACACAAGGAGGTGGGTTCACCCAGTGACATCACCTGGTGGCCCTGCACATTAGTTATTTAAGAACTGGCAGATGGCAGTGCTGGCAGATAGCAGGATCCTTTGGCGCAAGCAGATTTTTTTTTCTTTTTCTGGGTCGGTGGTGGCGATGGGTGTCTTGATTCAAAATGGATCTAAACCTGAAAGACCTGGTATGGATTTGGCGGGACCTCACGCCATTTTTTTTCATATTTATTTTTTAACATTCAGTACATTCAACTCATCAGTTGTTAAGGACACGGCAACCACCCGCTCCTTAACAACTAGGTTGTTTACTGGTTGTTAAGGATGCAGGTGGCTGCCGGTTCATTAAATATTGCATGGGGACCACTACTTATTTACTGCATGCATTTTTTATTTTATTTTTTGTAAATTGTTTTTTACCCCTCTTTTATGTGGTATTTACTGAGCGTTTTTGCTTTATGCGTAAAATACTGCATTAAAGCAGAAGTGAATTGAAATTTTATTTATTTGCATGCTGTATTTGGGAAAACACCTACCGGTAAATACAGCATGCGATCTGTTTCTGTGAATGGAGTACAGTGTGTGTTACAGATGTTTGTCATAAATCATAAGTGTTATTGCTACTATTGTGAACGGTTGATAGGCTGAACTCTATTTGGTGGCAGTGTGATAAATCTAAACCCAGTGTAGATTGCCCTCAGTCTGCTGGCAATTAGATTGTGGTCCTGCAAGCTGGAAAATCTTTGTGCAGGGTGAGGCTGAGAGTAATGTTGTTGGATACCAGTGACAGTGACAGTACAATGTGAGTTTGACCAGCCATTGTCACAAGTGGATGAGGGTGGCCGGGATCTGATGCCGTGTCCATCACAAGCCCATGTAAGTTTTGTATTCATAATTTACAGATGGGCTAGTCTATAAGCTTCCTTTATTTTTTACACCCTCCAACTCTTATTAATTATAAGCATGGAAACCAACTTACTAAAATTTGAATGAAATAGAGCATGCTACATACTGTCTGTGAACCACGTTTCATAAAATCCCAAAAAGTGGCAAGGAAATTAAGCTAAATTTCATCACCTCTTCTAAACCCTACAATTTATTTACTTCTAAAAGAAAACATTGCTTCTTTACTAAGTTAACAGCTTATTTAGAGTGACATAATAATGGCCTTATTTTAAACACCACCTATAAGTATATCACTCAATAAACTACGTAAGTACGAAAGAGCACAGTCTGGAGATTTTCTCACTTGTGTAAACTGAGCATTAAAGTTTCATGTCTGATGGTTTAGCAGGTGTGAGTCGGTCTTCCAAAGAACTAAGCAATTTATAAACCATCAAAGCCAAATATTACGCTGTGGACGCACCTAGGATACAATTAAAATCAACACAAGAAGCCCAGCTGTCTCAACATTGCTCTTGTGGCAACATTATGGGCTGCTTGTATTTTGCATGTAGGCTGTAACTTCTAGAAGCAAAAAACAATCCTGAAACAAAATATTACCTCCATTATTAACACCAATATTAACTCTACTTGTTTGTGGTGTTGTCCTTTGGCTATCACCATTCATTGTCCTTTGTATTCCTTTATTGAAAAACAACTATAAAGCACTTAAAAAAAGTGAAGTGAAAACGTCAGCATGCAAAGTCATGTCAATCCATTACCTTCTTCCCAGCAGGCAGCAGCACATTCATACGATCTTTCTGTGATACTATATAATAAAGAGATGTCCAAATGTTTGATGATTTTTTGTAAATAGGAAACATAAATAATATAGAAATCCAAACAGAGGAATTAACGTCTTTGTTCACCTCTCAATTCCACAGTAAACGTTCCCCCTAAAATGGGCCCTAACAAGCCTCAATGGCCCAATAATGCACTGCAGCAAGTTGAAGGGCAAGGCCAATATTTGCATGCTAGAGCGCCTTGCACTTCAGGGTGGCAATGGCGATGAATGCTGTATAGTGGCATTAAGTTCAATATCTAATCACCTAAAATGGGATCAAGGAAGTTGCTGGACCATTCACATATTTACCAGTTATAGAGAATGCTCACATAAAACCAGCAATTTCAAACACCGCACAGCACCATAATGTGGGGGCATTGCAATGCACTGTAGGTGAGGATTGTGATGCAATTAACGTTTAATATCAACGCAATGCAATGCATATCTACAGTCTATTACTGTATTGCCCCATACACACAATCGTTTTTCATGCCGTTAAAAATGCAATTTTTAAAAATGGGCATTAAAACCGATCGTGTGTATGCTCCAGAGCATTTTAACGACGTGAAAAACGGGCATTAAAAATTTCGAACATGCTCTATTTTTTCACGTCGTTTTTCATGTCGTTTTTTTTAACGACGTGAAAAACGATAGTGTGTATGCTTTTACGAGGTGAAAAAAAATGCGCATGCTCAGAATCAAGTATGAGACGGGAGCGCTCGTTCTGGTAAAACTAGCATTTGTAATGGAGATAGCACATTTGTCACGCTGTAACGGACTAAAAAGCATGAGGCTGAAAAGCGCGAATCGCCGCTCAACAAACTTTACTAACATGAAGGGTGGCGCCATCCGAACGGAACTTCCCCTTTATAGTGCCGTCGTACGTGTTGTACGTCACTGCGCTTTGCTTGAACGTTTTTTTAAATGATTGTGTGTACGCAAGACAGGCTTGAGAGGAAACATGAAAAAAAAAAACGAAGAGAAAAACGTTGGTTTAAAAAATGGCATGAAAAACGATCGTGTGTACGCCGTATTTGATGTGATATTTGGCATTATCACATGTCATAATGTTTATTATAATGCATGTTATGGTGTGAACAAACCCTCAACTCTACTTAAACTGATGTTTAAGTTCTTTGTGGTTGTCTGAGTAATGGTTTTCTTACTCTCTTTGGGATTCCAATGGTGAGATACCCCTTCTAAAAATGTCTGTTCATTTTAATGCCCACAGCCACCATAGAGAAAAATAATGATTTCACACTTGGTGGATATTTATTAATACAGAATAAACAATTCAGCTATGTAAAAGTGATAGCTACCCAATACTTAAAGTTACATTTAACTCCAAAAAATATTTAGAATCACAAATGGGATATGAATAGTGTTGAGCGGACCCGAACTGTAAAGTTCGGGTCCGTACCGAATTTTGGCGTTTTCCCGACCCCGGACCCGGACCCGGATTTTGCGCTAAAGTCCGGGTTCGGGTCCGGATTCGGGAATTTAATGGCGCAGTTAGAAATGCTTCAGGGGCCAGCCAATCACCATTTGATTAGCTGGTGTGCCCTTAGAAGCCATCATAGCCATGCCTACTAATGGCATGGCTGTGATTGGTCAGTGCAACATGTGACCCAGCATGTGACCAGCTTCTATGTAAGCAAGAGGCACACAGCACAGATCGTCACTCTGCTTTTAGACAGTGTAGGGAAAGGATCCTGGCTGCTGTTGCTGTGAGGGAGAGAATTATATGATAGGAGTTAGTCCTGATTCTGCAATCTACTGATAGAAAAGATAGAGAGATAAAGATAGTGTAGTGTAGTGTAGGGGCAGGATCCTGTTTGTGCTTTCAGGGAGAGAGATTTAGATAGGAGTCCAGATTGAGAGATATAATAGCTCAGCGATCTGCATAGGTTTATCTGTTTGTGTTGCAAGCTCAGTGCACCAGCACTGCATTACGTTGAGTGATACACCTATTCCATACTGTGGCTGTATTGTGCTCTTGCTAAAAGACCCATTTCGGGCAGAAAAAAAAAAAAGGCACTTTATTGTGCTTTTGCTAAAAAGACCCATTTTTGGGCCCCAAAAAAAAAAAAAGGCACTTTATTGTGCTGTTGAAAAAAAAAAAAAAGGCACTTTGTTGTGCGCAAAAAAGACCTATTTTTGGGCAAAAAAAATATTTTGCAGTGTATATCTCTAGTTGTGTGAAATAACCAATTTCTATATATTTTTCTTGTACTATGCTATACTAAAAAAAAACCTTTTTTATGAATAGCATTCTCTGCAGCTGTGCGATTCAGCGGTTATATACTGTGGGTGTGTTGTGCTCTTGCAAAAAACGCCATTTAGGGCCACAGAAAATAAATTGCAGTGTGAAATACACATGTGGAGGTGTGTAAAATAAACAATTTCTATATATTGTACAGTGCTATACTAAAAAAACCAAAATTTTTTTTGAATAGCATTCTCTGCACTTCTATAGCTGTGCGATTCAGTGGTTAAATACTGTGGTTGTGTTGTGCTCTTGCAAAAAACGCCATTTAGGGCCACAGAAAATAAATTGCAGTGTGAAATACACATGTGGAGGTGTGTAAAATAAACAATTTCTATATATTGTACAGTGCTATACTAAAAAAAACAACATTTTTTTTGAATAGCATTCTCTGCACTTCTATAGCTGTGCGATTCAGTGGTTAAATACTGTGGTTGTGTTGTGCTCTTGCAAAAAACGCCATTTAGGGCCACAGAAAATAAATTGCAGTGTGAAATACACATGTGGAGGTGTGTAAAATAAAGAATTTCTATATATTGTACAGTGCTATACTAAAAAAAACAACATTTTTTTTGAATAGCATTCTCTGCACTTCTATAGCTGTGCGATTCAGTGGTTAAATACTGTGGTTGTGTTGTGCTCTTCCAAAAAACGCCATTTAGGGCCACAGAAAATATTTTGCAGTGTGAAATACACATCTGGAGGTGTGTGAAAAAACAACATTATTTTTAAAAAGCATTCTCTGGCCTCTGCAGCTGTGCGATTCAGCGGTTATATACTGTTGGGGTTGTTGTGCTCTTGCAAAAAACGCCATTTAGGGCCACAGAAAATAAATTGCAGTGTGAAATACACATGTGGAGGTGTGTAAAATAAACAATTTCTATATATTGTACAGTGCTATACTAAAAAAAACAACATTTTTTTTGAATAGCATTCTCTGCACTTCTATAGCTGTGCGATTCAGTGGTTAAATACTGTGGTTGTGTTGTGCTCTTCCAAAAAACGCCATTTAGGGCCACAGAAAATAAATTGCAGTGTGAAATACACATGTGGAGGTGTGTAAAATAAACAATTTCTATATATTGTACAGTGCTATACTAAAAAAACAACATTTTTTTTGAATAGCATTCTCTGCACTTCTATAGCTGTGCGATTCAGTGGTTAAATACTGTGGTTGTGTTGTGCTCTTGCAAAAAACGCCATTTAGGGCCACAGAAAATAAATTGCAGTGTGAAATACACATGTGGAGGTGTGTAAAATAAAGAATTTCTATATATTGTACAGTGCTATACTAAAAAAAACAACATTTTTTTTGAATAGCATTCTCTGCACTTCTATAGCTGTGCGATTCAGTGGTTAAATACTGTGGTTGTGTTGTGCTCTTGCAAAAAACGCCATTTAGGGCCACAGAGAATAAATTGCAGTGTGAAATACACATGTGGAGGTGTGTAAAATAAACAATTTCTATATATTGTACAGTGCTATACTAAAAAAAACAACATTTTTTTTGAATAGCATTCTCTGCACTTCTATAGCTGTGCGATTCAGTGGTTAAATACTGTGGTTGTGTTGTGCTCTTCCAAAAAACGCCATTTAGGGCCACAGAAAATATTTTGCAGTGTGAAATACACATCTGGAGGTGTGTAAAATAAACAATTTCTATATATTCTTCTTGTACAGTGCTATACTAAAAAAAACAACCTTTTTTTTTGAATAGCATTTTCTGTAGCTGTGCGATTCAGCGGTTACGTGCTGTGGGTGTGTTGTGGTCTGGCAAAAAACGCCATTTAGGGCCACAGAAAATATTTTGCAGTGTGAAATACACATCTGGAGGTGTGTGAAATAAACAATTTCTATATATTTTCCTTGTACTGTGCTATGCTAAAAAAAACAACCTTTTTTTTTTTGAATAGCATTTTCTGCAGTTCTGTAGCTGTGCGTTTCAGCCATTACGTACTGTGGGTGTGTTGTGGTCTTCCAAAAAACGCCATTTAGGGCAAGATCCTAAATTTGGAAAATATGAGGGGAAGGTCAAAGGGACGTGGTGGCCCCGGTCGTGGTGCTGCTGGTGGAGCTCCTGTTGCAGGGAGAGGATGTGGTGGATCTGTGCCAGCTACACGCACAAGTGAAACACCTTCCTCAGGTGCGAGTAGGCGACCGAGCCTGCGGCGGTATTTTGTCGCGCCTAATGAGGCTGTACCAATGTTTAGGCCAGGACAAGTACAGGTGATAGTAGATTGGGTTGCTGACAGTGCCTCGGGTTCCTTCACATTGTCTCCCACCCACTCTTCTGATGAAAGAACAGAGTTGGCACCTGAAGCCCATGTCCATCAGTCTTTCACCTCACCCCCTTGCAAATCAGCCAAGCAGTCTGAGCCCCAAATCATGCAGCAGTCTCTTCTGCTTTTCGATGACTCTGTTAGCAGGGTTTCCCAGGGCCATCCACCTAGCCCTGCCCCAGAAGTGGAAGAGATTGAGTGCACCGATGCCCAACCACTTATGTTTCATGATGGGTACATGGGAGGACCATCGCAGCACGTCTCGGATGATGACGAAACACAGGTGCCAACTGCTGCTGCTTTCGCAATTGTGCAGACAGACATGGAGGGCAGGGGTGAAGACTGGGTGGAAGATGATGTGGAGGACGATGAGGTCCTCGACCCCACATGGAATCAACGTTATGCAGGTGACCAGTGTAGTTCGGAGGAAGAGGCGGTGGTCGCACAGAGCCACCAGCACAGCAGAAGAGGGAGCAGGGTGCAAAAACGGAGCATTCGTCCCCTAGACAGTACATCTGCTACTGCCCAACGCAGCAAGGGACCGAGCACACCAAAGCCAGGTCCAAGGACTTCCCTAGCGTGGCAGTTCTTCACACAGTGTGTTGATGACAAGACACGACTGGTTTGCACGCTGTGCAATCAGAGCCTGAAGCGAGGCATAAACGTTCTCAACCTGAGCACAAGCTGCATGACCAGGCATCTAAGTGCAAAGCACGAGCTGCAGTGGAGTAGACACCTCAAAAACCAAGAAAGGTCTCTGGCTCCTCCTGCTTCCTCTTCTGCTGCAGTCTCGGCCTCTTCATCCACCTCTGTAGTGACAGTGGCACCTGTCACCCCGCAAACAGAGGATCTGCCAGCAACACTACCACCTGGGTCACCAACCATCTCCACAATGTCCCATGGAAGCGTTCAGCTCTCTATCTCCCAAACATTGGAGCGGAAGAGGAAGTACCCCCCTAGCCACCCGCGATCCCTGGCCCTGAATGCCAGCATTTCAAAATTCCTGGCCTTTGAAATGCTGTCATTCCGTCTGGTGGAGACGCAGAGTTTTAAAAGCCTGATGGCATTGGCTGTCCCGCAGTACGTCGTGCCCAGCCGCCACTACTTTTCCAGGCGAGCCATTCCTTCCCTGCACAACCAGGTGGGGGACAAAATCAGGTGTGCACTGCGCAACGCCATCTGTGGCAAGGTCCACCTAACTACGGATGCGTGGACCAGTAAGCACGATCAGGGACGTTATATCTCCCTAACAGCACACTGGGTAAATGCAGTGGCGGCTGGGCCTGAGGCAGATAGCGGTTTGGCGCATGTCCTTCCACCACCGAGGATTGCAGGGCGCTTCAGTTTGCCTCCTGTTGCTAACTCCTCCTTCTCCGCTTCCTCATCCTCTACCGCCTCCTCATCCATTCAGTGTAACACCTTCACCACCAACTTCAGCACAGCCAGGGGTAAACGACAGCAGGCAGTTTTAAAACTTTCCTGTTTGGGGGAAAATCCCCACACCGCGCAGGAGTTGTGGAGGGACATGGAACAACAGACCGATGAGTGGTTGCTGTTAGTGAGCCTCAAGTCCGGCCTGGTGGTGTGCGATAATGGGCGAAATCTCGTAGCAGCTCTGGGCCTAGCCGGTTTGACGCACATCCCTTGCCTGGCGCATGTGCTGAACTTGGTGGTCCAGAGGTTCCTTAAAAATTACCCCAATATGCCAGAGCTGCTGCAGAAAGTGCGGGCTGTCTGTGCGCACTTTCGGCGTTCTCACCCTGCTGCTGCTCGCCTGTCAGCGCTGCAGCGTAACTTCGGCCTTCCCGCTCACCGCCTCATATGTGACGTGCCCACAAGGTGGAACGCCACCTTGCACATGCTGGCCAGACTGTGCGAGCAGCAGCAGGCAATAGTGGAGTTTCAGCTGCAGCAATCACGCGTGAGTCGCTCTGCGGAACAGCACCACTTCACCACCAATAACTGGGCCTCCATGCGAGACCTGTGTGCCTTGTTGCGCTGTTTCGAGTACTCCACCAACATGGCCAGTGCCAATGATGCCGTTCTCAGCGTTACTATCCCAGTTCTATGCCTCCTTGAAAAAACGCTTCGTGCGATGATGGAAGAGGATGTGGCACAGGAGGATGAGGAGGAGGAGGAGGAAGCGGGATCATTTCAAAGGCTTTCAGGGCAGTCTTTCACAAGTGGCTAAGAGGGTGGGTTCCTGCACCAACAAACGCCAGGTACACAATTGTCCGGCAGAAAGGGCACAGTTTTGGAGGATGACGAGGTGGAGGAGGAGATGGAGGAGGAGGAGGAGGAGGAGGAGGAGCCATGTTCACAGCAGGGTGGCACTCAGACCAGCTCGTGGCCATTACTGGTGCGTGGCTGGGGGGATACAGAGGACACAGACGATACACCTCCCACAGACGACAGCTTTTCTTTGCCTCTGGGCAGCCTGGCACACATGAGCGATTACATGCTGCAGTGTTTCCGCAACGACAGCCGAGTTGCCCACATTTTAACTGGTGCTGATTACTGGGTGGCCACCCTGCTGGATCCCCGTTACAAGGACAACGTACCGTCCTTAATTCCCTCACTGGAGCGGGATCGTAAGATGCGCGAGTACAAGCGCACGCTGGTAGACGCGCTGCTGGTGGCATTCCCACCTGACAGCGGGCGTACGGTGGAAGCACAAGGCGAAGGCAGAGGAGGAGGAAGAGGTCGCCAACGCAGCCGGGGCACCGGCAGCACCTCAGAAGGCAGGGTTAGCATGGCCGAAATGTGGAAAAGCTTTGTCAGCACGCCACAACAACCAGCACCACCAGCTGAGATGGAACGTCTTAGCAGGAGGCAGCATTTCACCAACATGGTTGAGCAGTATGTGTCCACAGGCCTACACGTACTGGATGACGGGTCTGCCCCCTTTAACTTCTGGGTCTCCAAATTGGGCACATGGCCTGAGCTTGCCGTTTATGCCTTGGAGGTGCTGGCCTGCCCTGCAGCCAGTGTATTATCTGAACGTGTATTTAGCACGGCAGGGGGCGTTATCACAGACAAGCGCAGCCGCCTGTCCAGAGCCAATGTGGACAAGCTCACGTTCATTAAAATGAACCAGGCATGGATCCCACAGGACTTGTCCGTACCTTGTGCAGAATAGACATGTATACCGGTGTTGTGACAAAAACTGTCCGGCCATCGGATTGTGCCCGGCCCGTACTGCGCAGGCGCAGCGCTTGCGCAGTACAGAGGACAAGGAGATTCACAAAATCTCCGAAGATGAACGGCGCCTGCGCTGTGAGTGCAGGTTCAAGCCCCACCATCCAAGAGGACATACGGTAGCACATAGTAACAGGGCCCCTCACGGGCTCGCTTCGATCGCGGCCTTGCTTGGCTCGGCTTGAACCACGGATGGTGTGGCCTTCACCTGAACTCAACACGCAGGCGCCGTTAGTCTTGGGAGATTTTTGAAATCCCCTTGTCCTACATACTCAGCAAGCGCAGTACAGGGCGGACACTATTCGACAGGGGACAGAATTCGACACATCACCGGCCTTACCCAGCCATTGTTGTATTTTTGAACCAGTGTTGGCTACCTCATCCTCCTCCACCGCCGCTTCCACCTACACAGCCACATCCACCGCCACCTCAACCTCCTACTCCATATGGACCTCGTCCTGCTAGGCCAAGATTAAAATTTTTATTTTATTTTTTTGTAGCGCACAGATCCTTTCCCCCTTACCTGCCTTTATGTTGTTGGCTCTTCGCAGGAGGGAGAAAGGCACACCGCACTACCAGCCCGTATCCTCCTATATAAAGAGGTTGAGCGGTGTACTTGACGGGCCGTGTCCACAGCCGGAGTCAAAACTCCTCCAGAGGATGATTCTCACCTCTACTGTAGGTAGAGGCAAGTCCTTTAATTGCCAGTAAAGTCAATGTCCACACCAGCTGAAACTCCAACTCTTATTCTCTCATGGCAAAATAAACTGTACTCAGATAGAAAAGGTTAGAGCAAAGAAACAGGACAGCTTAAGGTGTGGAGGAGGTCCAGGCACAAACGTAGCACATTCACTTCACTGCTTAGGTTTCTCAAACAGTTTTTGGCGCACGGTCTCTGCCACAGACATTGAGGTTGGTCTCTGCCACAGACCGGGTGTACAAGGCCCCTGCCACGGGCCTGGAGAACTTTGGTCTCAGCCACAGACCAGGGTGTATAAGGCCCCTGCCACGGGCCGGTTGAATAAGGCCTCTGATACAGTCAAGGTGACCTTGAGCTTCTCCTTCTACGAACCTAGCCCATATCAAGGGGAAGACATCTCTCCAGGGAGTCAACAGACCATTCCTTCACCGTGACTCCCCCATCGGTCCATCAGAATGATCCTCCCTTCCCTGGAACAGGGTCCCCTACACGAGGCGGCTCTGGACTCCAGGCTTTACTCCCGCCCCTAGGCCTCCATACCCAGGGCAGCAAGAACTCCAGGATAGTACCTCACCCCGGGCTAAAGGTGCCCGAGATGGAACAGGAACACATGCACCCAGGCCGAAGGCACCTGGGCGCGGACCCCACTGGACATCAGCCCCCAGGCCAAAGGTCTGCCCCTTTTATATTCTCTCCCGGCATGCACAGCAGGTTCCCCGCCCCGCTGTACTACTGCCAAGAGGGGACACAAAAGGCGCCACCTGTAGGCCGCAGGGAACTGCACACCAATACTGTCCCCCGAGGACAAAATGGTCCATGAATCCTACAGAATTAGGGTATTTGAGCCTATTTACCACTCAAACACTTTCCTTAAATTTAGCACCCCGCTACATTTTTATTTCAAAGTATTTTATTTTCCCACTAGCTTATCCATTAAATTAAATAATTTATTCCAGAAAGGGCGTATTCTGGGGCATTCCCACCATATGTGTGGCATCGTGCCGTTGAGTTTCTGAGGTTCTTAATGACTTCCTGTACCTCTTCTGCTTAATTTTTTTTATGTTCTTTTAAGTTATTTCCTATCCACATTTGTTTGCAGAGCACTTGCCATGTTCTTAACAACATTTTGCTGCCATTTGCAGCCCTCTAGCCCTTTCCATTACTTTTTTAGAGCCTTTTTAGTCGTCAGAAGTCCGGGTCCCCATTGACTTCAATGGGGTCCGGGTCCGGGTCCGGGTTCGGGTTAAAGTTCGGTCCCGAATCCGAACTTTTTTCCGAAGTTCGGCCGAACCCGCCGGACCCGAATATCCAGCTACCCGCTCAACTCTAGATATGAATACTTTACACAATAATCTTATTTACCTGCAGTGCCTCTTAGCTTCCCATTGTCACATTTCTGCCTGCATTTTCCATATAGCAATTGAGCTGCACATTTGAAAATTACTTGCTAAGCTATTGCTAGACTTGCTAGACTTGCCAGGCTTCACAAGTCTGCATTGCATAACTCCAGATCTTTGCAAACCTTCCTGCAAGTCTGCAGCAAGTTCTGGTTCAGTTATGCTGTGCAATAGTCATCCCACCACTGGGGTCACTGTGACTTGCAGAGCTCTTACTGTAGACTCACCACTGCAACTTTGCTCTTGCAAGAGACTTGCCACGCAAATTTGCTACAAATTGGAAAAGTGTCAACTAGAACTTGTGCTTCAAGGGCTCTGCAAGTGTACAACTTGCCAATGAAAATGTGCAGCAAGTTAACAAGGCTTACAATTCAACACTTTTGTGGCAAGTTATCCTTGCTATCTGGGTTATTACTTTCATCAGAAACCGTCTGTGCTTATATGTCCCAGGAGACTTTTCCTCATTTACCCTGTGCTAGGCAGATTAATCAACAAAAGCACCCACATAAGGATTAGTTTGCTGATTAGGAGGGGTAAAATGTCCCCTTGAAGCCTGCCCAATTTCCTCCCACTCCTTACTGCCAGCACCCCAACCCTTCTATTTCTCATATTCCTCCTCTGCCTCCTGCTGTCTCTGCCCCAAAGGGATGGAGATAGTAGTCAAAGGGTCCTGTTGACCCTGAAACATCAACAACTTCTTCTCCTTCCTCTGCTACTGTGCCTCCAGTGTCAGATCAGGCCATGAAGTGTGTGTTGTTGTCGTAGTCCTAAAGGTAGTTCTAAAAAGGATTGTTGAGTTTCTAAAATTTGAATACAGGAAAGGAAGAGGAAGGGGGAGGATTGGTGCACAAGAATATGTAGCTCACCACACTGCAATTCACAGTAATTTAGTGCAATATAGCTGACAAACTGTCAGCTCTCCCCAAACATATCCAACACATACCAACATTGAGTTCAATAGGGCGTTGCTGCCACTGCGTGAAATGAATGTGAATGCAGTGCAGTAGTGCAGCAGTATAGACTTCAGATCTTGACATGGAGTGAAGAATAGGTACAAGGCTCCTGGGGTTTGCAGAGTGCAGGTGCTAGCACAGAAAGAACTTGACCAGAGAGTGTTAGGATGTCACATCACAACGTTCTCCCACCAGAACCTCTCCACTGTACCAGTCAGCTTCTCAGGTTCTCTCCTTCCAGTTCTTGCATCTCTCCACACAGACATCTGCCAACATCAACTTCCTCACAGGCTCAGAGAGGCATGCTGACAGTGGATGCATAGAGGGACAGCCAAAGGGCCAGGTGTGGCCCTGGGATTGCAAATTGTGAAGGTCTGATATATAGTAAAGCCATTTTTTTTTTCACAAACATAGACTTATGCCCTGTACACACGATCAGATTTTCCGATGAAAAAAGTCTGGCTTTTTCCACCGGAAATTCCGATCGTGTGTGGGCCTCATCGGACATTTTTCCTTTGGAGTAAAAAAATAGAACATGTTTTAAATTTTTCCGATTGTCTGTGTGGAATTCCAATGGAGAAAAATCCACGCATGCTCAGAATCAAGTCGACGCATGCTCGGAAGCATTGAACTTAATTTGATCGTGTGTACAGGGCATTAGAGTTTTAAACCCCAAGCAGATAAAAAAATTGGATGGAAACCAATGACGCATTTATGGGTAGTTATTAATGGCATCTTTACACAGTCTAGGTGCCTAAATCTTGACATTAGTCCTCATTCATCCCTTACACAGCAGTCCTCTGGGATCCAGGAAAGCACTGAAGCTAATTAGGCTTACCTGTGTTAAAAAATAAATAAAAAATAAACGAACAGCAGAGGGCTCATCTAAGTGCAGTAAAAAAACTAAATTTTATTGATAAAAACAACAACTGACAACTCACATTTGATAAGGAGTCAAGCGCCTAGCACATGAGCTTTATCCACGGGGGCTGTCATCAAGATTACCACAGCACATAGCAAAGGTAATCCAGTCCAGAAGCTTTGTGCTTCCAACAGCCAGGAAATACTCAGGGAGCCATGTGAGTCAGTGAGACACGTAAAGGAAAGTCCTGTGTGATGCCAGATGCTGGTGGGCCTGAAGGAGGTATGGCTACATGCTTCAAGGCCTCTCCATCTCTTTCTCAAGCCTATCTCACTGGTAAAGGAGTCATCTCTATATACTTAATAGATAGAATTGCCAGACAGGACCATAAGGCACAGCATGACTAGGAAGTGACCTAAATAGCTCAAACAATAAAATAAGAATTATTAATATTAAAATTAGACTTCTTATTGCAACAGGAAATGCAAAACAATACATAAGATAAGCAACTGAAATATATGTGTGTATGGAAAATATAATTAAAGATATCAAAACTTGACACAAACAAAATATATTGTCTGACAGCTTGTTCCACAATATAGTGTGTTTACCTGCATTCCGTAGTGTTGTCCTTCTTTTATACAGAATAGGGATGAGCTTTAGGTTCGAGTCGGCGAACAGCGAACAATTTGGGGTGTTCGCGGCAAATTCGAGAAAGCCGCGGAACACCATTTAAAAGTCTATGGGAGAAATCAAAAGTGCTTATTTTAAAGGTTAATATGCAAGTTATTGTCATAAAAAGTGTTTTGGGACCCGGGTCCTGCCCCAGGGGACATGTATCAATGCAAAAAAAAAGTTTTAAAAACTGCAGTTTTTTCGGGAGCAGTGATTTTAATAATGCTTCAAGTGAAACAATAAAAGTGAAATATTCCTTTAAATTTCATACCGGGGGGGGGGTGTGTGTGTGTGTGTATAGTATGCCTGTAAAGTAGCGCAGGTTTCCCATGCTTAGAACTGTCCCTGCACAAAATGTCATTTCTAAAGGAAAAAGAGTCATTTAAAACTACTCGGGGCTATCATGAATTGTCGGGGGTCCGAACCAAAAAAAAAAAGTGTGGGGGTCCGTCACGCATTAGAGGGGGCGGGGTTACCCCGACCTCGGTTATAAAAGAACTGTTAAACACTGCTTGCGCGTTATTAGCCAGGAGGCTCCGGTGCAGGGAAGATGTGCGTCGTTCCTCGCTGGAGACTCGCCACATCGCTGGAGATTCATGGATCATCGCTGGACAGACTGCATTACAACGCTGGAATGGCTTTTTTTTATTTTATTTTTTTAATAAAGGACTTTTCACAACTGTGTCTGTGTGGTTTTTAACATTTTTGACACTTTCTTTTGTGAAATGGTAGGGGTACAATGTACCAATGTACCCCGTTACCAATTCACATAGGGGGGACCGGAATCTGGGAATCCCCTTTGTTAAAGGGAGCTTGCAGATTCTGATAAGCCCCTCGCCCTCAGACCCCCACAACCACCGGGCAAGGGTTGTGGGGATGAGGCCCTTGTCCCCATCAACATGGGGACACCCCCCCCATGTTGAGGGCATGTGGCCTGGTATGGTTCAGGAGGGGGGGGCGCTCTCTCGTCCACCCCTCTTTTCCTGCGGCCTGCCAGGTTGCGTGCTCGGATAAGGGTCTGGTATGGATTTTTGGGGGGACCCACGCCATTTTTTTTATTTTGGTGCAGGGTTCCCCTTAAAATCCATACCAGACCTGAAGGGCCTGATATGGAATTTGGGGGGGACCCCACGCTTTTTTTTTTTTGGTTAGGGGTTCCCCTTAACCACTTCCTTACTGGGCACTTAACCACTAGAGGCCCGCACTATAGTCAAATGACGGCTACAGCGCGGACCTGAAATTCCGGGAGGCCGTCAATAGACAGCTGATCACATGACAGCGTGAGGACAAAAAAAAGGCGATCATCGGCTTCTGTACCAGGGACATCGGTCCCAAAGAGGAAGAGGCAATTCTGCCTCATGTGTGCCCAAAAAATACCACCTGGCAGTGCCACCTGCCATTGCAACCTGCCAGTGCCCACAGTGCCCACAGTGCCACCTATCAATATGCCCAGGAGTGCCATCTATCAATGCCCACAAGTGCCACCTATCAATGCCCACTAGTTGTGCCAATCAGTGCCTCATCAGTGCCACCTAGTAATGCTGCCCTATCAATGTAACCTACCAGTGCCGATCAGTGCCCATTTTTGCCACCCATCAGTGCCCATCACTGCCACCCATCAGTGCCCATCACTGCCACCTATCAGTGCCTATCACTGCCAGCTATCAGTGCCACATATCAATGCCACCTATTAGTGCCACTTCTCAGTGCCCACCAGTGCCACCTATCAATGCCCTTCGGTGCCACCCATCAGTGCCACCTCTTAGTGCCCACCAGTGCCACCTATCAGTGCCCACCAGTGCCGCCTTATCAGTGCCCATCAATGCAGCCCATCAGTGCCCATCAATGCAGCCCATCGATGCTCATCAGTGCAGCCCATCAGTGCAGCCCAACAGTGCCTATCAGTGCAGCCTCATCAGCGTACATCAATGAAGGAAAAAAATTGCCTGTTTGCAAAATTTTATAACAAAATATAAAAAAATATAATTTTTTTTTAAAAATCTGTCTTTTTCATTTTTTTAACAAAAAATTAAAAACCGCGATATTGCGGCGGACAGATCGGACACTTTTGACACTATTTTGGGACCATTCACATTTATACAGCAAACAGTGCTATAAATATGCACTGATTACTGTATAAATGTGACTGGCAGGGAAGGGGTTAACACTAGGGGGTGATCAAGGGGTTAAATGTGTTCCCTGGGAGTGATTCTTACTGTGGGGGGAGGGGACTGACTGGGGGAGGTGATCGATCTGTGTCCCTATGTACAAGGGACACACCATCGGTATCCTCTCCCTGACAGGACGTAGATCTCTGTGTTTACACACAGAGATCCACGTCCTTGTCTGTGTAACGGCCGATCGCGGGTACCCGGCGGACATCGCGGCTGCCAGGCACGCGCATCTGCACCCAAGTGACATGGCAGGCACAGTATGTCCAGGGACGCCCTCCCGGCAATTGAGCGCCGCAATGTAGGCATCTTTTGCCTATAGCGCAGGCGCGAACTGGTTAATATTCATACCAGACCCAAAAGGCCTGGTAATGGACTGTGGGGGGGGGGGCCCTGACGTTTTTCTTCAATGACTTTGATCTGTATTGACGGGAACCGACAATTACTTACAGCTGCGAGTAGTTTTAAATTACTTTTTTTCCTTTAGAAATGACATTTTGTGCAGGGACAGTTCTAAGCACGGGAAACATGCGCTACTTTACAGGCATACCATACACACCCCCAGGTACAAAATTTAAAGGAATATTTCACTTTTATTGTTTCACTTTAAGCATTATTAAAATCACTGCTCCCGAAAAAACTTCAGTTTTTAAAACTTTTTTTTGCATTGATACATGTCCCCTGGGGCAGGACCCGGGTTATGACAATAACTTGCATATTAACCTTTAAAATTAGCACTTTTGATTTTTCATGTTTGTGTCCCATAGACTTTAACGGTGTTCGCGTGTTCAAAAATTTTTTTTGCCTGTTCGCAGGTTCTGGTGTGAACTGAACCAGGGGGTTTTCGGCTCATCCCTAATACAGAACATGGTTATAGAAGAGTAGAACGGTGGGATAATCCCATAGGTGTACTGCTGCTCCTTGTTGTCCAAACAGCAGCCTGGAGCAGGTTGGTGACCAAGCTGCATTGCTTGTAGAGAATAGCACAGTCAAAACCTTAGCAATACATTCTGACAAGATTGTCTAGGTCACAAGAGTGGATGAACATACGGTAGTTACAAAAAGTTTGGTGATTGTAACCATTCTCAGATATGCTTTCAAAAGTGTACTGAACTATACGCCTAAAGCCCTGTACACACGATTGGATTTCCTATGGTTTTTAAACTGATGGATTTTTCCATCAGAAAACCGATGAAGCTGACTTCCATCAGTCTTGCCTACACACCATCAGTCAAAAAACCGACCGTTCCAAACACGGTGACGTAAAACACTCCGATGAGCCGAGAAAAATGAAGTTCTATGCTTCTGAGCATGCGTCGACTTGATTCTGAGCATGCGTGGGTTTTTTAACCGATGGACTTGCCCATAGACGATCGGAATTTGCTATCGGTTTTTTATCCATCGGAAAAATTTAAAACATGTTCTATTTTTTGACACCGATGGAAAAAAGACCGATAGGGCCCATACACGATCGGTTTGTCCGATGAAAAAAATCCATCAGACTGTTTTCATCGGTAAAACCGATCGTGTGTACGCGGCTTAAGGATCAGCGTTAAATAAAATGATATAACATAACCAAACAATTGATCTGTCTCTGTTGGGCAAAGTCCTTTTCTTAATTTTTTTAAATGTCTTGTTTTCTCATGTCTAAGAATGTCAGAAGGACCTGATTTAGTATAATAAATTTAATGGAGGTCCTATTTCTTAGACTTGGACTACAGGGAACAGAGATTTCATGTAATTCTCCCAGTCACGGATTATTAAACAGTCCTTATTTGTCTAAAACCAAGAAGAAAGTGCATTCTAGGTTATGAATTGGTTTTGGCTCTTCAAGTCTGGGGAGAACAAGCTTCTTGTATGTAGTTTGTGACTATTTTTAACCACGTGATTTTATGAAAATGTTAATAGGATCCGTATTTTGGCTCCATCTAGTCTAACATCTATTTTAGTGGTAAGAGACACATTGTATGAAGTGAACATTAATGATGAGCCAAGTACTGTCCAAATATAAGTCTTTCGCTGTTTGATCTGGTTCCTTGGCTTCCACAGTCTGGGGAAAAAATGGGTATTTAGTAAATATTACATATTTTTGCATATGAAGTTACTATATTCACATACACATAGATATATCAGATAAGCCGGTTACCTTCTATGGCTGTTACATAAAAATATTTAACATGATTATCCAGTATAAAAAAAATAAAAAATATATATATATATATATATATATATATATATATATATATATATCATGCAACTGATATACTGTAAGGATCGTGATGATAGGCTGGGATGGATATTTGTCTTTAGGAGAAGAATGGCCAAGCAGACAGAGCACGGGTATTGCTGCAGCTCCAAAAAATACACATGCATATAATGTATAGGACTTTGTAGCATAGAAACTTTATAGGGTGCAACCTGTTATTTTACAGTCGTTAGATATATTTGGCTGAAAAGAGAAAGCAACATTCTGCAACATTACAGGACAGAAATGTATCTCCGCATAGCTAAATACTACCCCTACAACCAAGAATATTTGGTATATCTTTAGTACTTAGGCTGAATTCACGCTTGAGCTGAACATTTTTGGAAATTTTTCAGGCTTTTTTTGAGCATTGTACAGGCATTTTAGCAGGTGTCTGAGAATTTACTTTTTATTTTCTTACTTATTTTTAGACAATGGAAAGCTAGGCACAAGGGGAAAAAATGTGTGATATGTGCATTTCCAATTCCCTTGAAGTCTATTGGGGCCAAAAATGCTTGAAGCTTGTAGCTCAACAGAAAGCCTTGTGCTTATTTAATGCTGCAAGATTCAAGCTTTAAACAACACTACACTCAGGTGTGAACACGCACAACTGAAAACCATGAGATTTTGGATGTTGATCGTCTTGGAGCTTTGAGCTACAAAACACTCAGGTTTTATATGAGGCCTAATAGATTCCTCACATTTTCACAAACATTTCCTTTTCTTTTCTTTTTTTTTTCTTTAATCTTCAATACATTATTGGTAAATCATTTTTATTATGTGGAAATGTCTGTGCTATAGGCAAGAGGGTTAATTAAATATGGATGTAAGCATGCAGGTGACAGCTCATAGTAGCAGCACATTTCCATCAATTAGAACATAAGGCCCCTTACACGAGGGGGCTCTATTGGTGTCTGCCTGCTCAGCGGGGAATCTGTCCACTGATCCCCGCTGAGCAGGCGGATGGCTGGTTCGTGTTCACTCTGTTTATGCAGAGGAGACTGGAGGGTTCGATCGGATCTGCCTGAAAAACTGACAGGCAGGCCAGATCAGTCCACCCATGTGAAAGGGCTCTTATGCCCTGTACACACGATCGGATTTCCGATGGAATAAAATCCGATGGATTTTTCCATCGGAATTCCGATGAAGCTGACTTTCATTAGTCTTGCCTACACACCATCAGACAAAATTCCGACTGTCCAAAACGCTGTGACGTACAACACGTACAACGGCACTATAAAGGGGAAGTTCAAATCCAACGGCGCCACCCTTTGGGCTGCTTTTGCTGATTTCGTGTTACCGCGTGCTATTAAAAGTTTGGTGTTAGCCGGTTCGCGCTTTTCAGTCTCTGTGCTTTTTAGTCCGTTACAGCATGACGAATGTGCTATCTCCCTTACGAATGCTAGTTTTACCAGAACGAACTCTCCAGTCTTGTAATTTAGTCTGAGCAGGCATAGATTTTTCTCCGATGGAGTTCCCCACAGACGATCGGAATTTGCTATTGTTTTTTTTTCCATCGGTAAAATTTAAAACATGTTCTTATTTTTTACACCGATGAAAAAAAGACCGATGGGGCCCACACACGATCGCTTTTTCCGATGGAAAAAGTCCATCTGTTTTTTTTCATCAGAAAAAACGATCGTGTGTACGCGGCATAACTCCTCTGAGTAAGTTTACTCTGCACTTAAGACGAATGGCAACATAAATAAATGTAAACAAGCAATATAAGAAATGTAGAATTGTCTAAGATGCCACCCAGGAAATCAGATGTAGATATGACATATGGTAACTTAACATAAAAATATAAAATCACAACATTTTATTGTATAACAAAGGTGATAGAAATGGGGTCAAAACACCCCATAATCAATCATAAAATCAACATACAGTACTGTATATTATGTCAATTGTACATTGTAGGTAGTGGTGAAAAGAAGCTTGTGGTTAAAGTTGAACCTTTAGTCTTGCACAGATATACAGGCTCTTATACTGTGCTGAAAATGCCTAATCTTGTTCTAATTTAATTGCATACTGTAAGCTTCTTACAGTGTGTGTTAGAAATTGAAGCAAGTCAGACAGAGCCCACCTCATTGCCTGGTAAGAGGACATCCAGTTTCATCAAGTTATTTCCTCTCCAACCTGATTGTCCTTGGCCCACCCCTTTTATTCATTAATTTTCAGTTTTTAATCATGGCGGCTCTCGGTCACGTTTTTGAAGCTTGGTACAGCACCTTGTTGACATCTCCCACCAGCCATGATCTGCCTGCATTGCACAGATTAGCAAAGAGACTTGACATCACTGAGTCTAAAATAAGATATGGCATGAAAATAAAAAGAGTTAATCATTAGCATGTTGATGAATGAGGAAAGGGAAAACCAAGAAAGGAAAATGTAAACGGATTAAATTTAAGCTTTATGCAAGTTGTATTTGTAGTATGCTTTGTTTGTTTTTTCCTGATATATTCTGACCAGGGCCAGGACAAGGAGTGGGCAGAAGGGCCACCTGCCCTGGGTGCAGAGGCGCTATTTGGAGAGGGGGCGATGAGAGCCGATGAACCCTCCCCTCTGCAGCTATCTCAATTTCAGGAGTCACTGCCGTCACTCCTGCCATTCAGAACAGAGCACAGTGCAGGGCTGCAATAACAAAATCCTCCCTCCAACTGCGGGACTGGATCTCCTCCCTTTACCTCCTCCAGAAGTTTCAGGCACTCTGGTGCAGGACAACGCAGAGGCGGAGACTCCTCTTTGAAGGCTATTGCTGCTTCTTGTGGGGGCGTGATGGGGATACAGCTGGCCTCAGATCCTGCACATCTGCCCGCCGGTCCACATGGAAGAGGGAGATATGAACTGAGGAGGAACGAGTGTGTGCTGAGGTGAGCTCAGCCAGTGATTTTTGATGTCATTGCTGCTGCTCCCTGTCCATCACCAGAACACAGGAAGTAGACAAATTGGGACTAGAGGAGGCTGGAATTGAGGAAGGGGTTAACATTGCCATGACCACCAATGCAAATGGGGTGTGGGGGGGTAACTTTTACTGCCACTGATCCCCCCGGCATTGGTGGTCAGTGGCAGTGAATGTTAACCCTTCATCCCACCCACCTTTCATTGATCCTCATGGTGGTCATGGGAGCAGTTACATTTCAATGCCACTGGCCATAAATGTTGGGGAGGGAGTTAATAATACTGTCACCAGTGCTGGGAGGTACTATTGTGCCTACTGGCATTAATGCTGGGATTTATTGGGTGCAATGACACCAATGCTGGGAGTTATTATTGCATTCTCTGACACCTGTGCTAGGGGTTATTAATGCATCCACTGAAATCAATGCTGGGAGTTATTGCATCCACTAACACCAATGCTGGGAGTTATTTTGTGCACCAACACCTGTGCTGGGGGTTATTATTCGTCCACTGACTCCAATGCTGCAGGTTATTATTACGTTCACTGACATCAATGGTGGGGGTTTTTGCATCCACTGACACCTGTGCTGGGGGTATTCTTGCTTCCAGGAGGGGGCACAATTTGGCTTCTTTGCCCTGGGCACTAGTTGACCTTGTCCCGCCACTGATTCTTACTACAATGATGTATTTAGTGTTCCATTACTGTGGCCTCCAGGGTATGAGTAGAAGCACTATAGAGGTGCATTATAGCCGCTGACTTCTGATCACCAGGTTTAAGAATTTGTAGAAAGAGGTTCATTATATACCACTGATTGCTAGCAATCCAATGTTAAAGGGGTGTAAATAGGGTTCTATTATAGGCTATTTGCCCCTGGTGGGAGCCCCATCAAAGTTTTGCATTTGGTCCTACGATTTTTAGTTGAGCTGCTGTTTCCTAAATATTTATGCTGTATGGAGTGTCCATTTTCCCCTTTATCTCCAGAATAATGAAAGGTATGCAAAACGAATAGCTCTGAACAAACTCTCCAGCATGCAAATGAAAACGAGATGTGAAAAAAATCCTACAGGATTCCCATAAACATTCTTCCCCCTTAGAAATGTATCAAGCCACAACTCATCCTTAAGATAAGCAATCATCCAATGGCCCCTCACTTGTAATCCGAAGAAGGGCACACACTGGGGCCTCTCAGAGCGATAAAAGCCAGCTGTCTAGCAAAGGAACTTCCTCTGTCCAGATGTAAGTCATCGCTTCACCCCGTAAGAGGAAAGGAAAATTGCTTAAACCGAAAGTGTTTTCATAAAATGAACATGAAATATCCAAAGAATGTCTCGACATAAACAGAGATTACTTACACAGTCAGACTCAGATAGTGAGTTTTCCCAATACACTTTGATGTACTTTACATTATATTAACATAAAAACCTCAGAAAGGTGCAGAGAGAGGGAAGGGTGTAGATTTGCTACTGTAACTGTATTAGGAAGGTTCTTTGAAAAGAGAATATCTGGTGGTGTTATTTCACAGACTGCATTCAAGGTTCAAGATTTCACTGCAAGGTTAAAATGAAATATTTAGTTGGATTTTGACTTAAGGCTTAACTCCATAAAAAACATGTAAGGGTAGGTGGGTGGGTGGGTGGTTCCTCCTCCATGTTCCCCTCCTCGTTGTGCAAAAAGTGTGGGTCACATAGGCCTCCCCTGGAGTAGATTCGTATGGGCTACACAAGGCTTGTACAGGGTCACTTCACTACACATGAGGTACCTTTGCTTTGTGCTATTTCCATCAATGCCCAGAGACAAGGCTGAGGCTGCCGTGGGGGGAATACCCAACCTTAAGGCGGGCCTCTTCTCCAGTTAACTCTCAGTTCCCCGTGCCAAATGCACACCTTCTCTGTAATCTGCATTTAGGAGGAATATGCCGAACCGTGTCCACATGCACCTGTCCAGAGTTTTCCACTACGACTCCCCAGTAGTGGAGTGAGCTCCACCGTGCACTCTGCATGGGCTCCACACGTGCACACTATGTAACTCTTGAACCTCCGTACCTCAGTACAGGATGGGAATCTCTGTGGTGCAAATCCAATCCCGTTGTTCTGGGAGACAGACCACTGACAGAAGGAGTGCCAACAACATCTCCCTTGCTGCTAGAAGCTGTTCTACCTTATGAAAAGTCCTCTGGAAAACTTCAGCTACACTAGGTAACCACATGTGTCCTCAAACTGCTTCACTCCACTCTGCCCCAATGTGTATAAGACCCACTCGGTAGACTATGTGTGTGCCGACTACTTGCATTACACCCTTTTCAGTAACTTCAGACCAGGCAGGGACAACGTTTCAAATGCTTTACTTAGAAAAGTGCAAAGGCAATTACAGAGTTCAACATTCAAAGGTAGTATTTGTACAGTACAAAGTCCATCAAAGGCACTCTTTGGGGTGAATCCCGGGTTCTGATTACTTTACATCCAGGCAGTGATGAGTGACATCCTTCTGCTCCTCATGGGTTTCATTCGCTGTCTCTCTCCCTTACAGACACTGGTCTTAGCTCTCTACTAGGCCTTTGTTTGGAACATGCTGTTAGAGATAACTCGAACCTGATCCAACCTTAGCTGGCTCCCTCCAGGGCTCTGAGCTCCAAACTTCCAAGACCTCTGGGGGCCTCTCTCGTGGCTAACCCTCTCTCCCTCACCTCCCTTACTAGACCACTGTGCCATATTTATATATCACAGGATTAGTGGGCCAGACCCAGAGAAGAACCCTCCAAAAGACCAAAGAACCGGGAAAGGCATTTAACGTCTACCCTCCTGGCCGGGTCAGCACCTAACTGGCTATTTTAACCTACTTACTGTATAAAGAGCTAATTACACAATAAAAAATAAATACTGTATATACAGTATATATGAGTTTTACCTACTGTACCATTGGTATTTCTGTTAATTCAGTCCTCAGATTTACACAGTCCTACCACAGAGCTCAACCATTTCACTAACCTGACTTTTCACTGCTGCAGTTAAACAATATAACTAGGTGACCTGTTTCCCGAGCCTATGATTGGACAGTAAATTGACTCAGCTTGCCTTGAACTTGCTTGAATGCTTCCTGCTCTGACCTAATCACTGGATTTGCTGTTCATCTGTTTGATTCAACGATGCTGACTCCTGCTTGTACCCTGATGATTCTCTGCATGTCGTTTATGCCTGTATCTGATGGTCTGTCTGTTGCTGACCTAACTTGTCCGACCTTGCATCCAGTTATTCTCCTGCTCTGCATGCTCCCTGGTCCCTGCTGGTTCTCCACCTGCTGAGTGTTACCAATCCTGCCACACTAGCCATCTGCTTCCTGCCCATCAAGCATCTGCTGCCTGCTGTCTGCCTAGTCCGGGATCTGCTGCCATACGCTGTTCCAGTGATTTGACCTACTCCTGGCAACATGCCTGCTACCTGCTGCTCACGGAACATCTTACAGGCACTCATGCCTCGCTGCGATCTCACGGCCACTGTCGCAACATCAGTAGTCTCAGAGCTGGGGCTGTACGAGAGGCCTCCCTCTACCACAAGGTACATGACAGTTGGTCTTATTTTTGTAAGACTTAAAGTGGGTGATTTACTCAAAGGCTGTTCACTTTGCAAGGAAAGTTGCATTTGGCAAGGGAATCTGCCACAGAGCTTAGTGAGGGAGTGAAGCTAGTTTTGTTTAGTGTTGGATAGAGTATGGAATGGTTAGAACTCCTGGTGACTTTTTTTTAAAGTTAAGAGTTAAAGTGTTTTCAAAATGAAGGGAAATTAGTCACTTGAACATTTTATCCTTCGCCTCCTGTTCTGGCGATGACTGTAAATGATTCAATTTCCCATTATTTCCTTTATTGAAAGAAAGACAGAGAAGGGAAATACCACCAATATGGACACTGACGGCAATAAAAACCCAACACTAGGGATGAGCCAAACACCCCCCGGTTCGGTTCGCAGCAGAACAAGCGAACATGCAAAAAATTTGTTCGAACACGCGAACACCGTTAAAGTCTATGAGGCACGAACATGAAAAATCAAAAGTGCCCATTTTAAAGGTTAATGTGCAAGATATTGTCATAAAAAGTGTTTGGGGACCTGGGTCCTGCCCCAGGGGACATGTATCAATGCAAAGAAAAGTTTAAAAACTGCAGTTTTTTTGGGAGCAGTGATTTTAATAATGCTTAAAGTGAAACAATAAAAGTGAAATAATCCTTTAAATTTTGTACCTGGGGGTGTCTATAGTATGCCTGTAAAGTAGCGCATGTTCCCGTGTTTAGAACTGTCCCTGCACAAAATGACATTTCTAAAGGAAAAAAAGTTATTTAAAACTACTCGCGGCTATAATGAATTGTCGGGTCCCGGCAATACAGATAAAAGTCATTGAAAAAAACAAACTAAAATAAAAAAAAAATGCGTGGGGGTCCCCTTAAATTCCATATCAGGCCCTTCAGGTCTGGTATGAATATTAAGGGGAACCCTGCGCCAAATTTTTTAAACAAATTGGCGTAGGGGTCCCCCTCAAAATCCATACCAGACCCTTTTAGGTCTGGTATGGATTTTAAGGGGAACCCTGCGCCAAAATAAAAAAAATGGCGTGGGGTTCCCCCTAAAAATCCATACCAGACCTTTATCCGAGCATGCAACCTGGCAGGCCGCAGGAAAAGAGGGGGGATGAAAGAGCGCCCCCCTCCTGAACCGTACCAGGCCACATGCCCTCAACATGGGGAGGATGTCCCCTTGTTGATGGGGACAAGGGCCTCATCCCCACAACCCTTGCCCGGTGGTTGTGGGGGTCTGCGGGCGGGGGGCTTATTGGAATCTGGAAGCCCCCTTTAACAAAGGGGACCCCCAGGTTCCGGCCCCCCCATGTGAATTGGTAACGGGGTAAGTTTTTTTCGATGACTTTTATCTGTATTGCCGGGACCCGACAATTAATTAGTAGTTTTAAATGCCTTTTTTTCTTTAGAAATTTAATTTTGTGCAGGGACAGTTCTAAACATGGGAAACATGCGCTACTTTACAGGCATACTATAGACACACCCTAGGTACGAAATTTAAAGGAATATTTTACTTTTATTGTTTCACTTTAAGCATTATTAAAATCACTGCTCCCGAAAAAAAGTGCAGTTTTTAAAACTTTTGCATTGATACATGTCCCCTGGGGAAGGACCCAGGTCCCCAAACACTTTTTATGACAATAACTTGCATATTAACCTTTAAAATTAGCATTTTTGATTTCTCTCATAGACTTTTAAAGGGTGTTCCGTGGCTTTCGAATTTGGCACGAACACCCCAAATTGTTTGCTATTCGGCAAACGGGCGAACAGCCAATGTTCGAGTCAAAATCATGTTCGACCCGAACATAAAGCTCATCCCTACTCAACACATATCCTAAACTTTCCCTACTCTAGCTAAAAAGCTCATATCTTATTTTTTTAGGTTTTTATTTTTTGTGTGGAAAAAGGCCATTACTTTTAGAGTAGAGTATTTAGTGCTGGCTGTTTGAGATTTCCCCTACGTCATATCCGTGACATCAAAAAATTAAGGTGCAGGAGTCTACAGGACTGGAGATCATAAAGTGCAATAAAAACCTGATAGATGTTTTAAACCTGCCAGAGAAATAAATGTTCTATTATTACTGACTCTGTCTGCTTTAAAGGGACATCTCATCACTTCCTGTCCTTATGACACCCAGTTATCTGAACAGGAAGTGGAATTAAATCCCTCAACATAAACACAGACAACCATAAAGCCCTGTACACACGATCGGTTTTACTGATGAAAACAGACAAACCGATCGTGTGTGAGCCCCATCTGACTTTTTTCCATCGGTGAAAAAAAATAGAACATGTTTTAAATTTTTCCGATGGAAAAAAAAACCATAGCAAATTCCGATCGTCTGTGTGGAACTCCATCGGAGAAAAACCTCACGCATACTCAGAATCAAGTCGACGCATGCTCAGAAGCATTGAACTTAATTTTTCTCGGCTCGTCTGAGTGTTTTACGTCACCGCATTTTGGACGGTCGGAATTTTGTCTGATGGTGTGTAGGCAAGACTGATGAAAGTTAGCTTCATCGGAATTCCGACGGAAATCCGATCGTGTTTACAGGGCATAAAAAGCTGACACATTTTCTAATGCCCCCCGCCAAGTTTAAGCTAGAGTTGGGCCCCTATGAAAAAAAAAAAAAAGAGTTGGGCTTAAAGAAAATAAAAACATATCAATTAAGGCATCATGCCTCTCATTCCAGGGTCTATGTTTGTACACATCTTTCACCTGCTATCATAGTCATATCATCTTTTGTTCTTTTCTGTATTTTTTATATTCTCCCTTTTTCACTCTTATTCTCTACACTTCTCTGCTATATTTCTTGTATTCTTTATTTCTGTGCACAGATTTTACTCTGCAAGAGCCCCTCTGCAGGACTCCTGTTTCTTCCTCTCTCAGACATAAAGCAGGACTTTAAAAGTTTCCAGCTTCTCTGTTGGCAACCAAGCAAATACCTCCCCTTGCTGCTCTGTAACCAAGATGGCTGAAGGCTGAGAGAGCTCTGAATGACACCATGCGCTTCCCCTACTGCTATCACACATTTCCTTTATGTATGTAAAGTGACGTCACTGCCATGGTCATGCTCTCTGGCAGGGGTGTCAGACTCACAAGACCAGCTTGAGAATTACAGATCTTTTAGAAGGTAGACTAGGTCACACAATATGTGTTTCAACAAACCTGCTGATACATATATATGTAGCACTTACACCCAGATTAAGGGAGCTGCTGGATTTTGTTGGGTCTGCGAATTACCTCATGGCTTCCATTGTCAAGGGTGTAAGAAAGGTCTTCAGAAAAGTCAATGTCCACACCATGTAAAACCCAAAACAGTTAGGCTTTATTTTTATCTTTGCTGAGTGAACTTAGAGGAAGAGTAGGACACGAGAGAGAAATACACAGGGGAAGGTTCAGGCACGCAACACTTAAACAGCACTCATCGTCACTCCAGCCTGAGTGGGTATTGCTCACCCGGATAGTCCCGTTTAGTGGTCCTAGCAGCCGGAATGCAGCACAAATCAATCTTTCCTTTGTATTGTATTAGGGATACGATCTGGAACCCTCTGCCACAGGATTAAAGTCCCAAACCTCCCAGCCAAGCAATAATGAAGAGAACCTTTTATGCCAGATTGGCGTATTGCAGGGCTTGTAATTATGGATCCCTCCTTAGGCGAATTTCCAGGCCTCTTCCCGAGACAGCAGTACCATCGCTAGTCTCCTCTGGGACTGATCCTCCCCTGGACTCCTTTGCTAAACCGTGGCTCCCCGCAGGTGGGTAGCTTTGGGATCCCTTCTTGAAACATAGGCCCCAGCCAGCAGAGCTGGGCCTACGAAGCAGCGATGTGGCCTCGGGCTGAAGGTGCCCGGGACCAGAACACAGGCATCCCGTGCCATACGGGCCACAAGGCGCACGCACAGGACCAACGGGTCCCCAGGAACGACTCAACCCCAATGGCGTCTGCCCCTTATTTACCCCCTCCCAGCATTCACAGTAGGTTCACCACACCCACTGTACGGCTGCCGAGAGAGGACACCCAAGGTGCTGTGATACCCCCTGTGGTTCAACCTATGCCAGTGGTGACAGTGCCACCTACAGGTAACAGGGAACACTACTGCCAGGCAGTATCACACCCAGAGCAGAAACAATAATGAAATATCAATTGGTCTGAGCCCAACTACTGGCCCAGACTACCCATAAATAGACACATAGCGCCCCCAAATATTGGGGGGGGGGCGCTACATATATATATATATATATATATATTATCACTGACTTTAACATTAGATCTTAACTCACTCCAGGGAAATAAGTGTAAAAGGGACTTACTAATTGTTGCTGATTAGAGAGCCAGGAGAAGCAACGCAACACAAAGACTTGCATAAATTATTATAGCTTTACGCATGCCGAACTGTTCCCGTGTTCCATGTTAAGGGCAAGTGACTTGGTATTGTTCAGGAGTGGAGGGCTGCTCGCTTGTCCCCCCCCCCTTTCCTGGCCTACCAGGCTGCTTGCTCGGATAGGGGTCTGGTATGGATTTTGGGAGGGACCCCACACCATTTTTTTTTTTACATTTGGATTGAGTTCCCCTTAAAATCTATGCCAGACCTGAAGGGCCTGATATAGAATGGGGGGGGGGGGGGGGAGGTCCCACGTCAATTTTTTCATAGATTTTTATCTATATTGCCGGGGT
The DNA here is from genome assembly GCA_029206835.1 of Rana muscosa. Lineage (NCBI taxonomy): Eukaryota > Metazoa > Chordata > Amphibia > Anura > Ranidae > Rana > Rana muscosa. The sequence goes on along the minus strand of CM055124.1, from coordinate 212,618,441 downwards.
CCGGCAATACATTACAAGCAATTTTAAATTACATTTCTTTCTTTGGAAATTTCATTTTGCTGCAGCACAGTAAAACACATGAAAAAGTTGCACCACTTTTGGTCCAATTCACAAACGGAACCGAGAGTATTTTTTTTTTATATTTATCGTCAGGGTTTTGCTGGTGGTATCACATGCAATATTTATCAGAAACAGCGTGGGGGTTCCCCCCCAATAGCTGGTTGCTAAGGAGTGGGCCAGGAAGCTGGCTGGCGTATCCTTAACAACAGATGACTCATCAGCTGTCACTGACAGCTGAATGTAAAAAAAACATGTCGGCAATTAAAAATAATGAAAGCAAAAGGGCGTTGGGTCCCCCTCCCCCCAATGCATACCAAGACCTTAAGGTCTGGTATGGATTTTAAGGGATGCTCCACGCCAAAATCCATACCAGACCCTTATCCGCGCATGCAGATTGGCAGGTCAGGAAAAGTGGGGGAGGAGCGAGTGCCCTCGCCCCCCCCCCTCCTGAACCATATCAGGCCATATGCCCTCAACATGGGGGGGTGCTTTGGGGGGGCTATTGGCTAATATTTAACTCTCAGTGAATTGACTCCTTAGTGTTCTATGCTGGAACTTGTGATAAAAAACTCAGGGTGACAGTTTTGTTATAACATGCATAGGGTGAAATGTTTTTGTATACAATGATATAACTTCCATTGGAAGAACTATCCGTAACATTAGGGTGTTATGGATCAAAAATGATGCTGCAGTATTTTTTCAGTTACAGGGTTTGTTGCTGCAAAAAAACATTATATGTGAATTCATGTGAACGTGAACAGAAAAACACAGTAGTCAGGAAGAAAACAGGCAATACAATAGACTCCAAGAAAAAGTACAGGCCCAAAAACAGATAGAAGATAGGAAGAATAGAAATCAAGGAGAATGTAGCCACAAAAAAAAACACCAGACCCCACAAAAAACACATACAAGAACACTTCAATTGGAAGAATATACCCACAAGAATACAAACTACATGACAAGAGGAATATAGGCACAAAAGCATTAGACATCAGGAAGCAAATAGCCATGAAAACCTAATACAAAACATGGGCAAAAAATCTATTAGATCCTAAGACGAATGCATATACAAAAATATCTGTGTTTCGGGTAGAATATCAGATGAACCATTACTTGACTTAAAGAAAAATAGAGGCACATAAAACAAAAATTTATTCCAGACAAAATATGGGTATTAGAAAAGACACAAGACAGACTACAGAAATTCACACCTGAAATTGAATTATGGAATACCAGTAGACAAATTCAAATGATCTGGCTGAGCATATGGATAAAGTACATACTGTATAGGATATATATAAATCAGAAAATCTACTTGGTTTATGTTAAAGTCTATATAAATGTTAAATCTATTTTGAGAATGTTTGGTATAATTTCTTATTGTATTTAGCTATATTCAGTTTAGTGTTGGGCAAATAGTTCGGCCCTAGCATGAGTTTGGGTCGAACACTGGCTATTCGACCCGAATTCGCCCTGCCGAACGCCCTGCAATGCACTTCGCGCTGCACACTGCATTCTGCGCCCTGATGGGGCAATGCTTTTCCCAATCAGGGCACAGTAAAAGCTGGTTGTTAAGGAGCAGGACCTGAAATCCGGCCGCAGCATCCTCAACAACCAATCAGTCATCAACTGTCAATGGGCTTTCCCACTGACAGAAGAAAAAAAAAAAACATTTGCCAGTAAAATTATTGTAAAACAAAAAAACAGTGGGTCCCCCCCCCCCCAGTTCATACCAGACCCAAGGGTCTGGTATGGATTTTAAGAAAAGCACCACACCATTTTTTTTCAAAAAAGCGGCGTGGGGTCCCCCCCAAAATCCATACCAGACCCTTATCTGAGTATGCAGCCTGGCAGGTTAGGAAAGGAGGGGGGAGGAGCGAGGGCCCCCTCCCTCCTGAACCATACCAGGCAACATGCCCTCAACATGGGGGGTGCTTTGGGGCAGGGGGGCTCTGCTCCCCCACCCCAAAGCACCTTGTCCCCATGTTGAAGGGGACAAGGGTCTATTCCCCACCACCCTGAGCTGTGGTTGTGGGGGTCAGTGGGCAGGGGGCTTATTGGTATATGGAGGTCCCCCAGAGTATGGGGCAGAAAGTGTCAAAAAGTAATAAAAACACAGAGACAGTTTTTGACAATTCCTTTATTAAAAAATAAAAAAAAACTGTGTTCCCTGATGTAAATCCATCGTCAATCATGACGCCTGCTGCACCCAAAAAAGAACAAAACAAAAACACTCCGCCATCATTGACGGCCGATGGCCAAATGCCTCCTCCGCTGTTTGACAGTACTTATATAGGTAAGGGCAGGGCACCACCCCCTTGTAATGTTACTGACCCAGCATGCACAATTTCTGTGATGTCCCAAGAGGGGGGGTGGGCCACCAGGTGATATTGTCAGGTGACCCCACCATTACCTATATAAGAACTGTCAAACGGCAGAGGAGGCATTCGGTGGTTGATTGTCAATGAAGGCAGAGAGTTTTTTTTATTTTTGTTTTTCGGACTCGTCAGGCGACATGATTGACTATAGATTTACATTGGGGAACACTGTTTTTTTTTTAAATAAAGGAATTTTTTTTTAATTTTTTGACACTTTTTTGGTGAATGGGTAGAGGTATATAGTTAAAGGGGGCTTCCAGATTCCGGTAGGCCTCCCGCCCACAGACCCCCACAACCAAAGCCCAGGGCTGAATGCAGTCTTTTGGCACTTTTCCTATGGCCCTTTGAGCCCCTATACACACTAATATGTGTTCCCTATTGCCTTGTTTTAGCAGTGATTTCTATCAGACTTATATAATATGTTCCCAGTCTATGAGTGTCTCCTAATGCATGTCCCCAGTCTCCGACAACTCCTATAGCATAAGATCTATGGTTATTCCTGCGCTACCATGTGGGAAAGAAAGACTAAATAGTGGAACTGCTGCAAACACCGAATACGGGTCAGACCAAAAAGCAGGGTTGGTGCTGCGCTGTTCCTAGTAGATACTACTACAGTTAAATGTAAATTTAAAATGCCAGAAATACCTGATATCACAAGGTGCCAAAGTGCATAAATGCTAAGTGCACAAACATGAACTCCAACGAATATTAAACAACTAAAAGAAACTATTAAAACAATACAGTAGTGATATCAAAGTGCAACATGCATACAAAAATTATACTGGGTGTACACTTGTGTACATAAATGAACTGTGCAAGCTTGCAAAATAAATGTGCAAAAATGCTAAGTGCAACTGTAATAAATGTGCAAAAACGAGCTGAAATCAAAACTTGTGCAAACTGCAAAATAATGCAGAGTCCAAACAAGTCAAAAAATTGTGCAAAAAATGCAATCAAGCTGTGAGCACACAGCGATGGATTCTTTCTTCACTGTGCAAATAAATATTCCAATGTGCAAAAGGTGCTGGAGAGATATAAATCTCTTCTTCATGCAAAGATACACACTAGTGGAAGTGGCCTCTTACCTTGCGGTAATGAGACAACTGCATGTATACATATACTGAGAGTAGACGTTTCTCCCTTGTGTTCCTGGACCCGGTGTGGGTCTGTACCTCGTCTTTGTCTCTCAGTGGAAGCAAGGGGGATGTTAAAAGAAAGGGGGTTCCTGATAGTGTGGTACGTTTAAACCAGTATGGAATTTATTTATTAAAATAGTCAAGGGTACTCACATAACATAAAAACAATGAAAACGTATCTCCTACGAGCGGAGAACTCGTCAGCCTACGTCAGTCTGAGTTCCTTTCCGTCCCTATGCGTGGCGTCACTAACACGTGATTTCATCAGGGGATGATCATAAGAGGCCACTTCCACTAGTGTGTATCAGGGATGAGCCAAACACCCCCCTGTTCGGTTCGCACCAGAACCTGCGAACAGACAAAATGTTCGTGTGAACTTTAGAACCCTATTAAATACAATGGACTCGAACGTTCGAAATCTAAAGTGTTAATTATAAAGGCTAATATGCAAGTTATTGTCCTAAAAAGTGTTTGGGGACCTGGGTCCTGCCCCAGGGGACATGTATCAATGCAAAAATAAGTTTTAAAAACGGCCGTTTTTTCGGGAGCAGTGATTTTAATAATGCTTAAAATGAAAAAATAAAAGTGAAATATTCCTTTAAATTTCGTACCTGGGGGGTGTGTATGATATGCATGTGAAGTGGCGCATGTTTCCCGTGCTTAGAACTGTCCCTGCAAAAAATGTCATTTTTGAAAGAAAAAAAGTCATTTAAAACTGACTTGCGGCTGTTAATGAATTGTCGGCTCCCGGGAATACATTCAAAACTCATTGATAAAAAAAAAAAAAAAAAAGCGTGGGGGTCCCCCAGAATTCAATTACCTGGCCCTTCAGGTCTGGAATGAATATTAAGGGGAACCCCGCCGCAAATTTTAAAAAAAATTGACGTGGGGTTCCCCCAAGTATCCATTCCAGGCCCTTCAGATCTGGCATGGATTTTAAGGGGAACTCCACCCCAAATTTAAAAAAAAATGGCGTGGAGTCCCCCTAAAAATCCATACCAGACCCCTTATCCGAGCACGCAACCTGGCAGGCCGCAGGGGAAAAGGGGGGGACGAGAGAGTGCCCCCCCTCCCTCCTGAACCGTACCAGGCCACATGCCCTCAACATGGGGAGGATGTCCCCATGTTGATGGGGACAAGGGCCTCATCCCCACAACCCTTGCCCGGTGGTTGTGGGGGTCTGCGGGCAGGGGGCTTATCGGAATCTGGAAGACCCCTTTAACAAAGGGGACCCCCAGATCCCGGCCCCCCCTATGTGAATTGGTAAGGGGTACATTGTACCCCTACCATTTCACGAAGAAAGCGTAAAAAAATGTTTAAAAAAAACACACAAACACCTTGAAAAAGTCCTTTATTTAAAAAAAAAAAAAAAACATTCCAGCGGGGAAATCCATTGTCCCGCGGCGATCCCGATGTCCAGCGCTGTCCTTCATTGGTTGTGCCTGAGCGGACCTGATGGGGAACTCCCTCTCAGTGTTTTAAATGTATAGACCCGCCCCTTCTAAAGTTCCCCATCAGGTCCGCTCAGCGGACCAGATGCGGAACATGAGAAGGGGCGGGTCTATACATGTATTACCAAAGTGAGAGCAGTTCCCCATCAGGTCCGCCCCCTCGGTATGTCGGACCCGCCTACGTCATTGGCTTGAGCGGGGAACTTCCTTCACTATGTAAATTTAAATTACACAGTGAAGGAAGTTCCCCGCTCAAGCCAATGACGTAGGCGGGTCCGACATACTGAGGGGGCGGACCTGATGGGGAACTGCTCTCACTTTGGTAATACATGTATAGACCCGCCCCTTCTCATGTTCCGCATCTGGTCCGCTGAGCGGACCTGATGGAGAACTTTAGAAGGGGCGGGTCTATACATTTAAAATACTGAGAGGTAATTCCCCATCAGGTCCGCTCAGGCACAACCAATGAAGGACAGCGCTGGACATCGGGATCGCCGCGGGACACTGGATTTCACCGCTGGAATGTTTTTTTTTTTGTTTTTTTTTAAATAAAGGACTTTTTCAAGGTGTTTGTGTGTTTTTTTAAAAAAAAAATTACGCTTTCTTCGTGAAATGGTAGGGGTACAATGTACCCCTTACCAATTCACATAGGGGGGGCCGGGATCTGGGGGTCCCCTTTGTTAAAGGGGTCTTCCAGATTCCGATAAGCCCCCCGCCCGCAGACCCCCACAACCACCGGGCAAGGGTTGTGGGGATGAGGCCCTTGTCCCCATCAACATGGGGACATCCTCCCCATGTTGAGGGCATGTGGCCTGGTACGGTTCAGGAGGGAGGGGGGCCGCTCTCTCGTCCCCCCCTTTTCCCCTGCGGCCGGCCAGGTTGCGTGCTCGGATAAGGGGTCTGGTATGGATTTTTAGGGGGACTCCACGCCATTTTTTTTTAAATTTGGGGTGGAGTTCCCCTTAAAATCCATGCCAGATCTGAAGGGCCTGGAATGGATATTTGGGGGAACCCCACGTCAATTTTTTTTTTAATTTGCGGCGGGGTTCCCCTTAATATCCATTCAGACCTGAAGGGCCTGGTAATTGAATTCTGGGGAACCCCCACGCTTTTTTTTTTTTTTTATCAATGACTTTTGTATGTATTGCCGGGAGCCGACAATTCATTAATAGCCGCGAGTCAGTTTTAAATGACTTTTTTTCTTTCAAAAATGACATTTTTTGCAGGGACAGTTCTAAGCACGGGAAACATGCGCCACTTCACATGCATATCATACACACCCCCCAGGTACGAAATTTAAAGGAATATTTCACTTTTATTTTTTCATTTTAAGCATTATTAAAATCACTGCTCCCGAAAAAACGGCCGTTTTTAAAACTTCTTTTTGCATTGATACATGTCCCCTGGGACAGGACCCGGGTCCCCAAACACTTTTTAGGACAATAACTTGCATATAAGCCTTTATAATTAGCACTTTAGATTTCTCCCATAGATTTTTCGAATTTGCCGCGAACACCCCAATTTGTTCGCTGTTCGGCGAACGGGCGAACAGGCAATGTTCGAGTCGAACATGAGTTCGACTCGAACTCGAAGCTCATCCCTAGTGTGTATCTTTGCACGAAGAAGAGATTTATATCTCTCCTGCACATTGGAATATTTATTTGCACAGTGAAGAAAGAATCCATCGCTGTGTGCTCACAGCTTGATTGCATTTTTTGCACAATTTTTGGACTTGTTTGGACTCTGCATTATTTTGCAGTTTGCACAAGTTTTGATTTCAGCTTGTTTTTGCACATTTATTGCAGTTGCACTTAGCATTTTTGCACGTTGCACAGGAAGTTCATCTCTTGATTTTGCACATTTATTTTGCAAGCTTGCACAGTTAATTTATGTACACAAGTGTACACCCAGTATAATTTTTGTATGCATGTTGCACTTTGATATCACTACTGTATTGTTTTAATATTTTCTATTAGTTGTTTAATATTCGTTGGAGTTCATGTTTGTGCACTTAGCATTTATGCACTTTGGCACCTTGTGATATCAGTTATTATTTGCATTTTATATTTACATTTAACTGTAGTAGTATCTACTAGGAACAGCGCAGCACCAACCCCCCTTTTTTATCTAACTCCTATAGCATGCTCACAGTTCAAGACCATTTCTTGTATTATGTCTGCAGTCTCTGACCATTGCTTGTATCAAGTCTGCAGTCTCTGACCATCTTTTATAACATGTTCACAGTCTCTAAAAATCTCTTGTATCATGTCTTCAAATTCTGATCATCTCTTGCATCATGCCCCCAGTCTCTAATAATCTCTGGTATCATGTCCACAGTCTCTTCCCATCTCCTGTATCATGTCCACAGTCTCTGACCAACTCTTGTATCATGCCCATCATCTTTAACTACCGTATATCCTGTTCTGTGCCTGCTGTCTTTGACACTGAATATTCACATAATTTTATGTGTGGCCCTTTGGTGATGCCAGGGGCCACACTCTAGACCCCCCATATCAATAAAGTTGACCACCACTGATCTAGAGCACGACCATGGGTCCTTAATTTAGATTTGTTCATACCTATAGCTTCCATCTAGAATTTAAAAAAATATTAATCAGTCCATACAGCTGGACCTTTGTTATCTGGTTTAAGTTAATAAATAACTCTGTAGACCAGTTTTAAACATTTCATGTTGCCTTTCTGTTGTGGAATGCTCAGACCTTCTGAATTTTAAATAAAATGGTTCCTGTGCTCTCCATATGTTTAGTGTTGTGTCTCTTCCCAGAGAAACCTTAACGCCACAGCCATTTGTTGCTTACGTTACAGGACGCAGCTGTGACCCAGGACAAGCCACAGCATGGCGAGATTTTAAAGTTGAGCCGCTCCATAGGGAGAGTGATGACCTTTTAAAGAGCTGTTATTGGAAAGATCTTATACAGTCGTGAAAATTGAGTCATTTTTCTTAGTAATTACAAGATAATGTCTTTTATGCAGGAGAACAATCTCCACACTAAAATTGTCATCATGGCTGATGTAAGCTGAAGATACCGAAAGAACCTGAAACATGTTTTATGTTTTTGTTTTGTTTTTAATATAAGAAATAGACATTTGAAAATAAAGCATATAAAAATGTGCATATAAACTAAAATATAATTTACATTTTGTAATCACAATAGCTATCTCAAACACACTAGTAATTAGAGATGTACACATTTTCAAAACAGCTTAAAGCCCAACTCCATCCCACAGAAAAAAATACCTTTGTAGTGGGTTCAGTAAGCCTAGGGGGAGAGGAATAAGCTGTAATACCTAATTTATTTCTTGCTCTGGCAGGCTTCCAACATGCTGTGTTACCAGTCCCCCGTCGTTACTTTTCAGTGGTTCGGACAGTGGCCACACTATGACTCCATCATGTTTAATGAAGAGAAATAAGGCAGGCCAAACATTAAATAATTTTCTTTCCTTCAAGCACAGGGTGAAGGAAAGAAAATCACTTTATTTCCCCATCAACACATTCAGTGTTGATTGGGGAATCCTTACCGCTGCGCTATTGTATTCTGACAGTGGGGGTTTTCCCGCTGTCAGAATACAATGATTACTGCTGTCGGCTATAGCCAGCAGCAGTAATCACACAAAAAAAAACAACAGGCTAATTGTACTTAAGTTAATCAATAGATTGGTTTTAGTACAACCAGCCTGCCCATAGATAAAAATAAAAATGAACTGGACAGATTTAGATCCGTCTATAGCTGACTTTAGGTAAATATTACAGCTTATTCCTCTACCCCTAGCTGTAACAAGAATTTGCCCCATGTAGTGCCCCTATAACAAGAATATGTTTTTTTAATCCCGTATTTCAGTTTTAATAAACTTCAGACTTAACACATAGATAAGTACTTATTCCTCTTATTCCAATTTTCATGTAAAGAGTTTCTTTTTACAGGTACAATTAGAGACCAGGCAATGATATTGACCTTCAAACAGGCAAAGGAAACAATTATATGTACGGTAGTGTTTCTGCGGTATCAAAATATTACAATCTACAAAAAGGAACCATTATGATTAGAGTTTAATCGAACACCCCCCGGTTCGGTTTGTGCCAGAACTCTCGACCATCGCAAAAGTTCGGACCCGAACCATGAACCCTATTAAATTATATGGTTAAGTTATTGACATGGATATGTATCAATGCAAGGAGCAGTGATTTTAATAAAGCTTAAAGTGAAACAATAAAAATGAAAAATTCCCTTAAATATTGTGCCTGGGGGTCCCCTTAGTCTGCATGTAAAGTGGTGCATTTATACCATGTATAGAGCCTGCTGCAGCAAAATTGACATATAAAAAGAAAATTACCGGTAAATTGAAATTAATTTTCCCTGCAAGCTCTCTTGATTTTGTAAACAACGGTTTGGGGAGTCTGTATGATGAGGCCACAATTAAGTGCACTCGGAACAAGATTCACGTTTTTTTGGATAAATTCTGGTGTCTCTTTGGCAGACTTTGGATGAAAATAACAAATGTTTGCGCCACAGTGAGCAAGCCTCCCACCAAGTGGCAGGAGCTGTTTCTCTGGACGCTTGTTCCTTTGTGTCAGCGTGTTGAGCTGATGACATGTATGGTTTTAACATACTTTTGTGAGTATTTTTAATCCTTATGTTACGTTTTATACAATAAAAAAATATTCAAAGCAGAGAGCACTATGGTTTTTCCTTATTATTTTATGGTCGCACTTGAATGATTGAGATCCTAAGTGGAGGACAGTGAAGGTTTAGACATACCCTGTGGAGCAACACCACCGTAGCATCCTCTGAGACATCTTAAATAGGCAATGGTAACTCTGTAGTGGGGTCATTATGTGGAGGTGAGCAGGAATTCCAGCCATAGATGGTGGTTATCAAATTCACTGGATCACAATTGTTTAAATATAATTTTGAACTGTCACATTTACTTGCACAGCTGGGGACATTATATACAACATTAGGACTTTATATGGGATGCACTACACTAATTATGGTAAATGTCCAACAATAACCTCAAAAGAGGAGTTTTAAAATAAATGTACAAAACTAATTTGGAAGTTGCTTTATTCTCTCATCTCACCATCTTCTTCCTCCTCTTCTACTCCTGAGATATACAACACATTATTACAGCTTATTAGAACTTCTCCAAAATGTCTAGAGAATGCCCCATCAATATACCATTCTGTATTGGCGAGCTGCATGTTCATGTAGCCATCCACAGAGACCAGGTATCTCTTGTATTCCATACCCTACCTCAGATTCACCATGACTGGCTTACCAGTAAGGCCATTAAGGAATGGTTTTGGGTTTAGTGGCAAACTCATTTTGTCGCTGCAGCTGCCGCTGATCCACAGACAAGTGAAAGGAAGAAAAAATCTCCTGAGGAATGCTCCGAGAACACACCGCAAGAGAGAACAGGAAATGGCTAAAGGTTCTCTTAATGAAAGCAAGAATTGGCTGAACTTTTGCTCAGCTCGAACTGTTTACCCAACTGTAATTATGATAAATAACAAAAGAGGTTACTGGCTCAGTGATGCAGAAAATATTGGTAAAATAAGATACCATCTCTGTTTGGTAGTTAGAGGTTTGTCTGCATCAGGGTAATAGTATTTAAACCCAAGAGTTTAAAGTTAAAAGTTTAAAGTTATCTTAGACGTTAGAAGAGTGGTAGAGGGAGTCTTCATTTGGCAGTTGGTGTTAAGCCTGATCACTCTGAGTGTATTGGTGAGCTATTGAGAGCGAAAGTAAAGAAAGTGAGAAGAAGAAAAGTAATAAAAGAAGAAGGAAGTTGGTGAGAGCTGGGCAGAGGGTGGCAAAGAAGCATAATAGAGAGTTGCTGGGGGTATGTACAATCAAAATGGGGTGGACTGTCCTGGCTGTCTAACTTATGGGTGTTAGGGTAATAGGGGACTGTTAGTGAGGCAGTGAATTGCCACATGGACCATGTTGTTATATAATCAGTTAAAGCATCACTCTAATTTATTTCTCCATATTAGCCTAATATGATATCCCACAAGTCTATTCCTTCATTGGGGGGGGGGGGGGGGGGAACTGGGACTTCAATTGAACAGGATTCAGAGACTTTGCTGCATTTAAGTGATGTGCCTGTAAGGTATTTTTGTATTTAGATTCCAGAATAAATGAGAAGTGAAAAATATATTGTTTGGGGTCAAATTGGAGTTGTACATCTAATAACTGTGACATTGAGTAGTGGAATGATTTCCAATAAGGGTTGGGTATCCTTACAGTCCCACCATGTATGCAGTATGGAGCCGAATTCAGTGTTACAATACCAACAGCTGTCTAAAATCTCTGGGAACCAGCTGCATTTACGTGGGGTTCTGTACCAGCAGGATAGGGGTTTATAAGATCATTCCTAGAGGTTTGTATTGATAGAGCCTTTATGGGCTAGGGAACAAATTGATTCATGTGGAAGCTATTTTACCAAAGAATTTGTATGCCTTTCCTTCCATTCCTGAGATTTACACAGCTTTCCTACACAACACAGCCCTATCTGGCAGGGTAAGAAATATAACTGTCCTCTACTGCAATTTAGTAGGTTTTGTCCCCCCAAGCCTGTGACTGAACAGTGAAAGAGAAGCAGGACATTAATGAGCTTATCTCTCTGTCACTCTGCTCTCCCCTTGTATCGTATCAGCATGCCCCTTGTTAGTGCAAGATCACTGCAGCACAACCAATTGACTTCTTGTGCTGCTTCTCCCTCTCTGTCTGAGCTTTTCTGTACAGGGACTGAGGCTGATAAAAAGTCAAATCAAGGTACTTACACTACTTAAATTGTGAAAAAATAATAATAACGATGTTGTAAACAATACACTTATGTTTTTTTTTTTTTTTTTTTATAACTGCCAGAGATTTAAAATTGCTTCATTGGCTATTTACCCTATCACCTCCTGACAAACACTTTCAATTGTAAATTGAATAAGCCAAAATGAAACAAAGAAGAGGAGTTCATAATAAATAACCTGAGAACACTCACATGACACATAATTTGCCATTAGGGGACAACACCATACGAACAGAAGAGTGCCCTCTTTAGTGATCTAGTTGTTGCCAATTTGCTGTCAGCAAGAGTGTATTTTGGCCCCTAGGTGATGTATCATTTTTGGGTGGACTGACCATTTCATAGCAAATATCACGTGTGATCATTTATAGAAAAAAAGATAAACATATTCTCAGTAGAATAAATAAATACATTTTAATTATTTTAGCTACTGGTTTGTATGCAGGAAGGGGAAGGCTATCAGCAAAAAAGAAATATAGGTGCATAAACAAATCTGGAGATCCATATGGTATAGAAATGTTGCAATAAATCACATTTCTCAATCATTCTACTGGGTTGCAATGCTTTGCAGGCTGCAATGTAAAAAAATAATAAATTACCATTTGTTTCTTTTCTACAAAATGTAATATTTCTTTAAGTACACCCCATGTGAATTGTGAACTTTTTCAACACATTGGAGAAGGCAAGCATTGGAACTTTATTTAAACATGGTCTACAGATAAGGGCGATATACTTGAAAATTAAGACATGAAAAAATTGACCTTTTCAATCATTTGATCAACAAATATCAATAGATGTAATGGAGTACTGTGGAAAAAGTAATTACACCCTGTGCATCAAAGGCTGGTATTGCCCCCTTTAGTCAAAATCACTTCTTGTAGGAATTTTGTATTCACCCAGTTCTCAGTTGCAAGATGTTTGCAGGTTCCTTGCATCAACTGCCCATTTCAAAACCTCCTACAGGTTTTCAATGTAAATCAATTCAGAGCTTTGGCTATGGTAGTCCATAACTCTCTAACTCTTCTTTTTGAGCCATTCCCTGGTGGATTTGCTAGTGTGCATCTGAAAGGTTGCAGTATGCAGAGAGACGCACAGGAGAAGACCTGAAAGGGGCATGCAGGCTGGAGAGGGGAGCTTCAGTGTGCTATGTTCCCTTTTGACTGACCCCTGAAGAAGTGCTATTAGTGCAGAAACATCTAGAGACAGAGCTATTCTATATCCATCACCATTAGTATGCTGAGACAGTTATCAAGCTACTGACAGAAAGCATCCAAAGGGCATCCTAGGGCATGAGGCTAAGAGTCTATGTGAAACACTGATCAATAAGGTCTAAGCTCACTTTTTATAAAAAAAAAAAAAAAAAAAAATACACATCTTTTTGCGAGTAAAAAAATGTGCATTTTTAATTTTTTTTACTCTGCAGCCGGCGATAAGGTGGTGTACCAGCGAACAGCAGATCGCGCCTGCAATGTCTGGACCATGCAGACCCTCAGTACACTGTCTACCCGTACCTCTGACATGGGCTCATTGAGAACTACAAGCCATTGGCTGCAGTGAATGATGGTAATTGTATTTCATTCATTCACAAAACTCTGTGAATGAATGGGTGGAGCCCCGCACATCCACGCTGTTTTAAATTCTGACAGATACCCCGCCTTCTGCCACAGGAAGGGGGGAGTGCGGGAGCAGAGGAGGCAGGAGCTTGAACATGTAACATGTTCCACCCTAAACATGGATGGAAAATGAAACATGTTCCAAAGGTGAACTTATCTATCAAGAGTTGCTGGGGAGCAAAATCCTTATCGGCATGCTATGTGATGATTAAATCCATCTGCAAGAATTGGGGATTCTGTGTCCTTCATGCGAGTTTGACCTTTGTAGTGAAGTCCAATCTACCAGGTGAGAGTACACCTTTGGGGAATTTGGTAGAGTATTTGTGTCACCCATCCTGTGCTCTACTGGTTTTCACCCAGAGCACTGTTTATGTTAAAGTGGGAGTAAACTCCCATGCATGATTTTTACCTATAGTTAAGCCTGTGATAAGGCTTACCTATAGGTACTCTAAATATCTCCTAAAGGTGAAACATTTAGGAGATATTTACTGTAGATGCAGCCAGTGATGTTACCCATGCCATTCCTTCAGAGTCCTGTGCCGTAAACGGCGGCTCCCGTTTTTTTTTTTTTAAAAGCCAGCAGTTTACTACCACTTTAAGGACTTTGGTGGACTTTTTGCATTTATTTTGGTGCAGTTTCTTACTGTTCATTGTGTATTTGATTATTTGTTGTGTTTTTTTCACATCTTTGGTATAAGATTTTGATTGATTTAACAATACCTGTGCCTGTTACTATATGGATTTTCAAAATTGGTTGAATAATTTTCACAAGCACATCAATCATTCACAATACTTAGTGGCTAGCACTGCTGCCGTGCTAGAGTCCCCAGTTGCATGCTTTACCTCCCACACTCTAAAGACATGCTGGTAGGTTATTTTGATCCTTTCTAAACTGGCTCTAGTATGGGTATGGGGTATGCATACATGTTAGAGAGGGACCTTAGATTATAAGCTCTTTGAAGTAGGATATAAATTGTCAATAGTGATGAGCCGAACACCCCCGGGTTCGGTTCGCACCAGAACCCGCGAACGGACCGAAAGTTCGAACGAACATTAGAACCCTATTAAATACAATGGATGCGAACGTTCGAATTCTAAAGTGCTAATTATAACAACTATTATGCATGTTATTGTCATAAATAGGGTTTGGGAACCCGGGTTCTGCACCAGGGGACATGTATCAATGCAAAAAGAAGTTTTAAAAACGGTCGTTTTTCGGGAGCAGTCATTTTAATGATGCATAAAGTGAAAAAAAAAAAGTCAAATATTCCTTTAAATATCGTACCTGGGGGGTGTCTAAAGTATGCCTGTGAAGTGCCACGTGTTTCCCGTGTTTAGAACTGTCCCTGCACAAAATGACACTTCTAAAGGAAAAAAAAGCCATTTAAAACTGCTTGCGGCTTTAATGTAATGTCTGGTCCCGGTAATATGGATGAAATTCTTTAAGAAAAATGGCATAGCTACCCCATGACCCCCCCCCCCTACCCCAGCCCATTACCAGCCCCTTTGGGTCTTGTATGGATATTAAGGGGAACCCCGCACATAAAATAAAAAAGGCCCTATATACTCTGAACAGCCGTATACAGGCGGTGCATACAAGACAGGGACTGTAGGTTTGTTCTTATGTAGAATCTGTTTGTAATTTTGAACAGGTACATTGTTGAAGTGTAGCTCCAGCCCAAAAATCTATTTTTAAACTTTTTGGGAAACATAGGTAAGGGTTATCACCCCTGTAACATTTGTTTTGCTGTCTGTGCCCCTGTTCAGAACATTTCACCTCACTTTCCGTCCCAATGACAACTGTTTTTGAAATGTGGTGTTTTTCTTGAAACAAGGATTGCTGATAAAGCATCAGTACAGATGAGACCCCTTTCTCCCATATTTATTCTTACAGGAGAGAATTTTCCTTTCTAGGGGTAGATTTCCTCTCACTTCCTGTTGTCTTCTTTCGTTTGCAAGTAGGAGTCGTTTGTAAGTTGGATGTTTGAAAGTAGGGACCTGCCGTATATACTCTGCAGAAATAGGCCCCTTAGTTGTTGGTGTTGGCACAACACTGTAAGCACTCAGTTACTCTTGGTTGGTGCTGGAACGCCCTGCTGTCAACTATTATATCAGGAATTTTAATTACATATAATTGTTGAACAGTGGTAGTAAAAATTGGGGCTTTGATGGTGGTGCTGGTGCCACAACACTGTAAGCCCTGACAGTTACTCTTGGTGGGTGCAGCAATGGGCCCTGCTGTGAATTATTAGATCAAGAATTGTAATTACATGCCCCTTTTGAACAGGGGCTGAAAAATTGGGCCTTTCGTGGTGGTGGTGGTGGTGGCGTTGCCACAAGACTGTAAGCCCTCAGAGTTACTCTTGGTGGGTGCAGCAATGGACCCTGCTGTGAATTATTAGATCAAGAATTGTAATTGCATGCCCCTGTTGAACAGGGGCTGAAAAATTGGGCCTTAGGCACTGGTGGCACAACACTACAACCCCTCACAGATACTGTACTTGGAGCACAGCAATGAGCCCTGTTGCAAAGTATTGCTTCAAAAATTGTAATGACACGCCCCTGTTAAACAGGGGCTGAAAAATTGGGTCTTAGGCACTGGTGCCACAACACTCCAACCCCTCACAGATACTGTACTTGGAGCACAGCAATGAGCCCTATGGCAAATTATTGCTAAAAAAATTGTAATTACACGCCCCTGTAAAACAGGGGCTGAAAAATTGGGCCTTAGCCACTGGTGGCGGCACCCATAAACAAAAATGATCTTCCAAGCTATCATCATCAATCGTATCATTGAGGACTCGGAGGAGGAGGATAGCCAGTCAACATAACAGCACAGGCACTCAGCATCAGCATCAGTCTTGAAGGGATGTGACATGTTAAAATCAATTAGTCTGTTATATCAGCATCAGGTGTGTGGTAGCTGGTGGTGATCCAAGACTGGTTCATCTTGATGAAAGTCAGTCGATCAACCGAGTCGGTGGACAGGCGAACCCTGTGATCCGTGACAAATCCTCCAGCAGCACTGAATGTGCGTTCCGAAAGAACGCTGGATGCAGGACAGGCCAGTAGCTCAATTGCATACTGTGCAAGCTCTGGCCAGTGATCCATCCTCAAGACCCAGTAAGCCAGAGGATTTTCGGTGGGGAAGGTGTCCAAGTCTGACCTTGCCCCTAGATATTCCTGCACCATGTTTATCAGACGCTGGCGATGGTTGCTGGAACCGATCATACTTTGGGGCTGCGGACTAAAGAATTGTCTGAACGCATCGGTCAGACGGCCACCTTCCCCACCGCTCCTTCTTTGACTGGCCGAAGCCTCAGCAACTCGTTGTCCAGGACCAGGAGTTTGTAACCTCCCAGTCTCTGGGAACGCGTTGCACAGACCTTTCTGCAAGGCCTCCCGGAGTTGTCTCATCCTCTGCTCCCTCTGCGACGGTAACATAAGGTCCGCAACCTTACCCTTGTACCGTGGATCAAGGAGAGTGGCCAGCCAGTAATGGTCCCTCTCCTTGATCCGAAGAATACGAGGATCCTTCCGCAGACTTTGCAGGATCAGGGAGGCCATGCAGCGTAGGTTTGCTGAGGCATTCGCTCTGGAGTCCTCTGGGTCACTAAGGACGACATGATCCGCAGCCACCTCCTCCCAGCCACGTACAAGTCCACTGGTTTCTTGGGACTGTAAATCATCCCTAAAAGACTGCTGCTGATGATGCTGAGTGCCAGCCTCCACCTCCATGCTGACACAATCCTCCTCCTCCTCCTCCTCCTCCTCCTCTTCCTGTGCGATGGGTGGGACAGAAGGAACACTGTCTGGGTAAAGGGGGCCTTGAGAGGCAAGGAAGTCCTCCTCTTCCTGCCTCTGTTCTGCCTCAAGTGCCCTGTCCATTATTCCACGCAGCGTGTGCTCCAACAGGTGGACAAGAGGTACAGTGTCACTGATGCATGCACTGTCACTGCTCACCATCCTCGTGGCCTCCTCAAATGGTGCCAGGACAGTGCATGCATCCCTGATCATGCCCCACTGGCGTGGAGAAAAAAAACCAAGCTCCCCTGACCCTGTCCTGGTGCCGTAGTCGCACAGGTACTCATTGATGGCCCTCTGCTGCGTGTGCAGCCGCTGCAGCATGGCCAACGTTGAGTTCCACCTGGTGGGCATGTCACATATAAGGCGGTTCTTGGGCAGGTTCAACTCCTTTTGCAGCTCAGCCAGGCGAGCACTGGCATTATAAGATCTGCGGAAATGCACACAGACTTTCCTGGCCTGCCTCAGGACATCCTGTAAGCCCGGGTACCTGCCCAAGAACCGCTGCACCACCAGGTTAAGGACGTGAGCCACACAGGGCACATGGGTCAGTTGTCCCTGTCGGAGGGCGGAGAGGAGGTTGGTGCCATTGTCGCAAACCACCATTCCTGGCTTAAGCTGGCGTGGCGTCAACCACCTCTCGGCCTGGCCCTGCAGAGCAGACAGGACCTCTGCCCCAGTGTGGCTTCTGTCCCCCAAACACACCAGCGCAAGCACGGCATGGCATCTTTTTGCCTGCGTACTTGCGTAGCCCCGTGAACGGCTACGGAGCACCGCTGGTTCATAGGACAAACCACAGGAAGAGGCCATGGAGGAAGAAGAAGAGGAGGGGGTGGAGGAGAGAGGTGTGTCACAACCAGTAGTAGCATTTTGGAGGCGTGGCGGTGGGACAACCTCCAACACTACTGCACCTTGTCCTGCATCCTTCCCAGCTGCCAAAAGAGTGACCCAATGGGCCGTGAAAGAAAGGTAACGTCCCTGTCCATGCCTGCTGGACCATGAGTCAGCGGTAATATGCACCTTACCGCTGACCGCCCTGTCCAGCGAGGCCAAGACATTGCCTTCCACATGCCGGTAGAGAGCCGGAATAGCCTTCCGTGAGAAAAAGTGGCGTTTGGGAACCTGCCACTGAGGAACCGCACATTGCACAAACTCACGGAAGGGGGCCGAGTCTACCAACTGAAAAGGCAGCAGTTGAAGCGCTAGCAATTTAGCCAAGCTAGCATTCAACCGCTGGGCATGTGGATGGCTGGGAGTGAACTTCTTTCGACGGTCCAGCAGCTGGGGCAGGGAAATTTGCCTGCTAGAATCGGACGTCGGTGTACTGCTAGCAGAGTGGCCGCAAGTACTTGGCTGTGACACACCTAATTCTACACCTTCATTCCTCTCAGTGCATGTTTCAGAGAGGACTGAAGTTATAGTGGGGTTGGAGATCCCAGCTGATGCGGTGCAAGGAGAGGTCCGCTTTGTTCTTTGGTGTGGGTCTTTCAGGTAGGCTTGCCAACGAGCTGCATGGCAGGTCAACATATGTCTGGTCAGGCATGTGGTACCCAAGCGGCTGATGTTTTGGCCACGCGATATACGCTTGAGACATATGTTGCAAACAGCAGCTGTGCGATCTGATGCACTAGCCTCAAAAAAGGCCCACACCAAAGAACTTTTTGAATGACGAGCAGAGGCAGCGCCCTGCACAGGCGGAGCTCTGCGGTGTGATTCCGTCGATGTACTGCCCTTACGCTGGCCACCAAAGGGCATCCTGCCTCGTTGGAGATGTGCCTCCTCCTCATCCTCCTCCTCCTCCTCTCTCCTATTAGGCACCCACGTGGAGTCAGTGACCTCATCATCACCTCCCTCCTCATCACTGGAGCCAATCTGGCAGTATGCTGCAGCTGCTGGAACATGACTGCCAGATTGGTGTCCTTCTTGAGCATCCCCTCTGTCTGCTCTCACGCTACTGCCTTCCTCTAGCTGGGTTTCATCATCAGACCCTTCGAAACGCTGGGCATCCTCCTGGAGCATGTACCCAACACTGTGCTGAAACAGTTCGGGGGACTCCTCAGGAGGAGGACATGGTGGGTCTAGGGAAGGAGTGACTGATGATGAGTCTGACATTGATACCAGGGAAGAGGACGCTTTGGCAGCTGCTTTTCCAGTACCCTGAGCCTGGGTGAGAGAGGATGAGGAGGAGGAGGAGGGCTTGGTCATCCACTCTACCAAGTCTTCGGCATGATGTGGCTCAACATGTCCAGCTGCCGAAAAGAAGGACAAGCGTGTCCCATGGCCATGTGCTGATGACAATGCACCGCGTCCACGACCAGCACTGTTGCCCCCAGACACAGAGCCTGCTTGCCCTCTTTTATTGCCTCCTGACTGTCTGCCTCTCCTTGTTTGCCTTCCAGACATTCTAATAGATGGCCTGCAGGGAGATGGGAAAAAAGCAATAAGGGCTACCTTCAGGTGTCCTTCCAGGTCCCTGGAAACAAGGACTTTGACAGTGAAAGAAACTGACACACTCTCCCTACCTACAGTTTTCTGTCCCTAGAAAAAATGTTTTTTTTAAGCACAATTTAGCACAAGGAGAATTCACTCACTGTCCTTCCAGGTCCCTGGAAACAAGGACTTTGACAGTTAAAGAAACTGACACACTCTCCCTACCTACAGTTTTCTGTCCCTAGAAAAAATGTTTTTTTTAAGCACAATTTAGCACAAGGAGAATTCACTCACTGTCCTTCCAGGTCCCTGGAAACAAGGACTTTGACAGTGAAAGAAACTGACACACTCTCCCTACCTACAGTTTTCTGTCCCTAGAAAAAATGTTTTTTTTAAGCACAATTTAGCACAAGGAGAATTACCTCACTGTCCTTCCAGGTCCCTGGAAACAAGGACTTTGACAGTGAAAGAAACTGACACACTCTCCCTACCTACAGTTTTCTGTCCCTAGAAAAAATGTTTTTTTTAAGCACAATTTAGCACAAGGAGAATTCACTCACTGTCCTTCCAGGTCCCTGGAAACAAGGACTTTGACAGTGAAAGAAACTGACACACTCTCCCTACCTACAGTTTTCTGTCCCTAGAAAAAATGTTTTTTTTAAGCACAATTTAGCACAAGGAGAATTCACTCACTGTCCTTCCAGGTCCCTGGAAACAAGGACTTTGACAGTGAAAGAAACTGACACACTCTCCCTACCTACAGTTTTCTGTCCCTAGAAAAAATGTTTTTTTTAAGCACAATTTAGCACAAGGAGAATTCACTCACTGTCCTTCCAGGTCCCTGGAAACAAGGACTTTGACAGTGAAAGAAACTGACACACTCTCCCTACCTACAGTTTTCTGTCCCTAGAAAAAATGTTTTTTTTAAGCACAATTTAGCACAAGGAGAATTCACTCACTGTCCTTCCAGGTCCTTGGAAACAAGGACTTTGACAGTGAAAGAAACTGACACACTCTCCCTACCTACAGTTTTCTGTCCCTAGAAAAAATGTTTTTTTTAAGCACAATTTAGCACAAGGAGAATTCACTCACTGTCCTTCCAGGTCACTGGAAACAAGGACTTTGACAGTGAAAGAAACTGACAAACTCTCCCTACCTACAGTTTTCTGTCCCTAGAAAAAATGTTTTTTTTAAGCACAATTTAGCACAAGGAGAATTCACTCACTGTCCTTCCAGGTCCCTGGAAACAAGGACTTTGACAGTGAAAGAAACTGACACACTCTCCCTACCTACAGTTTTCTGTCCCTAGAAAAAATGTTTTTTTTAAGCACAATTTAGCACAAGGAGAATTCACTCACTGTCCTTCCAGGTCCCTGGAAACAAGGACTTTGACAGTGAAAGAAACTGACACACTCTCCCTACCTACAGTTTTCTGTCCCTAGAAAAAATGTTTTTTTTAAGCACAATTTAGCACAAGGAGAATTCACTCACTGTCCTTCCAGGTCCCTGGAAACAAGGACTTTGACAGTGAAAGAAACTGACACACTCTCCCTACCTACAGTTTTCTGTCCCTAGAAAAAATGTTTTTTTTAAGCACAATATAGCACAAGCACAAAACACACTGACACTCTCCCTACCTATCCTTCTCTTTCCCTAAACTAAAGGAATCCAGGTTAAGCAAGAAAGAAATAAAAGTCACTGTCCCTGCCTATGCTGCTCTATCCCTGCTCCGGAACACACTACACTAGGCCGCCGTGCTGGCGGCCTTTTATAGTGTGGGGCGTGTACTAAACACCCTCAGCAATAATTGGCCACAGGCATCCTGCCTGTGGCCAATCATTGCTCTCCTCGCTGCCGGCGCTGTGATTGGCCAAGCATGCGGGGTCACAGTGCATGCTTGGCCAATCACAGCGCCTGGATGACACTGCGATGGCGTAGTGCATTGTGGGCCGTTCGCGTCACTCGAATTAGGCGCGAACGGCCCAAATCGTTCGATCTTCGTCGAACGATCGAACAGCCGATGTTCGAGTCGAACGTATGTTCGACTCGAACACGAAGCTCATCCCTAATTGTCAATACTAAGTTAAAAAATTTGCAATAGTAATAATGTCAGGCACTAAATACCAAACAGTGATTTTGTCACTTTCGATGCCACAGGGGCCTAGAATGTTTACTGGTGGTGGATCCCTTCAGTAATTACAGTACTTTTTAGCCTTGCTTCTACCCATGGAGGATAACTGATAGCATTATACCAATCTAATATTCTTTTACTATGCAAATTTTCTTCCAGTTTAATTTGACTGTCACATTACCAACTAAGGCTTCTACAGCAATTTCTCCACCTAAGCTGTATCTTGTGAAATAGAAACCAGACAAGCAGGAACATGTGACCTGATTTTAGAAAAAGGATTGCATGGTTCTTTAACAATTCATATTTATAGATGAATATTTTCAATTTGCCCAAAAGAAGTATTTCTACTGAACTATGCCTTGATTCTGGTGCCTGGATGTGCCTTAAGGTTTTACAGATGTACAGAAACGACTTTATCAATTACACCACCACCCTATTTTTCCCACCCTTCTGTCTAATCTTCTCTGGCTCATGTTCTTAGCGCTATATTCCTAATAACTTTGGCCCAGTTCCACAGAGCCCTTTGACTCATCTTCTTAAGCCTGCTATTTAGGCAGCGAAAGGGTTAGTCATATTATTTGAAGCTAATTATTTACTTCTTTACGTTCTCAAGCCAGGTGGAAGCTGCCTCTCCATATTCATCCAGTTCTCAGGTTTAAACTACCTCAGGCATCAACATACAGTGTCAGCCAATTTCTTGCTTACCAATATTTTTGCTACTTGTCAAGGGTGTTTATGTTATGAAAATTCCGTCTTCACAGCAGCTTACAGCTTTGCATAAATTGAAAGGATGGGAGTTGAATGTAAACTAATGCCATAATTGCAGCAGCGAGCGGCACTTGGTGGCATTCAGAAGCAATGAAAAACACCATGTTGTGGGCGACCTAAATTTGTAAAATGTGTTTTGTGAAGAAAGCTGTAAAGAGTATGGAGGATGGGTGAAATCAATTAGAGAAATGCTGCAAAAATATGTATTAATGCGGAGGTAGAAAATAGGGAATAAATTCATACCGCTTGTTTAGCCCTTATTTTAGCATTGTGTGCAGTAAACATTTACAAAAGTACAAAAAAGGCACTGAACAGAGAAATTCATCATCGCTTTATGTCAAGGTTACCAAACATAATTTTATTGGACAACTGACCAAAGAAAGCAAATTGTAAACAGACAATTTTAGACTATTTTGCCATAACAGGAGTAGACACTATTGTATTGCAGAGTATAGGATAGGATGTCTACCATTGAAGAAATACAACTAAGGGCCTGTGTTGACGGGCTTTGGACTTGCTTTGATGGAATAATTTTCAGATGCTTCTGAGATCATTCAGAATTCATTGACAAGTGCATTTGGCTTGCATTTAGCCTTTTTCTAACCTGTAATTGACCCGATTCACACTGGTTTTGCATTCCCATAGGCTTGCACAAAACCTTTCTGATGTGCACAAAGCCTGTCAACACAGGCTGTAAGGATTGGCATATATACTGTATGATTGGATTATTACTATAGGATTGGCGTGATATATCCTTAGCAATATGCACCAGGCTTAATCTACTGTTTTTTTTTTCTACTAGTTTAATCAATGGACTTTTGTCTTTTTTTACTTGACAATGTAACACAATTTTAACAGTCAATATGATTTCCATTTATGAAATTCCTTTCATTCCAAAATCAAATGTTAAAAACAAACACAATTTTGAATGACAGTCATTAAAGTAATATTAAGGTCTTGTTTTTTTGCTTAAAAATAACAAACATGTCATACTTGCCTTATGCAGTGGTTTTGCACAGAGCAGCCCAGATACTCCTCTTCTCGGGTCCCTCCCTAGCGCTCCTGGCCCCTCCCTCCTGTCAAGTGCCCCAACAGCAAAACGCTGCTCTGTGTGTATTTATTCAGACATGAAGTCGTGGCTCACCCTCCCTCCTCATTGGCTCACTGATTTTGATTGACAGCAGCTAAAGCCAATGGCACCCATTGCTGTCTCTCAGCCAACCAGGAGGGAGAGTCCCGAATAGACGAGGCTCTTATGCAACATCACTGGATCAAGATGGGGCTGAGGTAAGTATTAGGGGGGCTGAGGGGGGCTGCTGCACACTAAAGGTTATTTAATTAATGCATAGAATCCATTAAGATAAAAAAAAAAATTCTGACTTTAGAACCACTTTAGGTCTCTGATGGCATTATATTGAATATATTGATGAGATTTTCGTTTTGAACATTCGTATGGCTAGCTTAAGAGCTGAGTGCTGAGACAATTTACTCCCTTGAAGGAACTATGTCATCAGTTGCTGCCAAATGGCCAAAGAAAGAAAGCGCTGAACCCAGAAGCAGACTAAAAGAAGATGACAATGGTGTTAAAGCAAACTTTAAAGGAGAACTTCACTATCACAATCAACAATTTTTCAAAATTTTCAATATTTTTTCCTTTGTTTAGCAAAAAATAAAAAACCCATTGGTGATTAAACACCACCAAACGAAAGCTCTGTTTGTGTGAAAAAAAAAATGATAAAAATTTGTATGGGTACAGTGTTGCACAGCCGCATCATTCAAAGTGTGACAGCGATGAAAGCTGAAAATTGGCCTGGGCAGGAAGGGAGTACAAGTGCACAGTAAGCAAGTGGTTAACCACTTAACGACCGCTCACTGTATATATACGTCGGCAGAATGGCACGGACAGGCACAATGACGTACCTGTACGTGACTGCCTTCGTATAGTTTGGGGGTCCCATCGGACCCCCTTCTATACAGTGAGCGGTGGTTATCCGTTCCGGAGCGATCCGTGATGAGGGGACGGCCATTAGATTCCGGCCACCCCCTTGCGATCGCTCCCGGCGAATGAAAAGCTTCCTCTGCCTGTGTAATGTTTACACAGGCAGGAGGAAGTGATGTCATCTCTCCTGCGACGCTCACATATACCGAGCGCCGTGGAGAGAAGACAGACAGGTTAGTGCACTAAACAGCACACTGACACCAGCACACATAGGCACACAATCGCCCCCCCCCCCAGGCCCCCCCAGACACCCCCTGATCACCCCCAGATCACCCCCCAGCCCCCAGTCACAGTGTCTCTGATTGCAGTGACCATTTATTTACTGATCACTGCAATCAGTGACATTTGTGACTGTAAAAGTGTCAGGGCAGTTAGTTTTAGGTCCAGTGTTTTTATAGCGTCAGGTACCCCCATATATTACCTAATAAAGGTTTAACCCCTCGATCGCCCCCCAGGTAACCCTTTCACCCCCTTTTGCCAGTGTCACTAAGCAATCATTTTTCTGATCGCTGTATTAGTGTCGGTGGTACCGATAGGAAGACAAGTTATTTTTTTTAGGTTCGCCGCAGGTTTTTATAGTGTCAGGTACCCCCATATATTACCTAATAAAGGTTTAACCCCTTGATCGCCCCCCCAGGTAACCCTTTCACCCCATTTTGCCAGTGTCACTAAGCGATCGTTTTTCTGATCGCTGTATTAGTTATGCTGGTGCCGCTAGGTAGTCAGTTATTTTTTTTAGGTTCGCCGCAGGTTTTTATAGCGCCAGGTACCCCCATATATTATCTAATAAAGGTTTTAACTCCCTAATTGCCCCTAGTTAACCCTTACACCAGTGATCACCGTATAAGTGTTACTGGTGACACTGGTTAGCCAGTTAGTTATTTTGTTATTTATGTTCCCCGTCAGGTTTTTATATAGCGTCAGGTACCCCCATATATTACCTAATAAAGGTTTAACCCCCTGATTGCCCCTAGTTAACCCTTTCACCAGTGATCACCATATAAGTGTTACGGGTGACGCTGGTTAGTTAGTTTGCTTTTTATAGTGTCAGGGCACCCGCCGTATATAACCCAATAAAGGTTTAACCCCCTGATCGCCCGGCGGGTGATATCAATTAGGTTTTAGCGTCAGAGAGGGTCTGTGTCGCCCCAGGCAGCGTCAGGTTAGTGCCAGTAACGCTAACACCCACGCGTGAAGCATACACCTCCCTTAGTGGTATAGTATCTGAACAGATCAATATCTGATCTGATCAGATCTATACTAGCGTCCCCAGCAGTTTAGGGTTCCCAAAAATGCAGTGTTAGCGGGATCAACCCAGATACCTGCTATCACCTGCGTTTTGCCCCTCCGTCCAGCCCAGGCCACCCAAGTGCAGTATCGATCGATCACTGTCACTTACAAAACACAACACATATAATTGCAGCGTTCGCAGAGACAGGCCTGATCCCTGCGACTCCAGTGCTGTAGGAGGTGATTTCACCACCACAGTTAAAAAAAAAAAGCATATATGCCGAAGAATGGGGGCAGCAGGGGCGGAGGAGCGATTTTGCTCCTAATGCCGCTTACATACGGTCAAAATTCCGACGGAGGCTTGCCCGTGGAAAAGTCCGACCATGTGTACACGGCATAACTTTTGCGGGAGGATGCCCCCATGCTTCGGCATATATAAATGGTGCATGTATGCCCATCATTAGAAGTGGGTGGATGAAGGGAGGTATTCTCTTTTTTTTCGTTCAGCCAACAGGCTGCATGAAAAAAATAGATTACAATACGTGTCCAACAAGGACCAGCAACGTACTGGTATGTTGCTGGTCCTGGACTTTGAATGGTTATACCAGATTGATGCCTGCGGGTTTAGGTATCATCTTGGTATCATTCTTTTCAGCCAGCGGCCGGCTTTCATGTAAAAGCAATCCTAGTGGCTAATTAGCCTCTGGACTGCTTTTACAAGCAGTGGGAGGGAATGTCCCCCCCCGGATAAAAAAGCGCCATTGGGAAATTGGGAAAGCATTTTATCACACCGATCTTGGTGTGGTCAGATGCTTTGAGGGCAGAGGAAAGATCTATGGTCTAATAGACCCCAGTTTTTTCAAAAAAAGAGCACCTGTCACTACCTATTGCTATCATAGGGGATATTTACATTCCCTGAGATAACAATAAAAATGATAAAAAAAAATAAATATGGAAGGAACAGTTTAAAAATAAAATAAAATAGCAAAATTAATAATAAAAAAAAAAGCACCACTGTCCCGCCCTGCTCTTGCACAATGGCGAACGCAAGCGTCTGTCTGGCGTCATATGTAAACAGCAATTGCATCATGCATGTGAGGTATCACCGCAAAGGTCAGATCGAGGGCAGTAATTTTAGCAGTAGACCTCCTCTGTAAATCTAACGTGGTAATCTGTAAAGGCATTTAAAGGCTTTTAAAAATGTATGTAGTTTGTCGCCACTGCGCGTTTGTGCGAAATTTTAAAGCATGTCGTGTTTGATATCTATGTACTCGGCCTAAGATCATATTTTTTATTTCATCAAACATTTGGGCAATATAGTGTGTTTTAGTGCATTAAAATTTAAAAAAGTGTATTTTTTCCCCCAAAAATGCGTTTGAAAATTTGCTGCGCAAATACTGTGTGGGAAAAAAAATGCAACACCCACCATTTTAATCTGTAGGGCCTTTGCTTTAAAAAAATATATAATGTTTGGGGGTTCAACATAATTTTCTTACAAAAAAAAAAATGTTTTCATGTAAACAAAAAGTGTCAGAAAGGGCTTTGTCTTCAAGTGGTTAGAAGAGTGGATGCAAGCTTCCTAATGTTGTGTATAAAATGCCAGGACAGTTCAAAACCCCCCCAAATGACCCCATTTTGGAAAATAGACACCCCAAGCTATATACTGAGAGGCATGTCGAGTCCATGGAATATTTTATATGTTGACACAAGTTGCGGAAAAAAGACAATTTATTTTTTATTTTATTTATTTTTTGCACAAAGTTGTCACTAAATGATATATTGCTCAAACATGCCATTGGCATATGTGGAATTACACCCCAAAATACATTCTGTTGCTTCTCCTGAGTACGGGGATACCACATGTGTGAGACTTTTTGGGAGCCTAGCCGCGTACGTGACCCCAAAAACCAAGCACCGCCTTCAGGCTTTCTAAGGGTATAAATTTTTGATTTCACTCCTCACTGCCTATCACAGTTTCGGAGGCCATGAAATGCCCAGATGGCACAAAACCCCAGATGGCAATATATCATTTAGTGACAACTTTTTGTAATTTTTTTTTTGTCATTATTCAATCTCTTGGGACAAAAAAAAAAAAATATTCAATGGGCTCAACATGCCTCTCAGCAATTTCCTTGGGGTGTCTACTTTCCAAAATGGGGTCATTTGGGGGGGTTTTGTACTGCCCTGCCATTTTAGCACCTCAAAAAATGAGATAGGCAGTCATAAATTAAAAGCTAGTTTGTATATATAGTTTGTAGACGCTATAACTTTTGCACAAACCAATAAATATACGCTTATTGGCATTTTTTTTTACTAAAGACATGTGGCTGAATACATTTTGGCCTAAATGTATGACTAAAATTGAGTTTAATTGATTTTTCTTATAACAAAAAGTAGAAAATATCATTTTTTTTCAAAATTTTCAGTCTTTTTACGTTTATATTGAAAAAAAAAAATCGCAGAGGCAATCAAATACCATTAAAAGAAAGCTCTATTTGTGGGAAGAAAAGGACGCAAATTTCGTTTGGGTACAACATTGAATGTCCGCACAATTTCCAGTTAAAGCAGCGCAGTGCCAAATTGTGAAATCACCTCTGGTCATTATGGTCCGTATTGGTCTGGGGCTTAAGTGGGGCTTATAGCATATTTTTTGGCTTGCGGTGCTCAGATGCAGTGTAGTTCTGCTTTAAGGGTATCTGCTATTTTTGTTATCAGTAACATAGGGGCACTTGTGTACAG
This sequence comes from Rana muscosa, assembly GCA_029206835.1. Taxonomy (NCBI): domain Eukaryota; kingdom Metazoa; phylum Chordata; class Amphibia; order Anura; family Ranidae; genus Rana; species Rana muscosa. The sequence goes on along the minus strand of CM055124.1, from coordinate 212,589,880 downwards.
TGTTTAAAGTGGTTGTATACTGTTTTTTTTTACTTTTACCTACAGGTAAGCCTATTTTAAGGCATTACCTGTAGGTAAAAAAAAAATCTCCTAAATCTTTACGGTTTAGGAGATATTCCACTTGCACTGCGTCGCTGACTGCAGCAGCGCATGCGCACAGGGGATTCTTGGCTGAAGGCCCGACGGATGCCAGACCTTGCCGGAAAGAAGTCTCCCGCGCGCATGCGGCTCCAGCCACTCACAGCGCTGGATCCGCGATACAAGGAAGACACGCCGAGGCATAATGTCAGCTGCCTCGGTGTGGACCGGGAGGGACACCGACACCTCGTTCTAAGGTAAGTATTTCATAATAAGCTAGTATGTGGTGCATACTAGCTCATTATGCCTTTTCCTTTACAGGTTTAAAAAAAAAAAAAAGTCAGCGGGTATACAACCGCTTTAAGGGAGAAGGGTAAGACGATGCTGCTTAAATCTATTTGCAAACTATGAACATTTGTTTCTTTTTTTGTTCTCTGTTTATGTTTACCCCTGTAAAAGTAGGGCTACATTTAATTCGGCAACCATTTCTTGTTTCTTTAGTTTGTTTTGTCTGTGCAGTATAAAAAGTAGCTGCAAATATTAGTCAGACAGCATGCTTCCTCTAATACCACATACCAGCAGTAATTCTTACTAAAATAATTACATGATAGAGGGAGCTTCATCATTTCTGTGTGCCTAGGGCAGCTTTTTATGCAAATACAGGCCTGCCAAAGAGAACAAGGATGTCATTTTTAAACAAATAAACAGTCAAAGAGTCTACAAATATGGAAGACCATGTTCAAATAATGAATTCAAACAGTCTCAGCATACTGGCTTCCAACAGTCTCCAACGCAGGGAACTAAACAGTGTACAACAGGTATGCAAGCTTCCATAAAGTCAATGGAATATCAGCAATACTAACCACTTGCCCACCGTAATACATACAGTATATATATGTTGCGGCTTGCAAGTGGTTTACCGGGGTTATGGCTGAAGCTATCAAAAAAAGCCCAGGAAACAATCCGACAGTTCGCATGGCTGGCCGTAGGAGGTGAACAAATACCAGATTGTTTCTGATCACCTCTATAATGTTGGAGGACTGGAGCGACGTCATGAGGTCACTTCTGGGCTAGGGCGTAAATTAACTTTTTTTTTTTAAAGCAAATTTTTTTTTTGATCTTTTGCTTTTAAAGGTAGCGATAACCCAGATCTCTCTATAAGGAGGACCTGTCATTCCTTATTTCTGCTACAAGGGATGTTTACATTCCTTCTAATAGGAATTAAAGTTATAAAAAAATAAAAGGACAGTGTAAAAAAATAAATAAATCCTAGGGCCCCCATCCCTCTGTGCTTATGTGCACAAGTGAACGCATACGTAAGTCATGCACGCATATATAAAAGGTGTTCGCACCACCCATGTCAGGTATTGCGCCACGAACGTTAGAGAAAGAGCAATAATTCTACTGCTAGACCTCCTCTGTAACTCAAAACAGGTAACCTGTAAAAATAAATTAAGTGTCGTCTATGGAGATTTTTAAGTATCGTAGTTTGTTGTCATTTTACAAGCGTGCACAATTTTAAAGTGTGACATTTTAGTTATCTATTTACTGGGCGTGACATCATCTTTTATAATTTACCAAAAAATGTAGTTATATATATATATATATATATATATATATATATATATATTGTGAGGGGGTTAGCTCGGCAGCGGGTGTGTGTGACCCCCGGGATGGGCTCCCCACACAAAACAGGCCCAGCAAACGGAGGTTGTGGTTTTCAAAATCAAAAAAGGTGCGGTTTATTTTCTATTTACAGTGACAAAACACAGCAAAGCAAAAGAAACATAACCAAAATAAATCCTGGTCAAGTTGACCTCTGACTAAACATACAGGTTTCCTAACTAACAACTGGGATCAGCCTAGTGCTGTCCTAGTCCCTAAGTCCCTGGTTTAGTAAAAGTCCAAACAAATAGCCACACAGGCTTTGCCTCACCGCACAGGGGTTCACTCTCCCTAGACAGTCCACACAGGTCTGGTTCCAGGCATGAGCTAACATCTAATGAAGCTGGGAGTTCTTATAGAGGCCTAAATGAGCTGACAAGCTTCAGCTGGCCTCATCAACTCCCTGTCTGTACGACGCCCAGCCCTCTCCCTAGAGGTATGAGTCATCCATGAGCCCACTAGCCTTATACAACTCTCCACCTAGTTGTATAAGTCGGCGTAAAGCCTGAATCTGGGCGAAATATATCTACCCCCCTGGATGCAACCAGGTGACTTTACCTTCCTGCTGTCACATACCCCCCCCTCTTGTTTTAACCTCGGGGTTGGAACACCAGCAATCAGGCATTCATGTACTCGAGACAAAGCATCCACATTCCCCATTTGAACGCCAGGGCGATGCTTTACTGTGAAGTTGAATTCCTGGAGGGCCAGGAACCACCTATTCACTCTTCTATTTGTTTCCTTGTTTTGAGCCATCCACTTTAACGGAGCGTGATCCGTAACCATGTCAAAGTGCCTACCTAGCAGGTAGTACCGAAGGGAATCTAGAGCCCACTTCACCGCTAAACACTCCTTTTCAACGGTGGCGTAATTTACCTCATGGGACTTCAACTTCCTGCTGAGGTAAATGACTGGGTGCTCTTCCCCGTTCCAGACCTGGGACAATACTGCTCCTAACCCCACATCTGACGCATCACTTTGTACGACAAAGTCTTTAGAGAAGTCGGGTGAGTACAACACTGGCTGGCTACATAAGGCTTGTTTCAAGAACTGGAATGCTGCCTCAGCCTCGGGGGTCCATTTAATCATGACCGACCCTTTCCCCTTCGTCAGGTTGGTTAGGGGCACAGCCTTAGAAGCAAAGTGGGGAATGAATCGCCGATAATACCCAGCGATTCCCAGAAAGGCTCGTACCTGCTTCTTGCTGTTGGGACGTGGCCAACTCTGGATGGCCTCGACTTTGTTGAGTTGGGGTTTTATTACTCCCCTCCCAATGGTGTACCCAAGATATTTGGCCTCCTCCTGCCCAATGGTACACTTCTTGGGGTTAGCCGTAAACCCCGCTTCCCGAACAGAGTCCAGGACTGCTTGCACTTTTGGCAGATGTGAGGCCCAATCTGTGCTATGGACAATTACGTCATCCAGGTAAGCCGCAGCATACTTCCGATGGGGCCTCAGCATCTGGTCCATTTTCCGCTGGAATGTGGCCGGCGCATTCTGTAACCCGAACGGCATTCTTTTATATTGGAACGCCCCGTCTGGGGTTACAAATGCGGTTTTCTCTTTGGCCGACTTGGCCAGGGGGATTTGCCAATACCCTTTTGTGAGGTCAAGAGTCGTCATGTATCGGGCTGTTCCCAGCCGGTCGATCAACTCATCTATACGTGGCATGGGGTAGGTGTCAAATTTTGTAACTTTGTTCAACTGACGAAAATCGTTACAAAATCGCCAGCTCCCATCCGGTTTAGGCACCAACACGATGGGACTAGACCAATCACTTTGGGACTCCTCTATCACCCCTAAGTTCAGCATTTTCTGTACTTCCTCCCGTATTGCCTCCCGTCGAGCCTCTGGGATCCGATAGGGTTTTAACTTCACCCTTTCACCGGGCGGGGTAATGATGTCATGCTCTACCCCAGATGTTTGTCCCGGCAGCTCAGAGAATACCTCCTTGTTGCGAAGCACAAACTCCTTAACCTCCTGTTGTTGGGGTTGTGACAAGGTGGCTGCTATTCCAACCTCAGGAATCACGCAACCAGTTTGAGCTGGTGACCAAGTGTCTGCGACTAGGGACTCTCTATCCCTCCAGGCTTTCAACAGATTAACGTGATATATCTGTTCGGGCTTTCGCCTTCCTGGTTGTCTGACCTTGTAATTCACTTCGCTCACTTTTTCCATTATCTCGTAGGGGCCTTGCCATTTGGCAAGGAATTTACTTTCAACCGTAGGGACAAGTACCAATATCCTATCCCCCGGGGAAAAGGTACGGGTCTTGGCTCCACGGTTGTACACTCTCTGCTGTGCCAACTGCGCTTGGGCCAAATGTTCCTTCACGATGGGCATTACCTGTGCAATTCGATCTTGCATCAGGGCGACATGCTCAATCACACTCCTGTGGGGAGAACTCTCACTTTCCCAAGTTTCCTTGGCAATATCCAACAGCCCTCTTGGGTGTCTCCCATACAGTAACTCAAAGGGGGAGAATCCCGTAGAGGATTGGGGCACCTCCCTAATAGCAAACATCAAATAAGGAAGTAAACAGTCCCAATCCTTTCCATCTCTATCCACCACTTTCTTCAACATTTGTTTTAGGGTTTTGTTGAATCTTTCAACCAGCCCATCGGTTTGGGGGTGATACACAGACGTACGCAATTGCGTCACTTTGAACAATTTACACAGCTCTTTCATAACCCGGGACATAAAGGGTGTACCTTGGTCCGTAAGCAGTTCTTTACAAATACCCACTTGGCTAAAAACAAGAGATAGCTCTTTGGCTATGGTTTTGGCCGAGGTATTTCGGAGAGGGATCGCTTCTGGATAACGGGTGGCATAGTCCATTATAACTAATATGTACTGGTGCCCCCTAGCGGACTTGATTATAGGACCTACCAAATCCATGGCGATCCTCTCAAACGGGACCTCAATGATGGGTAGAGGGACCAGCGGGCTACGGAAATGTGGCATCGGGGCCAACCTCTGACACACAGGGCAGGAGGAACAATAATTTTCTACGTCCTTCATCACCCCCGGCCAATAGAATCTCTGTAATACCCTCTCTCGGGTTTTCTCTGTCCCCAGATGACCTCCAAGAATGTGCCCATGGGCCAACTCCAACACCAACTTCCTGTAAGGTTTGGGCACCACAAGCTGCTCAACGGTTTCTTCTGCCCTTTTTGCCACCCGATACAGTAGGTCCTTCTCTACGCTGAAGTATGGGTAAGTGCAGGTATTATCTGGGTTCACTAACTCGCCATCTATTTTCACTACGTTTTCCCGTGCCTTTATTAGGGCGGGGTCTTTCAACTGTTCTGTGGCAAAGTTTTCCCTGTGAACCTCAAGATCAGAAAACTCCACAGACGGTAGGTTTTCGTCTGAGGAGGTGGGCTCCTCTCCAGTTTCTTGAGTCTCCCCTGCCAATACTGATAAGGGAAATTCCGGAGAGTCCTCACCACTCTCAGGGGAGTTCTGGCTATCACATTCCTGGTACATAGGGGCACCAGTGAGGGGCTCAGGATCATCCCACAGTTCCCAGAACTTTGGAAAATCCCTTCCCACAATGGCGTCATGCGGTAACTGAGATACTAAGCCCACTGGATGAGAGAGGGTACCTTTGGGGGTCTCGAAACACACTGTAGTTACTGGATACTCTCGGGTGTCCCCATGCACACAAATAACAGCTACCTTGCTATTCCCAGAGACCTCTGTTTTAACTAACTCAGCCTTTATCAGGGTCACAAGGCTACCTGAATCCAGCAATACCACAACATTTCTACCATTAACACACATTTTGCATAAATGTTTCTCAGTTCCTCGAATGGCAGTGCATGCGACTGTCGCACACAGCGACTGACGTCTGCCCGTCAGAAAGTCACACTGCATGGGTTCCTCCACAACCGGGCAATTGGCTGCAATATGTCCCGCTTGCCGGCAGCGGTAGCAAACGATCCTTCTTGCCGCCTCTTGAGCCGCTGATTTCCCAGGCTGTTCTCGCCAAACTTGGGGTAGAGCTCCCACCCTCTCACTCTCTCCACCCTCACCCCTTGGAATCCTCTTATCCGCCCCTGGGGATGGTCTGGTCTTAGGGTGGAAAGTCCGAGTGTCTCTGGAAGAGGCCGTCAGGTTCTCTGTAGCCAAGTATTTCTCCACACGATCCACAAGACCATCGGCCGTCTCTGGGTCTCCATGGCTTACCCACTTTTGGATGGCAGTAGGAAGAGCTCTCAAAAACCGATCCATTACAACACGTTCCACAATCTTTGGTGCGGACAAAGTCTCTGGCTGTAGCCACTTTCTGCTCAGGTGAATGAGATCATACATTTGAGACCTGGGGGGTTTTCCAAGCTGGAAAGTCCAGTTATGCACACGCTGAGCCCGGACAGCCTGGGTGACACCCAGCCTTGCCAATATTTCAGCTTTTAGCATCACATAGTCTTTTGCTTGGTTAGGCTCTAGGTCATAGTAAGCTTTCTGCGATTCACCAGTTAACAGAGGAGCCACCAGTCCAGCCCACTGCTCCTCAGGCCACTTTTCTCTTTCAGCGGTCCTTTCAAATGTGGTCAAAAATACCTCTGGATCATCCTCTCCAGTCATTTTTGTCAATAAACGACTCACCCCAAAGGACGCGGTATTAGTGGGACGGCTTTCCTCACTGGTCTGCGGACGTTGCTGCATTACTGCTTCCATCTGTTGTTGTAGTCTCTGCTCTTGCTTCTGCAACAGGTCTATGAAGCGGGCCTCAGATTGCTGCTGGGCTTGTTGCTGAGCCTCCAGACTCTGTTGCAAAGTTGCGTTTGTCTGCTGCTGGGCTGCAAGGCTCCTTTGCAAACCTGCATTTGTCTGCTGTTGATTGGCATTTGCTAGAGCCAGCTGCTTCAGTATCTCCTCCATGCTGGCTTAAAAAAAACTGCCACTGGTTCTCCACCAACTGTGAGGGGGTTAGCTCGGCAGCGGGTGTGTGTGACCCCCGGGATGGGCTCCCCACACAAAACAGGCCCAGCAAACGGAGGTTGTGGTTTTCAAAATCAAAAAAGGTGCGGTTTATTTTCTATTTACAGTGACAAAACACAGCAAAGCAAAAGAAACATAACCAAAATAAATCCTGGTCAAGTTGACCTCTGACTTAACATACAGGTTTCCTAACTAACAACTGGGATCAGCCTAGTGCTGTCCTAGTCCCTAAGTCCCTGGTTTAGTAAAAGTCCAAACAAATAGCCACACAGGCTTTGCCTCACCGCACAGGGGTTCACTCTCCCTAGACAGTCCACACAGGTCTGGTTCCAGGCATGAGCTAACATCTAATGAAGCTGGGAGTTCTTATAGAGGCCTAAATGAGCTGACAAGCTTCAGCTGGCCTCATCAACTCCCTGTCTGTACGACGCCCAGCCCTCTCCCTAGAGGTATGAGTCATCCATGAGCCCACTAGCCTTATACAACTCTCCACCTAGTTGTATAAGTCGGCGTAAAGCCTGAATCTGGGCGAAATATATCTACCCCCCTGGATGCAACCAGGTGACTTTACCTTCCTGCTGTCACAATATATATATATATATATATATATATATATATATATATAGTGTTTTTTTGCATTAAAATTTATTAAAGTGTATTTTTTACGAAAAACCACTGCACAAATACCGTGTGACATTAAAAACTGCAATAATCGCCATTTTATTCTCTTTATTAGGGTTCTAACTAATTTTCTAGCAAAAAGTAAACAGATTTTTACTTGTAAACAAAAAGTGCCAGAAAAGGCTTGGTCTTCAAGTGGCTAGAAAACAAAACACTGGTTTGCCAACCTAGAGTAGGGTTTGATTAACACTTAAGGCTAAATAGATACTTAAAAATCATTGTAAAAAATTACATTTATTACTTGTAGCTTACCAATCTGGTATAGATTTTACGTGGAACTCCACGCCAAAATGAAAAAAAAAACGGCGTGGGGTCCCGTCCCAAAATCCATACCGGACCCTTATCTGAGCAAACAACCTGGCAGGCCAGGATAGGGGGGGGAACAAGCGAGCACCCCCCCTCCTGAACCATACCATGCCCCCAAAGCACCTTGTCCCCATGTTGATGGGGACAAGGGCCACATCCCCACAACCCTGGCCCGGTGGTTGTGGGGGTCTGCGGGTGGGGGGCTTATTGGAATCTGCAAGCCCCCTTTAACAAGGGGGCCCCAGATCCCGCCCCTCCCTATGTGTATGGGTATCAAAAAGTAAAAACCACAATACACAGTTTTTGACAATTCCTTTATTAAAAAGAAACAAGTGTCCCGCGATGTCCATCCATCTTCAATCACGGCGCCGACGGACCCTGCTGTATATTGACAACGGCGGGAGCCCCCGGTGATGTAACTGAGTGACCCCACCCCTTCTGATGTCACGTTGACAATATAATAACTGTAAAAGTCCCCAAAGAACCCTCCCCATGTTGAGGGCAAGCGGCCATGTATGGTTAAAGAAGGGGGGCGCTTGCTCATCCCCCCCTTTTCCTTGCCTGCCGGCTGATTGCTCAGATGCTCAGATAAGGGTCTGGTATGGATTTTGGGAGGGACCCATTGTCATTTATTTTTTCACATTTTGGCATGGAGTTTCTCTTAAAATCCATACCGGACCCTAAGGTATGGATTTTGGGGGGACCCCACGCAGTTTTTTTTTTATTTTGCCGTGGAGTCCCCCCTAATATCCATGCTAGAACCAAAGAGCCTGGTATGGACTGGGGGGGAGGAATCCACGGCCAGTTTTTACCTCAATTATTTTTATCTAGATTCCTGGTATTCCTGGTACATTATAGCCGCGAGCAATTTTAAACGAAATTTTTTCCTTTAGAAATAACATTTTGCTGCAGCACACTAAAACACATGAGACAGATGTGCCACTTTACAGGCAGACTAGGGCAACACCCAAGGCAGGATATTTAAAGGAATATTTCATTTTTATTGTTTCACTTTAAGCATTATTAAAATCACTGCTCCTGAAAAAACGTCCGTTTTAAAAACTTTTTTTTTTGCATTGATACATGTCCCCTGGGGTGGTCCCCCTTTTTATGGCAATAACTTGTATATAAGCCTTTAAAATTAACACTTTCGATTTTTCATGTTCATATCCCATAGACTTTAACAGTGTGCGCATGTTCTGGTGCGAACCGAACAGGGGGGTGTTCGGCTCATCCCTACTCTGTACATAGCAACCCTCTAAACCCTGCATTCTGTACATAGCACACTCATGAACCCTGCACTCTGTATGTAGCACACCCCATGTACAACTGGTCCTTTGAGGGCAGCCATACTGCTGATCCAGCCCACGATGTAATTGAATTTGACACCCCTGCTTTAAAGGATGACAGTGACAGAGAGCATGTAACAAACCCCAAAAGAAGCATAACTGTTTCTGAAGCTGTACACAAGTGGGTGGGATTTGCCTTAGACTGCCCATCATGATCTATAAGACCGCCAGAAGCAAACTTATGCTTAGCTGTAACCATAGCCCAGCACTATTGAGAGTAAACACTGGCCTTAGACTGCCAAAGTCTTACTAGATCAAATCTGCCTGATGCCTACTGTTTGTGCAAATATAAAGTTACCTTTAAAAAAATGTTAATTGGCTGTATTTAGCCATTTAAGCAGTTCCTCATTCTAAAATCATATCCTGCATTTAAACTGGTCTGGACTTCCTCTTTAAAATGAGTCGATACGTTTAGATTTTACACCTTCCTAAGAAATATCTCTCCTCTGTTACAGAGGGGGTGAGAGGGCTCCATTCTTTATTCCAACAGCTATGAATGTATTAAAACAAATACATTTAGAATATAACTGCACAGTAAATGACAAATTCTAAACCTGTAATTAAATTGTTGCATTTCATAGAAACAAACATATATCACAGAGCATTAGAGAGCAGAGGAAATGAAAAACAACATAGCAATGCGTTCATGGGTGTAATTCTCACATTTACCCACAGCGGTAACTCAGTATAAGTCGTAAAATTGAAGACTTTGTGTAGAATTCATTGGTAACCTTATAGTATTATATCAGGATATATAACACTATTGCCAGCTGTTGGCATTAGCAACTGTACATTTATAATTGGATTCTTGAACTTAAGGGCTACATAGTGAAATGTTTCAACACCTATGGCTTTTATTTGCTCTAAAGCAGTCATTTATATTCCTTTTCATATACTTTTAAAAGCACAGTGCTTGCATGCTTGCAAGTAGGCAGAAATAAGTAAGTGTCACATTACAACTAAAGGCTTCTGTATGAAAGGAACATATATCCAGTTAATATGGATGCTCAAGCCGAATAAAATCAAATAAAAAAACGTATTTTGCTTATCCTGAATGATCCAAATCCTTATTCATTTAAGTCTCATTCACTCCCCTCTCAGACACTGCAGCTCACAGGGTGGGGGGGAGTTCAGAAACATAGACAGTGCTGTCCATCCAGAAAGCGAGCAGGACAGGCTGTGACCAGGTACTGATTGACAAGCTACAGGCTTGTGAATCAGCAGTAATAATGCTGGTAGCCACACCCCTGCAACATTTTTTTCATCCCACTATACTGCAAACACACATTGCCTACATGAAAAAACAAACACAAATTTCCCAGCACACTTACCAGCTAGCCTGCAAACAAACAGAGTTAACCCTGAATAACAATTGATGTTAAAACAGAGGGTTTCCTTGCACACATTTGCAATTATATGTGGAAGTGTCCACATCAAAGCACCTCTGTGTAATACGGTCCTAACTCTATAACTATATCTGAGAGTCTCTATGTTGGAGCATATATAGCAGTGGATAAATTAACAGCTGATTTGGCTGGAGGGAGCCCACTCCTCCTTAAAGGCATTGTAAGATGGGAAGCAGCTCTCATTGTCTGAACACTGTTTGTTTAAAATTAAATATTTAACTGAGTAGCGAGCAGGCAGCCATTTTGAGAAGGAGTTTGTTCTGAGGACTGTGTGCAGAGAATCCTACAACATCCAGGTGTGGAAACAGACTTCAGTGACCAGAACTTCAGCTGAGTGAAGCTTCTTGTGTCCTGATCCTGCCCAGAGGAACAAGGAATTGCTTACAGGAAGACGAATGAGAGCTGAGGAACAAAACAATATACACTGCGGGACCACATACTTATTGGAGAGACATTTTGTTCCGGTCAGAGTCACCAGCGGATGCAGAGCAGACCCGGGTCGGTAAGATCGTGCACGCACCCCATACTTTGTTGGCGCCTAGAGATGGAGACCAGGCCTGTAGATAATTAGTAGGGTCTCTGTTTGTGTCAGGCCACAATTGTTGTTACTGTTCACTACAGGGACTCCATAACCTAAAGTAACGCTTCATAATTGGAGAGCTGATGAACTTTTTTACAAACTCAAGATAGACTGGCTTCCTGCTCAGGAGGAACACGCAGACGCATGATACAACACCGGTTAAGGGAGGGGGAAATACAGTAGAGCTTTGTAAGTTTGTAAACTGTTGTGCTGCCCCACAGGCTAGCCCGCACCACACACCCATACAGTTATTCTTGTGTTATTTTTAGGGTATTAACAGGTAAGGTGTGGCGGTTTGGTTGTGCCCACCAGTAGGTAAATTACAGTTATAGCATACTAGCTCATTATGAATCACTTACCTGAGATCGAAGCCCTTGAAGCACTCTTCATTCCCCTCCGCTGCCGCCGCCATGTTGCCTACAAGTCCCTTCCATGTATCGCCGCTCCGGCGCTGTGACTGCCCGCCGGAGCGGCAATGACGTCACTTCCGCGCATGCGCGCGGTTCCGGCATTATCCCATTGATAAAACCAGCACGCTCAGTGCGCCTGCGCCATTGTCTACGGCGCGCATGCGCCGTAGACATCAGTGCAGTCCTTTCTGCAAATATCTCCTCAACCGTGTAGGTTAAGGAGATATTTCTTGCACCTACAGGCAGGGCCGCTGATAGGCCAGTACAGCCAGCCCTGTTGTACCGGGCCCGCCCCCATCAGCTCCACAGGGGGGCCCGGGTATCATTACAGTTGGTTACTGCATTTACAATTAAAAAAAAAAAACATTTTCTAAACTCCTCTTCCCACTCCTACTTGCTTACAGGGGGGGGGGGGGGGGTATATAATTTTCCTGGAGGGGAGTGCAGGAGCAGCGGAAGGGACTATTTCTTTATTTTCAGGCACATGTACATCATGCCGCCCCACTATTTTATTAGTCCCGGCTGGCGGAGTGATACTGTGAGTGTCCGTTCGTCTCCCGGCTGCAGTCCTACAGAGATGTGATGAAGTTGTCAGCGGCTGACAGGGGAGAGTAGGAGGACAGCGTGGTTGCAATGGACACAGTGAGTAGATAGAATAGAGTATAGAATAGAGTATAGAATACTCACTGTGTCCTATTATGTATCTCACAGCAGATTATCAGCATTACAATTATCACACAGGTAGCACATTAAGCAGAGCTATCATTGCTCTGTGTCACATTGCTTTTGGGTGCTGACTTTGTTACAGTCTGTTACATACAGTACAGCCATAAGTTAACAAAGTCAGCACTGAAAAGCAATGTGACAGAGAGCCATGACAGAGTACCTGCTTACTGTGCTGCCTGTGTGATTATCATAATGCTGATGATCATAAGAAACGGTGAGATCCTACTTTACACTTAATTTGGGGGAACAGTAAACATGCAGCAGAGCTGCATGTTTACTGCTCCCCAAACAATTCCCTTTAACTGCTTCCCATCTAGCGACGTACCGGTACATCGCTGGAATGGAAGGATGATATCTTGGTCATCACTACAGCAATGATCAAGATATCATATTTTTTAGCCCCAGCAATTCTGCACAAAGTAAAATTAATTCTAGTGGCTAAGAAGCCCCTGGATTACTTTTACAGACAGCGGAAGGGGGTCCCATAGCCACCTTTACTGCTTTTAACATGTGACCAGTAGCATCCGGTTCCCGGGACACAGTGAGAGGGATGGATGTTGTTCCTCCCACTGTGTGACGTCAGAAACCGGAAGAGACGAGGATTTTGTCACTGCCGGTTTCGAGCTGACGTAAAGAAGCCATCACCGGCTTGAACAACCATCTGATCAAACTGATCTTGGTTTGATCAGATGCTTTGGAGGCCAGAGGACAGATATGGGGTCTAAAAGACCTCATATCTCTCCATAAAGAGGACCTGTCATGGCCCATGCTATCACAAGCAATGTTGTTCATCAAATGTAAAGATACAGTGTAAGTTTTTTTGTTTTTTTTTGTAATAAAATACAATTTAAAAGATATTTAAACTGCCCCCTCTCCTTCGTGCTTATTAATTGCAAATGTATGCATTGGCTCCACACGCATATGTAAATGGCAACAAACTTGCATTTTGTTTCAAGCCGGAATCAGGGGGTGGGGCCATGGGTGGGGTCAAGGGCGTGGTTGAAGGGGGCCCCGTCAGGTAGGCTGTACGGGGCCCCATGATTTCCTACAGCGGCCCTGCCTACAGGTAAGCCTTAATCTAGGCTTACCTGTAGGTGCAAGTGGTCAGAGAGGGTTTACAACCACTTTAAGGATACTTGTTACCTCTTGTGGAGTATTTGCCTTCATTGACTATTGCCCTTAATGGACTACTTTAAGGACTTTGCTGCTACTCAGGTATGAACTAGACATGTGCAGTTTGTTTCATTCTGGATTAAAATTCAGAGGAATTTTTGTTATTCGGAAATTCGTATGTATTCGAATTAGAATAGTACCGAATTTAAATGAATCCGAAATAACGACATTCGAATTTGAATAATTTTCCAATTTCCAAAGAGAATAAAATAGAATAGGAAATATAGGAATAGAATAGAAAAAATATATTTTTTTTTTATTCTATTCCTTTATTTTCTATTCAATTTTATTCTTTTTGGAAACTGGAAAACTATTTGAATTTGAAAACTATTCAAAATTGATTTAAAAACTTTTCAAATTCGAAAACTATTCGAAATTGATTTGAACACGAATAAACAAAACGAATCCCGAAAACTAATTAAACGAATGAAACAAATTTATCTAAAAAATTTATGTAAATTAATTGAAACGAAACAAAACAAATTTTTAAAAATGCACTGATTACTGTGTAAATGTCACTGGCACGGAAGGGGTTAATACTAAGGGCAATCAAGGGGTTAACTGTGTTCCCTAGTGTGTGTTCTAACTGTAGGGGATGGGACTGACTAGAGGAGATGACAGATCACTGTTCCTAGCTAGTAGGAACTCACAATCTGCCTCTCCTCTCCTCACAGAATTGGGATGTGTGTGTTTACACACACACATCCCTGTTCTGGCTCTCGTGCCCAAGATCGCGCGTGGCCACGTGCATCGGCACCCCCGCAAGTGCAGCGGGCGCGTGTGCGTGCCTGCTATCCCGCTTAAAGGAGCTGACGTACAGCTACGACGGTTCGTGCCGACCTGCCCGCAGTATAATGACAGCGGCTGGTCAGCAAGCGGTTAATGCTTCCAAACAGCCAGGGAATGGGTGACTTTGTGTGGGGTGACGGTTACTCTGGTAGTAAATGTGGTTAAGTGCTTGGCACCTTCACTTGTGGCTGGTTCCCCATATACTCGGACTGGACCCTAGGCACAACGTACCCAGGGACCTAGCCTTGGAGTCACGGGAAAGTAGGTTGCATAGAGAGGGGGCCCCTGAGAGAGAGGGAGAGCAAGCACATAAGTACAGAGTAAGGTTAATTTTCTGTATCATTGGTAACTGTGAACATGTCACAGGGAGGGAGGTGACAAGTATTGCTGGGTTGGTGGATACCATTGCAGGCTTTGTGGTTCCTAAATGCTGTGCACCTGAGAGTTTGTGTACTCTAACTGTAGTAAAATCTGGAGTGCTTAGTGTTGACAGTACAGCAGGTTAGCCTCAGGTTGCTAGAGGGTTAACTGTGTTTATTGTGGCTCGCTTCTAAGTCTGAAGTTGTGCTTTAATGCTGATTTTGCATGACCGCACACTCCTGCTTAAAACCTTGGCAATTAGCTAAAGGCATTCACTGGTGTGATGACCGCTACACCGCTAAAGGCATTCACTGGTGTGATGACTATTGCGCTGCTGAAGACATTCACTGGAAAACTGCCACTGAGAAGGGACGCCCGCTGTGTAACTGAGGGCCTTCCCCTCCTGAAGATGCTAGTACACCCTGATGTGCACTGCTCACTACAGTCCCATGCTGCCAAGAGAGCAAACCCACCCACAGCAATTCCTTATACGAGCCTCCTGATCCTCCTTCTGCTACAAGGCTTCCTGGGAGTTGCACACAAGACTTCCTGGGAGTTTTAGTTTAATCAGGCTATAATATAATTTTAGAAGGTAGTTTTAGTCCTACAAATCCCCTACTTCTCTGCTTCTTATTCAGTGGTAGTTCCTCCTCTAGTGATCAAAAAAGGGTGCTAGAGCATTAAAGCAAAGTGAAAGTTAAAAGCCATAGGGTACAGTAGTGTCTCTTCTTCTCAATACTTGCATAGCCCAATACTTGACTACCCAGTAATCTGCTGCCTATTCTAAAAATGCAGTGACAAAAGGAAAACGTACCATAGCACCTCTAGGTTGGTGAACTTTTACCCTCTGTGTCTCCTGCAGTTATATCCCAGCAGGAAATATAGGCCGAACATTAGTTCCCCTTTCAAAAAAAAATTCACACTTTAATATTTGTCATGGATTTTTAGACTTTTACTGATAGATAAAGTGCTCAAAATGCTTTTTAAGTCTGTAATAGTGAGAATTTATGGTTTCTGTCCTCGCACAAATGCTCTGTGTTGTAAGATTAAAGGCAACCATTTCAGTCTGCTGTTGGAGTTATGTCTTCTTCCTGTGCTATATATTAAGCAGAGTACTGGGCTTGTCTAACAGTTTCACAACATTACATGCAATCAATATTCAAAGGTTCAAGATTGCGCAGAATAAGACACCTTTTCTTGTTTATTTAGTAACTAAACATTTTTTTCATCATCTAAAAAAAGTCAGTGAATTATTTTTGTAGTGTAGTGTGCTAACTTTTCTTAAATTTAAATCATGAAAATGTGTTCCATTGCTTTCTCTGAGATAATACCTTTGATGTGTGCAATTTTTGTTTACAATTAAGCTTATAATATAGCTGTACCTGACAAAAAACTCCACAAATTAATATGTAGCATAGGACCCATATTTGTTAATGTTTTCACTCAAGATTCCTACATTTTTCACACAGGATGCAATTAGAAATCTGTGTGCATCTTGGGTAAAATTTGTGTGAGCCTTGTGTAAAAACATTGGTGAATAGACTCTATAGTGTTATTGCAATGTCCAATCCAGTTAAAGAGGAATTCCAGGATGGAATTGGCATTTCAATTTTCATTAGCGAGCACAGATGCTACGTGATAAGTTTCTGTTCTGGCATTTGTGTTGTGACCAATAAAATATAGAACATATATAGGGATATGCAAGTTGTGGTTATTCCACCGTCAGGACTTCAGTAAAGGAGTTAAAGTATCTTCATGGTGTAGCTGGAATGTCTTATTTTGCTCAGCCAATGCCAAATCCACACTCCACATTATTATAAACTATGAAAAACTTGTGTGGGGACCCTGCCTTAGACAGGGGTGTCTCTTTTCCAGTGTTTCTCAGCCTTTTTATAGTCAAGACAGCCTTTAAAATTTTGCACAATCTCGGGGCATCCCATTCTAAAATGTAAAAAACAAAACTACAGTTTTACATATTGCAGCAGCATCCACACACCTGGGCCACCCAACATTAGAGGTGATCTATTCATTTACCTTTGCAAACCGGTGCTGACTCATATTCTAGGGTTTCTCTTCTCCCTTTAGTTAATCTCCCTTTTTCTGCTAATGGGACCCCAGTGCTGACAGAGAGGGATAGAGGAGGGGCAAACAACGATGTTGTGCTGGCACCTAACTTCTTTCTTATTGACCAATGACATCATTGGTTGCTAGGATGCCAGTGGCTGCCCTGCACGGTGCCCAAGATTATAATGTTGCATGATAAAAACCAGTAGCTTTGTGTAACAAAAAGGCAAGCTTGATCCACTCACTGGCTTGTTGGCAATGTTAATACGTTTTGGGCATTTTGTGAAGGCACCGCTTAAGAGCCCAGAAGGCACCCCAGGGTGCCAATGCACTCTGGTTAAGAAAGGCTGCTCTATTCTAAATTTAGTGATGCAGCTAGGTTGTAGCCAGCCTGAGCGCTAAATGTTATTGGTTCTGTATTCATTTCTCTTGTATTCTTTATTCAGATTTCCGATAGTTCATGATCTTGTTTGCTTCTGCCTGATGCTGGGGAGTGTCCTCATTAGAAAGAGAAAGAAGAAAGGATATTGCGGAGTAATGAATACTTATTTTTCTCTGTAAACCACTATGATTCTTTGGTTCTATGATGTTTATAGCCAGTGTGTAAGGAAAACAGGAGTCCTAGCATCATAAAAAAGCCAGTGCGGATTTGTGCTCATGCCCATGATTGTGCACATTGAGTGAGTGAGTGAGTAACTTGTATAGTGCTGCAAATGCGAACTAAATCGCCTCAAGGTGCTTTGCATCCAGTGTCGTTGAGATCCTTTAGAAGAGGTGGGTCTTTAGTTTTTTCCTGAAGGCCCGATGGTTTTCTTCCATGCGCATGTTGGTGGGTAGCGCATTCCATAGCCTCGGTCCTTGGACAGCAAACCTTCGTTCTCCCTTAGCTTTGTAGCGAGTCTTGGGGATGTGGAGGAGGTTTTGGTTGGTTGATCGGAGGTCGCGAGTAGTGGTATAGTGTTTTATCTTCTCGCATAAGTATTGAGGTGCGTTTCCTTGTGCGCATTTGTGAGTGAGGCAGAGGGGCTTGAATGTGACCCGATCCTTTATGGCTAGCCAATGGAGGCTTCTCACATTGCACACGTGCTAATTTTTGTGAGTGAGGGGGCAATTTTTAGATATATTGTGCCAGTTCATCGCACGCATGTTCATGTGCATACCAATTAGCACTTGTTGCCCAGTGGCTTATTTAAACTGGTCTATCACTATGAGCAATTGCTGTATTCCCAAGCTATGACCCGGCTTGCCTTTGTACTTCACTTCTGCTATTTCTCTAGCTCTGTTACCTAACTACTCTGACATCAGCCTGTTTACTGGACTTGTCCTGCCTGCTGACTTTGTACTGCTTTACCCGGCTGTTGCTGACCTTGGCCTGCCTTCTGGACATGCTGTGCCTGCTAAATCGGTTCCTCACTGCCCAGTTGTTGCAAACTGCTGCTCGTCTCCTGGTCCTGCTTCCATCTCCTGCTCTGGTGCCAAGCTGCTCCTAAATCCTGTTCCAAGGACTGAGACTAATCAGCACCAGGCCACACCAACCCATACTGTAGCTTTCTGGATGGACAGCACTGTCACTGGTGCTGAAACCCTCCTAATATGAGCTGCAGTGTCTGGGAGGAGGACCAAGTGGGACACAAATAAAGGAGGACATTGTTTTGTTTACTTAACAAGGCTTGTGCATCACATAACTGTAATTGGTACTTGTACAGATGGTCAGACAGGACTCTTTCGTTATACTTTATAGCTATAAATCCCTCTCTAACACCCCTCCCCACCATGGCAATTGTTTATAATACTCAGTGCAGTAGCATACTAAATGTCATCCAGTTTAGGGTTTAGATCCAGTTTAAAGCCTGGATTATGAGACATATCGTCTGAGTCCTACAAGGTACAAAGGAGAACTTCTGACCAACAGTCACTAATAATAAAAAATGTAGATCATACGTCTGCAGATTCAGGGCTACTTTTCTGGATTAAAAAAAAAACAACTGATTGTGTGGGTAGGTGGATTGTTTTTTTTTCTACCTGGGGATGCGCTTTCATGCAACTTCTAAACATCAGCTCCATGAAAACATGACCTGCCACTTGTACTGTATAACTCTAAAGCCGTGTACACACGATCGGTTTTACCAATGAAAACAGTCCGATTGACTGTTTTCATAGAACGAACCGATCGTGTATGGGCCCCATCGGTCTTTTTTCCATCTGTGTGGAAAAATAGAACATGTTTTAAATTTATCCGATGGGAAAAATAACGATAGCAAAATCCGATCGTCTGTGTGGAACTCCATTGGAGAAAAAACCCACGCATGCTCAGAATCAAGTCGACACATGCTCAGAAGCATTGAACTTCATTTTTCTCGGCTCGTCGGAGTGTTTTACGTCACGACGTTTGGGACGGTCGGATTTTTGACTGATGGTGTGTAGGCAAGACTGATGGAAGTCAGCTTCATCGGATTTCCGATGGAAAAATCCATCGGATTAGAATCCATAGGAAATCCGATCGTGTGTACGGGGCTTTATGTTAATTCATCAGCAAAGAGAAGTTAGCTTCAATGAACAGACTAGAAGCATCAGAGGTATTAATACTGTGATAGCTGTTTATAATGTGAAGCTCAGAATTTTTTTTTTTCCATTAACATAGCATGCCTTTGTTCTCATTGTGTCTCCATCCTTATCTTTAGTCTGAAATTCCGAGGTGATTAGATGCAACTTTATTAAAACATAGAAAAACATGACACAGCCAACATATCGGAGCTGTAATTAGCTATGAGATGGGAAGGACATTTTAGCACATAGCATATAGATTGCTCTAACAATGTGTTAACACAATCATAAAAAAACATGACCTTTTGGTAAAGGCTCTTAAAATTGTCTCTGCTTTGTTATTCATAAACGCGCTTTGTTACCTTCTTTTCTGCATTCTTTTTTATGCACTTAGTAAGGTCAAGTAATTGCTGGATTTCATGGTTATTTTTTCTTTGACTGGAACCCCCCTCCCATTGTGTAAAAGAGAATTTTAATGATGACAAAGGTAAAATGTAATGCAGTTTGAATATTATATGGGAAAAAAATTAAGGGTTGGCATGAATAATAAGCTTTACAAAACTTTGCTTTAACAAGGTAACATCTGGTTATCATTGAGTTTGTCTTTACCACATACCAGAGTAGTTATTTTTATTAAAATAGAGCATGCAAATGGGTAAATGGTGTTTTGTGTTTGTTGTTGCCATTGTTTCACTAGCCTTGGGTGCTACCTATAACATTTCCCAACTGACCCCTATAAGTCAATTTACATATTTTACTAGCAGTGTCTGCACTCTAAACTACAAATATTTTTACAATTATTGTTAACATCATCAGCAGGGTAGGAATGGGCAGAGGGGCATTTGGCCACTTGGCATGTACAGAAAAAAAATATATATCTTGAGCTAATAGCCCCCTCCTCAGTCAAAGTGGGAGCCAAAGTCAGAGATGGCGTAATATAGATACAGTAGCTGCTATCTCAGACCTGCCATTACAACGATGCGCAGAGGAAAAGTCTTCCAGCTCCAAATTTGTTTTCAAATTCAAATTTAAAGCTAGAAGAATGTGAAACTGTAAACTGCATTGTGCTCATTTTCTAATCTGAACACCAGGTTTCAAAAACTTTCAAGTATATCAGTAGCCACAAAGAATATAAATCCACTTTTGTGTACCCAATACTTTCACCAATGCAGTTATTATCATGTAAAAGTAGCATCATCATTGTGCTGTACATAGCCTGAGCAGAGAGCAGAGCTGTGGGCGGGACCCAGCAGCCTCCACCCACTACAGGCTGCCTTCAGAAAACTACAGGGGGGGCGGATCCAAAGCCAGTGACCCTGCAGTGAGAGCAGCAGTGACCAGTCTTCATTGCTCGTGTACAGAGCACGAGTTTCCCACTTAATTACTGCACAGGTTTGGAAGACATACACTAAGCACACCAAAATTCAAGTCAGAATACATATGATGCTTGTGTTTAGACAATATTTGCTTAAAGGGGTTGTAAAGGTAAAAGTTTTTTCACCTTAAAGCGGTTGTAAACCCCTCCTTACAACTTGCACCTACAGGTAAGCCTAAATTAAGGCTTACCTGTAGGTGCAAGAAATATCTCCTTAACCTACGTGGTTAAGGGGATATTTGCTTTTAAAAACCGTGCCGATGACGTCACGTGCAGGCGCACTGCGCGTTGCGGGTTTTCTCAATGGAGACTGGCAGGTGTCTCAATGAAGAAAGCCGGCCCTGCGCGCATGTGTGTGAGGTCATCGCCGCTGCGGCCAATCACAGCGCCGGAGCGGCGATAACAGGAAGACGGTCGGAGCTGACATGGCGGCGGAGGGGGACGAGGAGCGCTTCGGAAGCTTCGATCTGAGGTAAGTGCCACATAATGAGCTAGTATGCTATGCATACTAGCTCATTATGCCTTTCTCTTGCAGGGCGTATGTTTATCTCAAAGTGTTGAGGAGGGTTTACTTCCTCTTTAATGCATTCTATGCATTAAGGTGAAAAAACATCCGACAATACTGGCTCCCCCTGGCCCCCTGTTTAGCTTACCTGACCCCTCGAAAGTTTCGCGCTCGCCCCTGACATCCTCTTCGCCGCTCAGCCTGGCCGTTGATTGGTTACAGTGGATGGATTGAAAGCAGCGCAGCCATTGGCTCGCGCTGTGGCAATCACATCCAATGGCGTGGCGCGCCGGGGGGTGGGGCCGAGTGATACAGTGAGCGGCAATAGCCGCTGGCTGTATCACTGGAGGGCCCGCAATAACTCACCACCATGCGAGCGAGCTCGCATATAGGTGGTGAACAGTGGCGGCTGGTGCTCAAATTTTTTGGGGGGGCGCAAACAAACTGAAAAAAAAATCATCAATTGCCGCCACTGTGCCCATTAAACGCAGCCACTGTGCCCAAACGCCACTAGTTTGTCCCCAAATGCAGCCAGTTTCCCCCCCATATGCAGCCAGTTTCTCCCCCATAATGCAGCCAGTTTCTTCCCCATAATACAGCCAGTTTCTCCCCCATAATGCAGCCAGTTTCTCCCCCATAATGCAGCCAGTTTCTCCCCCATAATGCAGCCAGTTAATCCCCCATAATGCAGCCAGTTAATCCCCCATAATGCAGCCAGTTTGTCCTCATAATACAGCCAGTTTGTCCCCTATATGCAGCCAGTTTCTCCCCCAAATGCAGCCAGTTTCTCCCCTATATGCAGCCAGTTTGTCCCCCATAATGCAGCCAGTTTCTCCCCTATATGCAGCCAGTTTGTCCCCCAAATGCAGCCAGTTTCTCCCCTATATGCAGCCAGTTTCTCCCCTATATGCAGCCAGTTTGTCCCCCAAATGCAGCCAGTTTCTCTCCTATATGCAGCCAGTTTCTCCCCCATAATGCAGCCAGTTTCTCCCCCATAATGCAGCCAGTTTCTCCCCTATATGCAGCCAGTTTCTCCCCCAATATACAGCCAGTTTCTCCCCCATAATGCAGCCAGTTTCTCCCCTATATGCAGCCAGTTTCTCCCCCATAATGCAGCCAGTTTCTCCCCCATAATGCAGCCAGTTTCTCCCCTATATGCAGCCAGTTTCTCCCCCATAATACAGCCAGTTTCTCCCCCATAATGCAGCCAGTTTCTCCCCTATATGCAGCCAGTTTCTCCCCCATAATGCAGCCAGTTTCTCCCCCATAATGCAGCCAGTTTCTCCCCTATATGCAGCCAGTTTCTCCCCCATAATACAGCCAATTTCTCCCCCATAATGCAGCCAGTTTCTCCCCTATATGCAGCCAGTTTCTCCCCCATAATGCAGCCAGTTTCTCCCCCATAATGCAGCCAGTTTCTCCCCTATATGCAGCCAGTTTCTCCCCCATATGCAGCCAGTTTCTCCCCCAATATACAGCCAGTTTCTCCCCCATAATACAGCCAGTTTCTCCCCTATATGCAGCCAGTTTCTCCCCCAATATACAGCCAGTTTCTCCCCCATATGCAGCCAGTTTCTCCCCCATAATGCAGACAGTTTCTCCCCCATAATACAGCCAGTTTCTCCCCCATAATGCAGCCAGTTTGTTCCCCCTAGCCCTGCACTTACCTTCCTCGAGTCAGCGCCGTCCTTCTTCCGTCCTCGATGTCTTCTCCCGCCCTCAATGTCACTTCAGCCAATCAGGTTACCGGTAACCAGACCCGGTGAACCTGATTGGCCAGGGAACGCACCCCTGTGCGTCCTCTCATTAGGTATTTAGAAGCCGATTACAGCCCTCAGGCTGTAGTCGGGAAGCCTATCAGAGCCTGCTGGCTCTGATAGGCACTTCTAAAGGCCAATCAGACGCTGTGACTCAGATGGCCGGCGCTCAAGGGGCCGGCCATCTGAATAGTGGGTGGCAGCAATACATAGGTTCATGCAATGCATGAACCTATGTATTGTTGTGGTGAGTGACGGCCGGGCGCAGAAGAGAGCGGTAGCGGCGCTTCTGCGCCCTCTATGGTCGCGCCGCCATGTGTAAAAAAAAGACATTAAAAAAAAAAAACTCTTAAAGGGCCCGTTTTTTGTTTTTTTTAAGTTTTTTTGGTGACCACAGGAGGGGGGGGGGGCGGCGCCCGGGCGCCCCCTATGGACGGGCCGCCACTGGTGGTGAGTGATTGCAGGGAGGAGCCGAGACAGCCGCCGAGGGACCCCAGAAGACATGGATCGCGGCCACTCTGTGCAAAACGAGCTGCACAGCGGAGGTAAGTATAACATGTTTGTTATTTATTTTTCTTTTTTTCTTTAGTGATCCTTTAAAGTGGAAGTAAACCCTCCTATCATTTTCAGGCAAGGAAGCTGCCATCTTGGCCTCTGTTTAATCTTCAACTGCCATGATGCTGCACATGTGATCAGTTATGACACCAGCCATTGGATGGTTTGACAGTTTGGTTGAGAGCACAACCAATGTGACAGTTGGCATTCCCGGCATGCCAGGAATGTAACTGCTTTTTGAAACTATTAAATCGATGGGTTTACTTCCGCTTTAAGAAAACTGATTAATAGGGATTATTTGTGATGATGACATGGGATAGTATGTAGTGTTTTTCTTTAGATGAACCCATATCACTTTTTTTCAGGGAGGCAGGCATTGTTCAGCTGGTTGAAAGAAAATAAAATCATGTATTGCCAGCCTTATGCAGGCTATTCAATGGGTCAAACTGCGAACTCTTCCATATTCTCTTCCAAACTTTTCCGAATTCTTTCAAAATCTGAAATCTTGCGCGTTTTGTGATTTGATGGTGCCACCATTGATTTCGAAATTTGACCAACCAAGCCTTCAATTTCACCTCATATTGCTACAGAATTTTTTTTCGGTGGCCAGCAATCTTCTTTTCTTTCTGGGATTTTTTTTTTTCTTGCGCTCATGTGCATTTCTTTTTCGATTATATTTCTCGCATGATTCTCCCATCATTGATTAGAAAACTGTTTGTTTTTCAAAAAATATCAGGCATGCCCGATCACTCAAATTCGATGGCTGCACGGAAATCAACTGTTGCTGTGGTCCACTAATGCCGAGTACACACAATCGGAATTTCCAACAACAAATGTTCGATGTGAGCTTTTGGTCGGATATTCCGACCGTGTGTAGGCTCCATCAGACATTTTCTTTCGGAATTTCCAACAACAAATGATTGAGAGCTGGTTCTTAATTTTTTTTAACAACAAAAGTTGTGGTCGGAAATTCTGATCGTGTGTATCCAATTCCGACGCACAAAAATTCTACGCATGCTCGGATTCAATTCAACGCATGCTCGGAATCATTGTACTTAATTTTTCTTGGCTCGTTGTAGTGTTGTACATCCTGCGTTCTTGACGTTCGGAATTTCCGAGCAACATTTTTGTGACCGTGTGTATGCAAGACAAGTTTGAGCCAACATCCGTCGGAAAAATTATCAACGGTTTTGTTGTCGGAATGTCCGATCGTGTGTACGTGGCATAAGGGTGCGAAATTCGAATGCAAATTCTTAGTTAAGATTTTCAAAAGAAAATTATTTCAGAATTCGACCCATGTATTGCCAGCCTTAATTGTTTATGTTGATACATATCTACCTTGAGAATCATTTTAGCACATATTTGTGAAAGGTGTGTTACAATAAACCATGTTCTATAAGACAACATCCACCTTTTACTATGGCAACAAATCACTATGGCACGCTCTGTGTTGTGAATTTTTAAACCATGAATGGGCCCGCTGGTTATATTTGCCCCCAGACCAAATGTTTCTAGCTCCCCTGATTATCTTCCCCCATGCCCAAAGTAAATAAATAAATAAATAAAGTCTTCTTCTGCATCCTATTTTTGGGTGGAACATTCAAAACTCAAACTGAGGAGAAAATATTTAGCTGCATCTTGTTATTTCTGTATGCTCTTAAATAGTTATGTGTGGTGGATCAAATAGGTTTGGGAATGCCACTGATTTCTGGATTGCAAGGTTTAGTAGTCAACTAAGGCTCACAAGCATTTTAAAGCCCAACTCCAGGCAAAAAAATAATTAACCACTTGTCCCCCGCCCACTGTCAATTGACGGCGGGCGGAGGATACTCTCGTTCTGGGAGGACGTCATATGACGTCCTCCCTTTAAAACGAGCTAGGAGGCGCGCGCTCGCAGCCAGCGTTCACAAGGCCCCGGTGCGCGTGCCCGGCGGCCGCGATTGCCGCCGGGCACCCGCGATTGCCCGGGAAACGAGCAGGAAAGTGGATCTCTGTGTGTAAACACAGAGATCCACGTCCTGTGAGGGAGAGGGGACCGATGGTGTGTCCCTTGTACATAGGGACAACCATCGGTCACCTCCCCCAGTCAGTCACCTCCCCCCACAGTAAGAACACATTGAGGGAACATATTTAACCCCTTCCCGCCCCCTAGTGGTTAACCCCTTCCCTGCCAATCACATTTATACAGTAATCAATGC
Source organism: Rana muscosa (assembly GCA_029206835.1). Taxonomy (NCBI): domain Eukaryota; kingdom Metazoa; phylum Chordata; class Amphibia; order Anura; family Ranidae; genus Rana; species Rana muscosa. The sequence continues at coordinate 212,564,412 of CM055124.1, read as the reverse complement.
ATTTTTATAGCAGGGATCGCTGTATAAACGTGAATGGTCACAAAAATGTGTCAAAAGTGTCCGATGTGTCCGCCGCAATATAGCAGTCACAATAAAAAATCGCAGATCGCCGCCATTACTAATAAAAAAATAAAAAAATAAAAATGCTATAAATCTATCCCCTATTTTGTACACGCTATAACTTTTGCGCAAACCAATCAATACGCGCTTATTGCGATTTTTTTTTTTTACCAAAAATACGTAGAAGAATACGTATCGGCCTAAACTGAGGAAAATTTTATTAAAAAAAAAAAAATGGGTATTTATTATAGCAAAAAGTAAAAAATAGTGTTTTTTTAAAAAACTGGACGCTCTTCTTTTGTTTATAGCGCAAAAAATAAAAACCGCAGAGGTGATCAAATACCACCAAAAGAAAGCTCTATTTGTGGGAAAAAAAGGACACAAATTTCGTTTGGGAGCCACATCACACGACCGCGCAATTGTCATTCAAAGTGTGACAGCGCTGAAAGCTGAAAAATGGCTTGGGCAGGAAGGGGGTTTTCGTGCCCGGTAGGGAAGTGGTTAAATGTTTTTCCATGCAGTGTACAGTGCCTGCACTGTACAGGTCAATTGCTTGTTTTGTCTAGGGGCGAGGAGAAAGCCTATACACACCTGATCCTTCATTCTATTGGAAAATGGTGCTTCACCATGGTCCAGCTGTGGACTGTTCCTTGTCTATGGAGCCTGCTCTGGGCTTGATGACAACAGGAACAGTCCACAACTCAGGACCACTGGAGCGTGGGGGTATTGGACTGGTCTTTTGCTAGGAAGATCAGAGAATTAGATAAATATATCGCTTTTCGCCTCTCCCTTAGGCAAAAAGGAGCAGTTAACCTGTGCAGTGCAGGCACACCCCCACTGCATGGAAAAACTGCATGGAGTTGGGTTTTAAGGAACAATATGTAGTGCGGTAGGAGGAAATGTGCCCAGGCTCAAAAGCATGCACTGCAATACTATCTCAAGTAATATGTTTTTGCCACTTTCCGCACCACCAACCAGGATAAGCTGGGTTCTGGAAAACCCACACTTCATTAAAGTACAAGTAAAAGCAGTACAAGTACAATCTGTGTCCCATTGGGGAGATTTCTCTTCACTTCCTGTCCCATAGCCAAAACAGGAAGTGAGATGCAATTCCTCCAAAGTAAAGAAATCATTGGTTGTCACCACAGTCACCAGAATTAGGGTCCCCAATGGAAGATATCTCCTCCACTTCTGTTCTGGTAACAACCCAAAATTTTTGATTCTCTTTCACCTTCACTTTCGGTGATAAAAGTAAACAGAACAAATACAGAAGGTGAATCTTCCTAACGGTGCACAGACAGCAATAAAGCCCAACAGGTGTTCTTAACCCTCTGCATCTTGTCCAAAACCTAAAAAAAATTCCTTTAGCTATACATCAAGGGTATCCCTAGCATAGTACTAATAGATAGAGGTCCCTAATGTCTGTGTATGAACACAGGTTAGATCCTCTCTACATCCTCCCTGCAATCTGAGGTTTTTGCTATGAAAGCACTGTAAAGGAACACTGAAATCCTGCCTTACTCATTTAGGGTTGATGTTTTTACTTTCTAAAACATTTACCGTATATACTTGAGTATAAGCCGACCAGAATATAAGCCGAGGCACCTAATTTTACCACAAAAAACTGGGAAAACGTATTAACTTGAGTATAAGCCTAGGGTGTCCATCTGCATGCCTCACTGTGCCTCATTTTGCCTCACTGTGTCCATGTGCATGCCTCACTGTGCCCATGCCTCACTGTGCCTCATTTTGCCTCACTGTGTCCATCTGCATGCCTCACTGTGCCCATGCCTCACTGTGCCCATGCCTTACTGTGTCCATGACTAGACTGACGTTTAACATGGGAGTCTATGGAAGGGGTGCTCAGGTTTGAAAATCAGTGCTCTCCGGGCGTAGGTTCCCCAGACAACAAACTTTGCACACTTGTAGAGGAGAAATGGGGCTACATGTGTGCCAAGATCCGGGTCCAGGAGACCTAGGACCGGCTAGTACCGGGTCCCCAAAATCACTGGAGAAATTACCGTTTAACATTGGAGTCTATGGAAGGGGTGCCCGGCTTTGAAAAATCAGTGCTCCCCGGCCGTAGGTCCTCCGGACAAAAAGCTTTGCACACTTGTAGAGGAAGAGTGGGTCTACATGTGTGCCAAGTTTGGGGACCAGGGGACCTACGACTGGCCGGTACTGGGTCCCCAAAGTCCGGAAGATCAGGCGCAAAAAAGTAACTCGAGTATAAGCCGAGGGGGCATTTTCAGCACAAAATAATGTGCTGAAAAACTCAGCTTATACTCGAGTATATACGGTATCTATTTTTGTCTTATAACTGTGTATTATACTTAGCAGACAATACATATGTTGATAATATGTGTATGCTTTATTTTTTAAAATAATAGTATGCTTTATTTTTTTAAATAATGTCAATGTTTCCAACTGTACAACAACATACAGTATATAGAGCCCCTTATTACATTATCTCAATTAAATCAGAGACTTTTATTCCTGCACCGTGCTAGATTTAATTGTGTCCTTCTCTAAACCGTTTAAAATTGTCTCAACCCACAAAGACCAAATATCCTGCTCCTGAATAGTTCCTTATACCTTAGGTAATACCTGTAAGTGAACTCTCTATGTCATAATATGTAAATTCCATAGTGTGTTTTTTTCGGAGCGTTTACATACTGTATGTAGCGCCACCCCGATAGGAGCTGCTGTAAATTCCTCAACACTTCTGACACTCTAGGTTCAGACATAGTTAGACCAATATCACTCACCAATAATACCCAGCACAGAATAAAAGGGCAGCAGGCACAATAATAATAATTTAATAGCCACAGTTATCAAATACCTTTTTAAAAATGGCTCAGGTTACTTCTTAGGGGTTTACAAATAGTTACAGAGTTTAATAGACTTGAACAGTAATAATAAGAGATGGGTAAAACTACATGAATGATATCAGCAGACTGAATACAGGCGCTCCCAGGTCACAAACATCTCACCTACAAACGACTCCTACTTACAAACGGAAGGAGACAACAGGAAGTGAGAGGAAATCTACCCCTAGGAAGGGAAATTCACTCCTGTAAGTGTTGTCATGGGAAAAAAGTGTCTCAGCTGAACCTTTATCACCAGTCCTTGTTTCCACAACAACCCAAAATTTTCCAAATCCAATTGTCATTGGGACAGAAAGTGAGGTGAAATCTTTTGAACAGGGGCACAGACAACAAAACAAATGTTACAGGGGTGTTAACCCCTCCCTATGCTTTCCAAAAAACGTAAAAATTATTTTTTGGGCTGGAGCTACACTTAAAAAATTTACTTGTTCCGACTTCCAAACAAATTCAACTTAAGAACAAACCTACAGAACCCATCTTGTATGTAACCCGGGGACCGCCTGTAAAACCAATGTGCAAAGTGGTGCCTGTTGAGAGTGCAACAATGGTTGTAGGGGGAGAAACTTAGAAACCCATGCGCTCACTCTGTGGACCACTGGCGCACTGTATTGGGACCAAATGAATACTTTTTGACAAGTATTAAATATAGAGGTAGAGTGCCTCTTTGAGTAAATGAAAAGTTATCAATGATCTGGGGTAGATAATTGTTTAAGAATGTGGTTAGGAATGTGGTCTTCTGCTAGCAGTTGGGGCCTTTTAATGATAAATAACATTAAAGGATGGTATTGTCAGGTCTGAAGTGGTAGCAGAAAAGATTCTTCTATGGGCTGGGTTATAATGATGTCTACTAGCAGTGTCCCTATACAACTGAGTGCTGAAAAGTGGGCAACTGCCCACTCACAAATCCTGGTACAGATGCATTCTCCAACAGTGCTGGATGATCTTTGCTGGTCCCTGGGTCTCCGCTGGGATGGAGTGATAGTCACACAGCATGCTGTAAGCACATTAATATCTGTAGTGGATGAGTAAATTAGAGTCGTGAGGATTGCTGGATGACAGCAAGTGGCTGTGGACCCCTGTCGTGGCAATCTGCGACACAGCTATGCAGAAGTACTGGATCAGTGCCACTGTCACAGGCTAGGCCGCTGAGTTCAGCTGCAGCTGAGTTTGGAACAGCAGTCAATAACCATCCTGCCTGAAGTCCCCGGGCCAAGAGAGCTTGTCTACCAGTAATAGTCAAATATATAGGCTCGCCCACATCCCTTTAGTTGGGCATGTTTCTGGGGTGCGTAGTTCAGAATTGGTTCTGAGCTACAGTAATGGTTAGATGCAGGACTACAAATCCCAAGATCCTTTGCTTGCTCTGGCCTAGGAAGAAGAACTACCCTCCTCTGTAAACAGGAAGTGATGCAATGGTCTGAGTGCTGGGCACAACAGGTGAAACTAGCTAGTCTATGGTTATGTTGAGTTATGTCCTCTTGATTCATCTTGCAGTAGCTGGCACCTGGCTATATATATATGTGTGTGTATATGTGTGTATATATATATATATATATATATATATATATATATATATGATCTCTGCAATACATACCACTATGTTGCATTGCTGCAAGTACACAAAATATCTGTTGATCCGCCAGAAATGTGCTCACCTCCAAAGCCTTGTTGTGGGCTGACAGCTTTTTTGTGGATTGAGTGGTATCAGTATTGCCCAATGTGTTTTGCTAGCCTACTAAACCACTCCCACTCTCACATCTTAACAACATAAAGGATAATCATTCTGTAGTCCACAAAACTGGGAACACTCAACAGTGTGCAGAGGACACAGGGCAACTGTTTCTGATAAGATTAAAAAAAATGTGTTGCACTTATCAAACAAATATAACAAAATGCATTCAATGTTATATTGCACAGACCAAAAGGGAGCAAATAAGAGTTCATTGTTGGGATTAGGGGTGAGCCGAACACCCCCCCCCCCCCCGTTCGGTTTGCATCAGAACATGCGAACAGGCAATAAATTTGTTCGAACATCCGAACACCGTTAAAGTCTATGGGACACGAACATGAAAAATCAAAAGTGCTAATTTTAAAGGCTTATATGCAAGTTATTGTCATAAAAAGTGTTTGGGGACCCGGGTCCTGCCCCAGGGGACATGTATCAATGGAAAAAAAGTTTTAAAAACGGCAGTTTTTTCAAGAGCAGTGATTTTAATAATGCTTAAAGTGAAACAATAAAAGTAAAATATTCCTTTAAACTTTGTACCTGGGGGGTGTGTATAGTACACCTGTAAAGTAGCGCTTGTTTCCCGTGCTTAGAACTGTCCTTTCACAAAATGTCATTTCTGAAGGAAAAAAAGTAATTTAAAAGTACTCACGGCTGTAATGAATTCTCGGCTCCCGGCAATACAGAGAAAAGTCATTGAAAGTCATTGATAAAAATAAAATAAAAAATGCGTGCGGGTTCCCCCAAATTCAATTACCAGGCCCTTCAGGTCTGGTATGGATATTAAGGGGAACCCTGCGCCAAATAAATAAAAAAATGGCGTGGAGTTCCCCCCAAAAATCCATACCAGACCCTTATCCGAGCACGCATTCTGGCAGGCCGCAGGAAAAGAGGGGGGACGAGAGAGCGCCCCCCCTCCTGAACCGTACCAGGCCACATGCCCTCAACATGGGGAGGATGCTTTGGGGTCTGGACCCCAAAGCACCATGTCCCCATGTTGATGGGGACAAGAGCCTCATCCCCACAACCCTTGCCCGGTGGTTGTGGGGTCTGCGGCCGGGGGGCTTATCGGAATCTGGAAGACCCCTTTAACAAAGGGGACCCCCAGATCCCAGCCCCCACCTATGTGAATTGGTAAGGGGTACCTACCATTTCACAAAGAAAGTGTAATATTAAAAAAAAAACACACAGACACAGTTGGGACAAGTCCTTTATTAAAAATAAAAATAAATAGAAATAAAAAAAAGATTCCAGCGGTGGTAATCCACTCTCGATCTCCACTCCAGTGATGTCGGTATCCAGCGACGGATGATCTGCAGGCTCCAACGATGATGTCAAGCGAGGAACAGCACACGGTCCTGTCTCCATCGGAGACACCCCGAAAATTACGTTGTGGCAGCATGACAGGTCTTATGTAGCTGAGGACGGGGCGACCCATCACGTGACCCCGTTCCCCTCTGACGCAAGGGGAAACTCGGGCTTTCCCAGTGACGTGACGGGTGACCCCGCCCCCCTCTGATGTAACACAGGTTTCCTGTTGCAACAGGGGGGGCGGGGTCACCCGCACATCACTGGGAATGCCGGTTTTTCCCCTTGCGCCAGAGGGGGACGGGGTCACGTGATGGGTCATCCCGTCCTCAGCTACATAAGACCTTTCAGGGTGCCGCGACGTCATTCCCGTGGTGTCTCCGATGGAGACAGGACTGTGTGCTGTTCCTCGCTGGACATCATCGCTGGAGCCTGCAGATCATCCGTCGCTGGATATCGACATCACTGGAGTGGAGATCCAGAGTGGATTACCACCGCTGAAATCTTTTTTTTATTTTTATTTTTTTATTTTTAATAAAGAACTTATCCCAACTGTGTCTGTGTGTCTTTTACAATTTTTTACACTTTCTTTGTGAAATGGTATGGGTAGGGGTACGAACATGAGTTTGACTCGAACTCGAAGCTCATCCCTAGTTGGGATCCACATACACTTTACCAAGCAGTAAATTAGTTTTAAAACAATAGGAAAATTGGGGGAAAAATCGCGCTAACCCGTGACCAAACACTATGACAGTGATGGGGTGAATGAAAATTAACCAATGAAACACACAAAAATCTATTAAAACTAATGAATGAAATCAAAAATATATACAAAAATGAACTATAAATATATAGTGTACTGTGATCTACATCAAATATATATAATAGTCCATCAAAAAAATCCTTGAATGAAATCCAAATAAATAACACCAGTGCTTCATGTGAAAATCATATAAAGTGTTGTGTCCACATTCATCTGTGACGTTCCACCACCAAATAGCAGGATTTCTCCTTACCAGCTGTACACGACCCCCGTGACAGAGGGTCAATATATGCAGAAATCAAGTAGTTTCTCCCACGGATCACCGCAGCACACAGCACATAAGATTCCTAGAGCACCGACAGAATAGAAGATGTAAAGGAGCGTGTAGTAAGTGTATCCAGGTGAAGTTCCAATGTCAGGAAGGTCCCAGTGTGTAATACTTCCAGTGGATCCAGGAAACAACAGCCGGTGGACGCTGCAGGCTCTGGAGGCACAGTAACGCTGCCAGGGTCAGTGTGGAGTATGGAGCCCGGGAATGACGTCAGCGGAAGCGGGACGAGAACCAGCATGGAACGCAAACAGGAAGCGTGTCACTAGAAAGGGACGCGTTTCGGAACTGCTAATTGGTTCCTTCTTCAACCAAAACAAGCCCTTACTCACCTCTCTCAGTGCAGGCATGTGAAGCAATTCATCTTCAAAGGAAAAGTGCAGCCAAAGCTCGTTATCTGTACTTCTCCTGTGGATCACAGGAGTGCAGTTCGTTCTGCACTCCTGTGAAGCTGAAGCCCACTGTCAGCTGAAGTCAAAGAGCCGGTCCAGGCTCGGGCAAGTTTGCGACAATGAAGTCAGGATCCACTCACATGCCTGGACCGACACCCGGGTAAGCCTCTCAGTGAGCCGATGAGAGCCTGAGCTAGCCGAACCCACCCCCTCCACAGCACAGTGCTCCAGTGAGCGCGCGGGGGGAGATGTTTGATCGGCAGTGTTTGATCACTCGGTTCACAGTCATAGAGCTGGCAGGGGGCAGATGCAGCATCATATCGATGCTGCATCCACCTAGGTAAGTATGATTGTGAAAAAAAACAAAACCCCGTACTTCTCTTGTAAGGCATTCTCTCAGAAGTGTAGATCACCCAACTCATGTTTACATCAGAAATGGGAAGGTTGGAAGTAGGGATGAGCCGAACACCCCACGGTTCGGTTCGCATCCAAAACATGCGAATAGACCAAAAGTTCACGCAAACATTCGAACACCGTTAAAGTCTATGAGACTCGGACGTGAGAAATCAAAAGTTCGAATTTTAAGTTATGCAAGTTATTGTCCTAAAAAGTGTTTGGAGATCCGGGTCCATGTACCAATGCAAAAAAAAAGTTTTAAAAACTGCCATTTTTTCAGAAGCAGTGATTTTAATAATGCTTAAAGTGAAACAATAAACGTGAAATATTCCTTTAAATTTTGTACCTGGGGGGTGTCTATAGTATGCCTGTAAAGTGGCGTGTGTTTACCGTACTTATAACTGTCCCTGCACAAAATGTAATTTTTGAAGAAAAAAAAGTCATTTAAAACTATTCGTGGCTTTTAATGAATTGTTGGGTCCCGGCAATACAGATAAAAGTCATTGAAAAAAACGGCTGTATTGCCGGGACCCGACAATTCATTAATAGCTGCGAGTAGTTTTAAATTACTTTTTTTCCTTCAAAAATGAAATTTTGTGCAGGGAACCAAAATTGTAAAAAAAAATGCGTGGGGGTCCCCCCAAAATTCCATTACCAGGCCCTTCAGGTCTGGTATTGATATTAAGGGGAACCCTGCACCAAATTTTAAAAAAAAATGGCGTGGGGGTCCCCCTCAAAATCCATACTAGAGCCTTCAGGTCTGGTATGGTTTTTAAGGGGAACCCTGCACCAAATTTTTTAAAAAAAAGGCGTGGGATTCCCCCAAAGATCCATACCAGACCCTTATCCGAGCACGCAACACATGCCCTCAACATGGGGAGGATGCATTGGGGGTCTGTGACCCTCAAAGCACCTTGTCCCCATGTTGATGGGGACAAGGGCCTCATCCCCACAACCCTTGCCTGGTGGTTGTGGGGTCTGCGGGCGGGGGCTTATCGAAATCTGGAAGCCCCCTTTAACAAAGGGGACCCCCAAATCCTGGCCCCCCTATGTGAATTGATAACGGGTACATTGTACCCCTACCATTTCACAAAAAAAATAGTCAAATTGTTAAAAATCACACAGATACAGCTTGGGACAAGTCCTTTATTAAAAAAATAAAAAATAAAAAAAAGATTCCAGCGATGTAATCTACTCTCGAGCTCAACTCCAGCGATGTAATCCATTCTTGCTATGTGTCCAGCTATGGATGATCTCCACTCTCCAGCGATGATATCCAGCGAGGAACACGCACACGATCCTGACTCCACCGGAGACACCCTGGGAATGACCATCAGAGGAAGGCGGGGTTTCCCTCTGATGCGCGGGTTTCCCGTTGCATCAGAGGGGGGTGGGGTCACCCGTCACATCATTGGGTAACCCTAGGCTGGCGGAGTGTCATTCGTGGGGTTCCTCCGGTGGAGCCAGCATCGTGTTTGTGTATCATCGCTGGACACATCATCGCTGGAGAGTGGAGATCATCCATCGCTGGATACCGAGAATGGATTACAACGCTGGAGATTGAGTGGATTACATCGCTGCCGCTGGAATCTTTTTTTATTTAAAATTTCTTTATTTTTAATCCCAACTGTGTCTGTGTGGTTTTTAACATTTTTGTAAATTTTTTTTGTGAAATGGTAGGGGTACAATGTACCCTGTTACAATTCACATAGGGGGGCTTCCAGATTCCGATAAGCCCCCCGCCCGCAGACCCCCACAACCACCGGGCAAGGGTTGTGGGGATGAGGCCCTTGTCCCCATCAACATGGGGACAAGGTGCTTTGGGGGCATGTGGCCTGGTATGGTTCAGGAGGGAGGGGTGCTCTCTCGTTCCCCCCTCTTTTCCTGCGGCCTGCCAGGTTGCGTGCTCGGATAAGGGTCAGGTATGGATTTTGGGGGAACCCCACGCCATTTTTTTTTATTTGGTGCAGGGTTCCCCTTAATATCCATACCAGACCTGAAGGGGGACCCCTACGCCATTTTTTTCTAATTTGCAGCGAACACCCCAAATTGTTCGCTGTTCGCCGAATGGGCGAACAGCCAATGTTCGAGTCAAACTCATGTTCGACTCGAACATAAAGCTCATCCCTAGTTGGAAGTCTGTCACTGTTGGGAGGGAGAAACAGTGTGGGCTGAGCTGCTGAGAGAATGAGAGTGCTTTTGTTGTGATTTTTGATGTCTTGTTTTAAAGCTTAATAGCTAGTAAAATATGTAAATATTTTATAGTTATTAGCCTGGCCACATTTTTGCTTAAAAAATCAAGGAAATCTGTTAATAAATGTATATAGCGCAAAGTCACCATCCCTGTTTAAATCATGCCTTTTGGAGTCTGGCCCTTTGATTTAGGATGCACTCAAATTCCTTCAAATTGTACCTCATATTTGATATTTGTGACATTCTCCCAGATATGTTGTAATTTCATGGGTCAAACATCTGGATTGTTTCTCGAAAAGACCTTTGGCCATGTTTTGCGTTTCTATGGATTTAGACTGTTTTTTTTTTTACATGTTTTCCTGCTATGCAGTCTCATTTTGTGCAGACTTTTTTTCTAATCTAAACTGGAAATTCAACTGAAATTGATGTTGAATGGAAATTTATCAAATGGCTGGCAGCAGTTAAGCAGCGGCTTGGAGTGAAGTAAATGACTGGGATGTATGCCATGTACTCTACATGTTTTCTCTGTGCCATGCTGCCAATTGTTAGTAACAAATACGGCTACATGACAATGCATACAATGAGTTACAAGGACACGTTCATAGCATGGATAGTATTATACACCTACAGGAGGCATGTAGTTGCTTTTCAGCATACACAATTTACCTGTATGCACTTTTAGTAGGTGGATGTTCTTTGATCCTATTTTGCTTAACTTCTGCAGACGTTCTTAGGAAATATAAAATTATTTAGAAACTACTGAGAATTCTAACAGTTAATCAGAAAATGTCATTGCTTGCTAAGTTGACTAAAATACCTATAAAGAAACAAAATAGAGAAAACCATTGGGTTTAATACAGTACATTCTATCATTCTATCCATTTAATAGAATGAGGTTATAGTATTTTCATAGTCCTTTGTGCGTCGTCCGTTTATTGTTTACAGTGAATGAAATGTTCTCGAACAATAACTAAACCCAAGAATTTTATTTTAATATATTCCCGTTTACCAGTTCTTAGATGTGGTGGCTGCATCTTTTTTTGAGGCTAAAATTTTTTTTAGTAAGAGTAAAAATACCAGTTGATCCTGATGGAAACACAGTGTACTTGTCACTTCCGCTGAGCTGAATTGAAACCAAGTGTTAGAGATAAACAAAGGCAAATGTGTTTATAGCCCAGCCTGGGGGGCAATCATGGCTCCCTCCATAGATGCAGCAGAAGAGTAAGCATAGACCCCCCCCCCCCAGGATAGAAAGTGTGTTATTCTTATGCGGCGTACACACAATCGTTTTTCATGCCATTTTTTAAACCAACGTTTTTCTCGTCGTTTTTTTTCATGTTTCCTCTCAAGCCTGTCTTGCGTACACACGATCATTTTAAAAAAACGTTCAAGCAAAGTGCAGTGACGTACAACACGTACGACGGCACTATAAAGGGGAAGTTCCGTTCGGATGGTGCCACCCTTCATGTTAGTAAAGTTTGTTGAGTGACGATTCGCGCTTTTCAGCCTCCTGCTTTTCAGTCCGTTACAGCGTGACGAATGTGCTATCTCCATTACAAATGCTAGTTTTACCAGAACGTGCGCTCCCGTCTCATACTTGATTCTGAGCATGCGCGTTTTTTTTCACCTCGTCAAAGCATACACACCATCGTTTTTCACGTCGTTAAAAAAAACGACGTGAAAAAATAGAGCATGTTCGAAATTTTTAATGGCCGTTTTTCACGTCGTTAAAAATGCTCTGGAGCATACACACGATCGGTTTTAATGCCCATTTTTAAAAATGGCATTTTTAACAGCATGAAAAACGATCGTGTGTATGGGGCATTAGGATTATCAGTCAATGATAAAGAAAAATTTGTCAGAAAACGAATGCAGCTACTTCATTTAAGGATTGGTAAGCTGTAATGTATTACATTTTTGGTTTAGATGATTTAGTTGACATACAAAGAAATTGATGCCTTAAAGCCCGACTCCAGGAAAAAAATGTATTACAATGTAACACCCTGCAGTCTCTCTTAGCTTTTCATTATTTAGAAAAAAAAATATTTTTAAGCCCTGTTTTACTTATCTAAATCAGCTGTCATGTATTTATCCACAACACCCTGTCATGTACCTTGGCTGGAGGCTGAAGTGATGAGAGGACTTCCCTTTGCGGCTCTAGTCAGTGTGCCTGTGGGAGTGGAGACAGGGGCACAGGGCACAAAGTAGCATGGGACCAGTATCAGATAGCAGGTAGCTGTAGTCTCCAGACTGTAGTCAGCAGCGATGGAGGCACTCCAGAAGAGGGCAGAGCATGGCCTTTGGAAGCTCAGTATGGAGACTACAAGGGTACTCTTTCAGAGGCAGTTAAAGCTATTTGTAAAAATCAAGGAGGTGGTCAAATGGCAAGAATGTAGTCAAAAACCAAGCTGTGGTCATACACAAGGAGCAAGAGTAAACATAGTCAAGCAGCAGGCTGAGATCGGTACCATGAAGACAGCAGAGCGTAGAGAGAGACAAGCCAGGGTCATAGTCTAGAATCTACAAAGCAGGGTTTGGAGCAGGCAAAGTCAGCAAAGGGAGGTCAGATAAAAAGAACAGAAACACAAGTTATGGGGAGTTGAAGAACATCCAGCAATTTGCACACATCAGCTCCTTCTTTAAATAAGCAGCTTGGCACCATTCCTGGGATTGGACATGCGCCCTGATGCATGCTGGTGCTCAAATATGCGCAGACATGTCAGTGCACACTGGTTACTAGCCAGAGTCTGTCTTCTGTCTGTGTGCTGGCATATGCGCACACGCATTAGCTATATAAGTATTAGTTCCCTGACACAATATAAAAAACGTGATGGTGACTGCGCTGTAATGTGTCAGATAAAGTAAAATTGGGGAGGGGAGAGGGAGTGTAAATGAAAAAACGATGGGGATAGGGCAAACACAGGTGAAAAAAAAAAAAAAAAAAAGGGTGAAAGGGAGGGGGAGGGGAAGGGGAAGGGGCAAATGAGGGAAAATAAGAGACAGAGTGAGTAAGTAATCAGCTGGTATTCCGCTAACTAACAGCGATGTGCAATGTGCACAGTGACACAAAAGTACGTGCACTAATAGAGAACTGATCAAAATATAATCAGAACAACAAAAGAAAAAACTATATAACACAGTGAATGGTAGCAGTATAAGTGACATGTACAACCACTATCTAAATAATCAAAATGTACAACACGTGTTAAAAAATTAAATCACTAAAACATATAGTAATCCACAAACATTATCCATAACTGAAAAGGATGGGGTGGATAGGATAAATAGAGTAACACACTCAGTGCATACGTGAATAGGACTGGTACAGAAAAAACAGTCCCAAAAAAAGTCCTGGTAGTGACTTCCCAATGCTTCCAAAAATAACTAATAAGTTTATGGTGAATGGATAATAAATGTGAATAAGTTCCCGTCACCAAATGCTTGGAGAAAGTCCTGTGGCATCCACCCTGTGATCACACCTGGCTTACCTCCCTGTTGGAGGGGGGGCGGTATGCAGCAACTCTCTGTAGTTAGGGAGGGTATCACGTCCTTATGGGCTGGTCTTTATGGCACCGTTAATCATTGGAGTGTATATGAAAAAATACAAACAAACAGCACATCAATAACGCAGCTATGTGAGTGCAGCAAGATGGATCACTGGGGCATAAATTCGCACACTCACTTGTGATGAAGTGAGCGTGGACCTCAATCCAAACGAGCGCCGAGCTCGTGCCAGTGGGAAAAGGGTGTAGCATCTATGGTGCAATCAGTGCATCCCTCAGGTGTCAGCAGCGGCAGTCACAAAGTTGAGATGTACAAAATAAAGGAAGGAAAAATAGTGTGGGTCTGAAACCATGTATGAGCTCTTTAATAAAGCCAAAGGCTACTACATTCAAATTGGTTTTGTATTCCAGTGCATGTCTACGTGAATGCAAAATTTTCTTGGAGCAAGTCAAATGCAGGTCAGAAGGAGATCAAATAATCTTCCTTCCCATGTGTTCATCTTAGCTAAGATGAACACATGGGAAGGAAGATTATTTGATCTCCTTCTGACCTGCATTTGACTTGCTCCAAGAAAATTTTGCATTCACGTAGACATGCACTGGAATACAAAACCAATTTGAATGTAGTAGCCTTTGGCTTTATTAAAGAGCTCATACATGGTTTCAGACCCACACTATTTTTCCTTCCTTTATTTTGTACATCTCAACTTTGTGACTGCCGCTGCTGACACCTGAGGGATGCACTGATTGCACCATAGATGCTACACCCTTTTCCCACTGGCACGAGCTCGGCGCTCGTTTGGATTGAGGTCCACGCTCACTTCATCACAAGTGAGTGTGCGAATTTATGCCCCAGTGATCCATCTTGCTGCACTCACATAGCTGCGTTATTGATGTGCTGTTTGTTTGTATTTTTTCATATACACTCCAATGATTAACGGTGCCATAAAGACCAGCCCATAAGGACGTGATACCCTCCCTAACTACAGAGAGTTGCTGCATACCGCCCCCCCTCCAACAGGGAGGTAAGCCAGGTGTGATCACAGGGTGGATGCCACAGGATTTTCTCCAAGCATTTGGTGACGGGAACTTATTCACATTTATTATCCATTCACCATAAACTTATTAGTTATTTTTGGAAGCATTGGGAAGTCACTACCAGGACTTTTTTTGGGACTGTTTTTTCTGTACCAGTCCTATTCACGTATGCACTGAGTGTGTTACTCTATTTATCCTATCCACCCCATCCTTTTCAGTTATGGATAATGTTTGTGGATTACTATATGTTTTAGTGATTTAATTTTTTAACACGTGTTGTACATTTTGATTATTTAGATAGTGGTTGTACATGTCACTTATACTGCTACCATTCACTGTGTTATATAGTTTTTTCTTTTGTTGTTCTGATTATATTTTGATCAGTTCTCTATTAGTGCACGTACTTTTGTGTCACTGTGCACATTGCACATCGCTGTTAGTTAGCGGAATACCAGCTGATTACTTACTCACTCTGTCTCTTATTTTCCCTCATTTGCCCCTTCCCCTTCCCCTCCCCCTCCCTTTCACCCTTTTTTTTTTTTTTTTTTCACCTGTGTTTGCCCTATCCCCATCGTTTTTTCATTTACACTCCCTCTCCCCTCCCCAATTTTACTTTATCTGACACATTACAGCGCAGTCACCATCACGTTTTTTATACTTTATTGTTCATTTGGACCAGACCCCTCGGTGATTGCTGCAGTATCTCATCCGTCTCCTATCCCTCCCCCTTACCTCCTACCCGTTTCACTACTCAGTTAGCGCAAGGGTTCTTTTTGTTTTATAGTTCCCTGACACAACCCTTTTGGTACCAGAGAATGATGTTTGGAAGGTGCGCAAGTCAGGCAACCACTTATGTTGTGACAATCCTCTCATTGTGACTTCATAGCATGCGTGCTGGAAGACTTCAGGATCCTTTGGGGACTCCTTGAGAATCCTGTGATGTACATTTCTGGCACCTAATGGACAGTAGAAAGTGACATGGTCACTCCAATCAGGACTCTCTCACACTAAAGACCAAAAGAAGTACTCTGTTTTGCAGTTACCGGTAGGGATGAGCTTCGTGTTCGAGTCGAATATACGTTCGACTCGAACATCGGCTGTTCGATCGTTCGACGAAGATCGAACGATTTGGGCCGTTCGCGCCAAATTCGAGTGACGCGAACGGCCCACAATGCACTACGCCATCGCAGTGTCATCCAGGCGCTGTGATTGGCCAAGCATGCACTGTGACCCCGCATGCTTGGCCAATCACAGCGCCGGCAGCGAGGAGAGCAATGATTGGCCACAGGCAGGATGCCTGTGGCCAATTATTGCTGAGGGGGTTTAGTACACGCCCCACACTATAAAAGGCCACCAGCGCGGCGGCCTTGTGTAGTGTGTTCCGGAGCAGGGAAAGAGAAGCATAGGCAGGGACAGTGTCATTATTTTTCCTTTACTAATCCTGGATTCCTTGTGTTTAGGGACAGATAAGGATAGGTAGGGAGAGTGTCAGTGACAGTGTGCTATTCTGTGCTAATCCTTGTTTGTAGGGACAGAGAGGTACAGTGAGGGAAAGTGTCAGTGTGCTATTCTGTTCTAAACCAATCTTGCTGAACCATATTTTCAATCCTTGAGTTTAGGGACAGAGAGGTACAGTGAGGGAAAGTGTCAGTGTGCTATTCTGTTCTAAACCAATTTTGCTGTTCCATATTTTCAATCCTTGAGTTTAGGGACAGAGAAGGACACTCGTGGCAATTTTCAGTGTGCTATTCTGTGCTAAATCTTGTTTGTAGGGAGGGATAGAGTAGGACAGTGAGGGAAAGTGTCAGTGTGCTATTCTGTTCTAAACCAATTTTGCTGTTCCATATTTTCAATCCTTGAGTTTAGGGACAGAGAAGGACACTCATGGCAATTTTCAGTGTGCTATTCTGTGCTAAATCTTGTTTGTAGGGAGGGACAGAGTAGGACAGTGAGGGAAAGTGTCAGTGTGCTATTCTGTTCTAAACCAATTTTGCTGTTCCATATTTCACATCCTTGAGTTTAGGGACAGAGAGGTACAGTGAGTGAAACTGACAGTGTGCTATTCTGTTCTAAACCAATTTTGCTGTTCCATATTTCAAATCCTTGAGTTTAGGGACAGAGAAGGACACTCGTGCAAATTATCAGTGTGCTATTCTGTGCTAAAACTTGTTTGTAGGGAGGGACAGAGTAGGACAGTGAGGGAAAGTGTCAGTGTGCTATTCTGTTCTAAACCAATTTTGCTGTTCCATATTTTCAATCCTTGAGTTTAGGGACAGAGAGGTACAGTGAGTGAAACTGACAGTGTGCTATTCTGTTCTAAACCAATTTTGCTGTTCCATATTTCAAATCCTTGAGTTTAGGGACAGAGAAGGACACTCGTGAAAATTATCAGTGTGCTATTCTGTGCTAAATCTTGTTTGTAGGGAGGGACAGAGTAGGACAGTGAGGGAAAGTGTCAGTGTGCTATTCTGTTCTAAACCAATTTTGCTGTTCCATATTTCAAATCCTTGAGTTTAGGGACAGAGAGGTACAGTGAGTGAAACTGACAGTGTGCTATTCTGTTCTAAACCAATTTTGCTGTTCCATATTTCAAATCCTTGAGTTTAGGGACAGAGAAGGACACTCGTGCAAATTATCAGTGTGCTATTCTGTGCTAAAACTTGTTTGTAGGGAGGGACAGAGTAGGACAGTGAGGGAAAGTGTCAGTGTGCTATTCTGTTCTAAACCAATTTTGCTGTTCCATATTTTCAATCCTTGAGTTTAGGGACAGAGAGGTACAGTGAGTGAAACTGACAGTGTGCTATTCTGTTCTAAACCAATTTTGCTGTTCCATATTTCAAATCCTTGAGTTTAGGGACAGAGAAGGACACTCGTGAAAATTATCAGTGTGCTATTCTGTGCTAAATCTTGTTTGTAGGGAGGGACAGAGTAGGACAGTGAGGGAAAGTGTCAGTGTGCTATTCTGTTCTAAACCAATTTTGCTGTTCCATATTTCAAATCCTTGAGTTTAGGGACAGAGAGGTACAGTGAGTGAAACTGACAGTGTGCTATTCTGTTCTAAACCAATTTTGCTGTTCCATATTTCAAATCCTTGAGTTTAGGGACAGAGAAGGACACTCGTGCAAATTATCAGTGTGCTATTCTGTGCTAAAACTTGTTTGTAGGGAGGGACAGAGTCGGACAGTGAGGGAAAGTGTCAGTGTGCTATTCTGTTCTAAACCAATTTTGCTGAACCATATTTTCAATCCTTGAGTTTAGGGACAGAGAGGTACAGTGAGTGAAACTGACAGTGTGCTATTCTGTTCTAAACCAATTTTGCTGTTCCATATTTCAAATCCTTGAGTTTAGGGACAGAGAAGGACACTCGTGCAAATTATCAGTGTGCTATTCTGTGCTAAATCTTGTTTGTAGGGAGGGACAGAGTAGGACAGTGAGGGAAAGTGTCAGTGTGCTATTCTGTTCTAAACCAATTTTGCTGAACCATATTCCTTGAGTTTAGGGACAGAGAGGTACAGTGAGTGAAACTGACAGTGTGCTATTCTGTTCTAAACCAATTTTGCTGTTCCATATTTCAAATCCTTGAGTTTAGGGACAGAGAAGGACACTCGTGCAAATTATCAGTGTGCTATTCTGTGCTAAAACTTGTTTGTAGGGAGGGACAGAGTAGGACAGTGAGGGAAAGTGTCAGTGTGCTATTCTGTTCTAAACCAATTTTGCTGTTCCATATTTTCAAGCCTTGAGTTTACGGACAGAGAAGGACACTCGTGGCAATTTTCAGTGTGCTATTCTGTGCTAAATCTTGTTTGTAGGGAGGGACAGAGTAGGACAGTGAGGGAAAGTGTCAGTGTGCTATTCTGTTCTAAACCAATTTTGCTGTTCCATATTTCAAATCCTTGAGTTTAGGGACAGAGAGGTACAGTGAGTGAAACTGACAGTGTGCTATTCTGTTCTAAACCAATTTTGCTGTTCCATATTTCAAATCCTTGAGTTTAGGGACAGAGAAGGACACTCGTGCAAATTATCAGTGTGCTATTCTGTGCTAAATCTTGTTTGTAGGGAGGGACAGAGTCGGACAGTGAGGGAAAGTGTCAGTGTGCTATTCTGTTCTAAACCAATTTTGCTGTTCCATATTTTCAATCCTTGAGTTTAGGGACAGAGAAGGACACTCGTGGCAATTTTCAGTCTGCTATTCTGTGCTAAATCTTGTTTGTAGGGAGGGACAGAGTAGGACAGTGAGGGAAAGTGTCAGTGTGCTATTCTGTTCTAAACCAATTTTGCTGAACCATATTTTCAATCCTTGAGTTTAGGGACAGAGAGGTACAGTGAGTGAAACTGACAGTGTGCTATTCTGTTCTAAACCAATTTTGCTGTTCCATATTTCAAATCCTTGAGTTTAGGGACAGAGAGGTACAGTGAGTGAAACTGACAGTGTGCTATTCTGTTCTAAACCAATTTTGCTGTTCCATATTTCAAATCCTTGAGTTTAGGGACAGAGAAGGACACTCGTGCAAATTATCAGTGTGCTATTCTGTGCTAAATCTTGTTTGTAGGGAGGGACATAGTAGGACAGTGAGGGAAAGTGTCAGTGTGCTATTCTGTTCTAAACCAATTTTGCTGAACCATATTTTCAATCCTTGAGTTTAGGGACAGAGAGGTACAGTGAGTGAAACTGACAGTGTGCTATTCTGTTCTAAACCAATTTTGCTGTTCCATATTTCAAATCCTTGAGTTTAGGGACAGAGAAGGACACTCGTGCAAATTATCAGTGTGCTATTCTGTGCTAAATCTTGTTTGTAGGGAGGGACAGAGTAGGACAGTGAGGGAAAGTGTCAGTGTGCTATTCTGTTCTAAACCAATTTTGCTGTTCCATATTTTCAATCCTTGAGTTTAGGGACAGAGAAGGACACTCGTGGCAATTTTCAGTGTGCTATTCTGTGCTAAATCTTGTTTGTAGGGAGGGACAGAGTAGGACAGTGAGGGAAAGTGTCAGTGTGCTATTCTGTTCTAAACCAATTTTGCTGAACCATATTTTCAATCCTTGAGTTTAGGGACAGAGAGGTACAGTGAGTGAAACTGACAGTGT
This sequence comes from Rana muscosa, assembly GCA_029206835.1. Taxonomy (NCBI): domain Eukaryota; kingdom Metazoa; phylum Chordata; class Amphibia; order Anura; family Ranidae; genus Rana; species Rana muscosa. The sequence continues at coordinate 212,544,734 of CM055124.1, read as the reverse complement.
GCTATTCTGTTCTAAACCAATTTTGCTGTTCCATATTTCAAATCCTTGAGTTTAGGGACAGAGAGGTACAGTGAGTGAAACTGACAGTGTGCTATTCTGTTCTAAACCAATTTTGCTGTTCCATATTTCAAATCCTTGAGTTTAGGGACAGAGAAGGACACTCGTGCAAATTATCAGTGTGCTATTCTGTGCTAAATCTTGTTTGTAGGGAGGGACAGAGTAGGACAGTGAGGGAAAGTGTCAGTGTGCTATTCTGTTCTAAACCAATTTTGCTGAACCATATTCCTTGAGTTTAGGGACAGAGAGGTACAGTGAGTGAAACTGACAGTGTGCTATTCTGTTCTAAACCAATTTTGCTGTTCCATATTTCAAATCCTTGAGTTTAGGGACAGAGAAGGACACTCGTGCAAATTGTCAGTGTGCTATTCTGTGCTAAAACTTGTTTGTAGGGAGGGACAGAGTAGGACAGTGAGGGAAAGTGTCAGTGTGCTATTCTGTTCTAAACCAATTTTGCTGTTCCATATTTTCAATCCTTGAGTTTAGGGACAGAGAGGTACAGTGAGTGAAACTGACAGTGTGCTATTCTGTTCTAAACCAATTTTGCTGTTCCATATTTCAAATCCTTGAGTTTAGGGACAGAGAAGGACACTCGTGCAAATTATCAGTGTGCTATTCTGTGCTAAATCTTGTTTGTAGGGAGGGACAGAGTAGGACAGTGAGGGAAAGTGTCAGTGTGCTATTCTGTTCTAAACCAATTTTGCTGTTCCATATTTTCAATCCTTGAGTTTAGGGACAGAGAGGTACAGTGAGTGAAACTGACAGTGTGCTATTCTGTTCTAAACCAATTTTGCTGTTCCATATTTCAAATCCTTGAGTTTAGGGACAGAGAAGGACACTCGTGCAAATTATCAGTGTGCTATTCTGTGCTAAATCTTGTTTGTAGGGAGGGACAGAGTAGGACAGTGAGGGAAAGTGTCAGTGTGCTATTCTGTTCTAAACCAATTTTGCTGAACCATATTCCTTGAGTTTAGGGACAGAGAGGTACAGTGAGTGAAACTGACAGTGTGCTATTCTGTTCTAAACCAATTTTGCTGTTCCATATTTCAAATCCTTGAGTTTAGGGACAGAGAAGGACACTCGTGCAAATTATCAGTGTGCTATTCTGTGCTAAAACTTGTTTGTAGGGAGGGACAGAGTAGGACAGTGAGGGAAAGTGTCAGTGTGCTATTCTGTTCTAAACCAATTTTGCTGTTCCATATTTTCAATCCTTGAGTTTAGGGACAGAGAAGGACACTCGTGGCAATTTTCAGTGTGCTATTCTGTGCTAAATCTTGTTTGTAGGGAGGGACAGAGTAGGACAGTGAGGGAAAGTGTCAGTGTGCTATTCTGTTCTAAACCAATTTTGCTGTTCCATATTTTCAATCCTTGAGTTTAGGGACAGAGAGGTACAGTGAGTGAAACTGACAGTGTGCTATTCTGTTCTAAACCAATTTTGCTGTTCCATATTTCAAATCCTTGAGTTTAGGGACAGAGAAGGACACTCGTGCAAATTATCAGTGTGCTATTCTGTGCTAAATCTTGTTTGTAGGGAGGGACAGAGTAGGACAGTGAGGGAAAGTGTCAGTGTGCTATTCTGTTCTAAACCAATTTTGCTGAACCATATTCCTTGAGTTTAGGGACAGAGAGGTACAGTGAGTGAAACTGACAGTGTGCTATTCTGTTCTAAACCAATTTTGCTGTTCCATATTTCAAATCCTTGAGTTTAGGGACAGAGAAGGACACTCGTGCAAATTATCAGTGTGCTATTCTGTGCTAAATCTTGTTTGTAGGGAGGGACAGAGTAGGACAGTGAGGGAAAGTGTCAGTGTGCTATTCTGTTCTAAACCAATTTTGCTGAACCATATTCCTTGAGTTTAGGGACAGAGAGGTACAGTGAGTGAAACTGACAGTGTGCTATTCTGTTCTAAACCAATTTTGCTGTTCCATATTTCAAATCCTTGAGTTTAGGGACAGAGAAGGACACTCGTGCAAATTATCAGTGTGCTATTCTGTGCTAAAACTTGTTTGTAGGGAGGGACAGAGTAGGACAGTGAGGGAAAGTGTCAGTGTGCTATTCTGTTCTAAACCAATTTTGCTGAACCATATTTTCAATCCTTGAGTTTAGGGACAGAGAGGTACAGTGAGTGAAACTGACAGTGTGCTATTCTGTTCTAAACCAATTTTGCTGTTCCATATTTCAAATCCTTGAGTTTAGGGACAGAGAGGTACAGTGAGTGAAACTGACAGTGTGCTATTCTGTTCTAAACCAATTTTGCTGTTCCATATTTCAAATCCTTGAGTTTAGGGACAGAGAAGGACACTCGTGCAAATTATCAGTGTGCTATTCTGTGCTAAATCTTGTTTGTAGGGAGGGACAGAGTAGGACAGTGAGGGAAAGTGTCAGTGTGCTATTCTGTTCTAAACCAATTTTGCTGAACCATATTTTCAATCCTTGAGTTTAGGGACAGAGAGGTACAGTGAGTGAAACTGACAGTGTGCTATTCTGTTCTAAACCAATTTTGCTGTTCCATATTTCAAATCCTTGAGTTTAGGGACAGAGAAGGACACTCGTGCAAATTATCAGTGTGCTATTCTGTGCTAAATCTTGTTTGTAGGGAGGGACAGAGTAGGACAGTGAGGGAAAGTGTCAGTGTGCTATTCTGTTCTAAACCAATTTTGCTGTTCCATATTTTCAATCCTTGAGTTTAGGGACAGAGAAGGACACTCGTGGCAATTTTCAGTGTGCTATTCTGTGCTAAATCTTGTTTGTAGGGAGGGACAGAGTAGGACAGTGAGGGAAAGTGTCAGTGTGCTATTCTGTTCTAAACCAATTTTGCTGAACCATATTTTCAATCCTTGAGTTTAGGGACAGAGAGGTACAGTGAGTGAAACTGACAGTGTGCTATTCTGTTCTAAACCAATTTTGCTGTTCCATATTTCAAATCCTTGAGTTTAGGGACAGAGAGGTACAGTGAGTGAAACTGACAGTGTGCTATTCTGTTCTAAACCAATTTTGCTGTTCCATATTTCAAATCCTTGAGTTTAGGGACAGAGAAGGACACTCGTGCAAATTATCAGTGTGCTATTCTGTGCTAAATCTTGTTTGTAGGGAGGGACAGAGTAGGACAGTGAGGGAAAGTGTCAGTGTGCTATTCTGTTCTAAACCAATTTTGCTGTTCCATATTTTCAATCCTTGAGTTTAGGGACAGAGAAGGACACTCGTGGCAATTTTCAGTGTGCTATTCTGTGCTAAATCTTGTTTGTAGGGAGGGACAGAGTAGGACAGTGAGGGAAAGTGTCAGTGTGCTATTCTGTTCTAAACCAATTTTGCTGTTCCATATTTCAAATCCTTGAGTTTAGGGACAGAGAGGTACAGTGAGTGAAACTGACAGTGTGCTATTCTGTTCTAAACCAATTTTGCTGTTCCATATTTCAAATCCTTGAGTTTAGGGACAGAGAAGGACACTCGTGCAAATTATCAGTGTGCTATTCTGTGCTACATCTTGTTTGTAGGGAGGGACAGAGTAGGACAGTGAGGGAAAGTGTCAGTGTGCTATTCTGTTCTAAACCAATTTTGCTGTTCCATATTTTCAATCCTTGAGTTTAGGGACAGAGAGGTACAGTGAGTGAAACTGACAGTGTGCTATTCTGTTCTAAACCAATTTTGCTGTTCCATATTTCAAATCCTTGAGTTTAGGGACAGAGAAGGACACTCGTGCAAATTATCAGTGTGCTATTCTGTGCTAAATCTTGTTTGTAGGGAGGGACAAAGTAGGACAGTGAGGGAAAGTGTCAGTGTGCTATTCTGTTCTAAACCAATTTTGCTGAACCATATTCCTTGAGTTTAGGGACAGAGAGGTACAGTGAGTGAAACTGACAGTGTGCTATTCTGTTCTAAACCAATTTTGCTGTTCCATATTTCAAATCCTTGAGTTTAGGGACAGAGAAGGACACTCGTGGCAATTTTCAGTGTGCTATTCTGTGCTAAATCTTGTTTGTAGGGAGGGACAGAGTAGGACAGTGAGGGAAAGTGTCAGTGTGCTATTCTGTTCTAAACCAATTTTGCTGTTCCATATTTCAAATCCTTGAGTTTAGGGACAGAGAGGTACAGTGAGTGAAACTGACAGTGTGCTATTCTGTTCTAAACCTATTTTGCTGTTCCATATTTCAAATCCTTGAGTTTAGGGACAGAGAAGGACACTCGTGCAAATTATCAGTGTGCTATTCTGTGCTAAATCTTGTTTGTAGGGAGGGACAGAGTAGGACAGTGAGGGAAAGTGTCAGTGTGCTATTCTGTTCTAAACCAATTTTGCTGTTCCATATTTTCAATCCTTGAGTTTAGGGACAGAGAAGGACACTCGTGGCAATTTTCAGTGTGCTATTCTGTGCTAAATCTTGTTTGTAGGGAGGGACAGAGTAGGACAGTGAGGGAAAGTGTCAGTGTGCTATTCTGTTCTAAACCAATTTTGCTGAACCATATTTTCAATCCTTGAGTTTAGGGACAGAGAGGTACAGTGAGTGAAACTGACAGTGTGCTATTCTGTTCTAAACCAATTTTGCTGTTCCATATTTCAAATCCTTGAGTTTAGGGACAGAGAGGTACAGTGAGTGAAACTGACAGTGTGCTATTCTGTTCTAAACCAATTTTGCTGTTCCATATTTCAAATCCTTGAGTTTAGGGACAGAGAAGGACACTCGTGCAAATTATCAGTGTGCTATTCTGTGCTAAATCTTGTTTGTAGGGAGGGACAGAGTAGGACAGTGAGGGAAAGTGTCAGTGTGCTATTCTGTTCTAAACCAATTTTGCTGAACCATATTTTCAATCCTTGAGTTTAGGGACAGAGAGGTACAGTGAGTGAAACTGACAGTGTGCTATTCTGTTCTAAACCAATTTTGCTGTTCCATATTTCAAATCCTTGAGTTTAGGGACAGAGAAGGACACTCGTGCAAATTATCAGTGTGCTATTCTGTGCTAAATCTTGTTTGTAGGGAGGGACAGAGTAGGACAGTGAGGGAAAGTGTCAGTGTGCTATTCTGTTCTAAACCAATTTTGCTGAACCATATTTTCAATCCTTGAGTTTAGGGACAGAGAGGTACAGTGAGTGAAACTGACAGTGTGCTATTCTGTTCTAAACCAATTTTGCTGTTCCATATTTCAAATCCTTGAGTTTAGGGACAGAGAAGGACACTCGTGCAAATTATCAGTGTGCTATTCTGTGCTAAAACTTGTTTGTAGGGAGGGACAGAGTAGGACAGTGAGGGAAAGTGTCAGTGTGCTATTCTGTTCTAAACCAATTTTGCTGTTCCATATTTTCAATCCTTGTGTTTAGGGACAGAGAAGGATAGGCAGGGGACAGTGTCAGTGTCATTGTTGCTAAGCCTCCTGCACAGTATACAACTGAAGGTAGCCCTTATTGCTCTTTTTCTCATCTTCCTGCAGGCCATCCATTAAAATGTCTGGAAGGCAAACAAGGAGAGGCAGACAGTCAGGAGGCAAAAAAAGAGGGCAAGCAGGCTCTGTGTCTGGGGGCAACAGTGCTGGTCGTGGACGCGGTGCATTGTCATCAGCACATGGCCATGGGACACGCTTGTCCTTCTTTTCGGCAGCTGGACATGTTGAGCCACATCATGCCGAAGACTTGGTAGAGTGGATGACCAAGCCCACCTCATCCTCCTCATCCTCTCTCACCCAGGCTCAGGGTACTGGCAAAGCAGCTGCCAAAGCGTCCTCTTCTCTGGTCTCATTATCTTCTTTAGTCTATCCTTCCCTAGACCCACCATGTCCTCCTCCTGAGGAGTCCCCCGAACTGTTTGAGCACAGTGTTGGGTACATGCTCCAGGAGGATGCCCAGCGTTTGGAAGGATCTGATGATGATACCCAGCTAGAGGAAGGCAGCAGCGTGAGAGCAGAGAGAGGGGATGCTCAAGAAGGACACCAATCTGGCAGTCATGCTCCAGCAGCTGCAGCATACTGCCAGATTGGCTCCAGTGATGAGGAGGGAGGGGATGATGAGGTCACTGACTCCACGTGGGTGCCTAATAGGAGAGAGGAGGAGGAGGAGGAGGAGGATGAGGAGGAGGCACATCTCCAATGAGGCAGGATGCCCTTGAGTGGCCAGCGTATGGGCAGCACACCGACGGAATCACACCGCAGAGCTCCGCCTGTGCAGGGCGCTGCCTCTGCCCGTCATTCAAAAAGTTCTTTGGTGTGGGCCTTTTTTGAGGCGAGTGCATCAGATCGCACAGCTGCTGTTTGCAACATATGTCTCAAGCGTATATCGCGTGGCCAAAACATCAGCCGCTTGGGCACCACATGCTTGATCAGACATATGTTGACCTGCCATGCAGCTCGTTGGCAAGCCTACCTTAAAGACCCACACCAAAGAACAAAGCTGACCTCTTCTTGCACCGCATCAGCTGGGATCTCCAACCCCACTATACCTTCACTCCTCTCTGAAACCTGCTCTGAGAGGAATGAAGGTGTAGAATTAGGTGTGTCACAGGCAAGTACTTGCGGGCACTCTGCTAGCAGTACACCAACGTCCGATTCTAGCAGGCAAATTTCCCTGCCCCAGCTGCTGGACCGTCAAAAGAAGTTCACTCCCAGCCATCCACATGCCCAGCGGTTGAATGCTAGCTTGGCTAAATTGCTAGCGCTTCAACTGCTGCCTTTTCAGTTGGTAGACTCGGCCCCCTTCCGTGAGTTTGTGCAATGTGCGGTTCCTCAGTGGCAGGTTCCCAAACGCCACTTTTTCGCACGGAAGGCGATTCCGGCTCTCTACAGGCATGTGGAAGGCAATGTCTTGGCCTCGCTGGACAGGGCGGTCAGCGGTAAGGTGCATATTACCGCTGACTCATGGTCCAGCAGGCATGGACAGGGACGTTACCTTTCTTTCACGGCCCATTGGGTCACTCTTTTGGCAGCTGGGAAGGATGCAGGACAAGGTGTAGTAGTGTTGGAGGTTGTTCCACCGCCACGCCTCCAAAATGCTACTACTGGTTGTGACACACCTCTCTCCTCCACCCCCTCCTCTTCTTCTTCCTCCATGGCCTCTTCCTGTGGTTTGTCCTCGGAACCAGCGGTGCTCCGTAGGCGTTCAAGGGGCTACGCAAGTACGCAGGCAAAAAGATGCCATGCCGTGCTTGCGCTGGTGTGTTTGGGGGACAGAAGCCACACTGGGGCAGAGGTCCTGTCTGCTCTGCAGGGGCAGGCCGAGAGGTGGTTGACGCCACGCCAGCTTAAGCCAGGAATGGTGGTTTGCGACAATGGCACCAACCTCCTCTCCGTCCTCCGACAGGGACAACTGACCCATGTGCCCTGTATGGTTCACGTCCTTAACCTGGGCGTGCAGCGGTTCTTGGGCAGGTACCCGGGCTTACAGGATGTCCTGAGGCGGGCCAGGAAAGTCTGTGTGCTTTTTCCGCAGATCTTATAATGCCAGTGCTCGCCTGGCTGAGCTGCAAAAGGAGTTGAACCTGCCCAAGAACCGCCTTATATGTGACATGGCCACCAGGTGGAACTCAACGTTGGCCATGCTGCAGCGGCTGCACACGCAGCAGAGGGCCATCAATGAGTACCTGTGCGACTACGGCACCAGGACAGGGTCAGGGGAGCTCGGGTTTTTTTCACCACGCCAGTGGGGCATGATCAGGGATGCATGCACTGTCCTGGCACCATTTGAGGAGGCCACGAGGATGGTGAGCAGTGACAGTGCATGCATCAGTGACACTGTACCTCTTGTCCACCTGTTGGAGCACACGCTGCGTGGAATAATGGACAGGGCACTTGAGGCAGAACAGAGGCAGGAAGAGGAGGACTTCCTTGCCTCTCAAGGTACCCTTTACCCAGACAGTGTTCCTTCTGTCCCACCCATCGCACAGGAAGAGGAGGAGGAGGAGGAGGAGGATTGTGTCAGCATGGAGGTGGAGGCTGGCACTCAGCATCATCAGCAGCAGTCTTTTAGGGATGATTTACAGTCCCAAGAAACCAGTGGACTTGTACGTGGCTGGGAGGAGGTGGCTGCGGATCATGTCGTCCTTAGTGACCCAGAGGACTCCGGACTGAATGCCTCAGCTAACCTACGCTGCATGGCCTCCCTGATCCTGCAAAGTCTGCGGAAGGATCCTCGTATTCTTCGGATCAAGGAAAGGGACCATTACTGGCTGGCCACTCTCCTTGATCCACGGTACAAGGGTAAGGTTGCGGACCTTATCGTACCGTCGCAGAGGGAGCAGAGGATGAGACAACTCCGGGAGGCCTTGCAGAAAGGTCTGTGCAACGCGTTCCCAGAGACTGGGAGGTTACAAACTCCTGGTCCTGGACAACGAGTTGCTGAGGCTTCGGGCAGTCAAAGAAGGAGCGGTGGGGAAGGTGGCCGTCTGACCGATGCGTTCAGACAATTCTTTAGTCCGCAGCCCCAAAGTATGATCGGTTCCAGCAACCATCGCCAGCGTCTGATATACATGGTCCAGGAATACCTAGGGGCAAGGTCAGACTTGGACACCTTCCCCACCGAAAATCCTCTGGCTTACTGGGTCTTGAGGATGGATCACTGGCCAGAGCTTGCACAGTATGCAATTGAGCTACTGGCCTGTCCTGCATCCAGCGTTCTTTCAGAACGCACATTCAGTGCTGCTGGAGGATTTGTCACGGATCACAGGGTGCGCCTGTCCACCGACTCGGTTGATCGACTGACTTTCATCAAGAGGAACCAGTCTTGGATCACCACCAGCTACCACACACCTGATGCTGATATAACAGACTAACTGATTTTAAAATGTCACATCCCTTCAAGACTGATGCTGATGCTGAGTGCCTGTGCTGTTATGTTGACTGGCTATCCTCCTCCTCCTCCTCAATGATACGATTAATGATGATAGCTTGGAAGATCATTTTGGTTTATGGGTGACGCCACCAGTGGCTAAGGCCCAATTTTTCAGCCCCTGTTTAACAGGGGCGTGTAATTAAAATTTTGGATGCAATACTTTGCAACAGGCCTCATTGCTGTGCTCCAAGTACAGTATCTGTGAGGGGTTGCAGTGTTGTGCCACCAGTGCCTAAGGCCCAATTTTTCAGCCCCTGTTCAACAGGGGCATGCAATTATAATTATTGATCTAATAATTCACAGCAGGGCCCATTGCTGCGCCCACCAAGAGTAACTGTCAGGCCTTACAGTGTTGTGGCACCAGCACCACCATCACCACCACCACCACCACCAAAGGCCCAATTTTTCAGCCCCTGTTCAACAGGGGCATGCAATTATAATTATTGATCGAATAATTCACAGCACGGCCCATTGCTGCGCCCACCAAGAGTAACTGTCAGGCCTTACAGTGTTGTGGCACCAGCACCACCATCACCACCACCACCACCACCACCACCACCACCAAAGGCCCAATTTTTCAGCCCCTATTCAACAGGGGCATGCAATTATAATTATTGATCGAATAATTCACAGCAGGGCCCATTGCTGCGCCCACCAAGAGTAACTGTCAGGCCTTACAGTGTTGTGGCACCAGCACCACCATCAAAGGCCCAATTTTTACTACCACTGATCAACAATTATATGTTATTACAATTCCTGATATAATAGTTGACAGCAGGGCGTTCCAGCACCCACCAAGAGTAACTGTGAGTGCTTACAGTGTTGTGCCAACACCAACACCTAAGGGGCCAATTTCTGCAGAGTATATACGGCAGGTCCCTACTTTCAAACATCAAACTTACAAACGACTCCTACTTGCAAACGGAAGAAGACAACAGGAAGTGAGAGGAAATCTACCCCTTGGAAGGAAAATTCTCTCCTGTAAGAATTAATATGGGAGAAAGGTGTCTCCTCTCTACTGATGCTTTATCACCAATCTTTGTTTCAATAAAAACACCACATTTCAAAAACAGTTGTCATTGGGACGCAAAGTGAGGTGAAATGTTCTGAACAGGGGCACAGACAGCAAAAAAAATGTGACAGGGGTGATAACCGTTCCCTATGTTTTCCAAAAAGCTAAAAAAAAGGAATTTGGCATGGAGCTACACTTAAACAATGCAGCTGTTCAAAATTACAAACAGATTCTACATAAGAACAAACCTACAGTCCCTGTCTTGTATGCACCGCCTGTATACGGCTGTTCAGAGTATATAGGGCCTTTTTTAGTTTGTGTGCGGGGTTCCCCTTAATATCCATACAAGACCCAAAGGGGCTGGTAATGGGCTGGGGTAGGGGGGGGGGGGGGTTGATGGGGTATCTATGCCATTTTTCCTAAAGATTTTCATCCATATTACCGGGACCAGACATTGCATTAAAGCCGCAAGCAGTTTTAAATGGCTTTTTTTCCTTTAGAAATGTTATTTTGTGCAGGGACAGTTCTAAACACGGGAAACACGTGGCACTTCACAGGCATACTTTAGACACCCCCCAGGTACAATATTTAAAGGAATATTTGACTTTTTTTTTTTCACTTTATGCATCATTAAAATGACTGCTTCCGGAAAACGTCCGTTTTTAAAACTTCTTTTTGCATTGATACATGTCCCCTGGTGCAGAACCCGGGTTCCCAAACTCTGTTTCGGACAATAACATGGATAATAGTCGTTATAATTAGCACTTTAGAATCCGAACGTTCGCATCCATTGTATTTAATAGGGTTCTAATGTTCGTGCGAACTTTCGGTCCGTTCGCGGGTTCTGGTGCGAACCGAACCCGGGGGTGTTCGGCTCATCACTAGTTACCGGTTTCAGCTATGAATTAAATGCTTTGGTTTGGTCTTTCCTGCCACCTTCTCCTTACTTTTCTGATGGAAAACCTCTAAGATCTTTAGTGAGCTCAACACTGGTAGTTTTTGTTTCAGGCAGTGATGCACTGCCTAAGCCCCCCTTCACAAGGTTCTCTTATGTATATTTAATCCCTTATACTCACCACTTCTGTGTCAGGATCTGCTTTGCTGAAAACCAATTTTATTGCTCCAAAAGATACCAGTGGTGGGATTATTGTTCTAAAATCTACAGTTTTGGGTTACCACAAGAAAAAAAAGATGCTAAACATGTAGGTGTCAATATGCTAGATGTGTACTGTAGATATCAATGTATGTGGGCCATCCTTTGGGCCTTATAGGAGTTAGTAGTTGTGACGGATCTCGGATACCCCAGGTGGGCACATCCGCCAGACCTGTGTCTCCTGTCCTCCAAACGCACCCGCAGCCTGCAGATTCGCCATAACCAGCCCTTAACCCCTCAATCACGAGACAAGCCACACAGGTTTTGAGGGTTAAACATGCAGAGCATCAACTCTTTATTAAATACAAAACATACACTTTTACACACAGTTAGGGACACTCCCCTTAGCCTTGTCATAGAGGGGGGGTAGGGGACAATGAAGAACCAATGGGAACTAAACACTTGTACATTGAAACAGAGACTACAGTTAAACATAAAGGGATTATGGTAAGCAGGCAGCCCCTCAATACACATCCCCTGCAGAGAGATGTCTCCAGTCCAGACCATTGTCTACGTGCCCTGAACAAACACAATAAAACACAGCAACAAAAGGGGGGGATGGGGGAGAAGGAATGTAGCATTACATTACATTATCTCATTGCCAGCTTGTCCCCAAGTCTCTCAGTCTCTTCTGGGCCATAATCTGTGGGTAAGAGGCCAGCCCACAGTCCCTTCCAAAACAAACAGTGACAGTGGGTTCTGTCACAGTAGTGTTGGGCGAATGGTTCGGCCCGAGCATTATATCACATTGGCTGTTCGCCCATTTGAGGAACACCCGAATTATCGGGGGGTTCGACCATCTGTTCGGCCTGCGGAACGACCACAATGCACTGCGCCGCTGCAAAGTGCATTGAAAGCCCTGATTGGCTGAAGCAATGAAAGTTTTGCCCAATCAAGGCACATAGTACTGTCAGAGCCATGATTGGACACTGTAATGATGACTCTATCTAATCATGGCCCATTACTCTTAGTTCCACCCCACACTATAAAAATATTCTTCCCATAGCGACCATTTGCAGTGTGATATTGGTGTGGAGAGAGATAGAACAGGGTTCTGTTCAGTGCTACTAGCGAGTTAGTGTGCTATAGTGGGCTATTGTGATTCTATTGTGAATGTAAAGTATTAGTTTAGTGTGAATCTAGTGATAGTGCAGTGTGAGTGTAGTGCGACTGTTCATTTTTACTTTAGTGTCATTTTATTAAACAATTAAACACAGCAACAAGAGGGGGGGGGAGAGGGGATGTAGCATTACATTACATTATCTCAATGCCAGCTTGTCCCCAAGTCTCTCAGTCTCTTCTGGGCCATAATCTGTGGGTAAGAGGCCAGCCCACAGTCCCTTCCAAAACACACAGTGACAGTGGGTTCTGTCACATTTCTCCCCTTTTAAAAACAGACTAACCAGGTTCCTGACCCTCAACTGGTCTGGACCTGCGTTAGTCACAAACTTCCACCCCAGGCAAACAGGAAAAGGAAAAGTACGACTCTGGCGATGGGGAGCAAAACCGCACATACAGTCTCCTGTGCATAAAAACATCCGCTGCAGAGTGGGAACAGCTGTCCGCACTCCCGTGGTCCGGGGCTGGGTTGCAGATATTGGGTGGAACTGAATAATCCTCTGCCGATTCCAGCGCTTCAGCTGGTAGAGAGCGTAGGCTGGTAGTGCTATGCATTTGTGGAGGAAAAGGTACTTGCTTTTCTCCTGGTGTAGTTACCAGCCGCTGAGGAGGTATCTTGCAGGGACTATCTCCCAGAATCTCCATCTCTTTTTCTGATGCTGGGCAGAGGCCAACAGCGCTCTGCCACGTATCCAGCGCTTCTGCTAGGGGGACATATACAACGGTAGAGTTCAGCCGCTGGAGAGGGGGAAGGGTTTTCTCCCCTCCTGGTTCTGTGACCAGCTGCTGAGGTGACTTCTGACAGGGGCTGTCTCCCAAACCCTCCAAAAACATACTGAGGGCTGGGCAGGGGCTAGCGGCACTCTGCCATGCAGCCAGCGCTTCTGCTGGGGGGATAACACTGGGGTAGTGTCCAAGTGCTGGGGAAACAGCTCACTGAGGTCATCCCTCGGACTCCCTGGATCCAACTCTGAGGGTGTGCAGAAGCCAGCGGCACTTTGCCCGCAGCCAGCGCTTCTGCTGGGGGATAAACACTGGGGTAGTGTCCAAGTGCTGGGGAAACAGCTCACTGAGGTCATCCCTCGGACTCCCTGGATCTAACTTTGAGGGTGGGAAGAGGCCAGTGGCACTCTGCCCCATAGCCAGCGCTTCTGCTGGGGGGATGAACATTGGGGTAGTGTCCAATTGCTGGGGAGGGAGAATTGCTTCCTCCACTCCCGGTGGGGATATCTGCTGTTGGGGAAATGGCTCACGAAGATCATCTCTCAGACTCTCCGGATCCAACTCTTTTTCTAATGCTGGGCAGAGGCCAGCGGCACTTTGCCCTGTAGCCAGCACTTCTGCTGGGGCACCGGATGCGATACTCTGGCCTTGCTGCTGATCACCATTTACCAGCCTTCCAGCACCCATCTCAACTCCCCCTTCTGAGACCTTTATGCTATTAGCTTGTCTCACTGCCTGGGGAACCTTCAGTGCATTCCGTCATTCTAGCACTCGCAGTGCCCTCTGAATCATCGCCGCTTCTTCCATTGCGGTTAGGACGGGAAAACATAGGGGCACCCCTGGCCCCATTTGCTCTGCATTTTCGTGACTGTCCACTATTTCTCCCGGACAGTCCCAAGCAACGGGAGCCATACAAGGCTGCTGATCACTGTCAAACAGCTGCTTGTAGGCAATCTCGAGCTCCCATTCCTGCTCAACCAGGAACTCCAATTCCTCCATGTCACACGCCTCTTCAGGGAGGTGAAGCACCTCATCACTCCCAAAGTCTGGGTCTCCGTACCTTTTTTGATGGAGCAGCCCCACGCAGCTGTAGCCAACGCCTTCTGTCGGGCTGCCATCTGCTGTACCTGGCCACAGTTGAGCCGCAAACCACCGGTGGGCTCTGTAGCTGGTGCCCAGCCTCATCTCCTCCTGGACCAATCTTCCGAGCTCCGTCTTCCACTCATCTTGCGGTCATTCCCTCAGGAACACCTCTCGCGCACGGTACTGCATCCAGTACATCTCTGTGGAGGAGGGAAGGATCTTCCCCTGATGGTGCCGCTCGTGGCTTAGCGTTTCATGCCAGAGTTGCGGGCGGATCACATGCCCCCAGCCGAGCATGGTGTGCTCCGTCGCTGGTCCCCGATGTTGCTTCCACATGCCTTGCAGCCTCCTCCCGAACTCCGCTCTCATGCTGGCCGGTCCCCGTATCGCTCCTCGGTGGCTGCCCAGATCTTGAATCCTGGTGATGGTTTGGATGGCCCGGACTGCAGAAGACATCCCACTGCTGCCACCACTGTGACGGATCTCGGATACCCCAGGTGGGCACATCCGCCAGACCTGTGTCTACTGTCCTCCAAACGCACCCGCAGCCTGCAGATTCGCCATAATCAGCCCTTAACCCCTCAATCACGAGACAAGCCACACAGGTGTTGAGGGTTAAACATGCCGAGCATCAACTCTTTATTAAATACAAAACATACACTTTTACACACAGTTAGGGACACTCCCCTTAGCCTTGTCATAGAGGGGGGTAGGGGACAAGGAAGAACCAATGGGAACTGAACACTTGTACATTGAAACAGAGACTACAGTTAAACATAAAGGGATTATGGTAAGCAGGCAGCCCCTCAATACACATCCCCTGCAGAGAGATGTCTCCAGTCCAGACCATTGTCTACGTGCCCTGAACAAACACAATAAAACACAGCAACAAGAGGGGGGGATGGGGGAGAAGGGATGTAGCATTACATTACATTATCTCATTGCCAGCTTGTCCCCAAGTCTCTCAGTCTCTTCTGGGCCATAATCTGTGGGTAAGAGGCCAGCCCACAGTCCCTTCCAAAACAAACAGTGACAGTGGGTTCTGTCACAGTAGTGTTGGGCGAATGGTTCAGCCCGAGCATTATATCACATTGGCTGTTCGCCCATTTGAGGAACACCCGAATTATCGGGGGGTTCGACCATCTGTTCGGCCTGCGGAACGACCACAATGCACTGCGCCGCTGCAAAGTGCATTGAAAGCCCTGATTGGCTGAAGCAATGAAAGTTTTGCCCAATCAAGGCACATAGTACTGTCAGAGCCATGATTGGACACTGTAATGATGACTCTATCTAATCATGGCTCATTACTCTTAGTTCCACCCCACACTATAAAAATATTCTTCCCATAGCGACCATTTGCAGTGTGATATTGGTGTGGAGAGAGATAGAACAGGGTTCTCTTCAGTGCTACTAGCGAGTTAGTGTGCTATAGTGGGCTATTGTGATTCTATCGTGAATGTAAAGTATTAGTTTAGTGTGAATCTAGTGATAGTGCAGTGTGAGTGTAGTGCGACTGTTCATTTTTACTTTAGTGTCATTTTATTTTGTCAGGGCAGGTTTCCTGCAGTATAATTTCAGTGCTTTGCTGCACATTTACCACAGTATATTGCAGTGCATTAATGCACGTTTAATGCAGTATATTTCAGTGTGTTGGTGCACGTTTAACGCAGTACATTTTAGTGCGCTATTGAACGTTTACCGCAGTATATTGCAGTGCATCAGTGCAGTTTTACTGCAGTATATTGTAGTATGTCAGTAAAGTGTGTCTGTGTAGTGAGTACTCAAGTTAAAGTGCACCAAACACCACTTTCCATTGATTAAAGTGCATCCACGTACACATATCCCCATCTTTATTACATTTTGTTAATAAGCCCCCCATCATGTCTGGGAGGCCAACGAGGAGAGGCAGATGTTCCCATGGCACTGTGAGGGAGCCAGCAGCATCTGTGTTCACAGGCAAAGGTGGATGTGGTCCGTCCTAAGGCAGGGCATCATTTCCTCTGTTTAGTGATGTTGCCCAGGTTATCTAGCCACAGCATGCAGAGGAGGTGGTGGACTGGCTTACTAAACCATCCTCATACTCCTCATCTAATCAGAGACTAGTGTGCAGTCCACTGTAGCTGCCAGAGTGGCTTATTCTGCCTCCTTGTCCACAGCTACTCCTGCCATAGCCCCAGAATCAGGCATGGAGGAGTCAGCTTGGGTGCCTGGATAGAGTTGAGGAGGAAAGTGAGGGTGAGGCACAACCCCAACAAAACAACCCCAACAAGGCAGCCATCATGGAAGAGTAGAGAGCAGCCATCCTATTCGACCAGATTGTGGAGCTGTTATCTCCCAGCCCACTTCCCACAGCTCAGCTGTCTGGGCTTTTTTTAGCACATGTGCAGCCGATAGCACTGTTGCAATGTGCAAACTTTGCCTCAAAAATATCAAGTGTGGCAAAAACACCAGCCATTTGGGTACCACATGCTTGACAAGGAATTTAACCTCCCACCACTCAGCTCCTTAGCAAGAGCACCTGAAAGCCACACAATGTGGCTTTCTGCTCCTCCTCACTCCTCAACTTTCTGATCTACCTCATGACCTCTCAGCAGCCTCCACTAATAGGGATGATGGTATAACAAAGGGTGTCACAGGTCCTTGCAGCACGTCTGCCAGTAGCACACTACCAACTGTAGACTATAGCAGGCAAATGTTTCTTATCTGCCCCATCTGCTGCAGCGGCAAAAAAAATACAGTCACTGCCACCCACATGCCCAGCATCTAAATTCAAGCTTGTCAAAGCTGCTGGCTTTACAATTCCTGCCTTTCTGTCTGGTGGATTCTGCCCCTTTCTATGATTTTGCAGAATGTGCTGTACCACAATAGCAAGTTCCCAGTCGTTATTTCTTTTTACGTAAGGCCATTTCAGCTCTGTACCAACACATGGAAAGCAATGTTGTGCCATCATTGGGCAAGCCAGTCAGCAGCACGGTCCATGTTACTGCTGACACGTGGTCCAGCAAGCATGGTCAGGGATGTTATATTTCATTCACAGCACACTGGGAAACTCTGCTTGCAACTCAGAAGGATGCAAGACAGGGCTCAGTGCTGCAGCTTGTTGTGCCGTCATGTCTCCATACAGCTAGTGGTGATGATGCAAGATTTGTCAGCTCCACCCCCTCCTCCTCCCCATGCCCTCCTCTGCTGAATTGTCCTATGAACCACCATTACCCCCTAAGCATTCAATAGTCTATTCAATGTGTTAGGCCAAAAGGTGCCATGCAGTGCTTCAGCTGGTCTGTGTAGGGGACATGAGCCACACCGGAGCAGAGATGCTTGCAGCTCGTCAGGGGCAGGTCCAGAGGTGGTTCACACCATGCCAGCTGGTGCCAGGAATGGTGGTGTGCAATAATGGCACAAACCTCCTGTCCGACCTTAGACAGGGAAAGTTGACACATGTGCCATGCCAGGCACATGTTCTAAATTTGGTGGTGCAGCATTTTTTTAAGCAGGTACCCAGGGTTGGAAGATTTTCTGAAAGCAGGCTAGAAGAGTCCGTAGCCATTTCAGGCAGTCATACACAGCCAGTGCTCGCTTGGCTGAAATTCAGCAGGAATTCCATCTGCCCGCAAACTGCCTGATTTATGACATGCCCACCAGGTGGAACTCGACTTTGGCAATGCTGCAGCAGCCGTCAATGAGTACTTGTGTGAATATGGCACAACGACAGGCTCAGCCCGGCTTGGCTTTTCTTCCCCACGCCAATGGCTGCTAATAAAGGATGCATGCACTGTGCTGTCACCATTTGAGGAGGTGACCAGGATGGTAAGCCGTAACAATGCATGCATCATTGACACAATCCCTATTGTGTTCCTGCTGGATCAGACTCTGCATGGCATTATGGACAGGGCACTCAAGGCAGAGCAGTGGGAGGAAGAGGAGGACTTCCTTTCTTCTCAAGGCCTGCTTTATGCAGACACCATTTTTGCGACTTTACACAAAACACAAGAGGAGAGGGAGGAGGAGGATTCTGGAGGCATTGAAGCAGAGGAAGACATTTGTCAACCCTTAACAGATGGTTTTCCATCCCTTGGAAGTAGTGATGAGCCGAACACCCCCGGGTTCGGTTCGCACCAGAACCCGCGAACGGACCGAAAGTTCGCACGAACATTAGAACCCTATTAAATACAATGGATGCGAACGTTCGGATTCTAAAGTGCTAATTATAACGACTATTATCCATGTTATTGTCCGAAACAGAGTTTGGGAACTGTCCCTGCACAAAATAACATTTCTAAAGGGAAAAAAGTCATTTAAAACTGCTTGCGGCTTTAATGCAATGTGTGGTCCCGGTAATATGGATGAAAATCTTTAGGAAAAATGGCATAGCTACCCCATCAACCCCCCCCCCCTACCCCAGCCCATTACCAGCCCCTTTGGGTCTTGTATGGATATTAAGGGGAACCCCGCACACAAAATAAAAAAGGACCTATATACTCTGAACAGCCGTATACAGGCAGTGCATACAAGACAGGGACTGTAGGTTTGTTCTTATGTAGAATCTGTTTATAATTTTGAACAGCTGCATTGTTTAAGTGGAGCTCCATGGCAAATTCCTTTTTTTTAGTTTTTTGTAAAACATAGGGAACGGTTATCACCCCTGTCACATTTTTTTTGCTGTCTGTGCCCCTGTTCAGAACATTTCACCTCACTTTGCGTCCCAATGACAACTGTTTTTGAAATGTGGTGTTTTTATTGAAACAAGGATTGGTGATAAAGCATCAGTAGAGAGGAGACACCTTTCTCCCATATTAATTCTTACAGGAGAGAATTTTCCTTCCAAGGGGTAGATTTCCTCTCACTTCCTGTTGTCTTCTTCCGTTTGCAAGTAGTAGTCGTTTGTAAGTTGGATGTTTGAAAGTAGGGACCTGCCGTATATACTCTGCAGAAATTGGCCCCTTAGGTGTTGGTGTTGGCACAACACTGTAAGCACTCACAGTTACTCTTGGTGGGTGCTGGAACGCCCTGCTGTCAACTATTATATCAGGAATTGTAATAACATATAATTGTTGAACAGTGGTAGTAAAAATTGGGCCTTTGATGGTGGTGCTGGTGCCACAACACTGTAAGGCCTGACAGTTACTCTTGGTGGGCGCAGCAATGGGCCCTGCTGTGAATTATTAGATCAATAATTATAATTGCATGCCCCTGTTGAACAGGGGCTGAAAAATTGGGCCTTTGGTGGTGGTGGTGGTGGTGATGGTGGTGGTGGTGTTGACACAACATTGTAAGGCCTGACAGTTACTCTTGGTGGGCGCAGCAATGGGCCCTGCTGTGAATTATTAGATCAATAATTATAATTGCATGCCCCTGTTGAACAGGGGCTGAAAAATTGGGCCTTAGGCACTGGTGGCACAACACTGCAACCCCTCACAGATACTGTACTTAGAGCACAGCAATGAGCCCTGTTGCAAAGTATTGCATCAAAAATTGTAATTACACGCCCCTGTTAAACAGGGGCTGAAAAATTGGGCCTTAGCCACTGGTGGCGGCACCCATAAACCAAAATGATCTTCCAAGCTATCATCATTAATCGGATCATTGAGGAGGAGGAGGAGGATAGCCAGTCAACATAACAGCACAGGCACTCAGCATCAGCATCAGTCTTGAAGGGATGTGACATTTTAAAATCAATTAGTCTGTTATATCAGCATCAGGTGTGTGGTAGCTGGTGGTGATCCAAGACTGGTTCATCTTGATGAAAGTCAGTCGATCAACCGAGTCGGTGGACAGGCGCACCCTGTGATCCGTGACAAATCCTCCAGCAGCACTGAATGTGCGTTCTGAAAGAACGCTGGATGCAGGACAGGCCAGTAGCTCAATTGCATACTGTGCAAGCTCTGGCCAGTGATCCATCCTCAAGACCCAGTAAGCCAGAGGATTTTCGGTGGGGAAGGTGTCCAAGTCTGACCTTGCCCCTAGGTATTCCTGCACCATGTATATCAGACGCTGGCGATGGTTGCTGGAACCGATCATACTTTGGGGCTGCGGACTAAAGAATTGTCTGAACGCATCGGTCAGACGGCCACCTTCCCCACCGCTCCTTCTTTGACTGCCCGAAGCCTCAGCAACTCGTTGTCCAGGACCAGGAGTTTGTAACCTCCCAGTCTCTGGGAGCGCGTTGCACAGACCTTTCTGCAAGGCCTCCCGGAGTTGTCTCATCCTCTGCTCCCTCTGCGACGGTAACATAAGGTCCGCAACCTTACCCTTGTACCGTGGATCAAGGAGAGTGGCCAGCCAGTAATGGTCCCTCTCCTTGATCCGAAGAATACGAGGATCCTTCCACAGACTTTGCAGGATCAGGGAGGCCATGCAGCGTAAGTTAGCTGAGGCATTCAGTCCGGAGTCCTCTGGGTCACTAAGGACGACATGATCCGCAGCCACCTCCTCCCAGCCACGTACAAGGCCACTGGTTTCTTGGGACTGTAAATAATCCCTAAAAGACTGCTGCTGATGATGCTGAGTGCCAGCCTCCACCTCCATGCTGACACAATCCTCCTCCTCCTCCTCCTCCTCTTCCTGTGCGATGGGTGGGACAGAAGGAACACTGTCTGGGTAAAGGGGGCCTTGAGAGGCAAGGAAGTCCTCCTCTTCCTGCCTCTGTTCTGCCTCAAGTGCCCTGTCCATTATTCCACGCAGCGTGTGCTCCAACAGGTGGACAAGAGGTACAGTGTCACTGATGCATGCACTGTCACTGCTCACCATCCTCGTGGCCTCCTCAAATGGTGCCAGGACAGTGCATGCATCAGCTGATCATGCCCCACTGGCGTGGTGAAAAAAAGCCGAGCTCCCCTGACCCTGTCCTGGTGCCGTAGTCGCACAGGTACTCATTAATGGCCCTCTGCTGCGTGTGCAGCCGCTGCAGCATGGCCAACGTTGAGTTCCACCTGGTGGGCATGTCACATATAAGGCGGTTCTTGGGCAGGTTCAACTCCTTTTGAAGCTTAGCCAGGCGAGCACTGGCATTATAAGATCTGCGGAAATGCACACAGACTTTCCTGGCCTGCCTCAGGACATCCTGTAAGCCCGGGTACCTGCCCAAGAACCGCTGCACCACCAGGTTAAGGACGTGAGCCATACAGGGCACATGGGTCAGTTGTCCCTGTCGGAGGGCGGAGAGGAGGTTGGTGCCATTGTCGCAAACCACCATTCCTGGCTTAAGCTGGCGTGGCGTCAACCACCTCTCGGCCTGCCCCTGCAGAGCAGACAGGACCTCTGCCCCAGTGTGGCTCCTGTCCCCCAAACACACCAGCGCAAGCACGGCATGGCATCTTTTTTGCCTGCGTACTTGCGTAGCCCCTTGAATGCCTACGGAGCACCGCTGGTTCCGAGGACAAACCACAGGAAGAGGCCATGGAGGAAGAAGAAGAGGAGGGGGTGGAGGAGAGAGGTGTGTCACAACCAGTAGTAGCATTTTGGAGGCGTGGCGGTGGAACAACCTCCAACACTACTGCACCTTGTCCTGCATCCTTCCCAGCTGACAAAAGAGTGACCCAATGGGCCGTGAAAGAAAGGTAACGTCCCTGTCCATGCCTGCTGGACCATGAGTCAGCGGTAATATGCACCTTACCGCTGACCGCCCTGTCCAGCGAGGCCAAGACATTGCCTTCCACATGCCTGTAGAGAGCCGGAATAGCCTTCCGTGCGAAAAAGTGTCGTTTCTGAACCTGCCACTGAGGAACCGCACATTGCACAAACTCACGGAAGGGGGCCGAGTCTACCAATTGAAAAGGCAGCAGTTGAAGCGCTAGCAATTTAGCCAAGCTAGCATTCAACCGCTGGGCATGTGGATGGCTGGGAGTGAACTTCTTTCGACGGTCCAGCAGCTGGGGCAGGGAAATTTGCCTGCTAGAATCGGACGTTGGTGTACTGCTAGCAGAGTGCCCGCAAGTACTTGCCTGTGACACACCTAATTCTACACCTTCATTCCTCTCAGAGCAGGTTTCAGAGAGGAGTGAAGGTATAGTGGGGTTGGAGATCCCAGCTGATGCGGTGCAAGAAGAGGTCAGCTTTGTTCTTTGGTGTGGGTCTTTAAGGTAGGCTTGCCAACGAGCTGCATGGCAGGTCAACATATGTCTGATCAAGCATGTGGTGCCCAAGCGGCTGATGTTTTGGCCACGCGATATACGCTTGAGACATATGTTGCAAACAGCAGCTGTGCGATCTGATGCACTCGCCTCAAAAAAGGCCCACACCAAAGAACTTTTTGCATGACGGGCAGAGGCAGCGCCCTGCACAGGCGGAGCTCTGCGGTGTGATTCCGTCGGTGTGCTGCCCATACGCTGGCCACTCAAGGGCATCCTGCCTCGTTGGAGATGTGCCTCCTCCTCATCCTCCTCCTCCTCCTCTCTCCTATTAGGCACCCACGTGGAGTCAGTGACCTCATCATCCCCTCCCTCCTCATCACTGGAGCCAATCTGGCAATATGCTGCAGCTGCTGGAGCATGACTGCCAGATTGGTGTCCTTCTTGAGCATCCCCTCTCTCTGCTCTCACGCTGCTGCCTTCCTCTAGCTGGGTATCATCATCAGATCCTTCCAAACGCTGGGCATCCTCCTGGAGCATGTACCCAACACTGTGCTCAAACAGTTCGGGGGACTCCTCAGGAGGAGGGCATGGTGGGTCTAGGGAAGGATTGACTAATGAAGATAATGATACCAGAGAAGAGGACGCTTTGGCAGCTGCTTTGCCAGTACCCCGAGCCTGGGTGAGAGAGGATGAGGAGGATGAGGTGGGCTTGGTCATCCACTCTACCAAGTCTTCGGCATGATGTGGCTCAACATGTCCAGCTGCCGAAAACAAGGACAAGCGTGTCCCATGGCCATGTGCTGATGACAATGCACCGCGTACACGACCAGCACTGTTGCCCCCAGACACAGAGCCTGCTTGCCCTCTTTTTTTGCCTCCTGACTGTCTGCCTCTCCTTGGTTGCCTTCCAGACATTTTAATGGATGGCCTGCAGGGAGATGGGAAAAACAGCAATAAGGGCTACCTTCAGGTGTATACTGTGCAGGAGGCTTAGCAACAATGACACTGACACTGTCCCCTGCCTATCCTTCTCTGTCCCTAAACACAAGGATTGAAAATATGGTTCAGCAAAATAGTTTTAGAACAGAATAGCACACTGACACTTTCCCTCACTGTCCTACTCTGTCCCTCCCTACAAACAAGATTTAGCACAGAATAGCACACTGATAATTTCTACGAGTGTCCTTCTCTGTCCCTAAACTCAAGGATTGAAAATATGGAACAGCAAAATTGGTTTAGAACAGAATAGCACACTGTCAGTTTCACTCACTGTACCTCTCTGTCCCTCAACTCAAGGATTGAAAATATGGAACAGCAAAATTGGTTTAGAACAGAATAGCACACTGTCAGTTTCACTCACTGTACCTCTCTGTCCCTCAACTCAAGGATTGAAAATATGGAACAGCAAATTTGGTTTAGAACAGAATAGCACACTGTCAGTTTCACTCACTGTACCTCTCTGTCCCTCAACTCAAGGATTGAAAATATGGAACAGCAAATTTGGTTTAGAACAGAATAGCACACTGTCAGTTTCACTCACTGTACCTCTCTGTCCCTTAAAGGAGCACTAAAGCTTCCCTTTTTTTTGCTTAAAAATAACAAACATGTTATACTTACCTCCACTGTGCAGCTCGTTTTGCACACAGTGGCCCCGATCCTGGTCTTCTGGGGTCCCTCGGCGGCTGTTTCAGCTCCTCCCCGCAGGGACTCCACACCTTAATGCGAGTGAGCTCGCATGGTGTGGAGTGATTGCGGGCGCGCTCCCGTGATACAGCGGCGGCCATAGCCGCCGACTGTATCACTCGGCCCCGCCCCCCGCGTGCCGCGTCATTGGATGTGATTGACAGCAGCGCCAGCCAATGGCTGCGCTGCTTTCAATCCATCCAGTGTAGCCAATCGTCGGCCTGGCTGAAAAACGAAGAGGATGACGGGGACGAGCATGGGACTTTCGAGGGGCCAGGTAAGAAAAACGGGGGCTCGGGGGGGGGGCGGTATTGTCGAATGTTTTTTCACCTTAATGCATAGGATGCATTAAGGTGAAAAAACATGTAACTTTACTACTCCTTTAACTCAAGGATTGAAAATATGGAACAGCAAAATTGGTTTAGAACAGAATAGCACACTGTCAGTTTCACTCACTGTACCTCTCTGTCCCTCAACTCAAGGATTGAAAATATGGTTCAGCAAAATAGTTTTAGAACAGAATAGCACACTGACACTTTCCCTCACTGTACCTCTCTGTCCCTCAACTCAAGGATTGAAAATATGGAACAGCAAATTTGGTTTAAAACAGAACAGCACACTGTCAGTTTCACTCACTGTACCTCTCTGTCCCTCAACTCAAGGATTGAAAATATGGAACAGCAAAATTGGTTTAGAAAAGAATAGCACACTGTCAGTTTCACTCACTGTACCTCTCTGTCCCTCAACTCAAGGATTGAAAATATGGTTCAGCAAAATTGGTTTAGAACAGAATAGCACACTGTCAGTTTCACTCACTGTACCTCTCTGTCCCTCAACTCAAGGATTGAAAATATGGTTCAGCAAAATAGTTTTAGAACAGAATAGCACACTGACACTTTCCCTCACTGTACCTCTCCGTCCCTCAACTCAAGGATTGAAAATATGGAACAGCAAATTTGGTTTAGAACAGAACAGCACACTGTCAGTTTCACTCACTGTACCTCTCTGTCCCTCAACTCAAGGATTGAAAATATGGAACAGCAAAATTGGTTTAGAAAAGAATAGCACACTGTCAGTTTCACTCACTGTACCTCTCTGTCCCTCAACTCAAGGATTGAAAATATGGTTCAGCAAAATAGTTTTAGAACAGAATAGCACACTGACACTTTCCCTCACTGTCCTACTCTGTCCCTCCCTACAAACAAGATTTAGCACAGAATAGCACACTGATAATTTCTACGAGTGTCCTTCTCTGTCCCTAAACTCAAGGATTGAAAATATGGAACAGCAAAATTGGTTTAGAACAGAATAGCACACTGACACTTTACCTCACTGTACCTCTCTGTCCCTACAAACAAGATTTAGCACAAAATAGCACACTGACACTTTCCCTCACTGTACCTCTCTGTCCCTACAAACAAGATTTAGCACAAAATAGCACACTGACACTTTCCCTCACTGTACCTCTTTGTCCCTAAACTCAAGGATTGAAAATATGGTTCAGCAAGATTGGTTTAGAACAGAATAGCACACTGACACTTTCCCTCACTGTACCTCTCTGTCCCTACAAACAAGGATTAGCACAGAATAGCACACTGTCACTGACACTCTCCCTACCTATCCTTATCTGTCCCTAAACACAAGGAATCCAGGATTATGTAAAGGAAAAATAATGACACTGTCCCTGCCTATGCTTCTCTTTCCCTACTCCAGAACACACTACACAAGGCCGCCGCGCTGGCGGCCTTTTATAGTGTGGGGCGTGTACTAAACCCCCTCAGCAATAATTGGCCACAGGCATCCTGCCTGTGGCCAATCATTGCTCTCCCCACTGCCGGCGCTGTGATTGGCCAAGCATGCGGGGTCACAGTGCATGCTTGGCCAATCACAGCGCCTGGATGACACTGCAATGGCGTAGTGCATTGTGGGCCGTTCGCGTCACTCGAATTTGGCGCGAACGGCCCAAATCGTTCGATCTTCGTCGAACGATCGAACAGCCGATGTTCGACTCGAACGTATGTTCGACTCGAACACGAAGCTCATCCCTACTTGGAAGTAGTAGAACCCTTGGAAGTAGTACATGGCTGGGAGGAGGCAGTTCCAGATACTGTAATCCTCAGTGACCCTGATGACTCTGCTTCTCGTGCCCGAGAATTTGTGGCATTAAGGAGAAGGATCACTATTAGTTGGCAACCCTCCTTGACCACTGTTACAAAGGGAAAGTCTCAGAACTTATCCAGTACCCTCAGAGGGCGCAGAAGATAAAATCTCTTGAGGACACCTTTAAGTGGAGTTAATGTAACGTCTTTCCAGACTCTGGAAGGTTACAGTCTCATGGAAAACATAGTTTTGAGGCTTCTGTTGGTCAAGAGAGGAGCAATGGAGAAGGGGGCTGCTTCAGTGATGCTTTTCAATTTGTTTTAGTCCTCGGCGCCCAGGGCTGTCAGCTTTCACATCCTATCAGCAGTGTCTGCATCATATGGTGGAACATTATCTAGGGGCGAAAACAAACATGGAGAGCTTTCCAGTTGATGACCCACCAGGTTACTGGGTCTTGAGAATAGACCACTGTCCAAAACTTGCCCAGTATGCAACTGAGCTGCTGTGCTGCCCTGCATCCAGCGTGCTTTCCAAATGGCATTCAGTGGGATCTCCAGCCCCTGATGCTGATGTTGCTGATTAAGTGCTTTCTGGATCTGGAATCTCTGCAAGACAGTCTAGGCTGCCTAGCTTTGTGAGTGTTGATTTTATCTGGAAGAATTTTTTTGGTGTAGGTTTCATGGGCTCAATTAACACCCAAGGACCAATTTTCCACACCTGTTTGACAGGTGTATATCATTTAAATTTTTGATAGCAATGCCAATTCTTGTTCTCATCAAGAGTACCTCTATAGGGTTATAGTATGAAGGAACCGACAACACCCAAAGCCCAATTTTTTCGCACCTGTTAGTTCTATTCAAAGTCTGCAAAACCGACACCAGAATTTATCCCAAAAATCTCTAATCTTGTTCCGATTGCATTAAAGAGGAAGTAACCCCCTCCCCATACTAGCTCATTATGTGGCACTTACCTGAAATTAAAGCCCCCGAAGTCCTCCTCCTTCCCCTCCACCGCCGCCGCCATGTCCCCTCTGAGCTTCCTCCTGGTATCGCCCGCTCCGGCGCTGTGATTGGCCGGAGTGGCGATGACGTCACAAGCATGCACGCGGGGCCGGCATTCGCCCATTCAGAAAACCTGCGATCCCAGCATGTCCTATTCAATTATGCCGGGACACTCAGTGTGCCTTCGCCGTTGTTTACGACGCACATGTGCCATAGACATCGGTGCAGTGTTTTCTGCAAATATCTCCTTAACCGTGTAGGTTTACAACCACTTTAAAGTGGGTTTACAACCATTTTAAATTGAGTCCTCATCATACAGATTGGTTCCCCAAGCCATTGTTTACAAAATAAAGAAAGCTTGCAGGGAAAAAAAAATTGTCATTATTGCTGAAGCAGGTTCTATACATGGTACAGATGTGCCACGTTACAGGCAGACTAAGGGGACCCCCCAGGCACTATATTTAAAGGAATTTTTCATTTTTATTGTTATTTCTCATTTTTATGGTTTCATTTTAAGCATCCGTAAATCACTGCTCATTTAAAAATTATGTTTTTTACAAACTTTGTTTTCATTGATACAAGTCCTCCAGGGCAGTACCCAAACCCCTATACCCTTTGTACACCCAATTACTTACATATAAACCTTCAAATTGGGCACTTTTGATTTTTCAAGTTTGGGTCCTATAGACTTTAATGGGGTTCATTATTCTGTTCTGAACTTTTGCGATGTTTGAAAGCTACATACCGAACCGGGGGTCATTTGGCCCATTTTTAGGAGTGACCTAAAACTACAGTTTTTTAGCCTGAGGCCTCGTACACACGACCGATTTTCTCGTCGTAAAAAACACGTCGTTTTTTTCGACGAGATTCTTGTTAAGCTTGTCGATTTTCTCGTCAAGCTTTCTATGCGTACACACTGTCATTTCCCAATTTCCTTGTGGTTCTCTGCGCTCACGTCCAGCACGTACGACGGCACTATAAAGGGGAAGATCTTTTTTCTTGGCGCCACCCCTTGGGCTGCTTTTGCTGATCTCGTGTTACCGCGTGTGAAGTAAAAGTTTGGGAAGAGACGATTCGCGCTTTTCAGTCTTCGTACTTTTCAGATCGTTTTCTGCCGTTCAGTTTGTGCTTGTGGGTTCGTATCTTGACTTTCAGGGCGTCTAGGCAGGTCGTATCTGTTTTACAGTGCGTTCTTGCCTGTTCGTTTCTGAATTTCAGTTCGTTATTCATAGGCCTTGCTGTTCTAAAGTGCGTTCTGTTCTGTACGTTCTGATTAGACGACCGTTTCCTAGCCATGTCGCCTGGACGTTCTCGTCGTCGAGTTCGTGCTGTGCGTGCGCTTGGTGTTGGTCTGCTTGTTTTGGAC
The DNA here is from genome assembly GCA_029206835.1 of Rana muscosa. Taxonomy (NCBI): domain Eukaryota; kingdom Metazoa; phylum Chordata; class Amphibia; order Anura; family Ranidae; genus Rana; species Rana muscosa. The sequence goes on along the minus strand of CM055124.1, from coordinate 212,516,561 downwards.
CAAGACCAGTCCATGAATGGTGTGAGGAGGAGTTCATGGACCAAGAATTGGTTGCTCCAGCGGGACCAATTCTGCCACATGCCTCTGCTGCGGGAGATCGTCGAGAATAATCCTGAGGACTACAGGAATTTTCTGAGGATGTCTGACCCCGTTTTTCAGGAACTGTTGGCTTTGGTGTCCCCCTATATTACCAGGAAGGACACCGTTATGCGGGAAGCCATCAGTGCTGAGCAGAGGCTCATCGCCACGTTGCGTTACCTGGCGACAGGGAGAAGTCTTCAGGACTTGAAGTTCACCACAGGCATCTCCCCCCAGGCTCTGGGCCTCATAATCCCAGACACCTGTTCTGCTATTATACAAGTCCTGCAGGAGGACTATATTAGGGTAAGTTTTCTCCCTTCACATCACATTTTATGTATTACATGTATGCTAATGTATTGTATTTCTTTCATCCTTTCCTAATTACCATGATTGTAATATGCTGAGAATGTCCCCTTTGTCCCCATGCATGCTGGAAGTTTTTAAATGCCCCTTTTTTATCCTCCCTAAATATTTCCCCTCACTAACTTTTCCAGCAGGGGCGCCTGTTGCTCCAAATGTTGGGGGGTTACAACCCCAATTTCGGAAATAAACTTCCTCCTTTTTTGCTCTGTTGCCTAATAAACGCCCCCAGTTGTCCCCTCCAATGCAGCCATTTAGTCCCCTCTATTGCAGCCAGTTTCCCCCCAGCCCTGCACTTACCTTCTTGTGGTCAGCGCCATCCTTCTTCTGTCCTTGATGTCTTCTCCTTCCCTTCATGTTGCATCAGCCAATCATGTTACCATTAAACAGACTTGGTGAACATGATTGCCAGAGCTGCCTGTCAGTGTTTACACAAGGAATGCCCCCTCCTTGCGTCCCCGATTTTTCTTTGAGGAAGCCAATTACATCCCTCAGGTTGTAATTTGCAAGACTTTTTTAATACCTGTTTCTGCTCTGCAATTTTAACCCCCTAAATGACGCAATTAATCATATGTCGGTCGCTTTACAAGAGGCCATCCACCTGAATAGTGTGCGGCATAGACAATACATAGGTTCATGCAACGCATGAACCTATGTATTGTTCTGAGTGATGGGCACAGGAGAGAGGGGACAGTGCTCCAGCGCCCACTCTGGACGCACCGCCACTGCAATGCTATCCTGTGGCCAAACACATCTCCCCCCCCCCCAAAATAATTTAGTAATGGCCCATCAGAGGGGGTGATGAATATGATAAATGAGCCTTCCATTATACTTTTTTTACACACCTTAATAAACGTATAATTAGATTGATGTTGGTCTCTAATTTTTTGGTCTTGAATTTGCTTGTAATGTATGCCTTTGTTTTTCTAATATTATTTCATCTTGTTTCACTCCACAGCTTCCTTCAAAGCCACAGGAATGGCAGACTGTGGCATCGGAGTTTGCCACGCGGTGGGACTTCCCCAACTGCGGTGGTGCCATAGACGGGAAGCACGTCCGCATCGTGCCGCCACCCCGTTCTGGATCCTACTACTACAACTACAAGGGGTTTCATAGCATTGTGCTGATGGCGGTGGTGTCAGCACGGTATGAATTCCTCTATGTTGATGTAGGGAAGAATGGCCGGATGTCCGATGGGGGATCCTTCATCCAGACGGAGTTTGCCCTCCGTCTCCAGAGTGACGACCTTGCATTGCCACCGGATGCAGGGAATATTGAAGGACTCCCCTTTGTTTTCTTGGCTGATGAAGCCTTCGGACTCGGACGGCATCTTATGAGGCCATTTCCACAGAGGACCCTGACCCCAGAGAAGAGTGTGTTCAATTACCGGCTGGCCAGGGCCCGAAGAGTCGTTGAAAATGCCTTCGGCATAATGGCCAGCCGGTTCCGCCTTTTTATGACTTCCATCCACTTGGCGGACTACAAAATAAACTATGTAGTGTTATGCTGCTGTGTGCTACACAATTTTCTTTGCCGCAAAGCGAATTCATATATGGCCTCAGTTTTGCCAGAGGCTGGACTTTCCCCTGCAAATCCCCTTCCGGGCCTGGAATCTGCCCGTCTTGGCTTGCCCCCCCAAAATGCCCGTGTGGTTCGGGACAAATACATGGAGTATTTCACGGGTAGGGGGGCAATTCCTATGCCAGCCTATGTCTAAGTATCCCAATAAAAATCTTGTTTAAACCTTTAATTATTTGTTCTTTCCTGTCTCCTAGTTTGTCTTTGTGCATTTGTAGTGGCAAGTGTATTTTACTTTAGTAAATAACAACCAATTTCACTATGTTACCTTACAAAAGAACCAAATAAGCTTAGAGAGTATTATAAAAAGAAGCTACACGTTGTTTGTGGTCAAATATTTTACTCTCTGCACATTTTTTTTTGTTTTACTTTGGGGTTGGCCTGACCACAACCCGTCAAATTTTGGCTTATGAAAATACAAAAATACCACTTGCATTTCTAAAATGACAACATTGGATACCTCTGAGCAATCTGAGACATTCAGTTACACAAACTATGTCTCTATGTGCCCGTCCTAATATGGGGTCCTGCCACCCCTTGCCCAGCCAAAAATTCAATATGCACACATTTTTACTTTTTTGCAAATAGGAAGTTTACAATCCTGATCCCTATTGTCAACATGTGCTATCTGCCATCAGGGGTGATCAATGGATGTGTTTTGGGGGTGCATCCCCTTCCTCAGTTCACCGACTTTTGATACGAGGAAGGGGTTGCACCCACAAAAGACGTACATGGATATCCCCTGATGGCAGATAGCACATGTTCACACACTGTGTGCATATTCAATTTTTGGCTGCTTTGTTACTCAAAAAATTAGTAAAAATATAAAAACAAACATGTAAAAACAAATGTGTTTGGATGGCTTATTGAATTCTCCCCAAAACATCGAGAATGTCTTTAAATGTTTGTTCCATCACATGGATTCTTTGTTTAATTAGGTCCAGTTCCGTGCTACATTCCATCACTTGCTGGATGAGGCGGAGGGCACTGTCAGCAGAGAACGGTGTGCTATCCTTCACAACATTTCCATCCCCTAAAAACCATAAAAAAAAATTAATAAAACTCTGCAGGCCTACCTCGCTTACCTTAAGCTGTGGTGTCAGATACTGACCTGTTGTGGTGACCAGATCCACAACGTCATCCACCTCTCCTTCCTGCACTTCTCCTTCCTCCACCTCAACTTCCTGCACATCTTTCGGTTGTGGATCTTTGGGAGTTTGGGGTTGCTTGGAAGTTGTGGGGTGCATGTGCTCCCTGGAGTGTCCTCCTCCCAGTCTTATCTCCCCTATGAGAATAAAACCAAAGGTCTATTTATCACACTGTAAAAATCTCATTTTTAAACTTAAAACAGGCTAAATTGTTTGGAAGTGGGGTACAAGTGTGTGTTTGTGCGGAATTTAAAGAAAAAAATGCATTCTTTATGACCCCAAATATGTTTATTATTCACATTTGGATGTAATTTTTTGGACATGGAGGCACCACAAATAAACTCTGATGCACCTGTGTGGGACACCCAAAAAAGGCGGGTCTGGTGGCCCACACTATAGTGCTCCAAAGTACAGATGTGGAAGCAGCTGCTGAGTGTCCTCTCCTTTACACTGATTAAAGTTTGCATTTCATTCTCCTTACAAACACATCATCTAGACTTAAAAATTATCCACAATACTTGATCAAAAATGGCAGATGTCTAATTACTTTTGGGGGTCTTAAATAAGCCAAAACCACGGATAGTGGCCGAACGAAGTGTCGGTAACGTAACGAACGATTACTGTGCCCAACCTAGTTCAAAATAATACATTTTGGAAGGGAGTCCAATATGCTTTAAAAAAAAAAAAAGTCAGTTTCTAAAAAGATTAATAGCAGAAAGGTCGTCATTTTACTTACTTTTAGCGAGCATCCTCTTTATGCTCCTCAACTGGTCTGGCTCCCTCAGTTTGAGGTCTGACCACCTCTTTCTGAGCTGCTCATTTGAGCGTTTCACCCCGAACTTCGCCCTCAGACTCTTCACAACTTTAGTGAGGATTTTGGCCTTCCTTCTATTTGGTTTGCTATACGGCCCATGCTTGGCATCATAATCAGCCTTGACCAAGATGTCCACCATCTCCGCCATCTCCGCCAAAGACATATTCGATGCCTTGAATCTCCTCCTTGATCGTGACGTGTCCTCGGTCTCCGGGCTTGTCTCCTCGCTAGTTGCGGAATTATCAGACACCTGCTGTAACTCCGCCATATCTGTCTGCGCGCCGAAAGAGAAGGGGCGGGGAAAAGATGTTAGTTAGAACGTCATGGGCGGGCGACGTGTGCGGAGCGACGTGTTCGAATTTGGACGCATGCGTGGTGTGTATATAGCAAACACACATGTGACTATAGTACGTTCGGTGTGCGGAGAGAGGAGTTCAAGTGACGGACGTGCGAACGAAGGTATGTGATTTTGTGAGACTTGTTAAAATTGTTGGCCTATACTGTCTTGAGATTGTTGGAGGATATATATGGTGACTAGGATGTGAAGGAGGTTAGACTGTTTGCCTCACATTATTTAAATATAATTTATTTTACTTGCAGATACAATATGAATGTATTTATTAGCGACAAAGAGTTCCTGGCGGAATTTATTGACCGGGTAAGGGAGCTGCCGGCTCTGTGGGAGACCAAAAACCCCATCCATAAAAAAAAAGGGGTGAGAAAAGCAGCGCTGGAGAAGCTGCTCCCATTTGTGCATACCAAGGTGCCCACAGCCACAGCAAAACAAGTGGACACTAAAATTGGGAGCTTGAGAGGTACCTACAGGACTGAACGCTCTAAGGTGCTGGCTTCTCAGAGGTCAGGAGCAGCAGCAGATGATGTTTATGTCCCGGTTTTGTGGTACTACAGCAGGATGTCCTTCCTGGATGACCACATTGAGCCAAGGCCATCACTCTCCACTCTTCCCCCCAGACTTCCCTGCAGCCAACCTGAGCCTTCTCTGGAGCAAGAGGAGGCAGCCATCCTGGATGATCCTGATTTGGCCATCTGGAGCCAGGTATAGTATTAACTGAAAATGTAGTGGGATAAAATTAATGTTTCCCAAATATGTCAGGATGAGAAACATACATTATTTTGTATTCAACAAGTGAAATCATGATCTGTAGACATTATTCTGCACTTAATTGTGTGGTAAATAGTCAAGCTGATGTAGTGGTAAATTTAAAGCAAGGATTTATGCATTTACATTCTAATTGCTTCCATCAGGATTACAAAGTTTGATGCAAAGATTAAACCAACATATTAAACTATGTTTCTTTTTCATACACAGGATGAAATCAGCCAGGAGGAGGGTCTGGAAACTGTCAGGCAGGAGGAGGAAGGGCCCAGTGGCAGCCAGGAGGTGGCAGGGCCCAGTGGCAGCCAGGAGGTGGCAGGGCCCAGTGGCAGCCAGGAGGTGGCAGGGCCCAGTGGCAGACAGGAGGTGGCAGGGCCCAGTGGCAGACAGGAGGTGGCAGGGCAAAGGAGAAGCACCAGATCCCAGGTGCCTCCCATCAGGCTTCACAAAAGAGGCAGGAGGGACAGGACCACCAGTGAGGCAGCAATGGCCCTTATTAAAGAGGCCCATGCCACCCTCAAGGAGCCCACATCCCCTGAAGAGGCCATTGCCGGCCTAGTGGAGGCTAAGTTCAAGGTGATGAGCATGGAGCAACGCCTCCTATGCGAACCCCTGCTCATCACCTTGCTCAACAAGGGGGTGATGGAGCAAATTACCCCCAATACCGCCATATGTGAGGTGGCCCAACTGACCCAACCTCAACCTCCACCTCCACCTTCCTCTTCTGCCCCACCCCCTTCTGCTACCCCTCCACCTTCTGCCCCACCCCCTTCTGCTACACCTCCACCTTCTTCTTCTGCCCCACCCCCTTCTGCTACACCTCCACCTTCTGCCCCACCCCCTTCTGCTACACCTCCACCTTCTGCCCCACCCCCTTCTGCTACACCTCCACCTTCTTCTTCTGCCCCACCCCCTTCTGCTACACCTCCACCTCCTCCTCCTGACAGGAGTACCCCTCCAGTGGGCCAGCCTCCAGCTAAACGAAGAAGGAAGGCTTCAGTAAAGGCTGCAGGGAAGGTTGCCAGGAAGAAGAGGAAGTGATGGCCTTGCTTCATTGTGGTCGCACTGGTCGGACAGAAGGCAGCCTGTTGTAGTACCACACACTTGGGACATATATCTCACCTGCTGCTGTTCCTGACCTCTGGGAGGCCAGCATCAGATTGTGTTCTGAAATGTGGGCCTTCTCAAGCTCCCAATTTTAGTGTCCACACAGGGTTGCTGTGTGCTCTGGGGTCCCTGGGATGCACAAATGGCAGCAGCTTCTCCAGCGCTGCCTTCTCTTTATTTAATTTATAAACATGAATAAATGTGTTTTTTGTTTAAGTTCATACTTGACTATGTGTATTTTTAAATAAAAAAAAACAAGCTTTGGAGTAAGCAGATACATTTGACTGACAATAAAAGGCACAGATATCACCCCCCCAAAAGAATAACTAAATCTGATTAGCTCAAAAACATGGTGTGAAATTTTAAAAATATAGATTAGAAAATTAAATGGGAGATCGCTATCAAAACATTGAGAAATTATAATTAACATCATTTTGAAAAATCTAACCATTTAAATTATTCCTAAAAACTTGCACGATATAATACACATAAATCTTATAAAGAGCAGCATGAAAAAGGTTAAAAATAAGGCATAACTCTGTGTGAATATCAGCAGCAAAAGAAGGTCTCTCGTTTTGATTAATGTAACATTCTAACGAAGAATTCAATGCAGAACATTTAAACGATGAAATATTTATGAGCGTGACGAATGTGCTCTCTCCATTATGAAGGCTTGTTTTACCAGAAGATGCGCTCCCGTCTCATAGTTGCTTGTGAGCATGCGCACTTTTGGAAGAGTCGTAAAAGCATACACACGAACCATTTTCTCGTCACAAAACAGGCCGACGAGAAACACGACGAGGAAATCTGGACTCCTGACGAGAAAATAGAGAGCAGGTTCTCTATTTTCTCGTCGAGATTCCCGTCAAGTTTCTCGTCGTAAAACCATACACACGAACGTTTTTCTAGACAAAAAAACTCTCGCGGCACTTTTCTTGACTGTTTACGACGAGAAAATCGGTCGTGTGTACGAGGCCTGAGCTGTGTAAAACATCAGTCCTGCACATATTTCATCTCTGCTTCAACTCTTTCTAAAAAACTGTATTTTTTTGTCACAATAACAGCTGTTCCCATTGGAAGGTTCCTGCCTATCCCTGCTGTGGTGACAACTGTAAAATTTTGACTTTGTCATTACTTCCACCAAGACAAATAGAGAGGGTAAATATCCCCCAGTGTGGAAATAGATAGCAATAAATGTCTGACAATGTTTTTTACACTCTCGACCCTATCCAAAACAAAAAAAAAAAAGTTTTGGATTGAGTTACACTTTAACAGAGTATTAAACTAAATGTACAGTTGAAACACATACTGTATATTAGACATGTGCGATTAGTTTCGTACGAATCGAAAATTCGTACGAATTTTTCGAAATTCGTACATTTGTACGAATCCGAATTACGAATTTTTACGGATACGAATTCTGTACGAAATACAAAGTTTCGTTTACGAAGTTTTGTTTACGAATTTCGGCTCCAAATTGAAAAGATTCGACATTATAGAGAGAAAAGATTCGACATAGAGAGAAAAGATTTGACATTATAGAGAGAAAAGATTCGACATTATAGAGAGAAAAGATTTGACATTATAGAGAGAAAAGATTAGACATTATAGAGAGAAGATTGCTGCTGGAATTGGGTGGGGGAAGTACATTTCTGGTCGAATCATTTGTTCGTTCCGGTCGAATCATTCGTTATACGCATCGTACGAAATTCGTATTTCGTACGAATCCGAATTGAATTCCGTACACGAATTACGAATTATGATTTTTTTTTTTATACGAAATGGAACGGAACGAAACAAATTTTTTGACGGCTCCCATGTCTACTGTATATCTGAACTATCTTATGTGCTAAAAGATTTGTCAAGTTCTTTAACAAGTCTTATGATACAAGGGCCCTTTCAAGACAATATAGCCATGCTACTGGCATATATCCAGGTTAAGAAAAGTCTTGGTCAAGGACTTGCCTGCTGGTCGCACAAATAATGAGCAGCATCCCATCATTGTTGTCTTCACACTTACCAAAAGCATCAGAACTTTACCAATTCAGAATAGTATTTGGGTATAGCAGATGGCAACAATTGCTGCTGTAGTTAAGTGGAGGAACTTCTGAGTGCCCATGCCCAAAAAGTGAAGATTAGCTATGTTATAGGCAACATAAAGAAATGCTAATTTTGCCTAGGCAGTACCATAAAAATGTTACCTTTCTTCTGGAATTTCTCCTGAAATATGGCAATAGACTTCTTTGTATGGGAGGGTGTAAATCTGCAGTGTGAGATTGATGGCATTACTGCCTCTGACTGCTAGTCTCAGGAGTTTTGGGGATGTCATGACTGTTCTGCTCACTGTTCTCTTTTCTGGTGGCCCTGACATGTAGAAGCAATGTCCTACCTCTACCAAGATGGCCACTGCACACAGAGATGCAGTGTAGAACAAGTCATGGGTAATCAGTAGTGGGAAAAAGATCAGCTACAGGGGTATCACAGACAAGAATGCAGTGTAGTCTTTTGCCCTATGTCTGTCTTTTTGTCCACAGCTTTCAGAGTTCAGTTCCTCTTTAAGGAGAAAAGTTTTAAGGTTTGTTTTTCATGGGTGAGTATGTGAAGGTTTGGTACATGCATTGGGTATGTGTGTACAAGTTGGATAAAGTTATAAAAAAGTTAATGATGAAATAACGTTCTAAGTCAAATTCCAAGGGAGTATTTTAAACAGCCCAATGGAAATCAGAGACTAAAGGAAAGATTGAAGAACTGAAGATATGCAAAGCCGGAGGAGGGGTCAGTAGCATGAATTTATGTACATTTTTATACAAAGAGAGCGATGTAAATCTGACACATATCTCAGCATTTCTCATATCTTTAGCCAACATATAAACTGTGTTCAGTTCTTATCATTATCAAAAGGCATTCTGTTTGAATTACTTGCCTGGCTCAGTTTTCAACTCCTGCGATAGTGAGGAATCACTTTGTCTTTTGGATTGACTCCTGCATCTTTATGCTCTTTGATGCCAGTGTAGTACATGCTAGTTCATTAATAATAATAAAAATAGAATAAAACTCAGGACAGATAGTTTCAAAGATATTTAAAACAGAACTCTGGTGTAATGAAAAAAACAGAACCTAGAATTATAGTGGCAAGCTATTGAAACAATTTATTGCTTAAATCAATGAAATCAATTATTTTTAACACTTTTGTTTACTTTACCTAAAATTAAAGTGGAACCTTCCTTCCACTTTAAACCTATGTTCTGTAGCTATCTCCTCCTTGAAGCTACTTACAAAGTACACTTGCCTTTAATCCTGCAGTCTTTAGGCATGTCTAGTCATGTCACAGGTTATTTCTATTTTTGCTAAGCTGCAATGGAGCTGCACAGCCTTTCTTCAGAAAGCATTCTCACTGGGTTCTGTTCATCCTGCATATGCGTACAACTGTCTCATTCATTTTTAGGGGGAAAGGCCATACTCAGCAGAACCAATAAAGACTGCAAAGAAAAAAGTTATTTATAGGAATCAATGGAACCATGGTGCACATATGCAGGATGAAGAGGACCTGGTATAAATGCCTTCCAAAAAAAAAAAAGGCTGTGCAGTTCTGGCCAGGCCTACAGTGACGATCATTGGATTAAGGAGGAAGGTTAGTATCAGACCATGTAGGCTGAACTCAAGCAGTAGGTCCATGGCTTAAAGCAGTGGTCCCTAACCTTTTTGGCCCCGGGGACCAGCTGCATGGAAGAAAATTGTGCCAAGGCCCAGGAGGTGGGGGTATGCGATTTTTTGCGGGCAATTTGTTGGGGCAATTGCTGGTGTTAGTGCTTCAATCAGCACGGCACCATGGTTGATATGGTGTCAGGGTGATTGAAGTGCATTTTTTCTATTATTACATTGAAATAAAATCATAGTTCAACTCACCATAATGCAGAATCAGTGGGAGCCCTGAGCGTGTCACTTGCAACTGTCCAGATGCAACCAGATGCAGTTCGTTTTTTGCCACGTCGCCTGCCTTCAAATGCAGCTTGTCACTTGCCATGTTGCCTGCCACCAGATGCGGATTGTCACTTGCCACGTCTCCTGCCACCAGATGTGAATTGTTACTTGTCCCGTCACCTGCCTTCAGATGCAACTTGTCACTTGCCACGTCACCTGTCACCAGATGTGGATTATTACTGCTGCAGCCTGCCACCAGATGTGGATTGTGACTGCTGCGGCCTGCCACCAGATGTGGTTTGTCACTATTCTGCCACCAGATGTGGATTGTCACTATCCTGCCACCAGATGTGGATTGTCCCTATCCTGCCACCAGATGTGGAATGTCACTGTTACCTGCCACCAGGTGTGGATTGTCGCTATCCTACTACCAGATGTGGATTGTCACTGTTACCTGCCACCAGATGTGGATTGTCACTATCCTACCACCAGATGTGGATTGTCACTGTTACCTGCCACCAGATGTGGATTGTCACTATTCTACCACCAGATGTGAATTGTCACTGTTACCTGCCACCCAAAAAATGGCAGCTTATCACTAATTAATTTAAATGTAAATTCAATCCCCCCCCCAGCATTGCAGAGTACATTACTTACAGGTGCACCGCTGACAGCCTCTCCTCAGTATGGGTAAACTAGCTACTAGCTAGCACATGTGTATTAGGTACTGTCCCAAAGTGAGGTTGGGCAGTGAGAGATGACGTCATTCTCTCTCTGCTCACCCACGGCTGCACCTCTATGTAGTACAGTCTTCGTGGACCTGTAAGTAAGGGCGGAACGGCGGTGCAGACAATGAGAGGCCTTGGGCCGCGGCCCAGGGGTTGGGGACCCCTGGTTAAAAGGACAACTTCTACCAGAGATAAGAATGGGTAGCTGTATTTTTTTTAATCAAGGAAGGATTTTTAAAGGGTTGTTTTATTTACTGATATTATGTTATGAAATATGGTCAGTTTATGTGTAAGTAATGTTTAGCAAAATTTGTCTTTAAAGTAAATCAGTCACTATGCCAAAGGTATGAAACTGGCTACGGGACTCCAGTGAGGGCACTTATTAGTGCCTGTATATACCATTAGAGCTAGCCCACCACAGACAGAAGGTTGCTGGCCAGTCATTGGTGCTTTGAGAAGGCATTTGCATTTATAAATCACCCTGTCTTGATATTTGGGGCACCAAGAGTGTTAAGAAGACATTTAATAGCATGTCAGTACAAAGCGTTTTATTGCACTTTATTACTTTATTAATCCATTATAGTTACAGAAAAAGAGACCAGGACACTCAGAAGAACCCTGCATCTGGAACAACAGGCATACAATGAAGATCAGTGTTATTTTTAAACATAAAAGTACATGCTAAAGATCAAGAGGGCTGCTGGTCTGTGTGAGAACAGCAATCCATCTCCAGCAGTCCAACACACCTCTTGCATAGTCACAATGACTCTACTCAATAAGCAGGGAGTGTAAGCATTGTTAATTGGAGTTGGGATCATACAGGGGGTGTATTAAACTGATAGAGATAGACAGCTGGACTAATCTATAGCATGTTGCCAGGGAAAGAGAGTTTAGGATAGTGATTGAGCACTAGGAAACAGGCATCACTCCTTTATTATACCTGCAGACCGTATATTAACTTTAGCCTAATGGTTATTTCAACCAGTGTTTTGCCCCTGTTATCCCCTTAAAGCTGGAGCCTTCCGGCCCTTTAAGGGGTTCCAGATGCCAGGAGGCAGGGTTTATGATCATGTGACCACCATAATTGGCTGTCAAAGCGGTCACATGATCTGAAAGCTTTCTGTTAGCCGCGGATAACTGTGCAGGGAGTGCGCAGGGTACGTGCTCTCATCACAGCTGTGCTTGCAATGTGGTACACAAATATGCAGCGGCTCGGCACCAAGGTCCGCTTGCCGAGAGGCTGCATATTTGTTCACTGGGCACTTAAACCCCCCTCCTGCCCAGACCAATTTTCAGCTTTCAGCACTGATGCACTTTGAATGACAATTGCGCGGTCATACAACACTGTACCCAAATGAAATTTTTATCATTTTTTTCCCACAAATAGAGCTTTCTTTTGGTGGTATTTGATCACGGTTTTTATTTTTTGCACTATAAACAAAAAAAAGACTGACAATTTTGAAAAAAACACTATATTTTTTACTTTTTGCTATAATAAATATCCCAATTTAAAAAAATAAAAATAAAAATGTTCTCAGTTTAGGCCGATACGTATTCTACATATTTTTGGTAAAAAAAAATCGCAATAAGCGTTTATTGATTGGTTTGCGCAAAAGTTATAGTGCCTACAAAATAGATGATAGATTTATGATTTTATTTTTATTTTTTTACTAGTAATGGCGGTTATCTACAATTTTTGTCAGGACTGCGATATTGCGACAGATCGGACACTTTTGACACTATTTTGGGACCATACACATTTATACAGCAAACAGTGCTATAAATATGCACTGATTACTGTATAAATGTGACTGGCAGGGAAGGGGTTAACACTAGGGGGCGATCAAGGGGTTAAATGTGTTCCCTGGGAGTGATTCTTACTGTGGGGGGAGGGGACTGACTGGGGGAGGTGACCGATGGTTGTCCCTATGTACAAGGGACACAGCATCGGTCTCCTCTCCCTGACAGGACGTGGATCTCTGTGTTTTCACACAGAGATCCACGATGTGTGTTCCTTGTACAGAGGAACACAGATCGGTCTCCTCCCCTTGTGAGTCCCCTCCCCCTACAGTTAGAATCACGCTCCAGGGGAACATATTTAACCCCTTCAGTGCCCCCTAGTGTTAACCTCTTCCCTGCCATTTACATTTACACAGTAATCAGTGCAGTTTTATAGCACTAATCGCTGTATAAATGTGAATGGTCCCAAAAATGTGTCAAAAGTGTCCGATATGTCCGTCGCAATGTCACGGTCACAATAAAAATCACAGTTTTGCCGCCATTACTAGTGATGAGCCGAACACCCCCGGGTTCGGTTCGCACCAGAACCCGCGAACGGACCGAAAGTTCGCACGAACATTAGAACCCTATTAAATACAATGGATGCGAACGTTCGGATTCTAAAGTGCTAATTATAACGACTATTATCCATGTTATTGTCCTAAACAGAGTTTGGGAACCCGGGTTCTGCACCAGGGGACATGTATCAATGCAAAAAGAAGTTTTAAAAACGGACGTTTTCCGGGAGCAGTCATTTTAATGATGCATAAAGTGAAAAAAAAAGTCAAATATTCCTTTAAATATTGTACCTGGGGGGTGTCTAAAGTATGCCTGTGAAGTGCCACGTGTTTCCCGTGTTTAGAACTGTCCCTGCACAAAATTACATTTCTAAAGGAAAAAAAAGCCATTTAAAACTGCTTGCGGCTTTAATGTAATGTCTGGTCCCGGTAATATGGATGAAAATCTTTAAGAAAAATGGCATAGCTACCCCATCACCCCCCCCCCTACCCCAGCCCATTACCAGCCCCTTTGGGTCTTGTATGGATATTAAGGGGAACCCCGCACACAAAATAAAAAAGGCCCTATATACTCTGAACAGCCGTATACAGGCGGTGCATACAAGACAGGGACTGTAGGTTTGTTCTTATGTTGAATCTGTTTGTAATTTTGAACAGCTACATTGTTTAAGTGTAGCTCCAGCCCAAATACCTATTTTGAAGCTTTTTGGAAAACATAGGGAAGGGTTATCACCCCTGTCACATTTTTTTGCTGTCTGCGCCCCTGTTCAGAACATTTCACCTCACTTTGCGCCCCAATGACAACTGTTTTTGAAATGTGGTGTTTTTATTGAAACAAGGATTGGTGATAAAGCATCAGTAGAGAGGAGACACCTTTCTCCCATATTAATTCTTACAGGAGAGAATTTTCCTTCCAAGGGGTAGATTTCCTCTCACTTCCTGTTGTCTTCTTCCGTTTGCAAGTAGTAGTCGTTTGTAAGTTGGATGTTTGAAAGTAGGGACCTGCCGTATATACTCTGCAGAAATTGGCCCCTTAGGTGTTGGTGTTGGCACAACACTGTAAGCACTCACAGTTACTCTTGGTGGGTGCTGGAACGCCCTGCTGTCAACTATTATATCAGGAATTGTAATAACATATAATTGTTGAACAGTGGTAGTAAAAATTGGGCCTTTGATGGTGGTGCTGGTGCCACAACACTGTAAGGCCTGACAGTTACTCTTGGTGGGCGCAGCAATGGGCCCTGCTGTGAATTATTAGATCAATAATTATAATTGCATGCCCCTGTTGAACAGGGGCTGAAAAATTGGACCTTTGGTGGTGGTGGTGGTGGTGGTGGTGTTGACACAACACTGTAAGGCCTGACAGTTACTCTTGGTGGGCGCAGCAATGGGCCCTGCTGTGAATTATTAGATCAATAATTATAATTGCATGCCCCTGTTGAACAGGGGCTGAAAAATTGGGCCTTAGGCACTGGTGGCACAACACTGCAACCCCTCACAGATACTGTACTTGGAGCACAGCAATGAGGCCTGTTGCAAAGTATTGCATCAAAAATTGTAATTACACGCCCCTGTTAAACAGGGGCTGAAAAATTGGGCCTTAGCCACTGGTGGCGGCACCCATAAACCAAAATGATCTTCCAAGCTATCATCATTTATCGGATCATTGAGGAGGAGGAGGAGGATAGCTAGTCAACATAACAGCACAGGAACTCAGCATCAGCATCAGTCTTGAAGGGATGTGACATTTTAAAATCAATTAGTCTGTTATATCAGCATCAGGTGTGTGGTAGCTGGTGGTGATCCAAGACTGGTTCATCTTGATGAAAGTCAGTCGATCAACCGAGTCGGTGGACAGGCGCACCCTGTGATCCGTGACAAATCCTCCAACAGCACTGAATGTGCGTTCTGAAAGAACGCTGGATGCAGGACAGGCCAGTAGCTCAATTGCATACTGTGCAAGCTCTGGCCAGTGATCCATCCTCAAGACCCAGTAAGCCAGAGGATTTTCGGTGGGGAAGGTGTCCAAGTCTGACCTTGCCCCTAGGTATTCCTGCACCATGTATATCAGACGCTGGCGATGGTTGCTGGAAACGATCATACTTTGGGGCTGCGGACTAAAGAATTGTCTGAACGCATCGGTCAGACGGCCACCTTCCCCACCGCTCCTTCTTTGACTGCCCGAAGCCTCAGCAACTCGTTGTCCAGGACCAGGAGTTTGTAACCTCCCAGTCTCTGGGAACGCGTTGCACAGACCTTTCTGCAAGGCCTCCAGGAGTTGTCTCATCCTCTGCTCCCTCTGCGACGGTAACATAAGGTCCGCAACCTTACCCTTGTACCGTGGATCAAGGAGAGTGGCCAGCCAGTAATGGTCCCTCTCCTTGATCCAAAGAATACGAGGATCCTTCCGCAGACTTTGCAGGATCAGGGAGGCCATGCAGCGTAGGTTAGCTGAGCCATTCAGTCCGGAGTCCTCTGGGTCACTAAGGACGACATGATCCGCAGCCACCTCCTCCCAGCCACGTACAAGTCCACTGGTTTCTTGGGACTGTAAATAATCCCTAAAAGACTGCTGCTGATGATGCTGAGTGCCAGCCTCCACCTCCATGCTGACACAATCCTCCTCCTCCTCCTCCTCTTCCTGTGTGATGGGTGGGACAGAAGGAACACTGTCAGGGTAAAGGGGGCCTTGAGAGGCAAGGAAGTCCTCCTCTTCCTGCCTCTGTTCTGCCTCAAGTGCCCTGTCCATTATTCCACGCAGCGTGTGCTCCAACAGGTGGACAAGAGGTACAGTGTCACTGATGCATGCACTGTCACTGCTCACCATCCTCGTGGCCTCCTCAAATGGTGCCAGGACAGTGCATGCATCCCTGATCATGCCCCACTGGCGTGGTGAAAAAAAACCGAGCTCCCCTGACCCTGTCCTGGTGCCGTAGTCGCACAGGTACTCATTGATGGCCCTCTGCTGCATGTGCAGCCGCTGCAGCATGGCCAACGCTGAGTTCCACCTGGTGGGCATGTCACATATAAGGCGGTTCTTGGGCAGGTTCAACTCCTTTTGCAGCTCAGCCAGGCGAGCACTGGCATTATAAGATCTGCGGAAATGAACACAGACTTTCCTGGCCTGCCTCAGGACATCCTGTAAGCCCGGGTACCTGCCCAAGAACCGCTGCACCACCAGGTTAAGGACGTGAGCCATACAGGGCACATGGGTCAGTTGTCCCTGTCGGAGGGCGGAGAGGAGGTTGATTCCATTGTCACAAACCACCATTCCTGGCTTAAGCTGGCGTGGCGTCAACCACCTCTCGGCCTGCCCCTGCAGAGCAGACAGGACCTCTGCCCCAGTGTGGCTCCTGTCCCCCAAACACACCAGCGCAAGCACGGCATGGCATCTTTTTGCCTGCTTACTTGCGTAGCCCCTTGAACGCCTACGGAGCACCGCCGGTTCCGAGGACAAACCACAGGAAGAGGCCATGGAGGAAGAAGAAGAGGAGGGGGTGGAGGAGAGAGGTGTGTCACAACCAGTAGTAGCATTTTGGAGGCGTGGCGGTGGAACAACCTCCAACACTACTGCACCTTGTCCTGCATCCTTCCCAGCTGCCAAAAGAGTGACCCAATGGGCCGTGAAAGAAAGGTAACGTCCCTGTCCATGCCTGCTGGACCATGAGTCAGCGGTAATATGCACCTTACCGCTGACCGCCCTGTCCAGCGAGGCCAAGACATTGCCTTCCACATGCCTGTAGAGAGCCGGAATCGCCTTCCGTGAGAAAAAGTGGCGTTTGTGAACCTGCCACTGAGGAACCGCACATTGCACAAACTCACGGAAGGGGGCCGAGTCTACCAACTGAAAAGGCAGCAGTTGAAGCGCTAGCAATTTAGCCAAGCTAGCATTCAACCGCTGGGCATGTGGATGGCTGGGAGTGAACTTCTTTCGACGGTCCAGCAGCTGGGGCAGGGAAATTTGCCTGCTAGAATCGGACGTCGGTGTACTGCTAGCAGAGTGCCCGCAAGTACTTGGCTGTGACACACCTAATTCTACACCTTCATTCCTCTCAGAGCAGGTTTCAGAAAGGACTGAAGGTATAGTGGGGTTTGAGATCCCAGCTGATGCAGTGCAAGAAGAGGTCAGCTTTGTTCTTTGGTGTGGGTCTTTAAGGTAGGCTTGCCAACGAGCTGCATGGCAGGTCAACATATGTCTGATCAAGCATGTGGTGCCCAAGCGGCTGATGTTTTGGCCACGCGATATACGCTTGAGACATATGTTGCAAACAGCAGCTGTGCGATCTGATGCACTCGCCTCAAAAAAGGCCCACACCAAAGAACTTTTTGAATGACGGGCAGAGGCAGCGCCCTGCACAGGCGGAGCTCTGCGGTGTGATTCCGTCGGTGTGCTGCCCATACGCTGGCCACCCAAGGGCATCCTGCCTCGTTGGAGATGTGCCTCCTCCTCATCCTCCTCCTCTCTCCTATTAGGCACCCACGTGGAGTCAGTGACCTCATCATCCCCTCCCTCCTCATCACTGGAGCCAATCTGGCAGTATGCTGCAGCTGCTGGAGCATGACTGCCAGATTGGTGTCCTTCTTGAGCATCCCCTCTCTCTGCTCTCACGCTACTGCCTTCCTCTATCTGGGTATCATCATCAGATCCTTCGAAACGCTGGGCATCCTCCTGGAGCATGTACCCAACACTGTGCTCAAACAGTTCGGGGGACTCCTCAGGAGGAGGACATGGTGGGTCTAGGGAAGGATTGACTAATGAAGATAATGATACCAGAGAAGAGGACGCTTTGGCAGCTGCTTTGCCAGTACCCTGAGCCTGGGTGAGAGAGGATGAGGAGGATGAGGTGGGCTTGGTCATCCACTCTACCAAGTCTTCGGCATGATGTGGCTCAACATGTCCAGCTGCCGAAAAGAAGGACAAGCGTGTCCCATGGCCATGTGCTGATGACAATGCACCGCGTCCACGACCAGCACTGTTGCCCCCAGACACAGAGCCTGCTTGCCCTCTTTTTTTTGCCTCCTGACTGTCTGCCTCTCCTTGTTTGCCTTCCAGACATTTTAATGGATGGCCTGCAGGGAGATGGGAAAAACAGCAATAAGGGCTACCTTCAGGTGTATACTGTGCAGGAGGCTTAGCAACAATGACACTGACACTGTCCCCTGCCTATCCTTCTCTGTCCCTAAACACAAGGATTTGCAATATGCTTCAGCAAGATTGGTTTAGCACAGAATAGCACACTGTCAGTTTCACTCACTGTACCTCTCTGTCCCTACAAACAAGATTTAGCACAGTATAGCACACTGATAGTTTCCACGAGTGTCCTTCTCTGTCCCTAAACTCAAGGATTTCAAATATGGTTCAGCAAGATTGGTTTAGAACAGAATAGCACACTGTCAGTTTCACTCACTGTACCTCTCTGTCCCTACAAACAAGATTTAGCACAGAATAGCACACTGATAGTTTCCACGAGTGTCCTTCTCTGTCCCTAAACTCAAGGATTTCAAATATGGTTCAGCAAGATTGGTTTAGAACAGAATAGCACACTGTCAGTTTCACTCACTGTCCTACTCTGTCCCTACAAACAAGATTTAGCACAGAATAGCACACTGATAGTTTCCACGAGTGTCCTTCTCTGTCCCTAAACTCAAGGATTTCAAATATGGTTCAGCAAGATTGGTTTAGAACAGAATAGCACACTGTCAGTTTCACTCACTGTACCTCTCTGTCCCTACAAACAAGATTTAGCACAGAATAGCACACTGATAGTTTCCACGAGTGTCCTTCTCTGTCCCTAAACTCAAGGATTTCAAATATGGTTCAGCAAGATTGTGTTAGAACAGAATAGCACACTGTCAGTTTCACTCACTGTCCTACTCTGTCCCTACAAACAAGATTTAGCACAGAATAGCACACTGACACTTTCCCTCACTGTACCTCTCTGTCCCTAAACTCAAGGATTTCAAATATGGTTCAGCAAGATTGGTTTAGAACAGAATAGCACACTGTCAGTTTCACTCACTGTCCTACTCTGTCCCTACAAACAAGATTTAGCACAGAATAGTACACTGACACTTTCCCTCACTGTACCTCTCAGTCCCTAAACTCAAGGATTTCAAATATGGTTCAGCAAGATTGGTTTAGAACAGAATAGCACACTGTCAGTTTCACTCACTGTCCTACTCTGTCCCTACAAACAAGATTTAGCACAGAATAGCACACTGATACTTTCCCTCACTGTACCTCTCTGTCCCTAAACTCAAGGATTTCAAATATGGTTCAGCAAGATTGGTTTAGAACAGAATAGCACACTGTCAGTTTCACTCACTGTCCTACTCTGTCCCTACAAACAAGATTTAGCACAGAATAGCACACTGACACTTTCCCTCACTGTACCTCTCAGTCTCTAAACTCAAGGATTTCAAATATGGTTCAGCAAGATTGGTTTAGAACAGAATAGCACACTGTCAGTTTCACTCACTGTCCTACTCTGTGCCTACAAACAAGATTTAGCACAGAATAGCACACTGACACTTTCCCTCACTGTACCTCTTTGTCCCTAAACTCAAGGATTTCAAATATGGTTCAGCAAGATTGGTTTAGAACAGAATAGCACACTGACACTTTCCCTCACTGTACCTCTCTGTCCCTACAAACAAGGTTTAGCACAGAATAACACACTGACACTCTCCCTACCTATCCTTATTTGTCCCTAAACACAAGGAATCCAGGATTAGTAAAGGAAAAAAATGACACTGTCCCTGCCTATGCTTCTCTTTCCCTGCTCCGGAACACACTACACAAGGCCGCCGCGCTGGCGGCCTTTTATAGTGTGGGGCGTGTACTAAACCCCCTCAAGAATAATTGGCCACAGGCATCCTGCCTGTGGCCAATCATTGCTCTCCTCACTGCCGGCGCTGTGATTGGCCAAGCATGCGGGGTCACAGTGCATGCTTGGCCAATCACAGCGCCTGGATGACACTGCAATGGCGTAGTGCATTGTGGGCCGTTCGCGTCACTCGAATTTGGCGTGAACGGCCCAAATCGTTCGATCTTCGTCGAACGATCGAACAGCCGATGTTCGAGTCGAACGTATGTTCGACTCGAATACGAAGCTCATCCCTAGCCATTACTAGTAAAAAAAAAAAATGCAATAAATCTATCCCCTATTTTGTAGACGCTATAACTTTTGCGCAAACCAATCAATATACGCTTATTGCGATTTTTTTACCAAAAATATGTAGAAGAATACATATCGGCCTAAACTGAGGAAAAAAATATTATATTTACGGTATTAAATAAAAAAATAAAAAAGATTTTTTTTTTTTAAATTGCCGCTCTTCTTTTGTTTATAGCGCAAAAAATAAAAACCACAGAGGTGATCAAATACCACCAAACAAAAGCTCTATTTGTGGGAAAAAAAGGACGTGAATTTTGTTTGGGAGTCGCGTCGCACGACCGCGCAATTGTCATTCAAAGTGCGACAGCCGCTGAAAACGAAAAATTGGTCTGGGCAGGAAGGGGGGGGGAAATGCCCTGTATTGAAGTGGTTAACACAATCAAGTACATCCAAATTATTCCCCCTGTCCAGACATTGCATCAGGATAGCTGTCCACTAAAGGCAATAAATTAAGTGTGGGGGCGGAGGGTATATTGTAAGGTGGGTAAAAAAATGAGGGGCGGGGGCTGAAGGAGGAAAGGGAGGAGAAGGAGAAATAAAAGAAAAGAGAGGGATCAATGAAGAAGAGGGTAGATCAAGAGTAAAAGTGACACAGGAGCTGTCATGTAAGCCCTCCTGACCATATTTTGTCAAACGTTTTCGGAGTTTCTGCTCTCATAGGTTATCTTATACAAAGGCAAAACTGCATTCAACGCAGACTCCCAACTATGCACAGTAGGAGCAGGTTGTTTCCATCTTAGTAATAGTTTCCTAAGGACATAATATAGTGCAAAAAACAACTGAAAGTATCTATTGGATTCTATATCCTCCATAACTCCCAGTAACATCATTCGTGGATCCAGCTGTAGAAACAAGTCACAAAGGGCGTTCAGAGCATCAACCACCGATTAAACAAATATAGTTAAAAGAAAAGAGGCATTTGTATTCCTACTTGAATCTTGCTTTTTTTTTTGTGTATTTTTCCAGCTCTATGTAGTCATTCTGCATTTAAAGTGACCCTCCCTTCTAGACTGTAAGCTCTAACGAGCAGGGCCCTCTGATCCCTCCTGTATTGAATTGTATTGTGACTGTACTGTCTTACCTGATGTAAAGTGCTGCACAAACTGTTGGTGCTATATAAATCCTGTATAATAATAATAATAATAATAATAATAATAATAAAGTGTTTGTTAACCCCAAAAAAATATATACAGTATATACAGATCCTGGTCCCTGAAAGCAGATTGCACAGCACAGTGCTTGTGCTGTGTAATCTGCCCCCCTCTGAACTGTAAAAAAAAAAACTCTGAACCTGCCACTTCCTGTATGCCCTCTACAAACAGACCACAAAAATCAGGGCTGCTCCGCCCTAATCACTGTGGTCAAAGTACGTCCCTCCGTCATAGGTATCTGTCCCCTCTGCTCTCTTCTCTCCCCCCTCACCCCCTCCTTCCTGCCTGTCATCTCCCTCTGTGTCTGTCTCCAACCCGGCCCCGCCCCCCGCCGCTATTCTTGTAACATAAAAACTTTAAATTATCACTGCCAGCCCCTCTATTAGAGGCTGGCATAGCACACTATGTCAGTAGTTTTTAAAAAACGAGTGTTCTAAATACCTAATTTGAGCTGTCTTCAGGCTGGTCATGTGACTTGTGGCAGCTTTACAGCTCTGATACAGGACTTCTCCCTGGCTGACATCAGAGGGAGATCACGGCCCCTCCCGCAGAAGCAATCAATCGGAGCTGTAAAGCGGTCGTGAGCGATGTGACCGGCCTGAAGACAGCTCAAATTAGGTATTTAGAACACTCGGTTTTTAAAACTACTGACACAGTGTGCTATGCCACCCTCTAATAGAGGGGCTGGCATATTTTTATATAGATGGGTTAACAAACCCTTTAACAAATCCTGAATTTGTCTCTATACAGGAGCTTCCTGTAAAATAACCAGTCACTGCTGTTCTCTCTTCTTGTGCAATGTGACTGGTCCTGTATCCACCCCCTCCTGTAGTTTTTTTGCAGGCAGTGGGGAGACCTGCTGGGTTCCACCCACAGCTCCGCTCTCTGTACAAGCTATGTACAGCCTAGTGATGATATCACTGTTACCTTTGCAAAATAACATCTGGATTTACAAAGACAGTTTGGGTAAACAAAGTAGCTTTGTATACCTTGTGGCTATAGAGAAATCTATTTAATTGAAAGTTTTTTTTTATGTGCCAGGAGTCCACCTTTAGTTTACCCTTCCTTAGGGCAACTGTTTCTGCAGTCATGGCAGCACTATGCTTTGTTCCGACCCCCTATTACCATCAGAGATAAGAAATGTAGGATTTAACATACAATATGGGAACTGAGTGAACTTGAAAATCTTCTTGGGCATTCCTCCAATTCCATCTTGTAACACTCAGTACTGAATGCTTAGCCCAGTTACATACAATACAATATAATAAATAACAACACAAATATTAAAAGATTTCACATCTTGAAATAATAAATCATGTAAAATGCAACATATGTGAACTCACTTGTTAAAACAGTTCTAAAGAAAAGTTGAGAAAATCTGGTCAGGATTGCATATATGCTTATTAAAAAAAAAACACCTAAATGATGAATTTATATAAATTCATTTCCATATCTAGGTTTGTTCACAACACAAAACTGTCTGAAAAGAAATTGATGATGTTATGTAACTTATCAAGTATTCTTCTTATGGGTTCTGTAAAAGAGTTTAATTAATCTTCTGGCTGTTGACAGAGAAAAATTGCATAGGGAAAATGCAAATAGGATTAGGTCCACATGTTAAAGGACTGTGTTTAGGAAGCTGTAGTGAAAAATGAACTGGTGGAACAGATGACCAAGAATCAAACATTTAAAGAAATATACAAAATGGCTTATGTATTTTTAGAGTCTACAGCGGCATTTCTTGCAAACAACATCTCGTCAAGTAAGAATCATTGACATGCAATTGCTACTTTCCTTGAAGGAAGTCATCGTCACTGGCATAAATGCTACAGAATCTCAATCTCTAGTGACACCTTGTTGCTATTAGCAGTAGCACCATAGGAGAAGGAGAGTTTTAGAAATTCTGTCACTGACAAGTTGTCATCAGAGATAAAATCACTAGCGTGACATAAGCCTAAGGGTAAACAATTAGACACAAAAACGTTAGCAAATAACGCTGGGAGGCAAAAATAGCTTTGTACAAAGAGATGAGCTGAAGAATTGCTATAAATAAAATAAATGAACGTGTAGATTCAACACAGGTGGGACCTACTTATGTTGTGCAGTGTTTGTTGTGGATCGCCAATTCATGGGGGAATCAGTCCAATGTTAGTGAACTAGATCCCTTACCAATTCAAACAAAAAACTCCAAATTCATTTCAGCAAGGAAGCACCCTGTTACTAACTAAACATTACAAAGCCAACAATACAGTAGATTTAAACCCACTAAATCAATAAAATCTCTATTAAAAGAGAGAAAAAAGTTGAAATAGACTTTGTATATACCACAAAACTTCAAATTACATTTAAATTTATCTTGTATAATTTATTGGCATTTTATTTGTAAATCAGTAGAATGAAGAGCCCAAGACATAAAATGTTGTCTAAAAACATTAAGGATGTGATAGACCCTATTCCTTCCATCTTAGGTCATGTACATTCAGTCCTAGCACCAATCACTTCAGTATAATAGGATATATTGGTTTTCAATGTAATGCCCCAAGCTATTATGTAGGAAGATTGGGGGAACTATCACCTGCTCTACGCGTTTCATGGAACAGTGTCAACTTCTTCAGAACAAAGTTGGAGGTACAATATATCTAAAATGACATAAGGATATTAAATAATCTAAAATCATCATTATATTAACAGTTACATGAAATCCACTAGTGTATTTATTCACAGTTACTTACATTATTATTGCATATAAAAATTCCAACACACTTGAAAATTTAAACTATTAGTACTCTGCTCCAGCGCATCCACAAAAGGGGTTGCAAGGGGTGCAGGCAAACCAGACTATAACCAACATTGACATCTGGAGATAAATGTTACAGGGGTCATTTGTATCTGGGGTGTGCAGAATGACCGAGAATGCCAATAGGGTTGAAGATGCCCATCTTAGACCTTTATGTACGACACAATTCATCTTCTACAACTTATTCAAGAAATGCATATATTATATAGAGCTTCGTAAGTAGCAGTAGACAAAGAAACTTTAGGTAGCGGCATCCTAAAAACAAATACAGCCAGTCCCAGAGTTACAAACATCGACTTATATGTGACTCATAATTATAAATGGAGGGAGACATGTAAGAGTTATCATGAGAAAATGGTGTCTCCACTGAAGGTTTATCACAAATAGGGATGAGCCGAACACCCCCCAGTTCGGTTCGCGCCAGAATCTGCGAACGGACCGAAAGTTCGCAAGAACTTTAGAACCCTATTAAAGTCTATGGGACTCAAACGCTCTAAATCAAAAATGCTAATTATGAAGGCTAATATGTAAGTTATTATCCTAAAAAGGGTTTGGGGACCCGGGGTCCTGCCCCAGGGTACATGTATCAATGCAAAAAAAAGTTTTAAAAACTGCATTTTTTTCCTTTAAATATCGTACCTGGGGGGTGTCTATAGTATGCCTGTGAAGTGGCACGTGTTTCCTGTGTTTAGAACTGTCCCTGCACAAAATGAAATTTCTAAAGGAAAAAAGGGCTTGTAAAACTGCTTGCGGCTTTAATGTAATGTCACAAACTATCCCTTCTTTCTATAAATATGTACATGGGAAAAAACTACTTTCTATATATTTTTGTAAATAAAAATCTTTTAAATTTATATCTTTGACTGTCTATCAGTTTACCTATGGTGCCAATATAGTCCACTCAAGCCTCTTCCTTTTCTATACAACAATTGATAGGACGAAGGCACTGACACACATATATATATATATATATATATATATATATATATATATTTTTTTTTTTTTTTTTTCTGATACTCATAGCACTTTCATTATATGTATCAGAACACCAGCAATTGTCTTCAGGTAAGCTTTTGGTGCACACTGTGCAAATGACACTAAAGCAAAATACTGCAGCTCCCTGCCTTTATTTGTATCAGAACACCAGCAATTGTATTTAGGTAAGCTTTAGGTGCACACTGTGCAAATGACACTAAAGCAAAATACTGCAGCTCCCTGCCTTTATTTGTATCAGAACACCAGCAATTGTATTGAGGTAAGCTTTTGGTGCACACTGTGCAAAGGACACAGTACAGTAAGTGAAACACTGCAGCTAGCACAATTACCTGCCTGCCTGTCAGTATAGAGAATAACAGGAACGGATCTAGCTAAACTCAATACAGTGTGTAATTATATATACAACACCTAGGATGCATATATATCCTCTACACCAGGGATCCTCAAACTACGGCCCTCCAGCAGTTGCGGAACTACAAATCCCATAAGGCATTGCAAAACTCTGACATTCACAGACATGACTAGGCATGATGGGGATTGTAGTTCCTGACCACCCGGAGGGCCGTAGTTTGAAGACCCCTGCTCTACACACTGTAACTGCAGCTAACTGACTCGCCTGCCTGCTCTATCTAACTCAAATCAAATTACACTGTCTCTCTCTCTCTTTCTTTTAACAATCGCCGCAACACACTACACAAGGCCGCCAAGCCGGCGGCCTTATATAGTGTGGGGCGTGTACCTACTCCTCTGAGCCATGATTGGCCAATGCCACCCTGGCTTTGGCCAATTATGGCTCTCCGTTTTTTCCGCGCTGTGATTGCCCAAAGCATGCGGATCATAGTGCATGCTTGGACAATCATCAGCCAGCAAAGCACTGCGATGCCACAGTAAATTATGGGCTGTGACGCGCCACTCGTATTTGGCGCGAACGGCCCATAATGTTCGAAATTCGATGAACGTTCGAACAGCCAATGTTCGACTCGAAGCTCATCTCTAATCACAAATCCTTGTTTTCACAACAACCCAAAATTTTCAAAATCCAATTGTCACAGGGACAGAAAGTGAGGTGAAATCTTCTGAACAGGGGCACAGACAGCAAAACAAATGTTACATGGGGTGTTAATGCTTCCCTATGCTATCCAAAAAAACTATTTTTTTGGATAGCAAGTTACTGTTACACTTAAAAAATGTACCTGTTCCAACTTACATACAAATTCAACTTACGATTACGAACAAACCTACAGAACCTATCTTGTTTGTAACCCAGGGACTGCCTGTATTTGCTTTTTTAATTGTTTTTGATGCATCCTGCTTTAAAAAACGAAAGTGGATTTCACACAATTGATTCTGCTGCTGGTGACACATAGTTGGGCGCAGAATCACAAACAAGAACCTTCAATTTGCCTCCATAAAACCACTACCTTAATATGTCCTAGAACAACACCTTGCTGGCCAGGCTAGCTAGGGATTGATTCCAAATAAATATGGTCACGAGTAAAATGCGGCTAACAACAAAAGAATGGGCGACAAAAGGATACCAAAATTACAACTGTCTACCATTAAATTTCAAGAACATAATTGAAAATAAAAAATGTAAAGATATAAACCTTGATAACATCAATATCCCAACAGAAATATGGCAATATATTACATACCATCACTCCCAAAAAAAGAAAGGAATATCATTATTTTATCATTTCCTCTCTTCTTCCAACTCAAATAGCAAAAATCCCAATATGATTAAATGGGAAAAAGACCTATCACAGAATTTTACATGGGAACAATGGCAGAAAGCTCTCTCAATTACAAGTACAACATCATCCTGCATTGATCATTGGGATATCTCACAAGAAATATTAAATAGATGGTACTTGACCCCTTACAGATTATCTAAAATATTCCCCTCCACATCCCCTGTATGCTGGAGGTGTAATTAACTGACGGGCAATCTCCAGCACACTTTATGGACTTGCAAAAATCTATCAAGTTTCTGGAACAATATTTCCTCCTTTCTAGCAGACCTTACAGGTATACTAATAGAATTAACACCAGCAATGGCCTTACTGGGGATTAACCTATATATTTATCCATTATGTTTTAGAACAATAGTAGCACATACTCTAACAGCCGCAAGGCTTACTATTACAAGCAAGTGGAAATCTACAGAATCGCCCAACCTATCGAGCGTTATAGCTGGATTAAATACGCAATCTCAATATGAACTATTATTAGCACACAAAAATTCATCTATTAATAAATACAAAAATAATTGGCAAGAATGGCTACATAATCCAAGAGTTTCTAACTATCTTAAGAACTATGTAAGATGAGCTATTAACAGACTATCTTATATTAATTAACATTTAGCCCTGTGTATATATCCATCCATTGGAGGCCATGACCCGCCTACAGTTAGTTCCCATTGGTGTGGGCGGAAATTGGTTTCCAACTACATGACCAATATATGATACCCTGGTAATTTCCTTCATTTTTCATTATTCCTTACAATTTCATTCCATACTCGTTATTTGTATGTTATTTTATGATTTTATATTGTGGAAAGATAATCCCCAAATTACTGTATAGAATACCATTGTATTGTTTATCTTAAAACAAATTAAAAAGTAAAAAAAATTAAATAAGCATGGTCACCAGAGACAGGATTGCTCATTAGGCATGGTCTTACAGTAAATGTGATTCAGCTAGAGTTTACTTTAACTTTGAGAGAAAACCTGTTCATTAGGCTTGTGCAATTCGTTTCGTAACGAATTGAAATTCATCCGAATTTAGCAACTTTCGGACATTCGGAAGCATTCGAATTTCCGAACAAAGCAATTATGAATAAGACCGAATCCGAAATAAATTATACCGCAAATAGCGAATGCCCGAATGTCTTCGGCATAATTCGTTATGAAAAAGTTACGAATGTACGAATCCATACGAAGCACAATAACACTCACTCTGCTCTGCTCTCTGCTTCTCCCACACCGTGCTGAACTCCCTCTCAAAATGGTGTACAGGGGCGGAGGTTATAGCCGCATGTAAAAAACGAAAGTAAAATACGAGATTTCTAATCCATTCGAAGCACAATAACACTCTGCTCTGCTCTCTGCTTCTCCCTCACCGTGCTGAACCCTCTCAAAATGGTGTACAGGGGCGGAGCCTATAGCCGCATGTAAAAAACGAAAGTAAAATACGAGATTTCGAATCGTTACAAATAACCGCTATGTATTTAGAAAAGTACAAATCCATTCGAAGCACATTAGGCATAATAGGCAGCGTCGTTGTGAGAGAGACACGGAAAATTACGAATCAACGAACCCAAAAAAAGTTACGAAAGTAGGAGTTGTGTCCAGAATCAACGAAAAACAACGTACTCTACCGAAAGTACGAATTATAAAGCAACAAAAAATTCAACGAAAAATGTCGCTTGCAAAAATACGAATGAGTCCGAACACGAAAAATCCCGTCTAGCAAAATTACGAATGATTACGAATCAACAGGACCGGAAAGAAACGAACCGAAACGGAACGAATTTTTCCGTTGTGCACAAGTCTACTGTTCATTCCATCTCGTGTCTCCCATCAGCTGCCTCTAGGGGCAGTCAGGAGCAGACAAGGAAATCCACCATAAACAAAAAGCTGAATAGTGTGAAAGCAACCAACAGCACTGCATATACACCTTCCTATTGAGTTTTTTGGTTGAGCTGCAGGGACCAGTCAGAAAAAAAAAACATTTGTGCTGACAGTATACTTCTCCTTTAATATATTCAACAACAACAATTAATCAGGGCAATGTAGTCTTTACCTTGAATAACGAAAGACAAACAAATACTCCTGCGCACAAGTGGAATACCGGACAGTTTGAAAGTGAACAAATGGATGACACTTGGCTTTGCTGCCTTCACAGATAGGGGTATCCTAGTGGTAAATAACAAGAAAAGAAAAAGAAAGGCGCACCAGCCTCGTGCATTACCTTTGGATAAATTTATTATAGCGAATAAAAGAATCCTACTTACAAACAAACGAAAAAGCCATGCGTTTACAGCCTAGCTGGATGAGCTCTGAGGAAGCAGAGTCGTCTTTGAAACGCGTCAGCCAGCAGTGATCTTTGTCAATCCCTCCGTGACCGATTCGAGTGGATTCGTTTTGGACGCATTGCTGCGCCTCTGTGGTTCCTTGTAAACGCATGGCTTTTTCGTTTGTTTGTAAGTAGGATTCTTTTATTCGCTATAATAAATTTATCCAACGGTAATGCACGAGGCTGGTGCGCCTTTGTTTTTCTTTTCTTGTTATTTACAATGTAGTCTTTAGGCCTTTAGCATTTTACCTGAAGCCTTTATTAATTATTACAGCTACATGGCAAAAACTGAGTTTTGTATGAGCTTGAAGGCAAAGTAAAGATGTTAGCAGGCTAGATCAAGAGCTGGCTTTTAAAGGCAGTCTAATTACAGGAAATGAATAACCCTGTTTGTGCTTACTATGGGCTTATTACCTATAATGTGCACGGATTAGGTAAATTGACAATTCTCCTAATAAGTCTCCTAATTAGGCAGAGATGACGTTATGATAAATAGTATGTACATGTCATTTAACTGTTCCATGGACTATTCAAGAGAGTGATATCAATAAAAAAAAAAAAAAAGGTTATTTTAATGTATACTTTTAGAAACAGAAGAATTTACAGAAAAATAAAAGCTGGATTCCAGTCAAATATCTGCATAAATATACAGTTAAAAAGACACATACAGTATGTGAACAGTTTTGTCTGCCAAAATATTTGTGATTCTGTTTCACTACTTTTGTGACCCAAATGTTTCCAACTTTGCAGGACTGCAGGATGACACCAATTTCCTCTGTTATAAGTAAAGTATAACTAAACTATCACAAAATAAATAAATAAATAAAATGCTTAATTGTATGTAAACCCAAAACCAAGGCAAACTGCCTCGCTGCATACAATTTTCTTAAAAGTGGAATTCCGGTCACAACCTAACTACTCCTAAAAGTGATACCTCCCCCTTCCTAACACCTATTCTGACTAACCTGTGGACAAAAAAAAAGATCTGTATACTTACCAATTATCAGCCGAGCTCCTGTCCAGTCACTCGAACAGCTTCCTTCTGTCAGCCAGCAGTGGCTGCAGGGGAGAGGAGCGATCTCTCAACAATGGCTGGTAACGCCTGAGGGCTTACTAGGCCCATCTTTTGTTGGCTTTCCTTTCTCCCCACTGCAGCCGACACTGTCTGACAAAGGGAAACTGATCACGTGACCAGGCCTGAAAATAGGTGGGTATACAGTTCTTTTCCTCTACAGGTTAGTCAGAATAGGTGTTGAGGGAGCATTTTTAACAGTTATGACCATTTTTAATGGAGTGAAAAATAGCATTTTTTAAATTGGTCATTAAAAACGATCGTGTGTAGGCTCCAGAGCCTTTTTAACGACGTGAAAAATGGCCTAAAAAAAATTAGAACCTGCTCTCTTTTTTCACGTCGTTTTTCACGTCGTTCTTTTTAACGTCGTGAAAAATGGTAGTGTGTATGCTTTTACGAGGGAAAAAAATGCGCATGCTCAGAATCAAGTATGAGACGGGAGCGCTCCTTCTGGTAAAACCAACGTTCGTAATGGAGATAGCACATTCGTCACGCTGTAACGGACTGAAGAGCATGAGGCTGAAAAGCGCAAATCGGTTTTTACCAAACTATACTAATACGAGGATCAGCAAAAGCAGCCCAAAGGGTGGCGCCATCCGGAAAGAACTTCCCCTTTATAGTGCCGTCGTACGTGTTGTATGTCACCGCGCTTTGCTTGAGCATTTTTTTTCACGATAGTGTGTAGGCAAGGCAGGCTTGAGAGGAAACACGAAAAATCACGTCGAGAAAAACGTCGTTTTTTTCAATGACATTAAAAACGTCCGTGTGTACGCGGCATTACAGTATATTTATTCTACTTTAAAGTGGAACTAAAATACCACTATGATACACTGAGCAGGTAAACATTTTATATTTTATTGCAGAAGAGACATGCAATGTCTCCCCAATGGGATATGAATGGGAAAAAAAACTAATAGGGGTTATAACATTCCCTACATCCCAAAAAACGTTTTGCCTTTATTTACACTTGAATTTTGTCTTGACACTATACACAACAAAGCGGAATAAGAGAATGAACTTGCTTATTAGCAAAACCTTACCACCATATTTAAATCAGACAGTAGTCACTGGGCACTTGATGTTACTTCATATGAGTGTGGAGAGACAGGGAAATTTCACTTTTTCCATCCATGGCTTAAACTAGCTATGGGGAGGAGTTTGATTAAAGTGCAGAATTCTGAGGCCACTCTTTGATTGCAGAGGCTGTCTGTTTCCAATGCAGTCCCCTTAGACCCGGTTCACACTGGGCGGCACGACTTGTCCCGCGACTCTGCCGGGTGATCCCCACACGACTTCAGAGGTGACTTGCAAAATGACTTCTGTATTGAAGTCAATGCAAGTCGCCCTGAAGTCGTCCCAAAGTAGTACAGGAACCTTTTTCTAAGTCAGAGCGACTTGAGTCGCTCCTATTAGAATGGTTCCATTGTACAGAGCGGATCGCGACTTGTCAGGCGGCTAGGTCGCCTGACGAGTCGCCCCTGTGTGAACCGGCTCTTAGGGTTCATTGATGCATACATGTTTGATGGTACATTTACATCTATATATTAGATTCTACTATGCCTGTCTGAAGAAGCAGACCATTGCCTGAGAAACGCATAACACAATGCCACCATTCTACTTATTAATCATTGGCGCATCCTTAATGGCAACAAGATGTAATACCTATGTTGTAGAAGGTATATATGTATGGTTAGATACTAATTCAGCAGTGTTGTTGTGCTCATGCACCTTCACTTTGATATATTTTATGGAATATTATTTTATCATATACAGTATGTAAGTAAAAAAAGATTTTTATATGTAGCGCCCTGGGGTTTAATCAGGGAGCTCCTCGCCAAATTCCTTGTCAGGTGTAGCTAGTGTAGTTCATTACTAGGGATCCATTGACTTCTCCCTAAGTTTGGCTATGTGAGGGCCTATCCAGAAGTAAGAGGGCAGCGCAGGGTTGGGACTGCGGCTTGCAGTCCAACCAAAAGTCATGGTTCTGCCGGCCGGAGAATCTGTCAGTGGTCGGAGGTAAAAGGGAAGCTGTCACCGCAAAAGGGACCAAATCGCCTTTACCAGGGACCACAGTGAATACCTGAAGCAAGTACCGGAGCAGTATTCTCACCAAACGGGCACGTTGGAGAATCAGGAAACTTCAGGCGGTGCTCAAGTCAGGGACCCAACCAGTGGAGGTGATGCTTGCGGAGCAGCCTTGTGTGTCTAGCCAGGGACCGAGCCGGTCAGCAGGGGTGAAGCTTGAAGGTGTCCGAAGTGCCAAGCTAGGGACCCAGAAGGGAAGCGTGGGTTACGCTTGAGGGAGATACCACCACAAAAGCTCACAGGATTCAGAGTTAGTGAATCAGAGGGTCCAGTAAGAGACCAGGAGCTCAAGGGGCTGAAGAACTATAAGGAGAAGTTGTAGTACAATGGAGGGAACTGTTACATTGAGTTAGAAACTGTTTAAGTACTGTTATCATAAGAGAGAGCAATCCTGCACGTGCAGAAGTGGCAGCTTGCTGGGGCCTTTCCCTCTACGGCTGTTCTCCTATTGAAGTCTCGGAGTCTGCAAATTGAAATTGCAACTACTTAACGGTGTCCTGGCCCTAACTCTCTTTCCCCTACAACATTTAAAAAGGACTGTCAAAGAAATAAAACCTCTTTTACATCCAAGAAGTGTCTGGTGCCCAATGACTTTTACCACCTTTGCACCCACTATGCCTCACAACTCACCACTCTTTGAAGGATGTCAGTTATCTTTGGCCTTGAAGGGTCCCATTAGACTGGAAGAGGTCAAAGATTCTACTACATATTCAATTAGCATATATGGTCTAAAAATATATGTTACACCTTAAAAGTCCTATGATTTGTAGTAATCTTCATTTTCAGGAGTCTGTGTCTCTATTCCTTTGGGCTTAGGGATTACTATTAGTTGTAGATTTTGACCAATTCAACCTCATTACAAATACTGTATACTGCTGCAGGTCAGTTTTACTTTGTAATATCATCTGAAGTCTCGTAATTCTTGATAGAAACTAACAGGACAGTTTTGCATCATTGAGAACAGGGACAGCCACAACAAACTGCAGGTCAGTTTATATCTCCCCATCAAAGTGGGTCTATTACCATTTAATGAAAAGCAAATGTCATTGAACTAAATCAGATTGGGATGCTGCAGCTGAATGTAAGCTAAATTAATGGTAAAAGAAAAAAAAAATCAATCCCACAGCCAAATATGCACTGTCAGTGTATGCTGTTGTTGAGCCTCTAAGTGAAAATCGTACTGTTCTGTAACTCCACTTACAGCTTTAAAGGAGAAGTATAGCCAAAGCTTTATTGTCTGTACTTCTCCTATGGATCACAGGAGTGCAGTTCATTTTCAGCCAAGATCGACTAAAGCCTGTAGGCTTACGTCACAGAGCCAATACAGGCTCTGTAAAGATCCTGACTAGAGTTGAGCGGGTAGCTGGATATTCGGGTCCGGCGGGTTCGGCCGAACTTCGGAAAAAAGTTCGGATTCGGGACCGAACTTTAACCCGAACCCGGACCCGGACCCGGACCCCATTGAAGTCAATGGGGACCCGGACTTCTGACGACTAAAAAGGCTCTAAAAAAGTAATGGAAAGGGCTAGAGGGCTGCAAATGGCAGCAAAATGTTGTTAAGAACATGGCAAGTGCTCTGCAAACAAATGTGGATAGGAAATAACTTAAAAGAACATAAAAAAAATTAAAAATAAAAAAACATGCTGGAGGCCCGATTTTCAGCAGAAGAGGTACAGGAAGTCATTAAGAACCTCAGAAACTCAACGGCACGATGCGACACATATGGTGGGAATGCCCCAGAATACGCCCTTTCTGGAATAAATTATTTAATTTAATGGATAAGCTAGTGGGAAAATAAAATACTTTGAAATAAAAATGTAGCGGGGTGCTAAATTTAAGGAAAGTGTTTGAGTGGTAAATAGGCTCAAATACCCTAATTCTGTAGGATTCATGGACCATTTTGTCCTCGGGGGACAGTATTGGTGTGCAGTTCCCTGCGGCCTACAGGTGGCGCCTTTTGTGTCCCCTCTTGGCAGTAGTACAGCGGGGCGGGGAACCTGCTGTGCATGCCAGGAGAGCATATAAAAGGGGCAGACCTTTGGCCTGGGGGCTGATGTCCAGTGGGGTCCGCGCCCAGGTGCCTTCGGCCTGGGTGCATGTGTTCCTGTTCCATCTCGGGCACCTTTAGCCCGGGGTGAGGTACTATCCTGGAGTTCTTGCTGCCCTGGGTATGGAGGCCTAGGGGCGGGAGTAAAGCCTGGAGTCCAGAGCCGCCTCGTGTAGGGGACCCTGTTCCAGGGAAGGGAGGATCATTCTGATGGACCGATGTGGGAGTCACGGTGAAGGAATGGTCTGTTGACTCCCTGGAGAGATGTCTTCCCCTTGATATGGGCTAGGTTCGTAGAAGGAGAAGCTCAAGGTCACCTTGACTGTATCAGAGGCCTTATTCAACCGGCCCGTGGCAGGGGCCTTATACACCCTGGTCTGTGGCTGAGACCAAAGTTCTCCAGGCCCGTGGCAGGGGCCTTATACACCCTAGTCTGTGGCAGAGACCAAAGTTCTCCAGGTCTGTGGCAGGGGCCTTGTACACCCGGTCTGTGGCAGAGACCAACCTCAATGTCTGTGGCAGAGACCGTGCGCCAAAAACTGTTTGAGAAACCTAAGCAGTGAAGTGAATGTGCTACATTTGTGCCTGGACCTCCTCCACACCTTAAGCTGTCCTGTTTCTTTGCTCTAACCTTTTCTATCTGAGTACAGTTTATTTTGCCATGAGAGAATAAGAGTTGGAGTTTCAGCTGGTGTGGACATTGACTTTACTGGCAATTAAAGGACTTGCCTCTACCTACAGTAGAGGTGAGAATCATCCTCTGGAGGAGTTTTGACTCCGGCTGTGGACACGGCCCGTCAAGTACACCGCTCAACCTCTTTATATAGGAGGATACGGGCTGGTAGTGCGGTGTGCCTTTCTCCCTCCTGCGAAGAGCCAACAACATAAAGGCAGGTAAGGGGGAAAGGATCTGTGCGCTACAAAAAAATAAAATAAAAATTTTAATCTTGGCCTAGCAGGACGAGGTCCATATGGAGTAGGAGGTTGAGGTGGCGGTGGATGTGGCTGTGTAGGTGGAAGCGGCGGTAGAGGAGGACGAGGTAGCCAACACTGGTTCAAAAATACAACAATGGCTGGGTAAGGCCGGTGATGTGTCAAATTCTGTCCCCTGTCGAATAGTGTCCGCCCTGTACTGCGCTTGCTGAGTATGTAGGACAAGGGGATTTCAAAAGTCTCCCAAGACTAACGGCGCCTGCGTGTTGAGTTCAGGCGAAGGCCACACCATCCGTGGTTCAAGCTGAGCCAAGCAAGGCCGCGATCGAAGCGAGCCCGTGAGGGGCCCTGTTACTATGTGCTACCGTATGTCCTCTTGGATGGTGGGGCTTGAACCTGCACTCACAGCGCAGGCGCCGTTCATCTTCGGAGATTTTGTGAATCTCCTTGTCCTCTGTACTGCGCAAGCGCTGCGCCTGCGCAGTACGGGCCGGGCACAATCCGATGGCCGGACAGTTTGTCACAACACCGGTATACATGTCTATTCTGCACAAGGTACGGACAAGTCCTGTGGGATCCATGCCTGGTTCATTTTAATGAACGTGAGCTTGTCCACATTGGCTCTGGACAGGCGGCTGCGCTTGTCTGTGATAACGCCCCCTGCCGTGCTAAATACACGTTCAGATAATACACTGGCTGCAGGGCAGGCCAGCACCTCCAAGGCATAAACGGCAAGCTCAGGCCATGTGCCCAATTTGGAGACCCAGAAGTTAAAGGGGGCAGACCCGTCATCCAGTA
This sequence comes from Rana muscosa, assembly GCA_029206835.1. Classification (NCBI taxonomy): domain Eukaryota; kingdom Metazoa; phylum Chordata; class Amphibia; order Anura; family Ranidae; genus Rana; species Rana muscosa. The sequence continues at coordinate 212,480,273 of CM055124.1, read as the reverse complement.
CGTGTAGGCCTGTGGACACATACTGCTCAACCATGTTGGTGAAATGCTGCCTCCTGCTAAGACGTTCCATCTCAGCTGGTGGTGCTGGTTGTTGTGGCGTGCTGACAAAGCTTTTCCACATCTCGGCCATGCTAACCCTGCCTTCTGAGGTGCTGCCGGTGCCCCGGCTGCGTTGGCGACCTCTTCCTCCTCCTCTGCCTTTGCCTTGTGCTTCCACCGTACGCCCGCTGTCAGGTGGGAATGCCACCAGCAGCGCGTCTACCAGCGTGCGCTTGTACTCGCGCATCTTACGATCCCGCTCCAGTGAGGGAATTAAGGACGGTACGTTGTCCTTGTAACGGGGATCCAGCAGGGTGGCCACCCAGTAATCAGCACCAGTTAAAATGTGGGCTACTCGGCTGTCGTTGCGGAAACACTGCAGCATGTAATCGCTCATGTGTGCCAGGCTGCCCAGAGGCAAAGAAAAGCTGTCCTCTGTGAGAGGTGTATCGTCTGTGTCCTCTGTATCCCCCCAGCCACGCACCAGTAATGGCCACGAGCTGGTCTGAGTGCCACCCTGCTGTGAACATGGCTCCTCCTCCTCCTCCTCCTCCTCCATCTCCTCCTCCACCTCGTCATCCTCCAGAACTGTGCCCTTTCTGCCGGACAATTGTGTACCTGGCATTTGTTGATGCAGGAACCCACCCTCGTAGCCACTTGTGAAAGACTGCCCTGAAAGCCTTTGAAATGATCCCGCTTCCTCCTCCTCCTCCTCATCCTCCTGTGCCACATCCTCTTCCATCATCGCACGAAGTGTTTTTTCAAGGAGGCATAGAACTGGGATAGTAACGCTGAGAACGGCGTCATTGGCACTGGCCATGTTGGTGGAGTACTCGAAACAGCGCAACAAGGCACACAGGTCTCGCATGGAGGCCCAGTTATTGGTGGTGAAGTGGTGCTGTTCCGCAGAGCGACTCACACGTGATTGCTGCAGCTGAAACTCCACTATTGCCTGCTGCTGCTCGCACAGTCTGGCCAGCATGTGCAAGGTGGAGTTCCACCTTGTGGGCACGTCACATATGAGGCGGTGAGCGGGAAGGCCGAAGTTACGCTGCAGCGCTGACAGGCGAGCAGCAGCAGGGTGAGAACGCCGAAAGTGCGCACAGACAGCCCGCACTTTCTGCAGCAGCTCTGGCATATTGGGGTAATTTTTAAGGAACCTCTGGACCACCAAGTTCAGCACATGCGCCAGGCAAGGGATGTGCGTCAAACCGGCTAGACCCAGAGCTGCTACGAGATTTCACCCATTATCGCACACCACCAGGCCGGGCTTGAGGCTCACTGACAGAAACCACTCATCGGTCTGTTGTTCCATGTCCCTCCACAACTCCTGCGCAGTGTGGGGATTTTCCCCCAAACAGGAAAGTTTTAAAACTGCCTGCTGTCGTTTACCCCTGGCTGTGCTGAAGTTGGTGGTGAAGGTGTTACGCTGAATGGATGAGGAGGCGGTAGAGGATGAGGAAGCGGAGAAGGAGGAGTTAGCAACAGGAGGCAAACTGAAGCGCTCTGCAATCCTCGGTGGTGGAAGGACATGCGCCAAACCGCTATCTGCCTCAGGCATAGCCGCCACTGCATTTACCCAGTGTGCTGTTAGAGAGATATAACGTCCCTGACCGTGCTTACTGGTCCACGCATCCGTAGTTAGGTGGACCTTGCCACAGATGGCGTTGCGCAGTGCACACCTGATTTTGTCCCCCACCTGGTTGTGCAGGGAAGGGATGGCTCGCCTGGAAAAATAGTGGCGGCTGGGCACGATGTACTGCGGGACAGCCAATGCCATCAGGCTTTTAAAACTCTGCGTCTCCACCAGACGGAATGACAGCATTTCAAAGGCCAGGAATTTTGAAATGCTGGCATTCAGGGCCAGGGATCGCGGGTGGCTAGGGGGGTACTTCCTCTTCCGCTCCAATGTTTGGGAGATAGAGAGCTGAACGCTTCCATGGGACATTGTGGAGATGGTTGGTGACCCAGGTGGTAGTGTTGCTGGCAGATCCTCTGTTTGCGGGGTGACAGGTGCCACTGTCACTACAGAGGTGGATGAAGAGGCCGAGACTGCATCAGAAGACGAAGCAGGAGGAGCCAGAGACCTTTCTTGGTTTTTGAGGTGTCTACTCCACTGCAGCTCGTGCTTTGCACTTAGATGCCTGGTCATGCAGCTTGTGCTCAGGTTGAGAACGTTTATGCCTCGCTTCAGGCTCTGATTGCACAGCGTGCAAACCACTCGTGTCTTGTCATCAACACACTGTGTGAAGAACTGCCACGCTAGGGAAGTCCTTGGACCTGGCTTTGGTGTGCTCGGTCCCTTGCTGCGTTGGGCAGTAGCAGATGTACTGTCTAGGGGACGAATGCTCCGTTTTTGCACCCTGCTCCCTCTTCTGCTGTGCTGGTGGCTCTGTGCGACCACCGCCTCTTCCTCCGAACTACACTGGTCACCTGCATAACGTTGATTCCATGTGGGGTCGAGGACCTCATCGTCCTCCACATCATCTTCCACCCAGTCTTCACCCCTGCCCTCCATGTCTGTCTGCACAATTGCGAAAGCAGCAGCAGTTGGCACCTGTGTTTCGTCATCATCCGAGACGTGCTGCGATGGTCCTCCCATGTACCCATCATGAAACATAAGTGGTTGGGCATCGGTGCACTCAATCTCTTCCACTTCTGGGGCAGGGCTAGGTGGATGGCCCTGGGAAACCCTGCTAACAGAGTCATCGAAAAGCAGAAGAGACTGCTGCATGATTTGGGGCTCAGACTGCTTGGCTGATTTGCAAGGGGGTGAGGTGAAAGACTGATGGACATGGGCTTCAGGTGCCAACTCTGATCTTTCATCAGAAGAGTGGGTGGGAGACAATGTGAAGGAACCCGAGGCACTGTCAGCAACCCAATCTACTATCGCCTGTACTTGTCCTGGCCTAAACATTGGTACAGCCTCATTAGGCGCGACAAAATACCGCCGCAGGCTCGGTCGCCTACTCGCACCTGAGGAAGGTGTTTCACTTGTGCGTGTAGCTGGCACAGATCCACCACGTCCTCTCCCTGCAACAGGAGCTCCACCAGCAGCACCACGACCGGGGCCACCACGTCCCTTTGACCTTCCCCTCATATTTTCCAAATTTAGGATCTTGCCCTAAATGGCGTTTTTTGGAAGACCACAACACACCCACAGTATTTAACCGCTGAAACGCACAGCTACAGAACTGCAGAAAATGCTATTCAAAAAAAAAAAGGTTGTTTTTTTTAGTATAGCACAGTACAAGGAAAATATATAGAAATTGTTTATTTCACACACCTCCAGATGTGTATTTCACACTGCAAAATATTTTCTGTGGCCCTAAATGGCGTTTTTTGCCAGACCACAACACACCCACAGCACGTAACCGCTGAATCGCACAGCTACAGAAAATGCTATTAAAAAAAAAAGGTTGTTTTTTTTAGTATAGCACTATACAAGAAGAATATATAGAAATTGTATATTTTACACACCTCCAAGATGTGTATTTCACACTGCAAAATATTTTCTGTGGCCCTAAATGGCGTTTTTTGGAAGAGCACAACACAACCACAGTATTTAACCACTGAATCGCACAGCTATAGAAGTGCAGAGAATGCTATTCAAAAAAAATGTTGTTTTTTTTAGTATAGCACTGTACAATATATAGAAATTGTTTATTTCACACACCTCCAGATGTGTATTTCACACTGCAAAATATTTTCTGTGGCCCTAAATGGCGTTTTTTGCCAGACCACAACACACCCACAGCACGTAACCGCTGAATCGCACAGCTACAGAAAATGCTATTAAAAAAAAAAGGTTGTTTTTTTTAGTATAGCACTATACAAGAAGAATATATAGAAATTGTATATTTTACACACCTCCAAGATGTGTATTTCACACTGCAAAATATTTTCTGTGGCCCTAAATGGCGTTTTTTGGAAGAGCACAACACAACCACAGTATTTAACCACTGAATCGCACAGCTATAGAAGTGCAGAGAATGCTATTCAAAAAAAATGTTGTTTTTTTTAGTATAGCACTGTACAATATATAGAAATTGTTTATTTCACACACCTCCAGATGTGTATTTCACACTGCAAAATATTTTCTGTGGCCCTAAATGGCGTTTTTTGCCAGACCACAACACACCCACAGCACGTAACCGCTGAATCGCACAGCTACAGAAAATGCTATTAAAAAAAAAAGGTTGTTTTTTTTAGTATAGCACTATACAAGAAGAATATATAGAAATTGTATATTTTACACACCTCCAAGATGTGTATTTCACACTGCAAAATATTTTCTGTGGCCCTAAATGGCGTTTTTTGGAAGAGCACAACACAACCACAGTATTTAACCACTGAATCGCACAGCTATAGAAGTGCAGAGAATGCTATTCAAAAAAAATGTTGTTTTTTTTAGTATAGCACTGTACAATATATAGAAATTGTTTATTTCACACACCTCCAGATGTGTATTTCACACTGCAAAATATTTTCTGTGGCCCTAAATGGCGTTTTTTGGAAGAGCACAACACAACCACAGTATTTAACCACTGAATCGCACAGCTATAGAAGTGCAGAGAATGCTATTCAAAAAAAATGTTTTTTTTTTTAGTATAGCACTGTACAATATATAGAAATTGTTTATTTCACACACCTCCAGATGTGTATTTCACACTGCAAAATATTTTCTGTGGCCCTAAATGGCGTTTTTTGCAAGAGCACAACAACCCCAACAGTATATAACCGCTGAATCGCACAGCTGCAGAGGCCAGAGAATGCTTTTTAAAAATAATGTTGTTTTTTCACACACCTCCAGATGTGTATTTCACACTGCAAAATATTTTCTGTGGCCCTAAATGGCGTTTTTTGGAAGAGCACAACACAACCACAGTATTTAACCACTGAATCGCACAGCTATAGAAGTGCAGAGAATGCTATTCAAAAAAAATGTTGTTTTTTTTTAGTATAGCACTGTACAATATATAGAAATTGTTTATTTTACACACCTCCACATGTGTATTTCACACTGCAAAATATTTTCTGTGGCCCTAAATGGCGTTTTTTGCCAGACCACAACACAACCACAGTATTTAACCACTGAATCGCACAGCTATAGAAGTGCAGAGAATGCTATTCAAAAAAAATGTTTTTTTTTTTAGTATAGCACTGTACAATATATAGAAATTGTTTATTTTACACACCTCCACATGTGTATTTCACACTGCAATTTATTTTCTGTGGCCCTAAATGGCGTTTTTTGGAAGAGCACAACACAACCACAGTATTTAACCACTGAATCGCACAGCTATAGAAGTGCAGAGAATGCTATTCAAAAAAAATGTTTTTTTTTTTAGTATAGCACTGTACAATATATAGAAATTGTTTATTTCACACACCTCCAGATGTGTATTTCACACTGCAAAATATTTTCTGTGGCCCTAAATGGCGTTTTTTGCAAGAGCACAACAACCCCAACAGTATATAACCGCTGAATCGCACAGCTGCAGAGGCCAGAGAATGCTTTTTAAAAATAATGTTGTTTTTTCACACACCTCCAGATGTGTATTTCACACTGCAAAATATTTTCTGTGGCCCTAAATGGCGTTTTTTGGAAGAGCACAACACAACCACAGTATTTAACCACTGAATCGCACAGCTATAGAAGTGCAGAGAATGCTATTCAAAAAAAATGTTGTTTTTTTTAGTATAGCACTGTACAATATATAGAAAATTGTTTATTTTACACACCTCCACATGTGTATTTCACACTGCAATTTATTTTCTGTGGCCCTAAATGGCGTTTTTTGGAAGAGCACAACACAACCACAGTATTTAACCACTGAATCGCACAGCTATAGAAGTGCAGAGAATGCTATTCAAAAAAAATGATTTTTTTTTTAGTATAGCACTGTACAATATATAGAAATTGTTTATTTCACACACCTCCAGATGAGTATTTCACACTGCAAAATATTTTCTGTGGCCCTAAATGGCGTTTTTTGCAAGAGCACAACAACCCCAACAGTATATAACCGCTGAATCGCACAGCTGCAGAGGCCAGAGAATGCTTTTTAAAAATAATGTTGTTTTTTCACACACCTCCAGATGTGTATTTCACACTGCAAAATATTTTCTGTGGCCCTAAATGGCGTTTTTTGGAAGAGCACAACACAACCACAGTATTTAACCACTGAATCGCACAGCTATAGAAGTGCAGAGAATGCTATTCAAAAAAATTTTTGTTTTTTTTAGTATAGCACTGTACAATATATAGAAATTGTTTATTTTACACACCTCCACATGTGTATTTCACACTGCAATTTATTTTCTGTGGCCCTAAATGGCGTTTTTTTGAAGAGCACAACAACCCCAACAGTATATAACCGCTGAATCGCACAGCTGCAGAGGCCAGAGAATGCTATTCAAAAATAATGTTGTTTTTTCACACACCTCCAGATGTGTATTTCACACTGCAAAATATTTTCTGTGGCCCTAAATGGCGTTTTTTGGAAGAGCACAACACACCCACAGTATATAACCGCTGAATCGCACAGCTGCAGAGAATGCTATTCAAAAAAAAGTTTTTTTTTTTTTTTTAGTATAGCATAGTACAAGAAAAATATATAGAAATTGGTTATTTCACACAACTAGAGATATACACTGCAAAATATTTTTTTTGCCCAAAAATAGGTCTTTTTTGCGCACAACAAAGTGCCTTTTTTTTGCAGCAGCAGCAGCACAATAAAGTGCCTTTTTTTTTTTGGGGGGGCCCAAAAATGGGTCTTTTTAGCAAAAGCACAATAAAGTGCCTTTTTTTTTTTTGTTTGTTTTTTTTTTCTGCCCGAAATGGGTCTTTTAGCAAGAGCACAATACAGCCACTAAATGGAATAGGTGTATCACTCAACGTAATGCAGTGCTGGTGCACTGAGCTTGCAACACAAACAGATAAACCTATGCAGATCGCTGAGCTATTATATCTCTCAATCTGGACTCCTATCTAAATCTCTCTCCCTGAAAGCACAAACAAGATCCTGCCCCTACACTACACTACACTGTCTCCCTATCTTTTCTATCAGTAGATTGCAGAATCAGGACTAACTCCTATCATATAATTCTCTCCCTCACAGCAACAGCAGCCAGGATCCTTTCCCTACACTGTCTAAAAGCAGAGTGACGATCTGTGCTGTGTGCCTCTTGCTTATATAGAAGCTGGTCACATGCTGGGTCACATGTTGCACTGACCAATCACAGCCATGCCATTAGTAGGCATGGCTATGATGGCTTCTAAGGGCACACCAGCTAATCAAATGGTGATTGGCTGGCCCCTGAAGCATTTCTAACTGCGCCATTAAATTCCCGAATCCGGACCCGAACCCGGACTTTAGCGCAAAATCCGGGTCCGGGGTCGGGAAAAAGCCAAAATTCGGTACGGACCCGAACTTTACAGTTCGGGTCCGCTCAACACTAATCCTGACCATATGGTCAGGATCCACCCAGATGCCTGGACTGGCAATCACCAGCTCTCTGCAGCCTGAAGGCCAAGAGCTGAGTGATCAGAGGTCTTTAATCACTTAGTTATCGGCCTTAGAGCCGTCAGGTGATGGATGCAGCATCTGATTGATGCTGCATCCACCTAGTTGAGTGTATATAGATATTTTTATTTTTTTTACCTAAATTCATACTTCTCTTTTAAGGAATCCTGCAAGCATGTTATTTAAAGGATTTATGTATTTTCAATATTGACCTGGAAGCTGCATGTAAAATATCCTCTCCCTGCTGTATGTTTTTGTTTTGTTTTGTTTGCATGTTCTCAATGGCAGTGCTCAGCTTTATATGCCTTTTTTGATAGTGGTTTTATTCTTAGCCCTAACATGGCCATAATTTAACAAGACCCCCCCCCCCCCCCCCCCCACCCCGACTTCAATGGGATTTGCCTCTAAGGCCCCTTTCACACTGAGGCGTTTTGCAGGCGCTATTGCGCTAAAAATAGCGCCTGCAATGCGCCCCGAAAAAGACGTTCCTTTGTATCCAGTGTGAAAGCCCGAGGGCTTTCACACTGGAGCGGTGCGCTTGCAGGAGGGTAAAAAAACTCCTGCAAGCCGCATCTTTGAGGCGCTGTAGGAGTGGTAAGAATACCGCTCCTATAGCGCCCCTGTCCATTGAAATCAATTGGGTAGCTCCTCCAAAACGCAGCAAAGAGGCGTTTTGCGGGCGTTTTAACCATTTTTCGGCCGCTAGCGGGGGTTAAAATCACCGCCGCTATACCGCCAGCGCATCCAGCGCTTCATTGTGAAAGTAGCCTAAGTTTTGGCTCAGCAAACTAAAAACAGGATTCACTGAACCCTTGACAACTCAAACCCAGGCAAATTTGCCCATCTATATTTGTCACCCTATATCAGGACGAACTTGATGTAAGAGCTTTATGGCAGGATATATTTAACTGAAAGCTGTAGATTTAAGAATGTAAAAAATATTTCTGACATTATATTAGCATGTTAAAACTTTTATATTTGATAAATTCGGTTAACATGTCCTTTAAATATTGGTTCACCTAACTCTGACTCAGATATTAAGGCCCGGTTCACACAGGGGCGGCACGACTTTGGGGGCGACGCGATCTCAAGATGACTTGAGAGGCCCGGTTCAGGCGATTTGCATAATGACTTCTGTATAGAAGTCAATGCAAGTCATCCCGAGTCACCCCCAAAAGTAGTACAGGAACCTTTTTCTAAGTCGGAGCGACCTGAGTCGCTCCTATTAAAACGGTTCCATTCAACAGAGCGGGACGCGACTCGTCAGGCGACCGAGTTGCCTGACGAGTCGCCCCTATGTGAACCGGGCCTTAATGTATATTCATTTGTTGCTTTTAATTAGCTAGTGTATGTCATACTTACCAACTGTCCTGGATTTGCTGGGACAGTCCCCCCTTTTTTTTTTAGCTGTCCCCTGAAGGTTGTGTTCCCGGGTGAAAGTTTGAAGCTCACTGAGTCTGTCTGTCACTACCTCTGCACAGAAGACCTGTTCTTTTAATTTGTGCCCACAACTCATTCATATGCAAATCATGCAATGGCTTTTTTCAAGCAAATCCAGCAATTGCTAAGTCATATGCAAATCACGCGGTGGTGGCTCATTTATATGCATATTATCTCCCCACTCCAAGGCAATTCAGTGCATTGCTCAGTCTGTATTTGTGAGCGTCAGGTTAAGAAACAGTGCCTCCTTAGGGGGGCAAAGCTGGGTCATGGTCGGAACTGGAGCGAGCAACCCTAAGAAGAGCAAGCATTGAAAGAGTTGATGAGAGGGAGAGAACTGAGATGCTGAGATGCATGCACACTGTGAACCCACCCTTTCCACAATTTGCACGCACACAGACTGGGGTGCTGTGTGGGGGAAGGCAAAAAGCCATTTTCGGATGGAGGTCTTATAATCTCACCAACTATGAAGCATATTTTCTCTCACTGACCAGCAGTAAGACACACTGACCACTGTACTCCATACACTGTGTTGTATCTTACATGGCCCTCACCCCTACAATGAATTCACTCTCCTAGATAGCAAGAAATTGTGCTGCAAGCTTGAAAATTACTTGCTAAGCTATTGCTAGACTTGGCAGCCTTCACTAGTTTGTTACACAATTGCAGCAAGTCTGCATTGCATGACTCCAGATCAACTTTCTTTGCACACATTCTGCAAGTCTGTTGCTGCAAGTTCTGGTTCAGTTATGTTGTGCAATAGTCATCCCACCACAGGGGTCACTGGCCGAATTTTCATACTGTAGTCTTGTAGAGCCCTTGCTGTAGGTTCACCACTGCAACTTTGCTTTTGCTAGAGACTTGCCACCCAAATGTGCTACAAATTGGTAAAGTGTCAACTAGAACTTGTTCTTCAAGTGCTCTGCAAGTGTACACCTTGCCAGTGAAAATGCGCAGCAAGTTCACAGACTTACAATTCATCACTGCCACAAATTTGTGGCAAGTTATCCTTGCTATCTGGTGTGGCGGGGATCTCCTTTAAAGCGGAGTTCCACCCTTTTTTTATGTTTATTAAAAGTCAGCAGCTACAAAAAGTGTAGCTGCTGGCTTTTAATAAACATACACTTACCTGCTCCACTGTCCAGCGACGCGCCGCCTGGAGCTCCGCTCCTCTCCCCCTTTCTCCGCCGGCGCGTCCATTCACAGTATGGGCACCCGGCCGTGACAGCTTTCAGGTTCACGGCCGGGCACTCACTGCGCATGCGCGAACGGCGCAGCGCTCTGTGAGTGGACAGGCGATCGCCTGGGACCTGTCACGTCCCAGGTGATCGCCTACAGGGAGGAGCTGCCACAAGGCGATATGACGTATCGCCTAGGCGGCTCCAGGGCGGAAGGAGGAAGTGGGACAGGAAGTCCCACTCCTACTGAAGCCCCCACTCCCCCCCCCAAAAAAAATTACATGCCAAATGTGGCATGTAAGGGGGTGAGGAGTGGAATAAAAAAAAGAAAAAAAATTGGGTGGAACTCCACTTTAAGGATCCAGGATTACGATACCCAGAACCCCGTTCAGCACCCAAGGTGCATTGCCAACCGCAGAGACTCATGGGGTGGGCTAAAGGTGAAGCGAAGGCGGAGCTCGGCCTCTTTGGACGCTGCCCTTCTAGCAAGAGGATTCCCTGTGCGGACTGGCTGCTGGTGCAAGGCCTGAAGCCTGGGCCTTGCGCACTTCCAAAGAGCCTTCCACTCCACTGCGGAGCCTGTGTGGCACCTGATCTCCATTTGTTTCTCACTGACATCAGAAGGACCGAAGACCCGGCTATCGTAGACCCTGTGTGCGGGTACACAGTGGTGGAAGATACGGATGGGGACTAAGTCCGGTGTGGTGAGAGAGCACTTGCTCAAAGTTAAAGCCAAGTACTTTGTTTAGGCCTATTGACTGCCTTGGCCCTTAGTGTTATATCAACTGTCCTAGCAGGAGACTATTTCCAGAACTGAGTTTGATCGTCTCCTGGGAGTTGTTACCTGGCTGAAATACTATCCCGTTGGATTACAATTATTGTTCCAGATGTGCACCACTGTGTTCCTTGCATGCGAAGATTCTTCACCCTAAGACTATACCTTACTTTAAGTCAGGCCTGACTGGGTAGCGTAGAACATTATTGGGCGCCATATTGCTCACGGGGAGGATAGCTGCAGCGTGGTGTGCTAGTATATTTTATACAGTGAAAGCTAAGTGTCACTAATATTGCAGGGCTCTGCATGTGTTATTATGTACTGTGCTTCTACCTAACTTTTATACAAAAGTAAAGTTGCTATAGTTAAGTACTCCGGTATCAGTGTCAATTACTATACTTTATCACTGTTTGTTTGATTGTGGGACTGTGTCATAGACAATCGCAGAGACATTACTAGTCTATCATTCCCTAGACTAACTGTGCCAGAGGAGGGTCGAGTAGATTGCCGGGGGTTGGCAGTGCTGTGTACAGGGCCCGAAACAATATCAGCGGCTCTCTTAAGTTGGGGGTATCGCTACACTGGGATGCTGTATGTTTTAATCCTGACCCCTGCACTGCATTCACTATGTTGAACATTATACTCCGGACTCATTCACACTATACCCTATGTTATACAGTACATTATACTCCAGACCCATGAACTGCAATTCACTATGCTATACATTATACTTCTAACCCCTGCACTGTAGATGCTATGTTGTATGATATATAAAGCTGGGTGACAGAGTCCTGAGCTAATTGTATAATAGCTTAACTAATAAGAAGAAAAGGAAAAAGAAACTGCGCTAGGATAACTCTTATGCCGCGTACACACGACCGCTTTTCTCGACGAGAAAAACTGCATTTTTTTTTTCGCCGAGAAAAACGATCGTCTGTGGGCTTTATGTTGTTTTTCTCGTCGAGAAAAACGGCATAAAAAACGACGAGAAAAATTAGAACATGTTCTAAATTTTCTCATCGTTTTTTCCATCATAGACAAATAACTGACTATATTGTCTACACATGGGAAGCAGCAACTAACCTGAAAACAAACATCAGTGAGCAAAGTGGAAAAAATATAAATAGTTGCGCTAAACCTGCAATTGTGACCAGGGATCAAAGAAAATAAACACTGAGTGGCATGAACCAATATAAAAGTGCATCAGTGATAAATATTGCGTGGATGCTTATTGATTATAAGCAATAAACAAAAAACCAATAACGTGAATACTAAACAATATGTGTAAATAGTCCACTTGTTTAAAGAAACAAAATGAAACAAAGTCCATGTAATAAAAAATAAAAAAAACACCAGTGAAGATATCAAAAAAAAAATATTTTCTATAATAGCTTAACTGTATGCCTTTGTAGAACCATTTTAAACAAATGCCCCACCCCTAACTAACCACTTCCTGTCCTTCGGCCATTTTAAAATGTGTAGCGTTACCCTCAACTAAGAGGGCCGCAGATTTGGTCTGGGCCCTGAGTACAGCTCCGCCAACCCCCGGCAATCTACTCGACCCTTTCTGGCACAGTTAGTTTAGGGGTATACACATTTAATACTTATACTTTATGAGAGACTCAGACACGGAGTAGTTATAAAGGAATAACAGATTTTACTTTCAGCTATGCAAAGGGAATGAACAGTGATAACAACTTGACCATTAGAATATTCACAGAGCCCTGCAATATTAAAATATCAGTCACACTACACCATGGAGAAAGGGGGGGAGTGGATAAGGAGACGCCACGTGGGGCGACTGTTAACTAGGCGCCCTGTGGCGCAATAACTAAACTAGGTCCCTAATGAATCAGGCCTGATTCCTAACTCTAGAACTCAGTCCTGTATGAATGATGGATTCTTCACCGGCATCTGTATAGGTGGTGCACTTAAGAATAAACAACAATTGTAATCCAGGAAAAGGAAAGTTGATAACTGACAACACTTCACTGGAGATCCTCTGGATCAGTCCTGCAGTGAATCTCCAGTGAGAGTCTTTAACATGAGGTAGTAGGCCTCTGCAGTTTATAGGCACAGTACTAGCAAACAGGTTAGGGAATGAGCTTACGTTTGCTCACCCGCCGGACACGATCTCCGTCCGGAACTTCCACCGGCTGTGACTTCACTCGCCCACAGCGGTTGCTGCGATCGGGTCCCCGATCCCATCCAGGCTGTAAGTAGAGATGTCGGATGCCACCCAGGCTCGCAGTGGGGTGGAAGGCTCTTTGGTCGGCTGCGGAAGGCCCCAGGCTTCAGGCCTTACCCAGCACAGGTCCGCACAGGTGTATCAGTCTCTGCCGTCCCGTGTCCAAAGAGGCCGAGCCAGGCCTCGCCCCTTCCTTATATATCCCCACCCATGAGTCTCTGGGGCAGAAGCAAAACATCCTGGGAACCAGTGGGGTTCTGGGAACAGTAGTTCGAGAGCATTTAAAGGAACCCCGCTACACACTCCCCCCACTTAAACTCTTTGGTCCCCAAAGATAAACTTCAACAAATACTGTTTACCATTTTGGACAGTGTCGAGCATGATGTTGGCATAGGGAATTCCCACCAAAACTTTGGGATGGAACTCTCTTGCCCACAGGTCACACTACCATGAGTGGCCTGCCTAACTGTGCCAGAGAGTGAGCTGGGGTTGCCCTCCACCAAATGGACAGTGGAGGGATCAGGTTGTTCAACACTTCTCCTAGCCGTTACAACAGAGTCCTCTGAGCTCGTCCCCATTTGGGGGTAAGTTAGTTTCTTGGGAGGCCTGATGACTCTGCGAGCCCTCTGCTCTCTTGGTGTTTCTGACTCTGGCACCACAGGCTCTTCTTCAGGAGTAAGTTCAGGTAACATTGCTGGTTCTGGAACCTCTGATTCAGAAGTCGACTGACGTATGGAATCTCTAGGGTCCTCCTCTGCGCAAGTGTCAGGAACATCTTCCCAGTAATCAGCTGAGGGACTGAAGGGTATGAATTCAGTAGCCTCCGGATTCAGCGTTGCATCTGGGGTATCCCCTCCATTTGGGAGATCTATGGCGGACGTTCCCAGAGTCGAGGGAGGCCACAGCCAGTCCAGTTCTCCACCTTCATCTGTACTCAATTGGGAGGCCTCCCCATCTTCAACTCTAGAAGTCTGGGACCGGTGCTCGGCCTAGGAGTATCCAGGATAGAGGCCGGTTCAGGGGAGTCTCTCACGGGAGGTATTCTGACTGCCTCAGCAAGTGGGAGCAGGTGGTTTCGATGCCACGTCTTCAGTGGACCCACCTTTCCTTCTGGCTTTAGTTTGTAGACAGGCAAACCAGGCAACTTCCTACAGACGACATAGGGTTCAGATCTCCATCTGTCGGCAAGCTTGTGTTTTCCAGGGACCCCCAGATTGCGTAGCAGTACTCGGTCCCCGGGCTGCAGATCTTGCACTCGAACCTTCAGATCGAAATTTCTCTTGTTGCGGGCTCCCCTTTGATCCGAAGCCGCCTGGGCTTGTTCATAGGCCAACTGTAAGCTACGTCTAAGTCTGTCCACGTATCCCTTGTGGGATGTAGCTGAGGTATTGTCTAAAGAAGTGCCAAAGGCCAGGTCCACGGGTAGCCTTGCTTCTCTCCCAAACATAAGTCGATAAGGGGAGTAGCCAGTGGTGTCACTTGTGGTACAGTTATAGGCATGCACTAGGGCTGATATGTGTTGACTCCAGTGTTGCTTCTTCTCTGTTTCTAAGGTTCCCAACATGTTGAGCAGGGTCCGGTTAAATCTCTCCGGCTGAGCATCTCCTTGTGGGTGGTAAGGCGTGGTTCTGGTCTTCTTTATTCCCAATGAATCCAAAAGTCTTCGGATCAACCGACTCTCAAAGTCCCTTCCTTGATCTGAGTGGAGTCTCTGTGGTAGTCCGTAATGGACAAAATACTTCTCCATAAGTATCTTGGCCACGCTGGATGCCTTCTGGTCTTTGGTTGGGAAAGCTTGAGCATAGTGGGTGAAATGGTCGGTTATTACCAGAACATTCCCCAATCCACTCAGGTCGGGTTCGAGGCAGAGAAAGTCAATGCATACCAGATCCATTGGGCCCTGACTCTGTAAGTGGCCCATTGGGGCAGCTTGATGGGGTAGGGTCTTTCTCTGAATGCATCGTGCACAGGAATGGCAATACTCCTCTACTTCTGCCCTCATGCAGGGCCAATAGAACCGATTTCTAACAAGCTGGAAGGTCCTTTCTGCCCCTAGGTGACCATGATGGTCATGCAGGGCAATTAGTACAGTCTCTCGGTGCTTCTCTGGAAGGAATAACTGCCACTTATCTTCTGAGTCATCAGAGGGTCCGCTTCGGTAGACCACTCCCTGATGTACCTGCAGCCTGTCCAATTCCTTCCTTATCAGGCGAGCCTCCTTTGAGGGGTGATGTAGGAGTTTGTTGGGATCCTGATTCTCCAGGGCTTCGAGGACCAATCTCCCCATGGGGTCTTCCAATTGGTCACACCTCAACTCCTTCTTGGACAGTCTCGGTAGGTTGTCTTCCTCCAGTTGAGTTACTCCACAATAGTGTTTGGGGACTCCTACCATGGTAACCCCTATTTCTTCTGCTCTGGAGCCTCCTCTGGCTTGGAATTCAGCCCCTTGACAAAGGGCCCGGACCCCGTCCGGTGCCACTTGGGTCCAATCTTCCCAGTCATTTGTCGTGGCATGAGACCTCCGGGACAGGGCATCTGCATCCCTATTTCCAGCTCCTGGTCTGTACTTCAGACTGAAGTTGAATCCAGACAATGCGGCCAACCACCTGTGTCCGGTGGCATCTAGTTTTGCGGTGGTGAAGAGGTAGGTCAGGGGGTTGTTGTCTGTCTTCACAGTAAACTCTGCCCCATACAGGTAGTCTTTTAGCTTATCTACTACCGCCCATTTGAGGGCCAGGAATTCCAGCTTATGAGTGGGGTAATTCTTTTCTGAGGGGGTCAGGCTCCTGCTCACATAGGCCACTGGTCGCAGTTGTCCTTCATGTTCTTGGTAAAGCACACCGCCTAGACCCTCATGGCTGGCATCCACATGTAATTCATAAGGTCTGGTAGGGTCGGCGTAGGCCAGGACTGGGGCAGTGGTTAAGCTCCTCTTCAGGGCCTGAAAGGCCTCTTCACACCTTGGGTTCCACTGATCTTGAACTGACTCACCAGGCCTCCTGGGCCCTGAGTCATCCTCTTCCCCTTCTGCCTTTAGCAATTCATTCAACGGGCGGGCAATCCGAGCAAACCCCTCCACAAACCTCCTATAATAGGAGCAGAACCCCAGGAAGGATCTGAGCTCTGTTACTGTGGTGGGTCGTGGCCAGGAAGTGACTGCTTCCAACTTCTCAGGATCTGTGGCCACCCCTTCTTCAGACACTATGTGCCCCAGATAGTTCACAGAAGACTGGTAGAACCGACACTTCTCGGGGGAAAGCTTAAGTCCCTCTTCGCTGAGTCTTCTCAATACTTTCTCCAGCCTGGCTTCATGTTCTTCCAAGGTTCTCCCGAAGACAATGACATCGTCCAAGTACACAAGGACTTCTATAAGATTCATGTCTCCAACAGTCTTCTCCATAAGGCGTTGAGAGGTAGCAGGAGCTCCAGATAGACCCTGAGGCATCCTATTGAATTCGAAGAATCCCACCGGGGTTATGAAGGCTGTCTTCTCCCTGTCTTCTGGGTGCATAGGGATTTGATAGTACCCACTCTTGAGGTCCATCACACTGAACCATTAGGCTCCAGACAAACTTTGTAAGGCATCTTCTATCCTTGGCCTGGTGTATTGGTCAGGGATGGTTCTCCTGTTGAGAGTCCTGTAATCGATACAAAGCCTCAACGATCCATTCTTCTTTATGACCACCACGATTGGGGAGGCATAGGGGCTTCTAGACTCCCAAATCACACCAGTCTTCTTTAGTTCTACAAGTTGTTCCCTCAGATCCTCCAGATCTGCCAGGGAAACCCGCCTGACCCTCTCTCGGAAGGGCTTATCTTCTTGGAGGTGGATCCGATGGGTGGCACTTCTTGCACACCCCACATCGAATTCATCTTCGGAAAAGATCTTCTCCCACCTGGTCAGCTGGGACTTGGCTCTTTCTTTCCAAGCCCTGGGTAGGTTCGGGTTTTCCACGGACAGCTTCTCCCAAACATCTCCTCCGTCACCCGTCCCTTTGACTTCGGACCAAGTGACCGGGGCAGCAGGGCTCACCTGACCCAGCAACACTCTGGCAGGAATCTCCATGGGCCCTCCCGTAGTGTTCCTAACACTCACCGGAACTCTGCCATGGGCCTTCTTCAGGGCCTTGAACGGAATCACTTCTGGTATCACTTCTAGGCCTGAGGACTCTTCCCTTGGGTCGGATTCCAGCATGACAAAGGGGCCAGGTTGTTCCCACGTAAGCTTCACAGTGGCCCTAAGACAGGTTACTTCTCCGGGCTGTAGCACTACTCCTTCTCTGCCAAGTCTCCACACCTTCCCTATCCCCTCTCCCGGGGTCTTCTGCTCTAAGACCAGTCGTTGGTAGGCCGTATTTAGCATGGGATGGATTTTGGTGGCTGAATGGTTTCTCTCTTTCACTAGAGGGGTCAGGAGTCTCCTGACTAGATCCGTGTTTGTCCCAATGATCAGGGAAATCTTGCTGGCTCCAGGCGGCCGAGGGCACACAACTGCCAGGGTGTCAAACACTTCAGCCTTCCCAGCCACGGATGGGTCGAAAGTCATCTTTATGGGCAGGTACCCATCGTAAGGGAAACTCTGGGTTCCAAGTCCCCATATCTCCAGCTCTTCTATCTTCTGGATAGGCAGATGACTCAAGTGCCTATCATAGAAGTCCCGGTATAGTAAAGTCACCTGTGCTCCGGTGTCCAGAAGAGCTTTAGTATAGACTCCTTCCACTTGAATGGGCACAGTAGGAGACGGGCCCACCAGTTCCTTTGGGTATGGCCGGACTGGGGTCACCTTCTTCTTTGGGCTTTTCCTTGCCCTGCTCCTTTTGGACTTTAATTTTTCCTGAGCCTGGCATGCATTGACTTTCTCCCTCTCAATGGGGGCACAAACCCGCTGAGGGATGTTATTGTTCCTCTTAGGTGGATGTTCCTTCTTTGGGGTGCTGTATTTCCACTGAGGGGTCTTGCCCCCTCCCTCTGGGGTACATCTTGGTGGGGGGGTACTATACCTCCTCCTAGGAGTTTTGTCTCCTCCATTCTTGGCCTTTTTTTCCAGTTTGGAGCGCACTGAAGATGATGGGCACCCAGTTGACTCCTTCACCGGGGCCCTTTGGAGTTTCCCGCCGGCTTGCAATTATCTGTTCTCTTCTTCTTTGGGCTGGAGCATACGTTAGCAAAGTGGCCACTCCCTCCGCAGTTATAGCAAATCACCTCTTCTCGGTCCTGTAGGGAGGCCAGTGCTGAGGTGTTCGGGAACAACTCCTTTCTTGGGCTTGGTTTCTCTGGTCTTCTCTGATCTTTCTCCATCAAATAGGTCAGCATCTCCAACACTTGGGCCATTTGCGATTTCAAAGTGTCAACCTCCGCATCTCTTTCCGGGCTCTTGACCGAATGGACCAACACTGGTACAGGTGTGACATTCGCCTTGGCCACCTGCTGATCTTCCTGCAGCGCCTCTTCGTCCCTAATAATTTTTATTAGATCAGAGTAGGTTAGTGACATTCCTCCTCCTGAGGTTTTCAGGTGCAGCCAGACCGGGTCTGAGCGCCGCGCTCCCCTCATGATCTGCTTCATGCGTGCTTCATCTGCATCTTTGGGCAGCATTCCCTTCTTCAGTACAATCTTGCATAACTGCCTGTTCAGCCTTCTAACATATTCTGACAGTTTCTCATTCGGCTGCTGGAGAGTGTGTTCAAATTGATAGATCATCTCTGACACCTTCTCCAGCTGACCAAACTCTTCCTGCAGCATGGCCAGGCAATCTTGAGCTGTACAGTTTTCATTTCCAAACCGGAAGCTCTTCACCGCTTCTGCCGCGGCACCTTTCAGACTTTCTAAGACTCGCTGTCTCTTCTGTGCCTCAGGCACCTCCCATGCCTCTACTGCCTGCAATGCCTGTTCCACCCAAGTGTCAAAATCTTCCTCCCCCGCAGGGATGGGAAGCTTCCCCGAGAATGCTTTTAGTCTCCGGTAGCTGGTCTCTACGTGCACCGTGCTTGCCTTCTGACAGTTTGTTAGTAGGTCTCCTAACGCCTTTATCAGTTCGGGTGATATGGCCGTGGCAGGTGCAGGTGTCACCGGAGGTGTCGCTCCATCTCTCCTCTCTGGTGAGGTACGGGCCACAGTCCGCGGTGGTCCCGTTAGGGGTGGCTCCTTCTTAATAGCATGCGCCAGACTATAAGATCTGTTATCCGACGTCTGTGTATATTTGCGCTTGCAAACTTCTGGCTTCCCATCTGAATACTCCCCTAGTGCATACTGGTGTGAGGTGTCTGGGTCTAACTTTGTTCCCATCACCCACGGTGTACCATCTGGGGTCACTGACTTCATTAATCCTTCCACCGTCTCGGTCGACCATTCCTGACCGGGCATGTTAATGACCACTGACTGGCTTGGATCTGTCTTAGCTACTCCACACCACGTTCTGATGTCTTTCGGGTCCATGCCGGTACCTCTTGGCGGGTTTTCTGTTCTATCAGGATCCCGGACGAGAACCCCCACGTGTAGCGTTACCCTCAACTAAGAGGGCCGCAGATTTGGTCTGGGCCCTGAGTACAGCTCCGCCAACCCCCGGCAATCTACTCGACCCTTTCTGGCACAGTTAGTTTAGGGGTATACACATTTAATACTTATACTTTATGAGAGACTCAGACACGGAGTAGTTATAAAGGAATAACAGATTTTACTTTCAGCTATGCAAAGGGAATAAACAGTGATAACAACTTGACCATTAGAATATTCACAGAGCCCTGCAATATTAAAATATCAGTCACACTACACTATGGAGAAAGGGGGGGAGTGGATAAGGAGACGCCACGTGGGGCGACTGTTAACTAGGCGCCCTGTGGCGCAATAACTAAACTAGGTCCCTAATGAATCAGGCCTGATTCCTAACTCTAGAACTCAGTCCTGTATGAATGATGGATTCTTCACCGGCATCTGTATAGGTGGTGCACTTAAGAATAAACAACAATTGTAATCCAGGAAAAGGAAAGTTGATAACTGACAACACTTCACTGGAGATCCTCTGGACCAGTCCTGCTGTGAATCTCCAGTGAGAGTCTTTCACATGAGGTAGTAGGCCTCGGCAGTTTATAGGCACAGTACTAGCAAACAGGTTAGGGAATGAGCTTACGCTCGCTCACCCGCCGGACACGATCTCCGTCCGGAACTTCCACCGGCTGTGACTTCACTCGCCCACAGCGGTTGCTGCGATCGGGTCCCCGATCCCATCCAGGCTGTAAGTAGAGATGTCGGATGCCACCCAGGCTCGCAGTGGGATGGAAGGCTCTTTGGTCGGCTGCGGAAGGCCCCAGGCTTCAGGCCTTACCCAGCACAGGTCCGCACAGGTGTATCAGTCTCTGCCGTCCCGTGTCCAAAGAGGCCGAGCCAGGCCTCGCCCCTTCCTTATATATCCCCACCCATGAGTCTCTGGGGCAGAAGCAAAACATCCTGGGAACCAGTGGGGTTCTGGGAACAGTAGTTCGAGAGCATTTAAAGGAACCCCGCTACAAATGTATTGGACTTGAACTGGTTAAAACAAACACAGCTGCAGCCATGAGCTTTGTGTCATTTTTTTTCAGCCAACAATCGTCCGATCAGTAAAATTGATCTGTGTGGCTCTACCACTACCCAATCCCATAAAAAAAAACACTTTTACAGGTTGTAAAGATTGGGGTAATTAAACTCAAGTGGTGCATGCATTTTTCAAGAAGTTGAGCCAGTCCAGAACTGCATTTTTAAGGGCATGGCAGCCCACTTTTATTGAAAGGAACAGAAAAGTTTTACAAAAGACAGCAATTTCCCACGCAGGAGTTCCCACCATTACTGTAACTTGCACAGTACTTTAGCCTCCTGGCTTTCTTACTTGTCACATGGCTGCTTCAGGCCTCAAACCTAGGCCTTAGGTCTGTTCCTCAGACCAACACAAAGGTTTCCTTCCATCAAGCTCTCTCATAGCTTACTCAGCATCAGCTTCTTGCTGCGCTGTCATGGACTATGTCTGTCTCCTGCAGGCATGCATGCTCTGGCTGCCACCTGCAGCCTCTGACTCCTAGAGACCTCCTGTCTCTCTTGGGTGGAGCCGTCTACAACTGGGAGCCCTGAGCTTTAACCCCGGGACTAAGGCTACTTTAACACTGAGGTGGTTTTCAGGCGTTTTAGTGCTAGAAATAGCCTCTGAAAAGCGCCTCCCATTCATTGCAGTGTGTCTTTTCACACTAGGGTGGTGCGCTTGCGGGACATTGCGAAATATCCTGCAAGCAGCATCTTTGGGGCGGGTTGGGAGCACTTTATTTAGTGCTCCCAAAATGCCCTGCCCATTGCAATGAATGGGCAGCGCCTTGAAAGTTTGTTTTGGGTAAAAAACACCCCGCTAGTGGCCAAAAAGCGCTGCAAAGTGCTGCTAAAACAGCACTTAAGCGAAGTTTTAGTGCTAACGAGCGGGCGTCCCAGTGTGAAAGTAGCCTTATATGAACATAGCCCACATATGTGCATGCCTGCCTCTCCAAAAATCTGGCTTAAATTGTTAATAACCACAGTGACACAGGCTCACCTCTCTACAAGGCTTAGAGAATTTTTTATGCCTTTAAAAGCATATTATTTTATGCCTTTAAATGCATTATTTTTCGCTTGATTTTCCTGCCATCTCCTAGCAGAAAGGTCCAGCACAGATGGGAGTATTTTTGTACACCCTTATGCATAAGGCCTTATGCCGCGTACACATGGTCGGAATTTCTGATGGAAAAAGTCAGGCAGGATTTTTTCATCGGATATTCCGACTGTGTGTATGCCCCATCTGAATTTTCCCTCGAAAATTCCGACGGACTTAGATAGAGAACATGTTCTCTTTTTTTCCGACAGAAAAAATTCCTATCGGAAATTCTGTTCCTCTGTATGCAATTCCGACGGACTAAAAACCATGCATGCTCGGAATCAATTTGACGCATGCTCGGAATCATTGAACTTAATTTTTCTCGGCTCGTCGTAGTGTTGTAAGTCACCGCGTTCTTGACGGGCGGAATTTGGTGTGACCGTGTGTATGCAAGACAGCATGAGCGGAATTCCGTCGGAAAAACCCATCGGAGTTTATTCCGATGGAAAATCTGACCGTGTGTACAAGGCATTACAGTAGTGAGAAGGGACTCCCCCATTCAATGGCACATGCTGTGGTCCCTGGGCTCTTCTGTTCCTGAACCCAGGACAATGGTAAACTGCCCAAATTAGATACAGATAAGATCATTGAGCATCCCTTCTCCAATCTACTCTGTGAATAATGATCACAAAAGCAACAAGGATTTTGTCACTTCTAGTTTTAGAGCTGTCCTCCCCCAGCTATTGTATCTGGGGAAGCAGCTAATCAAGCCGATCTGTATTTGATTTGCTGTAGTTGAGAGAAGGGGAGACATTGGGGATCTAATAGATCATATTCTTCCATAAAGAATACCTGTCGCTTGCCCATGCTATCACAAAGGGGGCTTGTAATGCTATATTTAAACCTTATCATCAAAACATGTCTATATAAGCCCCCCCTTGTTTTTTTGTTTTGTTTTTATATAGTGGACATTGATGCATTAATTGGATACACGACTTTCCACTTCAGTGTTCTTTCATGTATTGCTTATGACAATAACCTCTTCAGCATTACAGTAGCTGCAATGCTATAATCATAACTAATTGTAAATGCCCTACTACAGAGATCTGCAAAAGTGCAGAGGTGTGTTTTTCACTAGTCCTTGATGAAGGACGTTTAAGTAGTGCAAATTACTTAACAAGGTAGTTTAAATTGTGATTATGGACAAGAGCGTCTGAATAATTTGTGCTCCAGGTATAAAGAGTTCATACTGGGATTATGAGTAAATCCAGCCATCATCGTCAACTGTTTATATTAAAATGTGGCACTTGTGGTGAAACAATGAAGTAGAGTAAAAATCCAACCATTATGTGTAGGTGGGAAAGCTAGAAATCTTAAAGGCTGCTCTAATGGACTAGCTCTTTATTACTTTCAAAGGAGTCCCGCTATATTCTATAATGCTATATGAGAAAAACTTAAAATATGCTTTTTTCCTGTGCAATTGGAAGCTCCTTCACCCCGACCTTTCTTTTGTTTCACATTATTACTGGTTTCTTCCTTTATTGGTTCTCTTGTGCATGTCTCTGACCTTTTCTCAGCACTCTCCTTCTTTTGGTTTCTCTCTGGAATTAACTGCATATCTTTTGTTTTCTTTGTGGGTATTGGGGTAAAGGGTGACTTTGTACAAGTGGCTTTGTAACTAGTTGCAGTTAACATGAAACTTTACTGCCTGCTGGTTTTTACTGTGTGGGTGTGTGTGTTTTGGGGGGGTCTTGCCAAAATGTGCAATTATGCTGTGAATGTTTGCATATTATTGTAAAATATTGTAAAATTACCTACAAGTCTGCTGTCCTCCAATGCTGGCAGGTCTCCGCTTGCTGTCAACGCTTTTTTACACATTACATAGTCATCAACACATTTTGCAGGTTCCACATTCTTCCTCTTCAGCCATTTGGTGGCCACTAATGATTTACCTTCTGGACATGCTTCACTGTGTTCATGGCATCTAATGCCCTGTACACACGATCGGTTTTACCGATAAAAACAGTCCGATGGACTTTTTTCATCTGACAAACCGATCGTGTATGGGCCCCATCGGAGAAAAAACCCACGCATGCTCAGAATCAAGTCGACGCATGCTCAGAAGCATTGAATTTCATTTTTCTCGGCTCGTCTGAGTGTTTTACGTCACAGCATTTGGGACGGTCGGATTTTTGACTGATGGTGTGTAGGCAAGACTGATGGAAGTCAGCTTCATCGGAATTCCGATGGAAAAATCCATCGGATTTGAATCCATAGGAAATCCGATCGTGTGTACAGGGCTTTAGAGATGATGGCAATGAGGCTAAAGTGTACACTGCACTGTGCCACAGGCAGACCCATTCAGGGAAAAGTGTATTCATATAACCCATCCCCCAGACATATTTACTTACCCTGCCACCCCACCTCAAGTGTCTAAATCTTGGTGTCAACTGGTGTTGGAGATAAGATGGGAGAATGATATCATGTGGCAGTCCCGGTATTTGGCTGCTCAGGGCCCAACATTTGCATATGTAAGGTCACATGCACACCCCTACCAAGCTCCGTTAACAAGGGGTCCAGCAATGTGAGGAGGTAAAGAGAGAGGGTGAGTGGGTAAATATAAATAGCTGGGGGGTGGGATATGTGCTGACACTGTCATTTTTCCCTGAATGGGTAATGTGACAATGTCTCTCATAGGGAAGGCTTCAGTCAAGATTGAAAAATGAATGGCAGTGTTCACTTTCAAATGTTTTTGTTGTTTTCTGGCCTTGCGGACTGCCCCATGCACATATACGGCAACAGAGCAGCCGTTCTGTGCTGGATCACATATATTTACATGATCTGGCATTTCTGGATAGAGGGTGCACATGTGCCCACTGCCCCATCTGTGCTGTGATTTGGTACAGCACAAGTCATTCAGCAGGTCCCAGCCAATGATTTATGGGTGGAACCTACTGATCGGCTTAGCTAATCACAGTACAGAGCCCTAATTAACAACACAGAGCTCTGTACATGGAGCAGCAACATGGCTCTTTTTTTCTCCTTGCAAAGCAGGAAGAAAAAACAACCAAATCTTTTAGTAAAATAAGCACACATTACACATTGTTGGGCACACAGTTAACACCTTGATTGCCCCTAGATGTTAACCCCTTCCCAGCCAGAGTCATTGGTACAGTGACAGTGTAAATTTTAAGCACTGATCACTGTATTAGTGTCTCTGGTGATGTCAGTGTCAGTTAGTGTCAGACTGTCCACTGCACAGGCTCACTATAAGTCGCTGATCACCGCCATTACTAGTATAAAATAAATAAATAAATAAAAATTCCAATACACTGTATATACCATCATTTGTAGACGCTTTACCCCTTAATGCAAACCAATCAATATACACTTACTAAAGACATGTAGCAAAATACATTTTGGCCTAAGTTTATAAAGAAATTTTATTGGATATGTTTTATAGCAGAAAGTAATAATTTTTTTTTTTTTTTTTCACAATTGTCAATCTTTGTTTGTTTATATAATAAAACATAAAAAACCCAGAGGTGATCAAATACCATCAAAAGAAAGCTCTATTTGTGTGGTAAAAAGTACATAAATTGCATTTGTGTGCAGTGTTGCATACAAGTATAATTACCAGTTAAAGCAGCACAGTGCTAAATAGCCAAAAAATGCCCTGGTCATGAAGGGGGTAAAACCTTTCCGTAGGTCAAGTGGTTAACTAGGTATTAGTACAGTTATATATTCAGTGTTGTCTGTTTGCCTTACCTTGTAATGATGGATGGGCTCACATGTTATGACTACTGTCTGTGTTATCATGGCTTATGGATTCCCTATGTCAGTGTATTCATTCACCTATTTTGTCCCTATTCGGACGAGACAATTTTCTGTTTCAGGTCACACAGTGTCCAATGTATGAATTGACATTCACTCTGTCCCACATCACAAATGTGCTAATGTACAAAAAACTTTTTGCGGTGCTCTGTGGCTGTAAATGCTCTGGCTGCTTGTGTCTGTGTCAGCTCTATTTCTGGTGCAGCTCACACCTGCACCAGTCTAGTCTGAAAGACCAAAAAATTGTGGGATATGTACCTTCTTCATAGAGAGTGTCTGTCACGTACCTGAAGGGAGACTGAAGTGACGAGGTCGGCCTCTCTTGTATCCCCAGCCCTAGTCACGCTGGAGGTGGAACAGAAATAACTGAGGGACAGGAGGAACATGAGTGCCTGCAGATGTAGACCTGGAAACCAGTAGCAGGGGGTGCGACCCTGGATGAGCAGGAGGATCATCATATCACGGAAGGTAGCTGTGCACCAAGGATCAGCCGGGGTTAAAGAGGCACTCCGCTGGAACAGTGGCACTGGGACGTCAGATGATGTTAAGTCCCTGGAAGACTTGCAGCAGGAAGTTGCAGAGAGTCGCAGGACTGAAGTCGCAGACACTCGGGGGTTGAAGAGGAGCGACACAGGAAGCAGATGCAAGGTCACAAGGGTAGCCGGGTCAGGTAACAGGTGGGCAGTGAAGTACAAGGCAGCAGGCAGAAGCAGGGTCAAATAGGTAGCCAGGATCATGAGCCAGTAATCAGAACAGAGCAGAGTCCAGAAGCAGGGTCAAGGCAAGCCAGGTTCAGCAACAGGTATCAAGCAGGATCACAACAGGGTTCAGGATATCGGGTAACAGCTGAAGACCAGTCAGCAAGGGTCTGTGGTCAGGGCACTTCCTTAAATAGGGCGTTTGGTGCCAATTGGTGCTAGGGACGCGCTCCTGCGTGTACACGCAGTCCGTTGCATGCGCGCATGCGCATTGGACGAAAACGAATGGTTCTCTTACAGTGTCGGTTCTTTACCTACAAACAGAGGTCACGCATTGTTCTGTGCAGTGCCAAACCAAATGCTTCAGGTTATGACACAGGAATGTGAAGATTTACTCTGTTAAAGACTGTGAAAAAACGGGGAAACAAATGACACCATGAAACTACACAATCTGTGCACATCTTATGCATGTGCAAAACACAAGGTGCAGGTAGGAAACAGAATTCTGGAAATACAGCATTGACACTTGAATCATAACAGTGGATCCATCAAAATGCACCTTGCGAAACAAAGTACAAAGCAGGATGACCAACTGAGCAAATTTAAAATTTTTAGATTTTCTTATTATTTTCTATTAAATCTTTATTGACAATTGTCTCCAGCATGAGCATATGCTGTCACAGCAGCAGCAGCTATCAGGTTCTAGAGGCAAAAAGACTGAATTTAAAGTGGTAAACCCATTTTTTTTTTAATTAAGCCTTCTACCTGGTACAATAGAGGATGTCAAGTCATCTGTGCCCAGTCTTACCATGAAGAGTTAATCCAGCAATCCTCTTACCTTTTTTTGCTGGGATAAAAACCAACACACAGATAAATTTGTGTCGCTACACCCCCCCCCCCCCCCCCCGCAGCTGTGACACTGATATCTGATGTCTTTAGCAGAGGGAGTGTGTCTATGAGTCTTAAGCTCTCCCAGGATTGGCTGATCCACACCTCAGCATGATTGGGAATACTGAACACATGTGGTGCCTGGATTTGACTGGATGGTACTCATCAAGGGGCGTGGCCAGCTGGCGATAGTTTGTGCCATCCTGCTGTCATCCAGGAGATCAGCAGAAACTCATCGTGGCAGAGGAGGCCATATAGGGTGCAGTGCAGATCCCATCACTCTCTTTATCCTTCTAATGGAGCAATTTTCTGGAAGATGATCAGCTGTCAAAGCTACTGGCGCCAAGAATTTTCATAAACACAGGCGCTGGGTAGCTTTGACATGCACGTATTGATGGGGCCATGAGCACGCTCTGTGTGTGACGCGCGTGCACTAATGCTATGCATACACTTTTTTATGTCCGGGCACGGGGACTCTGCCTGGCGAGTGGGAGTGTAGAGATGGGAGGGAAATCCCGTGATGTCACAACTCTGCCTCCCGAGCGCCGGTTGGAGAGTTTTGCATGGCTCATACAGCCAAAGGGAGTAATATTTTGAAGGTAAACAAACATGCATGACATTTCTAAATGTGGGCACATTACTATGGTGCCCACTATGCTGCCTTTGGTCTATACAGGATGCTTGGCGGGTTTACATCAGCTTTAACCAAAATAGAGGCGAGCTTCAAGTGGTTCTGACCTATTCTGCTTTTACAGAATGCCTCCGGTAGGGATGAGCTTCGAGTTCGAGTCATTGCCTGTTCGCCCGTTCGCCGAACAGCGAACAAATTGGGGTGTTCGCGGCAAATTCGAAAAATCGATGGGAGAAATCTAAAGTGCTAATTATAAAGGCTTATATGCAAGTTATTGTCCTAAAAAGTGTTTGGGGACCCGGGTCCTGCCCCAGGGGACATGTATCAATGCAAAAAGAAGTTTTAAAAACGGCCGTTTTTTCGGGAGCAGTGATTTTAATAATGCTTAAAATGAAAAAATAAAAGTGAAATATTCCTTAAAATTTCATACCTGGGGGGTGTGTATGATATGCGTGTAAAGTGGCGCATGTTTCCCGTGCTTAGAACTGTCCCTGCACAAAGTGTCATTTTTTAAAGGAAAAAAAGTCATTTAAAACTCACTCGCGGCTATAATTGAATTGTCGGCTCCCGACAATACATACAAAAGTCATTGATAAAAAAAAAAACGTGGGGCTCCCCCAGAATTCAATTAACAGGCCCTTCAGGTCTGGAATGGATATTAAGGCCGCTCTCTCGTCCGCCCCCCTCTTCCCCTGCGGCCGGCCAGGTTGCGTGCTCGGATAAGGGTCTGGTATGGATTTTTAGGGGGACTCCACGCCATTTTTTTTTTATTTGAGGTGGAGTTCCCCTTAAAATCCATGCCAGATCTGAAGGGCCTGGAATGGATATTTGGGGGAACCCCACGTCATTTTTTTTTTAAATTTGCGGCGGGGTTCCCCTTAATATCCATTCCAGACCTGAAGGGCCTGGTAATTGAATTCTGGGGAACCCCCACGCTTTTTTTTTTTTTTTTTATCAATGACTTTTGTATGTATTGCCGGGAGCCGACAATTCATTAATAGCCGCGAGTGAGTTTTAAATGACTTTTTTTCTTTCAAAAATGTCATTTTTTGCAGGGACAGTTCTAAGCACGGGAAACATGCGCCACTTTACATGCATATCATACACACCCCCCAGGTACGAAATTTAAAGGAATATTTCACTTTTATTTTTTCATTTTAAGCATTATTAAAATCACTGCTCCCGAAAAAACGGCAGTTTTTAAAACTTCTTTTTGCATTGATACATGTCCCCTGGGGCAGGACCCAGGTCCCCAAACACTTTTTAGGACAATAACTTGCATATTAGCCTTTATAATTAGCACTTTAGATTTCGAACGTTCGAGTCCATTGTATTTAATAGGGTTCTAAAGTTCACACGAACGTTTTGTCTGTTCGCAGGTTCTGGTGCGAACCGAACAGGGGGGTGTTCGGCTCATCCCTGGCCTCCGTTATACCACCTATTGTGTGGATGTGTATCACAGTCACTTTGTTGAGAAACATAGAGGCCTATTGTAAAATTCGCTATTATATTCTCTATAATTTAATACTACTGCTACAAAATATAATGTTTAAAATAATTCTTTATCACTATTATGAGATGCCTGTGTAGCTGGGTGCAACCAGCTCTGTGCGCTTATCCCCCTCTCAACCCCCCACCAGGATCTGTGCAGGATCTGTACAGAGCGGGCAGGCCCGGACTGGCCATAGGGCATACCGGGCAAATGCCCGGTGGGCCGCGGCGGCCCGCGGGCCGCAAATGGCCCGTGATGGCCCGAAACGGCCCGCGGCGGCCAGAGGGCCGCCGGACGTCATGTCATGTTTCCCCATCATCTCCAATGTCTCTGGAGGCAGCCGGTGTTGGTGGGGAGACGTGACATGATGTCCGGCGGCCCGCAGGCCGCCATGTCACGTCTCCCCATCATCTCCAATGTCTCTGGAGGCAGCCGGAGTTGGTGGGCAGAGCTGGGAATGTGGCTGCCCCCTCCACTCCTCCCACAGACTCCCCTTATGCCACCGCACCCTGCCTAATGCCACCGCACCCTACCTAATGCCACCGCAACCTGCCCTATGCCACGCAACCTGCCCTATGCCACCGCACCCTGCCCTATGCCACCGCAACCTGCCCTATGCCACCGCAACCTGCCCTATACCACCCCAGCCTGCCCTATACCACCACAACCTGCCCTATGCCACTGCAACCTGCCCTATGCCATCGCAACCTGCCCTATACCACCCCAGCCTGCCCTATGCCACCGCAAACTGCTCTATACCACCCCAACCTGCCCTATGCCACCGCAACCTGCTCTATGCCACCACACCCTGCCCTATATCACCCCAACCTGCCCTATGCCACCCAGCCTGCCATATACCACTGCAAACTGCCCTATACCACCCAAACCTGCTCTATAGCTCCCCAGCCTGCCCTATACAACCCCAACCTGCCCTATGCCACCCCAGCCTGCCCTTTATCACCCCAACCTGCACTATATCGCCCCAGCCGGCCCAATACCACCCTATACTTTATTTACAGGGGTCATTTGGGGTGCGCCTCGTGACCGTGCGCTGCCTGCAGGGCGCTGGGCAGGATAGACAGGAGGGGGGTGACACCATGTTTTGCAGCACCAGGTGACACCAACTCTAGTGACGCCACTGCCCCAGTGCACTCTCAGCTGCGAGTCGGAGCCACACTCGAGTGACAGTGACTCCCGTCGGCACATCAGGGGGCCGGGACCCGCAACGATCCCCTTCTCTCTGGCAAGGTGGCCACGGCACTGATGATCTGATCAGTCTCGGGTCGGCTGTCTCACACAGCCAACAGAGTGAAGCCGCCTCCCCCTCCTCCTTTATGTCCAAACAGGGGGAGGGGACCCAACATGCAGTCCCACGCTGATCTGAGGTACAGTAAGGGTCTGAAGGGGGGGTCTGTATTGTAGGGGGGTTCTGTATTGTAGGGGTGGTCTGAAATGTAGGGGGGTTCTGTATTGTAGGGGGGTCTGTAATGTAGGGGGGTTCTGTATTGTAGGGGGGGTCTGAAGTGTAGGGGGGTTCTGTATTGTAGGGGTGTGTTCTGTATTGTAGGGGGGTCTGTAATGTAGGGGGGTTCTGTATTGTAGGGGGGTCTGAAATGTAGGGGGGTTCTGTAATGTAGGGGGGTCTGAAATGTAGGGGGGTTCTGTAATGTAGGGGGGTCTGTAATG
The DNA here is from genome assembly GCA_029206835.1 of Rana muscosa. Lineage (NCBI taxonomy): Eukaryota > Metazoa > Chordata > Amphibia > Anura > Ranidae > Rana > Rana muscosa. The sequence goes on along the minus strand of CM055124.1, from coordinate 212,449,311 downwards.
TAGGGGTGTTTTGCATTGTAGGGGGGTTCTGTATTGTAGGGGGGTCTGAAATGTAAGGGGGTTCTGTATTGTAGGGGGGTTTGAAATGTAGGTGGGTTCTGTATTGTAAGGGGGTCTGTAATGTAGGGGGGGTCTGTATTGTAGGGGGGTCTGTAATGTAGGGGGCTTCTGTATTGTAGGGGGGTCTGTAATATAGGGGGCTTCTGTATTGTAGGGGGGTCTGTAATGTAGGGGGGTCTGTATTGTAGGGGGGTCTGTAATGTAGGGGGGTCTGTACTGTAGGGAGGGGGTCTGTAATGTAGGGGGGTCTGTAATGTAGGGGGGTCTGTAATGTAGAGGGGGCTGTAATGTAGGAGGGTCTGTACTAGGGCCGAAACAACTAATCGATTAATCGACAACTAATCGATTATGAAATTAATCGATTGCTATTTTCATAATCGATTAATCGGCCAGTAACATAATGGGGTTAAAAAAACTAAAATTAGCCCTTTATAGTACATAAAGAGCAAATCGCTACTGTAAATATTACTTTCACTGTCCCACAGTAAAAAAATGAACCCCTTACAGTAGCGATTTGCTATTTTTTGTACTAATTTTAGTTTTTTTTTAACCCCATTATGTTACTAAACATCTAAACAGGCCCGGGTCACTCCTCTGTGTTTTTTGGTGCTTTTTGCAGAAACACACTACAGTTCATTTATATGGTTTACTATGGGATACGTTCACATCCATGATTTTTTTTCAGCTGCTGCGTATTTGGAAAGGGCAAGGACTTTTTTTTAACGCAAAGCGGTGCTATTTTGTTTTTTTTGGTTCAATATAGTTCAATGGAGGTGCAGAAAACCATGTAATAATGCGTTTTTTTGCGGCAATTTGTGCTTTTTAATCTGCCCAATAACAAAAATTACCTTTTTTTTTTTTAAGGTTATTAACCGATTAATCGATTAATCGAAACAATAATCGGCCAACTAATCGATTATGAAAATAATCGTTAGTTGCAGCCCTAGTCTGTACTGTAGGGAGGGGGTCTGTACTGTAGGGAGGTCTGTGTAACATGCAGGGGGTCCAGAACTGTTAGGGGGTGTCTGTGTAACAAACTGTGGGGGGCTGTGTAATGTAAAGGGGTCCAGAGGTGCAGGGTGCTGTGTAATGTAAAAGGGTCCAGAGGTGCAGGGTGCTGTGTAATGTAAAGGGGTCCAGAGGTGCAGGGTGCTGTGTAATGTAAAGGGGTCCAGAGGTGCAAGGTGCTGTGTAATGTAAAGGGGTCCAGAGGTACAGGGTGCTGTGTAATGTTAAGGTGCTGGAACCCCACATCCCATTATTAACCGCCGCCGCACCCCCCCTCCCCCCCGGGGCTGCTCAGTCTAAAATGCCCGGGCCTATTTTTTGTCCCAGTCCGGGCCTGAGAGCGGGTCTGTGTTCTCCAGCCCCTGCTTGCCCACCCCCTCACTGTGAGCAAAGATAGGAGCGAGCAGTGACAAAGAGGCTGTGCAGGGCTGGGAATCTGTTGCTGGCCCCTCCTTCTCCCTCACCCCTCCCCCCACGGGGACACATGGGGACACTTCATGTTATGGAACAAGCCACCCCTGAAGGCATACATCCCATGTTGTGGACAGTGTACCAGTGTATGGCTCAAGAGCAGCAAGCCCCATTTGAAGGGGTAAGAAAAGTCTGAGCGCTAGGTAGAACAGACAAAATTCTACAGCCAGGGGAAGTGATGTGTCTGCAGGTATCAGTCAAGTTGAATTGGAATCAGCACAGTCCTTATGTCATTCTTGAGAATGATCCACAGGAAAAAGATTCAGGGTTGGAACGGATACCATAAATAGTTTCACTGAAGGCAGACCCTTAACACTCCAGTTTCTGTGGAGGGCTACTCTGGCTCACCTGCTGACACACTTTGGTGGGCCACACCATTATTAGTGGCCTTTGATCAAGGCAAGCCCTCTCCCTTCACCAACTGATGGGGGGTTGACTGTTGAATTTATACGCTTAATAACCTGACTTTGCCTCCTCTTATATATTCAAAGGCATGTACTGTATGAGGTTATGGACAATTTAAACGGTACTGGACTGAGTTTTTCCTTTGGGGTAGCAAAGGTTTTTTGGCAGGGGGGTGTGTAGCCAGGTGCATCCTCCGCTCACCCCCCCCACTCTGTATTGGTGTGCCCTGTGTGCCGCTTCTCCTATAGCAGCTGACAGGCATGGATCTGTGTAATCCATGCTCACTCTTTGCTCTCCTGCTCCCTTCTGGCAGGTAGTTCAAAACAATTCAGAGGGCGGGAGAGCAACAACCAATAAGAACATCAGAAAGAACTCACTGTGCAGGCACCATGCAAGTCTATGGAGGTTAATGTCTACCAAAATTCCTATAAGTCCCTGCCCCTGGAGGAGGAGTGCTTCACTGTTTTTCCAGGGCAAACAGATTGAGATCTCAGGAGTCCAAAGAGAAGAGCAACAGATACAGACCTGCTGTCAGGGTCTGTGCCCTACATCCAAGGGACCAAAGCCATTAGAGATGAGCTAAGAGGACTTGTTGCTGTTCCTGTTTACCCACATCAAGGAGAGAGGACAGACCTGCACCTGAACCTGCTAGAGCTGACTGCCGAGATTAAGTCTAAGAGAGAGAGTCGCTGCATCTTCAGGCAGGATTGGAGCTGAGAGACTGCAGCATATGTGAGGGCCCGAAACCCGGCTTCTAGAACATACTGCTTACCAAGCCATTGGGACCAGACCAATCACCTGTCAGGAAGTGGTGAGCTGAACTACATGTCCCAAACACCCACCACACACTGCTAGCTCCAATACAGACTGTTCCTACCTAGCAGCCCATCTGTAATTTTTTACTCACTAAAGCCCTGTACACACGATCGGATTTCCTATGGTATTTCCTATGGATTTTAAACCGATGGATTTTTCCATCGGTAATCCGATGAAGCTGACTTCCATCAGTCTTGCCTACACACCATCAGTCAAAACGCCGTGACGTAAAACACTCAGACGAGCCAAGAAAAATGAAGTTCTATGCTTCTGAGCATGCGTCGACTTGATTCTAAGCATACATGGGTTTTTTATCCGATGGAGTTCCCCACAGATGATAGTAATTTGCTATCGGTTTTTTCTCTGATGGGGCCCATACACGATCGGTTTGTCCGATGAAAAAAGTCCATCGGACTGTTTTCATCCGTAAAACCGATCGTGTGTACAGGGCTTAACACTCTTAAAGGGATAGTGCACCACCTAAAGAAGGGCCCCACCGAAAACTGACTAGCGTTAATTTCTAGGCGGCAGGTGCTTTCTATTTTTCATTCCAGGGGTACCTCTACACTAGAAATTAGTATGCCTGCCTGCATATGGCGTTGTATACACAAGTTGTACACCAGGACCCTTTCCATTCCTTGGTTTTGGTTGATGCCAGTTAGAGACCCTAGTCACCCAGTTATAGTTCAGTTTAACCTTGCCATAGTTCCTTTAACCGTAAGATATTGGTTTGTTGCTCATTCTGCTATCATAGTACCCGTATGTCTGTGTAATTATCTGCTTGTTGATTTACACCATGTTACATTGAATCACCATAATATATTCAAATAATTTACCACCAAGCTGTTTGTGGCCGTATTTCTGTGCATTCCTATAGAGTGGTAGCCCGCTAACCCTTAAGTCCATAGGTGTAAACTAATTTTAGTCTACGACCAAATATGTCAGCAGGGACCGAGCGGTTAAGAGAGTCGTGGCATCACCAGCAGCTCCTGTGGGGGTAAGCGCTGCACCAAGATTGTAAATCATTCACACATAATAATGATGGTATGTATGTTGCAGCAAAGAAATGGTAAGATTAGTTGAAATGTACAGTTTCATGTTACCTTTTTATTCTTAAAGCAAGTAGTGCTAGATTTGTGCATAAAACTTAGCATATGTTATCATTTGAGAAAGGAGGTAGATCAGTTGCCTCTGGCAGCAGATGTTTCACGCTATCAGTATATTTGTTAAAGAAGAGGAATCTTATCACTTGAGTTTCTCCTGGGCTATACAATTGTGCTAATTGGAGTTCACATCCCTCCACTAAATCACACAAAACAATGATACAAACAAAAATAGAGAATTCATTCGATTCAGAGAAGTTAAATTGCAATTTTTATAAAAATTCCAAATTTACCATTAAATAGTGATCTAGAATCAGGCTTGGAATCATTACTGTACTGAAACATTAACATTAGTAGATACACCATGGACATGTTTTACTACAAAAATAAGCCCCAGTTTATTTATTCTTCACTGCAAATACTCAGTCATCTCCAACAGAACTATCCTTGGACTAGACTGGGTGTTTGAGGGCAACACAGACTAGGATGAAAAAGACTCTGTTAGTTACTCATTCCTTATTCAAAATCAGATGTATTCACTAGACACAAATGCAGATGTCAGCTGGATGCAATGTAGTGTATGTCCAGCCAAAACTTTTTCCTAATTTTGGATAGAGTGGCAAAGTGTTATTATTTTTGACAGTTTTTTTTACTGCTTATCCTAGGCTTCGTTAGAGAGGCATCTTCACATTCTGTCCAGCTTTTGACATGCTGATACTCCTGGCATCCATTCACCTTTATGGCAATCCTGAGGTTGGCATTCATATACAGGACAGATCAGCAGTGCTGTGAAACACCTTCCTGGACACTAAATGCTTAGAGACAAATGTAAAAATGTCAGATGTATCCACTGTCTTGTTATAAGTTATATTGTGGGTTCTGCCTGCACCTTAGATTATTATCTTGGGAATTCAGTAAAGCATTTATGCTACTTTTCTGGCAGTGATGTGCTAGAGCAGTGGTTCTCAACCCTCTAGTGCCGTGACCCCTTGATTAAAAATTTCCTAAGTTGTGGGGAAATTATTTTCGTAGCGTGGGTTGTCAGCACCTAAGGCAAGACACGTAATTTGCACCCCTAACCCATGGACATTTAGCGCTCCCTGAGTCCCTTCCACTCGTACAGTATTAAAACCCCTTATGGTACATTTTAGGATGTACCACTCTTTCTCTTTGTTCTCCTTTCTTTCCCTTTTGATCTCTGTCTACACTAATTTCTTGTTTTCTTCCCCATCCCTCTCTCTAGCCCTGTTTCTTGTTCTTTCTCTCCATTTTCTTTGTTCCTCCCCCTATTTTCCTCTCCATGTATTCTCTATTTGTATTCCTTCTCTTACTCCTTGGTGGGGGGAATGGGATGAGTGGCGGGGAGTTGGGATAAGTGGCAATGCTGGGGGGAGTTCTGATCAGCCAACTTAGGTGCTCTTAATCAAGGTCATCTGCTGACCTGAGAACTGTGGTGGGGACTTTTAATGGCAACTATAATCACAGGTAGTGTTACTCACTGTGTCTCCTGCTTCACTGTGTCTCTGACTTTGTGGTGTTTCATAGCAGTGACACCTATGCCAAAATAAGGAGATAGGGTTTCCTTCAGCCCTTCCCACTTCACATTCCTCACCAGTCAGCTGACCTCTAGCCATGCCGTGAACTGAATGGGCGGCTGCAAACAGGCTGAGTGGGCGGCCGTGGGCTCCAGGAACAGCCCAGATGGGTAACCACAGGCTTCAGGGACAGCCCTGCTGGTTAGCTGCAAAACGGCTGGTAGAGCGGTGCAGGCTTCAGGAACAACCCAGGATTTGGTGACCCCTGGCAAATCATCATTCGACCCCTGAGGGGGTCCCGACCCCAAGTTGAGAGCCACTGTGCTAGAGGAAGCCACAGAAGATTTCTCACCCCAGGCTGATATGCTCACTTCTGCTGTGCGCAAAAGTCTTGGCATTCTCCTCTTTCTTGCTATGCCCCTTTGACCTGGTAAATCAAAAAAGACATTCCTCATTTGAGAATAGATAGAATGGGCAATTTACGATGATTGGGTCAATCCAGAAAACTACCTGCGCCTAATTCAAGCAAGCATTTGCACCAGTTTTGGTAACATTACCGACACAAGCCACAAATGTAGGTATTCTTACCACTGCAACTTTAAGAACCTGTCACTATGGCAGTGATAGATTCTTAAAAAATTACCGTCAGTTCAGACATTAGGTTTGGCCGGCATAAAAACTATAACATCATCTGTGCAAACATTGCTCAAGATTATTTTTTCCTATGTATACAGTGTAATAACAGTAGAATCTAGTTGGCTTGTCTTGTACATACAGGGCCACCTGATGGTCCTGCTGGATGATGCACTGCACACAGCCTCTCTGTTTTTTTGGCAGCTTCTTCAAAAAGGAAATTATCATCACATTGTAGACATAATAAGAACGTTGCGTATAAGGCTGTTTACATTCTTGAGTTGTAGCAGTGTGCGAGTTTTTTCCTTTGCATGTATACTGGTCTCCCCATCTCCAAGGAGTTTACTCTGCAATGTCCCTTTGTGATCTGAATGGGATGCCTAATGAATGCTGTCTTTAGGAGAACTCATTGCATCTAAACAAATGAGTTTGAAGGCAAGCTTTTTTCTCTTTTGTAACTTTCCCTTACAAAGTGGCGCTTGATGTTCTGAATTTTTAACCTGAATCGATTGTGTATTATTATTTACCCACAGCAGATCCGTCAACTGCTGTTGAACCCCTCTCATCACTATATTTGTATATGCAAAAGTAACACGTTACTATTATGATAAACAGTCAATATTAGATGTGCAGATGGCACTAACATTATTAAGTAGGAATTACATTTTACACAAGATCCAGATTCATAATATACTATAACATGCATTATATGGCCACAAGTTGTGCATACCTGACCTATCCATCACACCAATATTAACATCCCATTACATAAGCATGGGTATTAAAATAGAGTGGACCTCACTTTGCAGTTTTAGCATGAAGCCAGTCTTCTAGCTATCCACATGACTTTGGAGTGTCTGTGGGAATTAGGGGCCATTCAGCCAAAAGAGCACTTGTGAAGTCAGGTACTGATGTTGGAGGGGAAGACCTGGCTCACAATCAGTGTTCTAAATCGACCCAAAGGTGTTCATTAAGGGTTTGTTTTGGGCTCTATGTTAGACACTTGAGTTCCACCACAACCAACTCAAATCATGTCTTTATGGAGCTGCCTTCGTGCACAGGGGCCCAGTTTCATTTGAATGAGAAAAGCCCTTCCCCAAACTGTTGCCACAAGATTGGAAATTGTCTAAAATGTCTTTGTCTGCTAAATTAGACCTCAAAATTTCCAATCGCCTATTCAAAATGATTGCTGGCAAGTGGGGGGCTGCCTCGGGAGGGGGGGGGCAAGCACCGCCGGCAGGCAGGGTTGAATGGGAGCCCTTCTCCCAGCGATCGCCCAGGGAAGGAGAGAGCCGGCCGGATCATCACAGAGCGGAGAACATCGCTGTAACAGCTTTCATTTGAATTGCGAAGTGTTCCCCGCGCTCGCCGTCACATACAGCCTCGCCTCCTGGCTCGGATACTTTGATAGACAGAACACCGGTCCAATGCCAAGATGTGTGACGTATATCAAAGTAACCGGGCCAAGAGGCGGAGCTGTATGTCATGGCGAACACTCAGCAATTCAAATGAAAGCTGTTAGAGCTATGTTCCTCGCTCTGAGAAGATCCGGCCAGCAATCCTCTTCCGCTCCTCTCTCTTCCCCTGCACAGGTGAAGCAGCATTGATGGACACAGGTGAGGCTGCATTGTTGGCACGGGTGAAGCGGTTTTGTTGTACAGAGATGGGGCTGCATTGCTGGCATGGGTGAAGCGGCATCAATGGACACAGGTGAGGCTGCATTGTTGGCACAAGTGAAGTGGCATTGATAAGCACAGGTGAGGCTGCATTGTTGGCACAGGTGAGGCACAGGTGAGGCTGCATTGATGGGCACAGGTGAGGCTGCATTGAGGGGCACAGGTGAGGCTGAAGTGATGAGCAGTGAGGCTGCATTTATGGGCACAGGTGAGGCTGCATTGTTGGGCACAGGTGAGGCTGCATTGTTAGGCACAGATTAGGCTGCATTGATGGGCATAGGTGAGGCTGCATTGTTGGGCACAGGTGAGGCTGCATTGATGGGCACAAGTGAGGCTGCATTGTTGAGCATAAGTGAGGCTGCATTGATGGGCACTGGTGAGGCTGCATTGTTGGGCGCAGGTGAGGCTGCATTGATGGGCGCAGGTGAGGCTGCACTGATAAAGTTGTTGTTATTTATTTTTGTAACTTAATTCTGCATAAAACATTTAAGTGTAATTTCAGGGACGAGGCAGGGTAGGGGTTGGTTGGGTCAATTGGTGAGTAACTCTTAAAGCCTGGCTAGCAGTTCAGGACTTGAAATTTGGAGCCCTGTGCTATAAGATTTAAAGTGGGCTTAAATAGGACAGGGTTTATCTCCCTAAAAAGATCAAAATTTAATAATTTCAAACTGATGTTCAGTAATAAATGTGTCACAACACATCATAATCCAGGATTCATGTGTAAACAATGGATTAAATAAAAATAACATTAACCACTTATGGACCACTGAAGATTTACTCCGCTAGGGCGGCTGCTCTGTGCCAGATCACGTACTTATTACGTAATCTGACACTTCCAGGCCTGGGTGCGCACGTGCGCTGCCAGTGACCGCTCCTGCTGTGTGTGATCACAGCTGGAGCGGGTTGCAGTGGCGCAGTGGCGGGTAGCACAGACTGAATGTCCGCCGGCACCTGCCAATTACACAGGACACAGGCAGAACGACAATCTGCCTGTGTAAACAAGGCAGATTGTTGTTCTGTCAGAAGAGAAGGTATAGATCTTTGCCTTCCATTAGTCAAAGCACCTCCCCCACAGTGAGTAAGCACAGTATAGGCACACAGTTAACCCTTTGATCATCCCTGATGTTAACCCCTTCCCACCCAGTGTCATTAGTAGGGTGACTGCATATTTTTAAGCACTGATCACTGTATTAGTGTCACTGATCCCCAAAAAGTGTCAAAAGTGTCAGTTAGTGTCCGATTTGTCCACTGCAATATCGCAGTCCCACTATAAGTCACTGATCGCTGCCATTACTAGTAAAAAAAAAATGAATATCCCATAATTTGTAGCCGCTATAACCTTTGCGCAAACCAATCAATATACGCTTATTGGGATTTTTTTTTACCAAAAATATGTAGCAGATTACATATTGGCCCAAATTGATAAAGATATTTTATTATTTTACATTTTTTTTATTAGGTATGTTTTATAGTAAAATATGATCAAATACCACCATAAGAAAGCTCTATCTGTGGGAAAAATATGACAAAGATTGTATTTGGGTACAGTGTTGCACGACCGCGCAATTGTCAGTTAAAGTAATGCAGTGCTGTATCACAAAAAATGGCAAATGGGGGTAAACCTTCCGGGGGTCAAGTGGTTAATAGTGTCCAAAATCAATACAAATAAACATAACTCGGTTTAAATGTACAAAAAAGTCCAAATTGTATGGAAGATCCCAACTCCAGCAACTGTGATAAAGTGCTCCCTCTGCAAATTAAACAGCAATCAAAGTGCTCCAAAAAATGCAGTAGAGAATACAGGGCAGTGGCAGCCTGTCCATACGGGGTGCACAGGCGCCGCCCCCCAAGCTTTTGACAAAATAAATAAAAAATTGTCACTTTAAGAGTGTCTAGGCGCCGGACACACGACAGTCTATAGGAAGCTGATTTGCCCGTGTTCAGGGCCAGTGGCGGCCTGTCCATAGGGGGTGCACCGGCGTCGCCAACCCCCCCCCCAAGCTTTTGACAAAAAATTTAAAATAAATTGTCACCTTAAGAGTGTCTGGGCGCCGGACACACAGCAGTCTATGGTGAGTGCAGGGATTGGACAGGATTGCAACAGCTGACCTTCTCTATTTGCTGTTGGCATGGCTCTCTCTCACTCCCGGCATCATGCCTCCCCCTCCTTGGACTCCTCTGCAGGGCGGCTACTGAGTGACTGCTCCACCCAGTGAGTAATGTGTCCTGACGTGAGCCTGGCCCCACTCCCCCCCCCCCGATCACTTTTCTCAGCTGCTGCAGAGCTTCATGGAGGGGGGAGGGTGGGGCTGCTGAGTGTTGTGGTGCGTGGCAGTGACTGGCAGCTGTGGGGTTTCTCCACCCTAAACAACCCTCCCTGCCTCTCCATCCTAAACACACACCCCTCCCTGCCTCTCCACCCTAAACACCCCCTCCCTGCTTCTTCCCCATAAACAATAACCCCCCTCCCTGCCTCTCCCCCCTAAACAATAACCCCCCTCCCTGCCTCTCCACCCTAAATAATAAACCCAATAACCCTGCTTCTCCACCCTAAACACCCCATGCCTCTCCACCCTAAACACCCCCCTCCCTGCCTCTCCACCCTAAACACCCCCCGCCTCTCCACCCTAAAAACCCCCTCCCTGCCTCGCCACCCTAAACACCCCCCGCCTCTCCACCCTAAACAATAACCCCCTCCCTGCCTCTCCACCCTAAACAATAAACCCCCTCTCCCTGCCTCTCCACCCTAAACAATAACCTTGCCTCTCCACCCTAAACACCCCCCGCCTCTCCACCCTAAAAACCCCCTCCCTGCCTCGCCACCCTAAACACCCCCTCCCTGCCTCTCCCCCCTAAACAATAACCCCCTCCCTGCCTCTCCACCCTAAACAATAAACCCCCTCTCCCTGCCTCTCCACCCTAAACAATAACCTTGCCTCTCCACCCTAAACACCCCCCGCCTCTCCACCCTAAACACCCCCCTCCCTGCCTCTCCACCATAAACACCCCCTCCCTGCCTCTCCACCCTAAACAATAACCCCCTCCCTGCCTCTCCACCCTAAACAATAAACCCCCTCTCCCTGCCTCTCCACCCTAAACAATAACCTTGCCTCTCCACCCTAAACACCCCCCGCCTCTCCACCCTAAACACCCCCCTCCCTGCCTCTCCACCATAAACACCCCCTCCCTGCCTCTCCACCCTAAACAATAACCCTGCCTCTCCACCCTAAACACCCCCCGCCTCTCCACCCTAAACACCCCCCTCCCTGCCTCTCCACCCTAAACACCCCCCGCCTCTCCACCCTAAAAACCCCCTCCCTGCTTCTCCACCCTAAACACCCCCCTCCCTGCCTCTCCACCCTAAACACCCCCCGCCTCTCCACCTTAAACACCCCCTCCCTGCTTCTCCACCCTAAACACCCCCCGCCTCTGCACCCTAAACACCCCCTCCCCGCCTCTCCACCCTGAACACCCCCTCCCCGCCTCTCCACCCTAAACACCCCCCTCCCTGCCTTTCCACCCTTAACACCCCCTCCCTGCCTCTCCACCCTAAACACCCCCTCCCTGCTTCTTCACCCTAAACAATAACCCCCTCCCTGCCTCTCCACCCTAAACAATAACCCCCCTCCCTGCCTCTCCACCCTAAACAATAACCCCCCTCCCTGCCTCTCCACCCTAAACAATAACCCTGCCTCTCCACCCTAAACACCCCCTGCCTCTCCACCCTAAACACCCCCCTCCCTGCCTCTCCACCCTAAACACCCCCCTGCCTTTCCACCTTAAAAACCCCCTTCCTGCCTCTCCACCCTAAACACCCCCCTTGCCTCCGCACCATAAACACCCCCTTCCTGCATCTCTACCCTAAACACCCCCTCCCTGCCTCTCCACCCTAAACACCCCCCGCCTCTCCACACTAAACATCCCCCCCTGCCTCTCCATCCTAAACACCCACCGAATCTCCACTCTAAACACCTCCTCCCTGCTTCTCCACCCTAAACACCCCCTCCCTGCCTCCCCACCTTAAACACCCCCCTCCCTGCCTCTCCACCCTAAACACCCCCCGAATCTCCACTCTAAACACCCCCTCCCTGCCTCTCCACCCTAAACACCCCCCTCCCTGCTTCTCCACCCTAAACACCCCCCTTCTCTGCCTGCCCACCATAAACACCCCCCTCCCTGCATCTCTACCCTAAACACCCCCCCTGCTTCTCCACCCTAAACACCTCCCCTCCCTGCATCTCTACCCTAAACACCCCCTCCCTGCTTCTCCACCCTAAACACCCCCTCCCTGCATCTCTACCCTAAACACCCCCTCCCTGCATCTCCACCCTAAACCCCCCCCCGCTCTCCACCCTAAACACCCCCACCCTGCATCTCCACCCTAAACACCCCCCCTGCCTCTCCACCCTAAACAACCCCTCCCTGCATCTCCCCCCTACACACCCCCCTCCCTGCCTCTCCACCCTAAACAATAAACCCCCTCCCTGCCTCTCCACTATAAACAACATCACCCCTCCCTGCTTCTCCACCCTACACAATAACCCCCTCCCTGCTTCTCCACCCTAAACAATAACCCCCCTCCCTGCCTCTCCACCCTAAACAATAATCCCCCCTCCCTGCCTCTCCACCCTAAACAATAACCCCCCTCCCTGCCTCTCCACCCTAAACAATAAACCCCCCTCCCTGCCTCTCCACCCTAAACAATAACCCTGCCTCTCCACCCTAAACAATAAGCCCCTCCCTGCCTCTCCACTCTAAGCAATAACTCCCTCCCTGCTTCTCCACCCTAAACAATAACCCCCTTCCCTGCTTCTCCATCCTAAACAATAACCACCCTCCCTGCCTCTTTACCCTAAACAATAACCCCCCTTCTTCTGCACCCTAAACAATAACCCCTCTCCCTGCTTCTCCACCCTAAACAATAACCCCCCTCCCTACTCCTCCACCCTAAACAAAAAACCCTGCCTCTCTACCCTAAACAATAACCCCCTCCCTGCCTCTCCACCCTAAACAATAACCCCCTCCCTGCCTCTCCACCCTAAACAATAACCCCCTCCTTGCTTCTCCACCCTAAACCATAACCCCCACCTATCCACCTTAAGCAATAACCCCCTCCCTGCCTCTCCACCCTAAACACCCCTCATCCCTGCCTCTCCACCCTAAACACCCCTCATCCCTGCCTCTCCACCCTAAACAATAACCCCCTCCCTGCCTCTCCACCCTAAATAATTAACCCCCTCCCTGCCTCTCCACCCTAAACAATAACCCCCCTCCTTGCCTCTCCACCCTAAACAATAACCCTCCCCTCCCTGTCCTCCACCCTAAACAATACCCCCGCCCTGCTTCTCCACCCTTAATGATAACCCCCACCTCTCCACCCTAAGTAATAGCCCCCCTCCCTGCCTCTCCACCCTAAACAATAACCCCCACCCCTGCCTCTCCACCCTAAACAATAACCCCCTCCCTGCTTATCCACACTAAACAATAACCCCCCTCTCCTCTCCCTGCCTCTCCACCCTAAACACCCCCCTCCCTGCCTCTCCACCCTAAACACCCCCCGCCTCTCCACCCTAAAAACCCCCTCCCTGCCTCGCCACCCTAAACACCCCCACCCTGCCTCTCCCCCTAAACAATAACCCCCTCCCTGCCTCTCCACCCTAAACAATAACCCCCCTCCCTGCCTCTCCACCCTAAAAATGAACCCCCTTCCTGCCTCTCCACCCTAAACACCCCCCTCTTCCTGCCTCAACACCCTAAACACCCCTCATCCCTGCCTCTCCACTCTAAACATCCCCTGCCTCTCCACCCTAAACAAATAACCTCTGTTTAATGATGGGGTTAGTATGAGGGAGGGGGTCCTGTGCAACAATGGGGGGTAGTGTGGAGGAAGGGGTCCTGTGTAATGATGGGGAGAGGGGTGGTGGAAGGGGGGATTGGTTTTGTTTAACCATGCCCCTTAAGCCCCTTCCACTGATAACAGTCTGGCCACACCCACTTTTTGGCGTGACGTGCCACATGCTTACATTAGTCTCAAGTTCTAAAGTTGGGAGGTATGTACTCCTTCCTGTGATGCTGGGGCTGTATACTCTGTCCTGTTATGCTGGGGCTGTATACTCTGTCCGGTGATGCTGGGGCTGTATACTCTGTCCGGTGATGATGACCTGTATACTCTGTCCTGTGATGCTGACCTGTATACTCTGTCCTGTGATGCTGAGCTGTATACTCTGTCCTGTGATGCTGAGCAAAATACTCCTGACACCATGGGTGGAAGCTAGTGGAATAGAGGGAATGGAGTGGGTGGATTCTATAAGGGGTGGGGCTTATGAGAAGGGGGATGGGTCAATAATGAGGGGCGGTTCTGGCGCCCCCCTATCCTAAAACTTCGCCACTGCACAGGGTGCAGTATTTCTGCAATTCACTCTGTATTGTCTGGAGGCATGAGCTATACCTGTCATAGTGTGCTGGGGTACAGGGAGATCTTCCTACCAGGGAAACATTAGTAGTGCAAATTAGCCAACATTCTTTCAAACTGTCTTCTGCTTTCACAAAAAAAAGGAGAATCTATTTTGAGTTGAGCTGTTTAACCACTTCGCGCCCAGGCTGTTGTCAAAAGACGCCCGCATTGTGGCGCTCAATTGCCGGGAGGACGTCCATGGACGTCCTCCTGTTTACTTCCGCGATGCGCGCGTGTCACGTGGGTGCCGATGAACGTGCCTGGCGGCCGCGATGTCCGCCAGTTACACGCGATCGACTGTCACAGAGCAGGGACCTGGATCTCTGTGTGTAAACACACAGATCCATGTCCTGTCAGGGAGAGAGGAGACCGATGCTGTGTCCCTTGTACATAGGGACACAGATCGGTCTCCTCCCCCCACAGTAACAATCACCTAGCAGGGTACACATTTAACCCCTTCCCGCCCCCTAGTGTTAACCCCTTCCCTGACAGTCACATTTATACAGTAATCAGTGCATATTTATAGCACTAATCGCTGTATAAATGTGAATGGTCCCAAAAATGTGTCAAAAGTGTCCGATGTGTCCACCATAATGTCGCAGTCACAATAAAAATCGCAGATCGCCACCATTACTAGTATAAAAAAAATAATACAAAAAAAAATCATAACTCTATCCCCTATTTTGTAGGCGCTATAACTTTTGTGCAAACCAATCACTATACGCTTATTGCGATTTTTTTTTACCTAAAATACGTAGAAGAATACGTATCGGCCAAAACTGAGAAAAAAATATCGTTTTTTAAATAAAAATGGGGATATTTATTATAGCAAAAAGTAAAAAAGATTGTGTTTTTTTTTCAAAATTGCCGCTCTTTTTTTGTTTATAGCGCAAAAAATAAAAACCGCAGAAATGATCAAATACCACCAAAAGAAAGCTCTATTTGTGGGAAAAAAGGACGTCAATTTTGTTTGGGATCCACGTCGCACGACCGCGCAATTGTCATTCAAAGCGTGACAGTGCCGAAAGCTGAAATTTCACCTGGGCAGGAAGGGGGTTATGTGCCCAGTAAGCAAGTGGTTAAAGCTGACTATAGATGGTTCAAATCTCAGCCGTTCCTTGCTGAACTGGCCAAGATTTGAACCATCCATGGACAGGCTGATTGAACCTAAGTCAATCCATCGTTCGACTTGGGTACAACCAGCATGTCAGATTTTCAGCATGCAAATATGGCCAGCAGCAATATTCACTGTGTATTATCGGTTGGGAAAGCTCCCTACTCCCCCTCGCTTGGAGAACGCAATAGCTCCACAGGAGGGATTCCTCCATCGATGCTTACTGGTTGCAGGAAAGAAAATCGTATCATCTATGACCTGCCTAATAAATCAGGTAAATTAGGTAAATAAGTAAATTAAATTAGGCAAACTTTAATGACTTCTTACTTTTTCTACACTTCTCTCACTAATCACAGCCTCAAGATATTCTTCCGGGCCAGAAAAGAAAACATGGCATTTTGTATATTTCTTTCTTTAATGATGATTAGAACTAAAACGTAAACATAAAAATAGTTATTTTAATTGGGTAAACATGAAATATTGTTTATTAACATCTCCTTTTTACTGTAAGCAGATGAAGTTTTAAACCCCTTTGACATGTTCATCTGTTAAAGGGGTTGTTTTTTCACCTTAACCACTTAACGACCGCTCACTGTATATATACACGTCGGCAAAATGGCACGGACAGGCACAATCACGTACCTGTACGTGACTGCCTTCGTATGGGTGGGGGGTCCGATCAGACCCCCCTCCGGTACAGTGAGCGGTCGGTATCGCTCCGGGAGCGATCGGTGATGAGGGGACGGCCTTTGGTTTCCGGCCACCCCCTCGCGATCGCTCCCGGAGAATGAAATGCTTCCTCTGCCTGTGTAATGTAAACACAGGCAGAGGAAGTGATGTCATCTCTCCCTGCGGCGCTCACATATATCGAGCGCCGTGGAGAGAAGATGTCAGGTTAGTGCACAAACACTACACTGACACATAAGCACACATAGGAACACGATCGCCCCCCCAGTCACCCCCAGATCACCCCCCAGCGCCCAGTCACAGTGTCACTGATTGCAGTGATCATTTATTTACTGATCACTGCAAACAGTGACATTTGTAACTGTAAAAGTGTCAGGGCAGTTCGTGTAGGTCCCTTTAGGCCCAGGGTAGCCCCCTAACCCCCCCTAATAAAGGTTTAACCCCTTGATCGCCCCCCAGGTAACCCTTTCACCCCCTAGCACCACTGTCACTAAGCGATCGTTTTTCTGATCGCTGTATTAGCATCGGTGATGCCGCTAGGTAGTCAGTTATTTTTTTAGGCTCGCCGCCAGGTTTTTATAGCGTCGGGTACCCCCCATATATTACCTAATAAAGGTTTAACCCCTTGATCGCCCCTCAGGTAACCCTTTCACCCCCTTTTGCCAGTGTCACTAAGCGATAGTTTTTCTGATCGCTGTATTAGGTATGCTGGTGCACTAGGTAGTCAGTTATTTTTTTAGGTTCGCCGCCAGGTTTTTATAGCGTCAGGTACCCCCATATATTACCTAATAAAGGTTTAATAAAATAAAAAAGCAAGATTAATAATTAAAAAAAAAAAGCACCCCTGTCCCGCCCTGCTCTTGCGCAAAGGCGAACGCAAGCGTCGGTCTGGCGTCATATGTAAACAGCAATTGCATCATGCATGTGAGGTATCACCGCGAAGGTCAGATCGAGGGCAGTAATTTTAGCAGTAGACCTCCTCTGTAAATCTAATGTGGTAACCTGTAAAGGATTTTAAAGGCTTTTAAAAATTTATGTAGTTTGTCGCCACTGCACGTTTGTGCGAAATCTTAAAGCATGTCGTGTTTGGTATCCATGTACTCGGCCTAAGATCATCTTATTTATTTCATCAAACATTTGGGCAATATAGTGTGTTTTAGTGCATTAAAATTAAAAAAAGTGTATTTTTTCCCCAAAAAATGCGTTTGAAAAATCGCTGCGCAAATACTGTGTGAAAAAAAAATGCAACACCCACCATTTTAATCTGTAGGGCCTTTGCGTTAAAAAAAATATATAACGTTTCGGGGATTAACGTAATTTTCTTGCAAAAAAAATAAATATATGTTTTCATGTAAACAAAAAGTGTCAGAAAGGGCTTTGTCTTCAAGTGGTTAGAAGAGTGGATGATGTGTGACATAAGCTTCCTAATGTTGTGTATAAAATGCCAGGACAGTTCAAAACCCCCCAAATGACCCCATTTTGGAAAGTAGACACCCCAAGCTATTTGCTGAGAGGCATGTCGAGTCCATGGAATATTTTATATGTTGACAGAAGTTGCGGAATTTTTTTTTTTGCACAAAGTTGTCACTAAATGATATATTGCTCAAACATGCCACGGGCATATGTGGAATTACACCCCAAAATACATTCTGTTGCTTCTCCTGAGTACGGGGATACCACATGTGAGACTTTTTGGGAGCCTAGCCGCATACAGGACCCCAAAAACCAAGCACCGCCTTCAGGCTTTCTAAGGGTGTAAATTTTTGATTTCACTCCTCACTGCCTATCACAGTTTCGGAGGCCATGGAATGCCCAGATGTCACAACCCCCCCCCCCAAATGACCCCATTTTGGAACGTAGACACCCCAAGCTATTTGCTGAGAGGTATGGTGAGTAAAATTATTTTCTTTCTTCATTTTCAAAAACAAATGAGAGCTGTAAAATAATCACCATGCCTCTCAGCAAATAGCTTGGGTGTCTACTTTCCAAAATGGGGTAATTTGGGGGGGTTTTGTGCTATTTTGGCATTTTATGGCCTTCGAAACTGTGATAGGTAGTGAGGAGTGAAATCAAAAATTTGAGCCATTAGAAATCCTTTAGAAATCCTGAAGGCGGTGCTTGGTTTCGGGGTCCCGTACGCGGCTAGGCTCCTAAAAAGTCCCACACATGTGGTATCCCCATACTCAGGAGAAGCAGCAAAATGTATTTTGGGGTGCAATTCCACATATAACCATGGCATGTGTGAGCAATATATCATTTAGTGACAACTTTTTGTAATTTTAATTTTTTTTTTGTCATTATTCAATCACTTGGGACAATAAAAAAATATTCAATGGGCTCAACATGCCTCTCAGCAATTTTCTTGGGGTGTCTACTTTCCAAAATGGGGTCATTTGGGGGGGTTTTGTACTGCCCTGCCATTTTAGCACCTCAAGAAATGAGATAGGCAGTCATAAATTAAAAGCTGTGTATATTCCAGAAAATGTACCCTAGTTTGTAGAAGCTATAACTTTTGCGCAAACCAATAAATATACACTTGACATTTTTTTACTAAAGAAATGTGGCTGAATACATTTTGGCCTAAATGTATGACTGTAATTGAGTTTATTCGATTTTTCTTATAACAAAAAGTAGAAAATATCATTTTTTTTCAAAATTTTCTGTATTTTTCCGTTTATATCGCAAAAAAAAAAAAATCGCAGAGGCAATCAAATACCAATAAAATAAAGCTCTATTTGTGGGAAGAAAATTACGCAAATTTCGTTTGGGTACAACATTGCATGTCCGCGCAATTTCCAGTTAAAGCAGCGCAGTGCCAAATTGTAAAAACACCTCTGGTCATTAAGCTGCGTAATGGTCCGAGGCTTAAGTGGTTAATGCATCCTATGCATCAAGCTGGGACGCACGTTGCGTTTCTCACAGGTGGAATGCACGCTGACACCGTGCGGGTCTTGCTGTTTCTATTGCCTCTACTGCACAGTGCGGTTGTTCGCACTGGAGGTTTTTTTTTCTTTTTGTATGTATAGCCCACTGAGGCTTTTAACAAAGTTACCTCAACGATTTTACACTATGAGGAGTCTGTTCTCCGTTTTTTCTCTCTTTTGCTGGCGCTGACATCTCGTACTGGAATGTTTTGGTCATCATGAGGAGGATCTTTGAGGAACTGGCCGGAGGACATAAGGAGATCTCAGAGACCACCAAAGCCTTTTCTGATACTTCTTGTCATAAGGCACGGGGGTCAACAACGTCTGGTGAGTGTGGACCTACACTTTACTTGTCACACGTGGTGTTCATTCTCCTTGGGGTTGATTACTGGAGCTATTTGTGATCCATGCAGGAGGAATCCCATATATTGGATTTCACAAAGAATTAGTTGGGACTTTGCACATCATCTATCACTTTATTAATTACATTGATTACTGTGGTTCATTAGATTTAGATGTTGATTTTATGATATTTTTGGAATTTATTTGCACATATGCATGTCACTTTGTATACACATATATAATTTTTATTAGCAAGCGCTGTTTTTTTTCATATAGGTAGTATCCTTGCATATTTTAGATCAATACTGCTTAGATGCAGTAGAAAAAGTCATTTGATTGACTATGAAAATCTCAGGACTAGATGGACATGTAAAACAGCTCCCATTGTTGTACTCCAACTTGTTTAATTTGCTATTTTTTCAAAATTTGCGTTTAAAAAATGAAACTTGTAAAGATTATTTCACGTGTCAGGTTCTTATTAGTGTCTAGCTAGTAATCTTCCAATATACTTTAAGTAGCCCTGTTGTCATTATTGCCCGTTTATGAAAATTTCAGTTTCCGTCGAGCAAGATGGCAGATTTTATTCCCAAGAATAATGTCATTATTATCATAGACGCATTTCTAAAATTATATAGTGGGGGAGTGCAGCCACAGATTTTCAACTGCAATTAATTAAAAAACAAGTAATACAATTAATCTTTCATCTAAAATGAGTCACGCTACTCGTTGAATAAAAATACGTTGCCTCATGTCGAGATAGGCTTGTAGTTTTCTAGTTTGTCTTGAAAGCTTTCGCTAAATTAGGAGAAAAACTAGTAAGGCTCAATTTCTCATGGGGATACTGTGTAAAACTACTCCTACACCAAGGAAAGTACAAACGGCTTGCACCTTATTTGCCATGGTGACCATCACTTATTTGGGGCTCCCTTGGCCAATAAACATTAGACATGTGCATTCGTTTTCATCTGAATGCTTTTTCGTCCGAATTTCTGGGATTTTTGCGTTCGTTTTAACAAACGATAATGAATGTGCAGAGTCCGAAATCCGAAAGATCCGACATAAAAAATGATTTATTTTCGTTTCGTTGCGACAACAGCTCGATATTGATAGTAGATTTGACATGACGGTGACAATTGCGATCTGTGTCTATCGAATATGCAGATGAATGTGCCTAACCTAACTCTATTAGTCCGAGATTATTCGACATAGAGAGAAAAGATTTGACATTATAGAGACATGAAGATTCGACGAAGCAGCTAAAAACATTTATGGTCAAATGCTCCGCCCATAGGCTATAGAAGAATTCTAATGTTGTCTTACTAGTAATAATTAATAAATATAATTATTACTAGTCATACAACATTAGAATTCTACTATAGCTTGTGGGCAGAGCATTCGACCGGAAATGTATGATTGCGGCGTCGTATAGTTTAGCTGCTTCGTCGACTCTTCTTAGAACATTCGACAGACACTATAAGCCTTCAATGACAGATTCGACCTTAATTAATTCGGATTTTCAGGCGAATGCATTTTTTAACAAAACGAAAAAAATAAAAACGAATTTCGGAAGTAACTAAATAATTTTATTTTTCGGACGAAAACGAAATTCCGAAACAAAATTTTGCAGTGTGCACATGTCTAGTAAATATGTATCTGAATATCAGAGGTGCTATTGAAAGTGTACCTCATCTAGCAGTGTATGCCCAACATATAGCACTACCAATTTACACACCTAATACAAAGATTTGGAAAATAACAATGTTCTTAATGATGTTGTTTTAGCCATATTCCTCATCCTCCCAATTTTTACAAAGCTCTGCTGAGTTGCAAGGAACGTAATATTTCCAACAGTAATACGTTAACTATTTTTCAATTTTAATAGAATAGGTAATTGATTGAAAACTGGTTTGACGTGTCAAAAAAAAAAAAGTGTTTGCCAACATTCGTTTTTTTTATACAGGCATATAACACGCGTGTAAATGTTTTTATTAATTCAAGCTTGGTTTTATGGCTCTGCTATGGTACAACGCTCTTTCCCTCCCTTCCTCTTTTTATCTCATTGGTCCATGAATTTGGAAAAGCAGCGATCTATGCAGAAGTCTGTCATTAGACCAGTTTCTGTTGAACAGTGGTACACACAGACCAAAAGTCTGCTGGTTCCTGCTGAACCGGACGGTTTTCGGGCTGTGTATACCATGCTTGAGTATACCAGTATTTATTGCCTCTTAGGTTGAATTCACACTTATGCAAACTGGATGTGGGTTTCCCCGCATTTAATTCACATGACAGGAGACTTTGACCGCCTCTCAATGGAGCCAGTTTACACAGCTTCGGGTGGCCGCGATCCGCATTGGAAAAATGAGATGCCTGCTCAAAAAAAAGCCAATAATGCAATTTTATGTAAACTTTGGCAAGATTGCAATACGTTGTAAATAATTTGTACTGTATTTAAGCATATACAGTATGTATGAAAATCAAAATGTTATTGCAAGCTGTTTTCAGGCAGGAATACATTCTTGCTAAAACATCCAGTACAGAAATACTAGGTGTGGCTTTCTCTGACATTTGGAAAGCTTCATACTTATAATGAATGATGAAGTAAAAAAGAACATGGAATAATCACACTAAAGCCTCGTACACACGGCCGGTTTTCTCTGCAAGGAAACTGCTGGGAGAGCTTTTTGCTGCGAAAACCGTCCGTGTGTATGGTTTCTCGTCGGGAAAACTGCCGGGAATCTCGACGAGAAAAATAGAGAACCTGCTCTCTATTTTTCTCGTCGGGATTTTCGGCAAGTGTTTACTGCCGAGAAAACCGTGAGTGTGTACACTTACCTGTCCCAGGTAAGCCCCCGCATGCTCAATGAGACTTTGACGCATTTGCGGTAGCTTACAAGGGCAGTGTAGGGTGAAGCAAGATGGCGGCGACGGCATCGAATGTGACGAGTGCATGCTCGTCATAGTCGATGACGTCACCACGTTCTTGCCATTCAAAAGAACAGCGGTTCTTTTGAATGTGCCGTGTGTACACTCCGTGAGCAAGAGAAGCTTGCCAGGAATCCCGTCAGGAAAACTAACGTTTTTTTCCTGACGGGATTCCTGGCCGTGTGTACAGGGCTTATGATGTAAAGAGCCCCACTTCATCCATTTTTTCTAACCCAGAAAATAATAATAATCTGTAATTGATTTTATTACTGTGTCAATGTAATTAAATAAAATTTGTCTAAACTATGTGAGATAGTTAAATCAAATGAAGGCCACACTTGAACCACTCAACCAACTCGGGAACCAAGTGATAAAGTCCAATGCAAATGGTATCCCTTTTTTATTAAATAAGCCCATAAAAAAGACTTTTGGTAGATAGACACCTGGATTAAATAACTCACCTGCAAATGCTTGACATTCAACATCTCAAGTTTGACATGCAACGTCAAGCCAATATTACCTTCCTATAAATGTATGTGTATGCCACTGGCTCTGTTCCTCGCTCTTTTGTGGTCCAGGCATTTTGCTTGTAAGTGCTTTAGGTTTATTTTTAAATATATCGTTTTGTAAATGTGTTGAAAATTTTATGTTTTGAACTTTGTTTATGTTTTCTCTTGAACAGGGCTAAACACTGTAATGAAACCTTTATGCTCCAGAAGAAGTGTTATTTGTCAACGCGAAACATGTTGAGATAGCCCTCCACAGAGATGACCCCCCTGCTATATTATTTGTCCTTGGTGTTTGTATTTGTTCCATTACGTATGTGCCAGTGTCAATACTTTGGAGGCTCCCTACCTGTATACAGGGGGTGTGTATGCTCACACACTAGTTTGGGTTAATACTATCTAATGGTTTTAATTAGTTTTTAATCCATTTTCTACTAAAAGACAATATTTACATATACATATGATTTTGTGTGTTTGATACAGTGCCTAAAAAGTCCCATTTTCTGTGGTCTCTATTTTGTTCTTTATTTGTATGTATATGTGTGCATATCTCCTCAGCTACTCTTAATTTTGTATATGATACTGTTTTCTAATGTCTTATTCAAAGATGAAGAACAACTTGGTTCCAAGAGGTAGCCATGTCATAAGTTTATATCATGATGACCTTAGCTAACTGTTCTCTGCCCTAAAGTAATGTCCAAACTGGGATTTCCCAACTTTGAGATTTCCTGTCACCTCCTGTATGACAGGAAGTGAGAAAAAAATCTCTACAATGGAGACATAGACAAATATAAAAACCTGACAGATGTTCTAACTATTCCCCAAGCTATCAAAAAACAAGAAAACCATTTTTAAAGTCAATCTCAAGGCATGAGAATACATCTTTCTACCACTTTCTCATGCACCTGAGCAGCCGTTTTTTCCTGTTTTGTTTTATTTTATGAATACTTTTAGATGTTTTTTTTTTATTTTCACCTACCTCCACTGTCCATTTACCTTGTTAGCACTGCTTCAATGAGCCCCAACCCCTTCTAATGCTGGTCAAACTTTCCCAATGCTATTAGCAATCTTCAAAGAACCTTGCTACTGGACAGTCAATAGAAAGTGACAGAAGACTTTGGACCGAACCATGGATTTAGGTGAGTATTTTGGGCATTTTGACTTTGTTTCTTTTATGTTACCAAGCATTTAGTTAGGGAGCGGGGTGAGGGGCATGGAGTGGAGAGTAAAGCTATGTCCGGAGTTCAGTGTTATCTTGTATCTTGCAGTAATGAAAACATTTTAAAAGCTGGGGATAAGCATACGTTTATCCGCAGATCAAAATGTAAAAACGAAAAAAAAAAGCCGATCTCCACATTTTCTGTAACTTTATATAGTCCTTTTGGATCAAGCTGGTCCAAACGAACGATTTAAAGGGGTTGTAAAGGTTTGTTTTTTATTTTCTAAATAGGTTCCTTTAACCACTTAACGACCGCTCACTGTATATATACGTCGGCAGAATGGCACCGACAGGCACAATCACGTAGAGTGTACGTGATTGCCTTTGTATAGTTGGGGGGTCCAATCGGACCCCCCTCCTATACAGTGAGCGGTGGCTAAGTGTCCGGGAGCGTTCCGGGATGAGGGGGCAGCCATTCGTTTCTGGCCACCCCCTCGCGATCGCTCCCGGCGAATGGAAATGCCCCCTCGGTCTGTGTCAGACAGAGGGAGCAGGAGGAAGTGATGTCATCTCTGGTGCGGCGCTCACATATACCGAGCGCCGTACAAGAGAAGACATCAGGTCAGTGCACACAACACTACACTGACACCAGGACACATAGGGACATAAATCGCCCCCCAGGTCCCCCCAGACACCCCAGATCACCCCCCAGCCCCCAGTCACAGTGTCACTGATTGCAGTGATCACTAAATAAATGGTCACTGCAATCAGTGACATTTGTGACTGTAAAAGTGTCACCAAAGTTTAGTCTTAGGTCCAGTGTAGCCCCCTAACCCCCCCTAATAAAGGTTTAACCCCCTGATCACCCCCCAGATAACCCGTTCACCCCCTATCACCACTGTCGCTAAGCAATCATTTTTCTGATCGCTGTCTTAGCGTCAGTGATGCCGATCGGCAGCCAGTAATTTTTTTTAGGTTCGCCGCATGTTTTTATAGCGTCAGGTACCCCAATATATTATCTAATAAAGGTTTAACCCCCTTGATCGCCCCCCAGGTAACCCTTTCACCCCCTATCACCACTGTCACTAAGCGATCGTTTTTCTAAACGCTGTCTTAGTGTCTGTGATACAGATCGGTAGCCGGTAATTTTTTTTATGTTCGCCGCAGGTTTTTATAGCGTCAGGTACCCCAATATATTATCTAATAAAGGTTTAACCCCCTTGATCGCCCCCCCAGGTAACCCTTTCACCCCCTATCACCACTGTCGCTAAGCAATTGTTTTTCTAAACGCTGTCTTAGTGTCGGTGGTGCAGATCGGTAGCCAGTATTTTTTTTTTTAGGTTCGCCGCATGTTTTTATAGCATCAGGTACCCCAATATATTATCTAATAAAGGTTTAACCCCCTTGACCGCCCCCCAGGTAACCCTTTCACCCCCATCACCACTGTCGCTAAGCGATCGTTTTTCTAAACGCTGTCTTAGTGTCGGTGATTCAGATCGGTAGCTGGTAATTTTTTTTAGGTTCGCCGCAGGTTTTTATAGCGTCAGGTACCCCTATATATTATCTAATAAAGGTTTAACCCCCTTGATCGCCCCCCAGGTAACCCTTTCACCCCCTATCACCACTGTCGCTAAGCGATCGTTTTTCTAAACGCTGTCTTAGTGTCGGTGATGCAGATCGGTAGCTGGTAATTTTTTTTAGGTTCGCCGCAGGTTTTTATAGCGTCAGGTACCCCCATATATTATCTAATAAAGGTTTTAACCCCCTGATTGCCCCTAGTTAACCCTTTCACCAGTGATCACCATATAAGTGTTACGGGTGACGCTGGTTAGTTAGTTTGCATTTATAGTGTCAGGGCACCCGCCGTGTATATAACCCAATAAAGGTTTAACCCCCTGATCGCCCGGCGGGTGATATCAATTAGGTTTTAGCGTCAGAGAGGGTCTGAGTCACACCCCAGGCAGCGTCAGGTTAGTGCCAGTAACGCTAACACCCACGCGTGAAGCATACACCCCCCTTAGTGGTATAGTATCTGAACAGATCAATATCTGATCTGATCAGATCTATACTAGCGTCCCCAGCAGTTTAGGGTTCCCAAAAACGCAGTGTTAGCGGGATCAGCCCAGATACCTGCTGGCACCTGCGTTTTGCCCCTCCGTCCAGCCCAGGCCACCCAAGTGCAGTATCGATCGATCACTGTCACTTACAAAACAAAAACACACATAACTGCAGCGTTCGCAGAGACAGGCCTGATCCCTGCGACTCCAGTGCTGTAGGAGGTGATTTCACCACCACAGTTAAAAAAAAAAAGCAAATATGCCGAAGCATTGGGGCAGCAGGAGCGGAGGAGCGATTTTGCTCCTAATGCCGCGTACATACGGTCGAAATTCCAACGGAGGCTTGCCCGTGGAAAAGTCCGACCATGTGTGTGCGGCATAACTTTTTTGCGGGAGGATGCCCCCATGCTTCAGCATATATAAATGGTGCGTGTACGCCCATCATTGGAAGTGGGTGGATGAAGGGCGGTATTCTAATGGTGGGCATTCCCACCGATCAATCTCTTTTTTCGTTCAGCCAACTGGCTGCATGAAAAAAAAAAGATTACAATACATGTCCAACAAGGACCAGCAACGTACTGGTATGTTGCTGGACTTTGAATGTTTATACCAGAATGATGCCTGCGGGTTTAGGTATCATCTTGGTATAATTCTTTTCAGCCTGCGGCCGGCTTTCATGTAAAAGCAATCCTAGCGGCTAATTAGCCTCTGGACTGCTTTTACAAGCAGTGGGAGGGAATGCTCCCCCCCCGGATATAAAAAGTGCCATTGGGAAATTGGGAAAGCATTTTATCACACCGATCTTGGTGTGGTCAGATGCTTTGAGGGCAGAGGAAAAATCTAGGGTCTAGAAGAACCCAGTTTTTTCAAAAAAATAGTACCTGTCACTACCTATTGCTATCATAGGGGATATTTACATTCCCTGAGATAACAATAAAAATGATAAAAAAAAAATACTTGGAAGGAACAATTTAAAAATAAAATAAAAAAGCAAAATTAATAATAAAAAAAAAAGAAAAAAAAAAAAAAAAAAAGCACCCCTGTCCTGCCCTGCTCTTGCCCAATGGCGAACGCAAGCGTCGGTCTGGCGTCATATGTAAACAGCAATTGCACCATGCATGTGAGGTATCACCGCGAAGGTCAGATCGAGGGCAATCATTTTAGCAGCAGACCTCCTCTGTAAATCTACTGGGGTAACCTGTAAAGGCTTTTAAAGGCTTTTAAAAATGTATGTAGTTTGTCGCCAATGCGCGTTTGTGCGAAATTTTAAAGCATGTCGTGTTTGGTATCTATGTACTCGGCCTAAGATCATCTTTTTTATTTCATCAAATATTTGGGCAATATAGTGTGTTTTAGTGCATTAAAATTAAAAAAAGTGTATTTTTTAACCCAAAAAATGCGTTTGAAAAATCACTGCGCAAATACTGTGTAGAAAAAAAAATGCAACACCCACCATTTTAATCTGTAGGGCCTTTGCTTTAAAAATATATATAATGTTTGGGGGTTCAACATAATTTTCTTGCAAAAAAAAAAAAATGTTTTCATGTAAACAAAAAGTGTCAAAAAGGGCTTTGTCTTCAAGTGGTTAGAAGAGTGGATGTAAGCTTCCTAATGTTGTGTATAAAATGCCAGAACAGTTCAAAACCCCCCCAAATGACCCCATTTTGGAAAGTAGACACCCCAAGCTGTATACTGAGAGGCATGTCGAGTCCATGGAATATTTTATATGTTGACACAAGTTGCGGAAAAACGGCAATTTTTTATTTTATTTTTTTTGCACAAAGTTGTCACTAAATGATATATTGCTCAAACATGCCATGGGCATATGTGGAATTACACCCCAAAATACATTCTGTTGCTTCTCCTGAGTACGGGGATACCACATGTGTGAGACTTTTTGGGAGCCTAGCCACGTACGGGACCCCAAAAACCAAGCACCGCCTTCAGGCTTTCTAAGGGTGTAAATTTTTGATTTCACTTCTCACTGCCTATCACAGTTCCGGAGGCCATGGAATGCCCAGATAGCACAAAACCCCCCAAATGACCCCATTTTGGAAAGTAGACACCCCAAGCTATTTGCTGAGAGGTATTGTGAGTATTTTGCAGATCTCGCTTTTTGTCACAAAGTTTTGAAAATGTAAAAAATAAAATATATATATATATATATATATATTTTCTTTCTTCATTTTCAAAAACAAATGAGAGCTGTAAAATACTCGCCATTCCTCTCAGCAAATAGCTTGGGGTGTCTATATTCCAAAATGGGGTCATTTGGGGGGGTTTTGTGCGATTTTGGCATTTTATGGCCTTCGAAACTGTGATAGGTAGTGAGGAGTGAAATCAAAAATTTGTGCCTAGAAATCCTGAAGGCGGTGCTTGGTTTTCGGGGTCCCGTACGCGGCTAGGCTCCTAAAAAGTCCCACACATGTGGTATCCCCGTACTCAGGAGAAGCAGAAAAATGTATTTTGGGGTGTAATTCCACATATAACCATGGCATGTGTGAGCAATATATCATTTAGTGACAACTTTTTGTAATTTTTTATTTTATTTTATTTTTTTTGTCATTCAATCACTTGGGACAAAAAAATATATATTCAATGGGCTCAACATGCCTCTCAGCAATTTCCTTGGGGTGTCTACTTTCCAAAATGGGGTCATTTGGGGGGGTTTTGTACTGCCCTGTCATTTTAGCACCTCAAGAAATGAGATGGGCAGTCATAAATTTAAAGCTGTGTAAATTTCAGAAAATGTACCCTAGTTTGTAAACTCTATAACTTTTGCGCAAACCAATAAATATACGCTTATTGACATTTTTTTTACTAAAAACATGTGGCTGAATACATTTTGGCCTAAATGTATGACTACAATTGAGTTTATTCGATTTTTCTTATAACAAAAAGTAGAAAATATCTTTTTTTTTCAAAATTTTCGGTCTTTTTCCATTTATATCGCAAAAAATAAAAATCGCAGAGGCAATCAAATACCATTAAAAGAAAGCTCTATTTGTGGGAAGAAAAGGACGCAAATTTCGTTTGGGTACAACATTGCATGTCCGCACAATTTACAGTTAAAGCAGCGCAGTGCAAAATTCTGAATTCACCTCTGGTCCTTTAGCTACCAAATGGTCCGGGGCTTAAGTGGTTAAGCTAGTGCATTGTTGGTTCACTTACCTTTTCCTTTGATTTACCTTGTAAATGTTTTTTTTCTTTGTCTGAATTTCTCACTTCCTGTTTCTCCTCAGTAAACTTCACACCATCATCCGAGTGGTGTGGAGTCAGCCAGAACAGCTTACTGAACAGCTTACTGAGGAGGAACAGGATGTGAGAAATTCAGAAAAGAAAACAAAGAAAAAAAATATTTAGAAGGGAAATCTAAGGAAAAGGTAAGTGAACCAACAATGCACTAGCTTAAAGGAACCTATTTAGAAAATAAAAAACAAACCTTTACAACCCCTTTAAAGTCACAGAAAACCCAGGGATCAGCTTTAATGGATCACTTAGTCTTCTTCTGATTTCAGTCTTCTATGTTTCTATGATGAGTCCTTCAGTTTAGTACCACAGAAACTGCTGCAGCAAAACCATCATACATCTATGCTAGCCTGGTAGCAATATCTGCCAGTGAATGCCACTCCTACTGCGTAATACTTTCCTATGTATAAAACAATTATCTGTAATTAGGCACTATGTAATATTATGATCAGAATTCCTCAATAGTTTCATAGAACTTCATGAACAGCCTACGTCTAATTGTACATCAGTACATTACATTTATTGTATTTGTGTAGTGAGACAAAATGAGAACCAGCAGTCAATAGCTCAGGATGGATAAACACAGCATATGCTATCAATTTTGGTGTCTCACTGGTTTGGAATGAAGAACAGCACTGGGTGGTTTATTGATATTCATTCTATTTCTTTTTGCTGAGTTTATGACATACATAACAGTACATATTTCTGTAGATGAGTGTTGGTTGTTATAAGTTACAGAACAATGAACCCCTGATTCTATGCCAGAATGGTTTCTAGTATGGGTATTGGCTGTAATCTGTGAGTTTTTGCACTGGGTTTTTTTTTTTTATAGGGTGACTCTTTGTCTTATTTCAATTGAAAAGCAGAGAACAAAATGCTTCCTGCTGAGACCCATATATGTAACCCTTTTTAGAGCTAAATACTAGGCTGTCTAATTAAAAATATTGAATACAGTGCTAGGGACTTGCTAAAATATTTTTTGGTTTAAAACAGTGGTTCTCAACCTGGGGGTCGGGACCCCCTTGGGGGTCGAATGATGATTTGCCAGGGGTCACCGAATCCTGGGCTGTTCTTGAAGCCTGCATCACTCTCCCAGCCTTTTTGCGGCCGCCCAGCAAGGCTATCCCTGGAGCCTGTGGCCGCCCAGCTGGGCTGTTCCTGGAGCCTGCAGCCGCTCACTCAGCCTCTTCGCAGGCGCCCATTCAGTTCACGGCATGGCTGGGGGGCAAAGACTAGAGGTCAGCTGGTGAGGAATGTGAAGTGGGGGGGGGCTGGAGGAGACCCTATCTCCTGATTTCAGCATAGTTGTCACTGCTACAAGACACCACAAAGTCAGAAACACAGTGAAGCCGGAGACACAGTGAGTGACACCACCTGTGATTATAGTTGCCATTAAAAGGACTCAGGGAGCGCTAAATGTCCGCGGGTTAGGGGCGCAAAATTACTTGACTTGCCTTGGGTGCTGACAACCCACGCTACAAAAATAATTTTACTGTTAGGGGTCCCCAGACTCCCCACAACTTGGGAAATTTTATCAAGGGGCCACGGCACTAGAAGGTTGAGAACCACTGGTTTAAAACATTGTCAGTTTCAGGGATGTTTTAATGGAGTCATAAGGGAGCTGATGGTAAAAAGATGTTGTTTTGCCAGCTATGGATCTTAGCCATATGAAATACTGTATAACCTAAAAAAACTTAATCTAAATACCATCACCATAACTGGCAAAAGCACCACAGTTTAAGAAGCAGTCAGAGGTTCCCGTGTATACTAAAAATGCAAAAAGTGTATTTTAATTGATAAATATGTGGGGCAATAGATGAAGCACTATGATCCATCACTTTCACATTGAAGGAGCATTTTTATATGGGTGGTTTGGCTTAGGTCTGTGTTCATATTATCAAGTTTATTGCCAGAAAATTACTTGTATAATGTATTGTCTTACCAAACCTGTGAGGGATTTAAGTATGGCTACATATGTCATCTCCTGATGGTCTGTCTGCAAATAGTAAAGGAAAACTCAAGTTAAGGTTGAAAACAACTGCCAGCCTACACTGAATCTTATGCACCTCTTCCACATATACAGTATGTATTTATTCAACCAGTAGTTTAATCGGTGAGTATTTTTAATACGGTAAGCAGCACAAACAGTTTACTGTTTGGTTTAGAAAAAAATATTTGTTTTCTTTGCAATAGCATCTTCGGAACAGTACCAGGAGAAATTGGGTCTGCAGCATGTTTGACTGCGGTAGTCACTGCTGGTGGTCATCTATGCTCATCTATTCCATTCATATAAATTTTGTTTGGGCTGACGACATCTGCTGCACTGAAGACTCCTTCTGACAGTCACTTAAAGTCTAACTCCAGCCATGATGTAATTGTTTTTAGATAGAGAATCTTTGTTAGAACATAGACACATGAATGTATTCCAGGAAACCCCTCGGGACTTTACTGGTACCAACTTTTCATATATAGATTGAAACCATTTTCACTGTTAAATAATGTATTAATTTATACAATTAAATTGTAACATCCTTAAAAGAACATACATTGCTCCAATGAATATCTCCAAATGAGGGGAAAAAAACAAGAAGCCAAAATACAGGGTTACTAACCCCAACATCTCTACAACTCCACAAATCGACTTTAACCACACCACTTAAACATATGAGGTTATATTACTGCATTACTAATGTAGCGCCCTGCTCCCAATGAATGGGCGATATGTCAAATCGGGTGGGTGTCTGAGCTGGTAGATGGCTCAGACTTTGTACATAATTATGCTAAATTAGCCTCTGTTCCGGCTATGGCTGTGTTGGGCAGACTTCCCACTGATTGCTTGTAGGTGGCGTTACCACCCCAGGCCAATATGCAAGACTGACAAGTCAGAGTGTATTGGGTACATTCCCCCGGGAACAGTTCAGTGGGAGGTGGTCTACCTGCTGAGCATGCTGGGGAAGGGTACTTAAGGGGCAGACGCCATCTTGTGGGGTCCATCTTTCGTCCTCCCGCGGCCCTCCTGGCGCGAGGGGTATATTGTGTGATTTCAGTCTCGGAGCCATGGTGGTCCGAGGCTGCAACTCTGCCAAGTAGGCCCAGTATGCTGACTGGGGCCTACCCTTTGAAGGTGATCCTGTGCTGTACGTCCTGAGGGAGGAAGCCACTCAATGGAGGAAACCAGGGGAGGACCTGTCCTGGAAAAGTCCAAGCGGAAGGCTGGTGTCTTGAGGAGGGCCTGGTAATTCTATTGGAGGCTGCACCGCAACTAAAGTTTACCTTGCAGTCTGCCAGGTCGGCTTAAAGGCTCTTGACTGTTTGGCTGGAAGTTCGGGTGTTAAGTCCTGTGGCAGAGGATCCCGGATTATCCAATTCTGTGCACCACCAGTCTGTGGCAGAGACTGGTCCTCATTGTCGTCCGTGCATCATTCCGGCTGCTGGGCCAGGTGAGAGGGGCCTGTCTGGGTGAGCAATACCCACTCAGAGAGGAGTGGTGACTAACTTTTGAGGAGTTTTCCCCAGTGATCTGTGCTGTGTACCTGAACCTACCCCTTCCCTTCACCCTTCTAATACTCTTCATATGTTTGTGCAAAAAAGGAAAATAAAACCTAACAGCTTAAGGTTTTACATCTTGTGTGGACATTGGAGTTTCTACAGACTCTCTTCCCCTAGACAACGAATATCGAGATAACGTGCAAGGCCCAAATCTAAACCAGCAGCTCTTACGGGGTTTTCTACACTAACAACTATACCATATTACAAATACCCTCAGATGAGATGAAAGTAGAAGCATTGATCTTATTCAAGAGATCATCCAGGGAAGGATGGTTCTGAACACTGCTCGCCACAAGAAGGCTTAACCCATATTGAGATCTGAACAGGATCTTGGGTTGCAAATGAAAGGATAGTCTAACAATAAAAGGGGATACTCGGTGGATGTAGAAGCTTAGGTAAGAGTGCTAACAGAGGACCCCC
The DNA here is from genome assembly GCA_029206835.1 of Rana muscosa. Lineage (NCBI taxonomy): Eukaryota > Metazoa > Chordata > Amphibia > Anura > Ranidae > Rana > Rana muscosa. The sequence goes on along the minus strand of CM055124.1, from coordinate 212,416,221 downwards.
ACTTCATACCTTTTATAGCCCTGCTCTAAACACTACTGATAGGATTTTTGGGTAGCCCTGATAAAGGAATATAATGTTGGTTTTTAATACAAGTTTTTCACTGGAACATATTCTTTCATCATGCATATACCTTGTGTAACTCCTTAAAGCGGAGCTCCCCTGAAAAAAAAAATATTAAAAGCCAGCAGCTACAAATACTGCAGCTGCTGACTTTTAATATTAGGACACCTGTCCTGGAGTCCAGCGACGTCGGCAGCAGAAGACGAGCAATCACTCATCACTCTGCTGCCCCCACTGCCATCCTCGGTAGAGAACCAGGAAGTGAAGCCTTGCGGCTTCACTGCCCGGTTCCCTATGGCGCATGCGCGAGTCGCGCTGCGCCGTTCTCACTGGTCCCCGTTGTGTTCTGGGAGCCGAGTGTTTCCCAGAACACAACGGGTATTCTGCGGGAAGTGACGTACTACCCACAGAATACCCGCAGAGAGGACTCCCAGAAGTGGGTGCAAATACCTGTCTTAGACAGGTATCTGCAACCCCGTCCCCCCTGAAAGGTGCCAAATGTGACACCGGAGGGGGAGAGGGTTCCGATGAGCGTAAGTTCCACTTTAGGGTGGAGCTCCGCTTTAAGAAGTGGACACAAGTCTACAAGATACCAAGAGAACTCCCACCGTCAAGTACATTTTCACGTACATTTTCACATTGATGATGTCACATGAGTATCTGGTATAGGTCATTTTGGTTAGTATAAAGTTAACATAACATGTGTTTTGAGGGAGTTGTAGAAGTGTTAGGGGGTAATACCCTTTTAATTTGTCTTCTAGTCCCCCTCGTCTCATTAAGAGGTAGTCATTGGAGCAATTTATGGTCTTTTAAGGATTTTTCAGCTTTAATTGTAAAATTAAATATTTTTTTACAGTGAAAATAGTTTCATTACATTTATGGAAAGCTAGTATCAGTAAACTCCTGAGAGGTTCCCTGAAATACATTCCTGTGTCCTTGTTCTATATATGTTTGCGATGTAGGTACCTATAGAATATGCTGATTGGCACACTAACAGCATTTCACTTATATTGTTGCCCTGCTCAGTTACCCAGGACATACTCGACATTTTTAGGCTAAGTTTAGACGTGTGGCAACATTGCCACGCCTCTGAAAAGCGATTAATATTTGGATTTTCAGAAACAATCGAAAGGCAGTGAGGAGGCGATATGACTCATCCTACTGCCTTTTTTTTTTTTTTTCTGAAGGTTGTTTTTATTGTAATTTCAAGGTAAAAAAACAAAAAAAAAAACAATATAATACAGAGCCGATTGGGCATTCCCAGGCTCGGTCACACACAAACTAAAATAATAATAAACAACTAAACTACTGTACGCTCAACCACCTGTGCAGATTATCTAAAGTATTCTTCTATTTCCACAAATACTCCACATAGCTTATTTTAATTATTTACGAAAATGAAATGAAGTACACGTTACATACAGGGGCGGATCCAGAGTCTTTTCTCGGGAGGGGCACTGCCAAAAAATGTTTTTTTTGTGGGAAATTTATGGGGGAAATGGTTGGTGTCGGCGCTTCAATCATCCCGGCACCATGGTTGTTATGGTGTCAGGATGATTGAAGCGCATTATTTCTATTATTACATTGTAATATGAAATTAAATAGTTCAATGCAGAATCAGTGGGAGTCCCGAGTGTGTCACTTGCCACCGTCGCCTGCAATTAGTGGGAGCCCTGAGCATGTCACTTGCCACACATTGTGGATTGTCACTTGCCACGTCACCTGCCACATCTTGTGGATTGTCACTTGCCACACCTTGTGGATTGTCACTTCCCACATCACCTACCACACCTTGCGGATTGTCACTTGCCACGTCACCTGCCACACCTTGCTGATTGTCCCTTGCCTGCCACCAGATGCAGATTGTCATTTGCCACGTCACCTGACACAATTTGCGGATTGTCACTTGCCACGTCGCCTGCCACACCTTGCGGATTGTCACTAACTTGCCTGCTAAGGTGTAGTTTTGGTTGTCTCTTGCTGTGTCCCAGACTCCCAGAGTCAGGCAGCAGAGAGATAATGTAATCTCTCTGCTGGCTGCACAGTGAGGGCGGAAGTCATTGCAGGAATGCAGGGCAGGCACGGGCGGTGAGAGATGATCTCATCTCTCTGCTCCCCCGCTCCCGGCTAGCTGATTGGCCAGCTGCCACACTGAGCCTGCTCTCTCACCTGCGCTGCCAACACACTGAGCAGCACGGTCTGCCCACGAACCGCGCCGCCCCCGACAACAAACCACGCCGCAAGCGGAGCCGCCCGCTTTCTTACCCGTCTGTGGAGCCGCACGCTATTGCACCTGCCCACAGAGCGGCCTGACGTGACTCACTGACGTCACTCGTTGCTAGACGCCAAGCGGCCCAGGCGTTAGCAGCGAGTGCAGGGAAGAGGCTCCACCCACCTCCTCCTCCGCTCCTGGTATCGTGTCAGTGCACCACGTAACTACATTAGACGAGTCTCTCTCTCAGCGCCGCTGATCGGCTGATGTGGGAAACAGAGAGAGAGAGAGAGACTCAGAAAGGCAGCGGCAGCCGCAGAACAAGTACTGTATATACTCGAGTATAAGCCGAGGCACCTAATTTTACCCAAAAAAACTGGGAAAACTTATTGACTCAAGTATAAGCCTAGGTTGTCCTAGGCTTATACTTGCCTCACTTTGCCTCACTGTGCCCATGCCTCACTGTGCCCATGACTAGACTGATGTTTAACATGGAAGTCTATGGAAGGAGTGCCCGGCTTTGAAAAATCGGTTCTCCCAGACACCAAACTTTTCAAACTTATAGAGGAGACATGGGGCTACATGTGTGCCAAGTTTGGGGTCCAGAGGACCTACGACCGGCCGGTACCGGGTCCGCAAAATCGCCGGAGAAATTACCGTTTAACATTGGAGTCTATGGAAGGGGTGCCCGGATTTAAAAAATCAGTGCTCCCCGGCCATAGGTCCCCCAGACACCAAACTTTGCACACTTGTTGAAGAGACATTGGGCTACATGTGTGCCAAGTTTGGGGTCCAGGGGTCCTACGGCCGGCCGGTACCGGGTCCCCAAAGTTCGGGAGATCAGGCGCAAAAAAAAACAAACAGAGCAAGCAAGTGAGTGTGACAGATGGTCTCGGGGGGGGCAATTGCCCTGTTGCCCCCCCCTGGATCCACCACTGGTTACATATACACATTCACATTCCCCCCTCTCCCCATAACTATTGACCGAGCAACCCAAGGAAGCCTACAAGCTCAGAGATGCCACTTGAGACGTTACAGGTAAATAATAGAGCGTTAATAATTATCCATCAAGTCTGCATTAGTGGACAGGGATTCCGTCCAGATGTCCCATATTTTATGGAATTTCTTAGCACAGCCTCGTAACAGGTAAGTAGTCTTGTATAGTGGCAGAGCCGAGTTCACTAACCTCTTCCAAAAATTTATTGAGGATGCGGACAAAGCCTTCCATCGGAGTACTACAGACTTACGAGCATAATAAAGTAATAATCCTAGTAGGGTTCTGCTTGCCCGGCGAGGGGCCAGCGGTTCTACAAGTCCAAACAGAAACACCTCCACTGACAATGGCACAGGAATGGTGGTGACTAGAGTTGAGCGGGTAGCTGGATATTCGGGTCCGGCGGGTTCGGCCGAACTTCGGAAAAAAGTTGGGATTCGGGACCGAACTTTAACCCGAACCCGGACCCGGACCCCATTGAAGTCAATGGGGACCCGGACTTCTGACGACTAAAAAGGCTCTAAAAAAGTAATGGAAAGGGCTAGAGGGCTGCAAATGGCAGCAAAATGTTGTTAAGAACATGGCAAGTGCTCTGCAAACAAATGTGGATAGGAAATAACTTAAAAGAACATAAAAAAAAATAAAAAAATATGCTGGAGGCCCCCTTTTCAGCAGAAGAGGTACAGGAAGTCATTAAGAACCTCAGAAACTCAACGGCACGATGCCACACATATGGTGGGAATGCCCCAGAATACGCCCTTTCTGGAATAAATTATTTAATTTAATGGATAAGCTAGTGGGAAAATAAAATACTTTGAAATAAAAATGTAGCGGGGTGCTAAATTTAAGGAAAGTGTTTGAGTGGTAAATAGGCTCAAATACCCTAATTCTGTAGGATTCATGGACCATTTTGTCCTCGGGGGACAGTATTGGTGTGCAGTTCCCTGCAGCCTACAGGTGGCGCCTTTTGTGTCCCCTCTTGGCAGTAGTACAGCGGGGCGGGGAACCTGCTGTGCATGCCGGGAGAGCATATAAAAGGGGCAGACCTTTGGCCTGGGGGCTGATGTCCAGTGGGGTCCGCGCCCAGGTGCCTTCGGCCTGGGTGCATGTGTTCCTGTTCCATCTCGGGCACCTTTAGCCCGGGGTGAGGTACTATCCTGGAGTTCTTGCTGCCCTGGGTATGGAGGCCTAGGGGCGGGAGTAAAGCCTGGAGTCCAGAGCCGCCTCGTGTAGGGGACCCTGTTCCAGGGAAGGGAGGATCATTCTGATGGACCGATGTGGGAGTCACGGTGAAGGAATGGTCTGTTGACTCCCTGGAGAGATGTCTTCCCCTTGATATGGGCTAGGTTCGTAGAAGGAGAAGCTCAAGGTCACCTTGACTGTATCAGAGGCCTTATTCAACCGGCCCGTGGCAGGGGCCTTATACACCCTGGTCTGTGGCTGAGACCAAAGTTCTCCAGGCCCGTGGCAGGGGCCTTGTACACCCGGTCTGTGGCAGAGACCAACCTCAATGTCTGTGGCAGAGATCGTGCGCCAAAAACTGTTTGAGAAACCTAAGCAGTGAAGTGAATGTGCTACGTTTGTGCCTGGACCTCCTCCACACCTTAAGCTGTCCTGTTTCTTTGCTCTAACCTTTTCTATCTGAGTACAGTTTATTTTGCCATGAGAGAATAAGAGTTGGAGTTTCAGCTGGTGTGGACATTGACTTTACTGGCAATTAAAGGACTTGCCTCTACCTACAGTAGAGGTGAGAATCATCCTCTGGAGGAGTTTTGACTCCGGCTGTGGACACGGCCCGTCAAGTACACCGCTCAACCTCTTTATATAGGAGGATACGGGCTGGTAGTGCGGTGTGCCTTTCTCCCTCCTGCGAAGAGCCAACAACATAAAGGCAGGTAAGGGGGAAAGGATCTGTGCGCTACAAAAAAATAAAATAAAAATTTTAATCTTGGCCTAGCAGGACGAGGTCCATATGGAGTAGGAGGTTGAGGTGGCGGTGGATGTGGCTGTGTAGGTGGAAGCGGCGGTGGAGGAGGACGAGGTAGCCAACACTGGTTCAAAAATACAACAATGGCTGGGTAAGGCCGGTGATGTGTCGAATTCTGTCCCCTGTCGAATAGTGTCCGCCCTGTACTGCGCTTGCTGAGTATGTAGGACAAGGGGATTTCAAAAATCTCCCAAGACTAACGGCGCCTGCGTGTTGAGTTCAGGTGAAGGCCACACCATCCGTGGTTCAAGCCGAGCCAAGCAAGGCCGCGATCGAAGCGAGCCCGTGAGGGGCCCTGTTACTATGTGCTACCGTATGTCCTCTTGGATGGTGGGGCTTGAACCTGCACTCACAGCGCAGGCGCCGTTCATCTTCGGAGATTTTGTGAATCTCCTTGTCCTCTGTACTGCGCAAGCGCTGCGCCTGCGCAGTACGGGCCGGGCACAATCCGATGGCCGGACAGTTTTTGTCACAACACCGGTATACATGTCTATTCTGCACAAGGTACGGACAAGTCCTGTGGGATCCATGCCTGGTTCATTTTAATGAACGTGAGCTTGTCCACATTGGCTCTGGACAGGCGGCTGCGCTTGTCTGTGATAACGCCCCCTGCCGTGCTAAATACACGTTCAGATAATACACTGGCTGCAGGGCAGGCCAGCACCTCCAAGGCATAAACGGCAAGCTCAGGCCATGTGCCCAATTTGGAGACCCAGAAGTTAAAGGGGGCAGACCCGTCATCCAGTACGTGTAGGCCTGTGGACACATACTGCTCAACCATGTTGGTGAAATGCTGCCTCCTGCTAAGACGTTCCATCTCAGCTGGTGGTGCTGGTTGTTGTGGCGTGCTGACAAAGCTTTTCCACATCTCGGCCATGCTAACCCTGCCTTCTGAGGTGCTGCCGGTGCCCTGGCTGCGTTGGCGACCTCTTCCTCCTCCTCTGCCTTCGCCTTGTGCTTCCACCGTACGCCCGCTGTCAGGTGGGAATGCCACCAGCAGCGCGTCTACCAGCGTGCGCTTGTACTCGCGCATCTTACGATCCCGCTCCAGTGAGGGAATTAAGGACGGTACGTTGTCCTTGTAACGGGGATCCAGCAGGGTGGCCACCCAGTAATCAGCACCAGTTAAAATGTGGGCAACTCGGCTGTCGTTGCGGAAACACTGCAGCATGTAATCGCTCATGTGTGCCAGGCTGCCCAGAGGCAAAGAAAAGCTGTCGTCTGTGGGAGGTGTATCGTCTGTCCTCTGTATCCCCCCAGCCACGCACCAGTAATGGCCACGAGCTGGTCTGAGTGCCACCCTGCTGTGAACATGGCTCCTCCTCCTCCTCCTCCCTCCTCCTCCTCCATCTCCTCCTCCACCTCGTCATCCTCCAGAACTGTGCCCTTTCTGCCGGACAATTGTGTACCTGGCGTTTGTTGGTGCAGGAACCCACCCTCGTAGCCACTTGTGAAAGACTGCCCTGAAAGCCTTTGAAATGATCCCGCTTCCTCCTCCTCATCCTCCTGTGCCACATCCTCTTCCATCATCGCACGAAGCGTTTTTTCAAGGAGGCATAGAACTGGGATAGTAACGCTGAGAACGGCGTCATTGGCACTGGCCATGTTGGTGGAGTACTCGAAACAGCGCAACAAGGCACACAGGTCTCGCATGGAGGCCCAGTTATTGGTGGTGAAGTGGTGCTGTTCCGCAGAGCGACTCACGCGTGATTGCTGCAGCTGAAACTCCACTATTGCCTGCTGCTGCTCGCACAGTCTGGCCAGCATGTGCAAGGTGGAGTTCCACCTTGTGGGCACGTCACATATGAGGCGGTGAGCGGGAAGGCCGAAGTTACGCTGCAGCGCTGACAGGCGAGCAGCAGCAGGGTGAGAACCCCGAAAGTGCGCACAGACAGCCCGCACTTTCTGCAGCAGCTCTGGCATATTGGGGTAATTTTTAAGGAACCTCTGGACCACCAAGTTCAGCACATGCGCCAGGCAAGGGATGTGCGTCAAACCGGCTAGACCCAGAGCTGCTACGAGATTTCGCCCATTATCGCACACCACCAGGCCGGGCTTGAGGCTCACTGACAGCAACCACTCATCGGTCTGTTGTTCCATGTCCCTCCACAACTCCTGCGCGGTGTGGGGATTTTCCCCCAAACAGGAAAGTTTTAAAACTGCCTGCTGTCGTTTACCCCTGGCTGTGCTGAAGTTGGTGGTGAAGGTGTTACGCTGAATGGATGAGGAGGCGGTAGAGGATGAGGAAGCGGAGAAGGAGGAGTTAGCAACAGGAGGCAAACTGAAGCGCCCTGCAATCCTCGGTGGTGGAAGGACATGCGCCAAACCGCTATCTGCCTCAGGCCCAGCCGCTACTGCATTTACCCAGTGTGCTGTTAGGGAGATATAACGTCCCTGACCGTGCTTACTGGTCCACGCATCCGTAGTTAGGTGGACCTTGCCACAGATGGCGTTGCGCAGTGCACACCTGATTTTTTCCCCCACCTGGTTGTGCAGGGAAGGGATGGCTCGCCTGGAAAAGTAGTGGCGGCTGGGCACGACGTACTGCGGGACAGCCAATGCCATCAGGCTTTTAAAACTCTGCGTCTCCACCAGACGGAATGACAGCATTTCAAAGGCCAGGAATTTTGAAATGCTGGCATTCAGGGCCAGGGATCGCGGGTGGCTAGGGGGGTACTTCCTCTTCCGCTCCAATGTTTGGGAGATAGAGAGCTGAACGCTTCCATGGGACATTGTGGAGATGGTTGGTGACCCAGGTGGTAGTGTTGCTGGCAGATCCTCTGTTTGCGGGGTGACAGGTGCCACTGTCACTACAGAGGTGGATGAAGAGGCCGAGACTGCAGCAGAAGAGGAAGCAGGAGGAGCCAGAGACCTTTCTTGGTTTTTGAGGTGTCTACTCCACTGCAGCTCGTGCTTTGCACTTAGATGCCTGGTCATGCAGCTTGTGCTCAGGTTGAGAACGTTTATGCCTCGCTTCAGGCTCTGATTGCACAGCGTGCAAACCACTCGTGTCTTGTCATCAACACACTGTGTGAAGAACTGCCACGCTAGGGAAGTCCTTGGACCTGGCTTTGGTGTGCTCGGTCCCTTGCTGCGTTGGGCAGTAGCAGATGTACTGTCTAGGGAACGAATGCTCCGTTTTTGCACCCTGCTCCCTCTTCTGCTGTGCTGGTGGCTCTGTGCGACCACCGCCTCTTCCTCCGAACTACACTGGTCACCTGCATAACGTTGATTCCATGTGGGGTCGAGGACCTCATCGTCCTCCACATCATCTTCCACCCAGTCTTCACCCCTGCCCTCCATGTCTGTCTGCACAATTGCGAAAGCAGCAGCAGTTGGCACCTGTGTTTCGTCATCATCCGAGACGTGCTGCGATGGTCCTCCCATGTACCCATCATGAAACATAAGTGGTTGGGCATCGGTGCACTCAATCTCTTCCACTTCTGGGGCAGGGCTAGGTGGATGGCCCTGGGAAACCCTGCTAACAGAGTCATCGAAAAGCAGAAGAGACTGCTGCATGATTTGGGGCTCAGACTGCTTGGCTGATTTGCAAGGGGGTGAGGTGAAAGACTGATGGACATGGGCTTCAGGTGCCAACTCTGATCTTTCATCAGAAGAGTGGGTGGGAGACAATGTGAAGGAACCCGAGGCACTGTCAGCAACCCAATCTACTATCGCCTGTACTTGTCCTGGCCTAAACATTGGTACAGCCTCATTAGGCGCGACAAAATACCGCCGCAGGCTCGGTCGCCTACTCGCACCTGAGGAAGGTGTTTCACTTGTGCGTGTAGCTGGCACAGATCCACCACGTCCTCTCCCTGCAACAGGAGCTCCACCAGCAGCACCACGACCGGGGCCACCACGTCCCTTTGACCTTCCCCTCATATTTTCCAAATTTAGGATCTTGCCCTAAATGGCGTTTTTTGGAAGACCACAACACACCCACAGTACGTAATGGCTGAAACGCACAGCTACAGAACTGCAGAAAATGCTATTCAAAAAAAAAAAGGTTGTTTTTTTTAGTATAGCACAGTACAAGGAAAATATATAGAAATTATTTATTTCACACACCTCCAGATGTGTATTTCACACTGCAAAATATTTTCTGTGGCCCTAAATGGCGTTTTTTGGAAGAGCACAACAACCCCAACAGTATATAACCGCTGAATCGCACAGCTGCAGAGGCCAGAGAATGCTATTCAAAAATAATGTTGTTTTTTCACACACCTCCAGATGTGTATTTCACACTGCAAAATATTTTCTGTGGCCCTAAATGGCGTTTTTTGCAAGAGCACAACAACCCCAACAGTATATAACCGCTGAATCGCACAGCTGCAGAGGCCAGAGAATGCTATTCAAAAATAATGTTGTTTTTTCACACACCTCCAGATGTGTATTTCACACTGCAAAATATTTTCTGTGGCCCTAAATGGCGTTTTTTGGAAGAGCACAACACAACCACAGTATTTAACCACTGAATTGCACAGCTATAGAAGTGCAGAGAATGCTATTCCAAAAAAATGTTGTTTTTTTTAGTATAGCACTGTACAATATATAGAAATTGTTTATTTTACACACCTCCACATGTGTATTTCACACTGCAATTTATTTTCTGTGGCCCTAAATGGCGTTTTTTTGAAGAGCACAACAACCCCAACAGTATATAACCGCTGAATCGCACAGCTGCAGAGGCCAGAGAATGCTATTCAAAAAAACGTTTTTTGTTTTTTTTTTAGTATAGCATAGTGCAAGAAAAATATATAGAAATTGGTTATTTCACACAACTAGAGATATACACTGCAAAATATTTTTTTTGTCCAAAAATAGGTCTTTTTTGCGCACAACAAAGTGCCTTTTTTTTTTTTTTGCAACAGCACAATAAAGTGCCTTTTTTTGGGGGGGGGGGCCCAAAAATGGGTCTTTTTAGCAAAAGCACAATAAAGTGCCTTTTTTTTTTTTTTTCTGCCCGAAATGGGTCTTTTAGCAAGAGCACAATACAGCCACAGTATGGAATAGGTGTATCACTCAACGTAATGCAGTGCTGGTGCACTGAGCTTGCAACACAAACAGATAAACCTATGCAGATCGCTGAGCTATTATATCTCTCAATCTGGACTCCTATCTAAATCTCTCTCCCTGAAAGCACAAACAGGATCCTGCCCCTACACTACACTACACTGTCTCTCTATCTTTTCTATCAGTAGATTGCAGAATCAGGACTAACTCCTATCATATAATTCTCTCCCTCACAGCAACAGCAGCCAGGATCCTTTCCCTACACTGTCTAAAAGCAGAGTGACGATCTGTGCTGTGTGCCTCTTGCTTATATAGAAGCTGGTCACATGCTGGGTCACATGTTGCACTGACCAATCACAGCCATGCCATTAGTAGGCATGGCTATGATGGCTTCTAAGGGCACACCAGCTAATCAAATGGTGATTGGCTGGCCCCTGAAGCATTTCTAACTGCGCCATTAAATTCCCGAATCCGGACCCGAACCCGGACTTTAGCGCAAAATCCGGGTCCGGGGTCGGGAAAACGCCAAAATTCGGTACGGACCCGAACTTTACAGTTCGGGTCCGCTCAACACTAGTGGTGACAGTCAAAATAAAAGTGGTGACCTCAGCCCTAAAGATTTTAATCTGAGTACAGTTCCAAAAAATATGAATGAAATTCGCTGAGGGCGAGTCGCATCTCCAGCAAGAAGCTTGGACGGATGGATATATTTTGTGTAGGCGCATGGGCGTGTAATACACTTGATGTAATATTTTGAATTGCATTAAAATATATCTAGCCGATACTAGCTGTGAAAAGGGACACTCCCACACTTCCTCTCAATCTTCTATATCTAGTGTAGGGAAATCGACCACCCACTTCACCTTAAGGTTTTCAAGGCCCATGTGAATGTTAGGAAGTAATGTTTTATATATGGTGGATAAAGGTTTAGGTAGAGCTTCATCCCTGAGCAAAGTCTCCAGGTTTGAGGTGTAAAAGGCCACCTGTGCATTTTCAAAATGAGTGTTAAAAGCGTGTCTAAGCTGCAAAAACCTAAACAAATGTGAATTTGTTGTTTCAATCTATCAAATGTCTGTAGTCGGCCCTCAGTACAGATCTGACTCACATATTTGATGCCCCTGCATGCCCACACACTGGGATCGGGTATGGACCCAAATTCTGACAGTTGCGGGTTAAACCAAAGAGGATTATGTGAGGAGATGTGTCCAGGAGGCATGGGGTGCATGGAATTTGCCACCGACCATGCCCTCAGTACCGCTCTCATTGCCATTGTAAGAGGGAAGGAAGCTCTAGGACCCCGTAAAGTAGGTTCCGTAGCGCCTCATAAGACCCCAGACTTGCTGCTTCCAGGACCACCGCTGCGTTGGAGTCATCTAAGACCAGCCAGTTGTGGGCATGGGATAACAGGGTAGCAACAAAATAGGAATGGAGGTTAGGACAAGCCAGACTTCCCTCTCCCCAAGGTCTCTGTAGCACTGTCAGACTAAATCTCGGGTGACCGGTGCCCCAGAGAAAAGACAGTAAAATGGTGTTTATCAGGCGAAATACTTTTTTGGGTATCCAGACGGGGGCATGTCTGAGAACATAGAGAAAAGCAGGTAGAAGCTTTATCTTGAATAGATTAATTCTCCCGATTAGAGAGAGGGGGAGATGTGCCCACGCCTTCAGTCTTGCTCTCGTCAGTTGTATTAGTGGCTCTAAGTTAAGGGTATGGTAGTCAGAGGTAGATGTGGAGATGTAAATACCTAGGTATTTAATCTTGTCTGTCCATAGTAAAGGGAGGTTGGGATCTGCTACATCCTTCGCGGCATTATCTATCGGTAAAATTTGGGATATGTCCCAGTTTACCTTGAGTCCTGAGCAGCTAGTGAATTTGGATAGAATGGCCAGCGTCTCCTGAAGGGACTGGGCAGGGTCATTTAAGAAAAGAATAAGGTCATCTGCGTGTAAGGCAACTTTCTCGTGTATGGAACCCACTTGTATGTCCCTTACCCTGTCCGCTTGTCTGAGGGCCGAGGCAAAGAGCAAAGAGCCGGTGACAGAGGGCAACCTTGCCTTGTACCTCTTCCAACACGAAAGGTGCTGATAGTGCACCATTACGTTTTATCTGTGCTGTCGGGTCTTTATATAAAATGTCGATCCACTTGCGGAATCCTTCTCCAAAACCGATGACCTCTAGAACCAAAGACATAAAAGGCCACGCCACTGAATCAAATGCCTTTTCAATGTCTAGTGTAACCATTACCCTAGTGGAGGACTCAGTGGAAGGAAGCTGAAGATGTGTAAACACTCTACGTAAATTTATATCTGTTGATTTCCCTGGCATGAAACCAGTCTGGTCTTTATTAACCAGAGATGGGAGAATCGTCCGCAGCCTGGTTGCCAATATTTTTGTCAAGATCTTGAGATCATAGTTTAGCAAGGAGATCGGCCTATAGGAAGCACAGTGGGATTTGTCTTTGCCGGGCTTAGGGATGAGGACTATATGTGCCTGATACATAAAAGGGGGCAAGGACATTTTTCCTTTACATTCAGAAAAGACCTTCAACAGTTTTGGTGCAATTAATGAGGCATACATTCTGTACCATTCACCAGGTAGGACGTCTGGGCCCAGTGTTTTACCGCTGGGGAATGAGCAGATTGCCTCCTCTATCTCCTTTGTGGTCAAATCTTTGTCCAAAAACTCAAGATCCTCCTGCGAAAGAGTGGGTAGATGCAAGGACTGTAAAAATTCCCTACGCCGGTCTTCAGGCCAGCCAGGGGTTGCCCTGTATACATTTTCATAGAAGGATCTGAATTCTTTTAGAATTAGCTCTGGAGCAAAGATTACCTGACCATCCAAACCACAGATTTCTGGCACTACTGTCTGCATTTTAGAGTCCGCAACTAGATTCGCCAGGAGTTTGCTGTTTTTGTCGCCAGACTCAAAGATCCTCCCTGCCAGTGAATTTAGATCTAAATGTGTGGCCAAGGCAAGGTGTAGAGACAATGCTCTTCTTGCCTCAGCTAGCTGGCTGAAGTGATCCAAAGTCGGGGAGCCAGAAAAAGCCCCCGTGGCCTAAGCCTCTCCCTCCTCAAGTAATTGGACCTGATAGGACATCTCAGAACGAACTGCTTTGATAGCCAAAATGTATTCTCCCCTGGTGGTGGCCTTAAAGGCTTCCCAGACTACCTGCGCTGAGGCTGAATCCTCATTCATTTCCCTTCCCAGTATTGTTGTAGTTTAGGAGAGACCTCCCCCCCACCTTAGGGTCCTGACACCATTTGGCTGCTAAGTGCCAACAGTCTCGACCTCATGTGTCTGACAACCCCAAGGTGACCTCCAGAGGGGCATGGTCAGAGAGGCCCATAGGTAAGTACAAGACCCCCTCACCGCTGCCAGGGCACAAGTGTTACCAAAGACCAAATCGATCCTGGAGCCTGATTTGTGAGTAGTGGAGTGAAAGGAGTAAGCCCTAGAGGTTTGGTGCTTCCATCTCCAGATCTCTGTGTAATTAAAGGTTTGTGCCCATTGAAGCAATTCTGGTGAATACACCCTATTTGGATTGGATGATTCAAGAGACGGATCCAACGTTGAATTAAAGTCTCCAGCTATGTATAGTCTGGAGAATTGCAATGTAGCTAAATGCTTGTATATCGTGTAGAGGACCCGCTGGTTAAAGGGAGGAGGAACATATACATTCACTAGAGCATATACTACCGCTCTGATCTCTAGCAGGAGGATTATGAATCGGCACTCCTGATCAGTTTTTAGATGTAGAACCTTATATGCAAGGGATTTGTTCAATAAGATGGCCACTCCCCTTGCATAACTGGAGTATTTTGCATGAAAAGAATGCTGTACCCAGGGCCTACGCAGTGCTAGAATCCTATTCCCCAGAAGATGTCTCCTGCAGGAACAAGATATGGGGTCTATGACCATTCAACTATTTAAACATCAAAGCCTTTTTCACCTTGTCATTGAGACCCCGTACGTTCCATGACACCAGGTTTAACTCCATGAAGGCATTGACATAGTATGATACATCATAATAATACCTGTGCGGGGAGGCTCAAAAAAAAAATGGTTCTGATGGTTCTGAGCATGATGAGTATTGACAGAATATATGATATAAAAGCACCATTCAGTGGATATAGAGCGTACAAAAAAGAAAAAGTAAAACAGTAACCTATGAACTCCCTACTGACCATAAGGTACCCTTAAAAAAACAAAAAACAAACAAAAAACATGAACTATGGCCAATTTAATACCCAAAATCTGTTGAACTCCCTAATGACCAGCAACCCCAACAACAATGCCAGTCAGTTTAAAACCCTTAACAGATAGAGTTCTTCAAAAGGCCAAAAAAACTGAGGGGGGTAGATAATTCAGTGAGTTGTGTCCAACAAGGTAGCTCCGGAGTAGAAGGATCTAGAAGAAAACATACATCTAGTCCAGGACCAGGAGGAACTCCAGCGTTCGATGGCTCTAGTAAGAGAGGGACCATAATCAGGGGTAAGTCATACACCTCAGCCTCAGGAAGTAGAACGGTAGCCCATCCGAAACGGCAGGTATGGCTTGTGTGAGAGACTTAGGAGTCAGCCTGCAGCAAAGACTGATGACTGAATAAACAACCCCTTAATGCGTGTATCCGGAGGGAAAATAGCATCTTTAAGGCAACTTTCTTAAAGCAACTTGTAGTGAGGAACAGCTTACTGTGCCTACCGCAGGGTGTTCAGCCAGTTATGCACATCAGCCGGGGAGTCGAAGAACCTGACCAAGCCATTGTGAGGGATCCGGAGATGTCTGGGGTACAACATGCTGTATTTAATGTCCTTTTCATGTAGGCACCTACGGACCTCATTAAAGGACTTCCTCTTACGCTGCAGCTCAGCCGAGAAATCCAGGAACAGTAGGACCGAGGAGTTGCCGTATGGAAGTGAGGGGTGTTTGCGGGCTTCTGAAAGGATGCTGTCGCGGTCCCTGAAGTTAAGGAAGCGGACCAAGAAGGGTCAGGGATTTGCACCAGGGATAGTGCGTCTTGTGGGTACATGGTGGGCGCGCTAATTGACATAGGTCGGGGAGACATCCGCGAGGCCTAGCAGTTTCCTGAAGAACTCTTCCGCGAACTCGGCTCGGCAATCGCCCTCCTCTCCCTCCGGGAGACCCAGGACTCGGACATTGTTCCGTCTTTCCCTGTTTTCTGCCTCATCGGATTTGGTGACAAGCAGTTGTACCGTGCGTTGCAAGTCCACTATGGTGTTAGTGTGAGTAGCCGTAAGGTCTTCAGTGGCAGAAATTCTGGATTCCGATTCAGTCAGTCTACCTCTGATCTTATCTAGGTCGTTCCTAATGAGATTACATTCTTCCGCAAGGCGATCGATTCTCACCAGCATGGAGGTTTCGCACCTTTCAATGGCGGCCATGATCACTGCAGTGCAATCCTGGGAGGAGGGGGCAGGGAGAGCCACACCTAGGGAAGTCTCAGACTCCATAGCTAGTTCAGCCAGCAGGGCCTGCAACCTCCCTACGAGAGAAGGATCCGGCCTAGCAGCCGTGACAGGGGGCGGGCGGCTTGGTGTGGATGAGTTTTTGGCCCAGTTTTTAGGGCCCATTAATCTGAGGGCAAGGGTCTGGTAGGGTGGAGCAGGTGGCTGGATAGCCAGCAGCTTGTGATTATGATCTGGCAGGGGGGCCACACAGCAGTCAGACAGTCTCAGGGTGTTAGTGGACACCGTTGGGGTACTCACCAGGGCAAGCAGCTCAGCACAAGCTCATGCCTCTCAGAGAGAGTGCTGCCACAGCAGATCAGGTAGGATGTGAGAAGCACTGTAGGCCTCAAGGTGGCGGTGGGCCTCGAGTATATGGAGCCAGCCTCGGCCGGATTACTGCTGCAGGGCCGGCAAGCCAGGCACAGAAATTATGACTGAATCTGAAGCAGGGGATGCCAGGGATTAGGTAGGGCAGATGTACAGGCTCACCAGGCTGTTCAGCAACAAGGATGGCAAAGGATTAGAGCAGGATGATCAGAGCCGCGAGTATATGGAGCCAGCCTTGGCCGGATTACTGCAGCATGGCCGGGCACAGAAATAATCACTGGATCTGAAACAGGGGATGCCAGGGATTAGGTAGACCAGATGTACAGGCTCACTAGGCTGTTCAGCAGCAAGGATGACGAAGGATTAGAGTAGGATGATCATAGCCGCGAGTATATGGAGCCAACCTTGGCTGGATTACTGCAGCATGGGCGACTGGCCGGGCACAGAAATAATCACTGGATCTGAAGCAGGGGATGCCAGTGATTAGGTAGGGCAGCTGTACCAGGCTGTTCAGCAGCAAGGATGACAAAGGATTAAACTAGGATGATCAGAGCTCCTTGCAAATGCTTCCTCCTTGGCTTACATCTGGTCACGCCCCCCCCTCCTGCCTATTTTAACCCTGTAAATACTGCACCACAACTGCATTGTGATACTGTGGTGATATTGTGATGCAGAACAACCTAGAAAATGTCCACATTGGGGATTGTATTTAATAGGGTTCTAAAGTTCACGCGAACATTCTGTCTGTTCGCAGGTTCTGGTGCAAACCGAACAGGGGGGTGTTCGGCTCACCCCTAATAACGTTTTTTTTTTTTTTTATGTATTACCGGGAGCCGACAATTCATTAATAGCCACGAGTGAGTTTTAAATGACTTTTTTTCCTTCAGAAATGACATTTTGTGCAGGGACAGTTCTAAGCACGGGAAACAAGCGCGACTTTACATGCATACTATACACACCCCCCAGGTACGAAATTTTAAGGAATATTTCACTTTTATTGTTTCACTTTAAGCATTATTAAAATCACTGCTCCCAAAATAACGGCCGTTTTTAAAACTTTTTTTTGCATTGATACATGTCCCCTAGGGCAGGACCCGGGTCCCCAAACCCTTTTTAGGACAATAACTTGCATATAAGCCTTTATAATTAGCACTTTAGATTTCTCCCATAGACTTTTTGAATTTGCCGCAAACACCCCAAATTGTTCGCTGTTCAGCGAACGGGCGAACAGGCAATGTTCGAGTCGAACATGAGTTTGACTTGAACTCGAAGCTTATCCCTAGTCCACATGTGATGCTAAGCATTCATAATGGAAACAATGAATAAAAGGAGTGCGCCAGGGACAGTAAGCATAGAGAAAAAGGGTTAGATGATGCCAGATGTCCTCCAGCCAAGAAATAAGGAAGACCCTATCTAATATGCTGCAGCTTCTAATGCACACTGTGAGAAGTTCCCAGTTTGCAGTGAAATCAGAGTAAGCAATTGCAGTGCAGGAGAGGAGCCTGTACAACTGTGCAAGGCGAGGTTGGATTTCCACTTTAAAAGCTAACTTCATCTTTCAATACATGTTTCATGTTACACCCATATTTAGCATGAACATGGAACATGTCCACAGCCTCTCACCCTCCAACCTTCTACCCCCTACCCCAAAGTACAAAATCTATGAGTTCTTCCCAGTTCCTGTTAAATTTGAATGCTGTGTCTGCATAATAACTCTGTCCACCCAGCCGCACAATCCATTCACCAAAAATTGTGAATGAAACAAACTACAAGTACCATTTTCCACCTCAGCAAAGGTCTGTATTTCTCAATGGAGCACACTTATAGTCCATTGGTACTTCCTCTAGTTCCATAACCATTGGCGGCCATTAGTAATTTTTTTTGGGAGGGGCGGCAAACAGTACCACCCCCCTGTCGAGGGGTGGGGGGTGGTACTGTTTGCCACCCCCCAAAGAAGGCCTAATTTTTGTGATATAGCCTTGGAAAAGGTATGCAGGTTGAAAATTTTAAGTGGATTTAAAGCATTATGTTTTTTTTTACCTTAATGCATTCTCTGCATTAGGGTAAAAAAACTTCTGTGGGTGAGCATAGTCCCTAGTCTCCACTTATACTTGAAAGCATGCAGCTCTCCCGGCTCTGTCCCTCCTCACTGGGCAGACTAATAGCAGTTAGACATGTGTAGTCGGTGGGAGATTCAGAATTGGACAAAATAAGAATGTTCGTTAATATCGATTTACTATTGTCATAATAATTACGATTATTCATTATGATGAAGTTAAAAACCCAGGAAGTCAGCACAGCACAGGGATGATGGGAGCCCCTCATAATGAGCACAGTAATGAGCACAGCAGGGGTACAGCCCCAGGAGGAAGTCATCACAGCACAGGGATGGTGGGAGCCCCTCATAATGAGCACAGCACATGGATGGTGGGAGCCCCTCATAATGAGCACAGCAGGGGTACAGCCCCAGGAGGAAGTCAGCACAGCACAGGGATGGTGGGAGCCCCTCATAACGAATGTTCGTAATTGTTACGAAAAGTTAACGAATCTAACGAAAATTCGTACAAAACTAATCCAAATTGAATTTCGGACACGAATTACGAATTTTCGTCTAATACGAAACTAAACAGAACGAAACAAAACAAAACAAATTTATTGACGGCGCACATGTCTAATAGCAGTCATTGGCTCCCGCTCTTGTCAATCAAATCCTATGACAAGGGAGCGGGGGGCAGGGCAAAAGACACAGACAGTGAGCCTCAGGAGCAAGCCCGCACGAGCGCCCCCAAAGATAACAGCTTTCTATGGGGGCGCTTGGTGGGGGAGGGGGGCCAGGACAGTAAGTATAATAGGTTTATTGTGTTAATTAAAAAAATTGAACCTTTAATATAATTTTAAAGATATTCATGCAGATGTAGGAGTCAGGATTTATTGGTCAACTACAACATTCATTCTTCAATAGACATTTGCACTACCGAAAAATTTGTTTAGTTTTCGCTTCATTCGTTTGTTTGTTTTTTCGTTTTTGGATCATTCGTTATAATTGCCATTCGCTACTTTGGATCATTGGTAACTTCAGATGCATTCGTATTCATTCCATTCGTTTAGATGTGGCATTCGTTAGTTCAGATAATTCGTAACTTCAGATGCATTCGTATTCATTCTGTTCCATTCGTTTAGATGCGGCATTCGTTACTTTAGCTAATTCATTCAGATTCATTCGTATTAGTTCCATTCCATTAGTTTAGATGCGGCATTCGTTACTTTGGATAATTCGTAACTTCGGATGCATTCGTATTCGTTCCGTTCCATTTGTTTAGATGCAGCATTAGTAACTTTTGATAATTCGTAACTTCAGATGCATTTGTATTCCTTACATTCACTAACAGTTACTTTAGCCAAATTTGAAAGGAAATTCCAATAAAAATGTAAATCTAATCTATCCCAATTTAGCTGCTATGATGCAGAGACCTGAACAGAAGAACTACTGACTTCAGCTATTTTACCTATAACTTAATAGTTTATAATAAAAAATAAATAATATTAATAACATTTAATAATAATAAAAACTATAATAATAGTTAATAATTAAATTATAATAGAAAATGCGAAAAACTAAAATTGTTCAAATGTAATTGATTTGTTAAACTTGTAGGTTGAATAATTTTTCGTTCTTTCGGATTTTTGTATTGTCAGATTTTCGTTCTTTCGGATTTTCGTTCTTTCG
Source organism: Rana muscosa (assembly GCA_029206835.1). Classification (NCBI taxonomy): domain Eukaryota; kingdom Metazoa; phylum Chordata; class Amphibia; order Anura; family Ranidae; genus Rana; species Rana muscosa. The sequence goes on along the minus strand of CM055124.1, from coordinate 212,396,426 downwards.
GATTTAAGTTCTGACAATTCGTTTTCGTATCTATTAGTCAAAAGAGTCTTTTGTTCATCCGGATGCTTTCGAATGAACGAATATGCTGAATTTCACATGAAAACTAATTCGTAAGAGTGGTTTTTAAACTTGGCGACGTGGGGCAGGGTCCAGAGGTAGACATAGTCAGCAATGAACATATTCCAGAGAGTAGTATTGGGGGCATTAGTGGTAGGTTGACTAAAGCACATAAACCCAAGGTAAGTATAGTAACAACTCCTATTTGCAATCTCGGAAAATCCAATAAGAGGACAGTATGCGACCGGTCTAAACTACGTGGCATGTTCACCAATGCCAGGAGCCTGGTGGACAAGATGGGTGAACTAGAGATACTGTTGAACGAGGAGGATTTAGATTTTGTGGGAATTTCAGAGACCTTGTTTAACAGCTCTAATGATTGGCTGGCAATCATTCAAGAGCAGGGATAGAGAGGGTAAAAAGGGGGAGGGGTATGTCTATATATCAAGTGAATGTGAGAGATGACATCAATAAGGGAGCTAGGGAGGAGGTGGATTCCTTATGGGTAAAGCTCCAAAGGGATGAAGCTAAGGGGAAAATAATACTGGGAGTATGCTATAGACCCACCTAACGTGAGGGAGGAGGGGAAGACGAACCTCCTATCACAATTTGGATTAGCAGCAAGGATGGGAAGTGTTATCATAATGGGGGATTTTAATTATCCAGACAAACCACGCATTTGTCTAAAGGCTCGCCAGTTCCTTAATGTCTTTCAGGACAATTTCATGGGTCAGATGGTAGACGCACCAACTAGAAACAAGGCATTACTAGATCTACTGATTACCAACAATACTGACGGATGTGGAAATATGGGGCAATTTAGGAAACAGCGATCACAGGCCAATTGGCTTCAGTATTAGTCACACAAATAGGTAACACAAAGACACTGAATTTCAAAAGAGCCAACTTCCTTAAACTACAAACCTTGCTAGAAGATATAAATTGGGATAAAATCTTAGAAACAAAGAACATGGAGGAGAGATGGGTTTGCTTTAAGAGCATATTAAATAAGGGCATTAGCCAGTGCATCCCATTGGGAAATAAATGTAAAAGAGCGAACAAAAGTCCTGGATGGCTTAACTCTAATGTAAAAATGCATATAAAAGCAAAGGAGAAGGCCTTCAAAAAATACAAGGCTGAGGGATCACCATCAGCATTCAGACTTTACAAAGAATGCCACAAGATATGTAAGGGTGCAATTAGGGCGGCTAAGATAGAACATGAAAGACACATAGCCGAGGAGAGCAAAAAAAAATCCCCCAAAATTATTTAAGTATATAAACAGTAAAAAAGGGAGGACAGACCATATTGGCCCCATAAAGAATGAGGAAGGACATCTGGTTACAAAGGATGGGGAAATGTCAAAGGTATTGAATTTATTCTTCTCCTCAGTCTTCACAAGGGAATTGGGGGGCTTCAGTAACCAAAACTGCAGTGTTTGTCCTCATGACACATCACAGGAAGCACCCTCATGGCTAACAGAGGTCAGAATTAGAAATAGACTTGGGAAAATTAAAGCGGAGGTTCCGCGGTCCCTCGTTTTTTTTTTTCTAGGTGCATGTAATGGGGTTACAGATAACATGTTAGTACTCACTTGTCCTGCGATTAGAGACATCCCCCGTCTATTTCCGTTCTAAATAATAACTTTTATAAATAGATCTTGTTCTTTGCCATTTTGCTTGTGGGCACTGTGAAGCCCACAAGCAGAGACTTCCGGGATGCGGTGAATGCATCCCAGCATTCACCGCTGTATCATCAGTGTTGACGGTGACCTGCCGAGAATTGCCCCTCAGCAGATTCTGCCAGCTCTGTTCTGCGCATGCGCAACACTTTAGCAGATTTCGCCCGCTCTGACCTGCGCATGCGCAACACTTGCGTGTCCGTTCACGGCAGATCTCCGAAAATAGCCGAATGGATTATAACCCATATTCGGCGCATGCGCTTTGAGCACAATATTGTGCCACACGCTCCCGATGCTCGCTCCACTCAGCAAGGGGGGCGGGTGTATTACTATTGTAATGAGCGGATGCATGTTTAAATAAAGAAATTGATGGACAGAGAGGGCGGGTAGTTCAATGTGGATGGCCGATTTGAATACTTGTCAGAGAATTGTTAAAAAAAAAAGACATAAGATTTTTTTTAACAATTCTCTGACAAGTATTCAAATCGGCCATCCACATTGAACTACCCGCCCTCTCTGTCCATCAATTCCTTTATTTAAACATGCATCCGCTCATTATAATAGCAATACACCCGCCCCCCTTGCTGAGTGGAGCGAGCATCGGGAGCGTGCGGCAACGACTGTCACAATACCCTGTTGATTGCGCAGTCGCAGTCTACAGCTCTTAATGTTCGTCAATTTTCGGAGCTAGAGCGCTGCGCTTGCGCAGTCCAGGGCTGGCAGAATCCGCAACGGCTCCCAGGAGACATTGCGAGCACCTCCCAGAAATCAACGGGGCTCCGAGGAAAGAAAGATACGCCCACTCCCGCGGGAGGAATACCCGGAAATCCACATTAAAACGACTGATTCATGGTAAGTACAACCACAAGAAAAAAAATCAATAGGAATATGTATATGTATCTGCTAGCAAGATCACTATAAGATAATGTCAGTATTTAGGGTGAACCTCCGCTTTAACATTAATAAATCACCGGGACCAGATGGCTTGCACCCGAGTGTACTTAGGGAACTCAGTCAAGTAATTGCCAGACCATTGTTCCTAATTTTTACTAGCAGTCTACTGACTGGAATCGTACCAGCTGATTTGAGAAAAGTCAGTGTAGCACCAATTTTTTAAAAAGGGGCCAAAATACATCCATGAGAATTACAGACCAGTTAGCCTAACATCAATAGTATGCAAGCTCTTGGAGGGGATGATAAGGGACTATATACAAGATTTTAGTATTGAAAACTGTATCATTAGCAGTAATCAGCATGGATTCATGAAGAATCGTTCTTGCCAAAACAATCTATTAGCCTTCTATGAGGTGGTGAGCTGCCATCTAGATAAAGGAAGGCCGTAGACGTGGTGTATCTGAATTTTACAAAAGCATTTGACACAGTTCCCCATAAACCTTTACTGTACAAAGTAAGGTCCGTTGGCATGGACCATATGGTGAGTACATGGATTGAAAACTGGCTACAAGGGCGAGTTCAGAGGGTGGTGATAAATGGGGAATACTCGGAATGGGCAGGGGTGGGAAGTGGGGTCCCCTAGGGTTCTGTACTGGGACCAATCCTGTTTAATTTGTTCATAAATGACCTGGAGGATGGGGTAAACAGTTCAGTCTCTGTATTTGCAGACGATACTAAGCTAAGCAGGGCAATAACTTCTCTGCAGGATGTGGAAACCTTGCAAGAAGATCTGTACAAATTAATGGGGTGGGCAACTACATGGCAAATTAAGTTTATTGTAGAAAAATGTAAAATAATGCATTTGGGTGGCAAAAATATGAATGCAATCTACTCACTAGTGGGTGAACCTCTGGGGGAATCTAGGATGGAAAAAGACCTGGGGGTCCTAGTAGATGATAGGCTCAGCAATGGCATGCAATGTCAAGCTGCTGCTAACAAAGCAAACAGTATATATTGGCATGCATTAAAAAGGGGATCAACTCCAGAGATAAAGTGATAATTCTCCCACTCTACAAGACTCTGGTCCAGCCTTACCTGGAGTATGCTGTCCAGTTCTGGGCACCAGTCCTCAAGAAAAATGTACTGGAAATGGAGCGAGTACAAAGAAGGGCAACAAAGCTAATAAATGGTCTGGAGGATATTAGTTATGAAGAAAGGTTGCGAGCACTGAACGTATTCTCTCTGGAGAAGAGATGCCTGAGAGGGGATATGATTTCAATTTACAAATACCATACTGGTGAGGTGACTTCACAATAGGGATACAACTTTTTCACGAAAGGGAGTTTAATAAGACATGTGGCCACTCACTAAAATTAGAAGAAAAGAGGTTTAACCTTAAACTGCGTAGAGGGTTCTTTACTGTAGGAGCGGCAAGGATGTGGAATTCCCTTCCACAGGAGGTGGTTTCAGCGGGGAAGGGGGCATCAATAGTTTAAAAAAACTATTAGATAAGCACCTGAACGACCGCAACACGCAGGGATATACAAAGTAATACTGACCTATATTCACACACATAGGTTGAACTTGATGGACTTGTGTCTTTTCTCAACCTTGCCTACTATGTAACTATGTAACCAGTAGCGGCTGGTGGTAATTTTTTTTTGGGGGTCGGAAAACCTCCCGGATCTGTGCACTTACCTGATTAGAGCCTCTGAAAGGGGCCAGACTCATGAATAGGGGGTGGCAGTGGTGATGGAAAAGGGAGGCGGCGCCCGTGAGCCCTTAATAGATTTTATTTATTTATTAAAGTGCTTAACCTACGCAGTCTTACCCGAAGGCCTCGATGCGCATAATACAAGACATTGACATTAAAAGATCTTAAAAAACAACATACCAAAATGATAACACACATTGTAAAAAAACCTAGGGGTCTGTCTAGCACACTCCATTAAAATTAGGTGACTCCAAATGCTTGTACAAAAAGTATAGTCATCCTCAAGTCTCAGTTTCAGAGGCAAGGAGTTCCAAAATTCAGCTCCTTGTTCTTCACTCGTTCTCCCTCCGCATTTTTTCTTTTTGAATTTTGGAATCTTCAATTTGGCCAGATTCGCCAATCTCAGGAATCGGGTAGGTGCATACTTGATGAATTTTTCCCTCAGGTACTCTGGGCCACATCCATGCAATGCCTTATGGACAAGACATCCAGTTTTGAACAGAAACCGTTCTTTCACAGGCAACCAATGTAGGGCTCTAAGGGATGGGGTGATGTGGTCACGACGACCAACACCCGCCAGTAGTCCCGCTGCGGCATTCTGAATCAACTGGAGCTTGTAGATGGTACAAGCAGGCAAGCCCAGATACAGAGCATTGCAGTAGTCCAGTCGACTGCTGATAATGGCATTGACCATGGCGATCTTATCAGAGTCTGCGATATAGCGAAAAGTCGACCTCAGGAGTCTCAGGTGGAAGTGGCATGAGCTCACCACCTGATTTACCTGGGGGCGCAAGTTCAACCTAGAGTCAAAGATGACACCCAAGTCCCTGATCTGAGTGGCCGGAATCGGAAAAGGTTTAAAAGATTCCGGCCAGAATGGAAACAAGTTGGAAAACACCTGGTTACTGAAGATGATACATTCAGTCTTGGTACCATTTAATTTGAGATAATTGGCACTCATCCAGGATTGGATTTCCTCCAGGCAGGAGGCCAGTATTACCTGATCCTCCTCTTTCTTGGATAGTTTGAAAGAGATCTGGGTGTCGTCAGCATAAACATGGAATGGGAGGCTGTGACGGCGAATGATGCAGAGCAGTGGCCTCATATAGATATTAAAAAGGATCATTGATAAAGCCGATCCTTGTGGGACCCAGCAAAACAGGGAACTATCAGAGTAATGGTCCCAACTTTACCCTCTGAACCCTGTCTCACAGGAACGAGGCTACCCATGCCAGCGCTATACCATCCATTCCCGCCACCACCCTCAACCTATCCAAAAGTATAGAGTGGTCGATGGTATCAAAAGCTGCCGACAGATGAAGAAGTACCCAGGCCGAAGCTTCATTCTCATCCAAGGCCCAGAGTAGATCGTCCTGGACTTTTACCAGGGCTGTTTCCGGGCTTCTCCCAGGTCGGAATCCTGACTGGAAGTCATCAAAAATGTTGCTAATCTCCAGGTGAGGTTGAAATTGCCATATCACAGCTCGCCCCATGATCTTTGCCAGAAACGACAGAGTGGAAATAGGGCGATTGTTGCTCAACATGGTACGCTCCTCGTTAGCTTTCTTTAGCAGGGGTATAACCACCGCCTGCTTCAGAATTATTAGGGAATCTAGTAGACCAGACTGTGTGACTGTACAGAGGAGACCAAAAAGGCATGAAAGTGAAAGAAAAAGGTGTTTATTAAAAAGGTGACAAACAAGTGAAAACAACCAGTGCACAACCAACAACAAATAGTATATACAAATAAAGGGGAGATACCGGAATCGTAAACAAAGCCAGGCCAAGGTCATACACAAGGGCATATCAGCAGATGGGTAAGGGCGGCAAAACAACAGGACAGGGAGAGGATGGATGGACAGGCTGCATTGCAGGGATCCAAGGTAAACAGGTAACAGGAGGTCCAGGATGGGCTCGGGATAGGGATCAGATCGGATCAGGTCGGGTCAAATACAGGCGCAGGGTAAGGATAGCAGGCTCAAGGTCAGGAAGAGAGATACCAAGGCAAGCATGTGAGGGCTTGCCGGGTATTTAAGTATCTGCCAGTGATTAGACTAGGTGACATCTGTCCGCAGGAGGAGCAGTCCACTCCATACTGCCAGGATCCATCCGCTGGTGGAGACTAGTACTGCGGCTCAAAGATGATATAACACCAGCAGGGAGAAGTTCTCCTAACAGTTCCAAACTGCCAGGAGACAACTGCTGGTGGACCACAGTACTGCAAGCCAAATAATAAATATTACCAGCGCATGGAACCTTTCCTGACAAGAATACACCGAACAACACCGGTGGCAAATGACATACTGACAATGTCAGCAATAAAAGGCGCCAGAGAATTTGAGGAGTCCTTCACCAACTGCGTAGGGATCAAGTGATGAGGACGAGGCTCTGAGAGATTTGAGGATGATTTTAATATCTTCTGGCGTCACCGGATGAAATACAGAGAAACGTGTCCCTGCATATGGTGGGCATATTTCTTCCATCTCCACTGAGGAAATATTTTTTCTAATAATTTCTATTTTCTCTTTAAAATAATGGGATAAAATTTCACACAACTCAACAGAGTTTTTATCTTCAGGTTGACCACACGTGGGATTAGTCAATCGCTTGGCCACCCTGAAGAGCTCTGCCGATGAATTGGACACATTTCTTATCTTATTTGTGAGAAAATGTTTTTTGGCATTTCTAATACCTTCCTTGTAATTTTTTACTTTAGTCATATAATTTAATTTTGATAATGAGATGAGCTGCCCCTGTTTGTAAATAATAAAACTGGCCAGAGTTGTTTTGCCACATGCAGAAATTAAACAATATAGTACGGGTCTTCTGAGTTTGTCCTTATAACTTCCATTTTTGTTTTATATAGCAGTCACTGGCCCCACCTGACTCCTGTTGCTTGTCTTTATGAGGTAATTAGTGGAAGCTGGATAATCTCTGTCTCTGTATTCTCTGTATACTTACAACACAGAGAACTGAGAAGAATTGCTTACAACAAATACTGAGCGTTGGCAGTATATGTCACTGTGATGCATGATGATGCTGACTTTATGCTCAGGTGAAGGTAGCTGCCATATACTGTGATTAAAGTCTGTACACTAAGAAGTCATTTAGGCCATTCAAAGTTGCACCCCTGGAGGAATTACCACCTATCTACCACACAGGGAGTCTCTGATTATGGTGGAAACACGGTGGGGCCATTGATTCATCAATTGATACCATTGTGCAGCAAGAGAAAACATGAGTAATTAAGATCATAATTATGCTACTAATCCCCATGGGTTTCTTACGCTGTATTGGCTTTTTTTTTCTTCCCCTGAGACCCTGTAGGTATACACTGGTCAGTTGGGTGCACATTGTTTGGGCAAACATCATATGGTTTTAATATTGGCTGACTTTATCAACACAATACCTTGACAACTATATCCTCCCTAATCTCCTCATGAAGTGCCAATATATGTCTGCGAAATGCGTCAAGTCAAATTCTCCTCACTGTTCACCTTAACCACTTCCCTACTGTGCACGAAAACCCCCTTCCTGCCCAAGCCATTTTTCAGCTTTCAGCACTGTTACACTTTGAATGACAATTGCGCGGTCGTGCGACGTGGCTCCCAAACTAAATTTGCATCCTTTTTTTCCCACAAATAGAGCTTTCTTTTGGTGGTATTTGATCACCTCTGCGGTTTTTATTTGTTGCGCTATAAACAAAAGAAGAGCATCCAGTTTTTAAAAAATGTTTTTTTACTTTTTGTTATAAAAAATATCCATTTAAAAAAAAAAAAATGTTCTCAGTTTAGGCCGATACGTATTCTTCTACATATTTTTGGTAAAAAAAAATTGCGATAAGCATATATTGATTGGTTTGCGCAAAAGTTATAGCGTCTACAAAATAGGGGATAGATTTATAGCATTTTTTTAAATTATTTTTTTACTAGTAATGGCGGCGATCTGCGATTTTTATTGTGACTGCGATATTGTGGCGGACAGATCGGACACTTTTGACACATTTTTAAGACCATTCACATTTATACAGCGATCCCTGCTATAAAAAATGCATTGATTACTGTATAAATGTGACTGGCAGGGAAGGGGTTAACAATAGGGGGCGAGGAAGGGGTTAAATGTGTTTCCTAGATGTGTTCTAACTGTGGGGGGAGGGGACTGACTGGGGCGGTGACCGATGGTTGTCCCTATGTACAAGGGACACACCATCGGTCTCCTCTCCCTGACAGGACGTGGATCTGTGTGTTTACACACATAGATCCACTGTCCTGCTTGGTTACTGGGCAATCGCGGGTGCCCGGCGGCCATCGCGGCCGCCGGGCATGCGCATTGGGTCCCCAGCGACGCGGCGGCGCGCGCGCGCCCCCTAGTTGCTTTTAAAGGCAGGATGTCATATGACGTCCTGTCAGAACTGAGTTCCACACATTGAATAGGTCCAACACAGTTTTATTCTTCTCAGCGAATAAACACACAGCACGGTTAAGTTGGATTCTTTTGCAACAATTTAGTAGTAATGGGAATAGGTCGAGGCACAATCCTTTCCCTTCTTTTGCCAACCACTGTGGCCCCTGTCAGGGGAAGGATATCCGTCCAAGGGAGATACCGGAGGCCTCTCTGTCACCAGCGATGCTGCGCCGGACTCTCCAGAGAAGTTCTGCTCACCAGACCTCACGAACTCAGACACGGGCACCCAAGGAGTTAGGGCCCCCTCGGATTCCTCCAACCTTTGCGGAACTCAGTCAAAGGTACTGAGCCCCAGGCATCCGCCATAGTACCTCACCCCAGGCTAAAGGTGCCTGAGATGGACTCCATCTCCGCTCCGGCCAGGTCAAAGGCACCTGGGCCCGGAACACCGGAATGCCAGCACCCAAGCTGAAGGTGCCTGGGTGCGGCCGCGTCCTCCGACTTCAACTCTGAACCCCGTGGTCAGGGCGTCCGCCCCTTTTATCCCCTCTCCCTTTGCGCCACAGCGGGTTCCCCGCCCCGCTGTACCAGCTCCAGGGGAGGACAAAAAGGCACAGTCTTGCGGTGTGAGTTCAACTCCGGCCCAGGGCAACAACGCCACCTGTAGGCCGCAGGGAACCTCACATCACCAGAGTCCTCCAAGAACCATAAAAGGGTCTCAGATTCCCTAGCAATCAGTGCATCTGGGTTACACTACCACCCAGATTCTTCCCTTAAATTCAAATACCCGCTACACTCTCCCCCTGGTGATTTGACACTGGTCCCCAGTGTCTGGTGCAAACCCATGTCTCCCAAAAAGTGGCAACATAAGTTCGACCCAGAGACAAACATCCACAAATTCAAACTCAACATTTTCAATAAGGAATTGTGCCAGGACCTGAAACAGGAAAGGGAAACAGGGATATAAAACCATAAACTTTGTAATAAAATACTTTAAATATCTCACACATTTACGTTTTCCTCTTTCCTCCCCCTGGCTATCTAAGGACCACCTCATTCTCAGCAGCCTTGACAGACGAATCTCCTGCAGAGTGGAAAAAAAAAAAACACACATCCTGGGCGAGCCCCCACGTGTAGCGGCCTCACCCCTCTCTCCCCTTCCCATTCTCGGCTTGTCTTTCTTCGTCTAGGGGTGTTAGTGCTGGGGAGAGGGATGAGATACACTATGGCCCATGTCCTCCATAGTGACGAGGTGAAGGCCAGAAAGATCGGGCTTTGTGTAGGTGTCCTAGAGTCAAGTCCTGTACTTCGTCCCTGACTCCTATGCTCCTAGTAACCAGAGTTCCACACAGTGAATAGGTCCAACACAGTTTTATTCTTCTCAGCGAATAAACATACAGCACAGTTAAGTTGGATTCTTTTGCAACAACTTGGTAGTAATGGGAATAGGTCGAGGCACAATCCTTTCCCTTCTTTTGCCATTCACTGTGGTATCACCAGTGGCGAATAGTCACTGCCACTGACTATGTGAAGTAGAACGTGAATTACCTTTGCTAGCAAGGCCCCTGTCAGGGGAAGGATATCCGTCCAAGGGAGATATTGGAGGTCTCTCTGTCACCAGCGATGCTTCACCGGACTCTCCAGAGAAGTTCTGCTCACCAGACCTCACGAACACGGGCACCCAAGGAGTTAGGGCCCCCTCGGATTCCTCCACCATCGCGGAACTCAGTCGAAGGTACGGAGCCCCAGGCATCCGCCATAATACCTCACCCCAGGCTAAAGGTGCCTGAGATGGACTCCATATCCCCTCCGGCCAGGTCAAAGGCACCTGGGCCCGGAACACCGGAACACCAGCACCCAAGCTGAAGGTGCCTGGGTGCGGCCGCGTCCTCCGACTTCAACTCTGAACCCAGTGGTCAGGGCGTCCGCCCCTTTTATCCCCTCTCCCTTCGCGCCACAGCGGGTTCCCCGCCCCGCTGTACCAGCTTCAGGGGAGGACAAAAAGGAACAGTCTTACGGTGTGAGTTCAACTCTGGCCCAGGGCAACAACGCCACCTGTAGGCCGCAGGGAACCTCACATCACCAGAGTCCTCCAAGAACCATAAAAGGGTCTCAGATTCCCTAGCAATCAGTGCATCTGGGTTAAACTACCACCCAGATGCTTCCCTTAAATTCAAATACCCGTTACACGTATATTAATTGGTTTGCGCAAAAGTTAGAGCAAATACGCAATAAGCGTATATTGATTGGTTTGCACAAAAGTTATAGCGTCTACAAAATAGGGGATAGATTTATGGCATTTTTATTGCTATTATTTTTTTTTACTAGCAATGGCAGTGATCTGCGATTTTTATCGGGACTGCGACATTATGGATGACAGATCGGACACTTTTGACACATTTTTTGGACCATTGACAATTATACCGCTCCTCACAGAACTGGGATGTTTACACACACACACGTCCCTGTTCTGCCTCTTGTGCCCGGGATCACGCGTGGCTGATGATCATCGCGACCGCCGGCTATGAGCATCGGCACCCCCCCGCTGTGCAGCGGGCGCGAGCGCCTGCTATCCCGCTTAAGGGAGCCAACGCACAGCTATGACGGCTCGCGCGATCGTGCCGACCTGCCGCAGTATAATGACGGCGGCTGGTCGGCAAACGGTTAAACTGCGTAGAGGGTTCTTTACTGTAAGAGCGGTAAGGATGTGGAATTGTCTTCCACAGGCGGTGGTTTCAGTGGGGAGCATCGATAATTTAAAAAAACTATTAGATAAGCACCTGAACGACCACAACATACAGGGATATACAGTGTATTATTAACATAAAAGCACACACACAGGTTGGACTTGATGGGCCCATGTCTTTTTTCAACCTCACCAAATAAATATATTTATATATATACTATATATAAAACTGCACAGTCTATTTGCCTTTAGTAAATCAACCCCAACGTGCTGCATTTACAGTTTTTGGAGAGAGGGGGAGGTGCTGAAAACTTTTTTTCTTATTTATTGCTGTCTGTGTTTCCTCTGGGGAGATTCTCCCTCTATGTTTGCTCCAGTGACCATTATGGCAGAACAGAAGATTATGGGAGACTACATTGTGGCAGAATAACTCTGGTCATCACTAACTATTTGATGTTAATTGGAGATAAAAAAATTTAGTGAAAAAGAAAAAAAAAACATTTTTCCTAGGAAGGCTAAAGATTTGTCTTTTTTACTTTGCTCCAGCAGATGAACAGGGTGACAAGGAGCAAAGCAGAATGGGGGTGGGGGACAACGGATCAGGCAGTCTGGTAAATTGGCACAAGTTCATTTTAACAAAGTTGCATCTGCTCACATACTGTAGATGATGCAGTGATATTTTTAAAAATGATTTAATATATCTGTGACTAGTATCTTCCATGACTTCTACAAGCTTTTATGAGCACTGCATGCTGCAATTTAAACCATTAGTGCCGACCTCCAGGTAATCATACCTTGCCCCCTATTAGTAAATGGTCGCTCTTCAGCACTAGACTTGCAGCTAGGGATGAGCTCGGTGTTCGAGTCGAACATACGTTCGACTCGAACATCGGCTGTTCGATCGTTCGACGAAGATCGAACGATTTGGGCCGTTCGCGCCTAATTCGAGTGACGCGAACGGCCCACAATGCACTACGCCATCGCAGTGTCATCCAGGCGCTGTGATTGGCCAAGCATGCACTGTGACCCCGCATGCTTGGCCAATCACAGCGCCGGCAGTGAGGAGAGCAATGATTGGCCACAGGCAGGATGCCTGTGGCCAATTATTGCTGAGGGTGTTTAGTACACGCCCCACACTATAAAAGGCCGCCAGCACGGCGGCCTAGTGTAGTGTGTTCCGGAGCAGGGAAAGAGAAGCATAGGCAGGGACAGTGACATTTATTTTTTCTTGCTTAACCTGGATTCCTTTAGTTTAGGGAAAGAGAAGGATAGGTAGGGAGAGTGTCAGTGTGTTTTACTGTGCGAATCCTTGTTTCTAGGGACAGGGAAGGACAGTGAGGGAAATTCTCCTTGTGCTATAGTGTGCTTTAAAAAAACATTTTTTCTAGGGACAGAAAACTATAGGTAGGAAGAGTGTCAGTTTCTTTCACTGTGATAATCCTTGTTTCTAGGGACAGGGAAGGACAGTGAGGGAAATTCTCCTTGTGCTATAGTGTGCTTTAAAAAAACATTTTTTCTAGGGACAGAAAACTATAGGTAGGAAGAGTGTCAGTTTCTTTCACTGTGATAATCCTTGTTTCTAGGGACAGGGAAGGACAGTGAGGGAAATTCTCCTTGTGCTATAGTGTGCTTTAAAAAAACATTTTTTCTAGGGACAGAAAACTATAGGTAGGAAGAGTGTCAGTTTCTTTCACTGTGATAATCCTTGTTTCTAGGGACAGGGAAGGACAGTGAGGGAAATTCTCCTTGTGCTATAAAAAAACATTTTTTCTAGGGACAGAAAACTATAGGTAGGAAGAGTGTCAGTTTCTTTCACTGTGATAATCCTTGTTTCTAGGGACAGGGAAGGACTGTGAGGGAAATTCTCCTTGTGCTATAGTGTGCTAAAGCATTGATCATCAATCAGCTTTAAAAAAACATTTTTTCTAGGGACAGAAAACTATAGGTAGTGTGAGGGGGTTAGCTCGGCAGCGGGTGTGTGTGACCCCCGGGATGGGCTCCCCACACAAAAACAGGCCCAGCAAACGGAGGTTGTGGTTTTCAAAATCAAAAAGGTGCGGTTTATTTTCTATTTACAGTGACAAAACACAGCAAAGCAAAAGAAACATAAACAAAATAAATCCTGGTCAACTTGACCTCTGACTAAACATACAGGTTTCCTAACTAACAACTGGGATCAGCCTAGTGCTGTCCTAGTCCCTAAGTCCCTGGTTTTAAATGTCCAAGCAAATAGCCACACAGGCTTTGTCTCACCGCACAGGGGTTCACTCTCCCTAGACAGTCCACACAGGTCTGGGTCCAGGCATGAGCAAACACCTAATGAATCTGGGAGTTCTTATAGAGGCCTAAATGAGCTGACAAGCTTCAGCTGGTCTCATCAACTCCCTGTCTGCAGGACGCCCCACACTCTCCCTAGAGGTATGAGTCATCCATGAGCCCACTAGCCTCAGCTGGGTTTATACAACTCTCCACCTAGTTGTATAAGTCGGCGTAAAGCCTGAATCTGGGCGAAATATATCTACCCCCCTGGATGCAACCAGGTGACTTTACCTTCCTGCTGTCACAGTAGGAAGAGTGTCAGTTTCTTTCACTGTGATAATCCTTGTTTCTAGGGACAGGGAAGGACAGTGAGGGAAATTCTCCTTGTGCTATAGTGTGCTAAAGCATTGATCATCAATCAGCTTTAAAAAAACATTTTTTCTAGGGACAGAAAACTATAGGTAGGAAGAGTGTCAGTTTCTTTCACTGTGATAATCCTTGTTTCTAGGGACAGGGAAGGACAGTGAGGGAAATTCTCCTTGTGCTATAGTGTGCTTTAAAAAAACATTTTTTCTAGGGACAGAAAACTATAGGTAGGAAGAGTGTCAGTTTCTTTCACTGTGATAATCCTTGTTTCTAGGGACAGGGAAGGACAGTGAGGGAAATTCTCCTTGTGCTATAAAAAAACATTTTTTCTAGGGACAGAAAACTATAGGTAGGAAGAGTGTCAGTTTCTTTCACTGTGATAATCCTTGTTTCTAGGGACAGGGAAGGACAGTGAGGGAAATTCTCCTTGTGCTATAAAAAAACATTTTTTCTAGGGACAGAAAACTATAGGTAGGAAGAGTGTCAGTTTCTTTCACTGTGATAATCCTTGTTTCTAGGGACAGGGAAGGACTGTGAGGGAAATTCTCCTTGTGCTATAGTGTGCTAAAGCATTGATCATCAATCAGCTTTAAAAAAACATTTTTTCTAGGGACAGAAAACTATAGGTAGGAAGAGTGTCAGTTTCTTTCACTGTGATAATCCTTGTTTCTAGGGACAGGGAAGGACAGTGAGGGAAATTCTCCTTGTGCTATAGTGTGCTAAAGCATTGATCATCAATCAGCTTTAAAAAAACATTTTTTCTAGGGACAGAAAACTATAGGTAGGAAGAGTGTCAGTTTCTTTCACTGTGATAATCCTTGTTTCTAGGGACAGGGAAGGACAGTGAGGGAAATTCTACTTGTGCTATAGTGTGCTAAAGCATTCCTCATCAACCATTTTTGAAATCCTTGTTTTTTGAACAGTCAGGGAAATTGTCGTTGTGCTATTCTGTGCAAAAGCAATCATCCTCAACCATATTTAGAAATCCTTAAGTAAAGGGACAGAGAAGGACACCTGAAGGTAGCCCTTATTGCTTTTTTCCCCATCTCCCTGCAGGCCATCTATTAGAATGTCTGGAAGGCAAACAAGGAGAGGCAGACAGTCAGGAGGCAATAAAAGAGGGCAAGCAGGCTCTGTGTCTGGGGGCAACAGTGCTGGTCGTGGACGCGGTGCATTGTCATTAGACATGTGCATTCGTTTTCGTCCGAATGCATTTTCGTCCGAATTTCAGCTATTTTCGTTATCGTTTTAACAAACGAAAACGAAAGCACAGAATCCGAAAACCGAAAGATCCGACATAAACAAATGCTTTATTTTCGTTTTCGTTGCTACAACAGTTCGATATAGGTAGGAGATTCGATGTGACGCTGACAATAACAATCTGTGTCTATCGAACCTGTGGTCGAATGTGCCTAACCTTAACTCTATTAGTCCAAGATTATTCTACATAGGAGAGGAAAGATTCGACATAGGAGAGGAAAGATTCGACATAGGAGAGGAAAGATTCGACATAGGAGAGGAAAGATTCGACATAGGAGAGGAAAGATTCGACATAGGAGAGGAAAGATTCGACATAGGAGAGGAAAGATTCGACATAGGAGAGGAAAGATTCGACATAGGAGAGGAAAGATTCGACATAGGAGAGGAAAGATTCGACATAGGAGAGGAAAGATTCGACATAGGAGAGGAAAGATTCGACATAGGAGAGGAAAGATTCGACATAGGAGAGGAAAGATTCGACATAGGAGAGGAAAGATTCGACATAGGAGAGGAAAGATTCGACATAGGAGAGGAAAGATTCGACATAGGAGAGGAAAGATTCGACATAGGAGAGGAAAGATTCGACATAGGAGAGGAAAGATTCGACATAGGAGAGGAAAGATTCGACATAGGAGAGGAAAGATTCGACATAGGAGAGGAAAGATTCGACATAGGAGAGGAAAGATTCGACATAGGAGAGGAAAGATTCGACATAGGAGAGGAAAGATTCGACATAGGAGAGGAAAGATTCGACATAGGAGAGGAAAGATTCGACATAGGAGAGGAAAGATTCGACATAGGAGAGGAAAGATTCGACATAGGAGAGGAAAGATTCGACATAGGAGAGGAAAGATTCGACATAGGAGAGGAAAGATTCGACATAGGAGAGGAAAGATTCGACATAGGAGAGGAAAGATTCGACATAGGAGAGGAAAGATTCGACATAGGAGAGGAAAGATTCGACATAGGAGAGGAAAGATTCGACATAGGAGAGGAAAGATTCGACATAGGAGAGGAAAGATTCGACATAGGAGAGGAAAGATTCGACATAGGAGAGGAAAGATTCGACATAGGAGAGGAAAGATTCGACATAGGAGAGGAAAGATTCGACATAGGAGAGGAAAGATTCGACATAGGAGAGGAAAGATTCGACATAGGAGAGGAAAGATTCGACATAGGAGAGGAAAGATTCGACATAGGAGAGGAAAGATTCGACATAGGAGAGGAAAGATTCGACATAGGAGAGGAAAGATTCGACATAGGAGAGGAAAGATTCGACATAGGAGAGGAAAGATTCGACATAGGAGAGGAAAGATTCGACATAGGAGAGGAAAGATTCGACATAGGAGAGGAAAGATTCGACATAGGAGAGGAAAGATTCGACATAGGAGAGGAAAGATTCGACATAGGAGAGGAAAGATTCGACATAGGAGAGGAAAGATTCGACATAGGAGAGGAAAGATTCGACATAGGAGAGGAAAGATTCGACATAGGAGAGGAAAGATTCGACATAGGAGAGGAAAGATTCGACATAGGAGAGGAAAGATTCGACATAGGAGAGGAAAGATTCGACATAGGAGAGGAAAGATTCGACATAGGAGAGGAAAGATTCGACATAGGAGAGGAAAGATTCGACATAGGAGAGGAAAGATTCGACATAGGAGAGGAAAGATTCGACATAGGAGAGGAAAGATTCGACATAGGAGAGAAAAGATTCGACATTATAGAGAGAAAAGATTCGACATAGGAGAGAAAAGATTTGACATTATAGAGAGAAAAGATTCGACATAGGAGAGAAAAGATTTGACATAGGAGAGAAAAGATTTGACATAGGAGAGAAAAGATTCGACATAGGAGAGAAAAGATTCGACATTATAGAGAGAAAAGATTTGACATTATAGAGAGAAAAGATTCGACATAGGAGAGAAAAGATTCGACATTATAGAGAGAAAAGATTCGACATAGAGAGAAAAGATCACTGCTTGTGGGCGGAACATTCGACCGGAAATGTATGATTGCAGAGTCGTACAGTTTCACTGCTCCGTCGAATCTTCTTTGAACATTCGACAGACACCATAAGCCTTCAATGACAGATTCGACCTTAATTAATTCAGATTTTCGGACGAATGCAATTTTTAACGAAAAACGAAATGAATAAAAACGAATTTCGGGAGTAACTAAATAAATTTATTTTTTGGACGAAAACGAAATTCCGAAACAAAATATTTCAGTGTGCACATGTCTAATTGTCATCAGCACATGGCCATGGGACACGCTTGTCCTTCTTTTCGGCAGCTGGACATGTTGAGCCACATCATGCCGAAGACTTGGTAGAGTGGATGACCAAGCCCTCCTCCTCCTCCTCATCCTCTCTCACCCAGGCTCAGGGTACTGGCAAAGCAGCTGCCAAAGCGTCCTCTTCCCTGCTATCAATGTCAGACTCATCATCAGTCACTCCTTCCCTAGACCCACCATGTCCTCCTCCTGAGGAGTCCCCCGAACTGTTTGAGCACAGTGTTGGGTACATGTTCCAGGAGGATGCCCAGCGTTTCGAAGGGTCTGATGATGAAACCCAGCTACAGGAAGGCAGTAGCGTGAGAGCAGACAGAGGGGATGCTCAAGAAGGACACCAATCTGGCAGTCATGTTCCAGCAGCTGCAGCATACTGCCAGATTGGCTCCAGTGATGAGGAGGGAGGGGATGATGAGGTCACTGACTCCACGTGGGTGCCTAATAGGAGAGAGGAGGAGGAGGAGGCACATCTCCAACGAGGCAGGATGCCCTTTGGTGGCCAGCGTAAGGGCAGTACACCGACGGAATCACACTGCAGAGCTCCGCCTGTGCAGGGCGCTGCCTCTGCCCGTCATTCAAAAAGTTCTTTGGTGTGGGCCTTTTTTGAGGCTAGTGCATCAGATCGCACAGCTGCTGTTTGCAACATATGTCTCAAGCGTATATCGCGTGGCCAAAACATCACCCGCTTGGGTACCACATGCCTGACCAGACATATGTTGACCTGCCATGCAGCTCGTTGGCAAGCCTACCTCAAAGACCCACACCAAAGAACAAAGCGGACCTCTCCTTGCACCACATCAGCTGGGATCTCCAACCCCACTATAACTTCAGTCCTCTCTGAAACATGCACTGAGAGGAATGAAGGTGTAGAATTAGGTGTGTCACAGCCAAGTACTTGCGGCCACTCTGCTAGCAGTACACCGACGTCCGATTCTAGCAGGCAAATTTCCCTGCCCCAGCTGCTGGACCGTCGAAAGAAGTTCACTCCCAGCCATCCACATGCCCAGCGGTTGAATGCTAGCTTGGCTAAATTGCTAGCGCTTCAACTGCTGCCTTTTCAGTTGGTAGACTCGGCCCCCTTCCGTGAGTTTGTGCAATGTGCGGTTCCTCAGTGGCAGGTTCCCAAACGCCACTTTTTCTCACGGAAGGCTATTCCGGCTCTCTACCGGCATGTGGAAGGCAATGTCTTGGCCTCGCTGGACAGGGCGGTCAGCGGTAAGGTGCATATTACCGCTGACTCATGGTCCAGCAGGCATGGACAGGGACGTTACCTTTCTTTCACGGCCCATTGGGTCACTCTTTTGGCAGCTGGGAAGGATGCAGGACAAGGTGCAGTAGTGTTGGAGGTTGTTCCACCGCCACGCCTCCAAAATGCTACTACTGGTTGTGACACACCTCTGTCCTCCACCCCCTCCTCTTCTTCTTCCTCCATGGCCTCTTCCTGTGGTTTGTCCTCTGAACCAGCGGTGCTCCGTAGCCGTTCAAGGGGCTACGCAAGTACGCAGGCAAAAATATGCCATGCCGTGCTGCTTGCGCTGGTGTGTTTGGGGGACAGAAGCCACACTGGGGCAGAGGTCCTGTCTGCTCTGCAGGGCCAGGCCGAGAGGTGGTTGACGCCACGCCAGCTTAAGCCAGGAATGGTGGTTTGCGACAATGGCACCAACCTCCTCTCCGCCCTCCGACAGGGACAACTGACCCATGTGCCCTGTGTGGCTCACGTCCTTAACCTGGTGGTGCAGCGGTTCTTGGGCAGGTACCCGGGCTTACAGGATGTCCTGAGGCAGGCCAGGAAAGTCTGTGTGCATTTCCGCAGATCTTATAATGCCAGTGCTCGCCTGGCTGAGCTGCAAAAGGAGTTGAACCTGCCCAAGAACCGCCTTATATGTGACATGCCCACCAGGTGGAACTCAACGTTGGCCATGCTGCAGCGGCTGCACACGCAGCAGAGGGCCATCAATGAGTACCTGTGCGACTACGGCACCAGGACAGGGTCAGGGGAGCTTGTTTTTTTTTCTCCACGCCAGTGGGGCATGATCAGGGATGCATGCACTGTCCTGGCACCATTTGAGGAGGCCACGAGGATGGTGAGCAGTGACAGTGCATGCATCAGTGACACTGTACCTCTTGTCCACCTGTTGGAGCACACGCTGCGTGGAATAATGGACAGGGCACTTAAGGCAGAACAGAGGCAGGAAGAGGAGGACTTCCTTGCCTCTCAAGGCCCCCTTTACCCAGACAGTGTTCCTTCTGTCCCACCCATCGCACAGGAAGAGGAGGAGGAGGAGGAGGATTGTGTCAGCATGGAGGTGGAGGCTGGCACTCAGCATCATCAGCAGCAGTCTTTTAGGGATGATTTACAGTCCCAAGAAACCAGTGGACTTGTACATGGCTGGGAGGAGGTGGCTGCGGATCATGTCGTCCTTAGTGACCCAGAGGACTCCGGAGCGAATGCCTCAGCAAACCTACGCTGCATGGCCTCCCTGATCCTGCAAAGTCTGCGGAAGGATCCTCGTATTCTTCGGATCAAGGAGAGGGACCATTACTGGCTGGCCACTCTCCTTGATCCACGGTACAAGGGTAAGGTTGCGGACCTTATGTTACCGTCGCAGAGGGAGCAGAGGATGAGACAACTCCGGGAGGCCTTGCAGAAAGGTCTGTGCAACGCGTTCCCAGAGACTGGGAGGTTACAAACTCCTGGTCCTGGACAACGAGTTGCTGAGGCTTCGGCCAGTCAAAGAAGGAGCGTTGGGGAAGGTGGCCGTCTGACTGATGCGTTCAGACAATTCTTTAGTCCGCAGCCCCAAAGTATGATCGGTTCCAGCAACCATCGCCAGCGTCTGATAAACATGGTGCAGGAATATCTAGGGGCAAGGTCAGACTTGGACACCTTCCCCACCGAAAATCCTCTGGCTTACTGGGTCTTGAGGATGGATCACTGGCCAGAGCTTGCACAGTATGCAATTGAGCTACTGGCCTGTCCTGCATCCAGCGTTCTTTCGGAACGCACATTCAGTGCTGCTGGAGGATTTGTCACGGATCACAGGGTGCGCCTGTCCACCGACTCGGTTGATCGACTGACTTTCATCAAGATGAACCAGTCTTGGATCACCACCAGCTACCACACACCTGATGCTGATATAACAGACTAATTGATTTTAACATGTCACATCCCTTCAAGACTGATGCTGATGCTGAGTGCCTGTGCTGTTATGTTGACTGGCTATCCTCCTCCTCCGAGTCCTCAATGATACGATTGATGATGATAGCTTGGAAGATCATTTTTGTTTATGGGTGCCGCCACCAGTGTCTAAGGCCCAATTTTTCAGCCCCTGTTTTACAGGGGCGTGTAATTACAATTTTTTTAGCAATAATTTGCCATAGGGCTCATTGCTGTGCTCCAAGTACAGTATCTGTGAGGGGTTGGAGTGTTGTGCCACCAGTGCCTAAGGCCCAATTTTTCAGCCCCTGTTTAACAGGGGCGTGTCATTACAATTTTTGAAGCAATACTTTGCAACAGGGCTCATTGCTGTGCTCCAAGTACAGTATCTGTGAGGGGTTGTAGTGTTGTGCCACCAGTGCCTAAGGCCCAATTTTTCAGCCCCTGTTCAACAGGGGCATGTAATTACAATTCTTGATCAAATAATTCACAGCAGGGCCCATTGCTGCACCCACCAAGAGTAACTCTGAGGGCTTACAGTGTTGTGGCAACGCCACCACCACCACCACGAAAGGCCCAATTTTTCAGCCCCTGTTCAAAAGGGGCATGTAATTACAATTCTTGATCTAATAATTCACAGCAGGGCCCATTCCTGCACCCACCAAGAGTAACTCTGAGGGCTTACAGTGTTGTGGCAACGCCACCACCACCACGAAAGGCCCAATTTTTCAGCCCCTATTCAAAAGGGGCATGTAATTACAATTCTTGATCTAATAATTCACAGCAGGGCCCATTCCTGCACCCACCAAGAGTAACTGTCAGGGCTTACAGTGTTGTGGCACCAGCACCACCATCAAAGGCCCAATTTTTACTACCACTGGTCAACAATTATATGTAATTAAAATTCCTGATATAATAGTTGACAGCAGGGCGTTCCAGCACCAACCAAGAGTAACTGTGAGTGCTTACAGTGTTGTGCCAACACCAACAACTAAGGGGCCTATTTCTGCAGAGTATATACGGCAGGTCCCTACTTTCAAACATCCAACTTACAAACGACTCCTACTTGCAAACGCAAGAAGACAACAGGAAGTGAGAGGAAATCTACCCCTTGGAAGGAAAATTCTCTCCTGTAAGAATTAATATGGGAGAAAGGTGTCTCCTCTGTACTGATGCTTTATCAGCAATCCTTGTTTCAAGAAAAACACCACATTTCAAAAACAGTTGTCATTGGGAAGGAAAGTGAGGTGAAATGTTCTGAACAGGGGCACAGACAGCAAAACAAATGTTACAGGGGTGATAACCCTTACCTATGTTTTCCAAAAAGTTTAAAAATAGATTTTTGGGCTGGAGCTACACTTAAACAATGTACCTGTTCAAAATTACAAACAGATTCTACATAAGAACAAACCTACAGTCCCTGTCTTGTATGCACCGCCTGTATACGGCTGTTCAGAGTATATAGGGCCTTTTTTATTTTATGTGCGGGGTTCCCCTTAATATCCATACAAGACCCAAAGGGGCTGGTAATGGGCTGGCGTAGGGGGGGGGGGGGTCATGGGGTAGCTATGCCATTTTTCTTAAAGATTTTCATCCATATTACCGGACCAGACATTACATTAAAGCCGCAAGCAGTTTTAAATGGCTTTTTTTTCCTTTAGAAGTGTCATTTTGTGCAGGGACAGTTCTAAACACGGGAAACACGTGGCACTTCACAAGCATACTCTAGACACCCCCCAGGTACGATATTTAAAGGAATATTTGACTTTTTTTTTTTTCACTTTATGCATCATTAAAATGACTGCTCCCGAAAAACGACCGTTTTTAAAACTTCTTTTTGCATTGATACATGTCCCCTGGTGCAGAACCCGGGTTCCCAAACCCTTTTTAGGACAATAACATGCATAATAGTTGTTATAATTAGCACTTTAGAATTCGAACGTTCGCATCCATTGTATTTAATAGGGTTCTAATATTCGTACGAACTTTCGGTCCGTTCGTGGGTTCTGGTGCGAACCGAACCCGGGGGTGTTCGGCTCATCACTACTTGCAGCCCACCAGTAGTGTGAGATACTGTGATGCAATATACTTGCATATAAAATACCACTGTTTCTACAAAGTCTGCAAACCTTCTTTGCAGAAAATCTACCTTTTCTCTAAATTCCTTCAACACTTAAAAACGATAAAAAAAATTCAATCATCCCTTTTAAATATGCATGAGTTTTAATGGAAACAGGTAAAAAAGAAAAAGATTAGAAATGTATGCTTTACAGACTTCTACCAAGTCTGTCTGTAACCTTGTTGTACATACATAAAGTGATTTCATTTTGATTGCCTATTGAGTAAGTCTGATTATTCTTTAAGAGTCACTTTGGAATAGAGCCTGAAGGTACAATATAAAATAATTGAATTGAGTGTTAAATCCCAGCTGGTGGCCTTGTCTGTAATTTGAACAAAGATCTAGTATCTAGAATTTAGTAAGAATTTAGTAAGGCTGCGGGAAAAGAAGTAGGTCTACCGTAAGTTCTAATCCTGACATTTTGTTATAAATACAATTCTTCTATCACATGTTGTCTACCTGCAAAATATTGCCAGTGTAGGTAAAGTAAAATTGTAAGAATAGAACTATGGGAGTTTCCATTTCTGACTCATTTTAACCACTTGCCACCCATAGGACGTCCATGGACATCCTCGGGTTTCAGTGGTTATACCGGGCTGATGCCTGCACCTACAGGAATCATCCTAGTATGTATCTTTTCAGCAGACGATTCCCTTCAAGGCAGAAGTGATCCAAGTGGCTAATTAGCCACTCGATCACTTCTGCAGTTGGCAGAAGCGGGTCCCAGCCACCGCCCCTTTTCCTGGGCTCACCTGTCCCATCGTGGAGCCCAGGAGCGATGTGACCATTGCCAATGGCTGCCCTGAACAGTGAGAGAGGAACTGACATCATTCATCTCTCTCTGTAACCCCAGAAACTGGGAGCGACGACTAGTTTGTTACTTCCGGGTTCCGTCTTTTTTGTTTACCTGACCACCAGCGGCAAGGAAAGGAGCCAATCAGACCGATCTGTGTCTGATCGGCTGCATGGGAGGCCAGAGAAGAGCTTTGGGGGCTAATAGACCCCAAATCTCTCTATAAAGAGGACCTGTCATGGCCCATGCTGTCACAAGAGGTTTTGTTCCTCCCTTATGATAGCAATAAAGTAAGTACAAACAAAAGTAAAACATTTTTAAAGCGCCCCCATCCCGCTGTGCTTACGCACAAATGCGAATGCATTACGTTACTCCTGCATGCATATGTAAACGGTGATCACACCACACATATGAGGTATTGTTGTGAACGTCAGAGCGAGAAAATTTATTATAGCACTAGACTGGCAGTGCAACTCTAAACTGGTAACCTTTTAAAGGCATTTAAAGTATCGCCTATGGAGAATTTTAGGCACCGTACTTTGCCTCCATTCCATGGACAGATGCAATTTTAAAGCATGTTAGATATCTATTTACTCGGAGTAACATCATCTTTCACATTATAGTGTTTTGGTTTTTTTAAATTCATGAAAGTGTTTGTTTTTTCCCCCCAAAAATTTTGTTTGAAAAACCTCTGCGCAAATACTGTGTAACATAAAAAAAATTGCAACACCCACCATTTTATTCTTTAGGGTCTCTGTTAAAAAAAAGTATATATATATATATATATATATATATATATATATATATATATATAGCGGTGTTTGAATTTGGGGGAGGCATCTGGGTGGTAGTGTAACCGGGATGCACAAATTGCTAGGGGATCCGAGACTTTTTTCTGGTTCTTGGAGGACTCTGGTGGTGTGAGGTTCCTTGCGGTCCAATGGGTGGCGCTGTTGCCCTGGGCTGGAGCTGAACTCACACCGCAAGACTGTACCTTTTTGTCCTCCCCTGGAGCTGGTACAGCGGGGCGGGGAACCCGCTGTGACGCAAAGGGAGAGGGGATAAAAGGGGCGGACACCCTTACCACGGGGTTCAGAGTTCAGAGTCTGGACGTGGCCGCACCTAGGCACCTTCAGCTTGGGTGCTGGCGTTCCAGTGCTCCAGGCCTAGGCGCCCTTGGCCTGGCCTGAGCGAAGATGGAGTCCATCTCAGGCACCTTTAGCCTGGGGTGAGGTACTATGGCAGACGCCTGGGGCTCAGTACCTTCGACTGAGTTCCGCGAGGGTGGAGGAATCCGAGGGGGCCCTAACTCCTTGGGTGCCCGTGTCTGAGTTTGTGAGATCTGGTGTGCGAAACTTCTCTGAAGAGCCCGGCGCAGCATCGCTGGTGACAGAGAGGCCTCCGGTTTCTCCCTTGGACGGATTTTCCTTCCCCTGACAGGGGCTGTGCTAGCGAAGGTAATTCATGTTCTACCTCACATAGTCGGTGGCAGTGACTATTTATTTAACACTGGTGATACCACAGTGGTTAGCAACAGAAGGGAAAGGATTGTGCCTCGATCTATTCCCCCGCCCATTATTACTCAGAGAAGAAACTGTTTGTTGTTTGCCAAGAAGAATAAAACTGAGTTGGACCTATTCACTGTGTGGAACTCTGGTTACTAGGAGCAAAGGAGTCAGGGACGAAGTACTGGACTTGACTCTAGGACACCTACAGAAAACCCAATCTTCTGGCCTTCACCTCTTAGCTATGGAGGACATGGGCCGTGGTGTATCTCATCTCTCCCCCCAGCACTGAGACCCCTAGACGAAGAAAGACAAGCCGAGCATGAGAAGGGGAGAGAGGGGTGAGGCCGCTACACGTGGGGGCATCGTGTCCGGGATGTGTGTGGTGTCTGAACTTAAACTTTGCTGCCCGGAGGAGTTCCGAGTAGGTCGGCCATATTGGCCAAAGCGCCACAAGGCAACCCATAGCTGCGTAGTTCGTGGGCGGGGAGAAGGAAAAGCCCGCAAACAAGTGCAGAAGGTGGGAGGAGTCTGGCCATGTGGACGTACGCACGTGGAGATTCCGGCACGTGTGGGTCAGTGCGCAATGGAGCAGCGAAGAGAGAAGATGACTTCAACCACTCCATGGATTTCAGCTTTTCTGTCACGGACATGACTTCTCTGGCTGCTCCGATCATGGATACAGGGATAAGACTAAGGCCCCGGGGGCGATTGGCTCTGTACACCTGCAGAGACATGGAGGCCCTCGGTGTGATCTGTCCCGGCTGTTCGGGACTGGTGGTCCAGCTGAAGCCATTCGGGCGATGTGAGGTCTGCAAGGAGTTTCTCTTTGAGGTGGAACCATCCACAGAAAAGCCTCGTGCTTTCCACCTCAACTACCTCACAGGGACTGCCACTCCGGAAGGAGAGATCGATGCTGGTGCGTTTCCCGTGCGCACTGATCCGGGCGAAGTGACTGCCCAAGCGGAGATGAAAAGAGAAAAATCCGAGTATGCTGCCTCGGTCACCAGCAGCTCCCTGCTCCGACCACCGAAAGAGGAAAGTCGGCCTAGTGATGGCCTTGTGTGGTCGTGGAAGAGCTTCGCCCCGCTGCTTGCCTGGTCTGGATGGATCCGGAGAGTAAAGTCCTGGACATTCCCGTTCTTCTGAAGGCCCAGGTGAGCCAGGGGTTGGGAGGGACTGTCTGTGTGGTTAAAAGTGGCGGAAGCCCACAGACGGTAGAGGCCGTCAAGGGAGATAATTCCATGACTGGGAATTATCTGCCCGCCGAATGCTACGACACCTCCGACCTGGATTCATTGTCTGACAATGGCGATGATGGGGAGATAGACGAAATCTTCCACCAGAAGGGATGGGACAAGATGAAGCTACCCTCATCCCGTGTCACAAGGGACCTGCCCATGTCTTCTGGAGATAGTACACCCCGGGTGGAGGCCTCGGTGCCTGGGGAAGAATCTGGTTCCCTGTCTGGGATTCCTCTTCTGGACTCAACATCCATTTCACCTGTTCCTGTTGCGGGAGTGCAACGCAAGTCACTGCAGGCTCCTAGGCCCAGATCTACCGAGGTGGTGAACGCACCTCGTCACCCAGAAGCGATTGTTCCGCCTGGAGAAGGAGACCAGGCCACCATGCCACCTTTGTCAAGGCTGCAGCGTCTTTTCGACCAGAAGGTTGCCCAAGAGTATGGGTGGGAATACCCGTACCTACCCCGAGAACTGCTTTACGAGGTGGAAGTTTTTCGCCAAAGATGGTATGATACCTTTGTGTGGGACAAACTTAAAGTACCGCAGGCACGGCGATACCTTTCTTGTTCACCGACAGTCACGAAGAAGTTCCAGGACTGTAAAGCTAAGTGGATGCTGGGAAGGCATATCCATGCGGACAGAGTGGTGATTTGCCGCAAGGAAGGAGGAAATGCTGAGTACCATGTGGAGGCTTTGGACAGACATTTGAAACCTGTGTTCCTGCCGCATCCAAGATTTTACCTTTAGGAGAAAAAGACTCCTGTGTGTTCTTTTTGCTGTTCATTGTAGAACTTTCTGGAATGCCTTTACCGGAACACAAAGACTGTACCCTAGTTTTTTTTTTGTATTTGGGCAGTTCTACTCTTTGGAGAAAATGGGAGCTGTTCTTGTTTTGTTCTCCCTCCTTCTCCTTGCACTTCAGAGAAATCAGTGACTTTGGGGTTTTAGTCAGTGTAGGGTCACAGAGAAATGATCAAGAGAAAAAGTTCATCTGGAAGAGATAAGTGTCTTGACCGCGGCATTGTCACTAGGTGGCAGTGTTGCGCAACGATTGTTTGCTTTTTTGACATTATGCAGCACTTATTGGAGCGAGTGGGTTTCTTTTCGGATAGACCCATTCATTCCAAGCAGACACACATATATTGTTAGGATGTATGTTTCTTTTCTTTCCCTCTGCAGGAGACTCGTCTATCAAGGCTGCTGAGAGTGGGTGGTCCTTAGATAGCCAGGGGGAGGGAAGGACGTAAATGTGTGAGATATGTAAAGTGTTTTATTGAAAAGTTTTATAGTTGTACTTTTTTAAGTTTTCCCTCTCCCATTCAGGTCTTGGCACAATCCAGGGTTAGATTATATAGTTTGGTTTCTGGGCTGAACTTATGTCACCACCCTTGTGGGATGTGAGTTTGTACCAGACACTGGGGACCAGTGTCAAATACCCAGGGGGAGAGTGTAGCGGGTGTTTGAATTTGGGGGAGGCATCTGGGTGGTAGTGTAACCCAGATGCACAAATTGCTAGGGGATCCGAGACTTTTTTCTGGTTCTTGGAGGACTCTGGTGGTGTGAGGTTCATTGCGGTCCACGGGTGGCGCTGTTGCCCTGGGCCGGAGCTGAACTCACACCGCAAAACTGTACCTTTTTGTCCTCCCCTGGAGCTGGTACAGCGGGGCGGGGAACCCGCTGTGACACAAAGGGAGAGGGGATAAAAGGGGCAGACGCCCTTACCACTGGGTTCAGAGTTCAGAGTCTGGACGTGGCCGCACCCAGGCACCTTCAGCTTGGGTGCTGGCGTTCCAGTGCTCCAGGCCTTAGTTCAATTAATGTTTCTCCCTGGCCTGAGCGAAGATGGAGTCCATCTCAGGCACCTTTAGCCTGGGGTGAGGTACTATGGCGGACGCCTGGGGCTCAATACCTTCGACTGAGTTCCGCGAGGGTGGAGGAATCCGAGAGGGCCCTAACCCCTTGGGTGCCCGTGTCTGAGTTCGTGAGATCTGGTGTGCGGAACTTCTCTGAAGAGCCCGGCGCAGCATCGCTGGTGACAGAGAGGCCTCCGGTTTCTCCCTTGGATGGATTTTCCTTCCCCTGACAGGGGCTGTGCTAGCGAAGGTAATTCATGTTCTACCTCACATAGTCGGTGGCAGTGACTATTTAACACCACAGTGGTTAGCAACAGAAGGGAAAGGATTGTGCCTCGATCTATTCCCCCGCCCATTATTACTCAGTGAAGAAACTGTTTGTTGTTTGCCAAGAAGAATAAAACTGAGTTTGACCTATTCACTGTGTGGAACTCTGGTTACTAGGAGCAAAGGAGTCAGGGATGAAGTACTGGACTTGACTCTAGGACACCTATACAAAACCCAATCTTCTGGCCTTCACCTCTTAGCTATGGAGGACATGGGCCGTGGTGTATCTCATCTCTCCCCCTAGCACTGAGACCCCTAGACGAAGAAAGACAAGCCGAGCATGAGAAGGGGAGAGAGGGGTGAGGCCGCTAATGGGGGGGGGGGGACGCACCACCAGCTCGTGCCCTCTGATGTGTGTTATGCAGAGGCGTGAGCTAAACCTTTTACCTTTGGGTCTGTGTTCACGTCCGGAGCTTCAGCTTCTCTTGTGGAGGATGATTGCCCCTGTCACAGGCAGGGGCACTTAGCTCCCAGTAACTTGAGTTCCACACCAAATAAAGTCCAACACTTATTTATTCTGTTAGAGCAACAAATAGTAGGCTGGTTGAACTTGAAGAACAGACAGGTGTGGGAAGGAGAAGGTCCAGGCACAATCAAAGAATTAAAGTTCTCTCTTGTTCCGTATAGTGCAAACAGGCTTGGCGCACAGTCGCTGCCACCGACCGTGAATTTGGTTTCTGCCACAAACCTTGGTGAAAGTTAGGCCTCTGCCACAGACCTTGAATAGAGGTCTCTGCCACCGACCTGGTTCAGTTGGATCCCCACCACTGACCATAAAAACATAGAATACCTCCGTTAGGATAAATGGCCCCTGTCAGGGAAAGACATCCATCCGGACGGTCTGCAGAGGCCCACACCATCACCGGCATTATGCTGTACCAGCTCTTCGGGAGGGTCACATCTCTGGTCCCTTACGCCCTGGATTCGGGCACCCAATTCCGGGGGCACCCTAGGAATGCTTCATCCCTTGCGGGACCCAGTGGAAGGTACTGGGCCCCAGGCCTTCTTGCAAAGTACCTCACCCCAGGCTGAAGGTGCCTGGGAAGGAACTCGACTCCACATGCCCTGGCCAATGGCACCTGGACTCGGACAAACGGACAGCAGCCCCCAGGCTGAAGGTGCCTGGTGCTCGGACTCCTCGTGCGCAAGATGTCCGCCCCCTTTATACCCTCTCCCAGCAAGCACAGCGGGTTCCCCGCCCCGCCGCACCGCTGCTGCGAGAGGACAAAAAGGGCACGGCCCTACAATGGTGGTTCAACCTCAGCCCAAGTCGACAGTGCCACCCAGGGGCCGCAGGGAACTAGACACCATTGATATCTTCCACGAACAAAGACAACCATAAAACCCTCGTAATTGTTGCATTTGGGCCATGCTACCGCCCAAGCACTGCCTCTAAATATTGATACCTGCCACACACACACATATATATATATATATATATATATATATATATATATATATATATATATATATATATATATATATATATATATATATATATATATATATATATATAATGTTTGGGAGTTCTAAGTAAATTTCTAGCAAAAAAAAGTAGATTTTTACATGTAGGAGCGAAGTGTCAGAATTGTCCCTGATGGGAAGTGGTTAAACATGAAGGCTCCTAGGTTGTCATCCCTTTCCTGCTATCTCTAAACAAGAATTCAGCAAGTAAAGTAGAAAAAAATCTAAATTCCTGTCCTGCATATTTATTTCAGAACACTGATAATGAGTGGAACAATTTGCTCAAAGTAGAGATTAACCTGTACAGAAACAACTGAGATACAGCCTGCAAAGGAGCAGCTGGGATTCAACCTGTATAGTAGCAATTTGTAGCAAGAATATGTTCATCACAGGTCCTTTATTGGATGAATAAATCCATAGAATTCCAGAACTAATAAAGGAATCTTTTGAACACCTTAGATGTTCACCGCAGGAGCCCTTATTGTGACCATCAAGTAATCAGAATCCAATAAATCCTTTTAAATCAGTCAAAGGGGTGTAGGGGAATAAAGTGTAAGACGCCTCTCCTGCCTCTTGTGGTGTTATTGTCCTAATAAAGGTAGTATTATACTTTGTTATAAGGGTAGGGACATACAGTATATTGCTTCAGTATGAGAACAGTGATGTCACAGGAGACAGAGACTTCTATCTCATAATCTCCTGAGCATTCTTGTTATCTGAAAGTGAGGGGTAGGAAACCTATATGTGGTCTATAGCTTTTTACTAGTAAGCTACACAGTGAACTAATTGTGAATAAGTTCTGGGATGAGAAAATCTCAACAGATTGCATTACTAGTTCACCAAAACATGCTACATTAAGCATATACTGTATAGTGTGCATTATAAAGCAAACTCTGGCAGATTTTTTAATTTTTTCACATCACTACTTACTAGAATTAGGATAACAGTGCTGGAGCCTGAACTTGTAAATTGAGCCCATAATACATTTTAAGCCTAAAATCAACGTTCTAAAGACAGACACTACTTTGTAATGGAGGTTGACATTGCCTGACTTCATGGCTAAGAAATGGCAACTGGCTTTTTCCAGTCAGCCTTAGTGCCCTATATGAGCACTTTCATTGGCATTCAGTGAAGCTTAGCAATAAAAGTAGGCCTAATTAACAAGGCAAAGCTAGATAAAAGGAGGGCACAAAATAGCATTTCTGGATAAAGGTAAAAGCCATTTTATGGCACATTTTACTTTTAAAAATTGAAAATTGGGTACATGGTCACTTTAAAAACAAATCGTCAATAGCAGCATTTTTGTCCTCGCAGATCCCCTTTAGGGCCTGTGTTAACCACTTCAGCCCCGGAAGGTTTTACCTCCTAATGGCCAGGCCATTTTTTTGCGATACGGCACTGCATAGTTTTAACTGACAATTGCGTGGGCGTGAGAAGCTGTACCCAAACAAAATTGTCCTTTTTTCCCACAAATAGAGCTTTCTTTTGGTGGTATTTGTATTTGATTTGCGGTTTATATTTTTTGCTCTAAACAAAAAAACAGATAATTTAGAAAAAAAAAACAATATTTTTTACTTTCTGCTATAACGCATATCCCCAAAAAAATGTATTCATTAGTTTAAGCCAATATGTATTCTGCTACATATTTTTGGTAAGAAAAAAAAAAATCACAATAAGCGTATATTGATTGGTTTGCGCAAAAGTTATAGCGTCTACAAAATAGGGGATAGATTTATGGACTTTTATTTTTTTCATGTTTTTACTGGTAATGGGGCGGCGATCTGCGATTTTTAGCAGGACTGTGACATTGTGGCAAACAAATCTGACCCCAAGTGACACTTTTTGGGGACCAGTGACATTATTACATTGATCAGTGCTATAAAAATGCACTGATCAATAGATAAATGACACTGGCAGGGAAGGGGTTAACACTAGGGTGCGACTGTGTTCTAACTATGTGGGCACTGGGCTGTCTGGGACAACAAAGATATCGCTGTTCCTGATCATTAGGAACAGCAGATCTCAGAGTTGTCCCCTGACAGAACGGGGATCCACTTTATTTACATAGGCAAATCCACATTCTACCTCTCCTTACCGGGATCGCGGATGGCCGCCGGTCATCGAGTCCTCGGGACCCGCGGGCGCACTCCTACGGCGTGCAGCATGTGTGTGCCCGCAGTTTAACATGCATCGACCGACCTACGGGTACGTCGGTTTGCGCAGGAGACCCGAACTGCCGCTATATATATATATATATATATATATATATATATATATATATATATATATATACAGTGGCTGGTCGGCCAGGGGTGTATACGCTTCAGTGGAATTTTGCATTCCCATGCAAGTCTATGGGGGTGCAAAACCCACTTGAAGCAGGTCGAGTGCAGATCAGAAGCAGGTCAACTGCAGATCAAATGTACCTGTCCATAAATGCTGTATGTTCCATCAAATGTTCAAATATATGTCAAAGTGATCCCAACAACACAAGCCCAAAGCCAATTGGATCAATTCCTAAAATTACTTAAATGATTCTGTTGTTTATATGTAGAAAATTTGAATCAGATTAGCTGCAAATGCACACAGCCTCCATATTTCATCTCATAAAAGTTTCCAGACTGCAATTTTAAGAATGGCCACATGAGTTAGGATCAGCATATAGTACAAATATTCATTTAAAAGAAACGTCATAAAATAAAAATGGAATCTGTAATTTCTGAGATGTTCTTTCTTTTGAAAGTCATTCATGCAAACCCTCTTTAAATCACTGACCTAGATATCCACTTCTGCCTGTTCTCAGACTTTTCTTTTTCCAAACTTGTTCTTATTCAGTCACCCAACTTATAAAAGTGAATGGTTCAGTGTAACAGCCAATCAACCAGAATTTCCAGATAGAGGTCAGTAAGGACAACCCTGTATTTTATTTTGTCAAATTTGCTTCAAGGGTTAAGTCTACATTAAAGTGAATATTTACATTTACGCAGACAAGTGCCTGGCCCACTCTTCCACCATTCCCAACACAGAGATCTGTAGCAAATCCTCAGAAGAGCTTTATCCCAGTGCATTGCTGGCCCTTGCACTTGAAGCACTGGTCTCTGGTCTCCAGGCAAATTCCCTGGGTGTCAGGCCTGCAGCTGCTACCTTATACACAGTGCCAGAGTGGTAACTTCTTCTCTGAAAGACAGAATAACTACAAAGAGAAAATGTGTCTTTCTTTGTAAAAAAAAAAAAATCAAACTCAAACTCTGTTTAGCTTCTAGTGTTGGGCAGAAAGTGTATTTGAAGCTACATGTCTGGTAGTGTAGGTTAAACAGGGGGCAGATAGATCATCTTTACTTGGGGGTGAGCAACACTCAAATTATAAATGAGTAATAAAACCTGTTTAGGAAGAAAATGAAAGGGGGCAAAAAGGAAAAAAAAAAAAACATGAAATATAGAGAAAAGAAAAGGATACACTCTCAATTGATGGTGGCACTTTTCATCTTTTCACCCTAGTTAAGCCTTAGGTTTTCTAAGACCAGCTTTTCACCCTAGTTAGGTCTTGGGTTTTTTAAGACCAACACACCTTTAGGACCAACAACACCTTTAGACACAAACAGACCTTACTAGACCTTCTTGTCATCGACACATCAGGTGGTCTTGACAGAAAAGATGCTAAGATCTAACTGGTGTCCCTCCGAGATATATAAAGCTGCAGTGTAATTCAACCAGGTTGCATGTACCTAAAACTGAAATATCAGTTCTGGTTTGACTGAGTTTGTTAATGGCTGGCTGTAACAGGAATTCCCCAAAAAATAATAAAACAGATGCTTTAAAAGCTTTAGAAGAGAAAATGTTTTCATCAGCTTTAGACACAAGTTAAAATGATTGACCATCATCCAAAGGGTTTAGACCAGTGAACAATATACATCACAATTTATATAACAAATGAGGCATAGTAAACCCTTCCGCCGTAACTCTGCTCTATTCTCTTTCTGCTTTGCTCTTTTTTATTCTTGAGCAGCACGTTTCATTTTTTCTCCTCATTATTTTTCTTCACTTTTGTTCCCAAATTTATCGTGGCTGATTGAACCTTTTCACCATCCACAAGATGTAAAGAAACTACAGGATTCTGTGTGTATGTATTGTGCGGGGAAAGAATGTGAAAGTGGTGAGCAGAATTGTGCATATCAAATTATATTCAGACTCTCATTAGGATATTCACATGCTCTGAAATTTAAAGTAGGTTTCATAAAACATGGCCGAATAATAATAATAATAGTTAGTGTATTTCCATTGCTACCCGAGGGATCATATTGACATACTAATGCTCTTAGTCTTCAGCTAGAGGAAATTCTGGATAATCAAGAGTAGGGATAAGTTCAGGTTTGCCACTACCATGGTTTCAAGGAGAATCCTAGAGGTTCAAGATTAGCAGTCCTGGCAAATTTATGTGCAGATATTCCCTGCAGAATTTTGTTAAAACTGTAATAATAATAATAATAATAATAATATACTGCATGGCCTTTGAACTATCACCAGCAGGCTTGGAAACGGTAGTAAGAGGGCTTTTGGTTAGGCCAGTTCCATCTGTGGAGGGCAGAGAGAAGCCATAGTGTCAGTTAATTGGAAAATGTTGCAGGGAAAACATAGAGAAAGGCCTACTGTTCCCTACTACATAAGGGGAGATCAGGGTCAGTTAGGAACCTTTACTTTAATAATTCTGATTGCTAGTCCTTTGGGTAATAACTCCTTTGTCTTCTTTTTTCTAATTACTGTACTTTATTTGATTTTGTCATTGACCTAAGCTTAGCGATCACTTTAAATGTCTGTCCTTTCCATAACAATTTTTATATATTTTATTTTGCTGTAAGACTTCCCTATAACCCCTTGAACCCCTGGTGCTGTTTTAACCACTAGGGGTCCGCGCTATAGCCGAATGACGGCTACAGCGCGGACCTAGAATGCCAGGACGACGTCAATTGAGGTCCGCCCTTTTCCTCGTCCCTGGCGCGCGCTTCCGAGCACGCATCAGGGAACTTCCGTGCCCGCCACGTCACGCAGGTGCCGATGCGCGTGCCTGGCGGCCGCGATGTCCGCCAGGTACCCGCGATCGGCATTTACAGAGGCAGGGACGTGGATCTCTGTGTGTAAACAGAGATCCACGTCCTGTCATGGAGATGAGACTGATGGTGTGTCCCTTGTACATAGGGACAACCATCGGTCACCTCCCCCAGTCAGTCCCCTCCCCCCACAGTAAGAATCACTCCCTTAGGTACACTTAACCCCTTTAGCACCCCTAGTGGTTAACCCCTTCACCGCCAGTGTCATTTTTACAGTAACCAGTGCATTTTGATAGCACTGATCGCTGTATAAATGACAATGGTCTCAAAATGGTGTCAAAAGTGTCCGATGTGTCCGCCATAATGTCGCAGTTACAATAAAAATCGCTAATCGCCGCCATTACTAGTAAAAAATAAATTATTAATAAAAATGCTATAAAACTATGCCCTATTTTGTAGACGCTATAACTTTTGCGCAAACCAATCAATAAACGCTCATTGCATTTTTTTTTACCAAAAATATGAAGAAGAATACGTATCGGCCTAAACTGAGGAAAAAATTTTTCTTTTTTTTTTAATAAAAAGGGGATATTTATAATAGCAAAAAGTAAAAAATTGTGTTTTTTTCAAAATTGTTGCTCTTTTTTTGTGTATAGCGCAAAAAATAAAAACCGCAAAGATGATCAAATACCACCAAAAGAAAGCTCAATTTTGTTTGGGAGCCACGTCGCATGACCGCGCAATTGTCATTCAAAGCGTGACAGTGGATAGTGCGCATGCGCGGGGACTCGG
The DNA here is from genome assembly GCA_029206835.1 of Rana muscosa. Taxonomy (NCBI): domain Eukaryota; kingdom Metazoa; phylum Chordata; class Amphibia; order Anura; family Ranidae; genus Rana; species Rana muscosa. Next base: position 212,360,514 of record CM055124.1, on the reverse strand, counting down.
AGAAGGACGTGTGCTGACCGAGCTCCCGGCACCCCGACCCACCAGAGCTAACGATAGCGCAGGCACTGAGGTCCGTGAGCCAGGACCGATCCCACACCAGCCCCGAAGTGGCGATGAACCGTAGGGCACAGGGGCAGCCGCGGAAAGGACACGATACGCAAACTACAGCCCAGAAGAGAGCAGGGCCTTCCCCTACAGCACAGCCGCGATCCAAGATGGCGCCGGGTAAGCCAGACACACGAGGCAGCACGGCAGCAGCCAGATCCGACGGCGCTACACAGAGAGGAGACAGGCAGCTAAATCTGGAGCCAACTAGGGATCCATTCTCCTCACAATCCTCGGGAGAGGTGGAGACCGGACAGCGGGGTGAGTCACTATCACATCCCCCATCCCCAGCCATATACGCTGATAGACATGACTCTCCAAACTCCCCTGCCTCCCCTGCCTCCTCCATGGATAGGAACATGGCAGACTTAGCAGAAGTCCTCATTAGCCAATCCAGCCAATCCAGCCAGGATATGCCAATTCCCCAGCTCTCACACTATTCCCCTGATGCTGTACTGTTGGGCAGATTCTCCACCATGCTGCAGCAGGAGCTCTCTAAGGCCTGCACATTAATCACCACTGACCTGAAAAAAGACATCCATAGCTTGGGAGAGCGTTTTGAGCTAATTGAAACCAAAGTGGATGGAGCCATCAAAAGGGTCAACCAGAACTCAGCCATGGTGACAGACCTCCAGGATAGATTAGAAGAGGCATTCACAAAAATTGAAGATTTGGAGAATCGTTCTCGTAGGTACAATATCCGCGTGCGTGGCCTCCCTGAAACTCACACAGATCTAGAGGGGGCTGTAAAAGACCTGATGAAAACCCTTATCCCTGATATAGCCAACCACCACATGGAAGTTGATCGCGTTCACCGAGCACTGACAGCCCCAAGGGCCGACGGCCTACCACGAGACATTATTGTTAAGCCACATCACTACCGCATTAAGGACAAGATGATGCTTGCGGCTCGCAACAGGCCGGACCTGTCGCTATTTGGAACACCAATACAGCTCTTTACAGATTTGGCGCCATCAACGGTCCAGAAACGCAGAAACCTACGGCCATTACTCCAGCAACTTATGGCCAAACAGATTAAGTATCGATGGTCGTTCCCTTTTAAGTTATCATTCACTTACAACGGAAAGTCCCACTCCTTTTCCACGTTCCAAGCAGGCGAAGACCTACTGCTTAGTCTCGGCATCATTGCACGGGACTCTCCGACTCCGATTTCATATCCCCCTCGTCTGGATCATCGTCCCCTCTCCCCGATATGGCAGGATCGCACACGCTCACAGGCCAGAAATGCTCGCCGGAATACCTGAGTATTATTGCTCTTCTCTCTTTTTGCTTTTTTGCCCCCTTTTGGGAACTGTTAGTGCTTGATTGCACGGATTTGGCCTGGGCCCATGGTGGACTATGGGCCTGATGGGGCCATCGTTACCATTCACAGTTCACAGGTTACAAAGTCACGGGTTACAAAGTTACTGGAGTTCCTGGTTCTTCGGACTGGCTGCCAGCCGAATATTTTACAACCCCGACGGGCCCAACCTGGTCGAAGAAATTTTGCTTTTTGCTTTTTAGCAGTCTGGGGGCCTTAGTCGGACCGCAATGTGTTCCCCTGTTGGGCTGTGGCTCGGGGGCCGGAACGACCGATGGGGACCCTTCCGGCCCCGGCGCCACTGGCCTTGGGAATGCATGTTCCTATAGACAGCCTGTTATGTTAAAACTGTATTGATTGATTTTGTCATTTCCGATATGACCTCGAATAGCCTGCTCGTACAGAGTGTAATCATATTTGGGTCGGGGTGGTCATGCTTGCCACCCAACTGCAAGACTACCTGTCCTACGACAAGGATGGTACCCTTGCACCTAATTTGCCGGATGTTGTCTCCGGCAGGGGTTATTCCCCATTCCTTCATTCATCAGCTAGGATTGAGTTATATTGGTTGTTTGGGCCTAAGGCCTATGTATATGTTTTTTTGCTTTTATTTTTGTTTCTCTTCTTCTCTAATGCCTTTTCCTTCTCTCCCTTCCCCCTCTTTCTTCGGAGCCTCGGTTCAGCGCCCTTCCCTTATGTCATGGTCTGAGAGGTCACATAGCCGAACAGTCATCATTATCGGGACCCTTCTCGCTTCATTCATTATGCAAGGTAAGAGTGCTCTGCCCCACCACGATGGCCACCACATATAACACAGACTATTCGATAGTTAGCCATAATGTACATGGATTTAACTCCCCTACTAAAAGAACTAAGGCTTTCCAGTTTTATCATAAACAGAAGGCTGAAGTCCTGCTATTACAGGAAACTCATTTCTCCAATGTCTCAGCGCCCCGTTACCTCAATGGGAAGTATCCACAGTTTTACTTGGCAGGGGGTCGGGAAAAGGGCGGTGTAGCCATCTGCTTTTCGAAACGGACCCCCTTTACCCCCATCGCTATCGTTAAGGACAAGAGAGGTAGATATATTATGGCAGTGGGGCGGCTCCATGACCAGGAGGTGTCCTTTATATCATACTATGCCCCGAATACTGGACAGCCGGAATTCTTTAGCAAAATGCTGAAGATTCTTATGCCCAAAGTCCAGGGTCAGGTCATTATGGGAGGCGATAGTAATATTCCCTTGGACAGAATTATGGATAAATCGGACTCCTCTAGACCAACATTGAAACGCCCACCGACTGGAAGCAGCAAGGTTGCACGTCTGTTTCATTTCTATGACCTCATCGACGCCTGGCGAGAAAATAACCCTACGGTCAGAGACTTTACACACTTTTCACAAGCCCATCACACTTACTCGAGGATAGACCACGTTCTAGTACGTACGCCTTTGCTACCATTTATTAAGTCGGTTAAGATTTTATCTACCCCTTGGTCTGATCATTCCCCGATAAAACTCTCTACTTCAGGGCTATGGACTAAATCTAGACCCTCCCCGTGGAGACTTAATGTGAGCTTGCTGAATGACCCTACAATCTTTTTAGAGATTCAAAAGGAAATACAGGAATACTTTAGACTTAATAAGGCATCGGACACATCCCCCGCAATTAACTGGGTAGCTCATAAAGCAGCGATTAGGGGCATATTGTTACAAGTGGCAGCCAGGATTAAACGCAATAGGGAACAGGCAAATAAGATTCTGGAAACTAACTTAGATAACTTACTTAGTGAACAGCACAGAAATCCCCTGGTAGATATAAGGCATAAAATTGATGAGGCTCGACTAGCACTAAATCTTAGCTTGACTACTCAAGCGGAGAAACATATTAGTTGGTCTAAGCACAGGTTCTATACGATGGGTGATAAACCTACCACAATGTTAGCTAGAAAACTGGTTCCTCGACCGTACACACCGACTTTGCCTAAACTACGACTATCCACGGGCCTAACCTCCCAGAACCCCGAACGGATAATTGGAGAATTTCACAAATTTTATGCTAAGCTGTATGGAGTGCAGGACAAGTTCGATTCATCTGAAGCGAGCACATTCTTTCGCGACTTACAGCTGCCTAAATTGACACAAGCCCATGCGGAACTGATGGACGGTGCTCTTACAGAGCCTGAAGTCAGGACTGCAATCAAAACCCTACACCCTACCAAGGCCCCTGGGCCAGATGGATTCCCGGGTCACTACTATAGGAAATATCACGATCTTCTGGCCCCACATCTCTGTACTTACTTTAATGACCTGAGAAGCGGCAGCAAGCTCCCCAGCCATGAAAATGTAGCCTATATAAGTGTTATCCCGAAACCAGGAAAGGACCATACAGACTGTTCCAATTATCGCCCAATTTCTCTGATCAATACGGATCTTAAGATTCTAACCAAAATACTGGCCCAGAGACTTAATACTTTTCTTCAGTGTTATATCCATCCTGACCAAGCAGGTTTTGTCCCGACAAGACAGGCATCGGACCAAACCCGCCGGATAATTAACCTTATCTCGGCGGTTCGGTCTGATTGGGATGGAAAGGGGACTAGGAGGGGAATGTTACTTTCATTGGATATCCAGAGGGCGTTCGATTCTATCTCCTGGGACTATCTTTTTGATGTTCTTACACGCTTTGGATTTGGGAGACGCTTTCTGGATCTCCTTCACATATTATATGATTCCCCCAGTGCCTCGCTAATGCTCAGAGGATATACATCCCAAACATTTCCTATCAGGAGAGGAACTAGACAGGGCTGCCCGTTGTCGCCACTATTATTCGCCCTGGCGATTGAACCACTAGCGCTCAAAATTCGCGCCTGCAGAGATATACAGGGCATTTATTGCGGAGACTATGAACACAAATGTTTACTCTTTGCGGACGACTTGTTGCTGACCTTGACCTCACCGATCACATCCCTGCCTAACTTGTATGCTATTTTGCAGCCTTTCTCCAACATTTCCGGGTTGGCAATTAATCATAGTAAGTCAAGAGCACTGAACTTATCTTTGCTAAGCTCCACTCAGGCTACGCTTGAAAAATCATTTCAATTCCGATGGGAATCCACAGCTCTCCCTTATTTAGGCATACAGCTGACCTCATCTATTGGTGAGTTGTACAAAGAGAATTATCCAGCCCTTTTCAAACGGCTAACAGCTGACATGGCTAAGTGGCAGGTTCACCCGCCATCGTGGTTTGGCAGACTTCACTCAATTAAAATGAATGTTCTACCTCGATTATTGTATTTCTTCCGTACCTTGCCAGTTTCATTGGCCCGTGATGACCTTAAACGATTCCAGAATAAAGTACTACAGTTTATTTGGGGTGATAAGAGACCCAGGGTGAATAGGAGCACTCTATACACGTTGAAGCGGAGAGGAGGACTTGGTCTTCCAGACTTATTAAAATATTTTTATGCTGCCCAGATAGCACAACTTACAAGGTTTCACTCCCAACAGGCACAGGCCATTTGGATGGCTATGGAATCTTATTCCTGCCGTCCCAAACCTATTTCTTATATTTTATGGCTCCCTATCAAGGAGCGACCTCCTATACTTTGCCCTACTTTATCCATGTCACTGGAACTATGGGACAGACTCTCCAGATCTCACAAATTCAAATCTCCTCATTCTCCACTGACACCTCTGCTTCAAAATAAAGCATTCACCCCGGGTCTCACTCCACTAGCGTTCGAATGGTGGACTAATAAGGGTTTTAAGTGTATTGCTGACTTGTGCGATCATAGAGGTATGCTGACCGAACGGACTATGGCTGACAGACATCAAATGCCTCCAGCGGAGGGTTATAGGTTCGCCCAAATCTCACATTATGTACAAACCCTGGCTCGCAAGAGCAACCTAGCAACCCAAACTCCCATGGAACATCTATGCAAAAATTATGATAAAATTAAAGGACATTTATCTGCTATATATTCGATATTGCTGAGTGTATCGACAAAGCTGACTTATATGGTCCAATGGGAGACCGACTTGCAGGAAACCCTGGATCTGGACGAATGGCATAGGATAGCCGAGACAGCATCTCGTTCGCTCGTCAATACTTCAATAATTGAGGCCAATTATAAGGTTCTACTGAGGTGGTATATGGTGCCGGTCAGACTGGCAACTTTTGTCTCAGGAGCTACCCCGTTGTGCTTTAGAGGATGTGGCCAGATGGGCACCACCTATCATATTTGGTGGACATGCCCAAAGGTCCGGAGGTTTTGGATCAGGGTGTATAATTTAGTTTACTCCCTTACCCAACTAAACCTAACTAAATCAGCTAAGCAAGCACTACTGGGGGGAGGGGATGTGGAAGCCTCCAAGTCCTGCAAGAGGCTCTTGACATTTATTTTTATTTCAGCCAAAATCACTATTGCTAGGAACTGGAAATCGGCAGCTCTACCATTCGATCAGCTTAAAGGCAAATTGTCTTGGTTGATGCTAAACGAACGCTTGACCGCTCTGGCCCAAGATAAAATGAAACTGTTTCATGGAGTTTGGGACCCATGGCTTCGTTACCTAACTAATGACCCGGGTATGTTTACAGCATAGCCTAGGGGATTAGGTTGAGATGTCTGGATGCTGAATCGGGGCTCCTCCCCCCCCCTCCCTCCCCCCATTCCCCCCTCCTCAACTGTCCTTTCCTTACTCTGTCTCCTTCCTTCTATTCTTTGTCACTGTCCTCTTTCCTCTCTTTTGAAATTTGTTTATTGTTTATTTTTGGAGTCAGATCCAGACCTTAGAGGTTTGTGCTGCTCCCTGTTTTCTCAGCTCCTACGGGACCATTGTCAGTCTGATCAGACCTCTGGGCTGCCCACACGGCCGGCTGAGTTGCGCCCCCCCCGATAGATGGATGGGGGGGCGGCTCATCTGGGTGGACGGTTCAGATATGATCTGCGATGCTAATAGGGGTTAACGGCTCTACGGAGCTTCGGACTACTCCAAGGACCCCTACACTTGGTGATCTTCATTGTGTTACCCCAAATGTTGATTGTGACTGTACAATGTTATGTGGCGACTTTTATACATTTTGTATGACAAAACTTGAATAAAAAGATTGAAACACAAAGCGTGACAGTGCTGAAAGCTGAAAATTGGCCTGGACAGGAAGGGGGTTTAAGTGCCCAGTAAGCAAGTGGTTAAAATATCACAGGAATTTTTTTTTCCCCTCAACATTTAAAATTGCACCAAGTCTAAAAATGTCACATGGACTGGAACTGCTGGGTATCAGTGACAGTAAGTATACATCATTAGGCCCGAGGAGCTGGGATGATCAGCAGCTTAGATGTAGCAGGTCAATGTAAATATAAATGAAAAAAATATATATATTTTTAAACAGATCCTAACATTTTAAAGACCTACAGTATCTGTTAAAAAAAAAAAAAAAAACACATATATAATATATTAAGGTAGGCTACAAATGTTAAAAGGTATAATTTGTGAAATTGAAACATCTTTAAAATGAAACAAACACTTTGGGACTTACAGGGATTAATGAAGAAAAACTGAACACAAGTGGTAAAAAAAAAAAAAAAAAAAAAAAAAAAAAAAGGTGTGTGTGGGGTTGTTTGGGGGTTGATATTGTGGGGTTTTCATTTATTTTGTGCGTGTATTGGTTTTTATTTTGTGTTGATAGGGCCTTTTACTTTTTTTTTGCTGCAAGGTTTCCCTTTTTAAAAAAGTGGCTTTTTGTATCAGGGTGTATTTTTAGAGTCTTCATTTCTTTTATGTTTTTTTTTATTATTATTTCAATTATATCTTGATATGCCTTTTTTACATTTGTGGTGCTCAAAGTGTTCTTGGAGTTGCTTTTTGTTGTTTGTCTGTAGAAATAAAAGCAAAACAACACGAATCATGGACTAGTGTACATGGCATTTCTGTTTTGCTCTTGATGTCAATTTGTAAAAATGTACTGTAACGTACCTTAGGTGTGAGCCTGACGTGCGGAGAGGGACCTCCCGTACAACCCCGGCTCGGAGACCACTGGAGTGGGGACAGTGGTGGTAAGAGCACGGTGAGGTAAGGGTGCCTGTCTGATCCTCACTGCTTGGAGTGGTGGAGCCGAGTGGAGACTGGAACGGCTGGTTCCGGAAGCAGCGGATGCAGGTCAGCAGGTTCAGCTTGCAGAGCAGAGGATGCAGGTCAGCAGGTGCCGGTTTGCAGAGCAGGGATGCAGGTCAGCAGGTGCAGGTTTGCAGAGCAGGGATGCAGGTCAGCAGAGCAGGGATGCAGGTCAGCAGAGCAGGGATGCAGGTCAGCAGGTGCAGGTTTGCAGAGCAGGGATGCAGGTCAGCAGGTGCAGGTTTGCATTGCAAAGGATGCAGGTCAGCGTGTGCAGCTTGCAGAGCAGAGGATGCAGGTAAGCTGGTGCAGGTTTGCAGAGTCAGACAAGCCGGGTCATACACATCAAGGTAAACATCACAAGTAGCAGGCAGAGAGTAATCAAAGTCCAGGCCGAATCTTGGCAACAGGCAGACTGGCAGATAACTGAGCAGGGTCAAACGAGCCGAGGTCAGGACTGGAGACAGAAGCGTGGTCAGGAAGCCGGGTCAAACACAGGAACAGGATACAAGCACAGAATCAGGAACTCAGGGAACAGAAGCAGATCAAACCGCAAGGGGCAACATCTCTGGAATGTCTTTTATAGGAAGTACATGGGAGGAGCAAGGGGTTCAGAGTTCAACAGTAATCAGACACCAAGCAGAGTAGTCTAATGGATCAGATAGGTTATCCAGCAGATCAGGCAGGGAACTGTCCAGCATCTCAGATAGCTCCGCTGGAAGAGTCAATGCCAGACACAGAAGAGGTCCCAGGTTCAAGCCCAGCACGTCCCTGACAGTTACACTAGTCCTAGTTCTAACATTCGATGTTGGCAGCTCTAAAGTTCTTGTCAATGCTTCTCACAAATAAAGTGCAATTGCAGTTGCACATCCCCAATACACCCTTCCAGTCGTATACTCCCCTGTCCCTAGCCCTGTAAGATTTAGTCCTCGTCACCACTACACAACTGCTTGTCAGAATTTTCTGTGCCAGGCCCATGCAATTGTACCACATAATTCATTGAAACATATACATATACAACACTCAGTGCTCCGATAAAGCATGCTCCATTCAGACTTGCTCCATTCACATCTGGAGTATTCTGTCCAGTCCTGGTCACCAGTCCTCAGAAGGGATGTGCTGGAACTGGAGAGAGTCCAAAGAAGGGCAACAAAACTAATAAGGGGACTGGATGACCTCAATTACGAGGAACGACTGCAAACACTTAGTGCCGGCTCACACTTGTGCGAGTTGATACCGAACTAGATTCACATGTCATCCAAAAAGTAATTGTTTTCAATGATGGTGGTTCACATCTATGTGTTGCGATTCCTCTCCGAATGCGATGCGATGAAAAAAAGGGTCTTGTGCGAGCTTAGAGTGTTGCGTTGCGAATTTAGTCTCCATAGACATCAATGTAAATCGTTCTGGAATCGCATTTGATCGTTCACATATGTGCGAATTCCACCACACTATTCTCCACAAAAACCAGGAAGTTAACACCTTTTTTTTTTTACATTATGATTCTATTGGCTAGAACATTAATCGCAGCCATGTCCCACTCCTGAAATTTGCATTTAAATCGCGGTAAAAACATGGTAAATTTGCGGTAAATTTGCACCTCAGAATGGACTGAAAAAAACGGAACAAATTCACAGCGCAGCAGTGTGAACCGGCACTAAATCTATTCTCGCTGGAGAAACAACGCTTGAGAGGAGATATGATAGAGATTTACAAATACCTCAATGGCAATCCCAGCATAGGAAAAAAACGTTTCGGTCTCAATGAGATTGGAGGAGAAGCAGTTTAACCCTAAACTGCCCAGGGGTTTTTTCACCATCAGGGTAATATGAATGTGGAACTCTCTTCTACAATTGGTGGTGGCTGCGGGGAGTATGCATATTTTTAAGAGACTCTTGGATGTGCATCTTAAAAAACACAACATACAGGGATATGGGAAATAATTATAGATACTGACACATGTGCACCTACACAGGTTGAACTGGATGGACTTTTGTCTTTATTCAACCTTACCTACTATGTAACTATGTATGTAAATGCTAGATTTCAATAACTTGAAGAATTCTATTTTCACTTGTGGGACATTTTACTTTTTTTGAGAGTCCTGTGCTTTTCACATAAGATATGAAATTCATCAGTATTGTAATTAATTCCACTGGAATATTTTTATTTCTGCTTTGAATGATCCACATCACTACTGCTGTTTTTATAACTCTTTTTCATAAATATATGGATTTTACCCCTTTGAAAATGGATAGGAGAAACTTTGATTACAATAACAAATGTGCTCCTTTACTTTTTTTTATGTGCAGTGCAATAAGAGCAAGAATTTTTAATAACGTATTTGTGTGCAGTACAACTGTTCCAAGTATTGCCAACTCCATTTGCAAAGTAAACAGCGGGCAGAAGCAAAGCTCCTGGCTTCTTCCCACATGTTTTCATTACTTGAGGTCACCTCAACGACATTGTACAGACTCTGTGGTGTTTTCACCAGCTTAGTATGAAATCCGCAGGTGTGAGCCAAATGAAAAAAAAATAATAAATTCACTCAGTATGGGAAGACCATCAGGGGCTTCACAGCCAACCTGTCTGTTCCTCTCACGTACTCAGTGTAAAGAGGCTGCAAGTCATGATAGCTTCTGGGCATGATCAGGCCTGTGTTGTACTGCAGTGTTATGATTAGATTCAGGTGTGCCGTGAAGCATGAAGTTCAAGACTGAAGAAATTCAACCACCTGAGAAATGTAATTATACAAATCACACCGTGGAGAGATCTCAAGCAATGATGTATAGTGCCCTTTCCAAATTCTGCTATCGGGCAAATTACGAGTACAGTATCATGTTAATATAAATCTAATTATGGCCTTGGATCCCATTACTTTTCATCCCCTTAGCAGTTTTTAAAGTAGAAGTCTGCGTAGACATTACTTTGTAAGTGAAGAGTGCAAGGAAGAAATGATTCCCCCATGTGGCATGGAGACGACAGATTACAGTGTATATTTTATATAATGTTGAGACATACTAATTGAATGACAACATAAGTGAAGGTGAAGCTCCTTCATCCTCTTTTTTTTTTACAGGCCTACATTTTAAATCTAGGGCGTGTTTTGTATTGTAGGATGAAGACGAATCAAGTGTGGTTACCTACAGAAGCTAAACAGATTATCACTTTAATGTTGGTTCAGTTAAAGGGACCTTGTCAGCCCACCCTCTAAGCTACTTCTGTTTTACCTTCATGGCATTCCCATACTGCTCCTTCCTCTCTTGCCGCTTTTGGAAAATTCCAGCTGTCAGGGAGCTTCCAGGAAGAGATGCCTCACCCCCTTCCATCATGTGACAGTGTAAGGGCATAGCAATTGGTTAAATACTCCCTCATACCTAGAAACACTGGGCATTTTGTGGCAGCTGAAGAAGAAAAATAGAAAGTTTGGAATTGCTGCAAAATTATGTATAACTGGGTCGGATGTCAAAAGTTGAAATCCTCTATACTTGGCTAAGTTTTACGCAGCTGCTCTGCCACACCACACAGCCTTTCTTGACAGGGCAGAAGACCTCATTTTTTTCTGCTGCTGTTTAGTAACTCTCTTCCCCATCCCCAGCCTGTTATTTGGCCAGTGAAAGGAAAAGAAGCTCATCCTTATGTCATTCTGCTCTCTCCTCCTATTGGCATGTTCTTTGTACAACTGGTTGATGACTTGTGCTACTTCTTCCTCCCCTAGTCAGAGCGCTACTGTACAAAGAGCTGCAAAAGAATGATACCAATTTCTTATTTTTTTCTTTTTTTTTGTAATTCTTTATTTTTTCCATATTTGACCTAAAAAAAAAAAAAGAGAAGTAAATTTACAACCATTTTCATATCCAATGGATATATGTATTGACAAAAAATGATTATTTCAAAACCTTTATCTGCTCTATCCCTCCCACCTCCCAACCCCTACAACCCACATTCCTCAGCCCACCCTCTCAACCCCTCCTCCCAATACTGCGTCTCAAATTAGGAGAAGGGAGAAGAGGGAGGAGAGAGAGAAAAAAATAAAAAAGAAAGAACTTTTTCCAATACGCATTACTCGTCTAAATACTAAATTGGTCTTTTGCTTATATAAAGTGAAAAAATGGGGTGTCGGCGCCATACCTAACAATTAAATTCTTATGCCGCGTACACACGATCGTTTTTCACGTCGTTAAAAATGCAATTTTTTAAATTGGGGATTAAAAACGATCGTGTGTAGGCTCCAGAGCATTTTTAACGACGTGAAAAATGGCCTAAAAAAATGAGAACCTGCTCCATTTTTTCACGTCGTTTTTCACGTCGGTTTTTTTAAAAACAGTAGTGTGTAAGCTTTTACGAGGGGAAAAAAACGAGCATGCTCAGAATCAAGTATGAGACGGGAGCGCTCGTTCTGGTAAAACTAGCATTCGTAATGGAGATAGCACATTCGTCACGCTGTAACGGACTGAAAAGCACGAGGCTGAAAAGCGCGAATCGTCGCTCAACAAACTTTACTAACATGAAAGGTGGTGCCATTCGAACGGAACTTCCCCTTTATAGTGCCGTTGTACGTGTTGTACGTCACTGCGCTTTGCTCAAGCGTTTTTTTTAATGAACGTGTGTATGCAAGGCAGGCTTGAGAGGAAACAAGAAAAATCACGTCGAGAAAAACATTGTTTTTGAAAATGACATTAAAAACGATCGTGTGTACGCGGCATAATATGTCAAATGCTGCACCTAAAATTAGTAAATATTAATAACCAATGAAAAAATAATAATAAAGGGCGCAAGAGACATAAGTGTAGTGTATCAGACTAACGTGAAGTGTACGCTGTACCAATGCATGACCTATGATAGGCGTACCATCACATGAATTATATAAGATTGCAAAATTCATATACTAAGATTAAATAAAAAGCCCATATGTGCAACAATAATATAAACAGTGTTCTTCTTCTGTATATTCCAATCACTGTGACTTTCTAAAGTTCATATGTGCTTCAATAAAAGTGCTTCACCCAAAGTGACAATTTTTAAACGCTCACCAGATAACTTTATCCACCAGGTGACCCACAGGCATATAATATAGGGTGTCTTTAAGACCTCCAATGTATTCATCCAAGAATCACACAGCAAACAACATCTATTGATTTCCAATCCAATCGGTATCAGCATATGGTATAGATATTCCTTAGCTTAAGCTCATATCCCCATCATCCCCCCAGCAAATATTAGCTCCTCCAAACAGAGCCACAGAAAGGCATAGATAGTGTAGTAACATCTTTTAATTTCTTAAAATGCAGCACTTACATATTACGTTCAGTGTAAGATACAGCAGGGTAGCATATACAGCTTGAGGAAGAGCAGGAGCCAGTCCGTCACCAATGAATTGCTCCGTGGTGTGCAGCGTGTTTACGGCGTGCGTGTGGAAGAGGAGGACTCGTATACTGCGCGTCGAGCCTCGATTTCAATGCATTTCGCGCTCAAGCGCGCGTCATCATGATTTTTTGCTGATGGTTGTTCTCTTCTGCGGTCTTTATTCCAGCTATAAAATCGTCTCATCTTCCCCATCAGCTGAAACCTAGGGGAGCTCCTCCATTGGTCCTCCCCTGAGTTTTCACGATGGGGAACAGTCAAAATTTGATTATCTCATACCCTTGTCATCATTGTACCACAAAAAGGGTCTTTTACGTCGATATATATGATGGCGATTCTTTTCTCATCTCTTCCTCCAGCAATCGATTTTTTTTTTTATCTACTTCAGTGCAACTTATATAGTTGATGACCCAGAGTTTCTTGTTTACCTTACTCTTTATAATAAAACGATTGAAAGTAAAGGATGATACTAGATTCAAGTTTTTACACTGCTTGCATTCAAAATAAATGTATAAAAGTCTTGTTAGGAAAAAAAATTTAGAAAATAATACTTTGCAAAGATATCCAGGTATGATTGGAGAAACATGCTGCCTTTATTAACAATAGATTAAAACAATTAAAAGTTGGCTGGAAACTAACCATTGTGAATGAAATCATACATCTTGATTCTGGGATGTCAGCAAGTATTTTAACTTTTAAGAAGCTGATATCTCTCTCACCCAATTGTGAGCATTAGCACTTCTCCTTAGCTTGTCTCTTGACCTAAAATGTATGGTCAGACATTACCAAATTGTACCACCATACCTCCCTCTCCCCTCTAGAACATTTCCTAACATTCAGTTTTTTTTTTCTTTTACCTTTACCTGTAAAAATATGCAGCTATTGTAGATCAGTCTCTTAACATGCTCCTAACTTTCTTAACCTTAAGGCTACTTTCACACTGAGGCATTTTGCATAAAAATAGCGCCTGCAAAGCGCCCTGAAAGGGCCTCTCCTTTCACTCCAGTGTGAAAGTCCGAGGGCTTTCACACTGGAGTGGTGCGCTGGCAGGACGGTAAAAAAAGTCCTGCTAGCCGTATCTTTGAGGTGCAGTAGGAGAGGTGTATACACCGCTCCTAAAGCGCCCCTGCCCATTGAAATTAATGGGCAGCGCCGCCGACTCGCCGGCAAAGCACCGCTGCAGCAACAATTTGCAGGTGGTTTTAACCCTTTTTCGACCGCTAGCAGGGGTTAAAAGAGCCCTGATATCGGCCGAATAGCACTGCAAAAACTACGGTAAAGCGCCGCTAAAAATAGCGGCACTTTATCGCCGACGCCTCAATGTGAAAATAGCCAAAAGGTTTACTAAAACTGGTGCACACAGATTCTGGTGCAGCTGTGCATAGTAATAACCAATCAGCTTCTAACTTCATCTTGTTCAATTAAGCTTTAAGAATACAACCTAGAAGCTGATTAGTTACTATGCACAGCTGCACCAGAGTCTGTGTGCACCAGTTTTAGTAAATCTTTTCGGTTTAGAAAGTTAGGAGCATGTTAAGAGACTGGTCTACAATAGCTGCATATTTTTACAATAAACACATCACTATCTCTATTATTTTTACTGCCTTTTTGAATATCAACCTAACAAATTATTATAGATTTAAAGGAATTCTGGAAATGCCAAACGTCACATGTACTGTTCCCATTTACAGTCCTGGAAAATGTATGGGAAAGCTCTGACACTCAAGCTAAACCTTTCATTAAAAAAATCAAAGTTGCCATTGCCAATGTCTGTTTCTGAAAATGCTGGTTATCTGGCTGGCATGTTGATGCTACTTCAATGCTTAAATCACTGATCTTGAACATGGATAGATGTAAGAAATTCTGACTTTTTGATGACTAACTTTCCTGCATACTTGTTCAATTTTTGTGCCTAAGAATTGTTGAATCCCAGTCAGAACCAAAAGGCATTTTCTGTAGTATCTGAGCAATGATAGCTTCTTTATTGCTCCCATCTGTAGCTGTATCGTGGAGGCTAGTATTGCTTGTAGACTTGCTGGTGTTGATTTTTTTCCCCATTACCAATGTAGCACCTACCTAGTATACAGCAGGCTGCTAGGTAAATTTAATCTGGCTCCCCTGGAACATGGGTTGATTATTAGGGCTGCTCAGTGTTGCACAGGCTGCTGTTCTGTTACTCCCCCTGTCTTCTAGAGGATTCTAGACATGTATTGGGAGGAGGAACAGATCAGGCAGCCTGAATATTTATGGGACTGCAGCCTATCCCTTGGGAGGTGTGCCCAGAAGGTGGCGAGGGAGCCCATAAATAATTGGAGACTTGAGCAGAAGGTGCAGTGTTCCTGGGTCCAGTCCTGCAGGAGGAAACCCCTGTAAGAGGGCTCTGCTCCCCTTGTGTAGGATCCTAGAGAAAGCTTTTACAAGGACAGTGAGGTCCCAGCTAGGCCTACATGGGGGACCTATTTGTAGATCCGTGTCCAGAGATCAAGTTGGGTCTGGAGAAGCTCACTTGAGAGAGCCAGAAGGAAGTTGGTGGGAAAGAGTCCTGCTGTCCTGTGGTGGTGTGAGTCTACATCTCCCTTACTATAGAGATCATGTGAGACATTTAGCAGCTTGTGCAGTACAGCCAGCAGTTCTATGCAGTGCAGCCAGAAATTGAGGGGTCCTCAAGTTATCCAGTTCTACAATATTTGGGGTATCCCATACTCCCTCTCCCTATTCCAGTTCATCATTCCCAATACAAAACCCTAAAAAGAACCCCTGAACTGTTTTCTGAGCCAGTGGAAAAATTAAGAAAATGCTTTGAGCTTGGCTGAGTGTGCTCCAATGTGTGAAATAGGATTGTATTCGCCAGTGGCTTTAACTGGGGTGCACTACTCTGACTTACCATGCTTTTTTCTGCACAGTGTGGGTTATTTACTAAAACTGGAGAATGAAAAATCTAGTGCAACTCTACATAGAAACCAATCAGCTTCCAGGTTTTATTGCCAAAAGCTTAATTGAAAAAGCTGAAGTTAGAAGCTTATTGGCTATCATGCACAGCTGTACCAGATTCTGAGTGCACCAGGTTTAGTAAATCTCTGTGTCTCCATGGGAAGATGGTAATTTTTGTAGAGGAGCAGGGCTTTGGTTCCTTGTATCCGAGTTGTCCCCCTGATGACTATTGATCTTATAAATGTTGGGGGATATTCAAGAAGCAGCAGGTGAGGTGGAGAAAGAACAGGTTTGCAAAATGATTAAAGCAGAAGCAGGGAGATTCTTGCGCTGCAGGTCCTCAACTACAGCTTTATTTTCAGCAGAAACACTAAAGCAAGCCATAAGTTATTCCCTTTTTTTTTACCTTCAACCATGGGTTAAAGAAAAGAAAATTACTTGATTCCCCCTTCAACACAGTCAGGCTCCATGCACACTAGTGTTTTTAAGTTTCAATAATTTTTTATTGAGTTTAACACATAGTATTATTAGTATTATTATTATTATTATTATACAGGTTTTATATAGTGCCAACAGTTTGTGCAGCGCTTAACAAAATAAAGGCAGACTTTACAGTTACATTACAATTTGGTACAAGAGGAATCAGAGGGCCCTGCTCATTAGAGCTTACAATCTAAAATATAAAGACATAAGCTCGGTACATAGGCTTCCAAATAACCACACAAATTATGCCAAGGCCCGTATCTGGAAGATATTATATATATTGATAATATTCAAGAACATACAAAGAGAACTGAACAAAGATATGCAGGCAAATAAAATGTAAAAGTAAAATAACAGAAGTCAGAGATTGTCTATCAGAAAGCGAAAGCATGTCATTTATTATATAATCAGCTTGTGCTGTGAACATAGTTGTCATACCAATCTACCCATGGGCTCCATCTGTCAGTTGAAGAATTAAGAGAGTCAGTAGCAAGTGACACTAGTGTTTTTTTTTAAGCTCCTAGAAGCTACCATGAGCATTTTTTGTGCTCCTAGAAGCTAATAGTGTTATCCTATGTGTCCATGCACACTATTTCAAGCTAGAAGCATTTTTCAAGCTTCAGCGTTTAGGAGCAGAAAAAAATAATTTGTAGAGTTTTTGGGAGTGTTTTTCTGGCAGAAAAAACACTAAACGTTCCTAAGCACAACTAAAAGCTTCTGAAAGCTATGAAAACGCTACTACAAGTCGGCACAAAAACGCTATTATCAGCATTTTTTTTATTCAGTGTTTTTTCTAGCTTTTTTTGAGCTTATAAAAAAATGCTAGTGTGCATGAAGCGTAAGTGTTGGGGGAATCCCTCCCACTGAGCTACTATTGTATTCTGACAGCAGGAGGTTTCCCAGCCATCAGAATTCAATGATCACTGCTTGCAGCTATAGCTGCCGGCAGTGATCGAATAAAAAGAAAATGACAGGCTGGTTGTACTGAAGTTGATCAATAGATCAGCTTCAGTGCAACCAGCCAGCCCATACATAGATCAAAGATTGGCCAGTTCCTGGTGAACTGGGCAAAGTTCGATCTGTCTATGGCCAGCTTAAAGGGGTTGTAAAGGTACAAGTTTTTTCACCTTAATACATTCTATGCATTAAGGTGAAAAAACATCAGAGGATTAGCGGCCCCCCGAGCCCCCATTTATTTACCTGACCCCTCGAAAGTCCTGCGCCATGAATGCTCTGGCTTCTCGGCCGGGCTTCTTGGCTCATTCATTGGTTGATTGAAAGCAGTGCAGCCATTGGCTCGCGCTGCTGTCAATCACATCCAATAACGCTGCGTGCCGGGGGGCGGGGTCGAGTGATACAGTGAGCAGCTATAGCCGCCGGCTGTATCACGGGAGCGCGCCCGCAAGAACTATCCAACATGCGAGAGAGCTCACATGAAGGTGTATAGTTCTTGTGGGGAGGAGCCGAGACAGCCACCGAGGGACCCCAGAAGACCGGGTTCGGGGCCACTCTGTGCAAAACGAGCTGCACCGTGGAGGTACTGTAAGTATAACATGTTTGTTATTTAAAAAAAAAAAAATTTGCCTTTAGTGTTCCTTTAAGCAGGACTTTACCAGATCTCACTCAAAAAGTGGTGAAGCTAGAAGTCAGAGGCTGAAGATAATCTGCACACTGCAGATATACAGCTATAAGACTCAAGGCACAGAAATGCCTAGCATAAGAATTGAAATTCTATTTTTCAGGAAGTATTCAAGACAAAATGTAGATTTATCCAAATGTACTACATAGTCACGATTTGCAAGTGTTGGACTGGAGCAAAAAGCACACTTAGAAGCACTTTTGATTAGATGGTGTTGTTAACTCCTCAGCTTCAACTTCACTTCTTTTGGTTAAATCTACTGAGAAATATTTTCATTCAAAAGGACAGTCCACCTAAACTGACTGCTTTCTGTCAAACCATAGTATCATCCAATATGAATATTAGTAGACCTACCCTTAAATTCTGAAAATGAAAGTTCTAAATTTTAATACAAAGTTCACCGCTTTTAAATAGCAACGCCACATTTAACAACGACATGCTTTGCCAGTAATGTATGCTAATTAGATGTAATGATTTTTTTTTATTCTTTAGACTTTCTCATTTCGTTTCATGACAGCATAACAAAATCCAAACATTGTTCACACCCTGGTTTTTGACATTTGAAACCATTTGGGAAACTGGATAAGTACCATCACTTCCGAACATTCCCTGTCACCTACTGGATGTGTGTGGCCAGCAGTAATTGCTATTGTCACTTTCCCAGGGCGACTGATCACCAGAGATAACTGGATCTTTGCAAATACAGATACCATATATACTTCTGCTGTCTGGAAGAAAAGAAAAAAAAATGTGTTTCCATGGAGATTCATTGTTTGCCCCCAGATTGAAATAGCACATTGGTAGCACCTCATCTTGAAAGAAAGAATATGGGAACACCAGTCCTAGCATTTTTTTTTTTTTTTGTATAAAAAGGCGTAATCATTCAGAAGTCCTTGGTGTTCTTACAATTGAAGAGCAAAAAAATCAGTTTTCTCCCTTCAGAAGAGGAAATTCTGATATTTCTTCCCATCGCAAAACATCAAACGTGGAGTGACGGAATTAAAGAAAAGTGACTGAAATGTGATGGGCATGGGTTAAAGTGATTATGACTCTGATTTGCTACACCGCTTACAAATCTGCATTGAATATGTTTCAAACAAACATGCAAAGCTCCTGTCAACAGCACGTCCACACTTCCAGCTTGTACGCAGGCAATTTGTGCGTAGCCTGAAAAGACGCTCTTAAAAGCGAGGAAAAAAAAAAAAAGCACAGTTTCACCCGATAGCACAAATGTTGTTCTGAGCTCAGAGGCAGCAGAAAGTAACGAGAGAACATTAGTTTAATCGGTGACAATTAGTTTGGTCATATGTTATGCCAGGAATAGCAGAACAAGTATCCTACTGGGGCTGTTTGTGATTATTCTAACACAACTGAGCAGAGCTGGTGGCATCGGGAAGCGGACAAGCATGTGCAAAATATCTGTTAAAGGATTACGGTTAAAGTGTATTTACCTTGTGATTGATAAACTGTACCCTAGCTGGTGTATTACAAAACATTTTGGATGTGATAATAACGGTCCAAAAATATACTGTTTGCAGACCCAAACACTAAAATCTCATAAGCTTTAACATGTTTATGTAATTTCAAATGGAATTTTCAATAATTTTGAAGTTGCTTCTTTGATTAAAAGAGAAATCTAAAACGTGTAGCGCTGTCAAACCATGAACTTAATGATTAAAGTGCAAAAAAAAAAAAAAACTCTAATATAATGCAATAAAGATGAAAAGGTGAATTTTTTTTATATTTTTTCCCTTTTTCATTTTTCAATTTTTCATCTTTATTGCATTATATTAGATGTTTTTTTGCACTTTAATCATTAAAGCGGAGGTTCCGCGGGCCATCATTTTTTTTTTTTAAGTCCATTCAATGTGGTTTCATATAACAATTTATTACTCACTCGTCTGGCGATTTAAATCATCCCCCGTCTGTTTTTGTTTCAAAGAAACACTTATAAAAACTGATCCTGGGATTTGCCATTTTGCTTGTGGGCATCGTGAAGTCCACAAGCACGGACTTCCGGGTAGCGGTGGAAGGTGTTCCTCTTTTTCTCCTGGGAAGCATGACACTTTGCTCCCAGGAGACATTGCAGAGACCTCCCAGCATTCATAGCGCCGCCGGGGAAAGCAAAGGACATGCCTACTCCCGCGGGAGGAAAACCCGGAAGTAGGATTACAGACAGCTGATTCACTCTAATTAGAGCCGCAGACAAAAAAAGGTTAGGCTTATGTGTATGTTAATGTTAAAAGTATGTGGATAAAGTAATGTTGAAAATGTGGGTGAACCTCCGCTTTAAGGTCATGGTTTGACAGCGCTACACGTTTTTGATTTACATTTTTGTTATGAAGTGTACATTGTTGTGAGGGTTGCTGTCGGTCATGGATTATCCGTGTCACTTACATAATTTAATTTACTCTATATGCACTTAGCGCAATATCGCTTATTTACTACTTTGGTAAAAAAACTGTTCATTTGCATTCAAAGTCCCACTTTGCAGTGAATAAAGTGCTTGTGCATAAATTAATAAAGGTGCTCCAATTCAGTGTACAGACGGAGGTGCCCCACATGGATGTACACACTCACCCTTATATGTTGACCCCCTATCTCTAGGATGGTCACCTGCACTTTGTGGGGTTTAATACTCCTGGATGATATCTTGCAAATCAGCTAAGATCAGGATGGTCATCCAAGGATGGGGAGAGAAAATAACAGAGTGTAAAACCATGTTTCATTAAAAAGTTGTTGCAATACAAATGAGATGCACTCACATGTTTTGGTGCCTAATGCTGGCACCCGGTTTAGTCAGCATGTGTAATGGTGGGGTATTCCGGCCAATCTCTGTATATACGCCGCTATCGCGGTGTGGCTCGGTCCCCTGTAGTATTTCTGGGCGGATGTATGGTCGCGATGACGCGATTAAGCCTAAACACAGTTCAGCCAATGAGAGAGACCGTCAACAGGAAGCTTCCTTTATATTGGCTTTTAAAATTTACAAATGCAGCAATTTAGAATATGGATGGAAGTTTTAGTACTAGGAAACACTTTTTGAAAGATAAAAAGTGCATTTTATGTACAGTTTTATAGATCAGACCAAAATGAGGGACAGATGAGGGGGAAAGAGGGACAGAGGGACATTGCTCCAAAATCAGGGACAGTCCCTCGAAATCAGGGAAAGTTGGGAGCTATGCACTAGGGATGCAGAGCCGGTGAAAGGATCCCTGTCCACACAGACAAAGGCACACGCCGAGGCCCCCCACCCCCATACGACACACACTCGACCTGCGCAGTGTTTTAACCTCCACCATCGGCCACCCCCTGTAACAATCGAGCCAGTAGCTAGAGGGGTATGCATGCCATGGCTGCGATGCTATGCTTCTCAGCCATGGCACAAATGACACCCCCTTTAAACAAGACCCATTCAAGTGAATAGCACTGCTCAGCAGAGTTATAGGAGGTGGTGAGGAGGCAATATGCTTCCTCACTGCCTGCTCTCTGAAGAGCGATCCAAATGCTGCCCATTCCTCAGAGAGCAAAGCACTAGAGTTGAGCGGACACCTGGATGTTCGGGTTCGACGGGTTCGGCCGAACTTCGGAAAAAAGTTCGGGTTCGGGACCGAACTTTAACCTGAACCTGAACCCGAACCCGAACCCCATTGAAGTCAATGGGGACCCGGACTTCTGAGGACTAAAAAGGCTCTAAAAAAAGTAATGGAAAGGCTAGAGGGCTGCAAATGGCAGCAAAATGTTGTTAAGAGCATGGCAAGTGCTCTGCAAACAAATGTGGATAGGGAAATAACTTAAAATACCATAAAAAAAAATAAAAAATATGCTGGAGGCCCCCTTTTCAGCAGAAGAGGTACGGGAAGTCATTAGGAACCTCAGAAACTCAACGGCACGATGCCACACATATGGTGGGAATGCCCCAGAATACGCCCTTTCTGGAATAAATTATTCAATTTAATGGATAAGCTAGTGGGAAAAAAAATACTTTGAAATAAAAATGTAGTAGGGTGCTAAATTTAAGGGAAGTGTTTGAGTGGTAAATAGGCTCAAACACCCTAATTCTGTAGAATTCATGGACCATTTTGTCCTCGGGGGACAGTATTGGTGTGCAGTTCCCTGCGGTCTACAGGTGGCGCTGCCATGGTAGGCTAGGGTTGAACCGCGATACAGTGCTGTGCCTTTTGTGTCCCCTCTTGGCAGTAGTACAGCGGGGCGGTGAACCTGCTGTGCATGCCGGGAGAATATATAAAAGAGGCAGACCTTTGACCTGGGGGCTGATGTCCAGTGGGGTCCGCGCCCAGGTGCCTTCGGCCTGGGTGCATGTGTTCCTGTTCCATCTCGGGCACCTTTAGCCTGGGGTGAGGTACTATCCTGGAGTTCCTGCTGCCCTGGGTATGGAGGCCTAGGGGCGGGAGTAAAGCCTGGAGTCTAGAGCCTTCGTCTGGAGTCCGCTAAGGGTCGAGGAGTCTTAGGGTGCCGCCTCGTGTAGGGGACCCTGTTCCAGGGAAGGGAGGATCATTCTGATGGACCAATGCGGGAGTCACGGTGAAGGAAGGGTCTGTTGACTCCCTGGAGAGATGTCTTCCCCTTGATATGGGCTAGGTACGTAGAAGGAGAAGCTCAAGGTCATCTTGAGTGTATCAGAGGCCTTATTCATCCGGCCGTGGCAGGGGCCTTATACACCCTGGTCTGTGGCAGAGACCAAAGTTCTCCAGGTCCGTGGCAGGGGCCTTGTACACCCGGTCTGTGGCAGAGACCAACCTCAAGGTCTGTGGCAGAGACCGTGCACCTAAAACTGTTTGAGAAACCTAAGCAGTGAAGTGAATGTGCTACGTTTGTGCCTGGACCTCCTCCACACCTTAAGCTGTCCTGTTTCTTTGCTCTAACCTTTTCTATCCGTGTAGAGTTTATTTTGCCATGAGAGAATAAGATTTGTAGTTTCAGCTGGTGTGGACATTGACTTTACTGGGAATTAAAGGACTTGCCTCTACCTACAGTAGAGGTGAGAATCATCCTCTGGAGGAGTTTTGACTCCGGCTGTGGACACGGCCCGTCAAGTACACCGCTCAACCTCTTTATATAGGAGGGTACGGGCTGGTAGTGCAGTGTGCCTTTCTCCCTCCTGCGAGGAGCCAACAACATAAAGGCAGGTAAGGGGGAAAGGATCTGTGCGCTACAAAAAAATAAAATACAAATTATAATCTTGACCTAGGACGACGAGGTCCATATGGAGTAGGAGGTTGAAGTGGCGGTGGATGTGGCTGTGTAGGTGGAAGCGGCGGTGGAGGAGGACGAGGTAGCCAACACTGGTTCAAAAATACAACAATGGCTGGGTAAGGCCGGTGATGTGTCGAATGTTGTTTTTTTTAGCATAGCACAGTAGAAGACAAATATATAGAAATGGTTTATTTCACACGCCTCCAGATATGTATTTCACACTGCAAAATATTTTTTGTGGCCCTAAATGGCGCTTTTTGGAAGACCACAACACACCCACAGTACGTAACCGCTGAATCGCACAGCTACAGAACTGCAGAAAATGCTATTCAAAAAAAATTTAGTTTTTTTTAGTATAGCACAGTAGAAGAAAACTATAAACGGGTCTTTTTTTGCACGAGCAAAATAAAATGGAATTTTTTTTTTGCCCAATGGGTCTTTTGGAAAAGAGCACAGTAAAGTGCCTTTTTTTTTGTCCTAAATGGATCTTTTTCCAAGAGCAGAATACACCCACAGTATGGAAACGGTGTATCTCTCAACGTAATATATGCAGTGCTGGTGCACTGAGCTTGCAGATAAAAGGTAGATTTTCTCTGACACTGGGCTCGTAGCAGTGTAAAAAGACTGCACTGCAACACAAAAAGGTAAACCTATGCAGATCGCTGAGTTATATCTCTGAATCTGGACTCCTATTCCTATATAATATATCTCTCTCCCTAAAAGCAAAAAACAGGAACCTGGCCCTACACTACACTGTCTCTCTATCTTTTCCCTCAGATTCCAGAATCAGGACTAACTCATGTATTTTTCTATCTCTCCCTAAAAGCAGCAGCAGCAGACTAGATCCTCTCCCTATCTATTCTGAAGCAGAGTGACGTGTGTGCTGTGTGCCTCTAGTTTATATAGAAGCTGGGTCACATGTTGCACTGACCAATCACAGCCATGCCATTAGTAGGCATGGCTATGATGGCTTCTAAGGGCACACCAGCTAATCAAAAGGTGATTGGCTGGCCCCTGAAGCATTTCTAACTGCGTAATTAGATTCCCGAACCCGAACTCGAACCCGGACTTTTGCGCAAAGTCCGGGTTCGGGTTCGGGAAAAAGCTAAAGTTCGGTACGGACCCGAACTTTACAGTTCAGGTTCGCTCAACACTACAAAGCACGCATTAACGAGCCCTTTTATTTATTATTATTATTTTTCTATTTTTTAGAACTGAATCTTTTATTTATATAACCTCTTCAGCTCCGGAAGGTTTACCTCCCTTCCTGACCAGGCCATTTCATTTTTGTGCCAAGCTGTACCCCAAAAAAATTGATGTAATTTTTTTTCCCACAAATATGGCTTTCTTTTGGTGGTATTTGAGCACCTCTGCGTTTTTGTTTTTTTTTGCGCTGTAAACAAAAAAACAATATTTGTTACTTTCTGCTATAAAACACATCCAATAAAAAAAAAATCGAATTTCTTCATCAATTTAGGCCAATATGTATACTGCTACATGTTTTTGGTAAAAAAAAAAATTCCAATAAGCATACATTGATTGGTATGTGCAAAAGTTATAGCGTCTACAAACTGTGGGATGTATTTATTTTTAATTTTTTTATTTTTTTTACTAGTAATGGCGGTGATCAGCAATTTTTAGTGGGACTGTACATTGCAATCTGTCACCAGCCTTGTCCACAGGACACAGCTCATGTCTGATCAGAGTACTGACTCACTGCCGATACTACGTGACCGCCGTGAACAATCACAGCGGCTCACATGACAGTTGTACACAATGGATGGCTTCCTTTCATGCCATTCATTATGTACAATTGTGCTGTTAGCTGTGATTGGTCAATTTGATCACATGGTACAGACAGGGCCAATCACAGCTAATCATAACAAAACAAACTGAATGATTCAGTTTCATTCAGTAAAATGCTTGCTTATAGCAATGTAATTCACTGCTATAAGCAATCATAATGTGTAAAAGAAAAAAAAATCCTGATCACTTCTCCTTACATATGGTAACATTATATTGCTCTGATCACAGTGTGTTAAAAAAAAATCTTAAAAAAATGTAATAAAATGTAATATTATAAAATAAAAAATAAAAACTTTTTTTTTGGTACTGACACCAGGCAGTATTTGATCACTGCCACACCAGTTATATGATGATGCTGTACTGCACTGGTGACAGTATTGTGAGGGGGTTAGCTCGGCAGCGGGTGTGTGTGACCCCCGGGATGGGCTCCCCACACAAAAACAGGCCCAGCAAACGGAGGTTGTGGTTTTCAAAATCAAAAAAAGGTGCGGTTTATTTTCTATTTACAGTGACAAAACACAGCAAAGCCAAAAGAAACATAAACAAAATAAATCCTGGTCAACTTGACCTCTGACTAAACATACAGGTTTCCTAACTAACAACTGGGATCAGCCTAGTGCTGTCCTAGTCCCTAAGTCCCTGGTTTTAAATGTCCAAGCAAATAGCCACACAGGCTTTGTCTCACCGCACAGGGGTTCACTCTCCCTAGACAGTCCACACAGGTCTGGTTCCAGGCATGAGCTAACCCCTAATGAAGCTGGGAGTTCTTATAGAGGCCTAAATGAGCTGACAAGCTTCAGCTGGTCTCATCAACTCCCTGTCTGCACGACGCCCCACACTCTCCCTAGAGGTATGAGTCATCCATGAGCCCACTAGCCTTAGCTGGGCTTATACAACTCTCCACCAAGTTGTATAAGTCGGCGTAAAGCCTGAATCTGGGCGAAATATATCTACCCCCCTGGATGCAACCAGGTGACTTTACCTTCCTGCTGTCACATACCCCCCCCTCTTGTTTTAACCTCGGGGTTGGAACACCAGCAATCAGGCATTCATGTACTCGAGACAAAGCATCCACATTCCCCATTTGAACGCCAGGGCGATGCTTTACTGTGAAGTTGAATTCCTGGAGGGCCAGGAACCACCTATTCACTCTTCTATTTGTTTCCTTGTTTTGAGCCATCCACTTTAACGGAGCGTGATCCGTAACCATGTCAAAGTGCCTACCTAGCAGGTAGTACCGAAGGGAATCTAGAGCCCACTTCACCGCTAAACACTCCTTTTCAACGGTGGCGTAATTTACCTCATGGGACTTCAACTTCTTGCTGAGGTAAATGACTGTGTGCTCTTCCCCGTTCCAGACCTGGGACAATACTGCTCCTAACCCCACATCTGACGCATCACTTTGTACGACAAAGTCTTTAGAGAAGTCGGGTGAGTACAACACTGGCTGGCTACATAAGGCTTGTTTCAAGAATTGGAATGCTGCCTCAGCCTCGGGGGTCCATTTAATCATGACCGACCCTTTCCCCTTCGTTAGGTTGGTTAGGGGCACAGCCTTAGAAGCAAAGTGGGGAATGAATCGCCGATAATACCCAGCGATTCCCAGAAAGGCTCGTACCTGCTTCTTGCTGTTGGGACGTGGCCAACTCTGGATGGCCTCGACTTTGTTGAGTTGGGGTTTTATTACTCCCCTCCCAATGGTGTACCCAAGATATTTGGCCTCCTCCTGCCCAATGGTACACTTCTTGGGGTTAGCCGTAAACCCCGCTTCCCGAACAGAGTCCAGGACTGCTTGCACTTTTGGCAGATGTGTGGCCCAATCTGTGCTATGGATAATTACGTCATCCAGGTAAGCCGCAGCATACTTCCGATGGGGCCTCAGCATCTGGTCCATTTTCCGCTGGAATGTGGCCGGCGCATTCTGTAACCCGAACGGCATTCTCTTATATTGGAACGCCCCGTCTGGGGTTACAAATGCGGTTTTCTCTTTGGCCAATTTGGCCAGGGGGATTTGCCAATACCCTTTTGTGAGGTCAAGAGTCGTCATGTATCGGGCTGTTCCCAGCCGGTCGATCAACTCATCTATACGTGGCATGGGGTAGGTGTCAAATTTTGTAACTTTGTTCAACTGACGAAAATCGTTACAAAATCGCCAGCTCCCATCCGGTTTAGGCACCAACACAATCGGACTAGACCAATCACTTTGGGACTCCTCTATCACCCCTAAGTTCAGCATTTTCTGTACTTCCTCCCGTATTGCCTCCCGTCGGGCCTCTGGGATCCGATAGGGTTTTAACTTCACCCTTTCACCGGGCGGGGTAATGATGTCATGCTCTACCCCAGATGTTTGTCCCGGCAGCTCAGAGAATACCTCCTTGTTGCGAAGCACAAACTCCTTAACCTCCTGTTGTTGGGGTTGTGACAAGGTGGCTGCTATTCCAACCTCAGGAATCACGCAACCAGTTTGAGCTGGTGACCAAGTGTCTGCGACTAGGGACTCTCTATCCCTCCAGGCTTTCAACAGATTAACGTGAAAGATCTGTTCGGGCTTTCGCCTTCCTGGTTGTCTGACCTTGTAATTCACTTCGCTCACTTTTTCCATTATCTCGTAGGGGCCTTGCCATTTGGCAAGGAATTTACTTTCAACCGTAGGGACAAGTACCAGTATCCTATCCCCCGGGGAAAAGGTACGGGTCTTGGCTCCACGGTTGTACACTCTCTGCTGTGCTAACTGCGCTTGGGCCAAATGTTCCTTCACGATGGGCATTACCTGTGCAATT
Organism: Rana muscosa; assembly: GCA_029206835.1. NCBI lineage: Eukaryota > Metazoa > Chordata > Amphibia > Anura > Ranidae > Rana > Rana muscosa. Next base: position 212,332,757 of record CM055124.1, on the reverse strand, counting down.
CGGTCTTGCATCAGGGCGACATGCTCAATCACACTCCTGTGGGGAGAACTCTCACTTTCCCAAGTTTCCTTGGCAATATCCAACAGCCCTCTTGGGTGTCTCCCATACAGTAACTCAAAGGGGGAGAATCCCGTAGAGGATTGGGGCACCTCCCTAATAGCAAACATCAGATAAGGAAGTAGACAGTCCCAATCCTTTCCATCTCTATCCACCACTTTCTTCAACATTTGTTTTAGGGTTTTTTGAATCTTTCAACCAGCCCATCGGTTTGGGGGTGATACACAGATGTACGTAATTGCGTCACTTTGAACAATTTACACAGCTCCTTCATAACCCGGGACATAAAGGGTGTACCTTGGTCCGTAAGCAGTTCTTTACAAACACCCACCCGGCTAAACACAAGAGATAGCTCTTTGGTAGTGATGAGCCGAACACCCCCGGGTTCGGTTCGCACCAGAACCCGCGAACGGACCGAAAGTTCGTACGAACATTAGAACCCTATTAAATACAATGGATGCGAACGTTCGAATTCTAAAGTGCTAATTATAACAACTATTATGCATGTTATTGTCCTAAAAAGGGTTTGAGAACCCGGGTTCTGCACCAGGGGACATGTATCAATGCAAAAAGAAGTTTTAAAAACGGTCGTTTTTCGGGAGCAGTCATTTTAATGATGCATAAAGTGAAAAAAAAAAAGTCAAATATTCCTTTAAATATCGTACCTGGGGGGTGTCTAAAGTATGCCTGTGAAGTGCCACGTGTTTCCCGTGTTTAGAACTGTCCCTGCACAAAATGACACTTCTAAAGGAAAAAAAAGCCATTTAAAACTTCTTGCGGCTTTAATGTAATGTCTGGTCCCGGTAATATGGATGAAAATCTTTAAGAAAAATGGCATAGCTACCCCATGACCCCCCCCCCCCTACCCCAGCCCATTACCAGCCCCTTTGGGTCTTGTATGGATATTAAGGGGAACCCCGCACATAAAATAAAAAAGGCCCTATATACTCTGAACAGCCGTATACAGGCGGTGCATACAAGACAGGGACTGTAGGTTTGTTCTTATGTAGAATGTGTTTGTAATTTTGAACAGGTACATTGTTGAAGTGTAGCTCCAGCCCAAAAATCTATTTTTAAACTTTTTGGGAAACATAGGTAAGGGTTATCACCCCTGTAACATTTGTTTTGCTGTCTGTGCCCCTGTTCAGAACATTTCACCTCACTTTCCGTCCCAATGACAACTGTTTTTGAAATGTGGTGTTTTTCTTGAAACAAGGATTGCTGATAAAGCATCAGTACAGAGGAGACACCTTTCTCCCATATTTATTCTTACAGGAGAGAATTTTCCTTCCTAGGGGTAGATTTCCTCTCACTTCCTGTTGTCTTCTTTCGTTTGCAAGTAGGAGTCGTTTGTAAGTTGGATGTTTGAAAGTAGGGACCTGCCGTATATACTCTGCAGAAATAGGCCCCTTAGTTGTTGGTGTTGGCACAACACTGTAAGCACTCACAGTTACTCTTGGTTGGTGCTGGAACGCCCTGCTGTCAACTATTATATCAGGAATTTTAATTACATATAATTGTTGAACAGTGGTAGTAAAAATTGGGGCTTTGATGGTGGTGCTGGTGCCACAACACTGTAAGCCCTGACAGTTACTCTTGGTGGGTGCAGCAATGGGCCCTGCTGTGAATTATTAGATCAAGAATTGTAATTGCATGCCCCTGTTGAACAGGGGCTGAAAAATTGGGCTTTTCGTGGTGGTGGTGGTGGTGGTGGTGTTGCCACAACACTGTAAGCCCTCAGAGTTACTCTTGGTGGGTGCAGGAATGGGCCCTGCTGTGAATTATTAGATCAAGAATTGTAATTACATGCCCCTTTTGAACAGTGGCTGAAAAATTGGGCCTTTCGTGGTGGTGGTGGTGGTGGCGTTGCCACAACACTGTAAGCCCTCAGACTTACTCTTGGTGGGTGCAGGAATGGGCCCTGCTGTGAATTATTACATCAAGAATTGTAATTGCATGCCCCTGTTGAACAGGGGCTGAAAAATTGGGCCTTAGGCACTGGTGGCACAACACTACAACCCCTCACAGTACTTGGAGCACAGCAATGAGCCCTGTTGCAAAGTATTGCTTCAAAAATTGTAATGACACGCCCCTGTTAAACAGGGGCTGAAAAATTGGGCCTTAGGCACTGGTGGCACAACACTACAACCCCTCACAGATACTGTACTTGGAGCACAGCAATGAGCCCTATGGCAAATTATTGCTAAAATAATTGTAAGTACACGCCCCTGTAAAACAGGGTCTGAAAAATTGGGCCTTAGCCACTGGTGGCGGCACCCATAAACAAAAATGATCTTCCAAGCTATCATCATCAATCGTATCATTGAGGACTCGGAGGAGGAGGATAGCCAGTCAACATAACAGCACAGGCACTCAGCATCAGCATCAGTCTTGAAGGGACGTGACATGTTAAAATCAATTAGTCTGTTATATCAGCATCAGGTGTGTGGTAGCTGGTGGTGATCCAAGACTGGTTCATCTTGATGAAAGTCAGTCGATCAACCGAGTCGGTGGACAGGCGCACCCTGTGATCCGTGACAAATCCTCCAGCAGCACTGAATGTGCGTTCCGAAAGAACGCTGGATGCAGGACAGGCCAGTAGCTCAATTGCATACTGTGCAAGCTCTGGCCAGTGATCCATCCTCAAGACCCAGTAAGCCAGAGGATTTTCGGTGGGGAAGGTGTCCAAGTCTGACCTTGCCCCTAGATATTCCTGCACCATGTTTATCAGACGCTGGCGATGGTTGCTGGAACCAATCATACTTTGGGGCTGCGGACTAAAGAATTGTCTGAACGCATCGGTCAGACGGCCACCTTCCCCACCGCTCCTTCTTTGACTGGCCGAAGCCTCAGCAACTCGTTGTCCTGGACCAGGAGTTTGTAACCTCCCAGTCTCTGGGAACGCGTTGCACAGACCTTTCTGCAAGGCCTCCCGGAGTTGTCTCATCCTCTGCTCCCTCTGCGACGGTAACATAAGGTCCGCAACCTTACCCTTGTACCGTGGATCAAGGAGAGTGGCCAGCCAGTAATGGTCCCTCTCCTTGATCCGAAGAATACGAGGATCCTTCCGCAGACTTTGCAGGATCAGGGAGGCCATGCAGCGTAGGTTTGCTGAGGCATTCGCTCCGGAGTCCTCTGGGTCACTAAGGACGACATGATCCGCAGTCACCTCCTCCCAGCCACGTACAAGTCCACTGGTTTCTTGGGACTGTAAATCATCCCTAAAAGACTGCTGCTGATGATGCTGAGTGCCAGCCTCCACCTCCATGCTGACACAATCCTCCTCCTCCTCCTCCTCCTCCTCCTCTTCCTCTTCCTGTGCGATGGGTGGGACAGAAGGAACACTGTCTGGGTAAAGGGGGCCTTGAGAGGCAAGGAAGTCCTCCTCTTCCTGCCTCTGTTCTGCCTCAAGTGCCCTGTCCATTATTCCACGCAGCGTGTGCTCCAACAGGTGGACAAGAGGTACAGTGTCACTGATGCATGCACTGTCACTGCTCACCATCCTCGTGGCCTCCTCAAATGGTGCCAGGACAGTGCATGCATCCCTGATCATGCCCCACTGGCGTGGAGAAAAAAAACCAAGCTCCCCTGACCCTGTCCTGGTGCCGTAGTCGCACAGGTACTCATTAAAGGCCCTCTGCTGCGTGTGCAGCTGCTGCAGCATGGCCAACGTTGAGTTCCACCTGGTGGGCATGTCACATATAAGGCGGTTCTTGGGCAGGTTCAACTCCTTTTGCAGCTCAGCCAGGCGAGCACTGGCATTATAAGATCTGCGGAAATGCACACAGACTTTCCTGGCCTGCCTCAGGACATCCTGTAAGCCCGGGTACCTGCCCAAGAACCGCTGCACCACCAGGTTAAGGACGTGAGCCACACAGGGCACATGGGTCAGTTGTCCCTGTCGGAGGGCGGAGAGGAGGTTGGTGCCATTGTCGCAAACCACCATTCCTGGCTTAAGCTGGCGTGGCGTCAACCACCTCTCGGCCTGGCCCTGCAGAGCAGACAGGACCTCTGCCCCAGTGTGGCTTCTGTCCCCCAAACACACCAGCGCAAGCACGGCATGGCATCTTTTTGCCTGCGTACTTGCGTAGCCCCGTGAACGGCTACGGAGCACCGCTGGTTCATAGGACAAACCACAGGAAGAGGCCATGGAGGAAGAAGAAGAGGAGGGGGTGGAGGAGAGAGGTGTGTCACAACCAGTAGTAGCATTTTGGAGGCGTGGCGGTGGGACAACCTCCAACACTACTGCACCTTGTCCTGCATCCTTCCCAGCTGCCAAAAGAGTGACCCAATGGGCCGTGAAAGAAAGGTAACGTCCCTGTCCATGCCTGCTGGACCATGAGTCAGCGGTAATATGCACCTTACCGCTGACCGCCCTGTCCAGCGAGGCCAAGACATTGCCTTCCACATGTCGGTAGAGAGCCGGAATAGCCTTCCGTGAGAAAAAGTGGCGTTTGGGAACCTGCCACTGAGGAACCGCACATTGCACAAACTCACGGAAGGGGGCCGAGTCTACCAACTGAAAAGGCAGCAGTTGAAGCGCTAGCAATTTAGCCAAGCTAGCATTCAACCGCTGGGCATGTGGATGGCTGGGAGTGAACTTCTTTCGACGGTCCAGCAGCTGGGGCAGGGAAATTTGCCTGCTAGAATCGGACGTCGGTGTACTGCTAGCAGAGTGGCCGCAAGTACTTGGCTGTGACACACCTAATTCTACACCTTCATTCCTCTCAGTGCATGTTTCAGAGAGGACTGAAGTTATAGTGGGGTTGGAGATCCCAGCTGATGCGGTGCAAGGAGAGGTCCGCTTTGTTCTTTGGTGTGGGTCTTTGAGGTAGGCTTGCCAACGAGCTGCATGGCAGGTCAACATATGTCTGGTCAGGCATGTGGTACCCAAGCGGCTGATGTTTTGGCCACGCGATATACGCTTGAGACATATGTTGCAAACAGCAGCTGTGCGATCTGATGCACTAGCCTCAAAAAAGGCCCACACCAAGGAACTTTTTGAATGACGGGCAGAGGCAGCGCCCTGCACAGGCGGTGCTCTGCGGTGTGATTCCGTCGGTGTACTGCCCTTACGCTGGCCACCAAAGGGCATCCTGTCTCGTTGGAGATGTGCCTCCTCCTCATCCTCCTCCTCCTCCTCTCTCCTATTAGGCACCCACGTGGAGTCAGTGACCTCATCATCCCCTCCCTCCTCATCACTGGAGCCAATCTGGCAGTATGCTGCAGCTGCTGGAACATGACTGCCAGATTGGTGTCCTTCTTGAGCATCCCCTCTGTCTGCTCTCACCCTACTGCCTTCCTGTAGCTGGGTTTCATCATCAGACCCTTCGAAACGCTGGGCATCCTCCTGGAGCATGTACCCAACACTGTGCTCAAACAGTTCGGGGGACTCCTCAGGAGGAGGACATGGTGGGTCTAGGGAAGGAGTGACTGATGATGAGTCTGACATTGATACCAGGGAAGAGGACGCTTTGGCAGCTGCTTTGCCAGTACCCTGAGCCTGGGTGAGAGAGGATGAGGAGGAGGAGGAGGGCTTGGTCATCCACTCTACCAAGTCTTCGGCATGATGTGGCTCAACATGTCCAGCTGCGGAAAAGAAGGACAAGCGTGTCCCATGGCCATGTGCTGATGACAATGCACCGCGTCCACGACCAGCACTGTTGCCCCCAGACACAGAGCCTGCTTGCCCTCTTTTATTGCCTCCTGACTGTCTGCCTCTCCTTGTTTGCCTTCCAGACATTCTAATAGATGGCCTGCAGGGAGATGGGAAAAAAGCAATAAGGGCTACCTTCAGGTGTCCTTCTCTGTCCCTTGAAACAAGGACTTGCACAGTGAAAGAAACTGACACTCTCCCTACCTACAGTTTTCTGTCCCTAGAAAAAATGTTTTTTTTTAAGCACAATATAGCACAAGGAGAATTCACTCACTGTCCTTCCAGGTCCCTGGAAACAAGGACTTGCACAGTGAAAGAAACTGACACTCTCCCTACCTACAGTTTTCTGTCCCTAGAAAAAATGTTTTTTTTAAGCACAATATAGCACAAGGAGAATTCACTCACTGTCCTTCCAGGTCCCTAGAAACAAGGACTTGCACAGTGAAAGAAACTGACACTCTCCCTACCTACAGTTTTCTGTCCCTAGAAAAAATGTTTTTTTTAAGCACAATATAGCACAAGGAGAATTCACTCACTGTCCTTCCAGGTCCCTGGAAACAAGGACTTGCACAGTGAAAGAAACTGACACTCTCCCTACCTACAGTTTTCTGTCCCTAGAAAAAATGTTTTTTTTAAGCACAATATCCTCCCTAGCGGTAATCCCGAGCGTGACTCGGGGTTGTTTTTTTATGCTAGGATCGGTAACCCCGAGTCACGCTCGGGGTAGACATTGCAGAGCTCGCAGCGGAGTTTCCCTACCTTCTCCTGGCGATCCAGCGATGATGTCTGCTGTGATCGCCAGCGAGATCTCCGGCGAGTGTCGGCACTTTCGACCCCATCTGACTTCCTAGTTCCGTTCCCTGCGAGCCGCAGCGGCGCATGGGAGCGGAACTGGGCGGCAAATTCAAAAAGGTAAACACATAGTATACATACAGTATACTGTAATCTTACTGATTACAGTACTGTATGTAATAATTACACACCCCCTTTGTCCCTAGTGGTCTGCCCAGTGTCCTGCATGCACTTTTATATAATAAAAATCGTTCTTTCTGCCTGTAAACTGGGGATTGTCCATAGCAACCAAAAAGTGTCCCTTTATGTCAAAAGTGGTTTTAGACCAGCTAGAAAGCAGCGATAATAAATTAGAATCACTCGCAGAATTGAGCGATAGCGATTTGTGGGGAAATTCGTCATCAAACACTAAATCTAATGACAGCGACAATTCTGCAACTGAGCAAATTTCAGTGTTTTTGATTTGATTACATTATTGAATAATTTTTATTATAATTAGATTACTATTTTTATAATTATTTATAGTTATTTATTATATTATAATTTATAATTTTGTGTTTTATATTTATCATACCCGGGATGTTTACTAGACTCTGGTTTGCTTAGGTTTAAGGAAGTAATTACTAAGAATCGCAGGCCTATAATACATAACACCAAATTTTCATGCAAAATAATTGTACCGCTTTTGGTACATAATTCCAGAAAGAATCATACCGCCAGGGAGGTTAAAGCACAAGGAGAATTCACTCACTGTCCTTCCAGGTCCCTGGAAACAAGGACTTGCACAGTGAAAGAAACTGACACTCTCCCTACCTACAGTTTTCTGTCCCTAGAAAAAATGTTTTTTTTAAGCACAATATAGCACAAGGAGAATTCACTCACTGTCCTTCCAGGTCCCTGGAAACAAGGACTTGCACAGTGAAAGAAACTGACACTCTCCCTACCTACAGTTTTCTGTCCCTAGAAAAAATGTTTTTTTTAAGCACAATATAGCACAAGGAGAATTCACTCACTGTCCTTCCAGGTCCCTGGAAACAAGGACTTGCACAGTGAAAGAAACTGACACTCTCCCTACCTACAGTTTTCTGTCCCTAGAAAAAATGTTTTTTTTAAGCACAATATAGCACAAGGAGAATTCACTCACTGTCCTTCCAGGTCCCTAGAAACAAGGACTTGCACAGTGAAAGAAACTGACACTCTCCCTACCTACAGTTTTCTGTCCCTAGAAAAAATGTTTTTTTAAGCACAATATAGCACAAGGAGAATTCACTCACTGTCCTTCCAGGTCCCTGGAAACAAGGACTTGCACAGTGAAAGAAACTGACACTCTCCCTACCTACAGTTTTCTGTCCCTAGAAAAAATGTTTTTTTTAAGCACAATATAGCACAAGGAGAATTCACTCACTGTCCTTCCAGGTCCCTGGAAACAAGGACTTGCACAGTGAAAGAAACTGACACTCTCCCTACCTACAGTTTTCTGTCCCTAGAAAAAATGTTTTTTTTAAGCACAATATAGCACAAGGAGAATTCACTCACTGTCCTTCCAGGTCCCTGGAAACAAGGACTTGCACAGTGAAAGAAACTGACACTCTCCCTACCTACAGTTTTCTGTCCCTAGAAATTTTTTTTTTTTAAGCACAATATAGCACAAGGAGAATTCACTCACTGTCCTTCCAGGTCCCTAGAAACAAGGACTTGCACAGTGAAAGAAACTGACACTCTCCCTACCTACAGTTTTCTGTCCCTAGAAAAAATGTTTTTTTTAAGCACAATATAGCACAAGGAGAATTCACTCACTGTCCTTCCAGGTCCCTGGAAACAAGGACTTGCACAGTGAAAGAAACTGACACTCTCCCTACCTACAGTTTTCTGTCCCTAGAAAAAATGTTTTTTTTAAGCACAATATCCTCCCTAGCGGTAATCCCGAGCGTGACTCGGGGTTGTTTTTTTATGCTAGGATCGGTAACCCCGAGTCACGCTCGGGGTAGACATTGCAGAGCTCGCAGCGGAGTTTCCCTACCTTCTCCTGGCGATCCAGCGATGATGTCCTCTGCTGTGATCGCCAGCGAGATCTCCGGCGAGTGTCGGCACTTTCGACCCCATCTGACTTCCTAGTTCCGTTCCCTGCGAGCCGCAGCGGCGCATGGAAGCGGAACTGGGCGGCAAATTCAAAAAGGTAAACACATAGTATACATACAGTATACTGTAATCTTACTGATTACAGTACTGTATGTAATAATTACACACCCCCTTTGTCCCTAGTGGTCTGCCCAGTGTCCTGCATGCACTTTTATATAATAAAAATCGTTCTTTCTGCCTGTAAACTGGGGATTGTCCATAGCAACCAAAAAGTGTCCCTTTATGTCAAAAGTGGTTTTAGACCAGCTAGAAAGCAGCGATAATAAATTAGAATCACTCGCAGAATTGAGCGATAGCGATTTGTGGGGAAATTCGTCATCAAACACTAAATCTAATGACAGCGACAATTCTGCAACTGAGCAAATTTCAGTGTTTTTGATTTGATTACATTATTGAATAATTTTTATTATAATTAGATTACTATTTTTTATAATTATTTATAGTTATTTATTATATTATAATTTATAATTTTGTGTTTTATATTTATCATACCCGGGATATTTACTAGACTCTGGTTTGCTTAGGTTTAAGTAAGTAATTACTAAGAATCGCAGGCCTATAATACATAACACCAAATTTTCATGCAAAATAATTGTACCGCTTTTGGTACATAATTCCAGAAAGAATCATACCGCCAGGGAGGTTAAAGCACAAGGAGAATTCACTCACTGTCCTTCCAGGTCCCTGGAAACAAGGACTTGCACAGTGAAAGAAACTGACACTCTCCCTACCTACAGTTTTCTGTCCCTAGAAAAAATGTTTTTTTTAAGCACAATATAGCACAAGGAGAATTCACTCACTGTCCTTCCAGGTCCCTGGAAACAAGGACTTGCACAGTGAAAGAAACTGACACTCTCCCTACCTACAGTTTTCTGTCCCTAGAAAAAATGTTTTTTTTAAGCACAATATAGCACAAGGAGAATTCACTCACTGTCCTTCCAGGTCCCTGGAAACAAGGACTTGCACAGTGAAAGAAACTGACACTCTCCCTACCTACAGTTTTCTGTCCCTAGAAAAAATGTTTTTTTTAAGCACAATATAGCACAAGGAGAATTCACTCACTGTCCTTCCAGGTCCCTAGAAACAAGGACTTGCACAGTGAAAGAAACTGACACTCTCCCTACCTACAGTTTTCTGTCCCTAGAAAAAATGTTTTTTTTAAGCACAATATAGCACAAGGAGAAATCACTCACTGTCCTTCCAGGTCCCTGGAAACAAGGACTTGCACAGTGAAAGAAACTGACACTCTCCCTACCTACAGTTTTCTGTCCCTAGAAAAAATGTTTTTTTTAAGCACAATATAGCACAAGGAGAATTCACTCACTGTCCTTCCAGGTCCCTGGAAACAAGGACTTGCACAGTGAAAGAAACTGACACTCTCCCTACCTACAGTTTTCTGTCCCTAGAAAAAATGTTTTTTTTAAGCACAATATAGCACAAGGAGAATTCACTCACTGTCCTTCCAGGTCCCTGGAAACAAGGACTTGCACAGTGAAAGAAACTGACACTCTCCCTACCTACAGTTTTCTGTCCCTAGAAAAAATGTTTTTTTTAAGCACAATATAGCACAAGGAGAATTCACTCACTGTCCTTCCAGGTCCCTAGAAACAAGGACTTGCACAGTGAAAGAAACTGACACTCTCCCTACCTACAGTTTTCTGTCCCTAGAAAAAATGTTTTTTTTAAGCACAATATAGCACAAGGAGAATTCACTCACTGTCCTTCCAGGTCCCTGGAAACAAGGACTTGCACAGTGAAAGAAACTGACACTCTCCCTACCTACAGTTTTCTGTCCCTAGAAATTTTTTTTTTTAAGCACAATATAGCACAAGGAGAATTCACTCACTGTCCTTCCAGGTCCCTGGAAACAAGGACTTGCACAGTGAAAGAAACTGACACTCTCCCTACCTACAGTTTTCTGTCCCTAGAAAAAATGTTTTTTTTAAGCACAATATAGCACAAGGAGAATTCACTCACTGTCCTTCCAGGTCCCTGGAAACAAGGACTTGCACAGTGAAAGAAACTGACACTCTCCCTACCTACAGTTTTCTGTCCCTAGAAAAAATGTTTTTTTTAAGCACAATATAGCACAAGGAGAATTCACTCACTGTCCTTCCAGGTCCCTAGAAACAAGGACTTGCACAGTGAAAGAAACTGACACTCTCCCTACCTACAGTTTTCTGTCCCTAGAAAAAATGTTTTTTTTAAGCACACTATAGCACAAGGAGAATTCACTCACTGTCCTTCCCAGTCCCTAGAAACAAGGACTTGCACAGTGAAAGAAACTGACACTCTCCCTACCTACAGTTTTCTGTCCCTAGAAAAAATGTTTTTTTTAAGCACAATATAGCACAAGGAGAATTCACTCACTGTCCTTCCAGGTCCCTGGAAACAAGGACTTGCACAGTGAAAGAAACTGACACTCTCCCTACCTACAGTTTTCTGTCCCTAGAAAAAAAATTTTTTTAAGCACAATATAGCACAAGGAGAATTCACTCACTGTCCTTCCAGGTCCCTAGAAACAAGGACTTGCACAGTGAAAGAAACTGACACTCTCCCTACCTACAGTTTTCTGTCCCTAGAAAAAATGTTTTTTTTAAGCACAATATAGCACAAGGAGAATTCACTCACTGTCCTTCCAGGTCCCTGGAAACAAGGACTTGCACAGTGAAAGAAACTGACACTCTCCCTACCTACAGTTTTCTGTCCCTAGAAAAAAAATTTTTTTAAGCACAATATAGCACAAGGAGAATTCACTCACTGTCCTTCCAGGTCCCTAGAAACAAGGACTTGCACAGTGAAAGAAATTGACACTCTCCCTACCTACAGTTTTCTGTCCCTAGAAAAAATGTTTTTTTAAGCACAATATAGCACAAGGAGAATTCACTCACTGTCCTTCCAGGTCCCTGGAAACAAGGACTTGCACAGTGAAAGAAACTGACACTCTCCCTACCTACAGTTTTCTGTCCCTAGAAAAAATGTTTTTTTTAAGCACAATATAGCACAAGGAGAATTCACTCACTGTCCTTCCAGGTCCCTGGAAACAAGGACTTGCACAGTGAAAGAAACTGACACTCTCCCTACCTACAGTTTTCTGTCCCTAGAAAAAATGTTTTTTTTAAGCACAATATAGCACAAGGAGAATTCACTCACTGTCCTTCCAGGTCCCTAGAAACAAGGACTTGCACAGTGAAAGAAACTGACACTCTCCCTACCTACAGTTTTCTGTCCCTAGAAAAAATGTTTTTTTTAAGCACACTATAGCACAAGGAGAATTCACTCACTGTCCTTCCCAGTCCCTAGAAACAAGGACTTGCACAGTGAAAGAAACTGACACTCTCCCTACCTACAGTTTTCTGTCCCTAGAAAAAATGTTTTTTTTAAGCACAATATAGCACAAGGAGAATTCACTCACTGTCCTTCCAGGTCCCTGGAAACAAGGACTTGCACAGTGAAAGAAACTGACACTCTCCCTACCTACAGTTTTCTGTCCCTAGAAAAAATGTTTTTTTTAAGCACAATATAGCACAAGGAGAATTCACTCACTGTCCTTCCAGGTCCCTAGAAACAAGGACTTGCACAGTGAAAGAAACTGACTCTCTCCCTACCTACAGTTTTCTGTCCCTAGAAAAAATGTTTTTTTAAGCACACTATAGCACAAGCACAAAACACACTGACACTCTCCCTACCTATCCTTCTCTTTCCCTAAACTAAAGGAATCCAGGTTAAGCAAGAAAGAAATAAAAGTCACTGTCCCTGCCTATGCTGCTCTATCCCTGCTCCGGAACACACTACACTAGGCCGCCGTGCTGGCGGCCTTTTATAGTGTGGGGCGTGTACTAAACACCCTCAGCAATAATTGGCCACAGGCATCCTGCCTGTGGCCAATCATTGCTCTCCTCGCTGCCGGCGCTGTGATTGGCCAAGCATGCGGGGTCACAGTGCATGCTTGGCCAATCACAGCGCCTGGATGACACTGCGATGGCGTAGTGCATTGTGGGCCGTTCGCGTCACTCGAATTTGGCGCGAACGGCCCAAATCGTTCGATCTTCGTCGAACAATCGAACAGCCGATGTTCGAGTCGTACATATGTTCGACTCGAACACGAAGCTCATCCCTACTCTTTGGCTATGGTTTTGGCCGAGGTATTTCGGAGAGGGATCGCTTCTGGATAACGGGTGGCATAGTCCATTATAACTAATATGTACTGGTGCCCCCTAGCGGACTTGATTATAGGACCTACCAAATCCATGGCGATCCTCTCAAACGGGACCTCAATGATGGGTAGAGGGACCAGCGGGCTACGGAAATGTGGCATCGGGGCCGACCTCTGACACACAGGGCAGGAGGAACAATAATTTTCTATGTCCTTCATCACCCCCGGCCAATAGAATCTCTGTAATACCCTCTCTCGGGTTTTCTCTGTCCCCAGATGACCTCCAAGAATGTGCCCATGGGCCAATTCCAACACCAACTTCCTGTAAGGTTTGGGCACCACAAGCTGCTCAATGGTTTCTTCTGCCCTTTTTGCCACCCGATACAGTAGGTCCTTCTCTACGCTGAAGTATGGGTAAGTGCAGGTATTATCTGGGTTCACTAACTCGCCATCTATTTTCACTACGTTTTCCCGTGCCTTTATTAGGGCGGGGTCTTTCAACTGTTCTGTGGCAAAGTTTTCCCTGTGAACCTCAAGATCAGAAAACTCCACAGACGGTAGGTTTTCGTCTGAGGAGGTGGGCTCCTCTCCAGTTTCTTGAGTCTCCCCTGCCAATACTGATAAGGGAAATTCCGGAGAGTCCTCACCACTCTCAGGGGAGTTCTGGCTATCACATTCCTGGTACATAGGGGCACCAGTGGGGGGCTCAGGATCATCCCACAGTTCCCAGAACTTCGGAAAATCCCTTCCCACAATGGCGTCATACGGTAACTGAGATACTAAGCCCACTGGATGAGAGAGGGTACCTTTGGGGGTCTCGAAACACACTGTAGTCACTGGATACTCTCGGGTGTCCCCATGCACACAAATAACAGCTACCTTGCTATTCCCAGAGACCTCTGTTTTAACTAACTCAGCCTTTATCAGGGTCACAAGGCTACCTGAATCCAGCAGTACCACAACATTTCTACCATTAACACACATTTTGCATAAATGTTTCTCAGTTCCTCGAATGGCAGTGCATGCGACTGTCGCACACAGCGACTGACGTCTGCCCGTCAGAAAGTCACACTGCATGGGTTCCTCCACAACCGGGCAATTGGCTGCAATATGTCCCGCTTGCCGGCAGCGGTAGCAAACGATCCTTCTTGCCGCCTCTTGAGCCGCTGATTTCCCAGGCTGTTCTCGCCAAGCTTGGGGTAGAGCTCCCACCCTCTCACTCTCTCCACCCTTACCCCTTGGAATCCTCTTATCCGCCCCTGGGGATGGTCTGGTCTTAGGGTGGAAAGTCCGAGTGTCTCTGGAAGAGGCCGTCAGGTTCTCTGTAGCCAAGTATTTCTCCACACGATCCACAAGACCATCGGCCGTCTCTGGGTCTCCATGGCTTACCCACTTTTGGATGGCAGTAGGAAGAGCTCTCAAAAACCGATCCATTACAACACGTTCCACAATCTTTGGTGCGGACAAAGTCTCTGGCTGTAGCCACTTTCTGCTCAGGTGAATGAGATCATACATTTGAGACCTGGGGGGTTTTCCAAGCTGGAAAGTCCAGTTATGCACACGCTGAGCCCGGACAGCCTGGGTGACACCCAGCCTTGCCAATATTTCAGCTTTTAGCATCACATAGTCTTTTGCTTGGTCAGGCTCTAGGTCATAGTAAGCCTTCTGCGATTCACCAGTTAACAGAGGAGCCACCAGTCCAGCCCACTGCTCCTCAGGCCACTTTTCTCTTTCAGCAGTCCTTTCAAATGTGGTCAAAAATACCTCTGGATCATCCTCTCCAGTCATTTTTGTCAATAAACGACTCACCCCAAAGGACGCGGTATTAGTGGGACGGCTTTCCTCACTGGTCTGCGGACGTTGCTGCATTACTGCTTCCATTTGTTGTAGTCTCTGCTCTTGCTTCTGTAACAGGTCTATGAAGCGGGCCTCAGATTGCTGCTGGGCTTGTTGCTGAGCTTCCAGACTCTGTTGGTGAGCTTGCTGCTGGGCTGCAAGGCTCTGTTGATGAGCTTGCTGCTGGGCTGCGAAGTTCTGTTGTTGAGCTGCAAGGCTCTGTTGATGAGCTGCAAGGCTCTTTTGCAAACCTGCATTTGTCTGCTGTTGATTGGCATTTGCTAGAGCCAGCTGCTTCAGTATCTCCTCCATGCTGGCTTAAAAAAACTGCCACTGGTTCTCCACCAACTGTGAGGGGGTTAGCTCGGCAGCGGGTGTGTGTGACCCCCGGGATGGGCTCCCCACACAAAAACAGGCCCAGCAAACGGAGGTTGTGGTTTTCAAAATCAAAAAAAGGTGCAGTTTATTTTCTATTTACAGTGACAAAACACAGCAAAGCCAAAAGAAACATAAACAAAATAAATCCTGGTCAACTTGACCTCTGACTAAACATACAGGTTTCCTAACTAACAACTGGGATCAGCCTAGTGCTGTCCTAGTCCCTAAGTCCCTGGTTTTAAATGTCCAAGCAAATAGCCACACAGGCTTTGTCTCACCGCACAGGGGTTCACTCTCCCTAGACAGTCCACACAGGTCTGGTTCCAGGCATGAGCTAACCCCTAATGAAGCTGGGAGTTCTTATAGAGGCCTAAATGAGCTGACAAGCTTCAGCTGGTCTCATCAACTCCCTGTCTGCACGACGCCCCACACTCTCCCTAGAGGTATGAGTCATCCATGAGCCCACTAGCCTTAGCTGGGCTTATACAACTCTCCACCTAGTTGTATAAGTCGGCGTAAAGCCTGAATCTGGGCGAAATATATCTACCCCCCTGGATGCAACCAGGTGACTTTACCTTCCTGCTGTCACAGTATGTAAGAAAAAAAATGTTGAAAACATTTTTATTTTTTTATTTCTTTATTTTCCACAAAATTATGCCAAAAATTTACATCTTCAAAAAACCTGCTATGGTTCTTACCTAATACCTTGGACTGTCTACTTTCCAAAAATTAGTCATTTGGGGGGCATTTCTACTGTCCTGGCATTTTAGGGCCTCAGGAAATTAGATAGGTCATCAGTACATCAGGATTGATACATTTTCAGATATGAGTTGAGTTGAGAGATATCTTAATATAGCGCGGTCTTACCCCGAAGGGTCCCGACGCGCATGCAGAGTTCCTGGGAAAAGAGGACCCAGGAACCAGAAGCAGCACAGAGCGGCAGAAAGGGTGGAAGAGAGAGGCTACGCAGGGAAGGCTTGCGTGAAAAGCCAAGTCTTCAGTAACCCGCGGAAGACCGGAATAGTAGGGGCCTCCTGGAGCTTGACAGGGAGGCTATTCCACAAAACGGCACCCTGGAGGGAGAAGGCCCGACCATGATATGTGGACTCTATAACTTTCCTAAATAATATACACTGATTTGGGTTATTTTCACCAAAGAAATGTAACAGAATACATTTTGGGCTAAATTTATGAAGAACTATGTGATTCGGACCTTTCCTCTACTCCTTGGATACCACGATCTTTTAGAAACCTCTCTCACAATACCTCGCCCCTTACCGTATCCTCTCTGGACATATGGGATGGACTCCATAAGAAAATCACATGGTCTTATGATTCTCCACTAGCCCCTCTCCTACACCATAACTACTTCATGCCAGGATCCTTAGACCCAGGCTTCCAATCCTGGTCACCCGGAGGTCCCCTCCTCCTGCACCATGTCCTAAACTCCAATACACTTAAACCTTTGTCTGAAATCTCAGGTTGTAGACCAACCACGTTTATGGACAATCGGAGATATAATCAACTGAACTGCTTCCTTCAAACTCTCCCCCAACCATTACGGGGAATCCAAGATCTCAACGGCATTGAATATGTGTTCCTTCATAAAGATCCCCCTCTCCACTGTGTTTCCCTATTCTACAAAGCGCTTATTGAAATGCAAAGCCCTACTTATCCGAAATATTTGTCCAGTTGGGAACGTGACCTGGGTGCTGATATTACAGACAAGAAAAAAGACAAAGTTCTCCAACATACACGTTTCCTCTCTGGCTTCTTCTATGGCTGAATCTAACTTCAAACTTCTCACTAGATGGCATCATACACCTGTTAAATTAAATTGCATGTTTCCTACTAACTCCCCGCTATGCTGGAGGAACTGTGGACAGGAGGCCACCCATGCCCACATCTGGTGGTTCTGCCCACTCATTCGCTCTTATTGGTCTGATGTAATAGACCTAATTAATCAGATTACCGATGTCAAGTTACCTTTGGACCCTTGGATAGTCCTCTTTCACGCTACCTCATTGTCTCATAGGTAGATATAAACGCTCACTTATTCCACACCTCCTTAATACAGCCAAGGCTATCATCCCAATTTTTTGGGGTCAATCTACGACTCCAACTGCTAAGTCCTGGCTACAAAAAGTCTCTGAAGTAAGTCTCATGGAAGAACTCACTCACATTGCAAGAGATACTACTAAACAATACACCTTAACCTGGGCCCCGTGGTCCTTTTTCCTTTCTACCCGATGTTATAAAGACATAATTTCTTCGTCCCCTTGAGTAACACTTGCTTTCTGTACCCTTGTTGTCTCATTTTTATTAATATTAATATTATTGGGCCTAACCCCCCTATAAGGTTTAGCCACGCTAACTGTACTAGCCACATATTCATTTGTGCTGCCATGTGTGCCAACTTCCTTCCTTTTCTCCATCCCCCCACCCCCTTCCTACTCTTCTCTTGTCTTTCTCTCTTCTCTTCTTTCCCCCCTTCTTCTATATTTTATTTGTAATGTTGCTGTTTATTTCAGTCAATATGGGTTACTCATAATGTTTTTACTTCAAACCCGAATGAATCTCTCCACATGTTAACCCACTGAACTATTTTCAATGTATCTCATTTTAATGTTATATCCATATAATTTTCTCAATAAAAACATATTAAACAAAAAAATAAAAAAATGTATGAAGAACAATGGTTTATCTGCAAAATTGTATAACAATTTTATAACCCTCCTCTGTGCTCCTGACAACAGAATAAGGGTTTTAACATGATTTTGCCCTTTTGATGGGGTGTTGGGAAAATAAGAGTGCAGATAAACAAGTAAAACCTATGTAGGAGGATGTGTTTCATCTCTGTGTATCATCTGAGGCTGTTCACTTCACTGGGTATATGAGAGGGTTTACATCCACT
Source organism: Rana muscosa (assembly GCA_029206835.1). Lineage (NCBI taxonomy): Eukaryota > Metazoa > Chordata > Amphibia > Anura > Ranidae > Rana > Rana muscosa. The sequence continues at coordinate 212,314,829 of CM055124.1, read as the reverse complement.
TTAACCACTTCAGCCTTGGAAGGTTTTAGCCCCTTAATGACCAGGCCAATTTTTGCAATACGGCACTGCGTCACTTTAACTGACAATTGCGCATGCGTGCAACGTTGTACCCAAACAAAATTGATGTCTTTTGTTTACCACAAATAGAGCTTTTTTTTGGTGGTATTTGCGCTATAAACAAAAAAAGACTGACAATTTTGAAAAAAAAAATTTTTTTTTACTTTCTGCTATAATACATATCCAAAAATATATATAATAAAACAAATGTATTCATCAGTTTAGGCCAACATGTATTCTGCTACATATTTTTGGTAAATAAAATTACAATAAGCGTATATTGATTGGTTTGCACAAAAGTTATAGCGTCTACAAAATAGGGGATAGATTTATGGACTTTTTTTTTTTTTTATGTTTTTACTGGTAATGGCGGGGATCTGCGATTTTTAGCAGGACTGCGACATTGCGGCTGACAAATCTGATCCGAAGTGACACTTTTTGGGGACCAGTGACATTATTACATTGATCAGTGCTATAAAAATGCACTGATCAATGTATAAATGACACTGGCAGGTAAGGGGTTAACACTAGGGGCAATCAAAGGGTTAACTGTGTTCCATGGGTGTGTTCTAACTGTGTGGGGGCTGGGCTGCCTGGGACAACAAAGAGATCACTGTTCCTGATCACTAGGAACAGCAGATCTCAGAGTTGTCCCCTGTCAGAACAGGAATCCGCCTTGTTTACATAGGCAGATTCCCGTTTTGCCTCTCCTTACCACGATTGCGGGTGGCCGGCGGCCGTTTAAGATGCACGGACCAATATACAGGTACGTCAGTTTGCGCAGGAGAACCGACCTGCCGCATTATATATACTGTGGCCTATTCGGCAAGTGATTAAGGAAGCACCCTACCCCTGTGCGCTATTATTAAAGCAATAACTGTATTCCAGTTATAACTATATGGCTTAATACACCAGCGGCCCAGAGGGAGCTGACATCCTATTAATGTCTTTCTCCTTTTTGCCAATGTTGCATTTGAATGGTTGCTTCTATTTGCACTTAACTTTTTATTCAGATAAACATTGCTATTTATTGTTAATATTATATTTAGAGTTTACTGTTCTATACTCTTTATTAGAATGTGTATGCTGATCTAATTCCAAGTGTTGGGTGAGCGGTTTGAGCCAAGAAAAAGTATGGCAGGAACATCGCCCGTTCAGCAAAAACCTGAATTTGCGGGGCTCCCCACAATGCACTGCATTCTAGGGCCCTAATTAGATAAAATCTTGCACCTGAAAGCTGGTCAGATGCAAGACTTCACCCAGTTATCACTGTCAGAGCCCTGATTGGACAAAATGATGATGACTTTCTCCAAACACGGCTCAGTGCTCATAGTCCCACCCCACACTATAAAAGGTTACTTCCCATAGAAAGATTTTGCATTGTGTTGGAGTGGAAATAGATAGAGCAGGGCTCAGTTTGCTACCAGAGAGTTACTGTGTTCACTTATTGTGACCCTGAGTGTATAGTGATAGTGTAGTGTTATGCCGCGTACACACGATCGGACATTCCGACAGGAAAACCGTGGATTTTTTTCCGGCGGATGTTCGCTCAAACTTGTCTTGCATACACACGGTCACACAAATGTTGTCGGAAATTCAGATCGCCAAGAACGCGGCGACGTACAACACTACAACGAGCCGAGAAAAATTAAGTTCAATGATTTCGAGCATGCATCGAATTGATTCCGAGCATGCGTAGGATTTTTGTGCGTCGGAATTGGCTACACATGATCGGAATTTCCGAGCAAAACTTTTGTTGTCGGAAAAATTGAGAACCAGTTCTCAAACATTTGTTGTCGGAAATTCCGACAGCAAATATCCGATGGAGCATACACATGGTCGGATTTTCCGACGACAAGCTCACATCGAACATTTGTTGTCGGAAATTCAGACTGTGTGTACGCGGCATAAGTATAGTGTGTGAGTCTAGTGTTAGTATAGTGTGTGAGTGTAGTGTCAGTGTAGTGTGTTAGTGTAGTGCAGTGTTTACCACAGCTTTACATAACATTTGAGTGTAGAGTGTTAGTGTAGTGTGTAAGTATAGTGTGTTAGCATAGCATAGTGTAGTTTAGTGTCAGTGTATTGTGTAGTAAAGTGTTTAACACAGCATTACATAACTTTTAGTGATGTATACCCCTTTTTTTTTTTTTTTTTACAGCAAGGCCAATTCTTGCTTTCATCAAAAGTACCTTTAGAAGGTTACGGGGTGATGGCACCTCCGACACCCAAAGCCCAATTTTTCTACACCTGTTACAAAAAATGCAAAAGAGACACCAGACTTTATTTAATTGTTAATCTTGGTCTGAGTGCACTAAAATTTGGCTTCTTCACATAAGGCTTGCATAAAGAGGTGCAGAAATGTGTTATTTCCATCCGAAGAGACACCAGAATTTATCCCAAAAAATCTCTAATCTTGTACCGAGTGCACTAAATTGTGGTCTCATCATACAGACTGGTTCCCCAAGCCATTGTTCACCAAAATAAAGAGAGCTTGCAGGGAAGATCGATTTACATGTCTTTGTTTCTTTATAAATGTCAGTTTTGCTGCAACAGGTTCTATACATTGTACAGATGTGCCACTTTACAGACTAAGGGGACCCCCCAGGCACTATATTTTAAGGGATTTTTCATTTTTATTGTTTCACTTTATCATTAAATCACTATATCATTAAAATAACTGCTTCTTTAAAAATTATCTTCTTTAAAAGTTTTTTTTTACCAGTGGTATATGTCCTCCAGGGCAGTACCCAGGCCCCCATACCATTTTTATGGCCAATAACTTGCATATAGGCCTTCAAAATTAGGATTTTTGATTCTTCAAGAATTTAATGGGGTTCTTTGTTTGGGTCCAAACATTTGCGATGTTCGAGAGTTTTTTGGCGCGAACCAGACCGGGGGGGGGGGGGTGTTCAGTCCATATCGACTAACTACTAACTGAAGTTCTTGTTGACCATAATATAATAAAGAAGTATTACTAAGCAAATGTGTCTACTTATTTGTTATCTCCTATTGCTAAAAATATGGGGTAGTGCTACATAAGTAAACCCTAACAATGCCCTTATTCTCTATTTTGGCCTGTTATATATTCCTTTAAAATTATTTTGTTATATCAGTTCAATAGATGCTAGAAATCTGGTGAATTTATATACTCAACAGTGTTATCCCAACTAGTGTGCAATAAACTATGTGTGAACTACAGAATGCCTCCCCACTATGTTATGAAGATGAGGGAAGGGAGAGGTGTTCTCTAGTCATAACGTGCTTATTGTCCTAGTTTGGCATTTGGTCTCCCCATAGGTATTTAGCAGGGTGTCACTTTAATGAGCACAAAGACTACAATACCCAGTATACAGGGGGACACCCACAGTGCATTGCCCGGCGCAAGGTCTGCTGGGGAAGGAGCAACACGCGGGTCTCTTTGTACACCGCCCTCCTAGCAAGTGGAGCCTACATTGGGGGCTGTTGCTTTGGACTAGGCCGGAGAGCCTGGGCCTAGGGGATCCGGAGAGCTTGCTGATTGTCACCGGAGAACCCAGAGTCGTCTCATCCATCAATCTCCCTCGGATGGTCGAGAGGATCGGAGACTACGGGTATCGTGAGACTGTGTGCTGGAGCACCAACTACAGAAATCGGTTGTACGGACTGGTCCGGTCGGGTGAGAGAGCACTTGCTCAGTATTCATTGACTATCTTTTAGGCCCAGTATCCTTTGGTCAGGGCCCACCGTTACCCGAGTATTACATTGCACCCCAGAGGAACAGTGTGTTGTGCAGCCGGAGTTAAGTTTTCTTATTGCATGTTGAGTAATTGACAATCTAATACCCTTTTGGATTACAAATAACCTACAAAGTGCACGACCATTGCTAGCGAAGATTCTTCTCAACAAATTAACTGTGTGTGAAATAGTCAGGCCTGACTGTTCAGCAGGGAGACATTCATTGGGCGCCATATTGGCCATGAGGGGGAAGCTCGCGAGCGTAGTTTACTAAGAGACATTCAGTGTGTATAAAACTGTTAGAACATAGTCCTTGTTATTTGCTTGACTTTTAATATAGGGCTCTGCATAGATAAATGTACCATTGTCTAACCTTATACCTTCTACTTAGTAAAAGTATTTGTGGTTAAGCAAACACGTTGTGTGGCGTAATGTTTATCCCAGCTGAAGCAGTCAGCTCAGGTAGTTTAATATTAACTGATAGTGTATGCTTTATTGCAGAGTGATGATTCCTATAGCCTAGTGGGTTTCACACGTCCATTTGTACTAGCTGTGCCAAGGGAGGTTAGAGCCAGTTCCTGGGGGTTGACAGCAGTGTGTTACAGGCCCAAACTTATTCCAGCAGCCCTCTTAACTGGGGGTATTTCTACACGTAAATAACAGTGAATGAGCGCTCTTACTGTAGAAAAAAAGTGTGTTACTGGCAGGCAGTACTGCCTAGCCGAGCGCAAAAGGAAGGATAATTTTTGCCGCATGTGTACAACCCTGTCAATTGCCTTTGCAGCTTAAATTGGTATTAAACCCAAAACCGAAATGTAACATTTTTGAGCTTACCAATTATTTAATGTAGTGGCTGTATAATTTGTCTTTTTCCCTCTGTTTCGACCAGTGATCTGGCAAGTAACACTCCTCCGGTATTAGAGTGCCTTCACTCTGGATGAAGGAGCACAGGGGGGCAGATTTTTACAGCAGAATTGTCAGTCTCAGGGAGTGTTATTCAAAATTAAATCACAATAATGGCGCTTAAAGTGTATCAGAAGACAATACATATATACATATACCTAAAATGTCCTATGAGCTATGCGAAGAGCTCAGGTGTGAGTGAAAACAGTCCAGGAAGGTAACCGGGCAGCCTTGCTGAGGGAGCTGAAGCCAGACTCCAAACATATGAGAAAGATGCGTGCGGGGACCTAGAACGTCTCTTTGCATTAAGCATCGAAACGCGTTGCATGCCGGTCCTGATGTCATCCCGCTGAACGTAGCATTGCGTCTCAAACAGAACTTCCTGTTTGCGGTCCAGCCCTCCCTTTGGTTTTCTGAGAAGATCCTCCGGCAACATCCACCATGGATATTATCCCGGCTTCTAATACAGCAAACGAGGAGGTCATCTCACACTGAGACTGCTAGCTAGCGGAATACGACCACAGACCTGATCATCTATGTGCTTCATACAGTCAACTTACGAGTGAGTGCTTTAATACTATTGTATTATTAAAGTGAAACAGTTTTTACTAAGTGGCGCCTCTTTTCTGTTTTTTTCTGTTTTCAGGGAGTGTTAGATGTACTAGCAGATTTAATTACAGTAGCAGACTGAAGCTGAACTCCAGTTAATAATTTATACGCGGTGCAAGAAAACAGTTTTTATTTCCTTTTGGAATAAAACTACATAAATAATTAAAAGCTGATCATTTCAAATACCCCTGAAAGTCCTAAATGGACTGTTCCATCCATGTGTCTTCAAGAGAGCTTTTCTGTTGAAAAACAACAGACTTTCTAGCTACATCACCAGATGAAAATAGAAGACAGAAAGCCTAAAAATAAAACCTTCAGCAGCAATCACATCTATGAATTAGTAAGCTCTAATATAATATATGTTTGCTTTTGGATTTACAGTGCCCTGAAAAGGCATTCATGCCCCTTGAAATTTTCCACATTTTGTCATGTGACAACCAGAAATGTAAATGTATTTTATTGGATTTTTATGTGATAGACCAACACAAAGTGGCACATAATTGTGAAGTGAAAAGAAAATAATAAATGGTTTTCAAAATGTTTTACAAATAAATATGTGAAAAGTGTGGTGTGCATTTGTATTCAGCCCCCCTGAGTCAATACTTTGTAGAACCGCCTTTCACTGTAATTACAGCTGCAAGTCTTTTTGGGGATGTCTCTACCAGCTTTGCACATCTAGAGAGTGACATGTTTGTTCTTTCTTCTTTGCAAAATAGCTCAAGCTCTGTCAGATTGGATGGAGAGCGTCTGTGAACAGCAATTTTCAAGTCTTGTCATAGATTCTCAATTGGATTTAGGTCCGGACTTTGACTGGGCCATTCTAATACATGAATATGCTTTGATCTAAACCATTCGAGTGTAGCTCTGGCTGTATGGGTTGTTGTACTGCTGGAACGTGAACCTCTGCTCCAGTCTCAAGTCTTTTGCAGACTCTAAAAAATGTTCTTCTAAGATTGCCCTGTATTTGGCTCCACCCATCTTCCCATCAACTCTAACCAGCTTCCCTGTCTCTGCTGAAGAAAAGCATCCCCACAACATGATGCTGCCACCACCATGTTTCACGGTGTAGATGGTGTGTTCAGAGTGATATACAGTGTTCGTTTTCTGCCACACATAGCGTTTTGCTTATGGGCCAAAAAGTTCAATTTTGGTCTCATCTGACCAGAGCACCTTCTTCCACATGTTTGTTGTGTCCCGCACATGGCTTTTTCCATCTTATGGCTTTCTTTTAACAATGGAATTATTCCACTTTTATTGGATTTTGCCCATGTTTCACCTTTTCTTACACATATTAATGTCTTAGCATTTCAATTGTTAGTTGGCATTGCATATTCTAAAGCACACAATTTTTCTTCTGAATACATTTAATACTTAAGACATTTTCTTCTAGCACAGCAGTAGCTACAAAGTTTATTAGGTTAGATGCAGGGAATTGTTAATACCCATCTCCCATATCCCATCCCTCCCATAATTACTTTCTGGAGTTTTTTTTATACTTAGCTTAAAGCGGAACTTTACCCGTAACAACCTGATAAAGATTAATGTTCTTTAGAAAGGAACATACATTCCACATTTAATAATTATGCCACAAAAGTGTGTGCTGTAAACTGCATCCAGCATTGCTCCTGTTTCTTCTTGCTAGAGACTACCATTTTGCTGAAGCTCAGAGTCCCTAAACAGCAATAAATCATAAAGCAGAACTAAACCCGTCAATTTAACAGTTTCAGAAAACGGTTAGATTTCTGGAATGCCGGGATTGCTGACTGCCACATTTCCATGTGCCCTCAACCAAACTGTCAAACCATCAAATGGCTGGTGTCATAACTGATCACATGTGCAGCACCATGGCAGTTGCAGATCAACAAAAGGGGCTTCCTTGGCTGTAAAGGACAGGAGGGCTTAATCCCACTTTAAGACTATCAGCAGATCGGCCTCTACAAATTCAGCAGTGCCTAAAAATAGAGAACAACTGAGCACATGCAGAGCAGGGAGAGACTGTGTATTATTGGATTTTTAGCAGTATAGGCACTTATTTTTAATGTTTTAGTTACGGTAGCTATATCTGCAAAATGGGCCAGCCTGAAGTGTTCTAGCGGGACTTCATTTTTTTGACTAAAGTTCTTCTTTAAGTCCTCTATTTGTTTCCATCCCCCAATGCCCCTTCCAGATTTGACATCCAGTGATGGAGTCTATGCCCCTGCCTACCTCTACACCAAACTTTATATATATGTGTGCAATGAATAAATGCCATAATAGGTTTCAAAAACATGGGCAAGTCCAACCTTTTTCAAGCACTCACCAACTCTGCAATGTATGCATTGGATCCTTTAAAATGGTGAAATATCTATACAAAATATCAGTAGAAGCAGCAGTGTGTAAAACCCCTTGATGTTTTACCCTGTACAAACCATTCCCACCCATTGCAACATGACTCACTCCATAAGATTCAACAACTCTTTGACTGAGCTTTACTCTACTCATCTGATTAAAATAATCCAAGTCTAATCAATAAATTATTCTGCATGGTTTGACTGAATGTCAAGAAATTTTAATCAGAAACATGAAGAAGTGCTCTGGAACAGAAAATGTTGTGCCTGATCTATTGAGTCATACTTGAGAGTCTGCAAAATGCTCGCCCATCCAAAACCAGTGAAAGAAGAACTGACATATGGTAATAAAAGCATTCACCATTAAAGCCAGAAAACATAAGCTGGTCGTACTATGATAAAATCTAAACTGCAGAAAGAGTCTATTGATTTTAAACATCATGATATTGTGATCTCATCAGGGGAAGCCAGAGACAGTAAAGCCCTGTACACACAATCAGATATCCTATGGATTTTTGTCTGATGGATTTGTCCATCAGAAATCCGATGAAACTGTTTTCCATCAGTCTTGCCTACACACCATCAGTCAAAAAACCGACCGTTCCAAACGTGGTTACGTAAAACACTCCGATGAGCTGAGAAAAATGAAATTCAATGCTACTGAGCATGTGTCGACTTGATTCTGAGCATGCTTGGGTTTTTTATCTGATGGATTTCCCCACAGACGATCGGAAATTGCCATCAGTTTTTTATCCATCAGATAATTTTAAAACATGTTCTATTTTTTAAAACCGATGGAAAAAAGACTGATGGGTCCCATACACGATCGGTTTGTCTGATGAAAACAATCCATCGGACGGTTTTCATCAGTCAAACTGATCGTGTGTACAGGGCTTAACACATTCATAGGTCTCTTGTATTGCCTTTCTAATTCAGATCAACTGGCCAACCCATTGAACTGATAGTTAAGATCAATTCTTGCACTTACTGAGTTGCGAACTAAGCCCACAACTGCTTATTCTAAATAGTTATAATCATAAAAAGGGACAGGGTGCTTTCCTTATAGCAATTACCCTTTAAGTGTCCCTGAACACTGGGCTTAAACAATGCTGCTTTTACCGAAGTTTTGCCTGTAGGATCATCTCAATGTTATCCTGTGTCCATGCACATTAGGACATTTAGAGGCATGTTTTAAGCTCGGCTTTTACAGACAGAAAAAAAATCCTTCTGGTTTGCATTTTCTAGACGGGTTTTCTGCCAAAAACAAAATGCTAAACGCTCATAAACACCTGTACAAGAACTCTCTATATGAGCCTTTTTTTTCTGTCAAAAGAACTGCCATTTTTTTAAGCTCAGTGTGCATGAATCCTAATTCTGTTTTCTTAAACAGCCGAATGACAGATGATTTCAAAATGGTTACTATAGGAAACACTACCAGAGCATAGATCATCCAAGTATTTCAACTCATGTTAACCTGGGTTTACACTAATTTTGTTTTAACAATCCTTTCTTTGGAGATACACTTATCCACAGTTCCACTGGTTTCACAGTGCTCCCTATAGACATACTGTACATAGTTACATAGTAAGTAAGGATGAATAAACACACATCTCCATGCAGCTCAACTTGTGTGGGTGCGTGTGTGTATTATGTCTTTTGTGTTCGATAAGATGCCCAACTAAGAGTTTTTTTTTAAATTAACGACATTACCCACTGAAACCACAGTTTGTGGAGAGGAGTTCCACATCCTTACTGTTCTAACAGTAAAAAAAAACCTACGCAGTTTAAGCTTAAACTGCTTTTCATTCAACTTCATTGAGTGGCTACATGTCTCTTGAATGACCTACATACTTCATATTCCCATTGCACACATTCCTGGATAAGTTCTCAAATTAGGGTGCTGCAGCAACAACCAGCTGGATACTGGTTCAAGTCACAATGAAGATATTTGCCAGCACACCATGGAATGACGTGAATAGCGTCCAAACGTATGATTTATTGCATGATCACAACACAGGGAGAGTGCAACGTTTCGGCGTTATACAGGACCCCCGTCGTCAGGCATGTGATAAATGTGGGGTAACAATGTGCAGAATTTATATAGCCATCAACCAATCAGAAAAGCCAGAAACATAAAAAACAGGAAAAAAACAAAACTCCTCCTACCCCCAGACTGTTATGACGTCACAAATCCCGCCAAAAAAATGCTCAAAATACTTTAAATACATAAGCACAGTGTCACAGGTTTGAGAAAAAAACCTACATCAAAAAAAGGATTTTGGTAAAGGACATATTAATACTGCCTTTGTAGTACCTTTTTAGTTGTTTTGATAGCCTGTATCTCCAATCACTATGGGGATGGACCAGCTGTTGGGAGACATCTGCGTGCAGCTCACGATTCTATTGTGGATCGGCGCCAGTGTAGGGTTTGAAAGCTGTGGGGCAGATCGCGGCAGTAATAACAGACCGATGCAGTGGCGGAATCCAGGCAACCAGGGACGTCACAACGTATAAAACAGTGCGGTGATACTGAGCTTAACAACACCCACCGCTGGCCACGCATGTGCGTTGTGCCGGCGGTGAACAACAACAAGGGACACTGCAGAACTGGGGCCGCCGATGTCATGGAAACGAGTGATACCGCCCACAGGCGGTTCACACTCAGTCTAGGGAAGTGGGCCGGAAAAGTGAGAGTAAGGAACATGAGTTTGTAAGTGAAGGAGAGAGCATCAGTAGAATATAAAACCAAGGAGTGAAAAAGAAAAAGAAAAAAGAAAGAGAAAAAAAAGGAGAAAAGAAGGAGGGGAAGAAAGAAAGAAAGAAAGAAAGAAAGAAAGAAAGAAAGAAAGAAAGAAAGAAAGAAAGAAAGAAAGAAAGAAAGAAAAAGAAAGAGAAGGATATGAAAGAAAAAAGGAAAAAAGGAAAAAGAAAAAAAAAGGAAAAAAAGAGAGACAAACGGGGGAAAAAAAGGAAGGAAAGAAAAGGAGAAAAAATATATGAATATGAGTAAAGACAACAAAAAGGAAAGGAAGGAAATGAGAAAGTTAAATTAGAATGAAGAAAAGGAAAAGAAAAAGAAAAGGGAAAGAAAAAGGAAAGGAAGAAAGACAAGGACAAGTAGGGGAGAGGAGGAGGAGGAAAGTGGGGAAGGGAGAGAATGGGAGGAAAAAGGAGGGGAGGAAGGGGAAAGGGGCGGGGAAGAGGGGAGAGGGGAGGAGGAATGGCTGAAACATAGATGTAGAAGACCCATAAAGCTATGTTTAAATGGAAATTCAAGTCCATATAATGCAGGGAGAGAAATGCAGGTGATGTGGTCACAGCAGTTACAAAGTAATTCCAATTTAATTTGCTATGGGTTCATCATCAGATCATTGCCAAGAAAAAGGGAAACAGGGAAAAAAGAAACACAATGGTCAAATAAAAATAAAAATAAAACAAAACAAAAGAAAAATAGTTTGATCATCGTTCAAATCAGGAACACAGGTCAGTTATCTCTCATTTAAGAAGCATGTGAATGATAGGTTGGCATTGAGTCATCCAGGATGCACCCTGCCCAGGGTGTGGATCCAATAGGCTTCACATTGTAACAGTTGAAGGTCAGGGTCTCCGCCTCTAATGGGCTGTTAGACATGTTTGATGACCATTCCCCTTAGTTCATGTATTTGATGTCTGTGTTTGAGAAAATGCACGGCCACTGGTTTATTATGGTTGATCTGCCCATCCTCCTCTGTTTTGGACAGGGCAAGTCTAATGTCGCTTCTATGTTTTTGGAACCTCCTTTTAAAAGGGCCAGTTGTTTTGCCGACATAGGTGAGTGCGCATGGGCATTTAAGGATATAAACACAATAATCAGTGTTACAGTTTAGGTATTCTTTGATGCGATAGCAGTTACCCCTATATGGGTGTATAAAGTTTTTGCCACATATAAGGGAATTACACACATTGCAATTGTGACATTTATAGCAGCCGGTCTTCTGGGAGATTCTCAGTATGGTTCTGGCATATTTATGTCTGGGATCAGCTTGTACGAGAAAGTCACAAAGTGTTTTGTTGCGTCTATGTGCGATTAGGGGCGCCGTTTTAAGTTCAAATGCCAATGCGTTGTCGGCTTGTAGAATGTGTAGATTTTTAGTCATGGCCTGTTTGATATGGTCAGACTCACGGTTGAATGTGTGAATGAACAGTGGTCGATCCAAGGTCCTGGGGGGCTTGGTGTGAGTAGTCTTAATCTTGGTTAATGCCTATTTGAAGACTTCTGCAGGGTACCCCCTTTCCCAAAACTTTTCATAGATCTTATTGAGCTGCTGTAATTTGTCATTTTCATCAGAACAAATCCGTGACACTCTCATAACTGAGATATTGGCAGACTATTCAAAAAATGTGGATGTGCACTTTGGTAGTGCAAGAGTGTGTTTCTGTCAGTAGGTTTTGTATAGAGAGATGTGACCAGAGAGCCTTGACAGTTAGTGATCATTACATCCAAGAAGGAAATGTTACATGGTGAAATTTCTGGTGTAAACACGACCCCTGTAAAGATGCTATTCAGAAAATCTACAAAGTCAAAAAACCAAGCGTCCTCATCAGTCCAGATAAGGAAAATGTCATCTATATACCTAAACCAACATTTGATATGGTTGGTAAAGGCATCGGATGGATAAATGTAACATTCCTCAAGTAGGCCCACAAAGAGATTGGCAAAGGACAGGGCCGCTGAGCTCCCCATGGCTGTACCTCGAATCTGTGCATACTTGGTGCCTACTCTTGAGTGACCTGAGACTGAATACTTTCTTCCCTATGCTGGAGTCACCATTAAGATATTTGTATATTGCTATCATATTATCTCTTAAGCGTCTTAAGCGTCTCTTCTCCCGGGTAAATACGTTTAATGTTTGTAAACGTTCCTCATAACTAAGATCCTCCAGTCTACTTTTTAGTTTTGTTGCTCTTCTCTGGACTCTCTCCAGATCCAGCAAATCCTTTCTGAGGACTGGAGATTATAACTGAAAGACATGCCCAAGGTGTGGCCAAACCAGAGTTTTGCAAAGTGGTAGAATTCTAGTTTTATCTCTTGAGTAAATACCTTTTCTAATGCATGCTAATATTCTGCTAGCCATGCTTGCTGCTGCTCGACATTGCATGCTATTACTGAGCCTGTGATCTACTTGGACCCCCAGATCTTTTTCCATCCTCGATTTCACCAGAGGTTCTCCCCCTAGCGTGTAACTTGCATTCAAATTTTATCCCCCAAGTGCATTACTTTACATTTCCCTATATTGAACCTCATTTTCATGTCATTGCCCACCCCGCTATTTTATCGAGGTCTTCCTGTAGAGTTGCTATATCCTGTTGTGAAGTTATTGTCTTGCTTAGCTTTGTATCATCAGCATACACTGAGATTGAACTATGTACTGTATACCAACCTCTATATAGTTTATGAACTAGTTAAACAGGATTGGTCCCAGGACAGAGCCCTGGGGTACCCCTCCGTAAAACTGCAGACCATTCAGAAGACACGCCATTTATCACCACCCTCTAGACATGCCCCTGTAACCAGTTTTCTCTCTGGGTGCATACTATCATCAACGCTAACAGACCTCAATTAGTGGATTAAGCTTTTATGGAGGACTGTGTCAAATGCTTTGGCTAAGTCTAGATACACTACATCCACCAGTTTTCCAGAATACAGCTCACTTCCTCATAGAATGGGTTTGTTTGGCAAGAACTATAAATCAATGCTCTTTACTACTAATGATAATATTATTATCTGCAAATATCTGGATATGGTCCCTTATCATTCCCTCCAATAGTTTACAAACTTTTGATGTTAGGCTGACTGGCCTGAATTTTCCAGGTATATATTTCAGCCCATTCTTGAATATTAGTACCATGTTAGCTTTACACCAATTTTCTGGTACCATTCTAGTCAGTGAGATTTCCTTAAAGATTAGGAATAATGGTCTAACTATCTGGTCCTCGTGATTTGTTCACATTACGTTTTTCCAGTCTTTTTAGAACACTGACTTCTGTTAGCCACAAGGGCACACTCCTTGTTGTGTTGTTAACAATATTTATTTTATTATATAGAATGTATTTAGTACAGTTGCCTTCTCCTTGTCACTTGTAACCAACTTCCTTTAAACACCCCCTCCTCCTCAAAAAACTTGACGCCTTTGGTCTCCATGACTGTACTCTTCGCTGGTTCTCATCCTATTTATCCAACTGCACCTTTAGAGTCACTTACAACTCTACTGCCTCCTCTTCTCTCCCTTTCTCTGTCAGGGTCCCCCTAAGGTTCTTTTCTTGGACCTCTTATTCTCCATCTACATCTCCTCCCTGGGTCAGGTAATAGCATCCCATGGCTTCCAATACCATCCCTTTGCGGATGACACCCAAATCTATCCCTCTACCCCTCAGCTCACTCCTTCAGTCTTCTCACGTACCACTAATTTACTAACAGACATATCAGCCTGGATGTCACACCACTGCCTCAAACTCAATCTATCCAAAACTGAGCTCATGATCCCACGTGCCTCTGCCCCTGATCTCTCTCTCAAAATCAATAACACTACTATCAGCTAGGGATGAGCTTCGTGTTCGAGTCGAACATACGTTCGACTCGAACATCGGCTGTTCGATCGTTCGACGAAGATCGAACGATTTGGGCCGTTCGCGCCAAATTCGAATGACGCGAACGGCCCACAATGCACTACGCCATCGCAGTGTCATCCAGGCGCTGTGATTGGCCAAGCATGCACTGTGACCCCGCATGCTTGGCCAATCACAGCGCCGGCAGCGAGGAGAGCAATGACTGGCCACAGGCAGGATGCCTGTGGCCAATTATTGCTGAGGGGGTTTAGTACACGCCCCACACTATAAAAGGCCGCCAGCACGGCGGCCTAGTGTAGTGTGTTCCGGAGCAGGGATAGAGCAGCATAGGCAGGGACAGTGACTTTTATTTCTTTCTTGCTTAACCTGGATTCCTTTAGTTTAGGGAAAGAGAAGGATAGGTAGGGAGAGTGTCAGTGTGTTTTGTGCTTGTGCTATATTGTGCTTAAAAAAAACATTTTTTCTAGGGACAGAAAACTGTAGGTAGGGAGAGTGTGTCAGTTTCTTTCACTGTCAAAGTCCTTGTTTCCAGGGACCTGGAAGGACAGTGAGTGAATTCTCCTTGTGCTATATTGTGCTTAAAAAAAACATTTTTTCTAGGGACAGAAAACTGTAGGTAGGGAGAGTGTGTCAGTTTCTTTCACTGTCAGAGTCCTTGTTTCCAGGGACCTGGAAGGACAGTGAGGTAATTCTCCTTGTGCTAAATTGTGCTTAAAAAAAACATTTTTTCTAGGGACAGAAAACTGTAGGTAGGGAGAGTGTGTCAGTTTCTTTCACTGTCAAAGTCCTTGTTTCCAGGGACCTGGAAGGACAGTGAGTGAATTCTCCTTGTGCTATATTGTGCTTAAAAAAAACATTTTTTCTAGGGACAGAAAACTGTAGGTAGGGAGAGTGTGTCAGTTTCTTTCACTGTCAAAGTCCTTGTTTCCAGGGACCTGGAAGGACAGTGAGGTAATTCTCCTTGTGCTAAATTGTGCTTAAAAAAAACATTTTTTCTAGGGACAGAAAACTGTAGGTAGGGAGAGTGTGTCAGTTTCTTTCACTGTCAAAGTCCTTGTTTCCAGGGACCTGGAAGGACAGTGAGTGAATTCTCCTTGTGCTATATTGTGCTTAAAAAAAACATTTTTTCTAGGGACAGAAAACTGTAGGTAGGGAGAGTGTGTCAGTTTCTTTCACTGTCAAAGTCCTTGTTTCCAGGGACCTGGAAGGACAGTGAGGTAATTCTCCTTGTGCTAAATTGTGCTTAAAAAAAACATTTTTTCTAGGGACAGAAAACTGTAGGTAGGGAGAGTGTGTCAGTTTCTTTCACTGTCAAAGTCCTTGTTTCCAGGGACCTGGAAGGACAGTGAGTGAATTCTCCTTGTGCTATATTGTGCTTAAAAAAAACATTTTTTCTAGGGACAGAAAACTGTAGGTAGGGAGAGTGTGTCAGTTTCTTTCACTGTCAAAGTCCTTGTTTCCAGGGACCTGGAAGGACAGTGAGGTAATTCTCCTTGTGCTAAATTGTGCTTAAAAAAAACATTTTTTCTAGGGACAGAAAACTGTAGGTAGGGAGAGTGTGTCAGTTTCTTTCACTGTCAAAGTCCTTGTTTCCAGGGACCTGGAAGGACAGTGAGGTAATTCTCCTTGTGCTAAATTGTGCTTAAAAAAAAACATTTTTTCTAGGGACAGAAAACTGTAGGTAGGGAGAGTGTGTCAGTTTCTTTCACTGTCAAAGTCCTTGTTTCCAGGGACCTGGAAGGACAGTGAGTGAATTCTCCTTGTGCTATATTGTGCTTAAAAAAAACATTTTTTCTAGGGACAGAAAACTGTAGGTAGGGAGAGTGTGTCAGTTTCTTTCACTGTCAAAGTCCTTGTTTCCAGGGACCTGGAAGGACAGTGAGGTAATTCTCCTTGTGCTAAATTGTGCTTAAAAAAAACATTTTTTCTAGGGACAGAAAACTGTAGGTAGGGAGAGTGTGTCAGTTTCTTTCACTGTCAAAGTCCTTGTTTCCAGGGACCTGGAAGGACAGTGAGTGAATTCTCCTTGTGCTATATTGTGCTTAAAAAAAACATTTTTTCTAGGGACAGAAAACTGTAGGTAGGGAGAGTGTGTCAGTTTCTTTCACTGTCAAAGTCCTTGTTTCCAGGGACCTGGAAGGACAGTGAGGTAATTCTCCTTGTGCTAAATTGTGCTTAAAAAAAACATTTTTTCTAGGGACAGAAAACTGTAGGTAGGGAGAGTGTGTCAGTTTCTTTCACTGTCAAAGTCCTTGTTTCCAGGGACCTGGAAGGACAGTGAGGTAATTCTCCTTGTGCTAAATTGTGCTTAAAAAAAACATTTTTTCTAGGGACAGAAAACTGTAGGTAGGGAGAGTGTGTCAGTTTCTTTCACTGTCAAAGTCCTAGTTTCCAGGGACCTGGAAGGACAGTGAGGTAATTCTCCTTGTGCTAAATTGTGCTTAAAAAAAACATTTTTTCTAGGGACAGAAAACTGTAGGTAGGGAGAGTGTGTCAGTTTCTTTCACTGTCAAAGTCCTTGTTTCCAGGGACCTGGAAGGACAGTGAGGTAATTCTCCTTGTGCTAAATTGTGCTTAAAAAAACATTTTTTCTAGGGACAGAAAACTGTAGGTAGGGAGAGTGTGTCAGTTTCTTTCACTGTCAAAGTCCTTGTTTCCAGGGACCTGGAAGGACAGTGAGTGAATTCTCCTTGTGCTATATTGTGCTTAAAAAAAACATTTTTTCTAGGGACAGAAAACTGTAGGTAGGGAGAGTGTGTCAGTTTCTTTCACTGTCAAAGTCCTTGTTTCCAGGGACCTGGAAGGACAGTGAGGTAATTCTCCTTGTGCTAAATTGTGCTTAAAAAAAACATTTTTTCTAGGGACAGAAAACTGTAGGTAGGGAGAGTGTGTCAGTTTCTTTCACTGTCAAAGTCCTTGTTTCCAGGGACCTGGAAGGACAGTGAGGTAATTCTCCTTGTGCTAAATTGTGCTTAAAAAAAATTTTTTTTCTAGGGACAGAAAACTGTAGGTAGGGAGAGTGTGTCAGTTTCTTTCACTGTCAAAGTCCTAGTTTCCAGGGACCTGGAAGGACAGTGAGGTAATTCTCCTTGTGCTAAATTGTGCTTAAAAAAAACATTTTTTCTAGGGACAGAAAACTGTAGGTAGGGAGAGTGTGTCAGTTTCTTTCACTGTCAAAGTCCTTGTTTCCAGGGACCTGGAAGGACAGTGAGTGAATTCTCCTTGTGCTATATTGTGCTTAAAAAAAACATTTTTTCTAGGGACAGAAAACTGTAGGTAGGGAGAGTGTGTCAGTTTCTTTCACTGTCAAAGTCCTTGTTTCCAGGGACCTGGAAGGACAGTGAGGTAATTCTCCTTGTGCTAAATTGTGCTTAAAAAAAACATTTTTTCTAGGGACAGAAAACTGTAGGTAGGGAGAGTGTGTCAGTTTCTTTCACTGTCAAAGTCCTTGTTTCCAGGGACCTGGAAGGACAGTGAGGTAATTCTCCTTGTGCTAAATTGTGCTTAAAAAAAACATTTTTTCTAGGGACAGAAAACTGTAGGTAGGGAGAGTGTGTCAGTTTCTTTCACTGTCAAAGTCCTAGTTTCCAGGGACCTGGAAGGACAGTGAGGTAATTCTCCTTGTGCTAAATTGTGCTTAAAAAAAACATTTTTTCTAGGGACAGAAAACTGTAGGTAGGGAGAGTGTGTCAGTTTCTTTCACTGTCAAAGTCCTTGTTTCCAGGGACCTGGAAGGACAGTGAGGTAATTCTCCTTGTGCTAAATTGTGCTTAAAAAAAACATTTTTTCTAGGGACAGAAAACTGTAGGTAGGGAGAGTGTGTCAGTTTCTTTCACTGTCAAAGTCCTTGTTTCCAGGGACCTGGAAGGACAGTGAGTGAATTCTCCTTGTGCTATATTGTGCTTAAAAAAAACATTTTTTCTAGGGACAGAAAACTGTAGGTAGGGAGAGTGTGTCAGTTTCTTTCACTGTCAAAGTCCTTGTTTCCAGGGACCTGGAAGGACAGTGAGGTAATTCTCCTTGTGCTAAATTGTGCTTAAAAAAACATTTTTTCTAGGGACAGAAAACTGTAGGTAGGGAGAGTGTGTCAGTTTCTTTCACTGTCAAAGTCCTTGTTTCCAGGGACCTGGAAGGACAGTGAGGTAATTCTCCTTGTGCTAAATTGTGCTTAAAAAAAACATTTTTTCTAGGGACAGAAAACTGTAGGTAGGGAGAGTGTGTCAGTTTCTTTCACTGTCAAAGTCCTAGTTTCCAGGGACCTGGAAGGACAGTGAGGTAATTCTCCTTGTGCTAAATTGTGCTTAAAAAAAACATTTTTTCTAGGGACAGAAAACTGTAGGTAGGGAGAGTGTGTCAGTTTCTTTCACTGTCAAAGTCCTTGTTTCCAGGGACCTGGAAGGACAGTGAGGTAATTCTCCTTGTGCTAAATTGTGCTTAAAAAAAACATTTTTTCTAGGGACAGAAAACTGTAGGTAGGGAGAGTGTGTCAGTTTCTTTCACTGTCAAAGTCCTAGTTTCCAGGGACCTGGAAGGACAGTGAGGTAATTCTCCTTGTGCTAAATTGTGCTTAAAAAAAACATTTTTTCTAGGGACAGAAAACTGTAGGTAGGGAGAGTGTGTCAGTTTCTTTCACTGTCAAATTCCTTGTTTCCAGGGACCTGGAAGGACAGTGAGGTAATTCTCCTTGTGCTAAATTGTGCTTAAAAAAAACATTTTTTCTAGGGACAGAAAACTGTAGGTAGGGAGAGTGTGTCAGTTTCTTTCACTGTCAAAGTCCTTGTTTCCAGGGACCTGGAAGGACAGTGAGTGAATTCTCCTTGTGCTATATTGTGCTTAAAAAAAACATTTTTTCTAGGGACAGAAAACTGTAGGTAGGGAGAGTGTGTCAGTTTCTTTCACTGTCAAAGTCCTTGTTTCCAGGGACCTGGAAGGACAGTGAGGTAATTCTCCTTGTGCTAAATTGTGCTTAAAAAAAACATTTTTTCTAGGGACAGAAAACTGTAGGTAGGGAGAGTGTGTCAGTTTCTTTCACTGTCAAAGTCCTTGTTTCCAGGGACCTGGAAGGACAGTGAGGTAATTCTCCTTGTGCTAAATTGTGCTTAAAAAAAACATTTTTTCTAGGGACAGAAAACTGTAGGTAGGGAGAGTGTGTCAGTTTCTTTCACTGTCAAAGTCCTTGTTTCCAGGGACCTGGAAGGACAGTGAGTGAATTCTCCTTGTGCTAAATTGTGCTTTAAAAAAAAAAAAATTCTAGGGACAGAAAACTGTAGGTAGGGAGAGTGTGTCAGTTTCTTTCACTGTCAAAGTCCTTGTTTCCAGGGACCTGGAAGGACAGTGAGGTAATTCTCCTTGTGCTAAATTGTGCTTAAAAAAAACATTTTTTCTAGGGACAGAAAACTGTAGGTAGGGAGAGTGTGTCAGTTTCTTTCACTGTCAAAGTCCTAGTTTCCAGGGACCTGGAAGGACAGTGAGGTAATTCTCCTTGTGCTAAATTGTGCTTAAAAAAAACATTTTTTCTAGGGACAGAAAACTGTAGGTAGGGAGAGTGTGTCTGTTTCTTTCACTGTCAAAGTCCTTGTTTCCAGGGACCTGGAAGGACAGTGAGGTAATTCTCCTTGTGCTAAATTGTGCTTAAAAAAAACATTTTTTCTAGGGACAGAAAACTGTAGGTAGGGAGAGTGTGTCAGTTTCTTTCACTGTCAAAGTCCTAGTTTCCAGGGACCTGGAAGGACAGTGAGGTAATTCTCCTTGTGCTAAATTGTGCTTAAAAAAAACATTTTTTCTAGGGACAGAAAACTGTAGGTAGGGAGAGTGTGTCAGTTTCTTTCACTGTCAAATTCCTTGTTTCCAGGGACCTGGAAGGACAGTGAGGTAATTCTCCTTGTGCTAAATTGTGCTTAAAAAAAACATTTTTTCTAGGGACAGAAAACTGTAGGTAGGGAGAGTGTGTCAGTTTCTTTCACTGTCAAAGTCCTTGTTTCCAGGGACCTGGAAGGACAGTGAGTGAATTCTCCTTGTGCTATATTGTGCTTAAAAAAAACATTTTTTCTAGGGACAGAAAACTGTAGGTAGGGAGAGTGTGTCAGTTTCTTTCACTGTCAAAGTCCTTGTTTCCAGGGACCTGGAAGGACAGTGAGGTAATTCTCCTTGTGCTAAATTGTGCTTAAAAAAAACATTTTTTCTAGGGACAGAAAACTGTAGGTAGGGAGAGTGTGTCAGTTTCTTTCACTGTCAAAGTCCTTGTTTCCAGGGACCTGGAAGGACAGTGAGGTAATTCTCCTTGTGCTAAATTGTGCTTAAAAAAAACATTTTTTCTAGGGACAGAAAACTGTAGGTAGGGAGAGTGTGTCAGTTTCTTTCACTGTCAAAGTCCTTGTTTCCAGGGACCTGGAAGGACAGTGAGTGAATTCTCCTTGTGCTAAATTGTGCTTTAAAAAAAAAAATTTTCTAGGGACAGAAAACTGTAGGTAGGGAGAGTGTGTCAGTTTCTTTCACTGTCAAAGTCCTTGTTTCAAGGGACAGAGAAGGACACCTGAAGGTAGCCCTTATTGCTTTTTTCCCATCTCCCTGCAGGCCATCTATTAGAATGTCTGGAAGGCAAACAAGGAGAGGCAGACAGTCAGGAGGCAATAAAAGAGGGCAAGCAGGCTCTGTGTCTGGGGGCAACAGTGCTGGTCGTGGACGCGGTGCATTGTCATCAGCACATGGCCATGGGACACGCTTGTCCTTCTTTTCGGCAGCTGGACATGTTGAGCCACATCATGCCGAAGACTTGGTAGAGTGGATGACCAAGCCCTCCTCCTCCTCCTCATCCTCTCTCACCCAGGCTCAGGGTACTGGAAAAGCAGCTGCCAAAGCGTCCTCTTCCCTGGTATCAATGTCAGACTCATCATCAGTCACTCCTTCCCTAGACCCACCATGTCCTCCTCCTGAGGAGTCCCCCGAACTGTTTCAGCACAGTGTTGGGTACATGCTCCAGGAGGATGCCCAGCGTTTCGAAGGGTCTGATGATGAAACCCAGCTAGAGGAAGGCAGTAGCGTGAGAGCAGACAGAGGGGATGCTCAAGAAGGACACCAATCTGGCAGTCATGTTCCAGCAGCTGCAGCATACTGCCAGATTGCCTCCAGTGATGAGGAGGGAGGTGATGATGAGGTCACTGACTCCACGTGGGTGCCTAATAGGAGAGAGGAGGAGGAGGAGGATGAGGAGGAGGCACATCTCCAACGAGGCAGGATGCCCTTTGGTGGCCAGCGTAAGGGCAGTACACCGACGGAATCACACCGCAGAGCTCCGCCTGTGCAGGGCGCTGCCTCTGCCCGTCATTCAAAAAGTTCTTTGGTGTGGGCCTTTTTTGAGGCTAGTGCATCAGATCACACAGCTGCTGTTTGCAACATATGTCTCAAGCGTATATCGCGTGGCCAAAACATCAGCCGCTTGGGTACCACATGCCTGACCAGACATATGTTGACCTGCCATGCAGCTCGTTGGCAAGCCTACCTCAAAGACCCACACCAAAGAACAAAGCGGACCTCTCCTTGCACCGCATCAGCTGGGATCTCCAACCCCACTATAACTTCAGTCCTCTCTGAAACATGCACTGAGAGGAATGAAGGTGTAGAATTAGGTGTGTCACAGCCAAGTACTTGCGGCCACTCTGCTAGCAGTACACCGACGTCCGATTCTAGCAGGCAAATTTCCCTGCCCCAGCTGCTGGACCGTCGAAAGAAGTTCACTCCCAGCCATCCACATGCCCAGCGGTTGAATGCTAGCTTGGCTAAATTGCTAGCGCTTCAACTGCTGCCTTTTCAGTTGGTAGACTCGGCCCCCTTCCGTGAGTTTGTGCAATGTGCGGTTCCTCAGTGGCAGGTTCCCAAACGCCACTTTTTCTCACGGAAGGCTATTCCGGCTCTCTACCGGCATGTGGAAGGCAATGTCTTGGCCTCGCTGGACAGGGCGGTCAGCGGTAAGGTGCATATTACCGCTGACTCATGGTCCAGCAGGCATGGACAGGGACGTTACCTTTCTTTCACGGCCCATTGGGTCACTCTTTTGGCAGCTGGGAAGGATGCAGGACAAGGTGCAGTAGTGTTGGAGGTTGTCCCACCGCCACGCCTCCAAAATGCTACTACTGGTTGTGACACACCTCTCTCCTCCACCCCCTCCTCTTCTTCTTCCTCCATGGCCTCTTCCTGTGGTTTGTCCTATGAACCAGCGGTGCTCCGTAGCCGTTCACGGGGCTACGCAAGTACGCAGGCAAAAAGATGCCATGCCGTGCTTGCGCTGGTGTGTTTGGGGGACAGAAGCCACACTGGGGCAGAGGTCCTGTCTGCTCTGCAGGGCCAGGCCGAGAGGTGGTTGACGCCACGCCAGCTTAAGCCAGGAATGGTGGTTTGCGACAATGGCACCAACCTCCTCTCCGCCCTCCGACAGGGACAACTGACCCATGTGCCCTGTGTGGCTCACGTCCTTAACCTGGTGGTGCAGCGGTTCTTGGGCAGGTACCCGGGCTTACAGGATGTCCTGAGGCAGGCCAGGAAAGTCTGTGTGCATTTCCGCAGATCTTATAATGCCAGTGCTCGCCTGGCTGAGCTGCAAAAGGAGTTGAACCTGCCCAAGAACCGCCTTATATGTGACATGCCCACCAGGTGGAACTCAACGTTGGCCATGCTGCAGCGGCTGCACACGCAGCAGAGGGCCATCAATGAGTACCTGTGCGACTACGGCACCAGGACAGGGTCAGGGGAGCTTGGTTTTTTTTCTCCACGCCAGTGGGGCATGATCAGGGATGCATGCACTGTCCTGGCACCATTTGAGGAGGCCACGAGGATGGTGAGCAGTGACAGTGCATGCATCAGTGACACTGTACCTCTTGTCCACCTGTTGGAGCACACGCTGCGTGGAATAATGGACAGGGCACTTGAGGCAGAACAGAGGCAGGAAGAGGAGGACTTCCTTGCCTCTCAAGGCCCCCTTTACCCAGACAGTGTTCCTTCTGTCCCACCCATCGCACAGGAAGAGGAGGAGGAGGAGGAGGAGGAGGAGGAGGATTGTGTCAGCATGGAGGTGGAGGCTGGCACTCAGCATCATCAGCAGCAGTCTTTTAGGGATGATTTACAGTCCCAAGAAACCAGTGGACTTGTACGTGGCTGGGAGGAGGTGGCTGCGGATCATGTCGTCCTTAGTGACCCAGAGGACTCCGGAGCGAATGCCTCAGCAAACCTACGCTGCATGGCCTCCCTGATCCTGCAAAGTCTGCGGAAGGATCCTCGTATTCTTCGGATCAAGGAGAGGGACCATTACTGGCTGGCCACTCTCCTTGATCCACGGTACAAGGGTAAGGTTGCGGACCTTATGTTACCGTCGCAGAGGGAGCAGAGGATGAGACAACTCCGGGAGGCCTTGCAGAAAGGTCTGTGCAACGCGTTCCCAGAGACTGGGAGGTTACAAACTCCTGGTCCTGGACAACGAGTTGCTGAGGCTTCGGCCAGTCAAAGAAGGAGCGGTGGGGAAGGTGGCCGTCTGACCGATGCGTTCAGACAATTCTTTAGTCCGCAGCCCCAAAGTATGATCGGTTCCAGCAACCATCGCCAGCGTCTGATAAACATGGTGCAGGAATATCTAGGGGCAAGGTCAGACTTGGACACCTTCCCCACCGAAAATCCTCTGGCTTACTGGGTCTTGAGGATGGATCACTGGCCAGAGCTTGCACAGTATGCAATTGAGCTACTGGCCTGTCCTGCATCCAGCGTTCTTTCGGAACGCACATTCAGTGCTGCTGGAGGATTTGTCACGGATCACAGGGTGCGCCTGTCCACCGACTCGGTTGATCGACTGACTTTCATCAAGATGAACCAGTCTTGGATCACCACCAGCTACCACACACCTGATGCTGATATAACAGACTAATTGATTTTAACATGTCACATCCCTTCAAGACTGATGCTGATGCTGAGTGCCTGTGCTGTTATGTTGACTGGCTATCCTCCTCCTCCGAGTCCTCAATGATACGATTGATGATGATAGCTTGGAAGATCATTTTTGTTTATGGGTGCCGCCACCAGTGGCTAAGGCCCAATTTTTCAGCCCCTGTTTTACAGGGGCGTGTAATTACAATTTTTTTAGCAATAATTTGCCATAGGGCTCATTGCTGTGCTCCAAGTACAGTATCTGTGAGGGGTTGGAGTGTTGTGGCACCAGTGCCTAAGGCCCAATTTTTCAGCCCCTGTTTAACAGGGGCGTGTCATTACAATTTTTGAAGCAATACTTTGCAACAGGGCTCATTGCTGTGCTCCAAGTACAGTATCTGTGAGGGGTTGTAGTGTTGTGCCACCAGTGCCTAAGGCCCAATTTTTCAGCCCCTGTTCAACAGGGGCATGCAATTACAATTCTTGATCTAATAATTCACAGCAGGGTCCATTGCTGCACCCACCAAGAGTAACTCTGAGGGCTTACAGTCTTGTGGCAACGCCACCACCACCACCACCACGAAAGGCCCAATTTTTCAGCCCCTGTTCAAAAGGGGCATGTAATTACAATTCTTGATCTAATAATTCACAGCAGGGCCCATTGCTGCACCCACCAAGAGTAACTGTCAGGGCTTACAGTGTTGTGGCACCAGCACCACCATCAAAGCCCCAATTTTTACTACCACTGTTCAACAATTATATGTAATTAAAATTCCTGATATAATAGTTGACAGCAGGGCGTTCCAGCACCAACCAAGAGTAACTGAGTGCTTACAGTGTTGTGCCAACACCAACAACTAAGGGGCCTATTTCTGCAGAGTATATACGGCAGGTCCCTACTTTCAAACATCCAACTTACAAACGACTCCTACTTGCAAACGAAAGAAGACAACAGGAAGTGAGAGGAAATCTACCCCTAGAAAGGAAAATTCTCTCCTGTAAGAATAAATATGGGAGAAAGGGGTCTCATCTGTACTGATGCTTTATCAGCAATCCTTGTTTCAAGAAAAACACCACATTTCAAAAACAGTTGTCATTGGGACGGAAAGTGAGGTGAAATGTTCTGAACAGGGGCACAGACAGCAAAACAAATGTTACAGGGGTGATAACCCTTACCTATGTTTCCCAAAAAGTTTAAAAATAGATTTTTGGGCTGGAGCTACACTTCAACAATGTACCTGTTCAAAATTACAAACAGATTCTACATAAGAACAAACCTACAGTCCCTGTCTTGTATGCACCGCCTGTATGCGGCTGTTCAGAGTATATAGGGCCTTTTTTATTTTATGTGCGGGGTTCCCCTTAATATCCATACAAGACCCAAAGGGGCTGGTAATGGGCTGGGGTAGGGGGGGGGGTCATGGGGTAGCTATGCCATTTTTCTTAAAGAATTTCATCCATATTACCGGGACCAGACATTACATTAAAGCCGCAAGCAGTTTTAAATGGCTTTTTTTTCCTTTAGAAGTGTCATTTTGTGCAGGGACAGTTCTAAACACGGGAAACACGTGGCACTTCACAGGCATACTTTAGACACCCCCCAGGTACGATATTTAAAGGAATATTTGACTTTTTTTTTTTCACTTTATGCATCATTAAAATGACTGCTCCCGAAAAACGACCGTTTTTAAAACTTCTTTTTGCATTGATACATGTCCCCTGGTGCACAACCCGGGTTCCCAAACCCTATTTATGACAATAACATGCATAATAGTTGTTATAATTAGCACTTTAGAATTCGAACGTTCGCATCCATTGTATTTAATAGGGTTCTAATGTTCGTTCGAACTTTCGGTCCGTTCGCGGGTTCTGGTGCGAACCGAACCCGGGGGTGTTCGGCTCATCACTACTATCAGCCCATCTCCGCATGCCAAGGTTTAACCCTGAACTCTGAACTATCTTTTCAGCCCCACATCCACACACTTTCCAAATCTTGCCATCTCAACCTCCAAAACATTTCCAAAATATGCCCCATCCTAACCAATAACACCACAAATCTCCTAGTTCACTCCCTGGTCATCTTCCGCCTCAAATACTGCAAACCCCTCCTCACGGTATTACCTTTACATAGGCTATCCCCCCTTCAGTCCATCATGAATGCTGCTGCCAGGCTTATCCACCTTACCAACCGCTCAGTGTCTTCTACCCCTCTCTGTCAATCCCTCCACTGGCTTCCACTCACCCAACTAATTAAATTCAAAATTCTAATAACAACTTAGATAACCACCCACAACTCGGCCCCCACCTACATCACTAAACTAGTCTCAAAACACCAACCTACTCATTCTCTTTGTTTCTCCCAAGACCTCCTGCTCTCTAGTTCCCTCGTCACCTCCTCCCATGCTCGCCTCCAGGACTTTTCCCGAGCCTCTGCCATCCTCTGGAACTCCCTACCCCAATCTGTCTGACTAGCTCACACTCTGCTTGCTTTTAGACAATCCCTGAAAACCCTTCTCTTCAGAGAAGCCTATCCGGCCCCCACCTAACAATTGTACTTTTACTTTCTCCGTCAGATCATCCCCCACAGTTATTACCTTTTGTATCAATTAACCCTCCCTCCTAGATTGTAAGCTCTAATTAACAGGGCACTCTGATTCCTTCAGTATTGAATTGTATTTTAACTGTACTGTCTGCCCTCATGTTATAAAGAGCTGCGCAAACTGTTGGCGCTATATAAATCCTGTATAATAATATAATAATAATAATAATAATAATAATAATGTGTATAATAAAGGGCAGCCTGCTTAAAACTTTGTCATGCTTTGTACCAGAAACATCATTTCCGTGTTATTTTAAATTTGAAAACTATAGAATAAAAGGTATAGTTTTTTTTTATTTACAGTAAAACTAATTTTAAGATTAACACTGGTCAAACAGAAACAATTTTTTTTTGTGCCCTTATGTCTATACAATACATAGAAAAAAAAAAAAAATATATATATATATATATATATATTTATATTGGCAAAAGCAAGTCTAGTTTGACCCCAAAAAAACAATGTATGTATTACTTTGTTTAATTCAGTAATGACAAAGTTATTGCAGAATAAAAAGGCTCATAGTAAAAATTGTTCTGGTCCTTTAAGAATAGTGCATCACTACTAAGGATGCCTACGTTGTATGTTTACTTTTGCAAACTAAAAGTTCCTAAAATATTAACACTTGCTGATAGGATAACTTTTCTTTGGCTGATCACAGGCAAATTTATATCAATAAAACTCAAAGGACTGTACTTTTCGTTTAATTGCTGTGTGAGTATAAAGAGTTAGTAATGTGTTACAGGCGCATCCAGTAGCTCAAATTATCCATCAGATCCTTTAATACTTAAGGCTTTTGCTTGACAGGTGCATAAAGTTTGAAACAGGTGCACATTTTCCTGAAAATCCTGCATGATATTGCATATGATCACAGTACTCTGAACACTGCTGGTAATTCCACGTATTATTCTGCAAACCCAGGCTGTGATCAAACTGCAATAGTTTCAGGACAGAGACCTGCATATACAATGAACAAATTGGAACATTCATCATCTTCATCACACAAAAGGGCTGCACAGGAATATAAATGTCTGCACTATCTCTTCATTTACTCCATATATGATTGTTGGAAAAAAATGTTCTTCCCAAAATAAACCTATGTTCAAAGACTTGCAGTGTGAATCTGCTGGCTTCTCCTGAAAATACCAGTTGGTTTGATGTCATGATGATCCGTCAACATCAATACTCTTATGCCGCGTACACACGGCCGTTTTTAATGTCATTGAAAGAAAAATAAGTTTTTCTCTACGTGATTATTCTCAAGCCTGCCTTGCCTACACACTATCGTAAAAAAAAATGCAAAGCGCGGTGACGTACAACACGTTCGACAACACGTACAATGGCACTATAAAGGGGAAGTTCCATTCGGATGGCGCCACCCTTTGTGCTGCATTTGCTGATTATCGTGTTAGTAAAGTTTGGTGAGAGACGATTCACGCTTTTCAGCCTCGTGCTCTTCAGTCCGTTACAGCGTGACGGATGTGCTATCTCCATTCAGAACGCTAGTTTTACCAGAACGAGCGCTCCCGTCTCATAACTTGCTCCTGAGCATGCGCGTTTTTTTTCCGTCATTAAAGCGTACACACAGCCATTTTTCACGACGAGAAAAACGACGACATGAAAAACGACAAGAAAAAACAGAGCATGTTCTAAATTTTTAATGCCCGTTTTTCACGTCGAGAAAAATGCTCTGGAGCCTACACACGATCGTTTTTAATGACCAATTTAAAAAATTGCATTTTTCTCGTCATGAAAAATGGTCGTGTGTATGCGGCATAAGGCCCAGTCACACTAGTGAGAATTCAGATGTGACTTGAGTCGCACAGAATCACTTGACAATGGAAACATTGCTTTCAATGGTGCCCGTTCACACCAATGCAATGCAGCACAGTGCGATTTTGAACAAGGTTCCTTTACTGCTTTGATGCAATCCCAACACAATTTTGGTCCCATAGAATATGCAAAGCACTTCAAAGTAGCATCCAAGCTGAATCGCAGTTGCACTACAGAATCGCACTGAAAGGCAGATAAAAATAATTTTGCCGCAGTGTGAACCTAGCCTAAGTCACTGACTCATAATAATTATGCAGAGTCTTCTCTGAATTTCTTGACCTGCATGTTTGTTCTGGGTTAATGACTTAAACGTATTGAAACCATTGACTTGACATGAAAACCAGTCAAATAAAATTTTTTAAGAAGAGATCAGCAATGAAAGCCTACATATTACTCTTAGAGTATGTAAGCTTTAAGAAAATGTCCAATCAGGATAACAATCTCCTGTAATAGAGATAAGCTAGCCCTTAAAATCTATACCACTGGGATTGGTGGTTGAATATTTTGAATATATAGATAACAAGAAAAAGAAAATATCCACTGATAACTCACTCACATTTATTTTATGAAATAATCTTTAGGGACACATATAGGTGAAAAAGATGTATTGTGTTAAGGGCATTGTAATTTATAGCAGCAGAATCTGGGTAGTACCAGCAGATCTGCTGATGATGAATAGTGATGAGCCGAACACCCCCGGGTTCGGTTCGCACCAGAACCCGCGAACGGACCGAAAGTTCGAACGAACATTAGAACCCTATTAAATACAATGGATGCGAACGTTCGAATTCTAAAGTGCTAATTATAACAACTATTATGCATGTTATTGTCATAAATAGGGTTTGGGAACCCGGGTTGTGCACCAGGGGACATGTATCAATGCAAAAAGAAGTTTTAAAAACGGTCGTTTTTCGGGAGCAGTCATTTTAATGATGCATAAAGTGAAAAAAAAAAAGTCAAATATTCCTTTAAATATCGTACCTGGGGGGTGTCTAAAGTATGCCTGTGAAGTGCCACGTGTTTCCCGTGTTTAGAACTGTCCCTGCACAAAATGACACTTCTAAAGGAAAAAAAAGCCATTTAAAACTGCTTGCGGCTTTAATGTAATGTCTGGTCCCGGTAATATGGATGAAATTCTTTAAGAAAAATGGCATAGCTACCCCATGACCCCCCCCCTACCCCAGCCCATTACCAGCCCCTTTGGGTCTTGTATGGATATTAAGGGGAACCCCGCACATAAAATAAAAAAGGCCCTATATACTCTGAACAGCCGTATACAGGCGGTGCATACAAGACAGGGACTGTAGGTTTGTTCTTATGTAGAATCTGTTTGTAATTTTGAACAGGTACATTGTTGAAGTGTAGCTCCAGCCCAAAAATCTATTTTTAAACTTTTTGGGAAACATAGGTAAGGGTTATCACCCCTGTAACATTTGTTTTGCTGTCTGTGCCCCTGTTCAGAACATTTCACCTCACTTTCCGTCCCAATGACAACTGTTTTTGAAATGTGGTGTTTTTCTTGAAACAAGGATTGCTGATAAAGCATCAGTACAGATGAGACCCCTTTCTCCCATATTTATTCTTACAGGAGAGAATTTTCCTTTCTAGGGGTAGATTTCCTCTCACTTCCTGTTGTCTTCTTTCGTTTGCAAGTAGGAGTCGTTTGTAAGTTGGATGTTTGAAAGTAGGGACCTGCCGTATATACTCTGCAGAAATAGGCCCCTTAGTTGTTGGTGTTGGCACAACACTGTAAGCACTCAGTTACTCTTGGTTGGTGCTGGAACGCCCTGCTGTCAACTATTATATCAGGAATTTTAATTACATATAATTGTTGAACAGTGGTAGTAAAAATTGGGGCTTTGATGGTGGTGCTGGTGCCACAACACTGTAAGCCCTGACAGTTACTCTTGGTGGGTGCAGCAATGGGCCCTGCTGTGAATTATTAGATCAAGAATTGTAATTACATGCCCCTTTTGAACAGGGGCTGAAAAATTGGGCCTTTCGTGGTGGTGGTGGTGGTGGCGTTGCCACAAGACTGTAAGCCCTCAGAGTTACTCTTGGTGGGTGCAGCAATGGACCCTGCTGTGAATGATTAGATCAAGAATTGTAATTGCATGCCCCTGTTGAACAGGGGCTGAAAAATTGGGCCTTAGGCACTGGTGGCACAACACTACAACCCCTCACAGATACTGTACTTGGAGCACAGCAATGAGCCCTGTTGCAAAGTATTGCTTCAAAAATTGTAATGACACGCCCCTGTTAAACAGGGGCTGAAAAATTGGGCCTTAGGCACTGGTGCCACAACACTCCAACCCCTTACAGATACTGTACTTGGAGCACAGCAATGAGCCCTATGGCAAATTATTGCTAAAAAAATTGTAATTACACGCCCCTGTAAAACAGGGGCTGAAAAATTGGGCCTTAGCCACTGGTGGCGGCACCCATAAACAAAAATGATCTTCCAAGCTATCATCATCAATCGTATCATTGAGGACTCGGAGGAGGAGGATAGCCAGTCAACATAACAGCACAGGCACTCAGCATCAGCATCAGTCTTGAAGGGATGTGACATGTTAAAATCAATTAGTCTGTTATATCAGCATCAGGTGTGTGGTAGCTGGTGGTGATCCAAGACTGGTTCATCTTGATGAAAGTCAGTCGATCAACCGAGTCGGTGGACAGGCGCACCCTGTGATCCGTGACAAATCCTCCAGCAGCACTGAATGTGCGTTCCGAAAGAACTCTGGATGCAGGACAGGCCAGTAGCTCAATTGCATACTGTGCAAGCTCTGGCCAGTGATCCATCCTCAAGACCCAGTAAGCCAGAGGATTTTCGGTGGGGAAGGTGTCCAAGTCTGACCTTGCCCCTAGATATTCCTGCACCATGTTTATCAGACGCTGGCGATGGTTGCTGGAACCGATCATACTTTGGGGCTGCGGACTAAAGAATTGTCTGAACGCATCGGTCAGACGGCCACCTTCCCCAAGCCTCAGCAACTCGTTGTCCAGGACCAGGAGTTTGTAACCTCCCAGTCTCTGGGAACGCGTTGCACAGACCTTTCTGCAAGGCCTCCCGGAGTTGTCTCATCCTCTGCTCCCTCTGCGACGGTAACATAAGGTCCGCAACCTTACCCTTGTACCGTGGATCAAGGAGAGTGGCCAGCCAGTAATGGTCCCTCTCCTTGATCCGAAGAATACGAGGATCCTTCCGCAGACTTTGCAGGATCAGGGAGGCCATGCAGCGTAGGTTTGCTGAGGCATTCGCTCCGGAGTCCTCTGGGTCACTAAGGACGACATGATCCGCAGCCACCTCCTCCCAGCCACGTACAAGTCCACTGGTTTCTTGGGACTGTAAATCATCCCTAAAAGACTGCTGCTGATGATGCTGAGTGCCAGCCTCCACCTCCATGCTGACACAATCCTCCTCCTCCTCCTCCTCCTCCTCCTCCTCTTCCTGTGCGATGGGTGGGACAGAAGGAACACTGTCTGGGTAAAGGGGGCCTTGAGAGGCAAGGAAGTCCTCCTCTTCCTGCCTCTGTTCTGCCTCAAGTGCCCTGTCCATTATTCCATGCAGCGTGTGCTCCAACAGGTGGACAAGAGGTACAGTGTCACTGATGCATGCACTGTCACTGCTCACCATCCTCGTGGCCTCCTCAAATGGTGCCAGGACAGTGCATGCATCCCTGATCATGCCCCACTGGCGTGGAGAAAAAAAAACAAGCTCCCCTGACCCTGTCCTGGTGCCGTAGTCGCACAGGTACTCATTGATGGCCCTCTGCTGCGTGTGCAGCCGCTGCAGCATGGCCAACGTTGAGTTCCACCTGGTGGGCATGTCACATATAAGGCGGTTCTTGGGCAGGTTCAACTCCTTTTGCAGCTCAGCCAGGCGAGCACTGGCATTATAAGATCTGCGGAAATGCACACAGACTTTCCTGGCCTGCCTCAGGACATCCTGTAAGCCCGGGTACCTGCCCAAGAACCGCTGCACCACCAGGTTAAGGACGTGAGCCACACAGGGCACATGGGTCAGTTGTCCCTGTCGGAGGGCGGAGAGGAGGTTGGTGCCATTGTCGCAAACCACCATTCCTGGCTTAAGCTGGCGTGGCGTCAACCACCTCTCGGCCTGGCCCTGCAGAGCAGACAGGACCTCTGCCCCAGTGTGGCTTCTGTCCCCCAAACACACCAGCGCAAGCACGGCATGGCATCTTTTTGCCTGCGTACTTGCGTAGCCCCGTGAACGGCTACGGAGCACCGCTGGTTCATAGGACAAACCACAGGAAGAGGCCATGGAGGAAGAAGAAGAGGAGGGGGTGGAGGAGAGAGGTGTGTCACAACCAGTAGTAGCATTTTGGAGGCGTGGCGGTGGGACAACCTCCAACACTACTGCACCTTGTCCTGCATCCTTCCCAGCTGCCAAAAGAGTGACCCAATGGGCCGTGAAAGAAAGGTAACGTCCCTGTCCATGCCTGCTGGACCATGAGTCAGCGGTAATATGCACCTTACCGCTGACCGCCCTGTCCAGCGAGGCCAAGACATTGCCTTCCACATGCCGGTAGAGAGCCGGAATAGCCTTCCGTGAGAAAAAGTGGCGTTTGGGAACCTGCCACTGAGGAACCGCACATTGCACAAACTCACGGAAGGGGGCCGAGTCTACCAACTGAAAAGGCAGCAGTTGAAGCGCTAGCAATTTAGCCAAGCTAGCATTCAACCGCTGGGCATGTGGATGGCTGGGAGTGAACTTCTTTCGACGGTCCAGCAGCTGGGGCAGGGAAATTTGCCTGCTAGAATCGGACGTCGGTGTACTGCTAGCAGAGTGGCCGCAAGTACTTGGCTGTGACACACCTAATTCTACACCTTCATTCCTCTCAGTGCATGTTTCAGAGAGGACTGAAGTTATAGTGGGGTTGGAGATCCCAGCTGATGCGGTGCAAGGAGAGGTCCGCTTTGTTCTTTGGTGTGGGTCTTTGAGGTAGGCTTGCCAACGAGCTGCATGGCAGGTCAACATATGTCTGGTCAGGCATGTGGTACCCAAGCGGCTGATGTTTTGGCCACGCGATATACGCTTGAGACATATGTTGCAAACAGCAGCTGTGCGATCTGATGCACTAGCCTCAAAAAAGGCCCACACCAAAGAACTTTTTGAATGACGGGCAGAGGCAGCGCCCTGCACAGGCGGAGCTCTGCGGTGTGATTCCGTCGGTGTACTGCCCTTACGCTGGCCACCAAAGGGCATCCTGCCTCGTTGGAGATGTGCCTCCTCCTCATCCTCCTCCTCCTCCTCTCTCCTATTAGGCACCCACG
This sequence comes from Rana muscosa, assembly GCA_029206835.1. Classification (NCBI taxonomy): domain Eukaryota; kingdom Metazoa; phylum Chordata; class Amphibia; order Anura; family Ranidae; genus Rana; species Rana muscosa. Next base: position 212,280,976 of record CM055124.1, on the reverse strand, counting down.
TGGAGTCAGTGACCTCATCATCCCCTCCCTCCTCATCACTGGAGCCAATCTGGCAGTATGCTGCAGCTGCTGGAACATGACTGCCAGATTGGTGTCCTTCTTGAGCATCCCCTCTGTCTGCTCTCACGCTACTGCCTTCCTCTAGCTGGGTTTCATCATCAGACCCTTCGAAACGCTGGGCATCCTCCTGGAGCATGTACCCAACACTGTGCTGAAACAGTTCGGGGGACTCCTCAGGAGGAGGACATGGTGGGTCTAGGGAAGGAGTGACTGATGATTTGTCTGACATTGATACCAGGGAAGACGACGCTTTGGCAGCTGCTTTTCCAGTACCCTGAGCCTGGGTGAGAGAGGATGAGGAGGAGGAGGAGGGCTTGGTCATCCACTCTACCAAGTCTTCGGCATGATGTGGCTCAACATGTCCAGCTGCCGAAAAGAAGGACAAGCGTGTCCCATGGCCATGTGCTGATGACAATGCACCGCGTCCACGACCAGCACTGTTGCCCCCAGACACAGAGCCTGCTTGCCCTCTTTTATTGCCTCCTGACTGTCTGCCTCTCCTTGTTTGCCTTCCAGACATTCTAATAGATGGCCTGCAGGGAGATGGGAAAAAAGCAATAAGGGCTACCTTCAGGTGTCCTTCTCTGTCCCTTGAAACAAGGACTTTCACAGTGAAAGAAACTGACACTCTCCCTACCTACAGTTTTCTGTCCCTAGAATAAATGTTTTTTTTAAGCACAATATAGCACAAGGAGAATTCACTCACTGTCCTTCCAGGTCCCTGGAAACAAGGACTTGCAGAGTGAAAGAAAAAAAACACTCTCCCTACCTACAGTTTTCTGTCCCTAGAAAAAATGTTTTTTTTAATCACAATATAGCACAAGGACAATTCACTCACTGTCCTTACAGGTCCCTGGAAACAAGGACTTGCAGAGTGAAAGAAAAAAAACACTCTCCCTACCTACAGTTTTCTGTCCCTAGAAAAAATGTTTTTTTTAATCACAATATAGCACAAGGACAATTCACTCACTGTCCTTACAGGTCCCTGGAAACAAGGACTTGCAGAGTGAAATAAACTGACACTCTCCCTACCTACAGTTTTCTGTCCCTAGAATAAATGTTTTTTTTAAGCACAATATAGCACAAGGAGAATTCACTCACTGTCCTTCCAGGTCCCTGGAAACAAGGACTTGCAGAGTGAAAGAAAAAAAACACTCTCCCTACCTACAGTTTTCTGTCCCTAGAAAAAATGTTTTTTTTAATCACAATATAGCACAAGGACAATTCACTCACTGTCCTTACAGGTCCCTGGAAACAAGGACTTGCAGAGTGAAAGAAAAAAAACACTCTCCCTACCTACAGTTTTCTGTCCCTAGAAAAAATGTTTTTTTTAATCACAATATAGCACAAGGACAATTCACTCACTGTCCTTACAGGTCCCTGGAAACAAGGACTTGCAGAGTGAAATAAACTGACACTCTCCCTACCTACAATTTTCTGTCCCTAGAATAAATGTTTTTTTTAAGCACAATATAGCACAAGGAGAATTCACTCACTGTCCTTCCAGGTCCCTGGAAACAAGGACTTGCAGAGTGAAAGAAAAAAAACACTCTCCCTACCTACAGTTTTCTGTCCCTAGAAAAAATGTTTTTTTTAATCACAATATAGCACAAGGACAATTCACTCACTGTCCTTACAGGTCCCTGGAAACAAGGACTTGCAGAGTGAAATAAACTGACACTCTCCCTACCTACAGTTTTCTGTCCCTAGAATAAATGTTTTTTTTAAGCACAATATAGCACAAGGACAATTCACTCACTGTCCTTACAGGTCCCTGGAAACAAGGACTTGCAGAGTGAAAGAAAAAAAACACTCTCCCTACCTACAGTTTTCTGTCCCTAGAAAAAATGTTTTTTTTTAATCACAATATAGCACAAGGACAATTCACTCACTGTCCTTACAGGTCCCTGGAAACAAGGACTTGCAGAGTGAAAGAAAATAAACACTCTCCCTACCTACAGTTTTCTGTCCCTAGAATAAATGTTTTTTTTAAGCACAATATAGCACAAGGACAATTCACTCACTGTCCTTACAGGTCCCTGGAAACAAGGACTTGCAGAGTGAAATAAACTGACACTCTCCCTACCTACAGTTTTCTGTCCCTAGAATTAATGTTTTTTTTAAGCACAATATAGCACAAGGAGAATTCACTCACTGTCCTTCCAGGTCCCTGGAAACAAGGACTTGCAGAGTGAAAGAAAAAAAACACTCTCCCTACCTACAGTTTTCTGTCCCTAGAAAAAATGTTTTTTTTAATCACAATATAGCACAAGGACAATTCACTCACTGTCCTTACAGGTCCCTGGAAACAAGGACTTGCAGAGTGAAATAAACTGACACTATCCCTACCTACAGTTTTCTGTCCCTAGAAAAAATGTTTTTTTTTAAGCACAATATAGCACAAGGACAATTCACTCACTGTCCTTCCAGGTCCCTGGAAACAAGGACTTGCAGAGTGAAAGAAAAAAAACACTCTCCCTACCTACAGTTTTCTGTCCCTAGAAAAAATGTTTTTTTTAATCACAATATAGCACAAGGACAATTCACTCACTGTCCTTACAGGTCCCTGGAAACAAGGACTTGCAGAGTGAAAGAAACTGACACTCTCCCTACCTACAGTTTTCTGTCCCTAGAATAAATGTTTTTTTAAGCACAATATAGCACAAGGACAATTCACTCACTGTCCTTCCAGGTCCCTGGAAACAAGGACTTGCAGAGTGAAAGAAACTGACACTGTCCCTACCTACAGTTTTCTGTCCCTAGAATAAATGTTTTTTTTAAGCACACTATAGCACAAGCACAAAACACACTGACACTCTCCCTACCTATCCTTCTCTTTCCCTAAACTAAAGGAATCCAGGTTAAGCAAGAAAGAAATAACAGTCACTGTCCCTGCCTATGCTGCTCTATCCCTGCTCCGGAACACACTACACTAGGCCGCCGTGCTGGCGGCCTTTTATAGTGTGGGGCGTGTACTAAACACCCTCAGCAATAATTGGCCACAGGCATCCTGCCTGTGGCCAATCATTGCTCTCCTCGCTGCCGGCGCTGTGATTGGCCAAGCATGCGGGGTCACAGTGCATGCTTGGCCAATCACAGCGCCTGGATGACACTGCGATGGCGTAGTGCATTGTGGGCCGTTCGCGTCACTCGAATTTGGCGCGAACGGCCCAAATCGTTCGATCTTCGTCGAACGATCGAACAGCCGATGTTCGAGTCGAACGTATGTTCGACTCGAACACGAAGCTCATCCCTAATGATGAATAATGCAAAGAGCTTTTCAGCAATAACATTTTAGGAACTGCAATTCTAGGTATTGGTGCATCAGAAGCTAGTGTGGGTATTAAGGACAATATTTAAATAGTGTGAAGTAGCGCTAATTACTTTAAAACACAATAATATGTGAATATATGCAATCTAAATAAAATAATATAATAAAGTGCATCACAAACAATTAATGAAATATACTAAGATGCATCATGATGATATAAAAAAAAAGTCCATAAACTTGATACTAATAAAGCTAAAACAAGTCCATATAAAGTTGCTGCAATAGAGTACATCCAGAGAAATCCAATTATCTAAGGAGCAACTTAATCCCTGTCCCAGTAGGGTGGTAACATGTATGACAAAGATGACCAAATGGATAAAGGAACAGGAATAATAATCCAAATCTATGAGATATACAGAAGAAAACGTCAGATTCCTCATATCCTCCCCCTGTAGTAGTGGCCCCTTACCTAATAGGAAGACCCCACTGGGTCTAATGGAGCATGGAATGATATCAGTCAGGCCAACAGCGAGGGCTCTTTTCTCCTCAGTAACTTCCAAGCAGGGCACCATTGCAATACTGCCTCCAAACACAGCACAGGTTTCCTGGAAGTTATATCTCCGGATTCAGTGTTTAAAAACAAGAAAGAAGGATCCCCATAGTGTAGTAGATTTAAAAGGTACAAACGTCCATTAATTGAAATAAAAAATTCACAATAAAAAGGTAAAAAATGCCATACAGATAAAAACAGCGTCAAACTAACAGACTTCCGGTCACGGCAGTAAACCGGAAGAAGGCATCACCTAAGCTCCGCCCGATGCATTGCGTCACTGTCACGTGACTTTATCAAGGGTATAGGAGCTAGCTGATAGTGGTGAACTTAAATAGACATGGTAATTACCAGGGCATCGAAATTGAGACAAAAATTAACATATGCAAATGAAGTAATGGAAGCATGGACATCTGGGAGTGCAAAAGATCACTCTGACTCTCACTAACTTGAAATAGTCACAAATGGAAATAAAATAGAAATAAGAGAAGGAAAAGAAATACAAAAAAAATAGACAGAAGAGAGAGGAATAAAAAAGAGAGAAGAGGAGAGGAAGAAAGAAAAGGAGAAAGAGGAAAGAAAAGAGAAGAGAGAAACTAAGAAAAGAAAAAAGAGACGAGAGAGAAAAGAAGAAAGGGGAAAGAAACGTGAAGAGAAAGAAGGAATGAAAAAATAGAGGAAAAGAGGAGAAAAAGAAACAAGAGAGAGAGAGAAAAAAAGAAGGGAAAGAAGAAAGAGAGAAGAGAAGGAATGAAAGAAAAGAAAAAAGAGAGGAGAGAAAAAAAAATTAAATTGAAATCAATCACCAAACATAATATTAATAATTAGAAATAAAGCAATTCAAATCAAACTCTATATTAAGGCTTGCAGAGGCAGAAGATTGTATTTCGAAGATCCAGTGAGATTTGGTAGTAATTATTTTTTTACTTCCTCGCCAGTGGGGCTTGAACTTCTCAATGCCCCAAAACAAGAGCGAACTAGGGTCTTTTCCATGAAATTCTGCATAGTGCCTGGAGACACTATGTTTCAGATAGCCTGACTTTATATTCTGAACATGTTCTCTCAGGCGTTTCCACAGGGGTCTTTTTGTTCTGCCCACGTATTGCAATTGGCATGGGCACTCAAACACGTAGACTACTCCCTCTGTTTTACAAGAAATAAAATCCTTAATACTGTATTTCTTCCCTGTAGTAGTGGCACTGAAATCTTCCTTCTTCTTTTTCTTAAAAGATGCATGTCGACAAGCATAGGAGGTCTTGCACGGGTAAAATCCCTTTCCTTCAAAGAAACTGAAGGTTTTTTTGTAGGGGGATCAAGGACATTCTTTGCTATTAGATCACGAAGTGTCGGTGCACATGTATATACAAATCTGAGGAATGATGGTAGCACTTGGGTAAGATGACATCTGTTGTTAGTATTTTCCAATGTTTACGAACAATTTTCTCCAAGTTTTTATATTGCATGTTGTAGTCAAGAATCAATGGTATTTTTGTGTAATCAGGTTCTTCTTTTGCTTTAGTTCTTAAAAGGTTTTGTCTTCCTATATTCCCAACTTCCTCGATCTTTTGTTGTATGAAAGATTTCTCATATCCCTTATCGATAAAACGGTTTCCGATAAATTCAGCTTGTTGTTTATAGTCAGTTTCTGTTGTACAGTTTATTCTATGTCTGACCAATTTTCCCTTCGGAATGTTCATTAACCATGAAGAGTGGTGGCCGCTATCAATTGGAAGATAGCTAATCTACCACTTTGAAGAACGTTTTTGTTTTGATTTATTTTTCTTCATAACAGACATCTAGATCTAGGAAGTTGTTTCTTGACTCATGCATTTCCCACGTTAACTTGATATTTTTATCATTTATTTCCATATCTTGACTAAATTGCATAAGGCTATCTTTTTCGCCTTTCCAGATCAGGAATATATCGTCAATATACCGCTTGTACACAAGTAATTGACTCGGTCTCTTTTTATATATGGAATTTTCTTCCCAAAGTGCCATGTGCAAATTAGTGACACTGGGGGCATATTTGGCCCCCATTGCCACCCCCTGTGTTTGTCTATAGTAATTGTGCTGATACCAAAAGTAGTTGTGGTTGAGGCTGTATTCTAGGCATTCCAAGAGATATTTTCTTTGTTTGCACTTCAGATCACTGTACTCTCTTAGCGCCCATCTTACAGCTAGTATGGCATCCTGGTGACTGATATTTGTATATAGCGAAGCTACATCCGCCGTCGCTAAATAAATCTGTTCCTCGTCCACTGTAATTTCTTCAAGTATTTGTATAAGGTGCTTGGTATCTTGCAAATATGATTTTGTTTTTTTCAAAGCCGGCTGTAGAAAAGAATCCAGATATTCTCCTAGCCTGGCTCCTACCGAGTCTATCCCATTTAAAATGGGTTTATGAGGCGGGGATTCTTTGTTTTTATGAACTTTTGGGAGTATATACATGACTGGTATTCGACATGCATTTGGTACAAGATATAGTGCCTCTTTTTCATTCAAAAATTTCTTCTCTTTCCCCTTTTCTATCAGTTTGCACAGGTCTTTCTTATAGTATAAGGTAGGGTTGCTCAAAAGTTTCTGATAGGTAACTGTATCCGCAAGTTGTCTCTCCATTACTTTCTGGTATGCTTCTTTTGATAATATTACAATTGCTCCCCCTTTGTCTGCAAGTCTTATAACTATATTCTTTTTTTCCTCAAGTTGCTTTATTCCCATTCTGATTGACATTGGATCCCAGGCTTTCTTCACTTGTATTTTGTTCAAATCCTGTATCACCATTCTCTTAAACACATCGATATGACCTTCACTTCCAGGAAGTGGATTGAAACGTGACTTATTTTTTAAAGTGCTATGTGCATATCGGTCAAGGTTGGCGATTTTTCTTGTCGTATCTCCAGGTTTTGATAACAGAGAACAGATTTATTTAGCGACGGCGGATGTAGCTTTGCTATATACAAATATCAGTCACCAGGATGCCATACTAGCTGTAAGATGGGCGCCAAGAGAGTACAGTGATCTGAAGTGCAAACAAACAAAATATCTCTTGGAATGCCTAGAATACAGCCTCAGCCACAACTACTTTTGGTATCAGCACAATTACTATATACAAGCACAGGCAGTGGCAATGGGGGCCAAATATGCCCCCAGTGTCGCTAATTTTAACATGGAACTTTGGGAAGAAGATTCAATGTATAAAAAGAGACCGAGTCAATTATTTGTGTACAAGCGGTATATTGACGATATATTCCTGATCTGGAAAGGCAACAAAGATAGCCTTATGCAATTTAGTCAAGATCTGGAAATAAATGATAAAAATATCAAGTTAACGTGGGAAATGCATGAGTCAAGAATCAACTTCCTGGAACTAAATGTCTGTTATGAAGAAAAAGAAATCAAAACCAAAATGTTCTTCAAAGTGGTAGATAGAAATAGCTATCTTCCAATTGATAGCTGTCACCACTCTTCATGGTTAATGAACATTCCGAAGGGACAATTGGTCAGACTTAGAAGAAACTGTACAACAGAAACTGACTATAAACAACAAGCTGAATTTATCGGAAGCCATTTTATCGATAAGGGATATGAGAAATCTTTCATACAACAAAAGATCAAGGAAGTTGGGAATATAGAAAGACAAAACCTTTTAAGAACTAAAGCAAAAGAAGAACCTGATTACACAAAAATACCATTGATTCTTGACTACAATATGCAATATAAAAACTTGGAGAAAATTGTTCGTAAACATTGGAAAATACTAACAACAGATCGTCATCTTACCCAAGTGCTACCATCTTTCCCCAGATTTGTATATACACGTGCACCGACACTTCGTGATCTAATAGCAAAGAATGTCCTTGATCCCCCTACAAAAAAAAAACCTTCAGTTTCTTTGAAGGAAAGGGATTTTACCCGTGCAAGACCTGCTATGCTTGTCGACATGCATCTTTTAAGAAAAAGAAGAAGGAAGATTTCAGTGCCACTACTACAGGGAAGAAATACAGTATTAAGGATTTTATTTCTGGTAAAACAGAGGGAGTAGTCTACGTGTTGGAGTGCCCATGCAAATTGCAATACGTGGGCAGAACGAAAAGACCCCTGTGGAAACGCCTGAGAGAACATGTTCAGAATATAAAGTCAAGCTATCTGAAACATAGTGTCTCCAGGCACTATGCAGAATTTCATGGAAAGACCCTAGTTCGCTCTTGTTTTGGGGCATTGAGAAGTTCAATAAAATAATTGGGGCGAGGAAGTAATAAAATAATTACTCTTAGTAAATCCGAATCTCGCTGCATCTTCGAAATACAATCTTCTGCCCCTGCAGGCCTTAATATAGAATTTGATTTGAATTGCTTTTTTTCTAATTACTAATATTATGTTTGGTGATTGATTTCAATTTATGTCATGTACCTGGGTGTATTTGAACCAGGATCTTCCTGGTCCCAAAGCTGCAGCCTTACCTGTTGCGCTACTGAGCAGATCTAGACTTTTGGAAATGTCCTCTCAGTATTAAACATTACCTTGGACTCACCAGCCCCACCTACTGCCAGCTGTGGACAATTTTCAATCAAAGCAGCCCTTAAAAAGGAAGTGATGCTATCTCTCAGCGCCCGTTTGTGTGGAATAGCTCCCTGGGTGTTGTGACTGCTTTTTGATCCTGATGTTCGTGTTGAACTTCTGCCTGAATTCCTGACTACTCTCCAGCCTGCTGATTTTGTACTTCACTGCCAGCTCGTGTATGACCTTTGCCTGCCTGACCACTCTCTGGATTTCGATCTTCCTGGTCCCAAAGCTGCAGCCTTACCTGTTGCGCTACTGAGCAGATCTAGACTTTTGGAAATGTCCTCTCAGTATTAAACATTACCTTGGACTCACCAGCCCCACCTACTGCCAGCTGTGGACAATTTTCAATCAAAGCAGCCCTTAAAAAGGAAGTGATGCTATCTCTCAGCGCCCGTTTGTGTGGAATAGCTCCCTGGGTGTTGTGACTGCTTTTTGATCCTGATGTTCGTGTTGAACTTCTGCCTGAATTCCTGACTACTCTCCAGCCTGCTGATTTTGTACTTCACTGCCAGCTCGTGTATGACCTTTGCCTGCCTGACCACTCTCTGGATTTCGATCGTGTACCATTTTGCCTGATCTGTTGCCAACCTAATCTGCCTGACTACGTTTTCGCCTGAATCCTCAGCACACAAGTTCCACTTCGGACACTACCTATCACAGGTACCTTACATTACAAATGGGCCACAATGACAGTGGACCCTGCTGAGATTGTTAAGGCGATTTCACGTCAGGGACAATTGATTGGAGCTCATGAACAGCATCTTTCTTCCCTGGACGCCAAGTTAGATGAACTTTGTACTATGCTTAAGTCTTGTTTGCCTGCTTCCACTGCAACGGTCCAGACTCTGGATCCTACTCCTGCTACGATCCAACCCACCTCTTCTGTACCACCCAAACTTCCTATGCCTGACAAATTTGGTGGTGATACTGAGGACTGCAGAGGCTTTTTAAATGTTTGCCGTTTGCATTTCCGCAACAACCCTGGGACCTTTAGCACTTCTTCTGCCAAAGTGACTTTTGTAATTTCCTTGTTAAAGGGGAAGGCCCTGGCCTGGGTCTCTCCTTATCTGGAACGCAATGATCCTGTGCTGCAAGACGCTGACAAATTTCTGGCTTCTCTCCAGACTGTATTTGACAAGCCAGATAGAGCTTCTGCAGCTGAGTACTCACTCTTGGACATGCAACAAGGCACCAGGTCTGTGGCACAATATGCTATTGAGTTTCGTACCCTTGCTGCTGAGACTACTTGGGACTCAAGGGCATTACGTGCAGCCTTCCGAAAAGGTCTTGCAGATCGCATCAAAGACGAATTAGTCTATAAGGATTCCCCAGAAGACCTAGAGAAATTCATAGAGCTCTGTGTTCGTCTGGATGTCCAGTATCATGAAAGATGCCAAGAGAGACTTAGAACTCGCAAGTTTCCTCGGCCAGTCTACCGTTTGGCCCCTAACTTCCAAGCACCACCTCAGCCAGAACCTGAAATCTCAGTTGAACCCCAGACACCTGTGGAACCCATGGATGTAAGCCGTCTCCACCTAACTGAGTCTGAGAAACAAAGGAGGCGTGCATTGGGCCTATGCCTATACTGTGGACTTAAAGGACATTTATTATCTGTCTGCCCTTCCCGTCCAGTAAAAGGCAGGGTCTAACCAGTGTTGGAGGAACTGGCTTAGACCTTACAGGTATATCCTCCAAGACCAAGATTACCATTCCTGCAATTATCCATTTACCCTCTAAACTTGTCTCCTGTGAGGCTTTTGTGGATTCTGGAGCTGCTGGCATATTCTTGGACTACACTTTTGCTAAAAAAAATAATATCCCATTTGTTCCAAAATCTAGACCCCTGAACATTACCACCGTGAATGGACAACCCTTGGGAGATGGCATTGTAAAATTTGAGACTATGACAATCACCCTTCAGGTAGGCGTACTCCACAAAGAGGAAGTTGTCTTGTCTCTTATTGATTCTCCACTTCTGCCTGTTATCCTTGGTTACCCATGGTTACAACAACATAACCCTTCTTTTGATTGGGAAAATGGAGAACTAACCTCTTGGGGATCGTTCTGTCATTCAAACTGTTTGTCTCAACTCAAAAGACTTCCTGCTTGTATGTTGGCTTCCGTGGCCGTCCCACCTACCTTGCCTCATGAATACCATGCGTTTGCAGACGTATTTTGCAAGCAAAAGGCAGAGGTTTTACCTCCACATCGTTCTTTTGACTGTACAATTAAATTGATTCCTGGAGCACCTCTTCCCAAAGGAAGGACCTATCCCCTGTCTTTGCCTGAACAAAAATCCATGGAGGAATACATAAAAGACAACTTGGAAAGAGGTTTTATCCGACCCTCTTCTTCTCCAGTAGGGGCAGGTTTTTTCTTTGTTGAAAAAAAAGATGGGGGTCTTCGACCATGCATAGACTATCGAGGGTTAAATCAAATCACTGTAAAAGACTCCTACCCTTTGCCTCTCATTCTTGAACTGTTTGATGTACTTAAGGGGGCTGTTATCTTCTCCAAGCTAGACCTACGAGGGGCTTATAATCTAATTCGAATTAAAGACGGGGACGAGTGGAAGACAGCATTCAACACTCGTAATGGACATTTTGAATATCTGGTTATGCCATTTGGGTTGTGTAACGCCCCTGCTGTCTTCCAACGTTTCATGAATGAAATTTTTCATGATTTCAGCAACAGTTTTGTGATCATCTACTTGGACGACATTTTAATCTTTTCCAAGACTCATCTAGAGCACATCTCGCATGTAAAGCAGGTATTGCAACGACTGAGAGAAAACCATCTTTACGCAAAGATTGAGAAATGCAGTTTCCATCAAAGCCGTATTCCTTTCTTGGATACATTATAAGTGCTGCCGGTTTCCAAATGGACCCTCAAAAACTTTCCGCTGTCTTGCAATGGCCCCAACCGACCACTTTAAGAGGGCTCCAAAGCTTTCTAGGGTTCGCAAATTACTACAGACGCTTCATCAAAGGTTTTGCCTCCATTGCGGCCCCCCTTACTGCTATGACTAAGAAAGGTACAAATTGCAAGGTATGGTCCTCAGAAGCAGAATTGGCTTTCCAGCAATTAAAAGACATGTTCAGCAAAGCTCCAATTCTTCAGCATCCAAATCCCGATCTCCAGTACATAGTTGAGGTTGATGCCTCTGAGGTAGGAGCAGGTGCCGTGCTCTCCCAGAGACAGCCTAAGTCTGGTAGAATCCATCCAGTAGCATTTTTTTCTAGAAAGTTTTCTCCAGCGGAGATGAATTACGATGTTGGGAATCGAGAACTACTGGCCATCAAATTGGCATTGTCTGAATGGCGACATCTTCTGGAAGGGGCTCCCAAACCTTTTTCTATCCTCACTGACCATAAAAACCTACTGTACCTTCAGACTGCAAGACGTTTGAACTCACATCAGGCTCGATGGGCTCTGTTTTTCTCCCGTTTTAATTTTGTTCTTTCTTATGTTCCTGGGCATAAAAACAAGAAAGCCGATGCTCTTTCCAGACAGTTTGCTACCTCTGAAGAAGACCAACCTACCGAGCAGTATATAATCCCACCTCACAAAATTGTCGCACAGATCTCTACGGCTCTTTCCCAACAGTTACAAGAAACCCAGAATTGTGTTCCCCAAGGCTTGAAGATACCACCAGTTCGCCTGTTCGTAGCCCCTAGCCTCAGAAAACCTGTACTCCTCTGGGCACATGATGGTGTTTTATCTGGTCATCCTGGTGTCACCATCACTCTTAAGACCTTGCAGCGTCATGTCTGGTGGCCTCATATGAAAAGGGATGTTACTGACTATGTGGCTGCCTGTCCAACTTGTGCTGCTAATAAAGTACCCCGTACAATGCCTACTGGACTGTTACAACCACTTTCAGCACCTCGTCAGCCTTGGACCCATTTGACTATGGACTTCATTACAGACTTACCCAAGTCCGAGGGCATGATTGCTATATGGGTCATAGTGGATCGCTTTTCAAAAATGTCTCATTTTGTGCCGCTCCCGGGATTACCTACAGCGGAAGCACTGTCTACTCTCTTCCTTTCCCATATTGTGAGATATCATGGCATACCTACCAATGTCGTCTCAGACCGCGGATCCCAGTTTGTTTCCCGATTCTGGAAGAAACTGGGAGTAACGCTTTCACTCTCTACCTCACATCACCCTCAAACAGATGGTCAAACCGAACGCATGAACCAGACCCTAGAAACCTATCTTCGACATTATGTCAATGCCTTACACTCCAACTGGTCTGAGTATTTGCCTTTAGCTGAGTTTGCCATTAATTCCCGTTGGCACAGTGCTCTTCATACCACACCATTCTACGCAGCCCTAGGCTATCACCCTCAGACTTTTCCCCTACTTCAGCCTTCTTCTGGTGTACCAGCAGCAGATCAGCGGGTTAAAAATATTCTGCTACATTGGAAGAAGATTCGCGTATTACTACGGAAGTCAGCAGGCAAGTATGCACTTTTTTCCAACAAACGAAGACGCCATATACCTCCATATGTGGTGGGGGACAGAGTTTGGCTATCAACCAAATATGTGAGACTGAAACAACCTTCTACCAAATTGGGCCCTCGATTCATTGGTCCTTACAGAATTATTGCTCGAGTCGGGCCAGTCTCCTATCGGTTGAAATTACCCTCCTCTCTCCGGATTCATCCTGTGTTCCACGTTTCCCTCCTCAAAAAAGCAATTTTCAATCGCTACTCCAGAACGCAACAGCTACCTCCTCCTGTTCTTGTTGATGGACAAAATGAGTTTGAAGTCTCCAAGATTCTTGATTCTAGAAGACAGGGTCGTGGCCTTCGGTATCTGGTTCATTGGAAGGGATATCCTGTCACAGACCGTTCCTGGGTTCCAGCCAAATATCTGCATGCCCCTTCTCTTATTCGAGACTTCCATGCCTCCTTTCCCACTAAGACCCGCTAGGCCCCCGGAGGAGTCCACTGGGGAGGGGGCCCTGTCATGTACCTGGGTGTATTTGAACTGGGATCTTCCTGGTCCCAAAGCTGCAGCCTTACCTGTTGCGCTACTGAGCAGATCTAGACTTTTGGAAATGTCCTCTCAGTATTAAACATTACCTTGGACTCACCAGCCCCACCTACTGCCAGCTGTGGACAATTTTCAATCAAAGCAGCCCTTAAAAAGGAAGTGATGCTATCTCTCAGCGCCCGTTTGTGTGGAATAGCTCCCTGGGTGTTGTGACTGCTTTTTGATCCTGATGTTCGTGTTGAACTTCTGCCTGAATTCCTGACTACTCTCCAGCCTGCTGATTTTGTACTTCACTGCCAGCTCGTGTATGACTTTTGCCTGCCTGACCACTCTCTGGATTTCGATTGTGTACCATTTTGCCTGATCTGTTGCCAACCTAATCTGCCTGACTACGTTTTCGCCTGAATCCTCAGCACACAAGTTCCACTTCGGACACTACCTATCACAGGTACCTTACAATTTAATATATATTTTTTTGTCTTCTCTTCTATTTTTTCATTCCTTCTTTCTTTTCTTTTCTTTCTTTTTTTTCTCTCGCTCTCTTGTCTTTTTTCCTTTTTCTTTTTTCCTCTTTTCCTATATTTTTTCTTTCTTTCTCTTTTCTTTTCTTTTCTTTCTTTTCTTTCTCTTTCTTCTTTTCTCTCTCTCTTGTCTCTTTTTTTCTTTCTCTCTTCTCTTCCTCTCCTCTTCTCTCTTTTTTATTCCTCTTCTGTCTATTTTTTTTTTTGTATTTCTTTTCCTTCTCTTATTTCTATTTTATTTCCATTTTAGTTTACTTACCATCAATTTCATGCTATTCAGAGTCTTTTTATGCCATTCCCAGTTTCACTATTTCAAGTTAGTGAGAGTCAGAGTGATCTTTTGCACTCCCAGATCTCCATGCTTCCATTACTTCATTTGCATATGTTAATTTTTGTCTCAGTTTCGATGCCCTGGTAATTACCATGTCTATTTAAGTTCACCACTGTCAGCTAGCTTCTATACCCTTGATAAAGTCACGTGACAGTGACGCAATGCATCGGGAGGAGCTTAGGTGATGCCCTCTTCCGGTTTACGGCCGTGACCGGAAGTCTCTGTTAGTTTGACGCTGTTTTTATCTGTATGCCATTTTTTGCCTTTTTATTGTGAATTTTTTATTTCAATAAATGGACGTTTGTACCTTTTAAATCTTCTACACTATGGGGATCCTTCTTTCTTGTTTTTAAACCCTGAATCCGGAGATATACCTTCCAGGAAACCTGTGCTGTATTTGGAGGCAGTGGTGCCCTGCTTGGAAGTTACTGAGGAGAAAGGAGCCCTCGCTGTTGGCCTGACTGATATCGTTCCATGCTCCATTAGACCCAGTGGGGTCTTCCTATGAGGTAAGGGGCCACTACTACAGGGGGAGGATACGAGGAATCTGCCGTTTTCATCTGTATATCTCATAGATTTGGATTACCATTCCTGTTCCTTTATCCATTTGGTCATCTTGGTCATACATGTTACCACCCTGCTGGGACAGGGATTAAGTTGCTCCTTAGATAATTGGATTTCTCTGGATGTACTCTATTGCAGCAACTTTATATGGACTTGTTTTAGCTTTATTAGTATCAAGTTTATGGACTTTTTTTTTATATCATCATGATGATGCATCTTAGTATATTTCATTAATTGTTTGTGATGCACTTTATTATATTATTTTATTTAGATTGCATATATTCACATATTATTGTGTTTTAAAGTAATTAGCGCTACTTCACACTATTTAAATACTTTCTTTGGGTGTTGGACGCACTACAGAAGTTAGCTGCTGTTTACATCCCTTATATATATATATATATATATATATATATATATATATATATACTTATTTTTAGATCTTATTGCACTTTCTTTGCTCAAGCACCTTTTGTTAGTGCATTAGTACCTGCACTTATTAAGGACAATGCTGTCATTTTACTTTTTGGTGCTTCTAAGTTACCAAAGCAGCAGAACGGAATTGTTTTACCTTTTATTACAGTTAGGGGGTCAGTCCAAGCAACTAGTCCAATTTGAAAAGCAAGTAGTCCACAGGGCATACATTAGCTCATTTGGAATTGGGTCCAGTCTAAAGAAGGAGCGCTTTGGACATATTTTCAATATGAGTTGAATGAATGAATATGAATATACATGCTACATGAAGTGGTGGCTGGAAAGAAAAATGTTGTTATATCATTTAAAATATAGTGGCCCTTCTATCCTTGTTGCTACGGATTTACTGTTGCTAGTTTTACCTTTCTTACATAGACAGAGGTGGTAAAATATGATGCAGTGGGATGCTGAGGGGTGCTATATTCTTATAAACAGCCATATGTTCTATTGCAAATTTGGTGCAAAGCGTGGCTTGAAAATGTCTTACTAGTCTATTTAAGATTTAATGGGCAATTCACCAATTTGGACATTTGCACAAATTTTCTGGATGAACATTCATCCTATGTATCAACCCAAAGTTTACCTTACCTTTCAGATGCCTTGCAATATCTCAATTTGTTTTTATAACAAATGTCCAAACACCATGACTATCCAGTGGTTGTCCCTGTGTACAAACATTGACATACTTGCTTTTGCAGAAACATGCAGAAATGCAGCTTGAAATGTTTAGCTGTCTCTTTTTTGAAGCCATAGTTTTATTCTTCTACCCCATCATGGTACCCTCCTCTATCATATTCACCATGGTCACAGAAGGCATGTCTAATGCCTTGTACACACGACCGGTTTTCCCGTCGGAAAAAAAAACAATGGTTTTCCTGGCGGAATTCCTCTCAAGCGTGCCTTGCATACACACGGTCACACAAAAGTCCGGAGAACTTTTGACTGCCAAGAACGCGGTGACGTAAAAAACTACGACGAGCAGACAAAATTAAGTTCTATGCTTCCGAGCATGCGTCGAATTGTTTCCGAGCATGCACGTTTTTTTCCCGTGAAAAAAGAGATCCTGCTCTCTTTTTTTTCCGGCAGTTTTCCCGTCGGAAAAACTGCGATGGAGCATACACATGGTCGGAATTCCCGGCCAAAAGCTCTCATCGCAGTTTTTCCGACGGGAAAACCGGTCGTGTGTACGAGGCATTACAGACTAAGTTCAGTCCTATCCCCAAGGACATTAAGGACTCTTCATCTTACTGAAAATCAATAAAAATCAATGAAATGGTGACTGTCTTTACCCATCTTCAGTTCCTTCTACACAGTGTCCCGCAAACAGGTACCACACAGAAAGGGATAAACATTGCAGCTGGTCTTCTCCCTTGTCTCTTTACCTAAAATAAAATGTTATTTCTTGAATCTAAAAATTTAGCGAATTATGTAGCTCAGTCATGCAGTCCTTTATACTGATATACATTGTAGCTTTTTTTCTGAAAAGCCTCAGGAACACACAACCCTGATCAGATCTAAACCTCCAAGATGTAATATGTTACAGTTTTCACGTTTTTAGATATACCGTATTTATCGGCGTATAACACGCACCGGCGTATAACACGCACCCCAAGTTTAGGAGGGAATTTTAAGGAAAAAAACTTTTAGGAGGGAAATTCAAGGAAAAAAAACTTACATTTAAATGCAGCATGCAGCCTTGCCCAGTGTCCATCTGCAGCCTTGCCCAGTGTCCATCTGTCCATCTGCAGCCGTGCCCAGTGTCCATCTGTCCATCTGCAGCCTTGCCCAGTGCCTTTGCGATCGTGTCAGTCCCGGCGGTTTTTAAAATTTGGCGCCGATTTCTGTGGAGAGGAGCGAGCGGGGCCGAGTGTACTTCGGCTGGACTCGGCTCCTCTCGCAGTTCCGCCCATCTCCACTGACTGCGCCGCTGACGGAGAAAGCTGAGTGTACTTCGCCTAGACTCTTGTCTGCTCACAGTCACAGGCAGGACTGCGAGAGGAGCCGAGACTAGGCGAAGTACACTCGGCTTTCTCCGTCAGCGGCGCAGTCAGAGATGGGCGGGACTGCGAGAGGAGCCGAGTAAAGCCGATTGTACTTCGGCTTCGGCTCCGCTCGCTCCTCTCGCTCGTTTTCAGCAGGGGAATTCGGAGTATCGGCGTATAACACGCACCCACGATTTTCCCCTGATTTTAAGGGGAAAAAAGTGCGTGTTATACGCCGATAAATACGGTAGTTTCTTCATTAGCTTTCTTGTTTAGGGTTATTATTTCTTTATTTTTTTAACTTGGAGATCCTGTATAGCACACTTTCTGTCTTAAAGGAGAAGTATGGGTTTCCATGTTTTTTTGAATTCATACTTACCTCTGTGGATGGAGCATCAGACCGAAGCTCCATCTGTCCCCCGCCGTCTGTGCACTGAGAACCGAGCCACCGAACATCGCCAATGGCTCGGTTCTCACAGATCCCTGAGAGGAAAGCCACTGACTGTCAGTCAGCGTCTTTCCTCTCTGCTTCTCTACGCTCATTGGAGAGCTGAGCAGTGGAGGGGCAGGGAGAGGCTGTCTCAGCGGCTCGCTGAGACTGCCATCAATCAGGGCAGCTGGCGGATCCCGACTTGGGAAGTCGTGATGACGCCTTGCCCTCACTCATGGCAGTGACAAAGCGGAGAGCGGACTTCAGACTGTTTTCCGCTGAGAAAGGGTCAAAGAAGTGCAAAACGAATTGCACTCCTGTGACCCAGAGGAGAAGCCCAGCCTAAAAAGCTCAGGCTGGACTTCTCCTTTAAGCTGGCCATTGATAGATCAAAATATAGGTGTTTCAGCAGGGATCAGCCAAATAGTGTTTTGCTGTTTCTGCTCAACAGAAGTTGGTAATTTTGATCAATTTCTGTCAAAGGAAAATGTTGGCATATTTTTTTTGAGCAGAAGGTTCTGCTGTCAGAATACAATGTCCCATCAGGGGGTTTCCTCCATCCACTCTGTGTGGATAGAGGAATCTGCTTGTTTGGTGTTGTTTTTTTTTTTCATAACTAACTGACTATGGCCACCTTTGCTTATTCACTGTACTGAATCAATGGATGCACAATCTTTTTGCTCTACTTATTTGGACCTCAAACATCTCCCTCACTTCACATCTCTCTTTTATGTAGAGGAAGGTTGTAAGGGGGAGGGGGTAAGTTCGCGGGGTGGTCATTACATCCTTCATGTCTCCCTTCTCGTTGGGCATCAAGCAAGGGTCACATGAGAGGCCTACCCTGGAGTGGGTTCTTCTGGGCTATGCTTTGTACATGGTCACACTCAAGACCTGGTAGATGACAAACATGAATGAACTCTAGTAAACTCTCATAATGTAATGTACTTTACCACGGTTACTTGTGCATTTAGGAGGGACACACAGAGCTAATGCCACCTATCCAGCGTATCACCACTACCTTACTCTCAGTAGTGGTATGACGTCCTGTCATACACCTAGTGTGAACTCCATGCGTGCACTTCACTTAACTCTTTGTCTTCCTCTGTGACAGGTTGAGGACTTCGGAGGTGCAGATCTGCTCCCGTAGCTATGGGCGCCAGATCACTGGCGAAGGAGTGCCAACAACATCTCCCTTGCTGCAAGAGGCTATCTCACCTATCACATGTACATGTAGCTTATTTAGAGGAATATGTGAAAGCAGATATGGTTCCTAGGAGTCTCAGGTGGGATGCAAATCCCCAGAAGGATGATAATGAGTTGGCTGAGTGGTTCAAATACTTCAATGAAGCGGGTGTCAACATTCTGCAGTTTCTAATAGCCAAAAAGAAACAAAAGTTGGCAACTTTGGACTGCAAAATCAACATCATTAAAAATAAACTGATCCCCTTTAAAACAGAACAGGATTATCTGCACAGATCTGAGGCTCTTAAAACAGCACTAATCAGAGAAGAATCTGAACAAAAATCTAAGAAAAAGAAAAAGTACAACAGAGACGTGAAAGACTATAGGGAGAACATAGTATTTAGGTGGCAGGTTACACCGTCTCCCGACCCCCCCCATTGGGAGATAATATAATTGGTTCTCAACCAATTAATGCTGCTCAAAGGAGCGATGCATTGAGAAACGTACAAGGGGAATTCCCTGGTGTTTCTCAGATGCACCGCCCCTCTCCTGATTCACGGATGGATAGAAATAATCCACAACAACACTACCAACAAGGAAAGGGTAGGGGTAGTAAAAGGAATCTTTCCCCTTATCCTAACCACCAGTCCCCTCCCCCTTGGCATCACCGGGATGCACATTCCAACCATCAGAATTATGGCAATCACCAGTCTCCTTGTACCAATAATGGAGGCCGTAATGCTTCCAGCACCAGGAACAGATTTGCTCCCCTAGCTAATGATGGGGGCACCTCTGGTTCGGGTGTTAATCAAGGTGCTTCCTGTTCCTCCCACAACCAACAGGCAGAGAGTCGCTCAGGTTGGGATTTTCGGTTGGCCGGCAGGAGCAGGAACAAAAGAAATGGGGACACAAGAGAGGGTGCAGAGGGGGAGGAAACTTCACTCCAAAGAGAAGGAAATATTAGATTGTGCTGGGATTATCAATCTTAGCACTAAACAACTATCTAAGGAGGAACTAATGACTCCCAGTTAGGGAGGCCTCTGTTGTTTTACATTCAGGGATGGCAAATGCATCCCTCTTCAATCTCCCTATCCACCAGGCACCGAATTTAACTGTATTTCGGGATTTGGTGTTAGGGGATTTGAATGACTTAAATATCAAGCCAGTACAAACTTAACATGATCTCAGGTTGGGCATGGAGTCCCTGTGTAATAGGAAGGATGTGGTCGTGCGACCAGCTGATAAAGGAGGGGCCATTGTTATTTTGGACAAGGACTCTTACTTCGAAGAGATGTCTAAAATACTATCGGACCCCTTGACCTATTCAGTTTTACCCATGGACCCAACCATACAATATAAACGAGAGTTGAAAACCTTAGATGATAAGGGTCATAATATGGGCATTCTAAACTTAAAGGAAAAAGAACACTTAGTGCCTTTGGCACCTAGATTGCTGGTGATGTATATATTGCCCAAAATACACAAAACGTTGACTAATCCCCCGGGAAGGCCCATCATCAGTGGTATAGATTCCATTACTTCACGTATTGGCAAGTATATTGATTGTTACCTGCAACCACTGGTGATGGGTACCCCATCCTTTCTCAAGGACACCAAGCATGTGATCAACCTGCTTGGTGGAATTGAGTGGAAGGCCTCCTACTTGCTTATCACAGCAGATGTCGCATCCCTCTACACAGCCATTTCTCATAATTTAGGCCATGAGGAGGTGCAACATTTTCTTTATCGCGACTCCGGCATCTCCGTCACGCAGTGCAACTTCGTGATGGAGCTGTTGGACTTCGCGATGAAGCATAATCATTTTTGGCATAGTGGTAGTCACTATCTTCAAATTAGGGGTGTGGCCATGGGGGCAAAGTTTTGCCCCCAGTATGGCCAACCTCTTCATGGCCAAGTGGGAGGAGGATATGGTACTTCATGACAGGTCACCGAAACTTATCTTTTGGAAAAGATTCATTGATGATATCCTATTTGTTTGGGATGGTGACACTGATTCAACCAATACTTACCTGTCCTTCTTAAATAGTAATGACAGAGGAATTATTTTGAGCCATGAGATTAGCTCTATTCGGATTCATTTTCTGGATCTTAATATCTCAATAGAGGGGGGCAGGATTATCACATCCACCTTCTTTAAACCGACGGACAGGAACGGTTATATACCACTAGATTCGTGTCACCTAAGGCGCAACTGCACTAACTTGGAGGAATATCATAAGGAAGCGCAAATTCTTAGATCCAGATTTATAATCAAGGGTTATGGCATTGCTAATATGAATTCCACTATGGCAGAGGTTGGTCTCAGAGATAGACAAACTCTTCTGTGTAATAGACCCCCGGAGGTGAAAAATAGAGAGGACTTTGGTCTGGCCTTTTTAACCACCTATTCAAGCCAACACTGGGCCATCAAACGGGTCATTAAAAAACATTGGCCGGTGTTAAAGAATGACCGAGTGTTGGGGCCTCTGTTGTCTAACAGCCAAAGGGTTCTCTTTAGGGGTGCCTCCAACCTTAGACATTCAATAGCACCAAATGTACCTGATCCACCAATTTGTCCGACTTTCTTTGGGGACCTTAAGGGATTCTATCCCTGTAGGAGATGTAAGGTCTGCAGGGTGACTGCTCTCCAGGGTAGAAGGCTCACTGAATTTACTTCATCTGGAACAGGAGCCACATATCCAATCAAGTCCCTTATAACGTGTACCACCAAATGCGTGGTGTACCTTCTGCAGTGCCCATGCGGGTTGGAATACGTTGGACGGATCATCCGGAAGCTCAATATAAGATGGGGGAGCATATTACTAATATCAAACAAGGTTTTGACAAACACAATGTGTCAAAACACTACGATCTCGTACACAATAGGGACCCTAAGGGCACCATCTTTATGGGTCTGGAGAAATATGTGCCCCACTGGAGAGGTGGTAATGGCAAAAGAAGTATATCCAGATCAGAGACCAGCTGGATACACAAACTTGGTTGTCACACATCGGCAGGTCTCAACGTGGAATGGGACATAAACTGCTTCATTAACAATGGGTGATGCTGCATTCTTTGAAGTCTCTTTCATTTTTATTTATACAATTTGCTTTGTATAATTGGTGTTTTACATACAGTTTGGGCTTTTGGCCCTACAGGTTAAACTTGTTCTTCTTTCTGGCATTTTACATTAGTCACAATATGTAATTGAATGTTTTTTATCTACCAACTAAGGTGGTTTTTATATGTATTGCATATGTTTTCAATAGGGACTTCACAAACCCCTGTTGATTATAAACAGTTACACTATGACCCTTAAGATGGCGTTACTATATAGAATAACCTTAGCCACTATATAGAACAACTTTAGATGGGTGTAATATCCCAAATTTCCACTGGGTGTCAGGATGTAACTGTTTCTTATCTATGGACCTTTGTTGTGATAATCTCATTGCATTGACCCATCCAATCTGCTCCGTTTGTCAATCCATGGCCTAACCAATGAGGGAGCCTCTTGTGTTCCCCTTTGTTATAAATAGCGCGTGCGCGCCCCTGATGACGTCAGATTTGACGAAACGACGTAGGGCAACACGTGCACACATTGCGCATGCGCGAATGGTCGTTTTGGATTGACACACTATGGAGCTATTTTTCTTTCCTTGCAAGGAGCGTTTTTAATCAGAATTTTTAACTTTTTATTTTGAGGACTTATTATTGAGGATTTGTACCATACACTTTTGTAAAATAAATGCTTTGGATGACCGCTGCACTATTGGAAGTTTATTTTTATTTCCATACCATATACTGATGTGCATCCACTCTGACCCGGAAAGAGTGTGACCACTTCCGGTTTTGGACAGCGCTGAACCAACATCTCTGGAGATCCTCTTACTGCTGATGAGGCATCCTTGCTGAATCTTCCTGCCTTCCATTGAGAATCATTACTCTACTGAGCCTGTTTTAATCCCCCTGAGAAGGGCGGTCGCAGGCTGTCTGGTAAGCCTTTATTCTACACCTCGGTAGTGGGATCTTTTCTATGCATTGGATGTTATTCCCATGTTCAACATCGGATACCTGCATTTTGTAGAACTTCTTATCATCACGTTTTTGGACAGAGGAGAGATATATTCACTTTTTATCACAGATACATACGAACTATGATATGTTTTATTTGTAGTATCCACACAGTTTTTATACTTTTTTTCTGTCAACAATTTCACTATATGGTCATATATAAAGAGAAAAAAGGTGCAATATAAATGGCCCAAAATTGCACTTCTCGGCGCCTAGGTGCTAAATTGCTGTTCCTGAAAAAACGCTCCTCCGACTAAGAGGGTAATAGGGGATATAGATAATAATAAAACAGCCCAGAAAAACATAAAATTATCAAAGTTAATAAAACTATGATAAAATAAGTAGAAAAATACAATAAAGCAGCTGTTAAATTTATACAAATGAGTGACTCATGTATATAAAAGATAATAAATTAAAATTAAAAATATCATATCAAAAAAACTTGTAACTCATATAGTCCATATGGTAAACAGCGCTAGTGATGGATAAGTGTCCAAAAACACATAAAAAATACATAAAAAACATATAAAAAACACTTGAGTGATGACGTTGCAACAGTCAAACTAAGAGTGAAGTTTCTTCTATGGATAAAATCTGTAGTGCACCCTACACCAATCCCAAATCTTCACCACGAGTGAGGCACGCTCCCCCTCTGGGGTACAAACTCACCACAAGGATGAAAAAGGTAAGCCTTTTAGTCTGTAGGTAGTCTCACTCCAACTTCCGTCATCACCACCAGAGTAGTATGGGTTAAAATCCTCAGGCAAACATATAAGGACATAAGAGCACCAAATAGTGTAATATTGCTTTAATATAAAATTCCCCCAATACAAAATCCCTGTGTCAAATGCATGTACGGTACATAAAAATCACTTGTAAAAGGCACATAAAGTAAAGAGTGTAATCACCGCTATCCTGTCCCAAGAGGGCGACCGTGTTGCGAACGTGGCGCTGCAGTCTTTTTCCAGGTATGAGACAGCTGGTCGTGGAGCTCACTCAGTACTTCCTGGTTACAGAGACGCTGAGGTATCTGAGCCCTGACCGGTTTCATCACAAGCTGACTTCAACTGAGGGCGTAGATAGCCAGCGTCAGCGTGCGTAATATCACTCCCCCGCTCGTCATCTATTGGCTGAAGTGCCGCAATCGGTCCGCCCTGATTGGTGCTTGTCAGGGCGGAACTACGATGCGCTCGTCCTCAAACCGGAGCTTTTTAGGAGAGTGATCAGTCCGCACGAGTTACTGCACATAATTATTATATGAATGAAAAAGAGAGCAAACAATATTATTGGGGCTAAAGTACTATCGCATTTAGACAGCAAACATGTTAGTGTAAAACCAGTCATATTGAAAACCGTATCACGGTCGCTGCTGCACAAAACTTATATAGTATTTGCATATATACAAACATATCTATGTTTGGGTACTTCATTAAAACAAAGGATTTCTCTACTAAAGGAAAATGTGAGTATATAATGTGAACTACAGCATAAATCCCGATGACTCAGTCCCAGTATAACTGGTGATCTGTACCATGAGAGGTGTAGTGCACATCAGTACAGCACTTAGAGATGTAAACACATTAAGGCTCAACAGTCATTATGTGTATGTAAATAGACTCTAGAACCACAGTTAGCCAAGGCCGGGGTTTAAACCCAATAATCCAAACATTAAAGAGATGGATAAATGAAGAGTAAATATGGTCATATATAGTTAATTTATCCAGCGCTACACTTTTTGTATTTATATTTTTTGTTGTACCTTATATCAAGGTTTTGGTGTTTAGCAGCAGGGTTTCCTTTTGGGATTTATTCCTTTCACCATATTTCAATATTTTTTGCACCTAGCGCAAATTTTTTATAACCACATGTTGCTAGAAAACCCTTTGTTAAGCTTAGTAACTACTTGTATCTGCACACTGTATTAACTCTTATACTGATGTCGTCATTCCCCAATTTGTTTAGTGACCTGAACTGTAAACCATATGTGCCGGTTACTTACATTGCATTACTTTAGCAACTTCAGACCAGGCAAGGACAAATTTGCAAAAGCTTTACTTAACTTGTCATCATGTTTTCATGGTAATTTACTATCACAGGTAATAGTTCAGAAAAATGTGCAGACATTCCCCTAGCAAACCCAAGTCCCTAACTAATTCTTGTGGTTGCCCCAGCATACCTGTACAGGAAAAAGCCCATACTTGGCAGAGTCCATGATCAGGAAAATCCATTAAGGCGATACTCCATTACTTTGGTGGCTTCATGGAGGACTTCAAGTCCTCACAATTATCCTACATCTTGCTGGCTGTCTGCATCTTTACTCCTATACAGACTGTGTTTGTGTAAGTTTCCATCCTCTCTCTCTCTCCCTTCCACGCTCTAGGAACCTGAGGATCTGGGCCCTCATCCCTTTTATAGCACACAGGACCTAAATTCCTGCTGAGGCAGCAGAGATCACTACCTGCCTAGAAAATGTTCTGTAGTTTACAGAAGTAAGAAAAAAAGGCTGATGATATTGTTTGAAATTACAATTCAGTGCTCTGGAAGTCAGTTAGGAAAGCATTTTGTTTGAGCAGTTAAAGACACTCCTGACTGTGCCAAGACCTTTTGCCATCCTGGAAAATTGTTAGAAATGTCTGAACCGTTGTGTCCATTGGGGGCCAAGCACAGAGTATAGAGGATTTTTCTTAGGAGCAGTGCAACAACATAACTGCCATTGCTGCCGCCAACTTCAATGAGGCAGAAGTTAGCCTGTGTGGATTTTCCTGAAGATCTGTGCTAGCAACTTTCTAAAAGGATGACTTCTGCCCTCCAAATTCAAGAGGATCATTGTGGCATGGAAGGGTTTACCTTTATATGACAGGAACACTGACAGATAGGTATTAGAGATGTAACTGAAGAGGATGAGGGTTAGTACTAAAAGCACTTAGCAGTAATCATAGCGTATTTTACTGAAGCAAAGGATCCATTATTAAAAACAGTGTTTTCATTCATGGAGTGGGCCATAGGTAGCAAAGCACGTAATGCTTACATATTGAATTCAGTGGGATATAATGGTGTTCTGGATCATCAATCAGCTGACTTTGTAAAAAAAAAAATATATTTTATTGTTCCAAAAACATCCAAACAAACACAGTTTTCTTCAGCATACCAAACAAAAACATTCCCTAACTTTCGTATACAGAAAATAAAACTACGCCTCACTGCCAGTACAACTTGTCCCACACCATGGTTTAAGGTTCCCTCCTGCATTGAGGGTCCGGAAAAAGGACACAGGAGCCCAGGCAGCATCCATAGCCCATATACAACTGTATCCTGTTTCATTCAACACCTCACAGGCTGACTGCTTCCTGGCCTTTTCAGCCCTCTTTTGCAGGCGGGTTAATACAATCAAGGGCACAGTACCCGTATTCAGTATTGGAGGCTTATTACCACCATAAAATTTCTCTAATCCTCTAAAATTTAGGTCCCAAATAATCCTGGGAAAGTGGCATATCAGCTTTCCCTCTCAATCGGATCATCCCAGAACCCCTAACGCTGCATGAGTGAGAACCCCTGAGTAGGTCTGGCTTGGGTTTTCGGATCTTACTTGGCGCAATTCGGCTCTTGATATTTTTGGCCTTGCGGTAGGATACTTTGGGTTTGGATGTTAGGGTGGAACCCAGAAAAGGATCTTCCAGCAGGATGGGCCAGTTCTTGATGAAGATTTTTTCCATTTGTTTGTAGCGGTCATGGAACTGGGTGGTAAACCTTGTTGGCTGGGGCCCTTTGGCGTATTGGGTTTGAGTGCTGGTTTAGCCTGATACTGATGGAAAGCATCATCTACGAGAGCGGGGGGAGTATCCTTTGTCCAGAAATGTTTCAGTTAAAAGTTGGCCTTGGGTCTGGTAATCCTTTTCTCTGGTACAATTGCGTCAGATCCTGTGGAACTGACTCTTGGTATAGTGTTCTTTCATCTGGGGTGGTGGCAACTCTGGTATGGGTGGGTTATTGGGAACTGTCACAAAACTCAAATCATCTCAATCTGGTTTCTTGAACATGACAATGAGTTCACTGTACTCCGATGGCCCCCACTGTTACCAGATCTCAATCCAACAGAACACCTTTGGGATATGGTGGAATAAGAGATTCACATCATGGAAATGCCGCCGACAAACCTGCAGCAACTGCGTGAGTGCTATCCAGAAAAATCCTTTTCCTGTTTTGCTCATACTTGCATTGCTTGCACCCTTGGTTGCTGGGAGGAGGTCGTTTGGAGGATATCTACACCTGAGCGGCTCCCTTTCTCTGCTTCTCTGTTTCTCAGCAACTGCGTGATGCTATCATGTCAATATGGACCAAAATCTCGAAGGACTGTTTCCAACACCTTGTTGAATCTATGCCACGAAGAATTAAGACAGTTCTGAAGGCAAAAGGGGGGCCAAACCAGATACTAGCAAGGTGTACCCAATAAAGTGGCCAGTGAGTGTATACCATGTGCACTTGGTGGTTTCCAGCTGTGAGCTGCAGCAGTTGAGGTTACAAATCACTTCCCTAAAGCTGACTTTAAGTTTCTGATCCATGACACTTTTATGTGGTGGGCCTCAATACTGGTTGGAACTTTTATCCGTCTGATAGCTTTGTTGATGTCTGGAACACAAAGAAGCAAGATGATATCACAGATAATTTCCACACATCAACAAATATACACATTGAACTAGCTTACCACTTTACATTTTCTAAAATGTTGTTTTTTGCCTGGAGTTCACCTTTAAACAAGCATATCAACAAGTTATATTGCAGCAGTAGGTGTGGTTTGTTTGTAAATGTTTCTTGTACCATAAGATGTCATATAAATATGCCATCTTGTATATTAAAAAAAATGAATAATGCAAACAACTTTTTTTTGTGTGTGTGTGCGTAGAATAACTGGCAAACAGCCATCAGCTTGGCCAGTGACGGCACTAGCTTAATTCACGGTCTCTTAGCAGCCCAGTCTCTCATTGCAGAAAGCGCTCCAAATTAAGTGTGCCAAACATTCCATAATGTTATCAATCCCCCACCATCTCCCCCTTCCTCATCACTCATCTCCCACCCCCCCTCCTCTCCGCTCCATCCTTATGCCCCAGATGGCAGTCTTTGGAGCTATGCCCTTGGTAATCTGCCACATATTATTCAGTTATATATTTTCCTCTTTTTTTCTGGTTACAGATGCCTTGTATTAATTTATTTTGTTGAACAGAGTGTTAATGTAATCTTAGTTCTTTCACCTTACTGACACTTTTTATTACATAGATTTTCTCAAAAATTGTATGAAGAATACATACAAAATAGCTATTTTCTCTTGGAAATGTTCTAAAACTATATCAGAATTAATCTATGTAGCAAGGTTATGACTACAGGATCCATGTTTGGAATTTCCGACAACAAATGTTCGATTCTTTTGGTCGGATATTCCGACCGTGTGTAGACTTCATCGGACATTTGCTGTCGGAATTTCCGACAACAAATGTTTGAGAGCAGGTTCTCTATTTTTCCAACAAGAAAAGTTGTGCGTCGGAAATGGCTACACTACAAAAAGTGCTGCGCATGCTCGGAATCTTTGTACTTAATTTTCTCGGCTCGTCGTAGTGTTGTACGTCTCCGCGTTCTTGACAATCGGAATTTCCGAGCAACATTTGTGCGACCGTGTGTAGGCAAGACAAGTTTGAGCCAACATCCGTCGGAAAAAAAAACACGGTTTTGTTGTCGGAAATTCCGATCGTGTGTACGCGGCATTACAGTGTATTTTCCCTTGTCTTCGACCTTATTCGTTCTGAAAGTTTTAGTTGCAGCTTTTTTTATTATATTGAGGCAATGCTTTGTCAAGGCAGCTTTGGGTTACAGAACCTTCAAAAGTTACATTATTGATGAATTAGGATGGGTCTGGAGATAGGCAACAAACATGGTAAAAGTCTGGGGGGATCAGGAGGGATTTCAAGAACGTAATACTTTATGTACAGTCTGGAGGAAAGAAGGAAAATAGAGGACATGAATGAAACCTCTAAATACATAAAGGGGGTGAATAAAGTTCTGGAGGACAGTATTTTAAATATGAAGCTAATATCAAGAACACAGGGACATGACCTCAAATTAGCAGGAGGAAAGTTCAAAACTAATCTTAGAAAGTATTATCTTACTAAAAGAGTAGTTGATGCTTGAAATAGATGTCTTGCAGAGGTAGTGAGTCAATAAAACAGTAAGTGGATTCAGATATGCTTAGGACAAACATAGATCTATACTCAAAAAAAAAAGATGTAAAAAAAGTGAAAAAATACTGTATATATATATATATATATATATATATATATATATATGTATATGTAGCGGGTACTTGAATTTAGGGGAAGCATCTGGGTGGTAGTGTAACCCAGATGCCTTGATTGTTAGGAAATTCAAGGTTCTCTTTGTTAATCTTGGAGGACTCTGGTGGTGTGAAGTTCCCGCCGGCCTATAGGTGGTGTTGTTGCCTTGGACCGGGGTTGGGCTTGCACCGCAGAACTGTACCTTTTTGTCCTCCCCTGGAGCTGGTGCAGCAAGGCGGGGAACCCGCTGTGGCGCGAAGGGAGAGGTCATAAAAGGGGCGGACGCCCTGATCACGGGGTTAGAGTCCGGAGCCAGAAGATGCGGCCGCACGCACCTTCCGCCTGGGTGCTGGCGTTCCGGTGTTCCAGGCCTAGGTGCCCTTGACCTAGCCGGAGTGGAGATGGAGTCCATCTCAGGCACCTTTAGCCTGGGGTGAGGTACTATGGCGGATGCCTGGGGCTCAGTACCTTTGACTGAGTTCCGCGAGGGTGGAGGAATCCGAGGGGGCCCTAACTCCTTGGGTGCCCGTGTCTGAGTTCGTGAGGACCTACACAAAAACCCAATTTGCTGGCCTTCACCTTCTAGCTATGGAGGACATGGCCCGTAGTGTGTCTTATCCCTCTCTCCCAGGTACCCCTAGACAACAGCCATATAACCGATAAAGATAGAGAGAGGGGTGAGCCCTGCTACATATATATATATATATATATATATATATATATATATATATATATATATATACATATATATATATATATATATATTGTATAATGGGGCAGACTCAATGGACCACTTGGTCTTATCCCTGCCGTCACTCTTTTGTGTTTCTGTAGCTGTAGTCTATACTTCAGGTAACATTATACTTCAGGTAACATACTTCAGGTAACATTCAGGTACATTTGATGATACAGCATTTATGGACAGGTACATTTGACCTGCAGTTGACCTTCTGACCTGCACTTGACCTGCTTCAAGTGGGTTTTGCACCCCCTAGACTTGAAACTTAAATTCCAAATGCCACCTCATCACCCACCTCAGGTCTTTGATATGCAAATAGGCCTTTGATCAGCTGTGCAGATGTTTTTTTTTTACAAAATAACTTTTCAAAACTCAAAGTTTAAATCTCTTTGGTTGCTCCTAGGACTTCCTATTACAAACAAACAGTTTAATATTCCATTCAAATATGTAATATTTGCAGTTTGTTTTTTTACAGGCTTTAAACTTACAAGGAGTAAAAACTAATTGATAACTCTGCCCTCATTTCATCAATACATATCTATAGCATGTATACAGTCTTCATATGCTTCAATATGATGGATTCCAAGGCAAGCAGTGTGATTAGTATAAGGTCGGGTTCACATATTTGCAACTGCAGTTTCCAACCCGGGGTCCGGTGTGTAGGTCCTGTTCACCGGTTCAGGTGCGATTCAGGTCCGAATTTTGACCTGAATTCACACCTGAACCAGACCCAAAAATGCACCGGACCCTTTTGGAAATTTCACCACAGCTGCCCCAGACATGTGTGAACCGACTACATTTAGAGCCGATCACACTTGCATGTTATGTGAATTGAATGCATCCAATTCACACATATGTGAACCCAGCCCGATGTTGGTTGAAGGCAGGGTTGATCCACTACTATCTACTGGCTATAACCATAAACAGAGACTGCATTCTGGAGTTCATTCTTGTGATAAAACTTTATTATACCAATGCCGCATACACACGATTGGAAATTCCGACAAGAAAAACGTGGATTTTTTTCCGACAGAATGTTGGCTCAAACTTGTGTTGCATACACACGGTCACATAAATGTTGTTGTAAATTCCGACCGTCAAGAACGCGGTGACGTAAAACACTACAACGAGCTGAGAAAAATAAAGTTCAATGATTCCGAGCATGCGTCAAATTGATTCCGAGCATGTGTAGGATTTTTGTGCGTCAGAATTGGCTACACGCGATCGGAATTTCCGAGCAGAACTGTTCTTGTCGGACAAGTTGAGAACCAGCTCTCAAATTTTTGTTGTCGGAAATTACGACAGAAAATGTCCGATGGAGCCTACACGCGGTCGGAATTTCCGACCAAAAGCTCACATCAAACTTTTCTTGTTGGAATTTCCGATCGTGTGTACGTGGCATAAGAGTTCATACAAAGCCTGTTCCTCTGTCTGACATATTTTCACTCACTCAGATCTTAATCATCGACTTTATGCATATTGTGTATCTAAACCAAAAAACAGAAATGTAAAATATTGTGTAATGTAATGTAATATATTGAAGCTTACCAATCCCTAATCATAGTGACTCCATTTTTTTTTTTACTTTTACATTTTTTTTCCCTTTATTTTCATCTGTTAATATTGCGAAAAACACACTTCCTGTCCCTTCAAGTCCACTCTTACTCCATGATATCTATGGAACTATCCTTGGTTGTCATATTGGAGTTGATTTACTATAACTGGAGAGTGGAAAATATAATGAAGCTCTGCATAGAAACCAATCAGCTTCTAGGTTTTAATGTCAAAGCTTAATTGAACAAGTTGGAGCTAGAAGCTGCTTGGCTACCATGCACAGCTGCACCAGATTTAGTAAATCAACCCCACAGAAAGGACTTCAAACATGTCTGCCTTTGTCCATCTCTATTACATGGTCTATTACATTGATGGGACTAATAGTTCACAAAAGAAACATAACATTTGTTCGCCGAATAGGGCGTTCGCGGAAAATTTGAGTGCCGCGGACGGCCCCATAATGCACTACGAGATCACAGTGCATGGATGTCAGATGATTGGGCAAAGTATGCACCTGACCTGCATGCTTTGGACAATCATAGGGCGCTCTGCTGCGAGAGACATAATTGGCCAAAGGCAGGGTGCAAAAAATGGCCCGGTCATTGAGCAGCCAATTCTTCAGGGGCTGAAGTGTTTAAAAAGGTTTTTTCACCAGAAGCTGCCTCTGAGAAACAGATGTATCAATACTTTTCTCTTCTGCTTTTAATTTAGAACGCTTTAATTTTTATTTACCTTACCTCCATCCCTGTTCCATTTCAACTTTTAAATATCCCTTGTTTTTCCATGTATCTCTGTACCTCCATCCCCCCTTCCAATCTCCTGTTTGTGTTTTTTTTTGATTTACCTGCCTAAAGTTTAGGTTATGGCCCGGAATGGCCATAGAACACATGGGCCGGGGCCAACAGGCCGCACATCCTAACAAGAGCTGGCTAATCCAGGGGTCCCCAACCCCCAGGGCGCAGACCAGTACCGGTCCGTGTCCTGTTGATGACCAGGGCAAACCACGGGAGGCAAGAGGTGACCGCAGTCCAGACAGGGCTAACACAGACCACGGTCACCGCTCACCTCCCACTATGCGGACATGCCTGTATCTCCTCTCCTGTTTCTCCCACCCTACCAACATTGTCATCCTATCAGCAGAGCAGGGGTCGATTGGAGCTGGAGATCTGTACAGAGAGCGGGAGTCTTTTCATATTAACAAGCAGGTACTCACGCCTTTGTTAATATGATCCAGATCTGCAGCTCCTCCCGCCCCCTACTCTGCTGATAAGATGACATCGTCCACAGGATGGGAGACCCTGGAGAGGACACAAAGTTTGAATCTTGTGTAAAAGAATAGTGCTGAACTGTTGGTAAAATGGCTAATGGGTGTGGGAATGATCCACTTAAATTGCATAATGAACCACTAAAATCGCATAATGAAATACAAATAATAAAAGTGTGAGTGCAGATAAAGTGCAAGTGACAGATAATGAATGTGCAAAAATTGCTACAAAAGAGTGAACTCAAAACACTACTTAAATTAAAAACCAACTCCTCTGAAGGGTAATGGCATGCAAACAAACATGCAAAAAAAATAAAATAAATGATCATAAAATACAATCGGAGTATATGGTACGATGATTGTCACATACCTGTAAATGTGCACAGGGTGTGCATAAGTGAAACGTGATGGGTCCTAGGATGTGACAATATAATGTCTAATATAGGTGGGTGAATACAGTCACACATAAGCAGTGATGGGTGTGGGGTGATGACTCTTCTACTGAGGAGATAGGTGGCCTCTTACCTCACTGCTGTGAAGTTACAGCATATGTATAATAAGCCTGGGGAGGTCCGGCGTAATCCTGCCTGTGTTGTCCTTGGGTGGATTTGGGTCTGGTTCCTGGGTGTTCAAATGCAGCTATCTCATCTGCAATGTGTTGTATATCTCCATATAAATATATGGTAGCAGGGGAAAGGAAGTAAGGGAATCCCAAAATAGTGTAGTATGTTTGGTAAAAGTTAACGTTTAATGGATAAAATGACAATGGGTACTGACATTAAAAAAGTAAACAAATGGTTTCAAATCCACGAGCGCCGAGCTCGCCTGCATCACTTCTGGTGCCTATACGTCCCTACATGTATCGCCACGGTCACGTGACTTCATCAAGTCTGAATCTTGCCTCTACCCTGCAGAAGGTATGACTAGGCAGGGGAGGCAGAGAGTAAAAGGGGGAACTGTGATTAGAGAGAAAAGGGGGGGGCATGAATGCAAAGGGCATTGTGATGGGGGGCTGTGATTGTTTGGGGCACTGTAATGTAAAGGGGCACTGTGATATAAATGGGACAGCACTGATTACAGTGCCCCCTTACAGTGCAGTCCCCTTTCTATCACAGTGCCCCTTTACATTATAGTGCAGAGGATTGGCTCCGTGAATATCCCATCACCAACCGCCCCCACAAACCCCCCCCCCCCCGGTCCCTGGAAAAAAACAACAGTTGTTATTATTTGTAATTTGGTTTAAAAAAAATGGGCCGCTCAATCTAAAATACATGGCCTTTTTTTCTTCCCCAGTCCGGGCCTGGTTCAGGTGCTTATAGACGTCACATGACAGACATTCTTCTTAGCTTGCCTCTTACAATAATACAATATATATGAGTTGAGAGGTATCTTGATATAGCACGGTCTTACCCCGAAGGATCCCGACGAGCTTACAAACACATACTAGGGCCAATTTAGAGACCGGGTCTGATTAACCTACCAGCATGTCTTTTAGAGCGTGGGGGGGGGGGGGGAAACTGGAGGAAACCCATGCAGGCACAGGGAGAACATTCAAACTCCAGGCAGATGGGGTTGTGGTCAGGATTTGAACCAGTGACCCTATTGCTGCTAGGTGAAAGGGCTAACCACTACACCACTGTGCTGCCCAACCTGTGCTTCTATATAACTTAGTCCCCAACCATAATGAACATTGTCCTGACTGAGCTTCAGCGGGGGGATAACCAAATGGCCAGGAGTGATTTTTCCTGGTTAGTGGCTATTGTTTTCTACAAAACGGACAAGTGCCAGGGCTGTTAGAACCATACTGAGGCTGCTGGATCTTACATGATCCACGATAACACAGTCTGCATTTACAGTTCAGCTGAAGTTAACAAAACAAATGCAATACAGGAAGGAAAGTTAAAAATATATATTTTTTTTAATGCTATATTTTTAATAGTTCTTTCATTGGCTAAACATAATTTAAGCAATGTTCAAGCCTCAGATTATTGATAATAAGTGTGAAATCACCCGTACAAACGGTTTAAAAATAAAATCCTGCAAAGCGACCAAAGACGGTCAGCTCAAGTGTGAATGCAGTCCTACAGTTCTTACATCATAGTGGTAAATACCTATTTGAGATGGATCTGCAGAGCACTGGGCTGGAGGGCATTTGACCCCCTGGCCAGTACTAATACAATATCATGGGCTGGTGCACCTAACTGGACACGCTTTACCATTTAGACGTCATTAGGAGTGAGGACTGCAGTCAGTAAAATGTGGTGTGCAATGCATAGCTATCTGTTTCCTGTTTAGATTTGCAATCACAGCCTCCCACAGAGGGAAATCTCCCAACCTTCTTGCAGCTCTGGGATATTATGTGGCCAGATTTCAAGAACCACAAAGGAAGAGATGCTGCTGGACGATGTGAATAGGCGTGCCATGATAAATCATGTTCCTTCGGAAGACCCAGCTTTCACAACGTTATGGTACAATTAATGTGGTACCATGGCGCATTTGGAGAGATGCGATTTTTGTAGCCCACATAAATCTGTCCTGACTATGAATGGGGCTAGTTGGGTATTTTTTCCCTCTTAGCCAAAGGCTCCCAGTCCTCCACTGGATGGACCTGTCACATGGAAATGGCCCAATGTCATCTATTCCTTGCTTTCACATCAAGTATACAATAAGCCTCAGCAAAATAATTATTAGGTTGCACTTGGAGTTTTTTTTTTTTAACCATTTTTGTCTTAAGAGCCTAAAATTGGTATTACTCCTCATTATAGAAAAGCACTACAAAAACGTTTTATGTTTTGCACATAGATACACTTTATAAAACTAGGTATTCCTGATTAGCTACTTTATTTTATTTGAGTCATACTTCATATATTCCGTACCATTGAACACTTCCCAAATGTGCACAGACAATTTATTATAGGGACTTTGTTTTTCATCACTGGATTTCATTAATTACAGTATTAATTGGGACTTTTTTTGCACTTTATTTTGTGGGCCTATGTTACATATAAGTTTATTCGTTCTTTGATTGACTTTATTTTTGTGATTGAGTTACATTCTTTCTGCACTTTTTTTATTGGACATTTTGCTACATATATTTTTTATACATTGTTTGGGACTTTGTTATATATATTTAGAACTCTTTTGCACTTTATATATTTGCACTTTATATATAGTTGCACTTTTTTTGAGTCATGTTTACACTCACTGGACACTTTATTAGGTACACCTGTTCAATTGCTTGGTAACACAAATTGCTAATCAGCCAATCACATGGCAGCAACTCAATGCATTTAGCTCTCTAGACATGGTGAAGATGACTTGCTCAAGCTCAAACTGAGCATCAGAATGGGGAAGAAAGAGGATTTAAGTGACTTTGAATGTGGCATGGTTGTTGGTGCCAGATGGTCTAAGTATTTCAAAAGCTGCTGATCTACTGGGATTTTCATGCAAAACCATCTCTTGAGAAAATATCCAGTGAGCGACAGTTGAGTGGAGGAAAATGCCTTATTGATGTCAGAGGTCAGAGGAGAATGGGCAGTCTAGTTTGAGATGATAGAAAGGCAA
Organism: Rana muscosa; assembly: GCA_029206835.1. Classification (NCBI taxonomy): domain Eukaryota; kingdom Metazoa; phylum Chordata; class Amphibia; order Anura; family Ranidae; genus Rana; species Rana muscosa. Next base: position 212,244,526 of record CM055124.1, on the reverse strand, counting down.
CAGTACCTCCATAAATCACTCGTTACAACCAGAATACCATCTCTGAATGCACAACACATCGAACCTTGAAGCAGATGGGTTACAGCCGCAGAAGACTACACTGGGTGCCACTCCTGTCAGCTAAGGAAACTGAGGCTACAATTTGCACAGCCTCGCCAAACTTGGACAATAGAAGATTGGAAAAGCATTGTCTGGTCTGATGAGTCCTGGTTTCAGCTGCAACATTTAGATGGTAGGATCAGAATTTGGTGGACACAACATGAAAGCATGGATCCATCCTGCCTTGTATCAATGGTTCAGGCTGGTGGTGGTTTTTGTAATGGTGTGGGGGACATTTTCTCGGCACACTTTTGGCCCCTTAGTACTAATTGAGCATCGTTTAAATGCCACGGCCTACCTGAGTATTGTTGCTGACCATGTCCATCCCTTTATGACTACAGTGTGGCTACTGATGACTACTTCCAGCAGGATAATGCACCAGGTCATAAAGCTCAAATCATCTCAAACTGGTTTCTTAAACATGACAATGAGGTCACTGTACTCCAATGGCCTCCACAGTCACCAGATCTCAACCCAATAGAGCACCTTTGGGATATTATGGAACGGGAGATTCGCATCATGGATGTGCAGCCGACAAAACTGCAGCAACTACGTAATGCTATCATTTCAATATGGACCAAAATCCCTGAGGAATGTTTCCAACACCTTGTTGAATCTATGCCACAAAGAATTAAGGCAGTTCTGAAGGAAAAGGGGGGTCCAACCCGGCACTAGCAAGGTGTACCTAATAAAGTGGTTGGTGAGTGTGTATAATACTGCTGCTATTTTTTGATTTTTATTGGTTCTTATGGTTGATTTAGTGGGTGAGCACACCTGTCTTTCCTAATTATTTGTTTTTTCCCCTTACGCTAGTATGGTAACCTTTGAGGGACTTGGGCACAGTCCTGCATGTGTTTTCTATTTCTTTTACAGTTGTTGCCATTATTCCTAATGATTCTCCGGTGTTCTGTTGCCACATTTGCTTGAATACTCGGTGACAGTAAAACATTTTTATTGCACAAGGTCTAGAAACAATTTGCATTTGCCAGTAGCTAATGCTGATAAATGTATATTATATTTCACATGTGATAGTAAAAGCAGAGTAAAGAGAAAAATATTATGGATTAGAATATAAAACACCAATAACATTATGATAGGACATAAAATATCAAAATGTCACTAATCTATGAATACTGTTTTTTTGTTTTGTTTTTTCATTCAGGAAAAATGGCTTTATTATGTTATTATTTGCCAAATGGTTATTCCAAAATTTGCTTGTCAACCTTTTTACTTTTAGGTATGTGTCTACTTACAAAATGTCTACTTCCATACTTATTTGTTTTTATTGCAGGTTTTGTAAAATGACTTAAAAACAAGAGACAAATTACACTAACAGGGCAAGCAGCCCAAGTCCATAAAAGTCCAATTTGAAAAAATAGTCCTGTAATACTATTCACAGGCTCACTTAGAGCAGCCATCCCAGAGTAGAAAACAGTCTCTGTAATGAAACAAACAGGGAGAAAGGGGGGCGCCCACTAACTGTAGCATTAATATCATCCACTTTATTAAAATACTATTGGCAACTCACTGGGTAAACAGATGTAGCGGCCTCACCCCTCTCACCCCTTCTTCTTCTCCTCTGCTTGTTGTCTTGTCTAGGGGGATCAGAGAGGAGGGATGAGGTACACTACGGCCTATGTCCTCTAATGTGTAGAGGTGAAAGCCAACACCTGTTTACCTTCGAGCTGTGTGCATAACCCAGAGCCAAGTCCGTTCTGCAGATGACCCCCCTTTGCTCCCAGTAACTGAAGTTCCACACCACTGAAAAGGTCCAACTCTTATTTATTCTCTGACAGCAATAAATCGTCCTTGAACAGCAGACAGGTTGTGACCCAAAGAACAGTTCAGTAAAAGTGGGGAGTAGGTCAAGGCACAATCCTCAAATAGAACTAACCATTGTAGTGTCACCAACGGTTATGGCGCACAGCCGCTGCCACCGACCTTGTAGATCAAGAACAGAATTACCTTCGCTAAGTGCAGCCCCTGTCAGAGAGAAGATATCCTTCCAAGAGAGTTAACAGAGGCCCCGCCGTCACCAGCAATGCTGCGCCGGACTGTTCGGAGGGGTTACGCTCCCTTGCCTCCTCGTCTCAGATTCGGGCGCCCAACAGCTTAGGGCCCCTCGGACTCCTCCACCCCTGCGGAACCCAGTCAAATGTACTGGGCCCCGGGCCTTCTCAACAGTACCTCACCCCAGGCTGAAGGTGCCTGGGATGGACTCCATCTCCGGCCAGGTCAAGGGCACCTGGGCCCGGAACTCCGGAACGCCAGCACCCAAGCTGAAGGTGCCTGGGTGCGGCTCTCACCTCCGATGACTGACCCCACGTTGAGGGCGTCTGTTCCCTTTATCTCCTCATCTCAGCAGGTCAAGCAGGTTCCCCGCCCCGCCGTACCGTTGCCAAAACAGGACAAAAAGGGCACAGCACTGCAGTGATGGTTCAACCCCGACCCAGGGCGACAGCGCCACCCACAGGCCGCAGGGAACTGCACACCACTGGAGTCCTCCACGAATAAAAAGGGTCCCAAATTCCCTAACAATCAGTGCATCTGGGTCATACTACCACCCAGATGCTCCCCCTAAATTTAAATACCCGCTACACAGATAAAAGGCATATCTCCTCCAGAACACGCTGTCATCACCACTAATGTCTCATCTGGCTTGTGCAGCCACCAGACTCTGTGTGGAAGGCATGTTTTAAGAAGTTCTGAAACATGTAGCCATGACCACAGGACAACCCACGCAACATCACTTCTGCACCTGCTTCTCCCCTGTGCACACCAGGATGGTTATTGGCACTTGCTGTTTCAGTTTCGAGCAGTCTTGAGCCTTCTACACAGAGCCCGGAGTCTGCACAAGCAGAATGAGACATTGGGAGATATGCCTTTTATCTGTTTACCCAGTGAGTTGACAGTTGTAATTTAAAAAAGTAGATAACTTTAATGCTACATTTAGTAGGCGTCCCCTTTCTCTCTTTTTGTAAAATGACTTAATTACTTTTATGCAAATATACAAAAAATTTGATCGTTGTACTTTCAATTGAGTACTGTTTTTGATTGTTGAACCTTCTAATAAGTATCTGTGGATGCTTCTATTAAGTGTTCTACTATACTCATATCCTGCTACCTATACTTTTTGTTCAAGTGCAGCTTTACCCAATAAATATATATTCATACTTCGTGAAATGGGGCAGGGTCCATTGTTCTGTTTGATCCAGGGTCAACGCTAGCAATAGGCGGGTCAGGCGGCTGCCTAGGGTGCCAGGGTGAGGGGGCGGCAAAATCCGGATCCCCAGCCACTCGCTGGGGATTCGGATTATTAAAATACCTCCAGGACTGACATTTTTTAAATACATGCTGCCTTATGGTGCCAGCCGCCAGGCTAGGGGGCGGTTGCGCCTGTAAAGACATCCTGGATCACTCTGTCCCCAGCCTGCAGTGCCGCCCTAGCAATGAGAAGATGAGGGGAGAGAGCTGGGACAAGGAGCCGCCGACCGGAAGTGTTGCATGATCAATGGAACCGGCTGGGGCAGATGAGATGAAAGCCCTGCATACGGGCTTGCCACGATATCCGCCCCCCCTCCTCCTGGTCGCTCGGGAATCTGTTGTGAGAGGACAGGCAGGCAGAAGCGCCGCTCTAATGGAGTAAAGCCATCACCCGCCGCTGGCTCAGGTATAGTGGAAGCACAGGCAGCACGCTCAGTGCTGCAGTCTGCAGTCGCATGAAATAAAAAATTTACTCTGCTGTCAAGTTTATAGTGCATTGCACTGTGTACAGAGGGGGAACAGATATATGTGTGTGTGGGGGGACAGACGTGCAGGGGGTACAGATATGTGTGTGGGAGGGGGTACAGAGGGAGAACAGATATATGTGGGGGGAACAGATGTGCAGGGGGGTACAAAGGGGGAACAGATGCACAGGGGGGGTACAGAGGGGGAACAGATGTGTGTGGGAGTGGGGGGGGACAGATGCGCAGGGGGTACAGAGGGGGAACCGATATGTGTGTGTGTGGGGAGTGGGGGGGACAGATGAGCAGGGTGGTACAGAGGGGGAACAGATATGTGTGTGTCTGTGGGGAGTGGGGGGGGCAGATGTGCAGGGGGGTACAGAGGGGGAACAGAAGTTGCGGGGGAGTACAGAGGGGGAACAGACGCGCAGGGGGGTAAAGATATGTGTGTGAGTGGGGGGGGACAGATGTGCAGGGGGGAACAGAGGGGGAACAGATATGTGTCTGTGGGGGGGACAGATGCGCAGGGGGGTACAGAGGGGGAACAGATATGTGTGTGTGGGGAGTGGGGGGGACAGATGTGCAGGGGGATACAGAGGGGGAACAGATATGTGTGTGTCTGTGGGGTGTGGGGGGGGCAGATGTGCAAGGGGGTACAGAGGGGAAACAGAAGTTGCGGGGGAGTACAGAGGGGGAACAGACGTGCAGGGGGGTACAGATATGTGTGTGTGGGGAGTGGGGGGGGGGCAGATGCACAGAGGGGTACAGAGGGGGAACAGATATGTGTATGTGGGGAGTGGGGGGGGACAGATGTGCAGGGGGGTACAGAGGGGGAACAGATATGTGTGTGTGTGTGTGTGGGGAGTCAGGGGGACAGATGTGCAAGGGGGTACCGAGGGGCAACAGAAGTTGCGGGGAGTACAGAGGGGGAACAGATGCGCAGGGGGGTACAGAGGGGGAACAGATGCGCAGGGGGGTACAGAGGGGGAACAGATATGTGTGTGTGGGGAGTCGGGGGGACAGGTGTGCAGGGGGGTACAGAGGGGGAACAGATACTGTATGTGTGTGTGTGTTGAGTGGGGGGGGACAGATATGCAGGGGGGTACAGAGGGGGAACAGAAGTTGCGGGGGAGTACAGAGGGGGAACAGATGCACAGGGGGTACAGAGGGGGAACAGATATGTGTGTGGGGGGTGCAGAGGGGAACAGAGGTGCGGAGGGGGAGTGCAGAGGGTAACAGGCATTTAAGGTGATACAGTGATGGGGTGATCTGAGATGTGAAGGTGGAAGAATTGTGGTGATCTGAGACCTGAAAATACAGGAATTAGGGTGATCTGAGGTGTGAAGGTTCAAGTTCACCTTTGTAAAAAAATAAATGCAGATCTTTTTGCATGTACAAAAATGTGCATTTATTATTATTTTTAGTAGGAGCCTGTAAAACATTGTCAGTGTATCTGTATGCTCGTACAGACAGGCAGTTACACAGTTAACCTGTCTGTATACTGCCCTAGCCTGTGGACCACGGCTGGCGCGAGGAAGTGACCTGGTGCCATCCACTATTTGTCTTCAGGCCTGGTCCAGAGGCACAGGTGCAGACCCGTGGACCACGGCTGAAGATATAGGTGAAGAGGCGCCGCAAAAATCTCAGTGAGGGGCGGAGCCAATGGGTGGAGGGGGGCTGCAAAATTAGGTTTCGCCTAGGGTGTCAAAAATCCTTGCACCAGCCCTGGTTGGATCCTACAGAGGACCTGAATTGTGGAGAATGTGACCAATAAAAAGCATACAAAAGAAAAAGCACTAGTCAAAGGTATGGCCTATAGGTTCCCTGCAGTTGATCCTTTCATAATTACTGACTTACAGTCTCTTGCACTGTGTCCCTGTGTGCATGTGGCTATCTTGGTAGAAGTGCAGAGCTTCACAATAAATATGCTCGACTCACTCTCTCTAAATCGAAAGGAGGAGTTGGTTTGCCAGAACTTTATAAATATTATTTGGCATGTCATCTGGTCTGCATTTTGGATTGAAATATCCACTCTCAGATAAAGGCGTGGGTATCAATGGAAAATGTTCAGTCATTTTTACCACTTCGCCTACCACCCTGGCTTCCACCCCAGCATCTTCCAAAGCAAGTTTGGGAACACCCGCTTATTGGCCCATCACTATTATGCTTTTGAATTGCATGTAAATCATTATTAGGGATGAGCTTCGTGTTCGAGTCGAACATACGTTCGACTCGAACATCGGCTGTTCGATCGTTCGACGAAGATCGAACGATTTGGGCCGTTCGCGCCAAATTCGAGTGACGCGAACGGCCCACAATGCACTACGCCATCGCAGTGTCATCCAGGCGCTGTGATTGGCCAAGCATGCACTGTGACCCCGCATGCTTGGCCAATCACAGCGCCGGCAGCGAGGAGAGCAATGATTGGCCACAGGCAGGATGCCTGTGGCCAATTATTGCTGAGGGTGTTTAGTACACGCCCCACACTATAAAAGGCCGCCAGCACGGCGGCCTAGTGTAGTGTGTTCCGGAGCAGGGAAAGACAAGCATAGGCAGGGACAGTGACATTTCTTTCTTTCTTGCTTAACCTGGATTCCTTTAGTTTAGGGAAAGAGAAGGATAGGTAGGGAGAGTGTCAGTGTGTTTTACTGTGCGAGTCCTTGTTTCTAGGGACAAAGAAGGAAAGTGAGGGGATTTCTCCTTGTGCTATAGTGTGCTTTAAAAAAACATTTTTTCTAGGGACAGAAAACTGTAGGTAGGGAGAGTGTCAGTTTCTTTCACTGTGCCAGTCCTTGTTTCTAGGGACAAAGAAGGAAAGTGAGGGGATTTCTCCTTGTGCTATAGTGTGCTTTAAAAAAACATTTTTTCTAGGGACAGAAAACTGTAGGTAGGGAGAGTGTCAGTTTCTTTCACTGTGCCAGTCCTTGTTTCTAGGGACAAAGAAGGAAAGTGAGGGGATTTCTCCTTGTGCTATAGTGTGCTTTAAAAAAACATTTTTTCTAGGGACAGAAAACTGTAGGTAGGGAGAGTGTCAGTTTCTTTCACTGTGCCAGTCCTTGTTTCTAGGGACAAAGAAGGAAAGTGAGAGGATTTCTCCTTGTGCTATAGTGTGCTTTAAAAAAACATTTTTTCTAGGGACAGAAAACTGTAGGTAGGGAGAGTGTCAGTTTCTTTCACTGTGCCAGTCCTTGTTTCTAGGGACAAAGAAGGAAAGTGAGGGGATTTCTCCTTGTGCTATAGTGTGCTTTAAAAAAACATTTTTTCTAGGGACAGAAAACTGTAGGTAGGGAGAGTGTCAGTTTCTTTCACTGTGCCAGTCCTTGTTTCTAGGGACAAAGAAGGAAAGTGAGGGGAATTCTCCTTGTGCTATAGTGTGCCAAAGCATTCCTCATCAACCATCTTTGAAATCCTTGTTTTTTGGACAGTCAGGGAAATTGTCGTTGTGCTATTCTGTGCAAAAGCAATAATCCTCAACCATATTTAGAAATCCTTAAGTAAAGGGACAGAGAAGGACACCTGAAGGTAGCCCTTATTGCTTTTTTCCCATCTCCCTGCAGGCCATCTATTAGAATGTCTGGAAGGCAAACAAGGAGAGGCAGACAGTCAGGAGGCAATAAAAGAGGGCAAGCAGGCTATGTGTCTGGGGGCAACAGTGCTGGTCGTGGACGCGGTGCATTGTCATCAGCACATGGCCATGGGACACGCTTGTCCTTCTTTTCGGCAGCTGGACATGTTGAGCCACATCATGCCGAAGACTTGGTAGAGTGGATGACCAAGCCCTCCTCCTCCTCCTCATCCTCTCTCACCCAGGCTCAGGGTACTGGCAAAGCAGCTGCCAAAGCGTCCTCTTCCCTGGTATCAATGTCAGACTCATCATCAGTCACTCCTTCCCTAGACCCACCATGTCCTCCTCCTGAGGAGTCCCCCGAACTGTTTGAGCACAGTGTTGGGTACATGCTCCAGGAGGATGCCCAGCGTTTCGAAGGGTCTGATGATGAAACCCAGCTACAGGAAGGCAGTAGCGTGAGAGCAGACAGAGGGGATGCTCAAGAAGGACACCAATCTGGCAGTCATGTTCCAGCAGCTGCAGCATACTGCCAGATTGGCTCCAGTGATGAGGAGGGAGGGGATGATGAGGTCACTGACTCCACGTGGGTGCCTAATAGGAGAGAGGAGGAGGAGGAGGATGAGGAGGAGGCACATCTCCAACGAGGCAGGATGCCCTTTGGTGGCCAGCGTAAGGGCAGTACACCGACGGAATCACACCGCAGAGCTCCGCCTGTGCAGGGCGCTGCCTCTGCCCGTCATTCAAAAAGTTCCTTGGTGTGGGCCTTTTTTGAGGCTAGTGCATCAGATCGCACAGCTGCTGTTTGCAACATATGTCTCAAGCGTATATCGCGTGGCCAAAACATCAGCCGCTTGGGTACCACATGCCTGACCAGACATATGTTGACCTGCCATGCAGCTCGTTGGCAAGCCTACCTCAAAGACCCACACCAAAGAACAAAGCGGACCTCTCCTTGCACCGCATCAGCTGGGATCTCCAACCCCACTATAACTTCAGTCCTCTCTGAAACATGCACTGAGAGGAATGAAGGTGTAGAATTAGGTGTGTCACAGCCAAGTACTTGCGGCCACTCTGCTAGCAGTACACCGACGTCCGATTCTAGCAGGCAAATTTCCCTGCCCCAGCTGCTGGACCGTCGAAAGAAGTTCACTCCCAGCCATCCACATGCCCAGCGGTTGAATGCTAGCTTGGCTAAATTGCTAGCGCTTCAACTGCTGCCTTTTCAGTTGGTAGACTCGGCCCCCTTCCGTGAGTTTGTGCAATGTGCGGTTCCTCAGTGGCAGGTTCCCAAACGCCACTTTTTCTCACGGAAGGCTATTCCGGCTCTCTACCGGCATGTGGAAGGCAATGTCTTGGCCTCGCTGGACAGGGCGGTCAGCGGTAAGGTGCATATTACCGCTGACTCATGGTCCAGCAGGCATGGACAGGGACGTTACCTTTCTTTCACGGCCCATTGGGTCACTCTTTTGGCAGCTGGGAAGGATGCAGGACAAGGTGCAGTAGTGTTGGAGGTTGTTCCACCGCCACGCCTCCAAAATGCTACTACTGGTTGTGACACACCTCTCTCCTCCACCCCCTCCTCTTCTTCTTCCTCCATGGCCTCTTCCTGTGGTTTGTCCTATGAACCAGCGGTGCTCCGTAGCCGTTCACGGGGCTACGCAAGTACGCAGGCAAAAAGATGCCATGCCGTGCTTGCGCTGGTGTGTTTGGGGGACAGAAGCCACACTGGGGCAGAGGTCCTGTCTGCTCTGCAGAAAAAAAGAAGAGAGATTCGCCCTTGGGACTTTGAGTGAGGTGAGCACTGTTAGGCCAATAAAAAATCGCAAGAATAATTGCAGTGTATATTTATTCAGGTAAAAAGCAGTACATACATTAATGTCATGAACATGGGCCAATTCATACAAAATACAAGACCAATATAAATTAGGTAAAATGATATTGCGAGTATCTGACAGTAATTATGTAAACACATAGGCATCAAAAGTAACCCGACGCGTTTTGCGAGGCTTGGCTCGCTCTTCAGGGGTGGATGCACGTAGTGTACCTAAAATGAGAGTGATATAGTATAAAGCATGATATGAAGGCACAGGGGGGGGGCCTTGAATATGGAAAACCCCATACTCACCACTGGACATTGCCAAAGGACAGCGGGGGTGAAGCTCAAACGGCGGCAGCGACTGTCTCACCAGGGAGCTGAGGAGGCGGAGCCAAACAAAGCTCCAAATCGGAGTCAAACGGAAGGAAGGCCCAGCATGGATGGAATAGGTGTAACCCCAAGAGTGTCAGTGAATCCAAGAGGAATGTTGGCTCTAAATATAAATATGTATATTGAATAATTAAAATATGGGAGTATACAAGTATATGGTAACATATGTGTCTTTGCATGTATAAAAGACATGAGCCAAGAATGGTTAGAGTATGGAGACTGAGGGGGAGAGTGAAAAAATACCAGATTGACTAGTATGATTAAGGAAAGTTCAGAGAGGAAAGTAATGAGTGAAAGAGAGTGTAAATGGAATGAAATACAGGTGTGTGATGAGGACTGTGATGAGAAAACAAGTTGCATATAAATGCTTGCAGCGAGTAATATATAAACATATAAAAGTATACCTTGGTGAAGTAGGTCTAAGAGTAGTAAATTCCAAGGGAAGGACCTGCACTTGTGTGTCTGTCCTCAGTGAAAGAAAGCAAACAATGAGATCCATGCTGTGCAAACCTCCAATATATACCCCTGAAGGGGCCCGAGAGGCTCCGCCCCCAACACCATGTGCAAATGACCAGCAAACGAGTGCCTAAACCCACCAACCATCAAGAAGGCGGTGTGTGAGCCAAGACACTCCCAGGACCATCTTGATGGTAGTAATGCCTGCAGCCACAGCGATGCTGCAAAATCGCAGACATCGCGCGGCCGACGCATTAACATGGTGCCGATGTGCAAGTGGCCCCGTCCGCTCAAAAAGGGGGCAGGCGGGGACAGCAGGGGACAAAGGTCCCCCTTATAATGCACATCGCAGCTCCCAGGGAGAAATGAAGTAGCACCGCCGCCAACAGAGAACACCACACCAGCTGGATTGGGATAAAAGTCCAATGCGAGATGTTATTGGATATGTTGGAATAACAAATGGCTAGTGCATGATAAAAATGTAAAATCCATACATATATGTATGTTTTTGTTTTTATTGGCGAGTGTGACCACAGACCAGTTTTGGGCTATTGGGTGTCTTCCACCCGGGTATCCTTGAGACAAAAGAAAAAAGAAGGGTCTGGTGTCACCAGTGACACACCTCCATCCCTGAATTTCATGAAAAAAAGAAGAGAGATTCGCCCTTGGGACTTTGAGTGAGGTGAGCACTGTTAGGCCAATAAAAAATCGCAAGAATAATTGCAGTGTATATTTATTCAGGTAAAAAGCAGTACATACATTAATGTCATGAACATGGGCCAATTCATACAAAATACAAGACCAATATAAATTAGGTAAAATGATATTGCGAGTATCTGACAGTAATTATGTAAACACATAGGCATCAAAAGTAACCCGACGCGTTTCGCGAGGCTTGGCTCGCTCTTCAGGGGTGGATGCACGTAGTGTACCTAAAATGAGAGTGATATAGTATAAAGCATGATATGAAGGCACAGGGGGGGGGCCTTGAATATGGAAAACCCCATACTCACCACTGGACATTGCCAAAGGACAGCGGGGGTGAAGCTCAAACGGCGGCAGCGACTGTCTCACCAGGGAGCTGAGGAGGCGGAGCCAAACAAAGCTCCAAATCGGAGTCAAACGGAAGGAAGGCCCAGCATGGATGGAATAGGTGTAACCCCAAGAGTGTCAGTGAATCCAAGAGGAATGTTGGCTCTAAATATAAATATGTATATTGAATAATTAAAATATGGGAGTATACAAGTATATGGTAACATATGTGTCTTTGCATGTATAAAAGACATGAGCCAAGAATGGTTAGAGTATGGAGACTGAGGGGGAGAGTGAAAAAATACCAGATTGACTAGTATGATTAAGGAAAGTTCAGAGAGGAAAGTAATGAGTGAAAGAGAGTGTAAATGGAATGAAATACAGGTGTGTGATGAGGACTGTGATGAGAAAACAAGTTGCATATAAATGCTTGCAGCGAGTAATATATAAACATATAAAAGTATACCTTGGTGAAGTAGGTCTAAGAGTAGTAAATTCCAAGGGAAGGACCTGCACTTGTGTGTCTGTCCTCAGTGAAAGAAAGCAAACAATGAGATCCATGCTGTGCAAACCTCCAATATATACCCCTGAAGGGGCCCGAGAGGCTCCGCCCCCAACACCATGTGCAAATGACCAGCAAACGAGTGCCTAAACCCACCAACCATCAAGAAGGCGGTGTGTGAGCCAAGACACTCCCAGGACCATCTTGATGGTAGTAATGCCTGCAGCCACAGCGATGCTGCAAAATCGCAGACATCGCGCGGCCGACGCATTAACATGGTGCCGATGTGCAAGTGGCCCCGTCCGCTCAAAAAGGGGGCAGGCGGGGACAGCAGGGGACAAAGGTCCCCCTTATAATGCACATCGCAGCTCCCAGGGAGAAATGAAGTAGCACCGCCGCCAACAGAGAACACCACACCAGCTGGATTGGGATAAAAGTCCAATGCGAGATGTTATTGGATATGTTGGAATAACAAATGGCTAGTGCATGATAAAAATGTAAAATCCATACATATATGTATGTTTTTGTTTTTATTGGCGAGTGTGACCACAGACCAGTTTTGGGCTATTGGGTGTCTTCCACCCGGGTATCCTTGAGACAAAAGAAAAAAGAAGGGTCTGGTGTCACCAGTGACACACCTCCATCCCTGAATTTCATGAAAAAAAGAAGAGAGATTCGCCCTTGGGACTTTGAGTGAGGTGAGCACTGTTAGGCCAATAAAAAATCGCAAGAATAATTGCAGTGTATATTTATTCAGGTAAAAAGCAGTACATACATTAATGTCATGAACATGGGCCAATTCATACAAAATACAAGACCAATATAAATTAGGTAAAATGATATTGCGAGTATCTGACAGTAATTATGTAAACACATAGGCATCAAAAGTAACCCGACGCGTTTCGCGAGGCTTGGCTCGCTCTTCAGGGGTGGATGCACGTAGTGTACCTAAAATGAGAGTGATATAGTATAAAGCATGATATGAAGGCACAGGGGGGGGGCCTTGAATATGGAAAACCCCATACTCACCACTGGACATTGCCAAAGGACAGCGGGGGTGAAGCTCAAACGGCGGCAGCGACTGTCTCACCAGGGAGCTGAGGAGGTGGAACTCAACGTTGGCCATGCTGCAGCGGCTGCACACGCAGCAGAGGGCCATCAATGAGTACCTGTGCGACTACGGCACCAGGACAGGGTCAGGGGAGCTTGGTTTTTTTTCTCCACGCCAGTGGGGCATGATCAGGGATGCATGCACTGTCCTGGCACCATTTGAGGAGGCCACGAGGATGGTGAGCAGTGACAGTGCATGCATCAGTGACACTGTACCTCTTGTCCACCTGTTGGAGCACACGCTGCGTGGAATAATGGACAGGGCACTTGAGGCAGAACAGAGGCAGGAAGAGGAGGACTTCCTTGCCTCTCAAGGTACCCTTTACCCAGACAGTGTTCCTTCTGTCCCACCCATCGCACAGGAAGAGGAGGAGGAGGAGGAGGAGGATTGTGTCAGCATGGAGGTGGAGGCTGGCACTCAGCATCATCAGCAGCAGTCTTTTAGGGATGATTTACAGTCCCAAGAAACCAGTGGACTTGTACGTGGCTGGGAGGAGGTGGCTGCGGATCATGTCGTCCTTAGTGACCCAGAGGACTCCGGAGCGAATGCCTCAGCAAACCTACGCTGCATGGCCTCCCTGATCCTGCAAAGTCTGCGGAAGGATCCTCGTATTCTTCGGATCAAGGAGAGGGACCATTACTGGCTGGCCACTCTCCTTGATCCACGGTACAAGGGTAAGGTTGCGGACCTTATGTTACCTTCGCAGAGGGAGCAGAGGATGAGACAACTCCGGGAGGCCTTGCAGAAAGGTCTGTGCCACGCGTTCCCAGAGACTGGGAGGTTACAAACTCCTGGTCCTGGACAACGAGTTGCTGAGGCTTCGGCCAGTCAAAGAAGGAGCGGTGGGGAAGGTGGCCGTCTGACCGATGCGTTCAGACAATTCTTTAGTCCGCAGCCCCAAAGTATGATCGGTTCCAGCAACCATCGCCAGCGTCTGATAAACATGGTGCAGGAATATCTAGGGGCAAGGTCAGACTTGGACACCTTCCCCACCGAAAATCCTCTGGCTTACTGGGTCTTGAGGATGGATCACTGGCCAGAGCTTGCACAGTATGCAATTGAGCTACTGGCCTGTCCTGCATCCAGCGTTCTTTCGGAACGCACATTCAGTGCTGCTGGAGGATTTGTCACGGATCACAGGGTGCGCCTGTCCACCGACTCGGTTGATCGACTGACTTTCATCAAGATGAACCAGTCTTGGATCACCACCAGCTACCACACACCTGATGCTGATATAACAGACTAATTGATTTTAACATGTCACATCCCTTCAAGACTGATGCTGATGCTGAGTGCCTGTGCTGTTATGTTGACTGGCTATCCTTCTCCTCCGAGTCCTCAATGATACGATTGATGATGATAGCTTGGAAGATCATTTTTGTTTATGGGTGCCGCCACCAGTGGCTAAGGCCCAATTTTTCAGCCCCTGTTTTACAGGGGCGTGTAATTACAATTTTTTTAGCAATAATTTGCCATAGGGCTCATTGCTGTGCTCCAAGTACAGTATCTGTGAGGGGTTGGAGTGTTGTGGCACCAGTGCCTAAGGCCCAATTTTTCAGCCCCTGTTTAACAGGGGCGTGTCATTACAATTTTTGAAGCAATACTTTGCAACAGGGCTCATTGCTGTGCTCCAAGTAACGTATCTGTGAGGGGTTGTAGTGTTGTGCCACCAGTGCCTAAGGCCCAATTTTTCAGCCCCTGTTCAACAGGGGCATGCAATTACAATTCTTGATCTAATAATTCACAGCAGGGCCCATTGCTGCACCCACCAAGAGTAACTCTGAGGGCTTACAGTGTTGTGGCAACGCCACCACCACCACCACGAAAGGCCCAATTTTTCAGCCCCCGTTCAAAAGGGGCATGTAATTACAATTCTTGATCTAATAATTCACAGCAGGGCCCATTCCTGCACCCACCAATAGTAACTCTGAGGGCTTACAGTGTTGTGGCAACACCACCACCACCACCACCACCACGAAAGGCCCAATTTTTCAGCCCCTGTTCAACAGGGGCATGCAATTACAATTCTTGATCTAATAATTCACAGCAGGGCCCATTGCTGCACCCACCAAGAGTAACTGTCAGGGCTTACAGTGTTGTGGCACCAGCACCACCATCAAAGGCCCAATTTTTACTACCACTGTTCAACAATTATATGTAATTAAAATTCCTGATATAATAGTTGACAGCAGGGCGTTCCAGCACCAACCAAGAGTAACTGTGAGTGCTTACAGTGTTGTGCCAACACCAACAACTAAGGGGCCTATTTCTGCAGAGTATATACGGCAGGTCCCTACTTTCAAACATCCAACTTACAAACGACTCCTACTTGCAAACGCAAGAAGACAACAGGAAGTGAGAGGAAATCTACCACTAGGAAGGAAAATTCTCTCCTGTAAGAATAAATATGGGAGAAAGGTGTCTCCTCTGTACTGATGCTTTATCAGCAATCCTTGTTTCAAGAAAAACACCACATTTCAAAAACAGTTGTCATTGGGACGGAAAGTGAGGTGAAATGTTCTGAACAGGGGCACAGACAGCAAAACAAATGTTACAGGGGTGATAACCCTTACCTATGTTTTCCAAAAAGTTTAAAAATAGATTTTTGGGCTGGAGCTACACTTCAACAATGTACCTGTTCAAAATTACAAACAGATTCTACATAAGAACAAACCTACAGTCCCTGTCTTGTATGCACCGCCTGTATACGGCTGTTCAGAGTATATAGGGCCTTTTTTATTTTATGTGCGGGGTTCCCCTTAATATCCATACAAGACCCAAAGGGGCTGGTAATGGTCTGGGGTAGGGGGGGGGGGTCATGGGGTAGCTATGCCATTTTTCTTAAAGATTTTCATCCATATTACCGGGACCAGACATTACATTAAAGCCGCAAGCAGTTTTAAATGGCTTTTTTTTCCTTTAGAAGTGTCATTTTGTGCAGGGACAGTTCTAAACACGGGAAACACGTGGCACTTCACAGGCATACTTTAGACACCCCCCAGGTACGATATTTAAAGGAATATTTGACTTTTTTTTTTTCACTTTATGCATCATTAAAATGACTGCTCCCGAAAAACGACCGTTTTTAAAACTTCTTTTTGCATTGATACATGTCCCCTGGTGCAGAACCCGGGTTCCCAAACCCTTTTTAGGACAATAACATGCATAATAGTTGTTATAATTAGCACTTTAGAATTCGAACGTTCGCATCCATTGTATTTAATAGGGTTCTAATGTTCGTACGAACTTTCGGTCCGTTCGCGGGTTCTGGTGCGAACCGAACCCGGGGATGTTCGGCTCATCACTAATCATTATCCTTCACTTCATAGCTGTGCCCTTTAACTACAGTGCGCGGCAATCCAGATTATTACATACATTTCTAAAGAAGGAGTGGCCACACAATGAGGTGTAGCTTATTACTTTTTCTTTGGAGGGAAGTTCCTCTCCATGGCCCTATTGGAGTCCATGTTCTCTACAGGAACCTTTCCCTCGTGGACATATAGGCAAATGAAACACTTCCCAGGGTCCTCGAGTTTGGATAAAATGTGGACTGGACCGCTAGCGCCTTTTGAATCCTTATGTACCAGAAGTACGCCTCAAAGCCATTTGATCTCACCTATTTACTCCTTTCTTCTGGGAGAACAATCCCAGACCATTGATATGACAAGAAAGGCCTGGGAAAAAGAGCTACAACTTACTTTTTCTGATGATGACTGGGAAAATGTCAATAAATATGCCCATAAAAGTTCTATGAATGTTGCAATACAGGAAAACTCTTATAAAATCAGAACTAGATGGTACAGAACTCCGACCCTTCTACATAAGTGCTACCCAGCCTGTTTCAACCTGTATTGGAGATGTGGCCGAGGGGAAGTTACCATGTTACATATTTGGTGGAGCTGTGAGCTCCTGCAACCATACTGAAAGACTATTCATGATATCATATCTCACGTAACCTCATACCCCCTGGATTTTTCTCCTGCCCAATACCTACTACATCACACTTCCCTTTCCAAGCAGGAATACAATAAGTCTCTTGCTATGCATATGGTAAACTCAGAACAACTCTGTATTCCAGTCCATTGGAGATCAACGCATGTTCTAACAACAGCTGAGTGGTTTGCTAGACTAAATAGAATAGAAGAGATGGAAGAACACATACACATCTCACATGAACGCTTGCATAAATTTGCAGTCACATTGTCTTGCTGGTCCCATTTTAAAACCATGGAGGAATGCGGATAAGTTATCACTTACAGACACTGTATCTAAATTGTTTCTCTGATGACCTCCCGGCTTATAGTAAAGCTGTTGTGATGGGGATATACTCGTGTGATTCACTCCTGCCAGGTCATAAGGAGTGGTGGAGGGGGAGGCAAGATGTTTCTCTTGTGAAACAATCTCTTTTCAACGCCCTTGCACCCCTTCCCTTTTTAGTTTCCCCTTTCTTTTTTCTTTACCCTCATCCTCCCCCTTCCCTCCTCCTCCTTCCCTTTCCTTCTCTTCCATAATTTCCATCTCATCCTTCTATTCCACTTATTTTTTTACTTATACCTTATAGTTAGGTAACTGTGCTTCTAACTCAATTCAACCTTTATGAATATGTTTCCTTTCCTCTCCTATAGAGTAACTTCCAATATTCCCAAAATCTGCATCCATACCCAAATGCTACTTTATAGTTACCCTGTGAATGCCGATGTAAGTATGGTATAGTTGTCATATGTTTATGCACACTATTACCTTCAATAGAGCAATTATATTATTCTATATACTCTTTACTTGTAGCTACCTGGTGCACCCCCATATTCCAAGCACACACCTTGGTGTGCCCCCTTGGTTGGAGCCAGGGGCCCACGGTTCTCCTCTCAATTGGAGGGGTGTCTGTTTCAGCTGCTGCATATTTAGCGCACGGGCGACTATTTAATGCTCTCTATAGCACCATTTATTGGTGAGTTCACCAGTACTTATGTATATAGATACCAATATGTATTAGTATGTACTATATGTTTCACATTCTAATTGAAGCATGTTTTCTCAAAATCTAGAAGCTCCTGAAGAAGCAACATTTCTAGTCGCGAAACATGTAGAGACGTATTAACTCTTCAAGGACCCTTTGGAAACAGCCAGGAGATACTCTCTTTTCAGCGGGGGTTTTGTTTATTGGTACAGCCCCGCAGCAAGTATAGACTGTACACACCAAGTATTTCCTGTGGAAAAACCATTTGGCCTTTTTTCTATTTTTTGTACTTCTATCTTTAAAGTATTACATGTATATTACACGATATTATGTGAACTATTACAATTTGTTTAATTTTTATACGTGCCTATAAAGTAAATTTTTCTTTAAAATCTTCAGTTCATTCAATTCAACCTTTAGGCAAGTTAGAAGATCCTCTTGTTGAAATGCACATCTATGTTGACATGTCCACCTTTTGTTCTTATAAATTTCTGCTGTTATGACTGTTATATCTTTGATTATACCATAAGAATGTCCATTTGGACTATATTTTGTAAACTGCCATTCACGCTTTCAATAAAAGCATTTATGGAAAGAAAAAGAAGTGCAGAGCTTAGGAACGACGTATCAGAGCTGCCTACCTGGATATGACTGGTGATGAGGGGGGTATTCAGAAAAATGCAAGAATGATGAGGGAATTTTATGAGAGAAGATGAAGATCAGGGGAATAATGAAGCAGAAGCACAACAATCAAGACACAGGAAATGTACTACTATTTTTCAAAAGTAAGGCCTCATACACACTGGATTATTTTCAGCTACTCCTAGGGGTGTCTGCATTTTTTTTCCTGCCTCCAAATGCCCTTGCATGTTAGCCTATGTGTCCATGCACACATAGGCTTTTAGATGAGCTTAAAGGCAGAGGCATATAGAGGCAAGAAAAAATCCTGCTCGCGCGTCCAAGAACAGCAGAGTTTTGGAATAAAAAGTATGACGCTTCTAAACGCATGTAAACTAGACTAGGCGTGTTTAGCGCTTGAGCATTAATTAATTTTAATGGCCAGAATAAGTTGTTTTTCTTGCCAATTAAATAAAATAGAGCCCACGCGCTTGACAACTGTAAATGCGCCTAAACTTGCCTAAACGTGTTACACACTTTTACAAGCGTCAGGCATTTTATTCTGCCAAAATGCTGCAGCCAGGAGGAAAGGCTTCCAGGAGAGCTAGCAAAACGTCTTGTGTGCATGAAGCCTAATTCAAGACTAATGGTTAATTTTTCAGGGTGCTACTTAACATTTCTAAATGGCCCCAATTATATAGCAAATATTTCCTTTTAAAGTTCAGGTCCACTGAGATAGAACTATTTGTTTATTTTAAAAACTACCCTGATTTTTAACTTGGTAAAAAAAAAAAATCCCTGAAAACTCCACTGCTGGAAAAAAATTATATTTAAAACAGCATCTGTGACTTACATCTGGAGTTCCAGAGTAGAGAACTTCTGACAATTTAGGATTCTAAAGTGTCCCCTTATCTGTTTGGGACAGCAGAGCCAAGCAGAGCACTGGAATCTCAACTCCATTCTATTTTCTTTTTAGGAAAGAAATAAAAAAATAAAAAAAGAAGTGTTGAGGTCTTTAGTGCATTTTAACATTAAAAATAATAACTCACTGTGTGAGATATTCTCTTTAAGTTAAATCACCCAAAATAAAACGCATATTATTCTAAAAACTGGTAGATGGCATTGCTTTCGCAATGAAAAATCTGTCTTCAAAACAAAAAACATGTGTAGACTAGGGATGAGCTTTGAGTTCGAGTCGAACCCATGTTCATCACAAACATCGCCTGTTCGGCTGTTCGCCGAATTTCGAACATTATGGGCCGTATGCGCCAAATTCGAATGGCACGTCACGGCCCATAATTCACTGCGGCATCGCAGTGCATTGCTGGCTGATGATTGGCCAAGCATGCACTATGACCCGCATGCTTTGGCCAATCAGCGCGGAAAAAACGGAGAGCCATAATTGGCCAAAGCCAGGGTGGCTTTGGCCAATTATGTCTCAGGGGGTTTAGTACACGTCCCACACTATATAAGGCCGCCGGCTTGGCGGCCTTGTGTAGTGTGTTGCGGTGTTGGGTAAAAGAAAGAGAGGGAGAGAGACAGTATAATTTGATTTGAGTTAGATAGAGCAGGCAGGCAAGTCAGTTAGCTGCAGTTACAGTGTGTAGAGGATATATATGCATCCTAGGTGTTGTATATATATTTACACACTGTATTCAGTTTAGCTAGATCTGTTCTTGTTATTCTCTATACTGACAGGCAGGCAGGTGATTGTGCTATCTGCAGTATTTTCACTTAGTGTACTATGTCCTTTGCACAGCGTTCATCTAAAGGTACCTCAATACAATCGGTGGTGTTCTCATACTAATACCACAGGCAGGGAGCTGCATTAATTTCACTTAGTGTACTGTGTCCTTTGCACAGTGTGCACCTAAAGGTACCTGAATACATCTGGTGGTGTTCTCATACTAATACCACAGGCAGGAAGCTACATTATTTTCATTTAGTGTACTGTGTCCTTTGCACAGCGTACACCTAAAGGTACCTGAATACAATTGCTGTTCTCATACCAATACCACAGGCAGGGAGCTGCATTATTTTCACTTAGTGTACTGTGTCCTTTGCACAGCATGCACCTAAAGGTACCTGAATACAATTGCTGTTCTCATACCAATACCACAGGCAGGGAGCTGCATTATTTTCACTTAGTGTACTGTGTCCTTTGCACAGCATGCACCTAAAGGTACCTGAATACAATTGGTGGTGTTCTCATACTAATACCACAGGCAAAGAGCTGCATTCTTTTCACTTAGTGTACTGTGTCCAGGGATGAGCCGAACACCCCCCTGTTCGGTTCGCACCAGAACCTGCGAACAGACAAAATGTTCGTGTAAACTTTAGAACCCTATTAAATACAATGGACTCGAACGTTCGAAATCTAAAGTGTTAATTATAAAGGCTAATATGCAAGTTATTGTCCTAAAAAGTGTTTGGGGACCTGGGTCCTGCCCCAGGGGACATGTATCAATGCAAAAAGAAGTTTTAAAAACGGCCGTTTTTTCGGGAGCAGTGATTTTAATAATGCTTAAAATGAAAAAATAAAAGTGAAATATTCCTTTAAATTTCGTACCTGGGGGGTGTGTATGATATGCATGTAAAGTGGCGCATGTTTCCCGTGCTTAGAACTGTCCCTGCAAAAAATGTCATTTTTGAAAGAAAAAAAATGCATTTAAAACTGACTCGCGGCTATTAATGAATTGTCGGCTCCCGGCAATACATACAAAAGTCATTGAGAAAAAAAAAAAAAAAAGCGTGGGGGTTCCCCAGAATTCAATTACCAGGCCCTTCAGATCTGGCATGGATTTTAAGGGGAACTCCACCCCAAGTTTAAAAAAAAAATGGCGTGGAGTCCCCCTAAAAATCCATACCAGACCCCTTATCCGAGCACGCAACCTGGCCGGCCGCAGGGGAAAAGGGGGGGACGAGAGAGCGGCCCCCCCTCCCTCCTGAACCGTACCAAGCCACATGCCCTCAACATGGGGAGGATGTCCCCATGTTGATGGGGACAAGGGCCTCATCCCCACAACCCTTGCCCGGTGGTTGTGGGGGTCTGCGGGCGGGGGGCTTATCGGAATCTGGAAGACCCCTTTAACAAAGGGGACCCCCAGATCCCGCCCCCCCCCTATGTGAATTGGTAAGGGGTACATTGTACCCCTACCATTTCACGAAGAAAGCGTAAAAAAAATGTTTAAAAAAACACACAAACACCTTGAAAAAGTCCTTTATTTAAAAAAATAAATAAATAAACATTCCAGCGGTGAAATCCAGTGTCCCGCGGCGATCCCGATGTCCAGCGCTGTCCTTCATTGGTTGTGCCTGAGCGGACCTGATGGGGAACTCCCTCTCAGTATTTTAAATGTATAGACCCGCCCCTTCTAAAGTTCCCCATCAGGTCCGCTCAGCGGACGAGATGCGGAACATGAGAAGGGGCGGGTCTATACATGTATTACCAAAGTGAGAGCAGTTCCCCATCAGGTCCGCCCCCTCGGTATGTCGGACCCGCCTACGTCATTGGCTTGAGCGGGGAACTTCCTTCACTATGTAAATTTAAATTACACAGTGAAGGAAGTTCCCCGCTCAGGCCAATGACGTAGCCGGTCCGACATACCGAGGAGGCGGACCTGATGGGGAACTGCTCTCACTTTGGTAATACATGTATAGACCCGCCCCTTCTCATGTTCCGCATCTGGTCCGCTGAGCGGACCTGATGGGGAACTTTAGAAGGGGCGGGTCTATACATTTAAAATACTGAGAGGGAGTTCCCCATCAGGTCCGCTCAGGCACAACCAATGACGGACAGCGCTGGACATCGGGATCGCCGCGGGACACTGGATTTCACCGCTGGAATGTATTTTTTTTATTTTTTTAAATAAAGGACTTTTTCAAGGTGTTTGTGTTTTTTTAAACATTTTTTTACGCTTTCTTCGTGAAATGGTAGGGGTACAATGTACCCCTTACCAATTCACATAGGGGGGGGGCCGGGATCTGGGGGTCCTCTTTGTTAAAGGGGTCTTCCAGATTCCGATAAGCCCCCCGCCCGCAGACCCCCACAACCACCGGGCAAGGGTTGTGGGGATGAGGCCCTTGTCCCCATCAACATGGGGACATCCTCCCCATGTTGAGGGCATGTGGCTTGGTACGGTTCAGGAGGGAGGGGGGGCCGCTCTCTCGTCCCCCCCTTTTTCCCCTGCGGCCGGCCAGGTTGCGTGCTCGGATAAGGGGTCTGGTATGGATTTTTAGGGGGACTCCACGCCATTTTTTTTTTAATTTGGGGTGGAGTTCCCCTTAAAATCCATGCCAGATCTGAAGGGCCTGGAATGGATATTTGGGGGAACCCCACGTCAATTTTTTTTTTATTTGCGGCGGGGTTCCCCTTAATATCCATTCCAGACCTGAAGGGCCTGGTAATTGAATTCTGGGGAACCCCCACGCTTTTTTTTTTTTTTTTTCTCAATGACTTTTGTATGTATTGCCGGGAGCCGACAATTCATTAATAGCCGCGAGTCAGTTTTAAATGCATTTTTTTCTTTCAAAAATGACACTTTTTGCAGGGACAGTTCTAAGCACGGGAAACATGCGCCACTTTACATGCACATCATACACACCCCCCAGGTACGAAATTTAAAGGAATATTTCACTTTTATTTTTTCATTTTAAGCATTATTAAAATCACTGCTCCCGAAAAAACGGCCGTTTTTAAAACTTCTTTTTGCATTGATACATGTCCCCCGGGGCAGGACCCGGGTCCCCAAACACTTTTTAGGACAATAACTTGCATATAAGCCTTTATAATTAGCACTTTAGATTTCTCCCATAGATTTTTCGAATTTGCCGCGAACACCCCAATTTGTTCGTTGTTCGGCGAACGGGCGAACAGGCAATGTTCGAGTCGAACATGAGTTCGACTCGAACTCGAAGCTCATCCCTAACTGTGTCCTTTGCACAGCGTGCACCTAAAGGTACCTGAATACAATTGGTGGTGTTCTCATACTAATACCACAGGCAGGGAGCTGCAGTATTTTCAGTTAGTGGTCCATATTGCACACATTACATTAAAGCCGCAAGCAGTTTTAAATGACTTTTTTTCCTTTAAAAATGTCATTTTGTGTAGGGACAGTTCTAAACACGGGAAACACGTGCCACTTCACAGGCATGCTATAGACACCCCCAGGTACGATATTTAAGAATAAATCTCCAGAAAAAAATGCAGTTTTTAAAACTTATTTTTGCATTGATACATGTTCCCTGGGGCAGGACCCGGGTCCCCAAACCCTTTTTAGGACAATAACTTGCATATTAGCCTTTATAATTAGCACTTTTGATTTCGACCGCTCGAGTCCCATAGACTTTAACGGGGTTCTAAAGTTTGCGCAAACTTTCGGTCCGTTCGCAGGTGCGAACCGAACCGGGGGGTGTTCGGCTCATCCCTAGTGTAGACCATTAAACCAAATGAAAAGTTTAAATTTTTTTATTGTCAACCAAAGTATATTTTTAGTGTTAGGTATACAACAAAAGCACCAGCATAGTGTAAATATATAAATACACAAAACCATGTGAACCTTACTCAGCCATGCTTAGAATTTGATGGGCTTGAGTTTTGTTCAGAATTTAATTACTAAAATCGGCACATTACCAAAAAATTCAATTCCTTGAGGCAAGTCTCCGGAGAACTGAATGTTATATGGTTCAAAAACTATCTAATTAAAAAGCACTATGTAAACAAGAAAACAGGTGGCTTATTAAACCCACATATATTTACAATGCTGAAAATGTCCCAAGCGGTTTTACAAATTAGAAAACACTGATACTGGGAGGGCCTTCTAAAAACATACCTCACGTTGAAAAGAGACATTTTGGCTTACAGTGACAGCAGGTTGCAACTACTAACGGAGCTTCCTTTATCAAAGTACCTGAAATGTCTGTGTTGTCCATGGTTGCCAGATTCTCCTTTTCATCCTTTCGGGGTGGTTGAGAAAAAAAAATAAAAATCTGACTGTCTGCTGGGTATATGCCTTCAAGATATTAAAAGTTAGACACAACCAGCCAAAAACAGAAATGCTTTCTACAGATGACTAAATGTTTAAAGCAACAATCAGTCTTTCAGTTGATAGCTTCTGCTAAAGAATCTCTAGCCAATCACGTGTGGATGAATAAAAAAATAAAAAAATAGAAGCTGCGTGTAAGCATAACCACTGAAGATATATTAATATTACAAAAATGTCCAGTGGAACAGCTGTTATTATTAGTCCAGACTAAAAATTAAGTAGTACAAAGTGATTCAAAGGACTACTTACCGGTTGACTGTTAAATGCAACATAGTGTTTGCCCAAGCGACCATGCCCTAATGAACCCAGAATTTATATATCTCAATGGACCCACCTCTGCCTCTTTGTGGCTGTAAGAATATTTTAAAAGTGTGAACTACCTCCTATCCACCTACCATCTCTGCAGTTAAGAAAGGCCTCACTACTCTATCGTGAGAAACTAGACACCAAACTGCAGAACTATGCCCCTACTAAGCGATTCTTTACAAGATTGCGTTAATTTATTGAGCATATCTTCTCACAGCCCAAAATTAAGACCTTAATAACATCTTTCCAATATACTAAGTGGTATCTCAAGGCCAACTTGACCGACCCCCTGGGCAAATTGAAACTTGTAGTCCAATAAATTCCATCCCTTACCACACCTGGCTAACTGCCCTGTATTTTACATGAATGTCTTGTATTGTTCATGATTTGCGACGATCTATACTGTTTATATTACCTCTTATGAGAAGACTCAAGTTTTGTTCTGCTAAGAGTCATCCAACCCTCATATTAGCTTTCTCTTTACGTTCCATGCAAGAAAGTTTTTTACTATATTAATGTTGACGTGTTCCATGTATTCTCAATATTGTTCAATTTTTTTATTGAACAAAATCCAGCTAGACATTTTATCTACACCTCTGCTTGTCCGATTGCCATGCTATATTGTTCATTTATTTACACTACCACTGTATCTTCTATGCAACAAACTCCTATTTGGGCTCTTTCACATGGGCGGATCCCATGATGATCCGCCCCATGAACATCCGCTTGCTCAGCGGGGATCGCTCCGTTGATTCCCTGCTGAGCCGGCAGATGACTTGTCCGTCTCTGCACACTGTGTAGAAACGGACTGGTCAGATCGCCGCTCTCCTCTATGGGGGGGATCGGATGAAAACGGACCGTCTGTCCGTTTTCATCCGATCCGCAGACGGATGGAAAAATAGGATTTTCCTCCGTCATGCTAAACGCACCATAGCAGAGAATGATGTCATCGGATGTCAGCGGATGTTCATCCGTGACATCCGCTATCCCATAGGGATACATGTATGTCCGTTTTTCATCCGAAAGCGGATGGATGAAAAACGGACATACGGTCCGCCCGTGTGAAAGGGGCCTTAAACATTAGTCAGGTTAAAAAAAGACACAAGTCCATCTAGTTCAACCATAAAAATAAATAAATAAATAAAAAATTATATATTACAATCCCATATACCCAATCCTATACCCACAGTTGATCCAGATGAAGCCAAAAACCCCCAGCAAAGCATGATCCAATTTGCTACAGCAGGGGAAAATAATTCCTTCCTGATCCCCCGAGAGGCAATCGGATTTTCCCATGATCAACTTTACCTATAAATGTCAGTACCCAGTTATATTATGTACATTTAGGAAAGAATCCAGGCCTTTCTTAAAGGGGTTGTAAAGGTTTGTTTTTTATTTTCTAAATAGGTTCCTTTAAGCTAGTGCATTGTTGGCTCACTTACCTTTTCTGAATTTCTCACTTCCTGTTCCTCCTCATTATGCTTACCCCCATCATCCGAGCTGTTCTGGTTGGGGGTTAGTCAGCGTGCTTGCCCCCTCCCTTGGGACAACATCCCTGCGGGGAGACGCTGTGAACGTTCACAGCGTCTCCCCACAGGGATGTAGTCCCAAGGGAGGGGGCTAGCACGCTGACTAACCCCCAGCCAGAACGGCTCGGATGATGGGGGCAAGCTTACAGGAAGTGAGAAATTCAGACAAAGAAAAAAAAACATTTAGAAGGGAAATTGAAGGAAAAGGTAAGTGAACCAACAATGCACTAGCTTAAAGGAACCCACAGTATTTAGAAAATAAAAAACAAACCTTTACAACCCCTTTAAAGTAATCTACTGAGCTGGCCAGAACCACCTCTGGAGGGAATCTATTTCACATTTTTACAGCTCTTACTGTGTAGAAACCTTTCCATATTTGGAGATGAGATCTCTTTTCCTCTAGGCGTAAAACGTGCCCCCTTGTCCTCTGTTTTGACGGTAAAGTGAATAACCCAACACCATGTTCACTATATGGACCCCTTATATATTTGTACATGTTGATCATATCCCCCATTAATCTCCTCTTCTCAAGAGAGAATAAATTCAGTTCCTCTAATCTATCCTCATAGCTGAGTTCCTCCATGCCTCTTATCAGTTTGGTTGCCCTTCTCTGCGCTTTCTCAAGTTTCCCCGATATCCTTCTTGAGAACTGGTGCCCAAAACTGAACTGCATATTCCAGATGAGGTCTTACTAATGATTTGTACAGGGGAAAAATTATATCTCTCTCTCTGGAGTCCATACCTCTCTTAATACAAGAAAGGACTTTGCTCGCTTTGTAAACCGCAGCTTGGCATTGCATGCTATTATTGAGCTTATGATCTACCAAAACCCCCAGATCCTTCTCCACTACAGATCCCCCCAGTTGTACTCCCCCTAGTATGTATGATGCATGTATATTCTTAGCCCCCAAGTGCATAACTTTACATTCATCAACATTAAACCCCATCTACCACATAGTCGCCCAATTAGACAGTGCATTGAGGTCAGCTTGCAAATTGGAGACATCCTGTAAGGACGTTATTTAGACATGTGCACACTGAAATATTTCATTTCGGAATTTTGGAATTTCGTTTTCGTCCGAAAAATAAAATTAGTTACTTCCGAAATTCTTTTTTATTTATTTTGTTTTGTTAAAAAATGCATTAGTCGAAGCTAATATCTATATCGAACTGTTGTTGCAACAAAACGAAAATAAAGATTTTCATGTTGGATCTTTCGGATTTCGGACTCTGCACATTCGTTATCATTTGTTAAAACGAACACGAAAATCCCTGAAATTCGGACGAAAATGTATTCGGACACAAACAAATGCACATGTCTAACGTTTTTCTACTGCATAGCTTGGTGTCATCTGCAAAGACTGAAATGGTACTTTTAATCCCAGACCCTATATCATTTATAAAGATATTAAAAAGTAAGGGTCCCAACATTGAACCTTGGGGTACACCACTGATAACCTTAGACCATTCAGAGAATGAAACATTAACCACTACTCTCTGAATTCGGTCTTTTAGCCAGTTTTCTATCCCTTTACAAACTGATATTTCCAAGCCTGTAGACTTTATCTTACACATTAGCCGTGTGTGGGGAACTGTATCGAACGCTTTTGAAAAATCCAAGTATACCACGTGCAGAAGAGGTCTTGATGTCTAAATATGGCTCTGTAGACCGGGTGTAAAAACACGTATCTTAACTTAATAATAACAAAATATTGTCTTCAAAAAATGATTCTGGATGTTTCTGGATGACAAATTTTCACACTACCTGCTTTAACCCAGGATAATGATACATTAAACCTACAGCATAAAGTAAGTCGTTGGAGAGTTCATTCTAGTTTAAAGCAGTGTCCTCTGATTACGGGTTACTATGGGATGTACTAATGACTGCATCAAATGACTGTCAGAGCAGTCAAGGACGTAAATTAGGAGTCAATGATACATTTAGAAGGTTAGTACTTGGAGAGAAAATTAATGTTGCGTCAGATTTTTATCACAAAAAACTGACCTTGTCTTTCAAAATCAGTTGAATTCACCATTTATAGCGTACCTGTCAATTGCCCACAATCACTGTTGCCAGTCTGTTTACAAAATTGAGGAAGTCTTTTAAACAATGAAAATGAGAATGAGAAGTTTGGCTCTATCATAATGATAAATTTATTATATGTTTTATAAATCAAATCCCACTTCTTTTACTAGACACACAAACTGGTAGTACGGAAACTTATTTGCGGCAAAGAATATAAACTCATTAAATTGTCATCTGCTAGTTAAGTGGTTTGGTTTCTTTTCTTACATTTTTAATCTGATTTGTTATAACTGATCTTTCTAAACGGAATATCAAATGTGGCATTAGTAATTTTCCAGGGGGCTGTAAAGATCACAAATGTGAAAACAGGGATTTGTATAGGGGCTTTATACATAGTTACATAGTAGGTGAGGTTAAAAAAAGACACAAGTCCATCAAGTCCAACCTATGTGTGTGATTATATATCAGTATTACATTGTATATCACTGTACGTTGCGGTCATTCAGGTGTTTATCTAATAGTTTTTTTAAACTACCAATGCCCCCCGCTGAAACCACCGCCTGTGAAAGAGAATTCCACAGCCTTTATCCCTATTGTGGGGTCACCAGTATGGTATTTGTAAATTGAAATCATATCCCCTCTTAATCTACCTGGCGGTATTATTCTGTCAGATTTTAGGTGCTGAAAGCGGTACCATTATTCTGCATGGAAATTTGGCGTTTTATAATGTAGGCCTGTAATTCTTAGGAATAACTCACTTAAATCTGTCCAAACAAGAGTCTAGTAGACATCCCAGGTATAATAAAGTAAAAAATAAATAATCATAAATTATAATATAATAAATAACTATAAAATAATTATAACAAATAATAATATAATAATAATAAAAGTGTTTTTCAGTGTTTGATGACGAATTTCCCCACAAATCGTTATCGCTCAATTCTGCGAGTGATTCTAATTTATTATCGCTGTTTTCTAGCTGGTCTAAAACCACTTTTGACGTAAAGGGACACTTTTTGGTTGCTATGGACAATCTCCAAATTCCAGGCAGAAAGAATAGTTTTTATTATATAAAAGTGCATGCAGGACACTGGGCAGACCACTAGGAACAAAGGGGGTGTGTCATTTTTTTTATACAGCACTGTAATCTGTAAGATTACAGTGTACTGTATGTGTATTGTGTTTTAACTTTTTTGAATTTGGTGCCAATCTCCGTCCCCGTGCGTCGTAACGTCTCAGGGAATGGACACGGCGACCACTTGGGCACTGTGTGAATCGAGTGACGAAACAGCTCGATCACACAGCGGGGAGGCATCGCAGGATCCAGTGGAGAAGGTAAGTAACTCTGCCTGGATTACTGCGATGCAATCCCGAGTCTGGCTCGGGGTTACCGCTTTTGGTGCTGAAATTTAACCCCGAGCCAGACTCGGGAATACCGCCAGGGGGGGTTAAGCCTCTCTTCTCCAGAATAAGTTCAGTGCTCGCAACCTTTCTTCATAACTAATATCCTCCAGACCCTTTATTAGCTTTGTTGCCGTTCTTTGTACTCGCTCCAGTACATCCTTCCTGAGGACTGGTGCCCAGAACTGGACAGCATACTCCAGGTGAGGCTGGACCAATGTCTTGTAGAGTGGGAGAATTATCACTTTATCCCTGGAGTTAATCCCCTTTTTAATGTATGCCAAAATTCAGTTTATTAGCAGCAGCTGGAAATTGCATGCTATTGCTGAGCCTATCATCTACAAGGACCCCCAGGTCCTTTTCCATCCTAGATTCTCCCAGAGCTTCACCCCCTAGTAAGTAAATTGCATTCATATTGTTGCCACCCAAATGCATTATTTTAAATTTTTCTACATTAAACCTCATTTGCCATGTAGTTGCCCACCCCATTAATTTGTTCAGATCTTCTTGCAAGGTTTCCACATTCTGCGGAGAAGTTATTGCCCTGCTTAGCTCAGTGTCGTCCGCAAATACAGAGATTGAACTGTTTACCCCATCCTTCAGGTCCTTTATGAACAAATTAAACAGGATTGGTCCCAGCACAGAAACCTAGGAGACCCCACTTCCCACCCTTGACCATTCTGAGTATTCCCCATTTATCACCACCCTCTGAACTCACCCGTGTAGCCAGTTTTCAATCCATGTACTCACCCTATGGTCCATGCCAATGGACCTTACTTAGTTTGTACAGTAAACGTTTATGGAGAACTGTGTCAAATGCTTTTGCAAAATCCAAATACACCATGTCTATTGTCCTTCCTTTATCTAGATGGCAGCTCACCTCCGCATAGAAGGTTAATATATTGGTTTGGCAAGAACAATTCTTCATTAATCCTTGCTGATTACTGCTAATGATACCGTTTTCATTACTAAAATCTTGTATATGGTCCCTTATCATCCCCTCCAAGAGCTTGCATACTATTGATGTTAGGCTAACTCAGGGGTGCCCAACCTTTTGAAGAGCGAGGGCCACTTAAGCGACTTGGTAACTGGTCGTGGGCCACAATGAACGGAGAGGGTGGATGGCATGTCCGTGTCTGCTCTGCATATGCAGAGCGGACACGGAAAAAGACCACTATACACTTATTTTTTATTTTCTTTTTTTGCGAATCGGATTGGAAGTAGGACACAAGTCGGTTTATGTCCGCCACTACTTAGAGGTGAATGGAGGGTCCAATTGGTCGGACTGACCGCGTGAAAGAGGCCCAAAGCTGCTTTCACTCTGATGCGTTGCAGTTTACCGGCACCGCGGGTGCAACGCAGTGTACCTTTGGCTTTCCTGCACTTTGCAATAGACTTCTATTATATTCTGCAGGTTTGGTGCACTTTCAGAAAGCTCACCAAACTCGCAGGTAATAACAGAAGTCTGTGGCTCAGTGCAGGTAAACTGCTCTGCACCTGCAGATCAGTTTGAAAGCAGCCCAGTAACCACTGCAGATTTTAGTAATAAACTGAACCTTTAATAACAGTATTCTATTCTATTGCATCCCAGAGCAGGAGGTCGCGGGCCACCTCAGAGGGCTCCGTGGGCCACATGTGGCCCCCGGGCCACTGGTTGGGCACCCCTGGGCTAACTGGTCTGTAATTCCCAGGGATGTATTTTGTACATTTTTTTAATTTTTACTGAAGCCAATTGACCTGTGATCACTGTTTCCTAATTTTCCCCGTATTTCCACATCCGTGATCAGGTCTGTATTTTTGGTAATCAGTAGGGATGAGCTTCGAGTTCGAGTCAAACTCATGTTCGACTCGAACATTGCCTGTTCGCCCGTTCGCCGAACAGCGAACAAATTGGGGTGTTCGCGGCAAATTCGAAAAATCTATGGGAGAAATCTAAAGTGCTAATTATAAAGGCTTATATGCAAGTTATTGTCCTAAAAAGTGTTTGGGGACCGGGGTCCTGCCCCAGGGGACATGTATCAATGCAAAAAGAAGTTTTAAAAACGGCCGTTTTTTCGGGAGCAGTGATTTTAATAATGCTTAAAATGAAAAAATAAAAGTGAAATATTCCTTTAAATTTCGTACCTGGGGGGTGTGTATGATATGCATGTGAAGTGGCGCATGTTTCCCGTGCTTAGAACTGTCCCTGCAAAAAATGTCATTTTTGAAAGAAAAAAAGTCTTTTAAAACTGACTCGCGGCTATTAATGAATTGTCGGCTCCCGGCAATACATACAAAAGTCATTGATAAAAAAAAATAAAAAAGCGTGGGGGTTCCCCAGAATTCAATTACCAGGCCCTTCAGGTCTGGAATGGATATTAAGGGGAACCCCGCCACAAATTTAAAAAAAAATTGACGTGGGGTTCCCCCAAATATCCATTTCAGGCCCTTCAGATCTGGCATGGATTTTAAGGGGAACTCCACCCCAAATTTTTTAAAAAAATGGCGTGGAGTCCCCCTAAAAATCCATACCAGACCCCTTATCCGAGCACGCAACCTGGCCGGCCGCAGGGGAAAAGGGGGGGACGAGAGAGCGGCCCCCCTCCCTCCTGAACCGTACCAAGCCACATGCCCTCAACATGGGGAGGATGTCCCCATGTTGATGGGGACAAGGGCCTCATCCCCACAACCCTTGTCCGGTGGTTGTGGGGGTCTGCGGGCGGGGGGCTTATCGGAATCTGGAAGACCCCTTTAACAAAGGGGACCCCCAGATCCCGCCCCCCTATGTGAATTGGTAAGGGGTACATTGTACCCCTACCATTTCACGAAGAAAGCGTAAAACAATGTTTAAAAAAACACACAAACACCTTGAAAAAGTCCTTTATTTAAAAAAAAACAAAAAACATTCCAGCGCTGAAATCCAGTGTCCCGCGGCGATCCCGATGTCCAGCGCTGTCCTTTATTGGTTGTGCCTGAGCGGACCTGATGGGGAACTCCCTCTCAGTATTTTAAATGTATAGACCCGCCCCTTCTATAGTTCCCCATCAGGTCCGCTCAGCGGACCAGATGCGGAACATGAGAAGGGGCGGGTCTATACATGTATTACCACAGTGAGAGAAGTTCCCCATCAGGTCCGCCTCCTCGGTATGTCGGACCCGCCTACGTCATTGGCTTGAGCGGGGCACTTCCTTCACTGTGTAATTTAAATTTACATAGTGAAGGAAGTTCCCCGCTCAAGCCAATGACGTAGGCGGGTCCGACATACCGAGGGGGCGGACCTGATGGGGAACTGCTCTCACTTTGGTAATACATGTATAGACCCGCCCCTTCTCATGTTCCGCATCTGGGGAACTTTAGAAGGGGCGGGTCTATACATTTAAAATACTGAGAGGGAGTTCCCCATCAGGTCCGCTCAGGCACAACCAATGAAGGACAGCGCTGGACATCGGGATCGCCGCGGGACACTGGATTTCACCGCTGGAATGTTTTTTTTTTTTTTTTTTTTTTTAAATAAAGGACTTTTTCAAGGTGTTTGTGTGTTTTTTTTAAACATTTTTTTACACTTTCTTCGTGAAATGGTAGGGGTACAATGTACCCCTTACCAATTCACATAGGGGGGCCGGGATCTGGGGGTCCCCTTTGTTAAAGGGGTCTTCCAGATTCCGATAAGCCCCCCGCCCGCAGACCCCCACAACCACCGGGCAAGGGTTGTGGGGATGAGGCCCTTGTCCCCATCAACATGGGGACATCCTCCCCATGTTGAGGGCATGTGGCCTGGTACGGTTCAGGAGGGAGGGGGGCTGCTCTCTCGTCCCCCCCTCTTCCCCTGCGGCCAGCCAGGTTGCGTGCTCGGATAAGGGGTCTGGTATGGATTTTTAGGGGGACTCCACGCCATTTTTTTTTTAAATTTGAGGTGGAGTTCCCCTTAAAATCCATGCCAGATCTGAAGGGCCTGGAATGGATATTTGGGGGAACCCCACGTCAATTTTTTTTTAAATTTGCGGCGGGGTTCCCCTTAATATCCATTCCAGACCTGAAGGGCCTGGTAATTGAATTCTGGGGAACCCCCACGCTTTTTTTTTTTTTTTTTATCAATGACTTTTGTATGTATTGCCGGGAGCCGACAATTCATTAATAGCCGCGAGTCAGTTTTAAATGCATTTTTTTCTTTCAAAAATGACATTTTTTGCAGGGACAGTTCTAAGCACGAAAAACATGCGCCACTTCACATGCATATCATACACACCCCCCAGGTACGAAATTTAAAGGAATATTTCACTTTTATTTTTTCATTTTAAGCATTATTAAAATCACTGCTCCCGAAAAAACGGCCGTTTTTAAAACTTCTTTTTGCATTGATACATGTCCCCTGGGGCAGGACCCGGGTCCCCAAACACTTTTTAGGACAATAACTTGCATATTAGCCTTTATAATTAACACTTTAGATTTCGAACGTCGAGTCCATTGTATTTAATAGGGTTCTAAAGTTTACACGCACATTTTGTCTGTTCGCAGGTTCTGGTGCGAACCGAACAGGGGGGTGTTCGGCTCATCCCTGGTAATCAGTAGATCTAGTAACGCCTTGCTTCTAGCTGGTGCCTCTACCATCTGACTCATGAAATTGTCCTGCAAGACATTTAGGAACTGGTGAGCCTTAAACAAGTCTATGTCTGGATAATTAAAATTCCCTATTATGATAACACTTCCCATCCTTGCTGCTAATCCAAATTATGATAGGAGGTCTGTCTCCCCCTCCTCCCTTGGGTTAGGGGGCCTATAGCATACTCCCAGTATTATTTTCCCCTTAGCTTTATCCCTTTGGAGCTCTACCCATAAGGATTCCACCTCCTCCCTAGCTCCCTTAATGATGTCATCTCTCACATTCACTTGTACATTATTCTTGATATATAGGCATACCCCTCCCCAATTTTTACTCTCTCTATCCGAGCGATAAAGGGAATACCCTTGAATGGTTGCCAGCCAATCATGAGAGCTGTTGAACCAGGTCTCTGAAAGTACCACAAAATCGAAATCCTCCTCGTTCAACAGTATCTCTAGTTCACCCATCTTGTCTGCCAGGCTCCTGGCATTGGTGAACATGCCACAAAGTTTAGACTGGTCGCATACTGTCCTCTTATTGGGTGTTCCGAGATTGAAAATAGGACTTGTTACTATACTTACCTCAGGATTATGTGCTTTAGTCAACCTACCACTAATGCCCCCAATACTACCCTCTGGAATATGTTCATTACTGAATATCTCTACCTCTGGACCCCCCCTCGCCTAGTTTAAAAACCCCTCTAACTTTTCGGCCATCTTCACTCCCAGCAGATCTGCACCCTCCTCATTCAGGTGCAGTCCGTCCTTTCTATAGAACTGGGGAACGACTGAGAAGTCGGCCCAGTTCTCCAGGAACCCAAACCCCTCCTTACTACACCAGCTCTTCAGCCACTTGTTTACTTCCCTAATCTCCCTCTGCCTTTCTGGTGTGGCTCGAGCTACCGGTAGTATTCCTGAGAATTCCTTTTCCTAAATTTAGCTCCTAAGTCCCTAAAATCATTCTTTAGGACACTCCATCTGCCTCTGACTTTGTCATTGGTGCCAACGTGCACCACGACAGCCGGGTCTTCCCCAGCCTCTCCCAGTAATCTGTCCACCAGATCCGTGATTTGCCTAATCCGAATGCCCGGTAGACAGCATACAGTTCGGCACTTCAGGTCTTTGTCACAGATTGCCCTCTCTGTCCTTCTAAGAATTGAGTCCCCTACCACCAGAATCTGTCTATCTTTTCCCTTCGCTTCCCCCCCCACGCTCACTGGAGCAGTTCTTCCCCTGGCAGCTAGGAGAGTCCTTCAGCTCCAGCAGTGCTGGTCCCTGACCAGTTTCACCAATGTCACTCAATGGAGCGTACTTATTGGGATGCACCAGCCCAGGATCGGCCTCCCTGGCACTTCCTCCTCTATTAGCATTGATCTCTAACAATCTCATGTGATGTGTCCCCAGACTCTGACTGTCTCCTGCAGTAAATCCTCAGTCCCAAACCACACCTTTACCAAATCTGTGGTCTCTGACCGCCTACTGTTTTCTGTCCAGAATTTCTGACATCCACAGTCACAGTAAAGATGACAATCTATAGTATTAAATACGCAGTCTTGACCATCTACAGTAGTATGTCCACAGTCTCTGACTGCCACCTGTATTATGTTTGCAGTCTCTGACCATCTACAGTAATATGTCCACAGTCTACAACCATCTACACTTGTATGTATACAGTCTCTGACCATCTACTGCATTATGTATGTAGGCCCTGACCATCTACAGTAATATGTCCACAGTTATTGACCATTTACAGTAGTATATTCAAAATCTCTGACCCTCTACAGTAGTATATTTATGGTTCTGACTATCTACATAGTATGTTTACAGTATCTTACTATCTACAGTACTATGTCCACAGTCTCAAACTGAGCAGGCGAGTGAGGCGCTGTGCCATATGTTGCCTACTCACTTTCCGGTTAGCTGCCAGAAATGATCACAGCAGTCATAAGATTGCTGCATACCTCTGGCATTAGCGTAAACCTGCAGAGGACTGACATGTTCTCTGAACTGGGGTCATCTTGGGGGAGTCTGTGTCTGATTGTACACAGAGTTTTCCCGAGATCTGGGCAGCCATATTAACCCAGGGGAGACAATGCCATAAACAGGCCCTGCTGGGTCATTTTGGGATATTGGGTAAAGTGCAATATGGGGGGGGGATGAGAGCTAGGGGCAGACATTCACTAGCTAGGGAAAGATAGGACTAGTGCAGGGAGAGGTTCTTGAGGAGCAGCATAAGAGTGGCCCAGGGTACCCCTGGACAGTTCTTGGAGTTTTGGCAAGGATCCTCTTGCCCAGCTTGCATTTGGAATTGGGCTTCCTTGCACCCTTGTATCACCAGCACAGCCCTCTATCTGGTGTCCAATTGTAAGCCTAAGGGGTCCTATTTAAGGAGAAACCTTCAAGAACAGTGTGCATATAAGCACTGCATATTTGTACTGATTTTCTACGGAACTGTAAAAGTGCTTTACGATCCATACTGTGGAACTGGCACCACATTGTTGTACTGTTTAATATTCATTACACAAAGCACAGCATTCCTAGAAGACATTGTCATACCTGGTCCCTTTAAATTAATGCCATTCAGTTAGGACTGTCCACATGCAGAAGAAGGCCAACATTTTTTTGTCCATCTTCAGTAGTATGTCCAGAGTCTCTGACCATTTACAGTAGTATGTCCACAGTCACTTACCATCTGCATGAGTATGTTCACAGTCGCTGACCAACTACAAGAATATGTTAACAGTCTTGGACCATCTGAGGTGGTATGTTTACAGTCTCTGACTATTCACAGTAGAATGTCCACAGTCTCTATCTACAGTAGTATATCCACATTTTCTGGCCATCTACAGCAGGGGTCTCCAAACTTTCTAAACAAAGGGCCAGTTTACTGTCCTTCAGACTTTAGGGGGGCCGGTCTAAGACCAGTGAGAGTAGAAAATGTTGTGGCATCCAGTGAGAGTAAATAATGCCCCATCTTATGTCTTCAGTGGGAGGAATAGTGGCCCATCGACTGTATCAATGGAATTAATAATGCCCCATCATTGGTGTCAGTGGAAGGAATTTTTTCCCTTTTGATGGTGTAAGTGGGAGGAATAGTGCCCTATTGTTGGTGACATTGGATGGAATGGTGCCCCAATGGCTGAATAAGGGAAGCAAAGGGCTGCATCCAGCCCCAGTTTGGAGATCACTGATCTACAATAATATGTCTACAGTCTTTTGTCTACAATATTATATCCACAATCTCTGACCATCAACAATAGTATGTCCACTTCGAGCCATCCACACTTTGCAGTCTCTGACAGTTGTTTGCACACTGAATATTATGTACATCCATTTTTATAATGTCAGAATATTGTCACCCAGCCTTGAAAAAGCGATGACTACAATAAATTACAAAATGGCTCATGTAGCATTTACAAACTGTATATTATGTACAATTTGTACAAAATTGAGCCTGAAGCTGAGGGCTCAGTATTGATTATTTCTCCCAGGGGTTACAAATACAGTCTTTTCATGCAAGTTTTGAAATTTATCCCAACTGTATGTGCCAAGTACCTTCTCTCTATTCCACTTTATTAGAAACCTGATACTAACAGATCAGTTGATAAAGAGTCGTTCTAGCCAAAATGTTTTTTATAGTTTAGGAGACAGCGAGGAAAGGTCTTTTTTCCCCACTCTAAACTAAAGGAGTTATTATTGTTAAAGTTCTACTTTAATTAAATAGTCTTCAAATTCTTGATAATCATTACTACACCACTACATAAACTAATATCTTTCTGGCAGTTCTTTTGTGGGCTTGCTGGAGAGGAAACTGTAACTGAAGATTTGCAGTGAAAGCCTTTTTTTTTTTTTAAATCAGTTCTTTCTCCACCTTTCCTCCTGCTTCTTTATGAGTAATTTACTAGTCATCAGATCACCAATTATCAGGAGGGCAGGTCTGGCATAAAGAAGGAAAGTACTGTACTGCTCCTCTGTAAAATGGCCGATACAGCACAGAACAAGACATAATTTGTCAGTCTGTCCTAGGAAAAAGGTTAATTGGAGCCTACACAAAGTACTGTTGATTAGTCCTTTGCCCTCCATTTGCCTTTTTGGTTACCGATTCCGCAATCCGTGTCATTTTTTAAATAGGAGGAGCTAATACACAACTGAGTGGTGTTTGAAACAGTGGAAATTGGGATTTTATAACATGATTTAAATATAAAAAAATTATGGGGCTCAACAGAGTGATATGTCTTTCTCTAAGAATGTCAAGTGAGTGCATTGATATTATTTCTGGAAATTCATAACTGAATTGTATGCTAAGAATTACTGTAACTAAGCTTTGCCAGATCTACAGCTGCAAATGAACAGTATCTGTGCAAATACACGACTAGACATGTAGAGCTAAATTGGAAGCAGGTTATTGTTAGCCATGAGTCATAACTGAACAAAGCAGATACCATTATCCAATCTGCGTTGTATC
This sequence comes from Rana muscosa, assembly GCA_029206835.1. NCBI lineage: Eukaryota > Metazoa > Chordata > Amphibia > Anura > Ranidae > Rana > Rana muscosa. Next base: position 212,205,903 of record CM055124.1, on the reverse strand, counting down.
TTAAAAAATATACAGTATATCGTTTTTATAGTAAAATGAATGTCCCTTAAAGGTGTCATACTTGTTTAACCTCTTCTAGACTGGAGGTGTTTATGCTTTTGAGTCCAGAATCATTAAAGTTACATTTTCTTTTCTTTTACTTGTAACTAAGTTGCAGCTTGCCTCAGCACAATGTAACATTGGGGTTGATTTACTAACAGCAAATAGATTGTTCATTTTGCAAGAGAAGTTGTGCTTTGCAAGTGAATTGTCCCCACAGTTTAGTGAATAAGGTGAAGTTCTGTTAACTGCATCATTCAATCATGTACAAGCAAAAGTCTTTTTTTTTTTTTTTCCTTGTATGCGATTTGCCATTCACTAAGCTCTGGGGAAAACTTTCTTCAAATTGTAACTTCCCTTGCAAAGGGAATAGCCTATTTGACTTTAGAAAAATAAACCCCATTGCTTCTACAAAGTAAGCTTCTAACAATGATCAATGCACCTCCAATACCTCCTTTCTTGGTTCTTTAGTACTTTTCTATCACTCTTAAAAGTGGACTGCGTAGAATGACTCACAAAGATTGAATTTCTAATAACACATGCCGTTACAATGAAAAAAGTAAAATCTTATCTCTTCTGTTTGCCCATGCCACAAACACCATTGTGGTAACGAGGATTCACTAACTGAAGTCTCTTCAGATAACCAATATTTCCTGGAATGTCAATCTCCTGGTGCCAGTGGCAGTTGGCATCTTTTTTTGGGGGGAGTGGCGGCAAACAATGCACGGCCACCCCCCAGTCAGTCTAGTCACCGGAACCCCCCGGGGGCTTCCCATGCTTTATGGTGGCCGTGTGTCTTCTCCCTCCTCCTCGGCCAATAGGGGATCGCTCTTAAGACCTGCTTCTAAGCCCACCCTTTTTTAAAGCCTATTAGCCTCTGGCTCTAATCACGTGCTTAAAAAAAAAAAAAAAACCCCATTGGAATCCATGCGTCTGGTGCCCCGCATGTAGATTAGGGGGCCGGATGCATGGATAGGGGGCGGCGCCCCTAATGGATTGGTTGCAACTGCCTGGTGCCCTTCTGCTCACAGGGGTTCCTCCCTACAACCACTACATAAATAAAGTAGATGTCAGTTGAAATCAATGGGACACCGCGGTAATACCGCCCGCAAACCGCGGCAATAGCCAATATTAACCCTTTTTCCGTCTGTAGCGGGGGTTAAATTCACCCCGCTAGTGGGCGCATACCGCGGTGATAACGACGGTATAGCGGTGCTGAAAATCGCGCCTCTATACCGCCACCACACCTGCCCGCCCCAGTGTGAAAGGGGCCTAAGAGAAATCAGTTGGCGATTCATCTTTTTTTAATGAAGGGCATTAGGACTTCATAGGTATTGTACAATCTGTATCTAAATCCAAAGGTGTCTAAACTCAAAAGCAAAGCAAAACATTAATATATTACAGCTTTCCAAAACTAAGATGTGATGGTTACATGGATTCTTATTTTTAGACATATTTTTGTGATATTTTCAAATTGTGATCGGGCCAGTAAGTCTGCTTTTCAACTTTCTTTAACAGAAAATACTGTGAATCAAAGGTGGCAAATAGAGGGTTGAGGCAAACCATTAAACACTGGCAGGAGTGCTTACAATAGTAAAGGAAAAGTAGGGCGATTCTGCCTAATGGGTCTTTTCAGTATGGGTAAGAACAATGAGTGTTCACACAGCTGGAGGTGGCACTAAGGCAGCTCTTCTAAGAGTAGAAGCGACTCTGGCAGAAAAACCCCCCAGAGAAGGTGCATCTGAGTGCAGAATGCCAGTAGTTTATTATTTAACACAGTATAAAAACACAAGAAATAAGCTTAAGGTAGGCTCATCATAGTGATATGTTCCTGAAGGGGCTCCTGTCACTGTCTTTTCATCTCCCCGTGCCGACCAGCAGCTGTAAGAGTGGATAGGATCGCTCAGTCCAGATGGCCACCATTCTTCCGGGACCACTGTGGAACGCATGCCGGAAGTGACATTAGGAAAGGGGCGGTGACGCATTTCAGAGCTAGCGCACAAAGCTCCTTCTTCAAAACCTCTTTTGAAGGGAATGTGAAAGATGGTCTTGTTGATGGAGAGTTCAAAGGTGGTTAGGCATTATGGATGTATTTACAAATGGATGTGATAGCTGCTAAGTTAATTACTGGAGTATGTTACAGGGCCCCCCCCCCAAAAAAAATGAAGAGATAGGGACTCCTTAGTGATGCACAAGCTGGGGTAGTGAGAATAAAATGAGATTTTAATTACCCTGGGATTAGTGTATAAATGCATTCCAGAATTATTTTATACATTTTGTAGAATCCCCAACTACAAGTGAAGCTTTCTTAGATCTGGTAATCACAAACAATGCGGAACTGATTACTAATGTTGAAATAAAGGAAAATCTAGGTAGCAGTGAACATAACATGATTTAATTTAATCTAAATTGTAAACAACAAGAACATGCTGGAAAGACAAAAACACTTCATTTTAAAAGAGACCAATTTCCAAATGTGGATGGCTTCTCTTTAAAACATAAATTGGGAGGAAACATTAGGAAAAAACAAAACATAGATTAAAATGATTCAGACTGCTTTTATGTAAACACATTGCACTATTTATTCCATTAGGCAATACCTTAAAATGGATAAAACAAAATCTATGTGCCTTGCTTCTATTGTTAAAAGCCATAAACATTAAGAAAAGCGCATATAAAACTTATAAAACTGAAGTAACACTTTCATTATTTTACAGTTACAAAGAAAACAATAAAACTGCAACTTTAAAATAACAGTACTTGACCACTGGAGGCACTGCTGGTTTTAGGTAGTCCCTAGCACCTTTGTGTTATTATTCAGGTCACTATTGGCTGGGGCTGCGTTTGGTGATAGGATCATCAGTCATTAGAAGTAAAGTGAGGGTGAGTCTATCGACCAGAAGATGGAGCAGCCATCTAAAATGTCCCCCATCTGCACTCCCTTTTTGTCTTTTGCTATTGTCATGCCCTTCGACCTTGCCAGCATTGCCATGGTCCCTGTTTTGCACCCCCTGTGTATTTTGGTTAGTCAGACATTTGTCTGGAACTGGCTTTTTATGATAATTGGGTGCTCCCAGTTTAACTGTGATTGGCACAAAATGTTATATTACAATGGTTATTGGTTGCGACATTTTTAATTAAGCTGTGACTTTCCAACATCAACAATGTCTGTGTAGTTAGTAGGGCAAGGGCCTACATTTAGAGATAAGTAGGTATGTGTTAATTTGAGGGCATATGTGTCTCAGCAATCAGGAAATTAGGCTGGCAAACATTCAAAATTCAAAATGCTGAAGAGAGTAAGAGAAATTCCCCTAAAAATAAAATATTTACTTTTATTAATAGTAAAAAGACTAGGTCTGAGTATAAAGGAAAACTAAGGCCCCATCACACTATTGCACTGTAGTAGCATGCAGTAAAAAAGCACATTATGACAATGGGGTTGATTTACTAAAACTGGAGACTGCAAACTCTGGTGCAGTTCTTCACAGAAACCAATCAGCTTTCAGGTTTTTTGTCAAATGTTAATTGAAGAAGCTGAAGTTAGAAGCTGATTGGCTACCATGCAGAGCTGCACCAGATTTTGCACTCTCCAGTTTTAGCAAATCAACCCCAATGTGCCGCATGCAGTGTGTTCCAATCATAGGCGTGCGCACAGGGTGTGCTGGGTGTGCCTGGGCACACCCTAATCACCCTGTGCGATGCAGGTTTGACCAATGGTAACTGAGGCTACAAAGAAAGGAACTGGGGAATCTCTGTCCTCAGAGCATTTCTCTGCTATTTCACCCTTACTGGGGCTCCTAACAAATTGTAAAAAAAAAATATTATAAAAAAAAATAATTAAAAAAATACAATTGTAAAAGATAATAAAATAGAATAATAAAAGCAAAAAACTACTGACACCAATCGTATCCCTACTGACACCATCCACTGCTGTTTGAGCTTTGGGTGCACACCCTAATCCAGTAGGCTGCGCACACCTATGGTTCCAATGCAACCAATTTTGAATGACATCGCAATGCACAGCACAGACAGCACCAAAAATAGTTCTGTTTTTCAGTGCATTTAAAAGTCTTAACAAACAGTAATGCATTACATTCAACCATATCTTTAACCTCTCCCTTCACACTAAGCCACACCCACATTTTATTTAAAGGTGAGCCCTCATTTTTTGCTTCTTCAGGTCATCCCAACTACCCCACTCTGACACTTAGGCAATAGCTGTTCAATAGTTGATAACAGGGGCTCCGCTCATACAGCTGCATCATTCATTCACCACCAGCCATCGCAGTTGACAGCTTGTAGTTCTCAATGAACTATAATGGTGCTGGTGAGTGCTCTCATAGTCCATTGGTTTTCCTGTTCTCAGGTAACTGCCTGCCCAAATGAGGTATAAACGGACAGTTATGCTGAGATAATGCAGGAGCCTTAGATTTCACCCAAAATCTGCCAATCAGGGGTGCAATGCTCTGCAGGCTCCTTAGAAAAAAAATACATAAATGCAAAAAAAATTTACCTTCAAAAAATGTGCATTTATAATTTTTTTCAAAAGGTGAACTCATGCCGCGTACACACGACCGTTTTTAATGTCATTGAATAAAATGGCATTTTTCTTGACATGATTATTCTTAAGCCTGCCTTGCCTACACACTATCGTTGAAAAAAATGCTTGAGTAAAGCGCGGTGACGTACAACAAGTACGACGCCACTATAAAGGGGAAGTTCCATTCGGATGGCGCCACCCTTCATGTTAGTAAAGTTTGTTGAGAGACGATTCGCGCTTTTCAGCCTCGTGCTTTTCAGTCCGTTACAGCGTGACGAATGTGCTATCTCCATTACGAACGCTAGTTTTACCAGAACGAGCGCTCTCATCTCATACTTGATTCTGAGCATTCACATTTTTTTTCGCGTTGTTAAAGCCTACACACGGCCATTTTTCATGACGAGAAAAACGACGAGGTGAAAAACGACGAGAAAAATTAGGGCATGTTCCAATTTTTTCATGCCCATTTTTCACGTCGTGAAAAATGCTCTAAAGCCCCCACACGATAATTTTTAATGACCATTTTAAAAAATTGCATTTTTCTCGGCATTAAAAACGGTCGTGTGTACGCGGCATAAGCCTTAAAAATGCTTGAAACATCTGCTTTGTTGCTAATCTTCTAAACTGTAAGCTCTAACGAGCAGGGCCCTCAGATCCCTTTGTATTAAATTGTATTGTGACTGTACTGTCTTCCCTGATGTTGTAAAGCACTGCGCAAACTGTTGGCGCTATATAAATCCTGTATAATAATAATAATAATAATAACCTCGATGAACTAGCTCCCAAGACAAGCACTCCCTGATTATTGTAATAAAATACACCTTTTATATGATTCTGCCCAGCAGTAAAATATTTTGGAAGAACATTACTTCAAGTCTCTTGAGAAGCGCTGTTTTCATTTACCAGCCACTGACCTTAAAAGAAAAAACACACATGGCCAAAAGGATCTGATGTTCTAACGCAATTATCTGCTTTTATTAATAATTTAAAAATAAAAGTATTTGTGTGCTGTGGGTGAGCATGCATGCTAGTCATTTATCAGCTGTAGCAATTATAAGGCCTTTACAGAGAAACTGTGTACAGAAAGAGCCCGGCTTAGATTAGCGTGTTGCTTGGCAATGTATTGACAAACAATGGCAAAGCTGCCAAGAGTTTTGAAATTGCTGGGCAGTCGCATTTGGGCTTGGCCCGGACTGCAATCAGATATAAAAAGATTAGATCTCCATGATCTCTAGTGTATGACATGCTGCTGGTTGACAATTTCCCAAAGACTCCATCTCATGTCTGAGTTATGTCCAGGATTCCTGAGACTGGGAGGAGAACCTAACCATAAATTAAAGCAAATATGGGGGGATTTTCAAAGTTTAACTAAAAGGATGCTTTAGTTCATTCTAAATACATAATGAAATCAGGAAACCACCAAATACATATTTGCCCTGCTAGCTGTAATTTCCAATCGAGAAAGTGCTTTGCCACTTATCCTTAAGCTGGCCTACCTGATTGGACACACAGCTGAATGGAATATGGATAAATCTAAAGGACAGTGTACAGTCGGACTGTAATATGTGTGCCCATATTATGTTTTAACACCTTAAAAGGCTAGTCCACTCAACAATGATATTTTGAGTAGTTAGACATGGTGGCTTGAGTCATTCCCAGGCTTTGTATGTTCCTCTTTATCTATTCACCTGGAAGTTTTGGATAATTCTACCCATGTTTTATTGTATTTTAGCACCTCCTGTTGCACTCTTCGCAATATAAAATAAACCTCTCAATCTAGCAATAGCAGGTACGCAGACAGAGAAAATCAAGTGTAGAGGGCTTACCAAGAGAATCGAATGAGAGATATGGGAAATTGTAGGTGGTTTTCTTTCTAGCATTGTCCAAAATATTTGATTGGGGACTCATCCTTTACATATTTTCTGAATATATCATTTTAATTAGACCATGTAGATCTGGGACATTTATTTTCTATATTGTTTGTGATGTGCCTAAAACATGTTTAATGGTGGAAGTTGTCCGTGGACATTCTTGTGCCTGTTAATACAGTGTGGCTGGTTTATTAAAGAGCTGAAGCATGTTCCTTTTGTACGGGGATTTTCACTTAGCTTAGTGAATGAGGTGAAACTCTACTGACTTCTGTCTTCTGTTTTTTTGTTTTTAATATTTATAATTTCCTTGCACATGATTGGGTATTCTTCTTTGCAAAGTGAAATTTGACCACATCCATCAAGGAAAGGGAAAATTCAATTTTACTTTAAACATTCTCTACTCCTTGAATAAATCAGTCACACTGTGTATGAAATGTGCATTTTTTTCATGGTTTTGTTTAGAACATGATATTAGTGTAATATATTCCCTGAAAGAAGTTATATACTTTTAGCAACACAACAGGTTGAAGACTTCTGACACTAAAGACAAAATAATGACAAAACAATCATAGGTACTCAGTAAAATTAGGAATTTATGAGAGACAGGAGAAAGGGAGCCGCTCAGGTGTGGAAATCCTTCAAATCACCTCCTCCCAGCAGCCGAGGGTGCAAGCAATGCTATTGACAGCAAACAGGAATGAACAAGTCTTCTGGACTGCAGCACTCCAAAAAATAAAAGCCTTTATTTTAAAATAAGGAATCCAAAATACATGCTATACATCATGGCACACAGGTCAAAAAAATCCGGCTAACATGTTTTGCACTATGCTAGTGCTTATTCATAGCTATGAATAAGCACTAGCATAGTGCGAAATATGTTAGCCGGATTTTTTTGACCTGTGTGCCTTGATGTATAGCATGTATTTTGGATTCCTTATTTTAAAATAAAGGCTTTTATTTTTTGGAGTGCTGCAGTCCAGAAGACTTGTTCGTTCCTGTTTACTCAGTAAAATTAGCCATAAACTACCGTAATAAAATTTAGTTCTAACACTTTCATTTTAGGAATGGTCATTTGATTTTTTTTTAATTGTTAGTGGAGTTCAATCAATGTTTGTTTTCAATCGCTGTATAGATAAAATTCAAAGGAACAGGATGGAACCAATCTCTAACAATGAATGTGGCTTGTGCTAGGGAAAGTCCATTTATTCTAAAATGGAACATTGAAAGCAAACTCTTTTTTTAGTACTTTTGATTAACATTTGTCATGTAATCAAATGTACTTATGAGAAAGTTTGGATGAATGTTTGTGTGAAAATCTAGTAGTGTATAGCCAGCTTAAGGGTACCATGAGACATGTCTTCAATAAAGAAGTGAAGGTTGGCTCAGAATGGTACAGACAGTAGATATACTGGGACTGGATCATACTGGGCATGGGTCAGCTTTTTTGTTTCAATGGTTTTTATTTCAAGTTTTCACATTTCCATCATAAAACAGAAATACAAACTACATTAACAGTTACATAGTGGTGTTAGCAACACCGCTTCTTAAGGCAAATATAATCTTCTTATGATATGGCTCTGACATATTACCATCTGAGATATAAGGTTTATTAATATTACAACTATTTACTTATTCTTCTAGTGAGGTGGGTCAGCTTTTTTAAGTCATCTGTCACTAATTTTTCTAATATAATTTTGTTTCGTAAGGTCTCAAAAAGCAAGCCAATAAAACTGAGATCCTCCTTACAAGTGGAGCTGTTGCCAAGTTTTATAACACAAAACATAACTTAAAATAACATCACAAAATGTAATTTGTAACCAGGTAATGACTTTGACAACACTCCTTTACTAATAGATCAGAAGGTTGCAATTTTTCTATAATGGAATAAACCAAAACAGACTTTGGTTCCACCATTGCATAATAATTATATGTGCCCATTTTACCCTCATCAAGAAAATTTGGGGTTGATTTACTAAAGGCAAATAGACTGTGCACTTTTCAAAGTGCACTTGCACTCTGCAAGTGCAGTTGCTCCTTCAGAGCTTAGTAGATGAGATAAAGCTTCACTTTGCAAAGAACAACCAACCACGTGCAAGGAAAATGTAAAAAAAAAAAATGCATTTTTGCTTGCACATGATTGGACGATGGAATTCAGCAGAGCTTCTGCTCGTTTACTAAGATCTGGAGCAACTGCTCTTGCAGAATGCAACTGCACTTTGCAAAGCGCACATGTCTATTTGCCTTAGGTAAGTCAACCCTTTTATGTAATTTAAATAAAAATTACTAGGTGACCCTATTTTACATACTGTAGTTTCCCAACTTTAGAAGCACATTGCAGGTGGATTCTGTACAAGATGTTAGCAGTGAGGTGTCTGTTAGGAGGATTTATGAAAATATCAAAATGCTTTCATGAACAGGTGATAGTCTGAAGGAGTGGATGTTCTTAGGCAGATTGCATTTGCATGCAGTAATGCCCACTTGTGATGCTGAGCCTCCATGAGTAAAAACACTGAAGACTAATGAATGAAAAAGACGGGTCAGAGACAATTAGGCTGGGGAGGAAATGGGGCAGGCACCCTCTGCTTTGCTGCAGGTTTTAATGCACTTTGTAAGAAGCTTACTCATTAGAGTAATACATTTCAGTGCGGTGGAGGAGCCTGTACAACTATGCAAGACTGATAGTAAAGATGGAGTTTATCCTAAATTGCTTTACAAAAGCCCTGAAGTGAGATGGAGGACTGGGGAGGGACCTTGAGTCTGTCACCAATCTCCTTACACACCTTACACACTCTTCCCTCCCTTACCCCTACATCCACCCCTCCACTGTCCATCCAATTGTGTCTACCTCCTAAAATATACATGGGATTTATACATTGTCTTATGTAATTACTTACCTAGTGTATACACACACTGATATATTTTGGTACTTATGATCAATCATTTGGGAATTGTTTGCTGCAGATGGCCTAAGCCCATCTCCTCCAGGCACCTTTTTGCATGATGCCTTGTAAGCCAGCGACATGAGACCCTGTCATGTGGATGGTCAGAATGACCTAAAAGAGGTCTTGGATAACTTCTAAAATCTCTGGTTCCAAACGTTGTCTCCCATCAATTTGAGGTAATTATACTTTGCGGACCCATATGCACAGTTTGAAGCTTTATGACACTATGTATTTAGGTTCCACATGTCTTTGTATCTAGATAACATAGTCCCCCTGAAGAAGACGACGACTTATTTGGTCAAAACGCATTGGGGTGTTTGTCCAGGGCAGGATCATTTCATGCCTACATCTCATGTTATCATGACTGATGGGTTAAAATGAGAGTTTATCTAACCAGAGCTTTGAAACCTTTCTTGATTTTAATATTTGTACAATAAAACATATTTTTTATATAATGAAATTTGTTGATATCTTGTTTGCTGCAAACAAAAAAAAAACCCTGGGAAATTTTCAATTTTCTTCTGTGGTATAATATTTGGGGCGTGCAGCATCTTTATCTCCATATATGTCCCTAGACCCCCTGTCCATCCCCTTTCCTTTCTTCTGCTTTTTCCTACTCCCTTCACTCACTTGTCCCCCGTCCTTCCACACCCTTTCAGTCTCTGTCCTCTCATTTCCCCCACAGCCTTTCTACACCAGGCTCAGGCTTCTAGCTAGCCCTACCCTTTAGTACACCCTCCCTGCCCACCCCAACCTGCAGTCTGCCAGTACTCCTATGCTTTTTGGTACACTCCCTGTGTTTTATTTGGGCATGGATTGGGGTGCCTTTGCATGTATATCCCACTTTACCCCCCCCCCGACCTCTACCTTTTCTGTTGATATGTTATATACGCCTAGACTTTCAGCCTACTATTGTATGCCTTTTCGGAGGATTGTCCTCCCCTACCAAATGTTGTGTGCTTTTATTTTGGTCCCGCATGGTCGTTTCAATGCTCCACCTTTGTAATGTCAAACTTGTAATAAACATGTACCTATCGCAATATTGCCTGTGCCTTTGTACTGGAACCTTTTTCCAATAAAACATTTGACAAAAAAAAAAAGACACACGGAGCTGTGCATACGCAGTTCAGCATGAATTCTCGGCACACTCTGGCTGTGTTGGAATGATGGACTTCTGTGTGCATGTATGGATTTAATTCATTCCGACAGCGGTCAATCAAGAGGCCAAAAACCCAGCACCAGGAAATAGCCAAGAAAAAAATGGCACTGGCCAGTGAAGGATTTAACCATCGCATTGCTGGAATGAGGAAATTAGTATTTCTCTTGGTTTAGTTCTACTCTAATTCAATCACAAATCCAAAAAGCAAGAGGTTTATTTCTCATTTTAGGATAATGTGTGGAATCATGAATACCTTTCCTTTACGACCCTTGGTCAACTGCACATCCAGAACTGCTGGTAAAGATACACCCTAATATTTTAGAGCCATCCAAGCAATTTACATTTGTTCCAGGCTTGTTGGCCACAGTTGGCACAGTACTTGGCTTCAAACACCATCCTGAAATTAGAAAAAATATATATTTACTGGTATTTTGGGATCTATAAAGAAAGTATACCTTGTTGATTTACTAAAACTAGAGAGTGCAGCTCTACATGGTAGCCAATCAGCTTCTATCTTCAGCTTGTTCAATTAAGGTTTAACAAAAGAAAAAAAACTGGAAGCTGATTGGTTTCTATGCAGAGCTGCACCAGATTTTGCACTCTCCAGTTTTAGTAAATCAACTCCCTTATGTTCTACTGTGTTTCAATCTGTTTTTCCGCTTCACTATTACTATTAAGTCATACATCCTAATAAATAAGATACTTTTTTATTTGTGTAGCGGGGTGTTGCTTTAAGTAGCCCTAAAGACTACCTTACCCAGTATGCAATGGGATACCCACAGTTCTTTTGGGCCCGGCGCAAGGTCTGCTGGGGTTAGACTATATAAGAAGGGGTGGAGCAGCACTGGGGTCTCTTTGGACATCGCCCGCCTAGCAAGTGGAACTCTGTGCTGTGTCTACTGTTCCGGACTAGGCCCGAGAGCTGGGCCCTGTAGATCCAAAGAGCCTTCTACCCTTCACGGAAGAATCCCTGAGACTTCTCGAGTATCTACCTTCCATGGCTTGTCGGGAGGATCGGAGACCCCGGGTATCGTGAGACTGTGTGTGGGACGCACACAGCGGTGGAAGTCGGCCGCACGGACTGGTTCGGTTGGGTGAGAGAGCATTTGCTCGAAGATTTCTTAAGTTACTCTTTAGGCCCAGTGTCTTTTGCTTAGGGCCCATCGTTATCAAGTTGAGCTGCTCACCAGAGGGACAGTGTGCCGTGCAGCCTTAGTTGAATCCTTTGTCGCACATTCAGCAGCTAATTGTTTTATACCCTGTGGATTACAAATAACCTACAAAGTGCACCACCATTGCTAGCGAAGATCCTTCTCTACAGAAACATTGTGAACTAAGTAGTCAGGCCTAACTGAATAGAGTAGAGACATTGCTGGGCGCCATCTTCCCCACGAGGGGGAAGCTTGCAAGCGGGGTTTATTAATTGATGCGCATAGGATTGAGGGGATTGTACACCTGTTTTATGTGCTGACTAGATCTTATTGCAGGGCTCTGCATTAATAGATGTACTACTGCTTTGTGTGGTGTGATTACTGTGTATGTTATCTGCAGTATTGTGATACCCATAGCCTACAGGTTTCACAATCTTTTAGTCTCACTAGCTGTGCCAAGGGAGGGTAGAGCCAGTAACTGGGGGTTGACAACGGAGTGTTACAGGCCCGAAAATAATACCAGCAGCCCCCTCTTAGCTGGGGGTATTGCTACATTTAATTTTATATTATATTATAAAGTAATTTGTTAGCTATACAAACATCTACAGCACTATCGATAAATGATGTATACTACATTAATTTGAGTGATATTGTCCCTCTAGGTCTCTTCCATGAGGTCTACACAGGACAGTAAGTATATACTGTAAACATCCTTTAGAGAATAAAAGGGGTGTTATAAAATTTATGACAGGCTTATTTTCTACATTTGCATTATATTTTCTTTCCTTTGCCAAAGGCACAATGTATTGCTGGCTCAGATAGTGTTGGATAAATATATTATTTCGCTACAAAATCATTGAACAGCTGCAGTGAAGGATTCCAAGCATACAATGTCATTATTGACAGAAAAGTAGGCAAAACTTTTTATTTTTTACAAGGTTTGTATCCCATCTACCAAAGATCCCACTTGGCAGGAACTAACGGCAAGCAAGTTTTAGAAAGATGTGGATTCTCCTCTTGGATTCAGGCCATGAAGGAACATCTGGGCAGGACAAGAAACTTAATGTAAAATATATAGGACCATTTGGGGATACATATCAAAAATCATGGTAATAAATACAGTAACTTGATAACTTCCTCTACATTTCCATGGTGCTGAATACAATACCAGTTTCATTAACTGTTTTTAGCTTGTGTGACACAATTTTAGTAGGCTTCCTGGGAACGCAATTCACTTACGTGACCTGGTGGCCTTTAGTCTTACAAACTGTGCTTACTTGACCTACTAGCTTTTATTATTAATGTGACCGACTGGCTTTAAAGTTCATATGGGCAACTGTATAGAAACTGTCCAATATCACACCTGTTGTTTGTAGTGAGAGCTCTCTGTGATGGCACTGTGAGCCACAACACTGTAGACTTCATTTACTAAAGCAAATTAACGACAACATAGTAACATAGATAGTCTGGTTGATTATTTTTTTTTATAAGACCATCGAGAACAACCAACAGAAATAAATAACTAGAAGAAATAAAAAAGAAAACCACCATATACAGAATCCTATACACACAGTTGATCCACAGAAAGGTAAAATATCTTAAGCATGTCCCAACTTGCTCCAGCAGGGAAAAAAATTTTTGATCCCCTAGAAGGCAATCAAATATTTCCTGGATTCAAAACCTCTGGTTTTATTACCTACAAATGTTAATATTTTGGGCATGTAGGAATGCATCCAGCTCTTTTTTAAAGCAATCTAATGTGCTGGTCAGAAAAAGTTCTTGAGGGAATCTATCCCACATTCTCACAGCTCTTATGTACACATGATTGGTTTTACCGATGAAAACATTCCGATGGACTTTTCTCATTGGACAAACCGATCGTGTATGGGCCCCATCGGTCTTTTTTCCATCGGTGAGAAAAAATAGAACATATTTAAAATTTATCCGATGGGAAAAAAAACGATAGAAAATTCCGATCGTCTGTGTGGAACTCCATCAGACAAAAAACCCATGCATGCTCAGAAGCATTGAACTTCATTTTTCTCGGCTTGTCGGAGTGTTTTACGTCTCAGGGTTTGGGACGGTCGGATTTTTGACTGATGGTGTGTAGGCAAGACTGATGGAAGTCAGCTTCATCGGATTTCCGATGGAAAAATCCATCGGATTAGAATCCATAGGAAATCCGATCGTGTGTACAGGGCTTTACTGTGAAAAATCCTGTCCTTATGTGGAGGTTAAATCTCTTTTCCTCCAGATATAAAGAGGACAAGAATAAATTGTCAGGGGATGCTTGGATTGCAGATCCACATGCACATGTAGATTTCTACAAGCATAGTGATCCTTCAACCTATACAGGTAAAGCTGATAATAAACTTATGTTCAGAACATACAGTTCTAGTTTGAAATGCACAATGAACATCAAAATAATGCTGATTTTGTGCCCTCTGCTCCTATAAGGTGCACTACAAAATATACACCTTAACACATCACTTCAAAATTAATTAAAATGTTTGCAACTCAAAACCAAAATGTAGCACTGTATATTACAGGTTATCAGTCCTTAGATGTAATGGCTGCATTTGTTTTCTTTAGCCTTTTTTTGTTTTTCTTTTACCAAGTGAATCTACGAGAAACACACTCTGTCCTAGGGTGACACTGCACACTTACTATACAGTATCTATGGAGGAGCAGCGTTATCACCTTAACCCTCTTCCTTGTCCTCATCTCCATAAAATAAGGGGAATTTGTCCTATGATCCATAGAGAGAACCGAAGAGCTGATAACAATGCTTGGGAGTAGACTGCATAGTGCACAGGACACAAGACAGCAGGGCTTTTCTTCAGGTGGAATTTGGTGGAACTTAGTTCCACCACCTCTGGCTCAGGCCCTCCCCTCCCTACTCACCAATATCACTTGTAAACCCAGAAGTCCAGCTTCTGGGTTTACAAGTGACAGCTTGTCTCCCACCAGCTCCCAGATCTAATCTCCTGAGCAGCCCCCACTGAGTGCAGGGTGTGGACAAGGGAGATGCAGGTGCCGTGCGGATGCCGACACCCCCCACTGGATGATAGTTACATAGTTGGTAAGGTTGAAAAAAAGACACAAGTCCATCAAGTCCAACCTGTATGATCTTCCTGCAAGTGAGAGAGTCAGAGCCACCTACAGTGTGCAGGGAGGTACTAGAGCTGGCTGGGTGTTTTAGCTTAATACAGCACCAACAGTAAGATACAAGAGATTTTAAAGGAGGGGGGAAGAAGATGGGGGCAGTGCAGAGGTTGCGTTCAGGGGTCAGAGCTGAAGAGGGCTGAAAGTGAGATGTGGATGGGGGACGCAGAGGTAAGCAGCTATGGAAGAAGGCTGAACCCTGCACTCTGTGTGTAGCCAACCCATGAACTCTGCACTCTGTATGGAGAAAACCCCCAAACCTTGCATGTAGCACACCCCTAAACTCTGCACTTTGTGTGTAACCCCCCTCCTCAAACCCTACACTCTGTACATAATGCACTTCTGGTATTTATTGACCCTTTAAGACCCTCCCACTGTTAGTAAAATCTGACCACACCCATTATTTGATGCGGTCTGGAGGGAGTGTTTATGTGTGTGTGTGTGTGTGGGGGGGGGGGTGTTGGGGGGTTATGGTTAACCTGCCTAGCGGTATTCCCGAGTCTGGCTCGGGGTGGAATTTCAGCACCAATAGTGGTAACCCTGAGCCAGGCTAGGAATTGCATTGCAGGATACAGGTAGAGTTACTTACCTTGTCCCCTGGATCCTGCGATGTTCCCCCGCTGTGTGTGCAAGCTGTCTCCTCGCTCGATTCACACAGTGCCCGAGTGCCGCCGAGCTTCGTTCCCTGCAACGTTGAGGCGCACAGGGGCGGAGATAGGCGCCAAATTCAAAAAAGTCAAAACACAATACACATACAGTATACTGTAATCTTACAGATTACAGTACTGTATAAAATAAATACACATCCCCTTTGTCCCTAGTGGTCTGTCCAGTGCCCTGCATGCACTTTTATATTATAAATACATTTCTTTCTGCCTGGAAACTGGAGATTGTCCATAGCAACCAAAAAGTGTCCCTTTATGTCAAAAGTGGTTTTAGACCAGCTAGAAAACAGCGATAATAAATTGAATCACTCGCAGAATTGAGCGATAGCGATTTGTGGGGAAATTCCTCATCAAACATTAAATCTAATGACAGCGACGATTCTGCAACTGAGCAAATTTCAGTGTTTTTGATTTGATTACATTATTGAATAATTTTTATTATTATTATATTATTATTTGTTATAATTATTTATAGTTATTTATTATATTATAATTTTGTGTTTCAAACTTTATCATACCCGGGATGTCTATTAGACTCTTGTTTGGACAGATTTAAGTGAGTTATTCCTAATGGCGCGTACACATGACCGTTTTTAATGTCATTGAAAAAAACAACGTTTTTCTCGACGTGATTCTTCTCAAACCTGCCTTGCCTACACACGATCATGAAAAAAAATGCTAGAGAAAAGCGCGGTGACGTACAAAATGTACGATGGCACTATAAAGGGGAAGTTCCATTCGGATGGCGCCACCCTTTGGGCTGCTTTTGCTGATCCTTGTGTTAGTTAAGAAAGTTTGGTGAGAGACGATTTGCGCTTTTCAGCCTCGTGCTCTTCAGTCCGTTACAGCGTGACGAATGGGCTATCTCCATTACGAATGCTAGTTTTACCAGAACGAGCGCTCCCGTCTCATCACTTGCTTCTGAGCATGCACGTTTTTTTCACGTCGTTAAAGCCTACACACGGCCGTTTTTCATGATGAGAAAAACGGCGACGTGAAAAACGACGAGAAAAATTAGAGCATGTTCCAAATTTTTAATGGCCATTTTTCACGTTGTGAAAAATGCTCAGGAGCCCACACACGATAGTTTTTAATGACCAAATAAAAAAATGACATTTTTCTCGTCATGAAAAACGGTCGTGTGTACGCGGTATTAGAATTACAGGCCTACAATATAAAACGCCAAATTTCCATGCAAAATAATTGTACCGCTTTCAGCACCTAAAATCGGAACGAATCATACCGCCAGGGAGGTTAAGTTCCTGCACCTATTTTCTGACAAAAAAAGCCGTGCAAGACAGCATGTGCAAAAATGTATACCTAACCAGTTTTTGGTCTCATTAGTATTGTAAATATTGTAGAGCTATAAAATAGTACTCTAAGATACCCCAAAATTGCACCCCTTCATCTGCTTAAGCTCTCTCTATAGGTTATACTAATCAGACAATCTTGTCTTTCTCTAAGGCTGGGTTCACACTGATACGACACGACATTCATCCGACTTTCATCCTACTTTGCTCTGAGACATCAGTCCTACATTGATCCTACATTGGTCCGACATCCATCCGACATTCATGAACAGGATACTACTTTGATCCGACATTGTGCTAGTCTGACTTGTCCTTTGACCAATCAAAACAATCCCAGGGTGAGATAAATTCCTTTTACTGCTGCTGTAATCACCATGTCGGATTTCAAATGTCGGATGGTTAGGACAAGGATCCTACTTTGATCCGACTTCAATGATAGTCAATGGGCTGAAGTAGGATCAAAGTCGGACAGAAGTAGTACAGGGAGCATTTTTAATGTCGGACCGACATGTGTCGGACCAGTTAAGACGGCTCTCATAGGGAAACATTGATTTTCACACGTCATGCGACATGAGCTCCTAATGTCGGAGCGTTTGTCGGACCAGTGTGAACCAGGCCAAAGGCAGTGGTTCTCAACTCCAGTCCTCAGGGCCCACCAACAGGCCAGGTTTGCAAGATAACTGAAATGCATCACAGGTGATATCATTTGCTGCTCAGGGATTGCAGTATTCTAGTCTGCATCTCACCAAGGTAATAGTTAAAATCTGGCCTGGTAGTGGGTCCTGAGGACAGGCGTTGAGAACCACTGCTCTAAGGTATGTTTCCAGTACCTCATCACAAGCTTTATAGATCCCCAAAGAATTTTGGTTAACCATAGTCAGAGGTGATACTGGACTCTGTAATGAAATCTGATGTAGTCTTTGCATGAAGAGATAGCAGCATGCATATGACATTGTTCATTTTTTGGGCCCCCTCTTTAGAAACCTCTTGAGGAAATTTTCCTCTAAAAAGAAAACTATAGATGTTGCTGCTCTCACAACAGTGCCTTGTGGTTTCCCACTTAACTTCACTTAGGCCGCGTACACACGACCGGTTTTCTCTGGCTGTGTGTACGCGGGTTTCAGTTTTCTCGTCAAGAAAACTGCCCAGATTCCCCGACGAGAAAAAAGACGACCTGCGGTCTTTTTTCTCGTCGAGAATCTCGTCGGCCTGTTTCTCGACGAGAAACCTGAGCGTGTGTACACTTACCTGTCGCCGTGGAAACCCGTGCATGCTCGAAATGACTTTGACGCATGCGCGGTAGCTTCCTAGGCATAGGCATAGGGTGTAGCAAGATGGCGGCGACAGCATCGAATGTGACGAGTGCACGCTCCTCGTAGTCGATGACATCACCACGTGCGTGCCATTCAAAAGAACGCCGGTTCTTTTGAATCGTATGTGTGTACACTCAGCCGGGACAAGTTTCTTGTCAAGCTTCTCATCAGGAAAAACAATGTTTTTTCCCTAACGAGAATCTCGGCCGTGTGTACGAGGCTTACGGACTTGGAGATGAGATAAACAGTGTTCAGGCCAAATACCCTCGTAACTTTGGAACTCACAGTTTAGCAAATGTACTACTCTCACAGTGTCACAATATTTAATGCTCTTTTCATTTTTAAAGTTTACTAAAGCAATTCCTGCTGATTTTACATTAGGGGTTCCCACCTGTCCCATTGTTTGACCTCTATAAAGAACAGTACAACTGCAACTCCCCTTTAAGTCAGTCCCGTGGGAGCATGCACAGGGCTGAGATCTTTTCTCCACCTACATGTAATACATAAAGCTGGCCATACACTGATTGAAATTCAAAAAATTCTACCAATTTTACCCCTGCCCACAGAAGTTGATCATTTATATGAGTTCTGTTGAAGGGACATGTTGGAAAATCTTTATTGATCAGTGGCTGCAGCCAATCGCCCATAGCAGCTGATCAGTGTATTATAAAAGTGGTGGGTGCTGCTTTCAGAATACCATGTCGCAACAGGGAGGATTCTTCCATTCACCTTGTTTGTGTGGAACTGTGGATGGAATAATCTGTTAGTCTTTTTTTCAATTCAGCCTTAAACAGGGATTCAGACACGCTATATTAAAGCTCTCTTAACGCCAGTCAAAGCCCATGTCAATAGATAATAAACAATAAATAGCATTCTAAAATTATACCCCATGTCGCTTTAGTGGTGCTTCAAAGCATCTTCAAAGCCTCCATAGAAGTCTATGGCAAAGCTCGCTTGAAGCACTTGCAGCTTTTTAGAGGCTTTGATTCAGCTTCAGCCTTGCTTTGTTTTGGGAAAATTGCAGGTATGAGATATCAACACACACACACAGGGCATCTGCCAAGCTTCAATAAAGCTTCAAAAGAGCATCACTGAAGCTTCATCGAAGCACCCTCGAAGCATCAAAAACTCATCATAAAAGCTTGTTGAAGCAGTAGGCGCTTTAAAGTGGAGCTCCACCCTAAATAGCAACTTTTGCTATTTGGAACCCTCCCCCCCTCCGGTGTCACAATTGACACCTTTCAGGGGGGAGGGGGGTGAAGATACCTGTCTAAGACAGGTATTTTCACCCACATCCGGGAGTCCTGTCTCCGGGAATCTGCGGGAGTTATGTCACTTCCCGCAGACTTCCCTTGGTGTTCTGGGAGACACTCGGCTCCCAGAACACAGGAGCACCAATCAGAACGGCGCAGCGCGACTCGCGCATGCGCCGTAGGGAACCGGGCATGAAGCCGCAGGGCTTCACTTCCTGGTTCCCTCAGCGAGGATGGCGAGGGAGAAGCAGAGCGACGAGCGGTCGCTCGTCCTCTGCTGCGGACGTCGCTGGACTCCAGGACAGGTAAGTGTCCAAATATTAAAAGCCAGCAGCTGCTGTAGCTGTAGCTGCTGGCTTTTAATTTTTTTTTTTCCGGCGGAGCAACCCCTTTAATGTGTGTTGAAGCTGAAGCAAGTGTAAATGAGCCCTAATGCCCTGTACACACGATCGGATTTCAGATGGAATTTTCCGTTGGATTTCCGATGAAGCTGACTTCCATCAGTCTTGCATACACACCATCAGACAAAATTCCGACCGTCCAAAATGTGGTGACGTAAAACACTCAGACGAGCCAAGAAAAATTAAGTTCAATGCTTCTGAGCATGCGTCGACTTGATTCTGAGCATGCGTGGGTTTTTTCTCCGTTGTAGTTCCACACAGACAATCGGAATTTCCTATTGTTTTTTTTTTCCATCTGAAAAATGTAACCACTTGGCGCCCAGAGGACGTCATTTGACGTCCTGGGCTTTGTAATAATTTGTGGGGCTATATCTGAATGATGCCTGCATGCCATATTCCTATTACAAGGGATGTTTACATTCCTTGTAATAGGAATAAAAGTGATCAATTTTTTTATTTTATTTTTTAAAGTGTCAAAATAAAAAAAAATAAGTAAAATTAACAATAATAAAAAAAAATTGCCCCTGTCCCCGTGTGCTCGCACGCAAAAGCGAACGCATACGTAAGACCCGCCCACATATGAAAACGGTGTTTAACCACTTGTCCCCCGCCCACTGTCAATAGACGGCGGGCGGAGGATACTCTCGTTCTGGGAGGACGTCATATGACGTCCTCCCTTTAAAACGAGCTAGGAGGCGCGCGCGCGCGCCCACCGCGTTCACAAGGCCCTGGTGTGCGTGCCCGGCGGCCGCGATTGCCGCCGGGCACCCGCGATTGCCCGGGAAACGAGCAGGAAAGTGGATCTCTGTGTGTAAACACAGAGATCCACGTCCTGTGAGGGAGAGGGGACCGATGCTGTGTCCCTTGTACATAGGGACAACCATCGGTCACCTCCCCCAGTCAGTCCCCTCCCCCCACAGTAAGAATACTTTGAGGGAACATATTTAACCCCTTCCCGCCCCCTAGTGGTTAACCCCTTCCCTGCCAATCACATTTATACAGTAATCAATGCATTTTTATAGCAGGGATCGCTGTATAAATTTGAATGGTCCCAAAAATGTGTCAAAAGTGTCCGATGTGTCCGCCGCAATATCGCAGTCACAATAAAAAATCGCAGATCGCCGCCATTACTAATAAAAAAAAAATGCTATAAATCTATCCCCTATTTTGTAGACGCTATAACTTTTGCGCAAACCAATCAATACGCGCTTATTGCGATTTTTATTTTTTTTTACCAAAAATATGTAGAAGAATACGTATCGGCCTAAACTGAGGAAAATTTTATTTAAAAAAAAAAAATGGGTATTTATTATAGCAAAAAGTAAAAAATTTTGTTTTTTTTCCAAACTGGACGCTCTTCTTTTGTTTATAGCGCAAAAAATAAAAACCGCAGAGGTGATCAAATACCACCAAAAGAAATCTCTATTTGTGGGAAAAAAAGGACGCAAATTTCGTTTGGGAGCCACGTCGCACGACGGCGCAATTGTCATTCAAAGTGTGACAACGCTGAAAGCTGAAAAATGGCTTGGGCAGGAAGGGGGTTTTCGTGCACAGTAGAGAAGTGGTTAAACCACACATGTGAGGTGTCACCGTGAACGTTAGAGCGAGAGAAATAATTCTAGCCCTAGACCTCCTCTGTAACTCAAAAAATGTAATCGGTAAAAAAAATTAAAGCCTTGTCTATGGGGATTTTTAGGTACCGAAGTTTGGCGTCATTCCATGAGCGTGTGCAATTTTGAAGCATGACATGTTAGGTATCTATTTACTCGGCGTAACTTCATCTTTCACATTATGCAAAAAAATTGTGCTAACTTTACTGTTTTTTTTTTTTTAAAGCATGAAACGCGTTTGAAAAATACCGTGCAAGATAAAAATTTGCAATGACCACCATTGTATTTTCTAGGGTCTCTGCTAAAAAAACATATATAATGTTTGGGGGTTCTATGTAATATTCTAGCAAAAAATAGCAAAAACATTATGATTTTTCCATGAAGAAACAAAGTGTCAGAATTGGCCCGGGCCTGAAGTTGTTAAAACATGTTCTATTATTTACACAGATGGAAAAAAGTCAGATGGGGCCCACACACGATAGGTTTTTCCGATGAAAAAGTCCATCAGACTTTTTTCATCGGAAAAAACGATTGTGTGTACAAGGCATAATGGTGTATAGCCAGCTTTAGTTTCTATTTGTTCCATTAGTGACTTAATAATGATTGAAGCCAAAGCTTTAGCATGATAGTGAGACAACTAGTATTCTAAATAAAATGAATAAAAATAATAATACTTAATATAATAATATAATAATACTTACTTTACTCACTGCCCACTCTGCAAAACTCCACTGTGGTGAGTCAATGGGGTTGATTTACTAAAACCAGAGTGTGCAAAATCTGGTCCAACTGTGCATAGTAGCCAGTCAGCTTCTAAATTCAGCTTGTTCAATTAACTTTTGACAAAACCTGGAAGCTGATTTATTTCTTTTTTTCCAAATATAAATGTTATTATTTTTTCCAGAAAAAAGAAAGAAAAAGGGAAAACACAGAAAAAATACAGTACAGCTCCAATCACAATATCTGATGATAACAGGTATATAAATGACACCGTAATAACAGTAGTATCGGTATCGATATTTGTGATGGGACATTCAGCATCCGTAGTAGTGTTGAGCGAACCTGAACTGTAAAGTTCAGGTTCGTACCGAACTTTAGCTTTTTCCCGAACCCGAACCCGGACTTTGCGCGAAAGTTCGGGTTCGGGTTCGGCAATCTACTAGCGCAGTTAGAAATGCTTTAGGGGCCAGCCAATCACCTTTTGATTAGCTGGTGTGCCCTTAGAAGCCATCATAGCCATGCCTACTAATGGCATGGCTGTGATTGGTCAGTGCAACATGTGACCCAGCTTCTATATAAGCTAGAGGCACACAGCACACACGTCACTCTGCTTCAGAATAGATAGGGAGAGGATCTTGTCTGCTGCTGCTGCTTTTAGGGAGAGATTGAAAAATACATGAGTTAGTCCTGATTCTGGAATCTGAGGTAAAAGATAGAGAGACAGTGTAGTGTAGGGCCAGGTTCCTGTTGGTGCTTTCAGGGAGAGAGATTTATTATATAGGAGTCCAGATTCAGAGATATAACTCAGCGATCTGCATAGGTTTACCTGTTTGTGTTGCAGTGCAGTCTTTTTACACTGCCATGAGCCCAGTGTCAGAGAAAATATAACTTTTATCTGCAAGCTCAGTGCACCAGCACTGCATATATTACGTTGAGAGATACACCGTTTCCATACTGTGGGTGTATTCTGCTCTTGCAAAAAGACCCATTTAGGGCAAAAAAAAAAGCACTTTATTGTGCTTTTTTCCAAAAGACCCATTTAGGGCAAGAAAAAAAGAAAAAAAAAAACAATTTGCATTTTATTTTGCTCGTGCAAAAAAAGACCCATTTAGGGCAAAAAAAAAAAATTGCACTTTAATGTACGCTTGCAAAAAGACCCATTTAGGGCCGCAAAAAATATTTTGCAGTGTGTTATACATATCTGGAGGCGTGTGAAATAAACCATTTCTATATATTTGTCTTCTACTGTGCTATGCTAAAAAAACAACATTTTTTTTGAATAGCATTTTCTGCAGTTCTGTAGCTGTGCGATTCAGCGGTTACGTACTGTGGATGTGTTGTGGTCTTCCAAAAAACGCCATTTAGGGCCACAAAAAATATTTTGCAGTGTGAAATACATATCTGGAGGTGTGTGAAATAAACAATTTCTATATATTTTTCTTGTACTGTGCTATACTAAAAAAAAAACATTTTTTTTGAATAGCATTTTCTGCAGTTCTGTAGCTGTGCGATTCAGCGGTTACGTACTGTGGGTGTGTTGTGGTCTTCCAAAAAACGCCATTTAGGGCCACAAAAAATATTTTGCAGTGTGAAATACATATCTGGAGGCGTGTGAAATAAACCATTTCTATATATTTGTCTTCTACTGTGCTATGCTAAAAAAACAACATTCGACACATCACCGGCCTTACCCAGCCATTGTTGTATTTTTGAACCAGTGTTGGCTACCTCGTCCTCCTCCACCGCCGCTTCCACCTACACAGCCACATCCACCGCCACTTCAACCTCCTACTCCATATGGACCTCATCCTCCTAGGTCAAGATTATAATTTTTATTTTATTTTTTTGTAGCCCACAGATCCTTTCCCCCTTACCTGCCTTTATGTTGTTGGCTCCTCGCAGGAAGGAGAAAGGCACTACCAGCCCGTACCCTCCTATATAAAGAGGTTGAGCGGTGTACTTGACGGGCCGTGTCCACAGCCGGAGTCAAAACTCCTCCAGAGGATAATTCTCACCTCTACTGTAGGTAGAGGCAAGTCCTTTAATTCCCAGTAAAGTCAATGTCCACATCAGCTGAAACTACAACTCTTATTCTCTCATGGCAAAATAAACTCTACACGGATAGAAAAGGTTAGAGCAAAGAAACAGGACAGCTTAAGGTGTGGAGGAGGTCCAGGCACAAACGTAGCACATTCACTTCACTGCTTAGGTTTCTCAAACAGTTTTAGGTGCACGGTATCTGCCACAGACCTTGAGGTTGGTCTCTGCCACAGACCGGGTGTACAAGGCCCCTGCCACGGACCTGGAGAACTTTGGTCTCTGCCACAGACCAGGGTGTATAAGGCCCCTGCCAGGGGCCGGGTGAAAAAGGCCTCTGATACACTCAAGATGACCTTGAGCTTCTCCTTCTACGTACCTAGCCCATATCAAGGGGAAGACATCTCTCCAGGGAGTCAACAGACCCTTCCTTCACCG
The DNA here is from genome assembly GCA_029206835.1 of Rana muscosa. Taxonomy (NCBI): domain Eukaryota; kingdom Metazoa; phylum Chordata; class Amphibia; order Anura; family Ranidae; genus Rana; species Rana muscosa. Next base: position 212,181,289 of record CM055124.1, on the reverse strand, counting down.
TGACTCCCGCATCGGTCCATCAGAATGATCCTCCCTTCCCTGGAACAGGGTCCCCTACACGAGGCGGCACCCTAAGACTCCTCGACCCTTAGCGGACTCCAGATGAAGGCTCTGGACTCCAGGCTTTACTCCCGCCCCTAGGCCTCCATACCCAGGGCAGCAGGAACTCCAGGATAGTACCTCACCCCGGGCTAAAGGTGCCCGAGATGGAACAGGAACACATGCACCCAGGCCAAAGGCACCTGGGCGCGGACCCCACTGGACATCAGCCCCCAGGTCAAAGGTCTGCCCCTTTTATATGCTCTCCCGGCATGCACAGCAGGTTCACCGCCCCGCTGTACTACTGCCAAGAGGGGACACAAAAGGCACAGCACTGTATCGGCGGTTCAACCCTAGCCTACCATGGCAGCGCCACCTGTAGACCGCAGGGAACTGCACACCAATACTGTCCCCCGAGAACAAAATGGTCCATGAAGCCTACAGAATTAGGGTGTTTGAGCCTATTTACCACTCAAACACTTCCCTTAAATTTAGCACCCCACTACATTTTTATTTCAAAGTATTTTATTTTCCCACTAGCTTATCCATTAAATTGAATAATTTATTCCAGAAAGGGCGTATTCTGGGGCATTCCCACCATATGTGTGGCATCGTGCCGTTGAGTTTCTGAGGTTCTTAATGACTTCCCGTACCTCTCCTGCTGAAAAGGGGGCCTCCAGCATATTTTTTATTTTTTTTATTTTTTTAATGTTATTTTAAGTTATTTCCCTATCCACATTTGTTTGCAGAGCACTTGCCATGCTCTTAACAACATTTTGCTGCCATTTGCAGCCCTCTAGCCTTTCCATTACTTTTTTAGAGCCTTTTTAGTCCTCAGAAGTCCAGGTCCCCATTGACTTCAATGGGGTTCGGGTTCGGGTTCGGGTTAAAGTTCGGTCCCGAACCCGAACTTTTTTCCGAAGTTCGGCCGAACCCGTCGAACCCGAACATCCAGTTGTCTGCTCAACTCTAATCCGTAGTTAACATCCACTATTGAGAGCCAAGTTTAATGGATATGGGATGTCACCACATCTTCATAATCTTAGGCCTGGTTGTACTGCTCAATCTCTGAGCACCAATACATTGGTGAAAAATCACAGAAACTAAACAGTTGTAAACATAAATTTCAGTGAAGATACAGAGAAAAAAAAAGAGGGGGTAGTTAATCAAAGAGGGAAAAGAGAGAGGGGAGGGGGGGAAGAGGAATTTGGCCTGAGTGTGGAGGGTGTAACGTCTTTCGGTCTGTTATGTTTTGTTAATCAAGTGTCTAGCATAGCCACTCCTTCATCGGAGAATATGAACATATTCCAAAGCATCCATGCCTGGGAATGTTGCTCTTGTTTATTTTGAGCTGTACGGACTAAGTCCTCCAATCTCCTGATCTCCTCCACCCTGCGCAGCCACAACCCCACAGTTGGGGGTGAACTTTTCTTCCACAAAAGTGGGGTGCAAGCTTTGGCTGCATTCAATAGATGTCGTACAATCTACTTTTTGTAGCTCCATGCCGGGATTGTAGTGGCATGGAGCAGGTTAAAAGCTGGATCATCACTTATCGTGTAATCCGTGAATTTTTGTGTAAACGTTCGGACTGTTGTCCAGAAGTGCTGGAGCAGAGGGCAGGACCAGAAGATATGGAGGAGTGTCCCTTTATCTGTCTGACATCTCCAGCATTTGTCTGTGGTGGCAGGGAAATACTTGTGTAGCCTACTGGGTGTATAATACCACCTGGACAGGATCTTATAGTTAAGTTCCTGTATCTTTGTGCAAATGGATGTTTTTAAGGAGAATCTGATAATCATTTGTTTTTGGGCACTGGTAAACGAGCGTTGTAGGTCGGTTTCTAATTTTTGTAAAAAATGTCAGGTCAGGTTGTTCCGCAGGGGAGTTTAGCAGATCATATGTTTTAGATAATACTTGAGGTAGAACTCCCTCTTCCCTACAGTAGTCTTCAAAAGTCGTCAGGTCACGGTTGAGTTGTGCCGGGTTGGGGATCGAGTGAAGGAAGTGGTGCAATCCTATTGTTTTCCAAAGAGACAGTTGGAATTGACCACTGTCGTCAGTCAGGGAGTGAACAGAGGGCCAGTGATTATCCACCAGGAAGTGTGAGGCTCCTTTCACACTGAAGCGCTGGATGCGCTGGCGGTATAGCTATTTTTAGCGCCGCTATACCGTAGTTTTTGCCACGATTTGCGGGCGCTAGTGGGGTGATTTTAACCCCCACTAGCGGCCGAAAGAGGGTTAAAAAAGCCTGCAAAATTGCCTATTTGCAGCGTTTTGCAGGCGTTTCTGGAGGTGCTACCCCATTGATTTCAATGGGCAGGGGCGCTATAGGAGCGGTAATTTTACCGCTCCTACCGCGCCTCAAAGATGCGGCTTGCAGGAGTTTTTTTACCCTCCTGCAAGTGTACCGCAGGCTTTCACACTGGATACAAAAGAGCGGCATTTTCGGGGCGCATTGCAGGTGCTATTTTTAGCGCAATATCGCCTGCAAAGCGCCTCAGTGTGAAAGGGGCCTAAGGTCCTGTGTCTGCCAGTTGATGTGAGCGTCTCATATTCTGCTTGTTTCAACCCGGGAGGGAAGGCAGGATTACCCAATATCGGGTAAAGGGTGGAGTCACTAGTGGAGAGAGAAGTTGTGAATATTGTAGATGCGCCTACCCGGAGGGTCGTGCCTATTACCGGGTGCGACTTCAATGCTGGAGGCAACTGGTCAAAGCATCAGACCGCTCCTTTCAGTGTGGCCGCAGGCTGTGCTTGCTCCAACTGTATCCACAGTTTGTTTTTGCCATGCCGGTTACAATCTATTATTCTGCCCAGGTGAATTGCCAAATAGTAATTCCTTATATCTGGGAGAGCCAGTCCTCCATAGTGTTTGGGTAGTGTTAAGTAGCGCCTACGCAGACTAGGTTTTGAATTTGCCCAAATAAACTTGACAAAGAGGGAGTGTACCTGTTTAAAATATTGGGGTGGGATCCTGACCGGGAGTGCTTGAAATAAATACAAGGATTTTGGGAGAATAGACATTTTGAGGAGATTACACCTGCCGAACCAGGAGTGTAGTCCTTTGGTCCATTCCTCCAGAAGTAATCGGGTCTTAGTCAGTAGGGGTGGGAAGTTAAGGTTAAAGGTGTGTTTTAAGTCATTGGGGATCAGAGTTCCAAGGTATTTGAGGGAGGCATCCGACCATTTAAATCTGAACTGTGATTTTAAAGAGCTCAATCTACTTGGTGGCACATTAATCCCCATAGCCACCAATTTAAGCTGATTAATTTCTATGTAGAGCTGCACCAGATTATGCACTCTCAAATTTTAGTAAATCAACCCCAGTGTTTCCAATACCATATTTGATACTTCCCAGTGTGTACGATGCCAGCATCTCCCACTGCATTCTGTGGTTGAATCCAATGACCTCTATACCAAGATAGGGTGCTGGGGCTGGTGGAAGGATCCCCAGAGCATAGCAGGGAACCAAACACCTGACACAACCCGCACTGTACTAAAGATCTCTTAGCATTTTTTTTGCTAGAAAATTACCTAGAACACCCAACCACTGTGTATTTTCTGAAGGAAGTGGTCCTGGAAAAAAAAAAATTGTGGGCGTTGCAATTTTTTTATGTCACACACTCACATTTGTGCACATTTTAAGGAAAATATACACTATAATGAAATATATAATATCCAATTTTTGGGGTAAAATATAGATAAATACCAAACATGTCAAGATTCAACATTGAGTGTGTTTGAGAATAACAAACGACAGTACCTTAAAGCGGAGGTCCGCTCACCGCTGCAAAAAAATAAAAGCCAGCAGCTAGACATACTGCAGCTGCTGGCTTTAATATTAGGACACTTACCTGTCCTGGAGTCCAGCGATGTCGGCACCGAAGGTGATGCTTGCATCAGCTCTCGGGTGCTGCCGCCGCCATAGCCTGTAAGGGAAACCGGCAGTAAAGCCTTGTGGCTTCACAGCCAATTCCCTACTGCGCATGCGTGAGGCTCCGCTTCTCTCTCACACTGGCCCGGCGACAGGGGGAGGAGGAGGGAGCCGACCGGTGACGTGGGGGGGTCACCCGTTTACGTCACCGGGTGGCCGCGTCCTCAGCTATATAACAGCTGTCAAAGCGAGAGAAGCGTCAATCGGCCGGAGCCTCCCATGGTGGCGGAGCTGTTGCAGCTTTTCTTTTTTTTTTCGACTCGGCCAGCGGAATAGAAGATGAATGGACATCGCTGGACATTTTTATTTTTTAATTTTTTATTAAAGGCATTGTCCCGAAGTGTCTCCTGTCTTTTTTACTATTTTTGAGACTTTTTTTTGTGAAATGGTAGGGGTACAATGTACCCGTTACAAATTCACATGGGGGGGCCGGGATCTGGGGGTCCCCTTGTTAAAGGGGGCTTCCAGATTCCGATAAGCCCCCCACCCGCAGACCCCCACAACCACCGGGCAAGGGTTGCGGGGATGAGGCCCTTGTCCCCATCAACATGGGGGCAAGGTGCTTTGGGGTGGGGGGCGCAGAGCCCCCCTGCCCCAAAGCACCTATCCCCCCATGTTGAGGGCATGTGGCCTAGTACGGTTCAGGAGGTGGGGTGCTCTCTTATCCCCCCCTTTTCCTGCGGCCTGCCAGGTTGCGTGCCCGGATAAGGGTCTTATATGTATTTTGGGGGGACCCCTACGCCATTTTTCATTTATTTATGTTTTGGTGCAGGGTTCCCCTTAAAATCCATACCAAACCTGAAGGGCCTGGTATGGATTTTGGGATACCCCCACGCAATTATTTTTTTCATTTTGGTTCGGGGTTGCCCTTAATATTCATACCAGACCCAAAGGGCCTGATAATTGACTGAGGGGAACCCATGCCCTTTTTTTCAATGAGTTTTATCTGTATTGCCGAGACCTGACAATTCATTACAGCCGTGATCAGTTTTTAATTACTTTTTTTCCTTTAAAATTTTAATTTTGCTGCGGGACTGTTCTAAACACGGGTAAAATGCACCACTTTACAGGCATACTATAGACACCCCCCAGGCACGATATTTAAAGGAATATTTCATTTTTATTATTTCACTTTAAGCGTTATTAAAATCACTGCTCTTGAAAAAACAGCCATTTTTAAAACTTGTTTTTGCATTCATACATGTCCCCTGGGGCAGGACCCAGATCCTCAAACACTTTTTATGACAATACCATGCATATAAGCCTTTAAATAAGCACTTTTGATTTTTCATGTTAATCTCCCATAGACTTTTAAACGGTGTTCCGCAGCTTTCGAATTTGCCGCGAACACTGCATATTGTTCGACTCGAACATCAGGCTCATCCCTACTAAGGACATGGATTACTGGAACCATGTCCTGTGGTCTGATGAGACCAAGATAAACTTATTTGGTTCAGATAGTGTCAAATGTGTTTGGCGTCAAACCAGGTAAGGACTAAGACAAGTATGTCTTGCCTACAGTCAAGCATGGTGGTGGGACTGTCATAGTCTGGGGCTGTATGAGTGCTGCCGTCAATGGGGAGCTACAGTTCATTGAGGGAACCATGAATGCCACATGTACTGTGACATACTGAAGCAGAGCATGATCCCCTCCCTTTGGAGACTGGGCCACAGGGCAGTATTCCAACATGATAACGACCCCAAACACACCTCCAACCACTGCCTTGCCAAAGAAGCTGAGGGTAAAGGTGATGGACTGGCCAAGCATGTCTCCAGACCTAAACCCTATTGAGCATCTGTGGGGCATCCTCAAATGGAAGGTAGAGGAGCACAAGGTCTCTAACATCCACCATCTCTGTGATTTTGTCATGGAGGAGTGGAAGAGGACTCTAGTGAAAACCCTTAAAGTTCTGGTGAACTCCATGCTCAAAAGGGTTAAGGCAGTGCTGGAAAATAATGGTGGCCACAAAAAATACTAACACTTTGGGCCCAATTTGGATATTTTCACTAAGGGGTGTACTCACTTTTCTTGCCAGCGTTTAGACTTTAATTGCTGTGTGTTGAGTTATTTTGAGGGGAAAGCAAATTTACACTGTTATACAAGCTGTACACTCACTACTTTACATTGTAGCAAAGTATAATTTCTTCAGTGTTGTCACATGAAAAGATGTAATAAAATATTTACAAAAATGTGAGGGGTTTACTCACTTTTGTGAGATACTATATAACTAAAGGCAAAACCTTTTCTTTAGTTTTTGATAGAGTGGGATGTATTAAAAAGTATTGCACGTACATGAAATGCAACTCAAACAAGCTTTCATATTGTCAGTTCAAATCAGGTGACACTGTGCTGCGATCTCACCGCTCCCTCACTCACACACCACTTTGTCACAGGGGGTCAAAGTGACGAAGTCAGATGTGACGAAACACGACGGAAGTGGCTACACGGCAACTGTTCTTTGGTGCCAGGAGGGTGACTAGTGACGTGCAAGTGAAGGAGCGGTGAGATCGTAGCACAGTGTCACCCAGCCCCCTAGCTGCTTTTAAAGCCGCAACGTCATATGACGTCCGGTCAGAACAAGAGAGTCTTCCGCCCGCCGTCATTTGACGGTGGGCGGTAGACAAGTGGTTAAGCTAGTGCATTGTTGGTTCACTTTGTCTGAATTTTTGACTTCCTGTAAGCTTGCCCCCATCATCCGAGCCATTCTGGCTGGGGGTTAGTCAGCGTGCTCGCCCACTCCCTTGGGACTACATCCCTGCGGGGAGACGCTGTGAACGTTCAAAGCGTCTCCCCGCAGGGATGTTGTCCTAAGGGAGGGGACGAGCACGCTGAATAACCCCCAGCCAGAATGGCTCAGATGATGGGGGCAGCTTACTGAGGAGGAACAGGTAGTGAGAAATTCAGACAAAGAAAAAAAACATTTAGAAGGGAAATAGAAGGAAAAGGTGAGTGAACCAACAATGCACTTGCTTAAAGGAACCTATTTAGAAAATAAAAAACAAACCTTTACAACCCCTTTAAGCGCAGTGCACACGTATATAATTAAATAAATAGACATGTGCAGTTTTTTTTATTCCGAATTAAAATTCAAACAAATTTATTTCCGAATTAGAATTGGATGTATTTGCGAATTAGAATAGTACTGAATTTAACCGCTTGCCGACCATGTCACGCCGATATACGTCGGCAGAAGGGCACAGCTGTGAAAAGTGATGTATATATATGTCACTTTGAATTTCGCGCCCCTGCCGCAAGCTCCGTGACCGTGCCCACGGTACCCGTGGACTCGATGTCCGGCGGTGTCCCGCGATCGTGACACGGAGCTGCAGAACCTGTTCTACCTTGTGACATGTCACTGATCGTCTGCTCCCTGTGATCGGGAGCATCGATCAGCGTCATGTCACAGTAAGCCCCGCCCCTACACAGTTAGAATCACTCCCTAGGACACACTTAACCCCTTCCTCGCCCCTAGTGGTTAACCCCATTCGCTGCCAGTGTCATTTACACAGTAATCAGTGCATTTTTACAGCACTGATCGTTGTATAAATGACAATGGTCGCAAAATAGCGTCAAAAGTGTCCGATGTGTCCGCCATAATGTCGTAGTCACAATAAAAATCGCTGATAGCCATCATTACTAGTAATAAAAAAATTATTAATAAAAATGCCATAAAACTATCCCCTATTTGCAGACGCTATAACTTTTGCGCAAACCAATCAATAAACGCTTATTGCGATTTTTTTTTACCAAAAATATGTAGAAGAATATGTATTGGCCTAAACTGAGGAAAGAATCGTTTTTTATATATTTTTGGGGGATATTTTATATAGCAAAAAGTAAAAAATATTGTTTTTTCTTCAAAATTGTTGCTCTATTTTTGTTTATAGCGCAAAAAATAAAAACCGCAGAGGTGATCAAATACCACCAAAAGAAAGCTCTATTTGTGGGAAAAAAAGGACGTCAATTTTGTTTGGGAGCCACTTCGCACAACCGCGCAATTGTCAGTTAAAGCGACATAATGCCGAATGGCAAAAAGTTGCCCGGTCATTTGGCAGCCAAATCCTCCCGGGCTGAATTGGTTAAACAAATCCGAAATAACGAAATTCGAATTCGGACGAAATTCAAATTTGAAAAGTTTTCGAATCGTTTTTGAATACTTTTCAAATTCGAAAACTTTTCGAATAGTTTTCAAATTCGAACAGTTTTCCAATTTTCATAAGAGAATAAAATAGTATAGAAAATAAAAGAATAGAATAGAAAAAAAATTATATTCTATTCCTTTATTTTCTATTCTATTTTATTCTTTTTGGAAATAGGAAAACTATTTGAATTCGAAAACTATTTGAATTCGAAAACTTTTTAAATTCGAAAACTTTTCAAATTCGAAAATTATTCTAAATTGATTCGAAAACATTTCGAATTTGAAAACTATTCGACATTGATTTGAAAACGTTTTGAATAGCTTTGAAAATGAATAAATGAAACTAGTCCCGAAATAGAATTAAACGAATGAAACAAATTTAACTAAAAGAATTTATGTAGATAACGAATCAAAACGAAACAAATTTTTTCGTTCTGCACATGTCTACAAACAAATACATAAATACAATATAAACGACAGGGATAAATACCTCATTTATACTATCCAAAATTTTTAAAAAAGCATTTGTTTTGTTTTTTCAAAGCATTCAGAGGTATACCAACAAAATCAAACAGAGAAAAAAATTATGCAAATAATATAAAAATTGTATTTATTTTATTTGATTACATATTTTCTCTTTGCACTGAATCTGGTATAACAAAGCCTGAACATTAGGCGAGACTATACACTTGCTGGTTTGCACACAAATTATACTGGAACAATTTCTAGCAGTGTAGGAATGGGCCTCAGGCACTCATTTTGTTCACATCAAGCAGAGCCAGGTAACCTATTACCCTGACATCAGTGTTGCCTGTAGCATCTTCTAATAGCGATACGGTTCTCATGTAGTATCACAAGCAACAGCCATTCCTTTGCAGTGGACATCACAGTCAAATCAGATAATCTGTGAAGTCCTTGTAATAAAGAGGAATTGATTTTTGCTCTCCCCTTCAGCACTGAGAGGCAAGTTTACAACTATCCACTGGCCATCTAGAATTAGGTCACATGTTCTGCGCCTGTAAAGCAAGCCTTTTCATTTTAAGAGCCAGATTTACTAAGCAGCGGTAATTGGATGCAGTGATTTGTGACTGCATTGCACTCCTTGACCAGGGATCACTGTTTTTATGGTCAAAGTAATCAGAAATTATTGTGCCAATCCATGTAAGAATAGGAGCTGCGAAGCTTCTGGTAAATCACTTTATACATCTTTGTGCTTCGGAGATGAATGTATGGCCAAGTACAAAACCAAGAACCAAAGACAAAAGGAAATAATAAAAAAGAAAAAAAGAACAGCAAAGTAAAAGGAATGCCATTTGTGATATTATTGTACTGATTCAAATAGAGTAACAAAGAAAATATTGTCTTCATTATATTAATTGATTTATTCTCTATCACATATTCATTCCTCTTTCTGTCATCTTTCGCCACAGTCATTTATCATTTATCATTCATGATTCATTATTCATCAATCCATTTGTTTATTCATGGCTCTATATAGAAATGTGGGTCTCATGTATGATTACATGCATGCTACATACCGACATAGTACTTCTTCATTTAAAGTGACCGTATAGTGATGTTGTACATTCTTTAATTGACATAGTTAAAAAAAAAAAAAAGTATTCAAATAAATAGGAAGTTTTAAATGCTAATAGTATGCATTGTTCTATTTAGCCAGCATATGTAGCTAAAGTCTTCCTTTCACAAGTTTTCTGTTATCTCTGTTCATCCTCTTTTATAGCAGTGACTCATTCCCATCAGATGGTTCCTTTCAATGTTTCAGCGAGAAACAGCTGTGCATGCCATAGTGCTCTGGGAATACTTTATCATAAAACATTTGTATTTGTAAAAAATTATACTTTATATATAGTATATACTTTATATATATATATATATATATATATATATATATATGTATTTATATATGTGTGTGTATATATATATATATATATATATATATATATAGTATATACTATATCACCAAAAGTATTGTGACACCTGCCTTTACACACACATGAACTTTAATGGCATTCCAGTCTTAGTCCGTAGGGTTCAATGTTGCGTTTGCCCACCCTTTGCAGTTATAACAGGTTTAACTCCTTTGGGTAGGCTGTCCACAAGTTTTAGGAGTGTGTCTATGGGAATATTTGACCATTCTTCCAGAAGCACATTTATGAGGTTGGGCACTGATGTTGGAAGAGAAGACCTGGCTCGCAGTCTCCACTCTAATTTATCTCAAAGGTGTTCTATCAGGTTGAGGTCAGGACTCTATGCAGGCCAGTCAAGTTCCTCCACCCCAAACTCGCTCATCCATGTCTTTTTTTGGACCTTGCTTTGTGCACTGGTTCAAATCAGTTGGTGGAGGAGGGAATATGGTATGGAGTTGTTTTTCAGGGGTTGGGCTTGGCATACTAGGACATTTTGGACAATTTCATGCTCCCAACTTTGTGGGAGCAGTTTGGGGATGGCCCAGTGCACAAAGCAAGGTCAATAAAGACATGGATGAGCAAGCTTGGGGTGGAAGACCTTGACTGGCCTGCACAGAGACCTGATAGAACACCTTTGGGATGAATTAGAGTGGAAACTGTGAGCCAAGCCTTTTCATCCAACATCAGTGTCTGACCTCACAAATGTGCTTCTGAAAGAACGGTCAAACATTCCCAAGACACGTTCCTAAAGCTTGTGGACAGCCTTCTTAGAAGAGTTGAAGCTGTTATAGCTGCAAAGGGTGGGCCAACTCAATATTGAACCCTACAGACTAAGACTGGAATGCCATTAAAGTTCATGTGCATGTAAAGGCAGGTGTCCAAATACTTTTGGTAATATAGTATATATATATATATATGTGTATGTAGCGCCCACCCTATTTAGGGGTGCTATATACTCAAATTTAGGGGCTGGTCTGAGTTAGTAGTTAGGCTCAGACCGTTCTCATTGATAGGTTGTGCTATTTTGTTTCTCCAGGTGGTATACTGGTGTGCAGTTCCCTGTGGCCCGTAGGTGGTACTGCCATGTCTGGCCAGGGTTGAACCACTGGTAATAGTGCTGTGGCTTGGGGTGTCCTCTCTTGGCAGTGGTACAGTGGGCATGGTTGGCCTGCTGTGCATGCTGGGAGAGGATGCATAAGGGGCAGACGCCGCCTGGGGGGGTTCGGTCTGTGAAGAGGAGAGGAGTCGGAGTCCAAGTGCGTGGCGCATGGCCCTCCAGGCCATGGGGCCACGTGCGCATCGGTCCCAGGCACCTTTAGCCCTGGGGCTGCAGATTCAACACTGGGCCCAGTACCTTCAGCTGGGGCCCACTTCTGGGAAGAGGAATACCAGGGTGTCCCTTGCGTGGAAGCCCGCTTCTAAGAAGAGGAGGCCGGGGAGGACCTTTTCTGAAGGACCGGTGAGAGTTCACGGTGAAGGAAGGGGCCCGGTAACTTTTTGTAGGGATTCATCTATTCACCAAGGGCCTAGAAATGTGCTGTTGCTGGCACCTGTCCTTGGGTTGCAAGAACTGAGAAGTTCGGGACATGATAGATTCTGTGGCAGAGGATCTCCCGACCGTATCTAAGGAAAGAACCTAATTAAGCGTCCGAGCATCACTTCGGCTGCTAGGATTCATTTTACATGAGACTATCCGGGTGAGCTGAACCCACTCAGGGATTGAGTGGTGATTGTAACATTTACTTGTGCCTGGACCTACCTCCCAAAACCTTGCTGTCCTGTCTCTTATCCACCCTTTCCTATCTGCTAATATTGAAGAAAAATAAACTCAACGCTGGAGTTTAGAGTGGTGTGCACATTGGAATTTCTTGGGGGAAAACAGAGACTTGTCCCTATATCCTAAGAGATGAGAACCAACTGAAGGAGAACCTAGCTGTGGGACCCAAATACATGACACCGCTCAACCTCTTCAAACAAAAGGGTACGGGCATATAGTACGGTGTGCCCATTTCCTGCAAGTGAGCCAAAGGTAGGAAAAAGGGTCAGTGTGCTACATATATATATATATATATATATATATATATATATATAGATATATATATATATATATATATATATATATATAGATATAGATATATATATATAGATATATATATAGATATATATATTCAATACAAAAATATACTGTATTTAAAGTATAATTTTTTACAAATATTACAAATATTTTATGATAAAGTATTCCCAGAGCACTATGGAGTTACAGCTATCTCTCACTGAAATCTCTAAACCTCTAAAAGAACCATCTGATGGGAATGGGTCACTGCCATAAAAGAGGATGAACAGAAAGGTTTTTGTCGGCGGGATCTCCTGTGTCCTGAATTTCGCTCGGACCTCAGTTCTCCACTATAAACCTGGCTCTGAGTCCTCAAAACTAGTGATGAGCCGAACACCCCCGGGTTCGGTTCGCACCAGAACCCGCGAACGGACCGAAAGTTCGCACGAACATTAGAACCCTATTAAATACAATGGATGCGAACGTTCGGATTCTAAAGTGCTAATTATAACGACTATTATCCATGTTATTGTCCGAAACAGAGTTTGGGAACCCGGGTTCTGCACCAGGGGACATGTATCAATGCAAAAAGAAGTTTTAAAAACGGATGTTTTCCGGGAGCAGTCATTTTAATGATGCATAAAGTGAAAAAAAAAGTCAAATATTCCTTTAAATATTGTACCTGGGGGGGTGTCTAAAGTATGCCTGTGAAGTGCCACGTGTTTCCCGTGTTTAGAACTGTCCCTGCACAAAATAACATTTCTAAAGGAAAAAAAGCCATTTAAAACTGCTTGCGGCTTTAATGCAATGTCTGGTCCCGGTAATATGGATGAAAATCTTTAGGAAAAATGGCATAGCTACCCCATCAACCCCCCCCCCCCTACCCCAGCCCATTACTAGCCCCTTTGGGTCTTGTATGGATATTAAGGGGAACCCCGCACACAAAATAAAAAAGGCCCTATATACTCTGAACAGCCGTATACAGGCGGTGCATACAAGACAGGGACTGTAGGTTTGTTCTTATGTAGAATCTGTTTGTAATTTTGAACAGCTGCATTGTTTAAGTGTAGCTCCATGCCAAATTCCTTTTTTTTAGCTTTTTGGAAAACATAGGGAACGGTTATCACCCCTGTCACATTTTTTTTGCTGTCTGTGCCCCTGTTCAGAACATTTCACCTCACTTTGCGTCCCAATGACAACTGTTTTTGAAATGTGGTGTTTTTATTGAAACAAGGATTGTTGATAAAGCATCAGTAGAGAGGAGACACCTTTCTCCCATATTAATTCTTACAGGAGAGAATTTTCCTTCCAAGGGGTAGATTTCCTCTCACTTCCTGTTGTCTTCTTCCGTTTGCAAGTAGTAGTAGTTTGTAAGTTGGATGTTTGAAAGTAGGGACCTGCCGTATATACTCTGCAGAAATTGGCCCCTTAGGTGTTGGTGTTGGCACAACACTGAAAACACTCACAGTTATTCTTGGTGGGTGCTGGAACGCCCTGCTGTCAACTATTACATCAGGAATTGTAATAACATATAATTGTTGATCAGTGGTAGTAAAAATTGGGCCTTTGATGGTGGTGCTGGTGCCACAACACTGTAAGGCCTGACAGTTACTCTTGGTGGGCGCAGCAATGGGCCCTGCTGTGAATTATTAGATCAATAATTATAATTGCATGCCCCTGTTGAATAGGGGCTGAAAAATTGGGCCTTTGGTGGTGGTGGTGGTGGTGATGGTGGTGCTGGTGCCACAACACTGTAAGGCCTGACAGTTACTCTTGGTGGGCGCAGCAATGGGCCCTGCTGTGAATTATTAGATCAATAATTATAATTGCATGCCCCTGTTGAATAGGGGCTGAAAAATTGGGCCTTTGGTGGTGGTGGTGATGGTGGTGCTGGTGCCACAACACTGTAAGGCCTGACAGTTACTCTTGGTGGGCGCAGCAATGGGTCCTGCTGTGAATTATTCGATCAATAATTATAATTGCATGCCCCTGTTGAATAGGGGCTGAAAAATTGGGCCTTTGGTGGTGGTGGTGGTGGTGATGGTGGTGCTGGTGCCACAACACTGTAAGGCCTGACAGTTACTCTTGGTGGGCGCAGCAATGGGTCCTGCTGTGAATTATTCGATCAATAATTATAATTGCATGCCCCTGTTGAACAGGGGCTGAAAAATTGGGCCTTTGGTGGTGGTAGTGGTGGTGATGGTGGTGCTGGTGCCACAACACTGTAAGGCCTGACAGTTACTCTTGGTGGGCGAAGCAATGGGTCCTGCTGTGAATTATTCGATCAATAATTATAATTGCATGCCCCTGTTGAACAGGGGCTGAAAAATTGGGCCTTAGGCACTGGTGGCACAACACTGCAACCCCTCACAGATACTGTACTTGGAGCACAGCAATGAGGCCTGTTGCAAAGTATTGCATCAAAAATTTAAATTACACGCCCCTGTTAAACAGGGGCTGAAAAATTGGGCCTTAGCCACTGGTGGCGTCACCCATAAACCAAAATGATCTTCCAAGCTATCATCATTAATCGTATCATTGAGGAGGAGGAGGAGGATAGCCAGTCAACATAACAGCACAGGCACTCAGCATCAGCATCAGTCTTGAAGGGATGTGACATTTTTAAATCAATTAGTCTGTTATATCAGCATCTGGTGTGTGGTAGCTGGTGGTGATCCAAGACTGGTTCATCTTGATGAAAGTCAGTCGATCAACTGAGTCGGTGGACAGGCGCACCCTGTGATCCGTGACAAATCCTCCAGCAGCACTGAATGTGCGTTCTGAAAGAACGCTGGATGCAGGACAGGCCAGTAGCTCAATTGCATACTGTGCAAGCTCTGGCCAGTGATCCATCCTCAAGACCCAGTAAGCCAGAGGATTTTCGGTGGGGAAGGTGTCCAAGTCTGACCTTGCCCCTAGGTATTCCTGGACCATGTATATCAGACGCTGGCGATGGTTGCTGGAACCGATCATACTTTGGGGCTGCGGACTAAAGAATTGTCTGAACGCATCGGTCAGACGGCCACCTTCCCCACCGCTCCTTCTTTGACTGCCCGAAGCCTCAGCAACTCGTTGTCCAGGACCAGGAGTTTGTAACCTCCCAGTCTCTGGGAACGCGTTGCACAGACCTTTCTGCAAGGCCTCCCGGAGTTGTCTCATCCTCTGCTCCCTCTGCGACGGTACGATAAGGTCCGCAACCTTACCCTTGTACCGTGGATCAAGGAGAGTGGCCAGCCAGTAATGGTCCCTCTCCTTGATCCGAAGAATACGAGGATCCTTCCGCAGACTTTGCAGGATCAGGGAGGCCATGCAGCGTAGGTTAGCTGAGGCATTCGGTCCGGAGTCCTCTGGGTCACTAAGGACGACATGATCCGCAGCCACCTCCTCCCAGCCACGTACAAGTCCACTGGTTTCTTGGGACTGTAAATCATCCCTAAAAGACTGCTGCTGATGATGCTGAGTGCCAGCCTCCACCTCCATGCTGACACAATCCTCCTCCTCCTCCTCCTCCTCTTCCTGTGCGATGGGTGGGACAGAAGGAACACTGTCTGGGTAAAGGGGGCCTTGAGAGGCAAGGAAGTCCTCCTCTTCCTGCCTCTGTTCTGCCTCAAGTGCCCTGTCCATTATTCCACGCAGCGTGTGCTCCAACAGGTGGACAAGAGGTACAGTGTCACTGATGCATGCACTGTCACTGCTCACCATCCTCGTGGCCTCCTCAAATGGTGCCAGGACAGTGCATGCATCCCTGATCATGCCCCACTGGCGTGGTGAAAAAAACCCGAGCTCCCCTGACCCTGTCCTGGTGCCGTAGTCGCACAGGTACTCATTGATGGCCCTCTGCTGCGTGTGCAGCCGCTGCAGCATGGCCAACGTTGAGTTCCACCTGGTGGGCATGTCACATATAAGGCGGTTCTTGGGCAGGTTCAACTCCTTTTGCAGCTCAGCCAGGCGAGCACTGGCATTATAAGATCTGCGGAAATGCACACAGACTTTCCTGGCCTGCCTCAGGACATCCTGTAAGCCCGGGTACCTGCCCAAGAACCGCTGCACCACCAGGTTAAGGACGTGAGCCATACAGGGCACATGGGTCAGTTGTCCCTGTCGGAGGTCGGAGAGGAGGTTGGTGCCATTGTCGCAAACCACCATTCCTGGCTTAAGCTGGCATGGCGTCAACCACCTCTCGGCCTGCCCCTGCAGAGCAGACAGGACCTCTGCCCCAGTGTGGCTCCTGTCACCCAAACACACCAGCGCAAGCATGGCATGGCATCTTTTTGCCTGCGTACTTGCGTAGCCCCTTGAACGCCTACGGAGCACCGCTGGTTCCGAGGACAAACCACAGGAAGAGGCCATGGAGGAAGAAGAAGAGAAGGGGGTGGAGAAGAGAGGTGTGTCACAACCAGTAGAGGCATTTTGGAGGCGTGGCGGAGGAACAACCTCCAACACTACTGCACCTTGTCCTGCATCCTTCCCAGCTGCCAAAAGAGTGACCCAATGGGCCGTGAAAGAAAGGTAACGTCCCTGTCCATGCCTGCTGGACCATGAGTCAGCGGTAATATGCACCTTACCGCTGACCGCCCTGTCCAGGGAGGCCAAGACATTGCCTTCCACATGCCTGTAGAGAGCCGGAATCGCCTTCCGTGCAAAAAAGTGGCGTTTGGGAACCTGCCACTGAGGAACCGCACATTGCACAAACTCACTGAAGGGGGCCGAGTCTACCAACTGAAAAGGCAGCAGTTGAAGCGCTAGCAATTTAGCCAAGCTAGCATTCAACCGCTGGGCATGTGGATGGCTGGGAGTGAACTTCTTTCAACGGTCCAGCAGCTGGGGCAGGGAAATTTGCCTGCTAGAATCGGACGTTGGTGTACTGCTAGCAGAGTGCCCGCAAGTACTTGCCTGTGACACACCTAATTCTACACCTTCATTCCTCTCAGAGCAGGTTTCAGAGAGGAGTGAAGGTATAGTGGGGTTGGAGATCCCAGCTGATGCGGTGCAAGAAGAGGTCAGCTTTGTTCTTTGGTGTGAGTCTTTAAGGTAGGCTTGCCAACGAGCTGCATGGCAGGTCAACATATGTCTGATCAAGCATGTGGTGCCCAAGCGGCTGATGTTTTGGCCACGCGATATACGCTTGAGACATATGTTGCAAACAGCAGCTGTGCGATCTGATGCACTCGCCTCAAAAAAGGCCCACACCAAAGAACTTTTTGAATGACGGGCAGAGGCAGCGCCCTGCACAGGCGGAGCTATGCGGTGTGATTCCGTCGGTGTGCTGCCCATACGCTGGCCACTCAAGGGCATCCTGCCTCGTTGGAGATGTACCTCCTCCTCATCCTCCTCCTCCTCCTCCTCTCTCCTATTAGGCACCCACGTGGAGTCAGTGACCTCATCATCCCCTCCCTCCTCATCACTGGAGCCAATCTGGCAGTATGCTGCAGCTGCTGGAGCATGACTGCCAGATTGGTGTCCTTCTTGAGCATCCCCTCTCTCTGCTCTCACGCTGCTGCCTTCCTCTAGCTGGGTATCATCATCAGATCCTTCCAAACGCTGGGCATCCTCCTGGATCATGTACCCAACACTGTGCTCAAACAGTTCGGGGGACTCCTCAGGAGGAGGACATGGTGGGTCTAGGGAAGGATTGACTAATGAAGATAATGATACCAGAGAAGAGGACGCTTTGGCAGCTGCTTTGCCAGTACCCTGAGCCTGGGTGAGAGAGGATGAGGAGGATGAGGTGGGCTTGGTCATCCACTCTACCAAGTCTTCGGCATGATGTGGCTCAACATGTCCAGCTGCCGAAAAGAAGGACAAGCGTGTCCCATGGCCATGTGCTGATGACAATGCACCGCGTCCACGACCAGCACTGTTGCCCCCAGACACAGAGCCTGCTTGCCCTCTTTTTTTGCCTCCTGACTGTCTGCCTCTCCTTGTTTGCCTTCCAGACATTTTAATGGATGGCCTGCAGGGAGATGGGAAAAAGAGCAATAAGGGCTACCTTCAGGTGTATACTGTGCAGGAGGCTTAGCAACAATGACACTGACACTGTCCCCTGCCTATCCTTCTCTGTCCCTAAACTCAAGGATTTGAAATATGGAACAGCAAAATTGGTTTAGAACAGAATAGCACACTGACACTTTCCCTCACTGTCCTACTCTGTCCCTCCCTACAAACAAGATTTAGCACAGAATAGCACACTGATAATTTCCACGAGTGCCCTTCTCTGTCCCTAAACTCAAGGATTTGAAATATGGAACAGCAAAATTGGTTTAGAACAGAATAGCACACTGTCAGTTTCACTCACTGTACCTCTCTGTCCCTAAACTCAAGAATTGAAAATATGGTTCAGCAAAATTGGTTTAGAACAGAATAGCACACTGACACTTTCCCTCACTGTCCTACTCTGTCCCTCCCTACAAACAAGATTTAGCACAGAATAGCACACTGATAATTGCCACGAGTGTCCTTCTCTGTCCCTAAACTCAAGGATTGAAAATATGGAACAGCAAAATTGGTTTAGAACAGAATAGCACACTGACACTTTCCCTCACTGTCCTACTCTGTCCCTCCCTACAAACAAGATTTAGCACAGAATAGCACACTGAAAATTGCCACGAGTGTCCTTCTCTGTCCCTAAACTCAAGGATTGAAAATATGGAACAGCAAAATTGGTTTAGAACAGAATAGCACACTGACACTTTCCCTCACTGTCCTACTCTGTCCCTCCCTACAAACAAGATTTAGCACAGAATAGCACACTGAAAATTGCCACGAGTGTCCTTCTCTGTCCCTAAACTCAAGGATTGAAAATATGGAACAGCAAAATTGGTTTAGAACAGAATAGCACACTGACACTTTCCCTCACTGTCCTACTCTGTCCCTCCCTACAAACAAGATTTAGCACAGAATAGCACACTGATAATTGCCACGAGTGTCCTTCTCTGTCCCTAAACTCAAGGATTGAAAATATGGAACAGCAAAATTGGTTTAGAACAGAATAGCACACTGACACTTTCCCTCACTGTCCTACTCTGTCCCTCCCTACAAACAAGATTTAGCACAGAATAGCACACTGAAAATTGCCACGAGTGTCCTTCTCTGTCCCTAAACTCAAGGATTGAAAATATGGAACAGCAAAATTGGTTTAGAACAGAATAGCACACTGACACTTTCCCTCACTGTCCTACTCTGTCCCTCCCTACAAACAAGATTTAGCACAAAATAGCACACTGACACTTTCCCTCACTGTACCTCTCTGTCCCTAAACTCAAGGATTGAAAATATGGTTCAGCAAGATTGGTTTAGAACAGAATAGCACACTGACACTTTCCCTCACTGTACCTCTCTGTCCCTACAAACAAGGATTAGCACAGAATAGCACACTGTCACTGACACTCTCCCTACCTATCCTTATTTGTCCCTAAACACAAGGAATCCAGGATTAGTAAAGGAAAAATAATGACACTGTCCCTGCCTATGCTTCTCTTTCCCTGCTCCGGAACACACTACACAAGGCCGCCGCGCTGGCGGCCTTTTATAGTGTGGGGCGTGTACTAAACCCCCTCAGCAATAATTGGCCACAGGCATCCTGCCTGTGGCCAATCATTGCTCTCCTCGCTGCCGGCGCTGTGATTGGCCAAGCATGCGGGGTCACAGTGCATGCTTGGCCAATCACAGCGCCTGGATGACACTGCGATGGCGTAGTGCATTGTGGGCCGTTCGCGTCACTCGAATTTGGCGCGAACGGCCCAAATCGTTCGATCTTCGTCGAACGATTGAACAGCCGATGTTCGAGTCGAACGTATGTTCGACTCGAACACGAAGCTCATCCCTACTCAAAACATTGGGGCTAGAACCTCTGGTTGGGAAACTTCTGCTAGCTACACAGATGCATCTATGTATGTATTAATTTGTGTGCGTAACTTTCTCTTTTTATTATTATTTTTTTGTCTCACATATGTACCTTTTCTTTTGTTTATCTCTGTATCTATTCACTAGAAATAAAGTCCACGCATTTCCTGAAGAAGCTGCAAGACGAAACATGTAGAACGATAGTGTGGAAAATTGTATGAAGGAAGTGACTTTTTTTAATGTTATTATTTTTTTAAATAAAAAAACATATCTTTTACTAAATCTCCTGTGATATATCCATTTGTAGTAATAAGCACCCTTAAAGTCCCATATCCGCCAATATGGTCTTTCTTCTCTGTTTATTATAAGGGACGATGGTGCCTACTATTTGAATCTGTGTCTTGATCACTCTAATCCCTTATCTGCAGATACTCGTTTTACTGCCCACGTGCTATTTGTAAATGTCAAATAAGCCTATCATAAAATTAAAGTGATACAGTATTAACCTCCCTGGCGCTATGATTCTGTCAGATTTTAGGTGCTGAAAGCGGTACAATTATTTTGCATGGAAATTTGGCGTTTTATATTGTAGGCCTGTAATTCTTAGGAATAACTCACTTAAATCTGTCCAAACAAGAGTCTAGTAGACATCCCGGGTATGATAAAGTTTGAAACACAAAATCATAAATTATAATATAATAAATAACTGTAAATAATTATAACAAATAATAATATAATAATAATAAAAATTATTCAATAATGTAATCAAATCAAAAAACTGAAATTTGCTCAGTTGCAGAATTGTCGCTGTCATTAGATTTAGTGTTTGATGACGAATTCCCCACAAATCACTAAGATTACAGTATACTGTATGTGTTTTGTGCTTTACTTTTTTGAATTTGGCGCCGATCTCCGCCCCCGTGCGCCGCAACGTCGCAGGGAACGGAGCTCGGCGGCACTCGGGCACTGTGTGTGAATCGAGCGAGGAGACAGCTCGCACACACTGCGGGGAGACATCGCAGGATCCAGGGGACAAGGTAAGTAACTCTCCCTGTATCCTGCGATGCAGCCCGAGTCTGGCTCAGGGTTACCGCTAATGGTACTGAAATCTTACCCCGAGCCAGACTCGGGAATAACGCCAGGGAGGTTAAAGGCTTTTTTTTTTTTTTAAATAACAAACTTGTTATACTTACCTGCTCTGAGCAGTGGTTTTGCACAGAGCAGCCAGATCTTCATCTTCTTTGGTCCCTCTTCGGCTCTCCTGGCTCCTCCCTTCTGTTGAGTGTCCCCCCCCACAGCAACCAGCTTGCTATGGGGGCACCCAAGCCTCATTGGCTCAGTAACTTTGATTGACAGCAACGGGAACCAATGGCACTTCGCTGCTGTCACAGCCAATGAGGAAGGAGAGTCTTGGGCAGTCAAGACCCTACTGCAACATCGCTGGATCGAGATGGGCTCAGGTAAGTATTAGGGGGGATGAGGGGGGCTTTTATCTTAATGCATAGAATGCATTAGGATAAAAAACCTTCTGACTTTACAACCACTTTCAGCTTTGACAAAAAACCTGAAAGCTAATTCCTATGCAGAGTTGCACCAGATTTTGCATTCTCCAGTTCTAGTAAATCAACTCTGCAGCCTGTTGGAATGCACAGTCAGATTTAGACATCCTAAAAAATTGCAGGAACGAGAAAGTGGCTTTAAAGCCATGTTACATGTTCCACCCCTGCCTTCTCTTCATGTGACAGCAGTATGGGGAGAAGTTCCCAGTACAAGCTGCCACTTTTTGAAAATAGTGCAGAGCTCTCTGTATGAATGAACTACAAGTCCCGACATCCTTTGTGGCTGTCAGCTTTTAGTTTTCAATTAATTACCAAAGCGCTGTTGAGTGCTGTGTTAGTTCACTGAGTCTTCCAGTCAGTGTGAAATTGCTTGGCCGTACGATGTATGGCCAGACAGCTCACACTAAGGCCTCATGCCCACGGGCGTTTTTTCAGCCGCGTTTTTGAGCGTTTTTTACAGCTTAAAAACGCCTGTCCATGTTAGTCTATAGCTTCATGCCCACCTAGGCGTTTTTGAGCTGTAAAGAGCATAGGCGTTTGTAAGCTGTAAAAAAAACCCAGGGCCAGTGCGTTCCTCAGCGTCAGAATTTGGCAGGAAAAAACGCGAGCGTCAAAAAACGCGCAAAAACGCGCACTAACGCGCACTAACGCGCAAAACACGCGCACTAACGCGCGGTCGCGTTTTTAGCTCCGACGTTTTTTTTTTGTTTTTTTTTTTCAAAAAAAAAAAAAAAAATATTTACAATAACATGGACAGGCGTTTTTAAGCTGCAAAAAACGCAGCTGTAAAAACGCCAGTGGGCATGAGGCCTAATAGTTGCAGAAGAGCTTCATGGCATCAGGGATCTGCTGACCGCTGGTGCAATGCTTTCCAGGCTCCTTAATGCACATTTTTTTACCTGCAAAAAAATTTGCATTTTTTTTTTAACCACTTGCTTACTGGGCACTTAACCACTTCCCTACCGCCCATAGTCATATGACGTTCACAGATGGGATCTCCCATCCTGGGTGGACGTCATATGACGTCCTCGGCTTTGAGTGGGGATATCTGAATGATGCCTGCAGCTAGAGGCATCATTCAGATATCCTTTTCTTGTGCCGGCAATTCTGCACACCATAAGAACGATCATAGCGGCGGTTCCGCCGCTTGATCGTTCTTATAGGTGGCGTGAGGGGACATCCCCCCCCTCCCGCCGCCATTCGGTGCTTCTCCGGGCTCTCCCGTGCAATCGGGGACCCGGAGAGAATCGTCCGGCGCCGTTGGTGGGTCACGTGATGAGCATAGAGATGACTGGTGACCAGAAGGTCACCAGTCATCTCTACGATCGTCAGACGCCCGGGCGCGATGTGTTGACGTCACGCCCGGGTCCTCAGATGTAAACAAAGCCGCCATTGCGGCTTGTAAGTATGAGATCGGTGAAAAAACTTTCACCGATCTCATGCTTTCCAGCCTGGAGGAGAGATGTGGGGTCTTATTGACTCCGCATCTCATCATAAAGAGGACCTGTCACACACATTCCTATTACAAGGGATGTTTACATTCCTTGTAATAGGAATAAAAGTGATCGAAAAAAAAAAAAAGTAAAATAATTGTAAAAAAAAAAGAAATAAGTAAAAAAAAAATAAAAAAATAAATAAATAAATAAAAAAAAAAAAAATTAAAACGCCTCTGTCCCCGGTAGCTCGCCATCAGAAGCGAACACACGCGTAAGTCCCACCCACATATGTAAACGCCGTTCATACCACATATGTGAGGTATCGCCGCGCGCGTTAGAGCGCGTGCAACAATTCTAGCACTAGACCTCCTCTGTAATTCTAACCTGGTAACCTGTAAAAAAAATTAAAGCGTCGCCTATGGAGATTTTTAGGGAACGAAGTTTGGCGCCATTCCATGAGTGTGCACAATTTTAAAGTGTGACATGTTAGGTATCTATAAACTCGGCGTAACATCATCTTTCATTTTTTCCCCAAAAATTGGGCTAACTTTACTGTTTTGTTATTTTTTAATTCATGAAAGCATTTTTTTCCAAAAAAAAGGCGTTTGAAAAATTATTGCGCAAATACCGTGCAAGAAAAAAAGTTGCAATGACCGTCATTTTATTCCCTATGGTGTCTGCTAAAAAAACATATATAATGTTTGGGGGTTCTGAGTAATTTTCTAGCAAAAGAATGATGGTTTGTACATGTAGGAGAGAAGTGCCAGAATAGGCCCGGTATTGATGTGGTAAAAAAAGCCCCGGTGTTGAAGTGGTTAAACCCCCTTCGTACCCAGACCAATTTTGAGCTTTCAGCGCTGACGAAATTTGAATGACAATTGCGCGGTCATACAACACTGTACCCAAATGATATTTTTGTCATTTTTTTCCCACAATAGAGCTTTCTATTGGTGGTATTTGATCACCTCTGCGGTTTTTATTTTTTGCGCTATAACCAAAAATGACAGAAAATTTTGAAAAAAATACAATATTTTTTGACTTTTTGCTATAATAATATCCCATTTTTTTTTTAAAAAACTATTTTTTTTCTCAGTTTAGGCCGATACGTATTCTTCTACATATTTTTGGTAAAAAAAATTGCAATAAGCGTATAGTGATTGGTTTGCGCAAAAGTTATTGCGCCTACAAAATAGGGGATAGATTTATGACATTTTTATTATATTTTTATTTTTTTTACTAGTAATGGCGGTTATCTGTGATTTTTTTCAGACCTGCGATATTGCGGCGGACATATCAGACACTTTTGACACTATTTTGGGACCATTCACATTTATACAGCGATCAGTGCTATAAGAATGCATTGATTACTGTATAAATGTGACTGGCAGGGAAGGGGTTAACACTAGGGGGTGATCAAGGGGTTAAATATGTTCCCTGTGAGTGATTCTTACTGTGTGGGGGAGGGGACTGACTGGCGGAGGTGACCGATCTGTGTCCCTATGTACAAGGGACACATCATCGGTCTCCTCTCTCCCTGACAGGACGTGGATCTCTGTGTTTACACACAGAGATCCACGTCCTGCCTCTGTAACAGCCGATCGCGCCTACCTGGCGGACATCGCGGCCGCCAGGCACGCGCATCGGCACCATGTGACACGGCGGGCACAGCTGTTCCCCGCCACGCGCCCTCGGCGGCGCGCAGGGGGAGTGAAAGAGGCAGGACGTCCGGGGACGTCCACTCAACACTTGAGAGCCACGCAGCAGATGTCTTTCGTCTATAGCGCGGGTCTCAAGTGGTTAAAGTGAACTTATCCTTTAAGACTATGAAAACAGGTTAGAAGTACAAAATTGCTCTACCTGTATATCTACTTTTGTGGCTTCAGTTAGGCTTTAAGTGATAACATTTTTATTCATAGCTGAAGAGCTCTTAGTTACACCACCTTAGACAAATTAAATATGCACAGATGAACCCGAATGGCCAAATAAGTAAAAATTCTGAAAATTTCATTAGGTGTAAAAATGCTTATATAGAACATAATGTCTATTTCATATGAAGCTAGATGTTAAATGCAAGATCTCAGTGCCATAAATAACAGGTCTAAAAGACTCTACTGCTACAGTGTATGATGGTTCTTTAATCTCACAATTAACTGTTCATTTGAATGCATTTAAATATATTTGAATAGATTGAATCTAGTGTTGTAAGAACAGCACAGTGACAGCTCGCATTTAATGTAATTACAATCCATTTGTCTGTGGTGGTTGGGGTTAATTAATATAGATGTTCAGTTATTGCTGGAAAGAGATATTGATAGTGATATCTGTAATAGGTGATCCCAGGGGGATACACTGTGTTTTTCGGGATGCTCGGATACAAACCATTTAACGTATTGTAGTTTTATTAATCATATATATTAATTAAAGATGAGAAAATTCATGTGCTAGGTTGAGTCTTAGAAATTCACTGCTGGATTGTGTATTTTTTTTCTTTGTGTAGCCAGGTGCTGGGCTACAGCAATATGGAGATGGAGATTTTGCCCTTTATTCTTCTCTCCCTCTACTGAGACACTGATGTTATGCTGCACCATTCTCATTCAGCCAGCAGGGGGAGGGCTAAAGCCAACCAAACCCATAGACTTCTATGCAGAGCACTGAGAAACCTGTGAGTTGTAGTTTGGGACAGCAGCCATAAAATGGCTACACTATAAGTTACAGTACAGATCCCAATAGGCACTGTGCAGTATGAGTGGAGAGATAAAAAAAAAAAATTCAACTGCCTGGGAAAGTTTTTTCTCTTGGGATTTAGAGAGAGAGCGCCTCTCTCTGGATATTCTCCTGCCAGCGGGAGACCACACCAGCGGAGATCTGACCACACCAGCGGAGATTGGGAGTAAGGACACCCGGGGAGCAGCGCAGCACCGATGCCACAGGAAGATTGGAATGTCTACTAATCCTCTGCTTCCCACCACTGATCACTGGAAGCTTTCAGAGAGAGACCGAGGGTGCCCCTTTCTACAGCGCGAGGTCACCTCAGCATCCTGGGGACTGGTGAGAGGGATATTCGTCCATTTCTGATATTGCTATTGGAGAGCAGGACTGTACTTAATCCATTCCGCATCCATACTGCACTCTATATTGCACTTATTCCTAGACTGCACCTACATCAACCCTATACTAAAACTTTACCACATCTGAACCACATCTACCTTGCACCTGTGCTGAGACTATACCATACCTATACTGTACCTATACTGCATGCATGTTAACTGGGACTGCTGTACACCAATGCTCTTAAAGGGTCCCAACTGTAGCCAGCAGAAGAACATCTCAAAGGACTGCCCCTCCTGTAATATTTATTCTGCAACCTGCCTTTGTTCCCCTGCCCCCTCCACTACCATCCTCTACCACTACCCTCCTCCTTCTTTTTGGGCAGTGCATACCCAGTCTGTCTAAGACTAGCATTGCCACTATAAATGTGCTCTGGCAGTATAGTTGCAGCACTAGGTAGATTAACTTTTACTACTGAGTGCTGCTGCACTTGAGGTGGCCTTGATACTGTTTATGCTGATCTGTATGCCAAATTTCATCTTATGCCTAGTCCTTACTGCATACAGCCTGCCCTGACCTTGGACTGTCCCATGGATGCTCTCCAGTCTCCAGTGGTTCCACGTCCCTGTCCAACCTGCCTCAAGGATACAGGTACCATTTCCGGTAATCTTCTGCCAGTTCCAGTGTTATGTGTACTAAAACCTGGGGCAACCAAAAAACAGTAGACATGCTTGCCTTAAGTAAACAGAGGTTGCTATAAAGAGAAAAAACACTCACTAGCTATAGTTCCTGACCTGGACATAGGGTTGTGTATTAAACTTAACTGTTACTGTCACTTGACAGGGTGATGGCATTTGTCAGGGTTTTGTTTCTTCTGTAACACAAACCTGTTACTTACCCACTGTGGACTAAAGGTTCACTTCAAAGTCACCAGTAAAGGCTGGTCGAAGTTGTTAAGTTCTGTGTACCTGAAGATCTATGTGGAAACTGTAAGCTTCTAACCTCTCCTTTCTTTATCTCTCACTACTGTCTGTTCTGCCATGTGTGGCAGGTTGTTTCTGTGTTATTTACAAAAGTGCAAAAACACCATTCTCAAATTAAAATCTGATTTAAAAAAATATCAGAACTGGATGGGCAAAAATCTCCCTATATATGTATTTTATCACACATATGTGTGTTGGTAGCTGTTCGTCTGGAGTTCAACTTTAAGTGGATGTTTCCCAGTAGCTTTTTTACCCTTGATTATGTGCTATTTAAAGACTAAACCCCCAGCTCTATCCAGATGCCCTCAAAGATGTCTTTGAATCTGTGAATGGATAGGATATCAAACTATTTGCAGTAAAAACATGCCATTTTGACTCTGTGTATCAAACAAAAGGAAGATTAGTATGAGAAGCTAAAAAAATAAATGCCAAATGATAGGTTTCTGGGTAGGTTTCTCATTAAAAAACATAATTGCAGGGTTTCCTAGGACCCACATCCTTCCGACTTAAACAACAAAAAATATATGCATAAATAGATTGACCGTAACGAGGTCACAATGTATAGTTCTCCTAATGGTAGTGAAAGGGGCGAGGTTTGCTGTGATGTTATCTTTTATCTGTCACAGGAGATAGGGAAAATAGCTCATTAGAATACCCTGAGATAGAAAGCAAGACATCTCATTAGCTTCCTGAAGGCACCATAATGAAGATGGCCATGGTAAGATCGGAATTAGAGGCGTAATACTAGGTCTAATCCAAGAGACGAGGATGCAAAGTTTCTCACTAACATCTCCCAGGGGAGTGATGGCTCCTGTTAGGAAGTGTTTGCAGCCCGACCTTAAAGGGAAACTTTTGTTTTTCACAAACGGATGTACAAAACTGGGCTGATATCAAATAATTCACAAATTCTGCATGGCAAATACAGGGACCTATAAAAAGGTTAAATCTAATATTTCTTGAAGGGAAATATCAGGTCCAACAGTCTTGTCTATTGCAAAGCTGCTCTGATCATTTTCCCACTCTATATTTCAGCAAAATAAACCAGTACAATTAATTGTGGGGCTAGATGTAGCACTTTTAGAGAAAATGTATGTTGGATGCATTTTGTAGCTAAAAAATTAGATTGAAGCCATGGTTTTATTGTGTTTTCACATGTATGAGATTTGATTGACCCTAAAAGAAGAAAGAGATTTTATTTGTACCTGGTCTGTTCAAATTTCCTTTATCTTTTTCTCTCTACCTAAACAGTGATTAGTGTTGAAGTGTATCCAAACACGAAAACAAACATTTAATATATTGCAATCAGTCCTTAGATGTGATGGCTGCATTTATTTTAGGCTGTTTTCCCTTTATTTTACCCTGGTAATTTTGAAAATAATACACTTTCTGTCCTGAGTGGCTAAGCTCACTCTTTCACTGTATTGGAATGTGTATAGATCTAACAAAAATATTTTTTCCCCCCTTTTTTAGAAGTAATCACATTCCCTCTGTTCTCAGCTGCATAAGAGCTGGGGTGGAGAAATAGAAGCACACTGATATTCCTAGTAAAAGGCTGTTCGGGGGGGGGGGGGGGGCAAGTCTTATCATTGGAGGAAAGCACACTGAGCAACCAGCATAGCTAGAGAACTGACCACTGTGTGTTCTCATGTTTAGGGAATCAGAGAGATTTCACACAAATGAAGCAATACAAAGAGTACCGTATACTTTTTCATACAAGTATATGGTACAGCAAGCACAAATCAGGAGTATGAAATGTTGGGTTTACATATTCTTTAAGCATTTCTCACAAGAACAATAATTTTTTTATTTAATCTTATTGGGTTTATTCGGTTATTAGGTTTATCCCTTCCCATACATAGGACACTCTATGGAGTATTTACAAAAGGCAACTCCACTTTGCACTACAAGTGCAAACTACAAGTGCAAAGTGCACTTGAAATTGCACTGAAAGTGCACTTGGAAGTGCAGTCGCTGTAAATCTGAGGGGTAGATCTGAAATAAGGGGAAGCTCTACTGATTTTATCATCCAATCATGTGCAAGCTAAAATGCTGTTTTTTAATTTCCTTGCATGTCCCCATCGGATATACAGCAACTGAACTTCCAAGTTCACTTTCAGTGCAATTTCAAGTGCACTTTGCACTTGTAGTGCAAAGTGGATTTGCCTTTAGTAAATAACCTCCACATTTGCTAAAGTAATGACCAAGAGCACCTCTAGCATAATCGTCCTGGATACGTTTAAAATAGGGTATAACTGACAAGTACAGTGTATTTGGAAACCATCTTGAACAACTCCAAAGAATGCCCCGGAGCTAAAGGGAAACTCAGCGCAGGGTCCGCATGACTGGGGGGTACGCTGTAGAATGGTGCACCAGGAAGTGATGTAGGTGTGGGGGCAGTATTTTTCAGACACAGGGCAGGGTTAGATTACCCACGCTGTGTCTATGTACTAGAACGAGGGGGCGGAGCCTTTCATTCATGCGCGGTAAGCAGGAGAGGTAACACACAGTGCTCAATTTTCTGTGTGGTTACCCCTGCTATGGAGATCCTGGACGGCGGTTGCGCTCTGAAGCCTTTGAGTCCGGGCCACAATGGTTCTCCGAGCAGCTTGCGGAGATGCTGCGGGGGACAGGGGAAGGTAGGTCGGCTGACCCCCCAGCCCCCCTCACCGCAGACGCGCTATAGTCCGGAGGTCGCATCCAGGGTGAGCCACCAATTAGAGAGCCCGGTCACGGACCCTCCAACTCCCGGTGCTAAGCGCCCTGCGTCTGGGCCTGCAGGGGATGCCGGGAGGAATCCCTGGCCTAGGCGGGACCCAGCCAGGAGGGTGATGTCTCCTTCCCCCTCCAGGCCTGCAGCGGTGGACAAGGACCATGCGGTGGCGCGGGCCGGGCCTTCCGCCCGGCAGGGCACCACCCGGCGTATGGGACCTGCCAGAGCAGCCATGGGCCACTCCTCCAGGACGGCTATGGTCATTCCGGGGAGAAGCGGAGGTCCGGACGGAGGTGACGGCGACGGCTACAGAGCGGCATCTGCTGGTAAGCAGAGGGCCCCGCGTGGGAGGATGGGGGTGGAGAGACAGGAGGATGGACGGGCTCCAGGTGATGTTGTGGCCAGTGGCCCCCCAGCACAGTCGGTGGCTGCAGCATCACCTGCTGATCAGGGGGACCAGCGTTCTGAAGGAGAACTATCAGACACGGACTCGGATGGTCCTGGAACAGTGGCAGGCCCGTCGGGGCTTCAGCGTGGATCCGGAGTGGCGGCTGGTCTGTCGGTTTCCCCTGGGCAACCGGGTAAGTCACCTTCTATTCCTTTCACTGTTTCTGCTCCTGTTCCAGTATTGTCTGTGTCCCCCCTCCCCCTTGCAGCAATGTCTGGGTATCCGGTGGGGGGTGGTTCCATGTTGACGCCGGTGGTACGAGTGTGGGGGGTGGGGCCCCTGGTGCTGGTGCGGCGTTTCTGCAGCAGCTGGGGGCGTCTCTGTTACAGGGATGTCGGGATATGGCAAGTGGGGGGCTGCAGCGATTCCCTCCGCTGCCGCGGTACCGCCAGTGGCGGCTTGGCTGGTGGTGGATAGTGGGCGGTGCTACGTCCCTGTCGGTCTCACCGGGGGGCTGCAGGTTGGTCTGCAGCCACTTCCGGGGGCTCCCGGGGCTGTTTCTGCTCACGTGATGGTGACCGCTACTGTGGGGGCGGGTGTGGGCGTTGTTACCCTGGTGGCTGGTGCTTCTCAGGTGAGTACGGGTGCCTCAGGGTTGTCTGCTCCCCCCGTGCAGGCGTCCCCAGTGAGTGCAGGGCCGAGTGTGGTGGAGCTTCTCAGGTGAGTACGGGCGGAGGTCCTGCGTCAGGGTTGACGGCGGACGGTGTTCATTTGGAGGACGCGGCACGGTGTGAGGTCTACGTCTGCTACGAGGGGCCCCTGGGTTCACACTTGAAGCCGGAAGTGAGGGAGCAGATTTGGAAGGGAGACTACGTGGAGATCTTCTCGTTGCTGCCGCTCGAGAAGTTTAATTTGGATAAGGTTAAGCCGGAAGAGAGCAAAGAAGAGGAGAAGCGGCGGTATCGCCTCATACTGCGGACGTTTGCCAACTGGGCGCAGGCGTTTTACATCTTGGCCAGTGTTATTGGGAAAAAGGCTCCTGAGAATTGTTCGGGGTTATTCTGTTATATTGACTCCATTAGCGAGGCTCAGAGTGTGTATGGGGTGGTGGCATGGCTGCGCTATGACGAGCAGTTCAGGCAACGGAAGGCGGTGGGACCATCTTGGCGATGGGATCAGAAGGATATTGGCTGGTGGATGAGGCTCATGACGCAGGCCAGAGCCGGTCCGCAGCCGTTTCAGGGAGGGGCGGAGATGTCCGAGCCTCTTTGCCGTCGGCCGGAAAGCGAAAAGGGTTCTGCTGGCAATTCAACAAGGGCACGTGTAAGTTCGGGGGCTCCTGTTGTTTCCGACAAGAGTTTTCCGGCTGTGGGGGGGCCCATCCATATGCGCTGTGGTTGGGCTTTAAGGAGGGGTTCCTGATTCCCAGTGAATTGACTACGATCCCCCCGTCGTGGCCAACCTGCGGTCAGCGTATGAGCATCCGGATGTAGTTTCTGGAAAATTGCAGAAAGAAGTGAGTTTGGGCAGGATGGCGGGTCCGTTTTTGGAGCTGCCGCTGGGGGACTTGGTGGTTTCGCCGTTGGGGGTAGTGCCCAAGCGTGAGCCGAATCAGTTTAGACTCATTCATCACCTGTCTCATCCGAAGGGTGGTTCGGTGAATGACGCAATCGATCCTGCCCTATGCACAGTGTCGTATGCATCTTTTGATGAGGCTGTGCGCTGGGTGCAGCGGTTTGGGAGGGGTGCACTTATGACAAAGAGTGACATTGAGTCTGCGTTTCGTCTGCTGCCGGTACATCCGGATAGTGTCAGATTGTTGGGGTGTTGTTGGGAAGGGGAATATTTTGTGGACAGATGCTTGCCCATGGGTTGCGCGATTTCCTGTTCTTATTTCGAATTGTTCAGTTCTTTTTTGGAATGAGTGGTCAAGGATTTGTCGGGCCCCGGCTCGATTTTGCATTATTTGAATGATTTCCTGTCTTATTTTGTTGTCCACCATTCAACATATTTTGAAAGTTTTTGGCGTTCCACTTGCACAGGACAAGATGGAGGTTCCTGTGACGGTATTAAAATTTTTGGGTATCATTATTGATACTGTAAAGATGGAATGCAGGCTGCCAGGTGACAAGCTAGCAGATCTCCGGGAGTCGTGGCGTCTGTGGCCCAGAGTTCGAAGGTGCAGTTGAAGGATTTGCAATCAGTGTTGGGAAAGCTCAACTTTGCTTGCCGGATCATGCCTATGGGGAGGATATTTTGCAGATGTTTGGTGGCGGCCATGGCTGGGGTGAGGCCTCCGCATAATTTCATTCGTTTGGGCCGGGAGCACAGGGACAATTTGCGAGTTTGGTATACGTTTCTGGAGCAATATAATGGGCGGTCGTTTTGACTCGAACCTGTGGTGCAGGCGAGAGACTTGGAGCTCTTTACTGATGCGGAAGGGTCGGTGGGGTTTTGCGGCCTATCTCCAAGGAAGGTGGTGTGCTGACAGTTAACCGGAGGTATTGGCGGAGTCGGCGTTGATCAGGAATTTGATGCTGCTGGAGTTGTTCCCTATTGTGTTAGCGGTGAAGCTTTGGGGAGCGGAGTTTCGGAACCGGAGGGTTTGTTTCCATTGTGATAACCTAGGGGTGGTGCAGGCAATCAACTCTTTGACGGCATCGTCATTGCCAGTGGTGCGTTTGTTACGCTATTTAGTACTAAGATGTTTAGAATTTAGCATTGTGGTGTGTGCTGTGCATATCACCGGGGTGGTTAATGAGGTGGCTGATGTGCTCTCTCGTTTGCAGTGGGACAGATTTCGGCAGCTGGCTCTGGTGGCAGAGCAGTGCGGGGTTCCGTGCGCAGGTGGCTTGTGGGAGCTAATGTTGGAACGGTGATGTCGTTGGTTCGGCGGTCTGTTGCGGAATCTACCTGGCGGTCGTATGAGCGCGTGTGGCGGGAGTGGTACGAACTGGTGAGTGATTTTGGGGCTGGTCCCTTTTTGGAGGACAGGCTCCATGTGTTTTTGTATTTTCTGGGGCGTAATTGGGAGCAAGGGGTGTCTGTTGCGTCTTTAAACGTCCAAATGGCGGGTTTAGCGTTCTTGTTTCGCTTAGGGGGGTTGAGGCATTTGTTCTGCACAAGGCTTTGTGGGGTTATCGAAAGGGGCACGTGAGGCCTGATTCGAGGGGGCCGGTGTCCTTGGTGATGCTGGAAGTGTTAGCGGGGGTGTTACTCCGGGTGTGTATTTCTCGGTTTGAGGTTCAGTTATTTAGGACGGCTTTTGTGGTAGCTTTTTTTGGGGCATTGAGGATGGGCGAATTGGTTAGCCCTTCGAAGTCAGTGGCGGGAGGTTTGGATATCTTGGATGTAAGGGGGCATGGGGACTCTGTCATATTGGTTATTTGGAAGTCGAAAACCGACCAACTGGGTAAAGGGACTAATGTGGTGTTGGGTAGGGTACCTGGGCTGGGTCTATGCCCAGAACAGGTACTCCGGGAGTGGTCAGTGTTACGGCCTCCTGGGGAAGGTCCTCTTCTGGTTCACGAAAATAGGTTGCCCTTGTCCGGGTATCAGTTTGGAGCGGTGTTCAAACATTCCCTTGGGGCTGGGGGGTTCAATGCTGCTGATTATTCCTCCCGTTGGGGGCTGAGCGATGAGATCCTGCAGCGGATTGATCGCTGGGAGTCCCAACGGTTCAGGCTATACGTTGGCCCTCACCTGCTGTAGGGGGAAAAGGGGGGGACCTCCCTCTGTGTTACTCCTCACTGTTTGTGTCCTGTGGGGTTTTTTCTGGGGGTGTGCGTTGTGGGGACGTGCGTGTGGTGCCTTGTTTCTGTATTTATGTCTTTTGTGTTCTTTTCTTTTAGGCCCGGTGTGTCTGATGTGGATCCTGGGCCATTCCTACGTACACTGGGGGGCAAAACGGGCTTTGGTCAGGCCAGAAGGCAGGCAGATGGGTTTTCACCGGGGGGAGGCTAGGGTGCGTTGGACTGGGATCCCAGGCATGCTCTGATCCAGAGTCATGCCGGAGATTCAGCATTATGCTAGTTTGGACAGGCCGCCGGACGTGCTCCTGTTGCACGTCGGGGGCAATGACCTCTGTCTCAGGGCATCAGGGGACCTCATCAGAGATGTAAAATGGGATTTTCTCCAGCTACGTTCGGCCTTCCCGGATACCATTGTAGTGTGGTCAGATATCATTGGGAGGTTGTCTTGGCGGATGGTGGTGGTATATATATATTCATATGTATATATCAGTTATGGTTGGTAGGAGTTGGGGGCCTGTCTCGGGATGGGCACTTCCCCTATCTGGTTATGGGCTATTGGTCATCGGGCTGAATGGTGGAAGAAGGATCGAGTCATTGTCTCTGAGCTGGTGGGATCACGGCTGGAGGCCAGGATACTGTGGAGATTGTGGACAGCCGATGAGATAGCCGTTGGTACCTTCTTTCAGGAACCCAGGCGCAGCAGTTTAGAGAAATCTGTTGGGAAAATGTTTTGTGTTAAATATATATATATTTATGTAAAGATATATATATTTATTAAAATGGTTATTTTTATAAGTTATCTTTTGGAATTAATAAAGGGGCCATTTAATCCAGAAGATGTCATGTGTTTAATTAAATAAGTAAGTTTAGTAAAAAGGGTTGGGGTTTGTTTAGGCAGCATGCACACTAGCATTACACTAGTCAAGAACGCCCCGGAGCTAAAGGGAACCTCAGTGCAGGGTCCGCATGACTGGGGGGTACACTGTAGAATGGTGCACCAGGAAGTGATGTAGGTGTGGGGGCAGTATTTTTCGGACACAGGGTGGGGTTAGATTACCCACGCTGTGTCTTTGTACTAGAACGAGGGGGCGGAGCCTTCCATTCACGCGCGGTAAGCAGGAGAGGTAACACACAGTGCTCAATTTCCCTCCCTCCCTCCCTTTAGACAGCTGTCTGGTATGGGTGTGTGTGTTTTCTGTGTTTTAGTTTCAGGTGCTGGTGGCAGGGGTCTCGGGTTCCTGAAGGTCGGATGGTGGTGGTATATATATATTCATATGTATATATCAGTTATGGTTGGTAGGGGTTGGGGGCCTGTCTCAGGATGGGCACCTCCCCTATCTGGTTATGGGCTATTGGTCATCGGGCTGAATGGTGGAAGAAGGATCGAGTCATTGTCTCTGAGCTGGTGGGATCATGGCTGGAGGCCAGGATACTGTGGAGATCGTGGACAGCCGATGAGATAGCAGTTGGTACCTTCTTTCAGAAACCCAGGCGCAGCAGTTTAGAGAAATCTGTTGGGAAAATGTTATGTGTTAAATATACATATATTTATGTAAAGATATATATATTTATTAAAAGGGTTATTTTTATAAGTTATCTTATATGTTATCTTTTGGAATTAATTAAGGGGCCTTTGTTGGCCATTTAATCCAAAAGATGTCATGTGTTTAATTAAATAAGTAAGTTTAGTAATAAGGGTTGGGGTTTGTTTAGGCAGCATGCACACTAGCATTACACCAGTCAAGGAAATTGGAACACTAAAAACAGTTTTGGCAATAAAAATAAGTAGGAGATTTGCTAATATATGATCTGTCCAATCAAAGACTCACTGCACCTAAAACTGACATTTCAATTATAAGCAGTTTCTCTTTGGCTTAGTTACTCACTGGCTCTACTAGCTTCTTTTATCTTTTGGAGACTCCATTAGCAATATCTCTTGCTGTTGTTCTTTGCACTTTTGTAGCTCAGCTGTCTCGCTGCTGCAACAAGAAGGATGGGATGGGGACCTCAAAGTGTTCCTATATCAAATTTCTAATTTTTGGCACTTTGCTTCTGCACTTGGAAGACAACTTGAAATGTTGTTATTGTTTAGCAGTTTTTCTTACTTCTTGTACAATTCCAGCCTTTCTATTGGGGTCCTTTGAAACCAATCAGTCTTCTCCTTATATGAACCCATTTCTGCTCCCTGTTTTCTGCCCAAGCTGAGTCCCTGCTAAAGCATTGTTCCTGGTGAGTGTATCCATTTACTGATTTAACCACTTCCCTACCCAGCCACAGTCAAATGACGTCCACAGATGGGATCTCCCATCCTGGGTGGACGTCATATGACGTCCTCAGCTTTGTAGGGGGGTATCTGAATGATGCCTGCAGCTAGAGGCATCATTCAGATATCCTTTTCTTGGGCCAGCGATTCTGTGCACTATAAGAACGATCATAGCGGCGGTTCCACCGATTGATTGTTCTTATAGGCGGCAGGAGGGGACATCCCCCCCCTCCCGCCGCCATCCGGTGCTTCTCCGGGCTCTCCCATGCGATCGGGGACCCGGAGCGAATCTTCCGGCGTAGTTGGTGGGTCACGTGATGAGCATAGAGATGACTGTCATCTCTATGATCGTCGGAGGCCCGGGTGCGATGTGATGACGTCACGCCCGGGCCTCAAATGTAAACAAAGCCACCATTGCGGCTGTAAGTATGAGATCAGTGAAAAAAATTTCACTGATCTCATGCTTTCCAGCCTGGAGGAGAGATGTGGGGTCTTATTGACCCCGCATCTCTCAATAAAGAGGACCTGTCACACACACTCCTATTACAAGGGATGTTTACATTCCTTGTAATAGGAATAAAAGTGATCAAAAATAAAAAATTAAAAAGTAAAATAATTGTAAAAAAAAAAAAAAATAAGTAAAAAAAATAAATAAAAAAATTAAAACGCCCCTGTCCCCGGTAGCTCGCGATCAGAAGGGAATGCACACGTAAGTCGCCCACATATGTAAACGCCGTTCAATGCACACATTTGAGGTATCGCCGCGTGCGTTAGAGCGCATGCAACAATTCTAGCACTAGACCTCCTCTGTAATTCTAACCTGGTAACCTGTAAAAAAAATTAAAGCGTCGCCTATGGAGCTATGAGTAAGCGTCAATTCGTGACGTGAAACGCGTTAGCCACCCTTCCCTGCATGCATACCATCTGCATTTGTTGTTTTGGATTTATGGATTTATTTTGAATTTGGATTTTTTACTTGAAATTTTGAAATAAATAACTGTCTATACAGAGTGCGGCAGTCCAGGGTTTCTTTTTCTCCTATGGAGATTTTTAAGTACCGAAGTTTGGCGCCATTCCATGAGTGTGCGCAATTTTAAAGCGTGACATGTTAGGTATCTATTTACTCGGCGTAACATCATCTTTCATATTTTCCCCAAAAATTGGGCTAACTTTACTGTTTTGTTATTTTTGAATTCATGAAACCATTTTTTTTTTTTAAAAGGCGTTTGAAAAATTATTGCGCAAATATCGTGCAAGAAAAAAATGTTGCAATGACCGTCATTTTATTCCCTAGGGTGTCTGATAAAAAAACATATATAATGTTTGGAGGTTCTGAGTAATTTTCTAGCAAAAGAATGATGATTTGTACATGTAGGAGAGAAGTGCTAGAATAGGCCCGGTATTGAAGTGGTACAAAAAGCCCTGTATGGAAGTGGTTAAGCCTCAGCCTGTAAACCCAAACCTTAACTTTCTCTGCCTGCCTCAAACCTTTCCTGGTCACCGACTATGAATTTGCTCTTCGACCCAAACAAGACTTAGGTTAACAGAAGGCACTAAAAGAGAGCTCTCGCGCTATCACTATATGTAAGTAAAAAACTAACAATCTCCTCTAAGCTAAATCCGTAGCCCATGGAGAAATAAAACAACAAAAATGGTGCTGCGCTATTAGAAGTGAATAAATACGGAAAGGTAAAGCAAACATCAGCGGTGAATAAGTATATAAAACAATAAATGCCTAAAATATGCGTGACGTAACATCTCACAAATATAGATAAACGACTAAATAAAGGCGATATATCTACCCCTGCTACCATATGCAAATCTTAAAGCGGGATTCTACCCTGTAGCTGCAGACTTTTAATAAGGACACTTACCTGTCCTAGGCGCCCGTGATGTTGGTCCCCCGAGGCCGACACCTCGATCCTGGCAGGTCCCGGCGCCACCATCCTCACTAAGGGAAACAGGCAGTGAAGCCTTGCGGCTTCACTGACTGTTTCTTACCGCACATGCGCGAGTCTCACAGTTAGTAAAAAAAAATTTTTTTTATCTATTTTGTTTTTCTATTTTTTTGCAGGATTTTTGTGTATTTATTTTTTTTAGGGTGGAACTCCACTTTAAGATGGAGAAAAACAATAATGCTGGTGATGAACATAAACAACGTGACTCAGTAAATAATCAGTGTAATAAATCCTAAAAAACAGTCCAATATAAATAATATCAGAGAAGTGCTTGGTGATGAAGCGTGCAGAATAGGTATGAGCCCGATGTTCGAGTCGAGCGTAAGTTCGACTCGAACATCGGGTGTTCGCCTGTTCGCCGAATAGCGAGCATTATGCGGTGTTCGCAGCAAATTCGAAAGCCGCGGAACACCATTAAAGTCTATGGGAGATTAACATGAAAAATCAAAAGTGCTAATTTTAAAGGCTTATATGCATGGTATTGTCATACAAAGTGTTTGGAGACCTGGGTCCTGCCCCAGGGCACATGTATCAATGCAAAAAAAAACGTTTTAAAAACTGAAGTTTTTTCGGGAGCAGTGATTTTAATAATGCTTAAAGTGAAATATTCCTTTAAATTTCGTACCTGGGGGGTGTCTATAAAATGCCTGTAAAGTGGTGCACTTTTCCTGTGTTTAGAACAGTCCCGCAGCAAAATGACATTTCTAAAGGAAAAAAAGTCATTTAAAACTGATCGCGGCTGTAATGAATTGTCGGGTCTATGCAATACAGATAAAAGTTATTGAAAAAATGGCATGGCCCCCCCCCCCAGTCCATTACCAGGCCCTTTGGGTCTGGTATGAATATTAAGGGGAACCCTGAGCCAAAATAAAAAAATTTAATTGCATGGGGATCCCCCCAAATTCCATACCAGGCCCTTCAGGTCTGGTATGGATATTAAGGGGAACCCTGCACCAATTTTTTTTTTTAAATGGCATAGGGGTCCCCCTCAAAAGATAAAAGTTATTGAAAAAACGGCATGGGTCCCCCCAGTTCATTACCAGGCCCTTTGGGTCCGGTATGAATATTAAAGGGAACCCTGAACCAAAATGAAAAAAAAAATATTGCATGGGGGGTTCCCCCAAATTCCATACCAGGCCCTTCAGGTCTGAATATTAAGGGGAACCCTGCGCCAAAATGAAAAACAAAATGGCGTAGGGGTCCTCCCAAAAATCCATACCAGACCCTTATCCGAGCACGCAACCTGGCAGGCCGCAGGAAAAGAGGGGGGGACGAGAGAGCGCCCCCCTCTCCTGAACTGTACCAGGCCACATGCCCTCAACATGGGGAGGATGCTTTGGGTCTGACTGACCCCAAAGCACCTTGTTCCCATATTTATGGGTACAAGGGCCTCATCCCCACAATTCTTGCCCAGTGGTTGTGGGGGTCTGCGGGCGGGGGGCTTATCTGAATCTGGAAGCCCCCTTTAACAAGGGGACCCCCAGATGCCGGCCCACCCTATGTGAATTGGTAACGGGTAAATTGTACCCCTACCATTTCATCAAAAAAAGTATCAAAAATTGTAAAAAAGACAGGAGACACTTCGGGACAATGCCTTTAATAAAAAATAAAAAAATTAAAATGTCCAGCGATGTCCATTCATCTTCTATTCCGCTGGCCGAGTCGAAAAAAAAAAGAAAAGCTGCAACAGCTCCGCCACCATAGGAGGCTCCGCCCGATTGACGCTTCTCTCGCTTTGACAGCTTTATTAAAAAAAAAAAGTCCAGTGATGTCCATTCATCTTCTATTCCACCGGCAAAGTGACGCGTGATGCTTCTCCCGCCGTGACAGCTATTATATAGCTGGGGGCAGGGCCACCCGGTGACGTATACGGGTGACCCCACCCCCTCTGACGCCACAGGGAAACCCACCAGGTGGCCCTGCCCCCAGCTACATAACAGCTGTCACGGCGGGAGAAGCGTCACTCGGCGGTGGCCTCCCATGGAGGCGGAACTTTTGCGGCTTTTTTTTTACAATGTACCCGTTATCAATTCACATGGGGGGGGGCCGGGATTCCAGATTCCGATAAGCCCCCCGCCCGCAGACCCCCACAACCACCGGCAAGGGTTGTGGGGATGAGGCCCTTGTCCCCATCACGATTGGGACAAGGTGCTTTGGGGTCGGTCAGACCCCAAAGCATCCTCCCCATGTTAAGGGCATGTGGCCTGTTACGGTTCAGGAGGGAGGCGCTCTCTCGTCTCCCCTCTTTTCCTGCGGCCTGCCAGGTTGCGTGCTCGGATAAGGGTCTGGTGTGGATTTTTTGGGGACCCCTACACCATTTTTAAAAGAAAATTGGCGCAGGGTTCCCCTTAATATCCATACCAGACCTGAAGGGCCTGGTATGGAATTTGGGGGACCCCCACACAATTTGTTTTTAAATTTTGGTTCAGGGTTCCCCTTAATATTCATACCCATGCCGTTTTTTTCAATTACTTTTATCTGTATTACCGATACCCGACAATACATTACAGCCGCAATCAGTTTTAAATTACCTTTTTTCCTTTAGAAATGTCATTTTGCTGCGGGACTGTTCTAAACACGGGAAAAATGTGCCACTTTACAGGCATACTATAGACACCCAACAGGTACAAAATTTAAAGGAATATTTCACTTTTTTTGTTTCACTTTAAGCATTATTAAAATCACTGCTCCCGAAAAAACAGCAGTTTTTAAACCTTTTTTTGCATTGATACATGTCCCCTGGGGCAGGACCCAGGTCCCCAAACACTTTTTATGACAATACCATGCATATAAGCCTTTAAAATTAGCACTTTTGATTTTTCATGTTCGTGTCCCATAGACTTTAACGGTGTTCGCGTGTTCGAACAAATGTTTTGCCTGTTCGCAAGTTCTGGTGAGAACTGAACAGGGGGGGGGGGGGAGTTCGGCTAATTCTTAGTGTAGAACAAAAAAACAGGAGTGTCTAGTGCCTCCTCTCTCAGTGTAGTGACACCTCTGTGCTGATTGGCCTCTTGCCTTACTGCTGTAAGGTAACAGCATATGTGGATACTCTTGGTGGAAATCCAATGGAATAAGCTATCCTATGGTTAGCCTGAGGCAGTGGAATGCTGTTAGCTGCCATAATGCTGTTTTCCTTGCTGCAAATACTCAGCATCCAGGACAGGACTGCAATTGTTAGGAGGCACAATCAGTTCTAAGAACACTCACATCAAGGCTAGCAGGCTCTCAGCATCAAGTGTGTAGAAAGAGCATGGATCCAGAAATCTTCTGACATCATGTTTGATGTGATATATGTAAAGAGACAGCACAAGACATTACTGTACAGAAGCCATATTTACTGAATGACCCAGCAGGAACAGGAAACACCACACAGGAAGAAGTACAACAGAGATGCATCACGGAGTTGCATTTAAAGAAACATATCATCCATAACAGTTCTCTCAGACCGCAAATTCGGGCTCCTTCTAGAGATCCTCCTCTCTTAAACCAGATGACTCCCCATGGTAGATGTTGCTTTTCAAAGGAAATCTTGTGGTCTGGGGGTCCTCCCAGGGATCTTCAACCCAAGGTTTGTGTGAGTAGGAGTGGAGAGAGACACCTGTTTGGAGTGCTGTACATTGGCTGGAAGCTGCCAGATAGCCAGGCTGGGTGCTAACCCTTGGGTTGAATATCCCGGGAGGACCACCAGACCACAAGATTTCCTTAGAAGAGCCACAACATCTTCCCTGG
This sequence comes from Rana muscosa, assembly GCA_029206835.1. Classification (NCBI taxonomy): domain Eukaryota; kingdom Metazoa; phylum Chordata; class Amphibia; order Anura; family Ranidae; genus Rana; species Rana muscosa. The sequence goes on along the minus strand of CM055124.1, from coordinate 212,139,525 downwards.
GGTGTCATCTGGTTTAAGAGAGGAGAATCCCTATAAGGAGCCAAAATGTGCGGTCTGAGAGAACCATCAAGAGGACTGTCATTCTCACCCAAAGCAACAATGAGTGAGTTCGAGGTATATAAAGATATCAGTTTATTTCTAAGGAAACTAGTATTTAGAAGTTGGCATGGCCAACAACAGAGTAAAGTGCCAATGACTGATATAGATAGGGAAGAACAAGAGGCACTGCAGAACCTTGTCTCCCTTTTAGAGGAAAATGATGAAATTGACATAGACTCGCTACATGAAACCGAGACTGAGTGTGCACGTCAATCAAATCTACCAATGAAATCATTAAAAATGCCACCACTAGCGAAACATCGCTGGATTTCACTTTTCCTTGACCAAGTCCGTAAAGACTTGTCCAAGGTTAACTGGAAGTGGAAAGGCGCTGATAACTTAACCAAGAATGAACGAACCGCACTTAGACAACTAAAGGAGGCAGATGATATAATAATCAAGAATAGTGAAAAAGGCGGTAATACTGTCATCCTTACACAAACAATGTATGGAGGGGAAATCGAACGTCTATTGGGTGATAGGGAAACATATCTAAGATTAGAAAACAATCCGTTCCCCAATATAGTATATGAACTAAACTTCAAATTAAGCTTTGCTTATGAAGAAAAACTCATTTCCAAAAAAGAATTTAACTACCTTAGGGTAACTGAATATAATACTCCAACGTTTTACATCATCCCCAAGCTCCATAAATCTATTACCAACCCCCCAGGGAGACCCATAGTCTCTGCCATCAAGGGACCGCTGGAGCGGGTGGGCAAACTAGTGGATGCTCTAATCAAAGACCTGGTTGTGGAGCTTCCCTCTTTTGTACAGGACACACGAGATGTGCTTGAACATCTTGAGGGAATTAAATATCTCCCGGGACCCTTTTGGTGGGGATCGACGTTGAATCATTATATACGTCGATTCCCCACACGTGGGGCCTCAAAGCCATTGATCATTTTTTACAACAAAAATTTCCACTTTTAGCAGCTCAAAATGAATTCCTGGTAGACACTCTAAACTTCATGTTGACAAATAACTGCTTCCAGTTTCTAAATAGAAACTATAAACAAATAAGAGGAACATCGATGGGAGCACCCTGGGCACCTGCTTATGCTTGTCTCCACTTGGGGCTATGGGAGGAAGAACTGGTGTACACATCCACCCTCTATCGTGAGCATAGCCATCTATGGCTAAGATTCATTGACGATGTGATCATGCTATGGGGTGGGTCCCCAGATGAACTTAAGCTATTCATGAGTGAACTCAATTTAAATGATAGGAACATTAAATTGACCTACATATGGGACCAGCAGAGCCTTTCCTTTTTGGATCTTTCTATATCAGTCATTGATGACCAATTGTCTACCAGGACTTTTAGGAAGGACACAGCAGCCAATAACCTCCTCTTTGCTGGTAGCCATCACCCCAGGTCACTAATACAAGGAATTCCAGTGGGGCAATTCTTAAGAAGCAGAAGAAACTGCTCTAGGGATGATGATTTCCACACAGAGGCGAGCCAGTTATATAGCAGATTTAGAGATAGAGGATATTCACATGGCTGCTTAAGAAAAGCCAAGAGAAGAGCCTTCCAAACTGATAGAAAGGACCTGCTAATTAAAAAGAAAAAAGAGAAAGAGACTAATTTACAAGCTCCTATTCGTATCATCACTAAGTATGGTACCCAATGGGAACAGGTCAGGAGTATACTCAGCCGGCATTGGCATATCCTGTCAGAAGCCCCTATCCTTGGCGAGTTTGTGGGTGACCGTCCCCTGCTCACGGCAAGGAGATCCCGTAATTTAAAGGACAGTCTTGTTCAGTCTGAATATGTCAGGTCAACCAAACCAAATTGGTTGACTGATTTACCCCCCCTTAAGGGCATGTATGCCTGTGGGAGGTGCTCCATATGTAAATATACAGATCGCACTGATGTGTTCACCAACTCAGATGGTACTAAAACCTTTAAAATTACCAACTTTATTAATTGTCTTACTACCCGAGTTATATACATGTTATCCTGCCCATGCGGGAAAATATATGTGGGAAAAACAAAACGACAATTAAGAATTAGAGTTGGTGAACACATCCAAACCATAATGAAAAAAGATGACGAACGGCCACTTTCACTTCATTTTCTGAAATACCACGACGGTAAACCAGATGGATTAACTGTTAAGGGAATCTACCGCCTAAACCTTCCCCATCGACGCGGTGATTTTGATAAAAAAATTTATATAGAAAAGAAAAAATGTGGATATACAATTTGGACAGTATGCAGCCGGCTGGGTTAAACAATGAATGTAATTTATCCGTGTTCCTTGATACCTAACTGATCTATTGTGGTCTGGGTACTAGACAAAGTTCCAATTTCTCAGCCACTATTAGGGTTGTTAAATCTAGTGCTAATGACAGAAACATATCTAGGTAAAAATACCCTCAATCCACTAGTGGTCTCAGTACATGAACCGAGACAAATTATTTGTAGAAATATTCAACTAATCTTCATAAACTAACAGCAGTTTGTGCTTATCATGGAGATAATCTATCTTTGGTTAACAGTGAAATATACGATTTAACAGGGTTACATGAGAACGATGGCGTAATATGAACAGCTTGATCGTCCTGTCATATACACTTATCACCAAGGATAAATAGAACCGTGAGGAATAGTCTTGAGAATTAAGTAGTATAGTATTGATTGATTCAATCGGCAAATTCTGCCAACTAAGTACTTTTTGGGGATAAGCCTACTTTTTTATTCTATATGCTCTTTCTATTACTGTTCCTCAGAAAACAACTGTAGAAAGCTTCTCACTATAGTGATGACCGATCTTGGCTTAATGGGGAAATATGCCTCTTAACATGGATACATGAGAGTTACGATGTGATCTGTACAGCACGATCAGCTAGTCAAATATATATTCACTGTATAGAATGAACTAACCTTGATGATTTTCGATGAGAACAGATTGGCTTAGCATTGACCGATTGAATCGGTAAGTCCTCCCAACTAAGGGCTCTTGTCATAGGCCCACTAGTATATAATTTAGGCTATTCTATTATTGTGTTTCCATCGCTTTGTCCAATTTTTTATTTATCTATGTGATTTATTTGTTCTGAAACCGATGAGCTGAGTGCCTTGATAGTTTATAACCGCAGCAAAGACTTACTCTGGTAAGCGGCTATTGTTTCGAAATAATATTGATAGATTAATTATGGACAATGCGCTTAGCAGTTCCCTGTATGGTTACTCTTGGTACAATGAAAAGGCTGACTGATAGGTTGAGAAGATGGAATGATCTGTACTTAACTAAAGCATTTATTAATGTCCATTGGATGTTCTCTATATAAACTACTGCTACAAAATGTCCTGTTATTCGTATACAGACCATGCCATTTTCTCACTACCAGATTCTGTCTATTATCTTGACAGATCTGATCGTTACGTGTATTGCAACCACTTTGGTGCAATTACGATACGCTTTGACTGATCTCCAAACACTAGAGGTACTCTAAAGTTGTGAACTTTTAAACCCTGGGTAATCCGCAATAATAAAGTTTGATGCACTAGTTTTCGTTTCACAGAAAAAATTCCCCCTCGTTTTTTATTTATTTTTTCTATAGTCTTCAGTGACATAATTGTATGAATTAGCACGAATGGTGGTGTGATTGATCCACATAAGCAACAGGTGATTATATTTGAAACACCTGTTTAAATCATCTATATTAGGACAGACACCAGACCAATGCGCATGCTCCGATGAAGCTTGATGAAAGCGAAACATGTAAGCAGTTTAGCAGTTTGATGCTACATTTTATGTAGTTCCTGAACATGGATGTTCCACCCATATGACTAACTACCGAATCATCTGCCCCGATCGTAATACCATTGCCTCTTGATGTGAAGATACTTCACCGGCACGTTAAATACCTAAGCTCTACAACTCCGGCAAGGTCTACAGCTACTCTATGGAGACATCTACGGATCCAAGTAAATGAATGGGTGTGAAGCAGCCCCACATAACAGAATTTAGATGTGAATCATTGAATCATCACCGGATTGACACGCAGTAAATTGGTGAGTGTTTGTTACATATGGGATCATATGCAAACCAAAAGACTATTGATCTGGATGGCTGAGCGACCGAGTGACCTAGTGAAGACATCTAAGGTGAGCTGTAGGATCGTGTTTTCAGCATCAGGCACCATTCTTATAGCATGCTCCTGTGTACACTATGTCCAGCCAAGCTATCCTTTTGTCACCCAGTAAATATGCGTGAACACTAACCGGTCATCCTTTTTGATTCACCTAATAGACCAATCCGGTAACCATACTCTTGGAGCCATTATTTGAATTATCTTCATTCACCAGGACTATTTAATTGATATTGATGAATATTTTTTTACATTCTCAATACCAGTATTACTATTTAAGATCATTAGCGGATGAACGAATGCGGTGTGTATGGTTGATCGGGTGGCCATCCTTGTTTAGTGTTTTTGTTGACTAGTCTCATTTTAATCAGGTGTTCTTGATGTTGTGTTTTGTTTAAAACTAATTGAATAAATTAATGAAATTTTCTACTTCACTAATTGCGGTTCACTCATTATAAGTCTGTATAACCAGTTGAGCCTTGTTGAAGAATTCTTTTGCTGAAGGACTTTTTGATCCTTCAACTTTCTTCCCCCTTTTTTCTATATGGTTTTGCAATTCAGAGGCCAACTTAATGGATAAACCCCTAAACTATTGGGTATTTAATAAATAGTGGTTTTTATACTTAGCAAATCACTTATATTACCTAGCATTATACATTGGATGAGCTTAATACATACCTACCCCTTTGTTTTTTCTATATGAGTTTTCTTGAGATATTACTTCTCTTCTAGGTATAGCTCTCCAAAACCGCAACACACATCATAAAAACCCTGGGTTTTTAATCAATACAGAGTGGTGGAATTTTTCTGTGAAACACCGGTAAAGCAATCTTCTATGCGGGCGGTTTGACTTTTCGTTTTTTCTGTATAAATTTAATCCCTTAACACATACAAAATCGTTTCATGAACCTAGTCTTGTTAATAGTTATAATATGGCATATCTTTTAGACGAGGTGATTGAAAGTGAAATTAGCTCTGCTTTTCTATGTGACCCCTCAATATCAGAGGAAACTAATGATACACTGAGAACACTATTTAAAAACCATAAAAAACTCATTGTAAAATATCTCAACCGCAAATTGGATATTTCATCTTTAAAGTCACATATAGAACATAAAATCATCCCGAGGGGTCTCAGAGAACGAATAATCCCAGCAGGCCATCTCCATACACCAAGATTTTTAGAACAATGGAAAAAACGCTGCCTAGCTCACGGGATTGATACCCTACAAATGATAGTTGATGAAGAACTACTACAGCTAGATGAAATTAAGCTAAAAATTTACAAAAGTGTAGAACTATTAGAACCCTTTAAAAACGATCCCACTTTTGAGACAAATAATGAATTTCTGAAAAAAGAGATAGAGAAGCTTCAAAAAACTCTCAAAACTACAAAACAAGAACGTTTTAGACAGAACCTTCTTGACTGGGAGAAAGGTGATATTTTTGATCCCACCATCCACAGAGGAAGGAGCAAATCCCGGAGTAGGCATAATTCTAAATCCAGAAGGAAAAACCCTCCCGTATACACATCCTCAGATAGTGAACAGGATCTAACTGAAGCTAGCCTAGCTAAATCAGTGATTTTTTTAGACCCCAGGGGGACCCAGGGAAAGGGTCCCAGGCCCCAGAAAGCCAGCACTAAACAAGGTATCACAGAAAGGCAAACAAGAATCACTGACACACGAATCCGGGCAGGTAAACAAACACGACGTGGACAGATACAAAAGGGAACTAAGATCAAGGTCACACAAGAATTAGCGAGAATAGATACTCTAGAAATTAATGAAGGGGAACAGACTGTAACCACCGATATGAAAATAGTAAACCTGACGGAATTCCCTTTAAATAAACACCATTTATCCCTTCTAAAAAGAGGACTATCATTCTCACCCAAAGCAACAATGAGTGAGTTCGAAGTATATAAAGATATCAGTTTATTTCTAAGGAAACTAGTATTTAGAAGTTGGCATGGCCAACAACAGAGTAAAGTGCCAATGACTGATATAGATAGGGAAGAACAAGAGGCACTGCAGAACCTTGTCTCCCTTTTAGAGGAAAATGATGAAATTGACATAGACTCGCTACATGAAACCGAGACTGAGTGTGCACGTCAATCAAATCTACCAATTAAATCATTAAAAATGCCACCACTAGCGAAACATCGCTGGATTTCACTTTTCCTTGACCAAGTCCGTAAAGACTTGTCCAAGGTTAACTGGAAGTGGAAAGGCGCTGATAACTTAACCAAGAATGAACGAACCGCACTTAGACAACTAGAGGAGGCAGATGATATAATAATCAAGAATAGTGACAAAGGCGGTAATACTGTCATCCTTACACAAACAATGTATGAAGGGGAAATCGAACGTTTATTGGGTGATAGGGAAACATATCTAAGATTAGAAAACAATCCGTTCCCCAATATAGTATATGAACTAAACTTCAAATTAAGCTTTGCTTATGAAGAAAAACTCATTTCCAAAAAAGAATTTAACTACCTTAGGGTAACTGAATATAATACTCCAACGTTTTACATCATCCCCAAGCTCCATAAATCTATTACCAACCCCCCAGGGAGACCCATAGTCTCTGCCATCAAGGGACCGCTGGAGCGGGTGGGCAAACTAGTGGATGCTCTAATCAAAGACCTGGTTGTGGAGCTTCCCTCTTTTGTACAGGACACACGAGATGTGCTTGAACATCTTGAGGGAATTAAATATCTCCCGGGGACCCTTTTGGTGGGGATCGACGTTGAATCATTATATACGTCGATTCCCCACACGTGGGGCCTCAAAGCCATTGATCATTTTTTACAACAAAAATTTCCACTTTTAGCAGCTCAAAATGAATTCCTGGTAGACACTCTAAACTTCATGTTGACAAATAACTGCTTCCAGTTTCTAAATAGAAACTATAAACAAATAAGAGGAACATCGATGGGAGCACCCTGGGCACCTGCTTATGCTTGTCTCCACTTGGGGCTATGGGAGGAAGAACTGGTGTACACATCCACCCTCTATCGTGAGCATAGCCATCTATGGCTAAGATTCATTGACGATGTGATCATGCTATGGGGTGGGTCCCCAGATGAACTTAAGCTATTCATGAGTGAACTCAATTTAAATGATAGGAACATTAAATTGACCTACATATGGGACCAGCAGAGCCTTTCCTTTTTGGATCTTTCTATATCAGTCATTGATGACCAATTGTCTACCAGGAATTTTAGGAAGGACACAGCAGCCAATAACCTCCTCTTTGCTGGTAGCCATCACCCCAGGTCACTAATACAAGGAATTCCAGTGGGGCAATTCTTAAGAAGCAGAAGAAACTGCTCTAGGGATGATGATTTCCACACAGAGGCGAGCCAGTTATATAGCAGATTTAGAGATAGCGGATATTCACATGGCTGCTTAAGAAAAGCCAAGAGAAGAGCCTTCCAAACTGATAGAAAGGACCTGATAATTAAAAAGAAAAAAGAGAAAGAGACTAATTTACAAGCTCCTATTCGTATCATCACTTAGTATGGTACCCAATGGGAACAGGTCAGGAGTATACTCAGCCGGCATTGGCATATCCTGTCAGAAGCCCCTATCCTTGGCGAGTTTGTGGGTGACCGTCCCCTGCTCACGGCAAGGAGATCCCGTAATTTAAAGGACAGTCTTGTTCAGTCTGAATATGTCAGGTCAACCAAACCAAATTGGTTGACTGATTTACCCCCCCCTTAAGGGCATGTATGCCTGTGGGAGGTGCTCCATATGTAAATATACAGATCGCACTGATGTGTTCACCAACTCAGATGGTACTAAAACCTTTAAAATTACCAAATTTATTAATTGTCTTACTACCCGAGTTATATACATGTTATCCTGCCCATGCGGGAAAATATATGTGGGAAAAACAAAACGACAATTAAGAATTAGAGTTGGTGAACACATCCAAACCATAATGAAAAAAGATGACGAACGGCCACTTTCACTTCATTTTCTGAAATACCACGATGGTAAACCAGATGGATTAACTGTTAAGGGAATCTACCGCCTAAACCTTCCCCATCGACGCGGTGATTTTGATAAAATTTTATATAGAAAAGAAAAAATGTGGATATACAATTTGGACAGTATGCAGCCGGCTGGGTTAAACAATGAATGTAATTTATCCATGTTCCTTGATACCTAACTGATCTATTGTGGTCTGGGTACTAGACAAAGTTTCAATTTCTCAGCCACTATTAGGGCTGTTAAATCTAGTGCTAATGACATAAACATATCTAGGTAAAAATACCCTCAATCCACTAGTGGTCTCAGTATATGAACCGAGACAAATTATTTGTAGAAATATTCAACTAATCTTCATAAACTAACAGCAGTTTGTGCTTATCATGGAGATAATCTATCTTTGGTTAACAGTGAAATATACGATTTAACAGGGTTACATGAGAACGATGGCGTAATATGAACAGCTTGATCGTCCTGTCATATACACTTATCACCAAGGATAAATAGAACCGTGAGGAATAGTCTTGAGAATTAAGTAGTATAGTATTGATTGATTCAATCGGCAAATTCTGCCAACTAAGTACTTTTTGGGGATAAGCCTACTTTTTTATTCTATATGCTCTTTGTATTACTGTTCCTCAGAAAACCACTGTAGAAAGCTTCTCACTATAGTGATGACCGATCTTGGCTTAATGGGGAAATATGCCTCTTAACATGGCTACATGAGAGTTACGGTGTGATCTGTACAGCACGATCAGCTAGTCATATATATATTCACTGTATAGAATGAACTAACCTTGATGATTTTCGATGAGAACAGATTGGCTTAGCATTGACCGATTGAATCGGTAAGTCCTCCCAACTAAGGGCTCTTGTCATAGGCCCACTAGTATATAATTTAGGCTATTCTATTATTGTGTTTCCATCGCTTTGTCCAATTTTTTATTTATCTATGTGATTTATTTGTTCTGAAACCGATGAGCTGAGTGCCTTGATAGTTTATAACCGCAGCAAAGACTTACTCTGGTAAGCGGCTATTGTTTCGAAATAATATTGATAGATTAATTATGGACAATACGCTTAGCAGTTCCCTGTATGGTTACTCTTGGTACAATGAAAAGGCTGACTGATAGGTTGAGAAGATGGAATGATCTGTACTTAACGAAAGCATTTATTAATGTCCATTGGATGTTCTCTATATAAACTACTGCTACAAAATGTCCTGTTATTCGTATACAGACCATGCCATTTTCTCACTACCAGATTCTGTCTATTATCTTGACAGATCTGATCGTTACGTGTATTGCAACCACTTTGGTGCAATTACGATACGCTTTGACTGATCTCCAAACACTAGAGGTACTCTAAAGTTGTGAACTTTTAAACCCTGGGTAATCCGCAATAATAAAGTTTGATGCACTAGTTTTCGTTTCACAGAAAAAATTCCCCCTCGTTTTTTATTTATTTTTTCTATAGTCTTCAGTGACATAATTGTATGAATTAGCACGAATGGTGGTGTGATTGATCCACATAAGCAACAGGTGATTATATTTGAAACACCTGTTTAAATCATCTATATTAGGACAGACACCAGACCAATGCGCATGCTCCGATGAAGCTTGATGAAAGCGAAACATGTAAGCAGTTTAGCAGTTTGATGCTACATTTTATGTAGTTCCTGAACATGGATGTTCCACCCATATGACTAACTACTGAATCATCTGCCCCGATCATAATACCATTGCCTCTTGATGTGAAGATACTTCACCGGCACGTTAAATACCTAAGCTCTACAACTCCGGCAAGGTCTACAGCTACTCTATGGAGACATCTACGGATCCAAGTAAATGAATGGGTGTGAAGCAGCCCCACATAACAGAATTTAGATGTGAATCATTGAATCATCACCGGATTGACACGCAGTAAATTGGTGAGTGTTTGTTACATATGGGATCATATGCAAACCAAAAGACTATTGATCTGGATGGCTGAGTGACCGAGTGACCCAGTGAAGACATCTAAGGTGAGCTGTAGGATCGTGTTTTCAGCATCAGGCACCATTCTTATAGCATGCTCCTGTGTACACTATGTCCAGCCAAGCTATCCTTTTGTCACCCAGTAAATATGCGTGAACACTAACCTGTCATCCTTTTTGATTCACCTAATAGACCAATCCGGTAACCATACTCTTGGAGCCATTATTTGAATTATCTTCATTCACCAGGACTATTCAATTGATATTGATGAATATTTTTTTACATTTTTTTTACATTCTCAATACCGGTATTACTATTTAAGATCATTAGTGGATGAACGAATGCGGTGTGTATGGTTGATCGGGTGGCCATCCTTGTTTAGTGTTTTTGTTGACTAGTCTCATTTTAATCAGGTGTTCTTGATGTTGTGTTTTGTTTAAAACTAATTGAATAAATTAATGAAATTTTCTACTTCACTAATTGCGGTTCACTCATTATAAGTCTGTATAACCAGTTGAGCCTTGTTGAAGAATTCTTTTGCTGAAGGACTTTTTGATCCTTCAACTTTCTTCCCCCTTTTTTCTATATGGTTTTGCAATTCAGAGGCCAACTTAATGGATAAACCCCTAAACTATTGGGTATTTAATAAATAGTGGTTTTTATACTTAGCAAATCACTTATATTACCTAGCATTATACATTGGATGAGCTTAATACATACCTACCTACCCCTTTGTTTTTTCTATATGAGAGAACCATCAGCTGGGCTAACCATAGGATAGCTTATGCAAGCCATTAGATTTTCACCAAGAGTATCCACATATGCTGTTACCTTACAGCAGTAAGGTGAGAGGCCAATCAGCACAGAGGTGTCACTACACTGAAAGAAGAGACACTAGACACACCTGTTTTTTTGTTCTGCACGCTTCCTCGCCAAGCACTTCTCTGATATTATTTATATTGGACTGTTTTTTAGGATTTATTACGCTAATTATTTGCTGAGTCACGTTGTTTATGTTCATCATCACCAGCACTTATTGTTGTTTTTCTCCATCTTAAGATTTGCATATGGTAGGAGGGGTAGATATACCTCCTTTATTTAGTCGTTTATCTATATTTGTGAGATGTCACATCACACATCTATATTTTAGGCATTTATTGTTTTATATACTTATTCACCTTTTGAAGTTTGCTTGACTTTTCCACATTAAGACCCCTTTCACACTGGAGGCATTTTTCAGGCGCTTTAGCGCTAAAAATAGCGCCTGTAAAATGCCTGAAAAAAGCCTCATCTGCAATTCCAGCCAGAGTGCTTTCACACTGGGGCACTGTGCTGGCAGGACGTCAAAAAAGTCCTGCAAACAGCTTCTGTGAGGCACTTTAGGAGCGGTTTATACACTGCTCCTAAAGCTCCCCTGCCCATTGAAATCAATGGGCAGCGCCGCTGAAGTGCCTCCAAATTGTCTCGGCAGAGGCGCTTTGCGGGCGCTTTTAACTCTTTATTTGGCCAGCGGGCGCTTTTAACTCTTTATTCGGCCACTAGAGGGGGTTAAACACGCTCCTCTGTAACCCAAAAAGCGCTGCAAAAACGACACCCCCGGGCTGGCAGTGTGAAAGGGCTCTTATTCACTTCTAATAGCGTAGCACCATTTTAGTTGTTTTACTGTTTCATCTAAAGTCTCTGTATGCGGGTACGCTTCAGTTTTTGAGGTATCGCTAAACAAGAGTGTGACAGATACTGTATAAAATGAATGAAAAAAACAAGAAAGAACATAGGACCACCAGGTAGTGTTCTGAGGTTGGACCATTTAAATCTCCAGCAGCTACCAAATACTGCATAGTCAGTTTTGGGAGTAATGACCCATTATTAGTATTAGGCCTCGTACACACGGCCGAGATTCTCGTCGAAAAAAAACATGTCGTTTTTTTCGATGAGATTCTTGGACAAGAAAATTGTCCCGGCCGAGTGTACACACGCTCGTTTCAAAGAACCCGCGGTTCTTTGAATGGAGCGTACGCGGTGACGTCATCGACTACGACGAGCATGCGCTCGTCACATTCGATGCCGTCGCCGCCATCTTGGTTTACCCTACGTATGCCTAGGAAGCTACCGCATGCGTCAAATTCATTTCGAACATGCGCGGGCTTCCCGGCGGACAGGTAAGTGTACACACACTCACTTTTCTCATCGAGAAACAGGCTGACGAGAATCTCGACGAGAAAATAGAGAGCAGGTTCTCTATTTTCTCGTCGAGGTTACTTGTTGGTTTTCTCGACGAGAAACCCGATAGCCGCGTACACACGACCAATTTACTCGGCAAGACATCTCTGCCAGCAAGTTTCTTGCTGGTTCTTGCCGAGAAAATCGGTCGTGTGTACGAGGCCTTAGAATCACTTCTTTTCTGATTATTCCAGGAGGTAAAGTGTTAGTTTGTTTTATTAAGCTAAGCAAGTAGCCCTTCTTTATCGATTTGCATGTGGATATTCCATACTTTAACACCCCCTTCCAAACTGTTTTCTCTTCCTCCTCCACACCCACCTGCCACATTGTTCACTACATTGTCAAGCAGCATTCAGAACATTATATTATAAGAGGACGTAGGGAAAAATCTGTCCTCGTATTTCATCCAGGAACATTGATATCTGTATAAACAAGGGAATTATTTCCAAGCATCTTGTTATCGGGGGAACTCATGGCTAGCGTATTAAAGCAAGACTGAAATGGAACATGGTAAACAGCACAGATTAGTGCCGAGAAGAGCATTTCCTCACCACCAGAGTCACATCCCTCATCATAATTGCAAGTAAGAACACGTCTTTTTCCTTCTGTCTGTGCTTTCTATTACAATGACTGGACGGCTACTAACAGGATGCCATTCTAGAGACGAGAATGCAAACAACAGATTCTCATAATGTTAACAGCTCTGTGAATTGCATCTGTGGGAATATAAATCTACTTAAGTCTGGGAGTCTAGTGAAATAATCAGAGTCTAGAGTAAATAAACTCATTTCTTCTAGCTCCAACATAACTACAAACTGGTATAATCACTGTTACATATTTGTGTTGAGCCCCTATGCCCATACATCCATGGCGCGCAGACAGTCAATGACAAATAAAAACCTGGCGTATGAGTAGAAAGCTTTTCTTTTCAAGTGAAAGTTTGATCAACAATGCAAGTGTGCCATCCAAACATATAAAAAGGTGATTTCTGGGACATTGGCCCAGGACCATACTCCTGGGAATTAATGCTGCAGAAGTTGCAGCCTGCACTTGGCCCATATCTTTGGGGTCAGTATGCTCACTATTTTGCTCCATCACCAAGAACATTCCATGTTAAGGCAGGATTACTACATAAATGCACGTTAATGTCACCATGCAAACTTAATTGTAGAGGATACTTCTAAGGAGATACTTCTAACACATCTGCTGTTAGGCCTAAGAACATATATTGCATTGTACCCTATAAGTCTCTGATTTCACTCACGCCACATACAATACACCAATGTACCCTTATGGAGCACAACATTTCTTAAAGTCATATTCATTTATTTCCAGTGAAAGGTCATGTTTAGGGTAATTAAAAGGAATCAACAAGCAGTATTGAAAATATATCAATAATATCAGTTTGGGTAAAGCCTGAAATGCTGTGGTTTGTGTTAAAAAGACCACAAATATCAGCTTAATTGACAAGGCAGGAGGTTAACATTAAAATGCACACCCATTCAGGGCAAATCAACTGCTCTTCTTTGCAGCCTAACTCTCCCCCCCCCCTCCCAATGCCTTGATCACCAGCTAAAGCCCTTGGAAACATCTGTACTACTTTTGGTTATGGGACAGAATGTGACCTTCTCCTCCTTCTACCACTATGATCTGCAGGAGGTTGGAATGGCTATCCCTGAGGATCAAACACTGTCATGTGGGGCCACGAAGGAGATCCTTGTAATAGGGCCATGTGTAAGCTCCAAAACAGAGTCTATACAAGGCTTTCAACTATTGATAGTTTACGAACAGGGCAGCAGGTTAGAACACTGAAGGTATTTACAATAGCAGAGGTAGTGGGTTTTAAATAGAACCTCTTTCTTTGCCCTGAATGTGTAAAATAACAGATTAATTTTAAAGAGTCTTTGGTAGACAATTGGGAGTTTTCTTTATGGCCCTCTAGGCCCATACAAGGAAGCCTTTACTGAGAGAAACATAGAAACTGCCATTGCTGATTAGGGATGGAGTTTACTGCTACTATGGGTTCACTGTCAATTCTGCATGTTTCAGGTGTGCAGACCCTGCAAAAGAATGTGGGAATTCGCCACAATAACCATAATGCACTGCCTGGCCTATGAGCTTAGGTCAAGTAACACCCATGATGAATGATTGAAAAGTTATTATATTTCTAAAGCCTGGTATACACTACAGATTTGTTTTTTCGTGCAACTTACAGCTCCGGTCGGGAGCCGCTGTACTAACCATGCGAAGTTAGTCCAGCGATTTCCCCCGCTAAGCTGTTGTGTTCTGACAAGGGGATGGTCATATGTACAGGACTTAGAACAATACAGTGTAATACTGTGAAAAAAGAAGCTCACGGAGGCGCATGCGCAAAGCTGACTGGGCAGGTTATGGCCGCCTAAAGCTCCGCATCCTCTGAGACTTTAACAGTCGAGATAAGACGCGTCACTCCCGCAATTCCATTCACAGAGGTATTTAACAACTACCTGAAACCACTGGGCACATGTACCATGTATAGTGGAAGAAAATCTAAGCTGAAAGCTAACAAGGGACCTAAAGCGGTGACAAGAGCTGTGACTAAAATGGCAGCCGTGGCAACCTCCTGCTCTGCTTTACCTCAGACTCAAAAACAGCTTAGAAACCAGGCTTCAGCCATAAAAGACACTGATCCTGAATTTGACTGTGACTTTGGATTGACTCCTAGCATACTACAGAATACTCCACCAGGTACTGACCTTATTAAACAATTTGAAACGGTACTACAGAAGGCACTTCAGAGTACCTCAGATACTATTACAGAGAAATTGACGCAGGAGATCCATGAGGTGGGCCGCCGCACATCTGTATTAGAACAGAGGATGGATGAATTGGATGGCATTACCTCAAATTATTCAGACGAATTGGAAACACTTAAAGAGGAGAATTCTTCCCTATATACCCGTCTGGAAGACTTTGCGAACAGGGCTAGAAGATCTAATCTCAGAATACGTGGTATACCTGAATCTTTAAAAGATCTACACTCTACCATCACTGCTCTCTTTCAGGAACTCATCCCATCTATCCATATAGAATGATTGGAGATGGGCAGAATACACAGATCTTTGGCCCCACGAAAAGATGATGCCCCCCCAGAGACATTGTGATTAAACTCCACTATTTTCGATCCAAAGAACAAATTATGGAAGCAGCCCCAATAAGGAATCTTTGATCTTCCAGGGACATCATTATCAGATCTTCCAGGACCTCTCTCAGCAAACCCTTATCAAAAGGAAACTGATGAAACCTCACCTGCAAATTCTTCAATTTAACCACATTTCATATTGCTGGTGTTTCCCCTTCACCCTCCGTTTTTCTTATAAAGACACTACCTATACCTGCAAATCGGTGGAAGAACATGATCTTTGTCTAATAATGCCGGAAAACAACTCTGAAGGCTTGAACAACCTCAGGTTTTCCTACTAACCTACAAGATGGTCAATCAATTCAAGCTTACCTAAGTAGCCACAAAAGGAGCCGTTTTGAATCTTCTCCACCAACTGCAGAAGACCAAATGACCTGAAGAACCATCAAATGGTGATATGTTTCCTTAAAGACCTTTTTACAAAGGCGCTATTTATACCCTGACACCTGGGCAGAAACTCTCGGAGACAGATACAGAATTCTGTCTCTGACAGGTTCCCCATTACTTGGGATTATTCAGACAAATATTGACTCAAAACATTCTATCCACAATTATATTATCTTATATATCCCCTAAAATCAACCCTCTAAAGGCCCATATAAGAAGTTAATTATATGGCACTATACATGTAATGATAAGTAGATATTTAGGAAAATGTATTAACTAATCCATAATAATTTAAGGGGATACCTCCTACACGTGTGCCAGATAGTTAACTAATAGATTTATGACTTTTCTTACTGTTATATGTTGAAAGAAATTGTTCTCACATTGAACTATGCTTTTCGCTTGTATCGTCTCTCTACTACTTAAGTAGACACCTAGTTTTTTCTTTCATTTTTATTTTTTCGTTTTTTCTTCCTTCTTGATTTTCTATTTTCTTCTTTCTCTAAACTCAGGTAATATGTCAATTGTATCTCATTACTGTTTATTCACAATAAGTTAATAGTGACTTGTTTAGTTATTATAAGTTAAGATACTATGATTTTCTAATGGCTGTTGCTGTCTTAGAAACTGCTCACTGCACCTCCAACTTCATCCTTAAGTGCCCGGTATAAACTACCCGACACTCTTTGGAATATTGTACCCATTGGCTGGTGATTATTCGCCACCCTTTGGATACCAGCTTCACTTAGGAGCCACCTATTTTGTTCTTCAACAATAGCTTCTCTCTTCTCTAATCCACACCTGTTGTTTACTATATTACCCAATACACTTTTGATTCACCCCTAATAACTAAACCCGTTTTTTATTTAATCAGTTTATCCCTCATCTCTCCAGAATACTATCACTTATACCAAATATCAGATTTCATTGCCTCTGACTGATACTAAACATAACTATGACGTCCCTAAATGTTTTATCGCTTAACGTACAAGGTCTCAATTCCCCCCCTAAACATTCAAAAGCTTTCCACTCTTTCTTATCCCTCTCAGCACATGTGGTCTGTCTACAAGAGACACATTTCTCAACCCAATCCTCCCCGAAATTTTGTAACCGCCAATATCCACAAGTGTATAAGGCTTCAGCCGCAACTAAACAAAGGGGAGTTCTGATAGCGTTTCATCACACTACACCCTTTATCCTACACTCAGAGATTAGGGATACTGAAGGACGCTATTTGATACTCAAAGGATTGCTGCTAGACAATGAAATTACTGTGGTCTCGTACTATTCTCCCAATAAAAATCCTCTTTCTTTCCTTTCCCACCTATTTACTGTTGTTGATTCCCACAAAAAAAGGTACCCTCATAATATGTGGTGACTCTAATCAAACAATTTACCCAATCCTTGATAAATCTCCAACTCCTCCTACAAGACAACGTCCCAAATACCAACAACTTCTCAATTGACACTCCCTCCTTGACACATGGTGGGAACAACACCCGAGGAAAAAACAATATACTCATTATTCCCATCCCCATAAGCAATTTTCTTGTATTGATCACATACTAGTTAACGTTAATTCCTCCCCACTCTTATCTTATTGGATTCCCAAATTATCCCCTGTGCATGGTCCGACCACAATGCAACACTGACAACATTCTCCTCCCTTATCCCAAAACCTAACCACAGAGTCTGGTACATACTGTAAATGACAGCCTCTTAGCAATACCTACATATCGTCAAGACATAGAAAAAGCCATTCAAGACTATATAGCAAACAATACATCAGCAGATACAAACCCCATGACATATTGGGAAGCTCTCAAACAAGTTATCCAAGGAGTTTGTATTAGTAAAGCTTCTTACCATCGAAAACAAAACAAGCAACTACAGAAACAATTAGATGAAAATTTTTATAAAGCTTCAGAAAGTTTTCAAACTTCTCCAACCCAAACAAATAAACTAGCTTACGAAAAAGCTAAGCTAGAACTAGACATCTTTCTCACAGATTCGGCTGAAAAGATACTCCGTAAAACTAAACATACACTCTATATGAAGGCGAATAAACCCACCACATTCTTAGCACTGTCATGACGTAAAACTGAACATCCAAGGAAACCAATCAGATTAAAAATCACAAAAAATACCCATACCAGTAACCCCAAAAAAATTGTAAATGAATTTCGAAGAAAGTTAACTGATCTTTACCGGGAGACTCCTACACCCAATCAAACAAAACTTACCTCCTTCTTATCTAATATCCAATTACCCTCGATATCCCCAGATAAATTAGAAACACTCGAAAAAGCGATTTCGCTCATTGAAATCCAAAATGCGATTAAAAATTTGAAACCACATAAGCGCCCAGGCCCAGGCGGTTTCTCCACTACTTATTATAAAAATTTCCAAACATGGTTATCCCCTATAATGCTAGAAGCCTTTAACTCCCTTCTTCTGGGACATTCCTTTCGCTCAGAATCCTTATTAGCCTCCATATCCATGATCCCCAAACCTAATTCTGATGATACCTCCTGGACCAACTATAGACAAATTTCTATACTAATTTTGACATCAAAATTCTAGTTAAAATACTCTCCAACCGATTAAATCCAATCATTGGACACCTTATACATAAGGACCAAACAGGCTATATCCCATATAGACAAACGGGTGATAATATCCGTCGTGCAACTCTCCTCGCCCATTTAGCAAGAAGCCGCCACATCCCTGCCTGCTTCCTCTCCATTGATATACAGAAGGCATTTGACTCCTTATCTTGGCAATACCTTAACACCATTCTTAGTAAATGGGGTTTTGGGATGCATTTTTTTACAACGGATATTTTCCTTGTATAACAAACCTAAAGCATATGTTACATATTCAGGATTTCGCTCTGACTCCTTCAACATTGAAAGAGGAACCAGGCAGGGTTGTCCACTTTCCCCCCTCCTCTTCGCCCTGGCAATAGAACCCGTAGCCCAATTAATCCGTTCTAACGTAAATATTAAAGGTCTAGAACTAGGAGGACAACAACACAAGCTATGTCTATTCGCAGATGACGTTCTGATCTTTCTCACTTCACCCTTAACTTCGGCTCCAAACCTTATGGACACACTTACTAAATTTGGAACTATAAGTGGTCTTAAAATAAATCCCCATAAATCCAAAGCCGTAAAAATCTCTCTATCCACAGAAATACAATCACAACTACAAGACTCCCTTCCTTTTAGTTCGTCAACTACACATATCACTTACTTAGGTATCTCATTTACGGCAAATCCAAAAGATTTATACAAAGCAAATTACACCCCCCTTAATGACTCAATTAAATATACTAATGAAAAACTGGTCATCTTTGCCAATGGCATGGATGGGCAGAATTACAGTTGTAAAAATTTAAATTTTAGCTAAAATACTGTACCTTTTCAGAGTACTCCCTATCCAGGTCCCAGCACACTTTCTCCGCATACTTCAACTAAAAGTTCTACAATTCATATGGGGGAAAATTAAACCCTGCTTACCACAATCTACTCTATACACACCTCAAACTCGCGGGGGACTGAGTGTTCCTGATTTCACTAAGTACTACTATGCAGCCCAATTAGCCCAACTCCCTAAATACCACGCTACCAAAGAAATTCCTCTATGGGTCATGATCAAATCTGTTGATTGTGACCCGCTATCCTTAGAAAATCTCCTATGGCTTACCCCTACCTTATGCCGTACAATCACAAATCCCATTACCAAGCACAATTTAACCATTTTTGATAGGCTCAAATCTCACTCTGCACTCCAATCCAAACATAATCCCCTAATTTCTTTTCTAAAAAATCCTTCTTTTTATCCCGCTTGGCTTTCCCCATCTTGCTTCTCTCCATGGTCAAAAGCAGGTATAACACGAGCACATCACTTTTTCTAATCCAACACTATAATGCCATTTCCCAAACTCTGTACTACATAAGATTTAACAAACACTGAAACGTTCAGGTACCTACAAATAAAAAAATTCCTGACTCAATATGATCCCCCAGATTCAACAACACCAGTTTATACAACTTTTGAACAAGCTTGTATCTCTGACCCACATAAGCGGGGTCTCATCTCAGACTTATATAACCAACTTCTACAATACAAAACTTCAACCCCCCCATCCTACACCACTAAGTGGGAGACTGATCTAAGTCTCCAAACTGGAGAATTGAATTGGACACCTATTTGACAAGCTACAACATCAGCAACATGTAACATTGCTGCCGTAGAAACGAATTATAAGGTAATCACTAGATGGTACCTAGTACCAGCAAGAATTTCCAAATTCCTCCCTCAATATTCTCCCCCTTTGTTTCAGAGGTTGCGATGATAATGGCACACATCTCCACATATGGTGGACATGTCCAATTGCCCAGACTTTTTGGAAAAGCATTTTCAACCTACTTTCCACCATGTTTAATACTACTATGCTACCTGACCCGACAGTGGCCCTTTTAAACAAAAAAACACCAAATATCACACAACGTCAATTCAAACTCCTTCTGTATGTTACGACAGCAGCCAAACAGTCAATAGCAATAGCATGGAAAACATCCACGTTGTGTATTGTGTCCATCAAGCACAGAGTAACCCAGGCAATGATACATGCTAAAACGGAGGCTATCTATCTAGATAAGATCCCAAAATTTCAAATCACTCTGGTTCCCATGGATAAATCACCATCTACCACCATGCTTTGATAACTCACTGTTACTGACCCAAGAGCCTGATTAATTCTCTGAATCCTTCTGGAGACACCCTACCCCCTCCCTTTCCTTGGTCCCACCTTCTTTTTCCCATCCCCCCAATACCCCGTTCTAGATAAATTTTACACCAATAATGACCAACTTTCTTATCATACAGCATACATTAAAATATAAAGGTCCTTTATCCATAGGGAACAGGGAACATCTAGATAGTTGGCATTCCTACTACCATCTACCGGAAACGCCAAGCCAAGTAGCGGGATCTTGGCCCCTGTTAAAAGATACTGTATATACTCGATTATAAGCTGTCCCGAGTATAAGCCGAGGTACCTAATGTTACCACAAAAAACTGGGAAAACTTACTGACTCAAGTATAAGCCGAGGGTGAGAATGCAGCAGCTACTTTGAGTGGAAGAGGGTCAACAATGCTCATTTGCACGCCTCACTGTGCCCATTGCAACTTCACTAAGCCAAGTGTCACTGTCCATTGCCACCTTACTGTGCCCATCCTTACTGTGCCCATCCTCACTGTTCCCATCCTCACTGTGCCCAACCTCACCGTGCCCATCCTCACTGTGCCCCTAAAATTGAAATTGAACATTGTAAATTGTACCTGAAAAAAATTGAGAGGCTGCGGCGTCCATCGTTTAAAACTTGCGGTCTCTTCCTGGTCCCTTCCGTGATAGGCGGAACTGTGTCTGCTTAGAAAACGCCTATCACGAACGTTCTCTCATCCTCAGTTTCCCAGCAGACGTCCGTGATTGGCGGAACACTGAACACAGTGTCTGTTGGGATGGGTGAGGATGAGAGAACGTTCGTGATAGGCGATTCTCAGCAGACACAGTTCCGCCTATCACGGAAGGGACCAGGAAGAGACCGCAAGTTTTAAACGATGGACGCTGCAGCCTCTCAATTTTTTTCAGGTACAATTTACAATGTTCAATTTCACTGACTCGAGTATAAGCTGAGGAGGGGACTTTCAGCCCAAAAAAAGGGCTGAAAATCTCAGCTTATACTCGAGTATATACGGTACATTATTTCCAACTATCTTATGAATAATTACCCTGTGGTAATCACGTGTGCTCTAGGTTTTTTCTTATTGCTTTAGTAACTGAATTTTGTTGAATGAAATCTTAAAATACCCATTATATTCACTGTCATTATTACATAGAATGATATCCTTTAATTTTATTTCAAATGATTACTGAGAAGCATCAGAATTTTCATTTGTATACCTTAAAATGTTTAAAACTGTATGCTAACTATATCACCTTCAATTAAAATATTTGAAAAGAAAAAAGAAGCTCACAAATGATTCTTTTCACCTTTTGCAATCAACGAGAATGTATTGTATAACCATGAAAAAAAATAATAATAATAAGACAAAGGACAAAAGAAGCAACACATGATACCTTCTGGACATTAGACACACAAAATTCACAATTATGCAGTAATACATAAATCATATTAAGTCATATAAAGAAATCCAAACAGAAATGGAAATTATTCCTGTTGTGAATCTTTGACTCTATAATTGTATAAATGCAATGTCCTCTAATATTGTTTACTTCCAAACCATAATATTATGTAGCTTTTTCTATTGTCTATCTGTTGGTTACTGATTCATACTGATCTATTTATGTGTCTCACAGTGGTTTTACAGCACCTTTACATGAACACTACATATGTAATTTAGAGAAAACTTCTAAAAAATAAAACCCGAGAAGCTGCAGAGCGATGCTCTGCCTACACAACCACGTCACTCATTCAATGGGATCTGTGAATGAATAAACTAAGTCCCATCAGCCACTGCTGCAGATGGCTTGTAGTTCTCTCAGTGAACTGTGAGGGCACTGATGAGCATTCTCGTAGTTTCAAACAGAAAGCTTGTATAGAGGTACGGGCTGAAAGCTGTAGGCAATGTCTGCAGGAGCCTGACATTGCATCCGTGATCTACTGATCATGGATGCACTGCTTTGCAGGCCCCTGAAAATAAATAAATAAATAAATGCACAATTTTTTTTTTTTGACCTGCAAAAATATGTGTGAACTTATCCTTTAAATCTCCACTGCAAGAACATATGGGTACTTTTTTATTATTTCCAACTATTTCCAACCCATCTTTTTAGGTATGAATTCCATACATTCAATAAAAATTTTTTGCCACTGGTCAGTGTATGACGTTGGGGATTTTCCATAATTTTTTTAAACTGTAAACTTACCTATAGCTGTTAGATGCATTGTGGTTGTTACATTCACTGGTCAATTCAGGCCTCTTTTCCATGTTGAAATGAACCAGATTGGGCTGTTGCTTCTGTATTTAAAGTAGTTCTAAACCTAAATAGTTTTTTATATATTTAATTAATTCCCTGTATTAAGGCTAAAAATGCCCCTACCTGTCCTAGACTCCCTGCTCTTAACCATTTCATCCCCAGACCATTTTGGCTGGTTAAAAACCAGGCCACTTTTTGCGATTCGGCACTGCGTCGCCTTGACAATTGCACGGTCGTGCGACGTGGTTCCCAAACAAAATTGACGTCCTTTTTTTCCCACAAATAGAGCTTTCTTTTGGTGGTATTTGATCGCCTCTGCGGTTTTTATTTTTGCGCTATAAACAAAAATAGAGTGACAATTTTAAAAAAATTCAATATTTTTTACATTTTGCTATAATAAATATCCCCCAAAAATATTTTTAAAAAAACGTTTTTTTCCCTCAGTTTAGGCCGATACGTATTCTTCTACATATTTTTGGCCCAAAAAAATCGCGATCAGCGCTTATTGATTAATTTGCGCAAAAGTTATAGCGTTTACAAAATAGGGGATAGTTTTAGGCATTTTTTATAAAAAAACATTTTTTTACTAGTAACGGCGGCGATCAGTGATTTTTTACGCGACTGCGACATTATGGCGGACACATCGGACACTTTTGACACATTTTTGGTACCATTGTCATTTTCACAGCGATCAGTGCTATAAAAATGCACTGATTACTGTGAAAATGACACTGGCAGTGAGTGGGGTTAACCACTAGGTGGCGCTGTAGGGGTTAAGTGTTCCCTGCATAGTGTTTCTTACTGTAGGGGGGATGGGCTCTGTGTCACATGATCTCCGCTCCGAGTACACGGAACTGAGATCAGTGTCATTGTCACTAGTCAGAGCGGGGAGATGCTTGTTTACACAAGCATCTCCCCAGTCTATACCTCTGTGAGACGATTGCAGGGATCCCCGCGGCGATTGAGTCCGTGGGTCCCGCGATCCGACTCACGGGGATCGCGGCAGGGTCGCAAGCTCGACGGCCATTCTGCCAACATATATGTACAGGAGGCGGCCAAACACTTCAATCCAGTGCTTTCTTGCTGGTAGCACAACTGCTCCCTCTTCCTAGTCTCACAGGAGACTCTGCCATCAGTCAAGTCCTGTCTTTGGACATACAGTACATAGACCAACTCGGGAGTGCACCTTACAATTTACTGAGGGGCCTTTATGCTAAGGGATGAACTCAGAAGAAGAAAGAGCTGAGAGTGCCAGCGGGGGTTCCAGAACAGGAGGTAAGAGACTAGCATTTGTTATTACTTTAACCACTTAACGACCGCTCACTGTATATATACGTCGGCACAATGGCACCGACAGGCACAATCACGTACAGTGTACGTGATTGCCTTTGTACAGTTGGGGGGTCCAATCGGACCCCCCTTCTGTACAGTGAGCGGTCGGAATTCGTCTGGGAGCGCTCCGAGATGGGGGGCGGCCGTTCGATTCCGGCCACCCCCCCGCGATTGCTCCCGGCGAATGAGAATGCCCCCTCTGCCTGTGTAATGTAAACACAGGCAGAGGAAGCAGGGGGAAGTGATGTCATCTCTTGTGCGGCGCTCACATATACCGAGCGCCGTACAAGAGAAGACATCAAGGTTAGTGCACAAACACTACACTAACACCTGCACACATAGGCACATAAATCGCCCCCCCAGCCCCCCCAGATCACCCCCCAGCCCCCAGTCACAGTGTCACTGATTGCAGTGACCATTTATTTACTGATCACTGCAATCAGTGACATTTGTGACTGTAAAAGTGTCACTACAGTTTAGTTTTAGGTCCAGTGTAGCCCCCTAACCCCCCCTAATAAAGGTTTAACCCCTTGATCACCCCCCAGATAACCCTTTCACCCCCTAGCACCGCCATCGCTAAGCGATCATTTTTCTGATCGCTGTCTTAGCGTCGGTGATGCAGATCGGTAGCCAGTAATTTTTTTTAGGTTCGCCGCAGGTTTTTATAGCGTCAGGTTCCCCCATAAATTATCTAATAAAGGTTTAACCCCCTTGATCGCCCCCCAGGTAACCCTTTCACCCCCTATCACCACTGTCGCTAAGCGATCATTTTTCTGATCGCTGTCTTAGCGTCGGTGATGCAGATCGATAGCCAGTATTTTTTTTTTAGGTTCGCCGCAGGTTTTCATAGCGTCAGTAACCCCCATAAATTATCTAATAAAGGTTTAACCCCCTTGATCGCCCCCCAGGTAACCCTTTCACCCCCTATCACCACTGTCGCTAAGCGATCATTTTTCTGATCGCTGTCTTAGCGTCGGTGATGCAGATCGGTAGCCAGTAATTTTTTTTAGGTTCGCCGCAGGTTTTTATAGCGTCAGGTACCCCCATAAATTATCTAATAAAGATTTAACCCCCCCGATCGCCCCCCAGGTAACCCTTTCACCCCCTATCACCACTGTCGCTAAGCGATCATTTTTCTGATCGCTGTCTTAGCGTCGGTGATGCAGATCGGTAGCCAGTCATTTTTTTTAGGTTCGTCGCAGGTTTTTATAGCATCAGGTACCCCCATATATTATCTAATAAAGGTTTTAACCCCCTAATTGCCCCTAGTTAACCCTTTCACCAGTGATCATCATATAAGTGTTACGGGTGACGCTGGTTAGTTAGTTTGCTTTTTATAGTGTCAGGGCACCCGCCGTATATAACCCAATAAAGGTTTAACCCCCCGATCGCCCGGCAGGTGATATCAATTAGGTTTTAGCGTCAGAGAGGGTCTGCGTCACACCCCAGGCAGCGCCAGGTTAGTGCCAGTAACGCTAACACCCTAGCGTGAAGCATACACCCCCCTTAGTGGTATAGTATCTGATCAGATCAATATCTGATCTGATCAGATCTATACTAGCGTCCCCAGCAGTTTAGGATTCCCAAAAACGCAGTGTTAGCGGGATCAGCCCAGATACCTGCTAGCACCTGCGTTTTGCCCCTCCGTCCAGCCCAGGCCACCCAAGTGCAGTATCGATCGATCACTGTCACTTACAAAACACAACACACATAACTGCAGCGTTCGCAGAGACAGGCCTGATCCCTGCGACTCCAGTGCTGTAGGAGGTGATTTCACCACCACAGTTAAAAAAAAAAAGCAAATATGCCGAAGCATTGGGGCAGCAGGGGCGGAGGAGTAATTTTGCTCCTAATGCCACGTACATACGGTCGAAATTCCGATGGAGGCTTGCCCGTGGAAAAGTCTGACCATGTGTGTGCGGCATAACTTTTTTGCGGGAGGATGCCCCCATGCTTCGGCATATATAAATGGTGCATATATGCCCATCATTAGAAGTGGGTGGATGAAGGGCGGTATTCTAATGGTGGGCATACCCACCCGATCAATCTCTTTTTTTGTTCAGCCAACTGGCTGCATGAAAAAAAAAGATTACAATACATGTCCAACAAGGACCAGCAACGTACTGGTATGTTGCTGGACTTTGAATGGTTATACCAGATTGATGCCTGCGGGTTCAGGTATCATCTTGGTATCATTCTTTTCAGCCAGCGGCCGGCTTTCATGGAAAAGCAATCCTAGTGGCTAATTAGCCTCTGGATTGCTTTTAGAAGCAGTGGGAGGGAATGTCCCCCCCTGGATATAAAAAGCGCCATTGGGAAATTGGAAAAGCATTTTATCACACCGATCTTGGTGTGGTCAGATGCTTTGAGGGCAGAGGAAAGATCTAGGGTCTAGACCCCATTTTTTTCAAAAAAAGAGTACCTGTCACTACCTATTGCTATCATAGGGGATATTTACATTCCCTGAGATAACAATAAAAATGATAAAAAATAAATAAATATGGAAGGAACAATTTAAAAATAAAATAAAAAAGCAAAATTAATAATAATAAAAAAAAAGCACCCCTGTCCTGCCCTGCTCTTGCCCAATGGCGAACGCAAGCGTCGGTCTGGCGTCATATGTAAACAGCAATTGCACCATGCATGTGAGGTATCACCGCGAAGGTCAGATCGAGGGCAGTAATTTTAGCAGTAGACCTCCTCTGTAAATCTAACGGGGTAACCTGTAAAGGCTTTTAAGGGCTTTTAAAAATGTATGTAGTTTGTCGCCAATGCGCGTTTGTGCGAAATTTTAAAGCATGTCGTGTTTGGTATCTATGTACTCGGCCTAAGATCATCTTTTTTATTTCATCAAACATTTGGGCAATATAGTGTGTTTTAGTGCATTAAAATTAAAAAAAGTGTATTTTTTCCCCAAAAATGCGTTTGAAAAATCGATGCGCAAATACTGTGTAGAAAAAAAATACAACACCCACAATTTTATTCTGTAGGGCCTTTGCTTTAAAAATATATATAATGTTTGGGGGTTCAACATAATTTTCTTGCAAAAAAAAATATGTTTTCATGTAAACAAAAAGTGTCAAAAAGGGCTTTGTCTTCAAGTGGTTAGAAGAGTGGATGTAAGCTTCCTAATGTTGTGTATAAAATGCCAGAACAGTTCAAAACCCCCCCAAATGACCCCATTTTGGAAAGTAGACACCCCAAGCTATATACTGAGAGGCATGTCGAGTCCATGGAATATTTTATATGTTGACACAAGTTGCGGAAAAAATTATATATTTTTTTTTTTTTTTTTTGCACAAAGTTGTCACTAAATGATATATTGCTCAAACATGCCATGGGCATATGTGGAATTACACCCCAAAATACATTCTGTTGCTTCTCCTGAGTACGGGGATACCACATGTGTGAGACTTTTTGGGAGCCTAGCCGCGTACGGGACCCCAAAAACCAATCACAGCCTTCAGGCTTTCTAAGGGTGAAAATTTTTGATTTCACTTCTCACTGCCTATCACAGTTTCGGAGGCCATGGAATGCCCAGATGGCACAAAACCCCCCCAAATGACCCCATTTTGGAAAGTAGACACCCCAAGCTATTTGCTGAGAGGTATTGTGAGTATTTTGCAGATCTCGCTTTTTGTCACAAAGTTTTGAAAATTGAAAAAAAAAAAAAATTTCTTTCTTCATTTTCAAAAACAAATGAGAGCTGTAAAATACTCACCATGCCTCTCAGCAAACAGCTTGGGGTGTCTACTTTCCAAAACGGTGTCATTTGGGGGGGTTTTGTGCTATTTTGGCATTTTATGGCCTTCGAAACTGTGATAGGTAGTGAGGAGTCAAATCAAAAATTTGTGCCTAGAAATCCTGAAGGCGGTGCTTGGTTTTCGGGGTCCCGTACGCGGCTAGGCTCCTAAAAAGTCCCACACATGTGGTATCCCTGTACTCAGGAGAAGCAGCAAAATGTATTTTGGGGTGCAATTCCACATATAACCATGGCATGTGTGAGCAATATATCATTTAGTGACAACTTTTTGTAATTTTTTATTTTTTTTTCATTATTCAATCACTTGGGACAAAAAAAAAATTCAATGGGCTCAACAGGCCTCTCAGCAATTTCCTTGGGGTGTCTACTTTCTAAAATGGGGTCATTTGGGGGGGGGTTTGTGCTATTTTGGCATTTTATGGCCTTCAATACTGTGATAGGTAGTGAGGAGTGAAATCAAAAATTTGCGCCCTTAGAAATCCTGAAGGCGGTGCTTGGTTTCCGGGGTCCCGTACGCGGCTAGGCTACTAAAAAGTCCCACACATGTGGTATCCCTGTACTCAGGAGAAGCACCAGAATGTATTTTGGGGTGCAATTCCACATATAACTATGGCATGTGTGAGCAATATATCATTTAGTGACAACTTTTTGTAATTTTTTTTTTTTGTCATTATTCAATCACTTGGGACAAAAAAAAAAATATTCAATGGGCTCAACATGCCTCTCAGCAATTTCCTTGGGGTGTCTACTTTCCAAAATTGGGTCATTTGGGGGGGTTTTGTACTGCCCTGCCATTTTAGCACCTCAAGAATTGAGATAGGCAGTCATAAATTTAAAGCTGTGTAAATTCCAGAAAATGTACCCTAGTTTGTAGACGCTATAACTTTTGCGCAAACCAATAAATATACGCTTATTGGCATTTTTTTTACTAAAGACATGTGGCTGAATACATTTTGGCCTAAATGTATGACTAAAATTGAGTTTATTCGATTTTTCTTATAACAAAAAGTAGAAAATATCATTTTTTTTCAAAATTTTCTGTCTTTTTCCGTTTATATCGCAAAAAATAAAAATCGCAGAGGCAATCAAATACCATTAAAAGAAAGCTCTATTTGTGGGAAGAAAAGGACGCAAATTTCGTTTCGGTACAACATTGCATGTCCGCACAATTTACAGTTAAAACAGCGCAGTGCACAATTCTGAAATCACCTTTGGTCCTTTAGCTACCAAATGGTCCGGGGCTTAAGTGGTTAAGCCAAGCTAAATATAAAAAAATAAATACAGAAGCAACAGAAGCAACAGCCCAATCCGGACACAGCTGATGACCGATCACTGTACCGGCGCCCATATGATCGCTGTGACCAATCACAGCAGATCACATAACAATTGTAAACAATGAATGCCTTATTTTTGTGCCATTCATTGTGTACAATTGTGTGTACAATTGTGTAGCTAACTGTGATAAGTAACAGTGATAAGTAACAGTGGCCACATGGAACAGACAGGGACAATCACAGTCCACATGTACCATGTGATTAGCTGTGGCCAATCACTGCTTATCACAACAATACATACTGAATGAATCAGTTTCATTCAGTAAAAATGATGAAATTCACTGGTATAAAAAATCAAAATGTGTAAAAAAATAAATAAATCCTGATCACTTCCCTAAAATAGGACAGTAGTACTATGGTTACTATGGTAACACTGTATTTCTCTGGTTACAAAAAAGTTGTAAAAAAAAAAAAATGAAATAAAATGAATAAAAATTATTTATTGTTTAATTATGTTTTTTTTTTCTTTTACATACTGTCACCAGTCAGTGTCCCTGATCACTGCCACACCAGTTATATGATGACTCTCTACTGCCCTGGTAACAGTATGAAAAAAATACAATTGTGAAAAAAAATCGTAATTTTTCAAAAAATGATGACAAAAATTAAAAATTCAAAAAACTCGCCATGCCTCTTACTAAATACCTTGGACATTCTACTTTCCAAAAAGGGGTCATTTGGGGATATTTGTACTGTCCGGACATTTTTGGGTCTTAAAGCGGAGGTCCGCCCCTGCTTCAAAAATTAAAAGCCAGCAGCTGCACATACTGCAGCTGATGACTTTTAATAATAGGACACTTACCTGTCCTGGAGTCCAGCGATGTCGGCACCCGCAGCTGGTGTTTCCATCAGATGTCGGGTGCTGCCACCGCCATTGTGGGCAAGGGAACCCGTCAGTGTAGCTTTACGCCGGGAACCCTACTGCGCATGGGCAAGGCTCTGCTTCTCTCTCCTATTGCCCTGGCGGCGGGGGAAGGAGGAGGGAGCCAAGCGGTGATTTCAAGGGCCGCGGCGCAGGCTCCCGGAAGTAGGGACAGGATACCTGTGAAAGACAGGTATCCTCTCCCCCCTCCTCCCCTTATAAAAAAAAATTCCGATATTTTTTGTTTATTTAGCAAAAAAAACTGTGGTGATTTAAAGCCACCATAAGAAAGCTCTATTTGTGTGAAAATAATTATACAAATTTCATATGGGTAAAGTGTTGCATGACCGTGCAATTGTTATTCAAAGTGTGACAGTGCCGAAAGCTGAAAATTGTCCTGGGCAGTAAGGGGGTGAATGTGCCCGGTATTGAAGTGGTTGAAAACACCTCTGAAGCATGTTTATTTATAGGATTGGTGTTGTTCCATGTCGCTCTCAATGTTGCAATAAAAAAAAACCTCTGTCAGCTGTATGGTATTTGAAAAAATCCCAACTTCCCCATGCCTATTAGCCTTGAACCAGCAGATTTTAGTATCAAGATTCACTATTTCTCCCCCTCCAAACTACAGGGGAAATCGCTGCTGAGTTCAGGTTTTGCAGATTTCAAACAGGATTCAATGATCCCCCCCAATCACTTTCCCACGTGAATTCACAAGTTAAACCCAAACAAATTCAACCTTCGTTATTGCTGACCTACTTCTAAAAATGCTAGTTACTGGCCTCTATACTGTCTGAGTCACTGACCTATTTCCAGGCTCCCAACGTCCTAGATGATCTACAGGTGGGATCCAACTTTAAGGCCTCATGCCCACGGACGTTTTTACAGCCGCGTTTTTTACAGCTTAAAAACGCCTGTCCATTATTGTATAAATTTTTAGACCGTATTTCTTTCGAAGAAAAAAAAACACGCCGGAGCTCAAAAATGCAATCGCTGCGTTTTTGCGCGTTTTTAGCTTTTTTTAACGCTTCGCGTTTTTTTATGCCTAATGCCGACGCCGGGGAACGCACTGGTCCTGGTTTTTTTTACAGCTTAAAAACGCCTATGCTATTTGCAGCTCAAAAATGTCTAGGTGGGCGCGAAGCTATAGACTAACATGGACAGGCGTTTTTAAGCTGAAAAAAACGCTCAAAAACGCGGCTGTAAAAACATCCGTGGGCATGAGGCCTAATGGTGACAGGGAGTTATTGGGTAAGAAGCTATAACCTCTGTGACATTAGTGACCCAATAACGAAGAGGAATACTTACATATGGGGTGCTAGCCTAATAAGGAAGTATAGTAATTCTTTATTAGGGCAGTGATCTCACACAGTGGAGTTTGGGCTTTCTGTTTTGGGTGGCGGGGGAGCTTGCTGATATTCTATTGCTTGAAAGTTAATTAGTATGTTTCCTTTTGGACCACATCACTACGTAAAATAGAAATACTGTAGCAGTTAAAAGAGCTCTCCTACTGTATATATATATCTATCTCATCTATTCATTAATCTGCTTGCCTGCAATTCAGCAAGACCTTGCTGACAGGACATAGTCACAGCTGTATGGGTGAAGTCCTCTTTGCTTGTCTTCAATATGAACCAATATGAAAAATAAATGCTTTGGGTGGAAAGATGCTTTAAGAAAAAGTTAACCTTATTTCTTATGTTCTGCAGTGCATGCTAATCAGTAAAGTGTGTTCCTTTCACGTAAGATTGGGAATCTAGACATATTTGTGCCTCACAGTGTGCGTGTGGAACAGGTGGCAGAATCATCTATTTTATACAACCATTATGGAGCTGACAAGTTATCTTTGTGACTGTGAAGTTCTTTGATCTTATTTACATCTTAAATTAAAATGTAATTTATAATATACCCTTAAATTCTGTTATAATACCATTAAGTATTTTTAGCACAGTTAAATAACAAATCTCGTAAAAAAAAAAATATATATTTTTTTCAAATCGGTTTTCAGCCAGCCCTGACAAAATGAACTGAATTTGATGAGTAATTTTTGCCCTTTTCATAAGCAAACCAACGTCCTTGGTTCATTTTCTCTATATCATGCACAGAGTTTTGCCGTTTGGAGATGTTTGTGCCATGTGTGCTCTCATTGGGAATTATCACCATAGTCTACATGAATCATTTGTTAATACTATATGATGCATTTACTGAAGCACTTATATACTGTGTGTAGCGGGTGGTTACATTTAGGGGAGGAATCTGAGTGATAACAGGCTCAGATGCAGCAATTGTTAGGGTTCATGGACCAATTTATGCCAGTGGAGGATATCAGTGGTGTCCAGTTCCCTGCGGCCTATAGGTGGCGCTGTCGCCATAGGCCAGGGTTGAACCACCATTGGAGGTCTGTGCCTTTTTGTCCTCTCGCGGCAGTGGTACAGTGGGGCGGGGAACCTGCTGTGCATGCTGGGAGAGGGGATAAAAGGGGCGGACATCTTCCGCCTCGGGGTCTACGCCCAGGCACCTTCAGCCTGGGGGTGAGTGTTGGTGGTCTCTGGGCACCCTCGGCCCGGAGACGGAGCTGAGATTCCACCCTAGACACCTTTGGTCTGGGGTGAGGTACTCTCAGGAGGCCTGGGGCCCAGTACCTTTGACTGGGTCCCGCATGGGATGGAGGATTCCTAGGGTGTCCTCCGGTGTTGGACACCCAAATCTAGGGCGAGGGGGACCAGAGAGGTGACCTTCCCGAAGACCCAGTGCAGCATTGGCTGGTGACGGTGGAGGCTTCTGGTGACCGTCCGGATGGATGTCTCTCCCTGACAGGGGCCGCATCTCAAGAAGGTAGTCCACGTTCTCATGGTGGGTGGCAGCGACCCAACTGAAACCCAGGTCGGTGGCAGAGACCTCTAGTCTAATTCACCCGGTCGGTGGCAGCGACCACCCTCACGGTCGGTGGCAGCGACCGTGCGCCAAGCCTGTTTGCGCACACCAAAACAGGAGAGTAACAAGTTCATGTTTGTGCCTGGACCTTCCTCTTCACCTTGTCTTTTCGTTGTCTAACCAGTCTGCTCTTAAAGGACTATTTATTGCTCTGAAGAATAAATAAGTGTTGGACTTTCAATGGTGTGGAACTTGGCTTTCTGGGAGTTAAAGGTCATTCTCAAGGGAAGATTTGGCTCTGGACAGGGGCACAGGCCCGAAGGTAAATGGTTATAGCTCACACCTCTACACACAAGAGGATACGAGCTGGTGGTGCATCACACTCTCCTCCCTGGTCCCCTAGACGAGAGCCATTGACATTGACAGAGAAGGAGGGAGTGAGAGGTGAGGTCGCTACATGTATAAGCCAAAATGTTGGATTTTTAGCATAGGAGTCCATAGCTATAATCTCAGGAGTTCTGTGAAAAAGGATATGTCCAAAATCTCATTGCCACCAGCCTGAATCAAAGATTACCAATAGAACACTGGCATGGTGTACATTTTCTTTATGTCTTTCCCTGATTCTCTCATTTGCACCACAACATGTTTTTTTAATTCTTTACTAATAATCACACAAGAACATGTACATACAAATATCAAAGGTCACATCTTCAAAAATGAGGCATTAAAAAAAACGTAAAATGCAATTTCACAAGAGATGTGAACATCACAACACCCTAAAACAACTTATTCACTCCTTGGTTATTTACCACCTTGACTACTGCAATTCTCTCCTCACTGGCCTAAATTTACACAGTCTATTCTCCTTCAGTCTATTATGAATGCTGCTGCTAGACTAATACACCTTAACGATCCGTGACAGACAGCTGCCCTTCTCTGCCAATCCCTTCACTGGCTTCCTCTACCCCACTGTATAAAATGCAAAATATTAACCACAGCATACAAGGCCATCCACAACACCGCCCCAAGTACATCACCAACCTCATCTGCAGATATCGCCCAAATCGTCCTCTGCGCTCCTCCCACGACCTCCTGCTCTCTAGCTCCCTTATTCCTCCCATGCTTGCCTCGAGGACTTCTCCAGGGCCTCTCCCATTCTCTGGAACTCCCTGCCCCAGTATGTCCGGTCAGCTGCTAACCTGTCCGCCTTTAGACGACCCCTGAAAACTCACTTATTCAGGGAAGCCTACCCCACCTCTACCTAAGAACTGTACATGAGTCACCTCCATCAGATCATCCCCAGCTATTACCTTTTGTACCACCTCCCCCTCCCTTTAGACTGGAATAGGGGCCCTCCTTTGCCTTCTGTATTAAACTTTATTGTAATTGTACTGTCCCCCCTCTACATTGTAAAGCATTGCATAAACTGTTAACTTTATAAATCCTGTATAATAATAATAATAGGTGGGAGGAAAAACTTTCTTATTCATCGGTGAGATAAGCAAGATCTATATGTGATCCAACACTGTACAAACCCTGGGTGTTTGTTTTCAATTGTTATGAAAATTAGGTTAAAGTAATGGTAGTAGGGAGTAAAGAGGAAAGAAAGGGAAAAAAAAGTTGGGGGGAGGGGTTTGGGGGGAAGGAGGGCGGGGCAGCAGAGGGAACAACAAAAAACCTCATAACCTTAGGTGGAGTCCCCTACTGGGGTAAAGAGGTCCCCAGCTAAACAGAACTTCACTTCATTGTATCACAGCATTTTCATCCACTCCAGACTCTGTCCACTTCTTGACCATCCAACAGCCACATAGGTGTCCTAAGCTCTCTAGGAAGATCCACCTACAAAAGCGGAGAAGGGGAGTCATAGGATTCCCTCCAATATTTAGAACCTTGCTTAACCTAAGATCACCTTGCTCTATTCCTTCTCCCAGTGTTAAAATATTGAAAACACTGTTTTCCCCTATTTAAAACCCTATATTATCAAAAGTTGGAGGTAATTATTGTCTGCTTTTGCAGGCCAACATCCCTCTGTTTTCCACTAGAGATGGGACTTTAAAAGCCGGTTCACACAGGGGCGTCCTGGGATCCAACTTCAGGTCGCCCCAAGTTGCCCCAAGTCGCCCCAAGTCGCGCGGTTTAGAAAAGTAATGGAAGTGAATGTAGCCGTTTTAATGTACACTACTGCAGTCGCTCCGACTTCAGAAAAGGTTCCTGTATGACTTCAATCCGACTTCTAGGCGACTTGTACCCATTGAATTCAATGGAAGTAGCCTCCAAAGTCGGATCACTGTCTTAACTGAAGCAACAATACAGGAAGAGAAAATTATTTTCTCATGTTTTCTGAGGCAAACCCCTCCCTCCCCCTCCCTCCCACAGTGCTGATTCTTCTTTGATTGGCCACCGGAAAGCCTCCTGTCCTGGAGGCAACTTGAAGTCGCCTTGTAAGTCGCCCCAAGTCGCGCTGTGGTGCGAGCTCAGGTCGTGTTGCCCCTGTGTGAACCGACTCTAAAGGCGCAGGCATGTAACAAAATAGTATACAATTCAAGTTTAATGGTATCAAAAAAGTACATATAGTAAGACAAAAATATAAAAAGACAATTTAAGCTGAAAGTGCTGAGCTAACACACAAAGGGGTAGCAAAGTAAACCATGTATATCATAACATGAGGCAATATATAATAAAGGTCTGCATTCACAGTTCCAATGCATTTTAGAGTGACCTTGATTCCTTCTTCAAGGACAGAAGAAGGAGGAAGAAGGAGTCAAGGTCACTCCAAAACGCACTGGAACTGTGAATGCAGACCTTTATTATATATTGTCTCATGTTATGATATACGTGGTTCACTTTGCTACCCTTTTGTGTGTTAGCTCAGCACTTTTAGCTTAAATTGTTTTTTTATATTCTTGTCTTACTACAGGTATATGTACTTTTTTGATACCATTAAACTTGAATTTTATACTATTTCGTTACACGCTGCTTTGGGCCCCACAACAATGACAGGGCCCAGGGCAGCTGCCCCTTTTGCCCTGTCTTAAAGTCCCATCTCTAGGGGAAAACCGTGTTTTCATACATTAGATGGATGTTGGCCTGCAAAAGCAGATAATAATTACCTCCAACTTTTGATAATATATGGTTTAAAATATTGGGACAAGTTGGCTGCATGCAAAAAAAAATCCTCCCATACATATACAGGAAAGAGGCATCTACAAAATATACACCGATATTGGAAGATATCCTTACTACTAAAAGATGTATTTCCCCGCAACCTTAGCTACAGAATTATTTGCAGGGAAACAAACAATTTGTTTACTTGTAGCTTTACCGTGCATAAAAAGAACATATAAAAAATAAAAAAAAAGCTTAATTAAGAATATGATGCAATTTATTTACAGTATAAACTGTTGCTGGGATCAGTCCTTTATTCGGTGTGAATATAATGAACGTCAAAGCCGCAAGACATTACTGCCATTATGTATGCCTATTACGGGCTGCTGTAATTGGACACAAATGACAAATTAGCTGATCAAGACATAACTTTTTCTGTTGTCAAACATTATAAAGAAAATAATACACAGTAAGTATTTCAGCCCAAGATGCACAATTAGAACTGTGGAGCGCTCTATACATACAACACTTACACCTCTTGTCTAAACAAGACATCAGGACTTGATACACTGTACAAACCCATGTGGTTGCCCTTTTGTATTCACATTTCTGAAAACTACTGGAGCTTATACATATTAAAGAAACATTCCAAGCAAATGTACAAGCCATTATTACATATATATATATATATATATATATATATATATATATATATATATATATATATATATATATATATTGAAAAATCACTTCAAAATGCTTTATATGCTCTAGGAACCTGATGAGATGAAGGGAAACTGGGTCTGCTAAACTAAGGTAATAAAGAGGGTGAATTGAAGTGCACCTGTGGGCTCCTAAAACTTCCATCAGGTGCGGAAGAATTTAAAACAAAAAAAGATGGTAATTTCTACTCACACTCACATTTCACCTCCCTTATCACGTCATTAAATGAGGTGTACACACCTGAAATCCTTTTGTCTATTAGTGAGGCTCCAGTTTTGTTAAAAAACTATTTAATCCCCTGAAGGTGAGCTATACAAAGTGCAAGAGTTTCTGAAGACTTTATTGCAGAGCCTTACTTGTTTCTGAAAAAGTGAAATGAGCCTTACCAA
Source organism: Rana muscosa (assembly GCA_029206835.1). Taxonomy (NCBI): domain Eukaryota; kingdom Metazoa; phylum Chordata; class Amphibia; order Anura; family Ranidae; genus Rana; species Rana muscosa. The sequence continues at coordinate 212,102,169 of CM055124.1, read as the reverse complement.
TCATGTCTCTTTTCAAATTAACTTCTAAGTGAGAGGGTCCTAATTCCCTAAAAATATGACTATATAGCCACTGTACAGGATCCCAGGGATGTGTCCTGGATAGCAGGTGTATTTCCCCTCTTTTTGGGATGTGGTCTCTTTAAGGGGGACAACTTATATGCAGTTTGAGTACTCTCACCCATACGGGGTGGGGGGTTCTGGGGAAGTCCACTTGGAGAGGACTGATTTACAGTACTCTCAGAATTAGTATTTTTTTGAGCGTCTGGCGCTTTTCTTTAGGCGACAGAATGCTCAGATGTGATCAGGTGCCATTAAAATGAATGGAACTTGTCTTGTTGTGCATTTTTGGAGCTGAGGCTTATGCCGCGTATACACAACCGTTTTTAATGTCATTGAAAAAACAAAGTTTTTCTCGACGTGATTCTTCTCAAGCCTGCCTTGCCTACACACGATCTTGAAAAAAATGCTCGAGCAAAGCGCGGTGACGTACAACACGTTCGACCACACGTACGATGGCACTATAAAGGGGACTTTCCATTCGGATGGCGCCACCCTTTGGGCTGCTTTTGCTGATCCTCGTGTTAGTAAAGTTTGGTGAGGGACGATTCGCGCTTTTCAGCCTCGTGCTTTTCAGTCCGTTACAGCGTGACGAATGTGCTTTCTCCATTATGAACGCTAGTTTTACCAGAACGAGCGCTCCCGTCTCATAACTTGCTTCTGAGCATGTGCTTTTTTTCACGTCGTTAAAGCCTACACATGGCCGGTTTTCACGACGAGAAAAACGACGACGTGAAAAACGACGAGAAAAAATAGAGCATGTTCCAAATTTTTAATGCCCATTTTTCACATTGCGAAAAATGCTCTGGAGCCTACACACGATCGTTTTTAATGACCAAATTAAAAAATTACATTTTTCTCATCATGAAAAACGGTCGTGTGTACATGGCATTAGAGCAGAAAAATTACCAAAAACACCTAGATGTGAGAGTTTTGGCAATTTTTATACCACTCAGCCTATTTATTTGAACGGGCTGCCTAACACACCCCAACAGACCTAGAATCAAACCTGCTGCATTTTATTGCAGCACATGGCAGTTTGTTACCACATGATGTGATGTGATGCATAGAAAGAGTCACAATATAGGCAGCACATCACACCAATGCATGTAAAGTTCATTACTGTGTGTTGTAGTTTTGTGCATAGTAAAATGTGCATTATTGTAACACACTGGTGGGAATAGGGCCCTAGGGTTAGGGTTAGGGTTAGAATTAAGGGTAGGGTGCACATACGCTCCTTAATACCAAACTTCACATTAAGAGCTAATGAGGGCCCCCTTATGGCACAGTAATTGGTTCATAATAGTTAAGAGAAGATTGTAAATTGGTTGAGGCACACAGACTTAATTTACAATTAAGAGTGTTTATAATATCTCGCTCAGAGGCTGCATGTATAACAAGCAAATGTACCTGCCCAATCTAAGTATAGGGCTACATACATGCATGTGTATCCAGGTGCCCGTCAGATGTGTTATTCTCCCCCCCCCCCTATCCCTGCCCTATCCCTTTGCTAGCAGCTGTAGGGAGCTGATCGACAATCCAAAGGGAGAGGAATGCAGCTGGCTTCTCTCCCCTCTCTCACTGCAGCTGACAGTAACGGCTCTGTGTAAAGTCCCCCAGCTTCCTTTCCTGGTGGCAAAGGACCTGAACCAATCAGAAGCGTAGAGAGCACTTGCTATGCAGCCACTAAGGATTCTGGGAAATGTAATCTTAAATGGGCATAAGTCAATGGAGGCTAATGGAGCTGCAGACATTAATACCCAGGATTCCCTTCACTCAGAGGAAGAGAGACAGACCTTTTCCCGGGCAATCGTATAGAGATTGTGGCAGGACAGCGTGGAGAGCCAACGAGTGCAGACCTGTTGCTGGGGTCTGCGCTGGACACCTCGACTGACAGTGTGGGGAAACCAGGGTGAGTGCTGTGCTTGCCTACACTGAGTACAGAGTCTGTGAGGACCAGAGTGAGAGACTGAGCCACAGAGGGAGTTTCTGTGCCTTTGAACCTAAGTTGGGGAGGTTGGTTGCTGTGTGTACCCAGCTCAGAGAGGACCTGTTTGTGAGGGTCTGATTGTAAGAAGCCGATCATGTGGACTGAGATTGCTGGGCAGACTGACCGACCCCATGAGTGGTATCCTTTGTCAGTAGTGCATACACCCACCTGCCATTGGGGCCCCAATGGGGCACGCAGGAATGTTATTTGTATAGTTTTGCTAAGAATTACAGTGAGGTTTCTTTTATGCCATTTATGTTTCTATGGACACTATTCCTACCGTGGGGACTAGTATAATAGGGCTTATTCTTTTTGCAGCATAAGTTAGGCAAAGCTAACCTGCCCATCAGTTAATCTAGTGTAGCCCAGGGGTTGCTACTAAAATTATTATGTTGAATAGTTTATTGTTTCCTAAGTAAGTGTTTGGCTCCCTCTAGTGACCGCTGAACTTTGTCAGGATTTTTCCTTCTGTTTAAGAAGCAAACAGTTATGCATTGTGGGATATATAGTTTGATGAGGAAGTGACTCATGTTGTTTAAATCAGTCTGGGGACTACAAGACCCACAATGCCAAGTCACAGACCCACAATGCCAAGTCACAGAATGGCCTGCTGGGAAGAGAGATAAAAGGACAGGTGTGGCCTGCTTTTGGCCTCTCTGGACGCCATTCAACTGCCAGCAGGTGGTCTGTGTGTGTGACCAGGAGTGAGAGACTGTGGCCGCCTACAGCAGAGAGCTGGATCATCCACCCCAGAGGGATCTTTGGAGGACAGCCCTGCTAATCGAGCAGGTGGATCGGCCTGCACTTCAGAGCATTTGAAGCCATCTGCCTTCCAGCACTCCGGGAGGAGCAGCACGGCGTGGCGGCGACATCTTCACTGACGGAGGCATTTGCAGGAGGTTCCGGACGGAGTCTGCCAGCCAGCTGAGAATCCACAGTGGTGAGAGGGCACCTGCCTATCTAAGTAGTGACTGCTGCTGAGACCTGTAGTTCCATGGCTGTGGATCTGCTGCACCTGAGCATCTTACAACCAGACTTTGGGGCTTTGTCTTTCTCCCCTGCGCTGTAAGGTCAGTACTGTATTACTCACACGTAAAAGGAATAACAAGTGGGAATAGTTCTTCAGCTAAGCAATCCATAGCATCTTATTCTACAGTTATTGCTATTTCTCTGTTTCTTTTGGATTACAAATAATCACACAACTTAACATTGCAGTATAAAATAAGCTAGCTGAAGACAAACTGGAACTTGAGGAACATTCACCGCTTTAATCCTTTTCAAGGCATTACTGCTCTACATTGGAGAATTGCTCTGAACTGCAACCTAGAGGGAGCCATTTAGTAAAATATAGTTAGAACTTGTATTGTATTACTGTATTCACTGTTTGTGAATCTTCTTAGTGCATTGGTCTGTGTGTTAAGGCCTCAGTGGAAAGTATTCAATACATGTGTTAAAAGTATTGAAGATATATCTCCCTGTGCACCTGTTCACATATACCCTCATCAGGTTCCTACTTGGTGCGAGTGTATGATATCATTGCATTGAACCGATACCTCTGACAGTCATAACCTGTGTTCATTCAGTGTTTAATTGTACCATTTCCTTGTGTTATCTTTTACCATAACGTTCTTTGAGTGGTTCAGTGACTTTGTCTGATTTTATCATTACTAATGTGGTATTTTACAATGGAACCCAAGGTGTCAGAGGTAAGAGAGGGTCTGCAGAGTCGGGGTAGCCAGTGGGGTATAGAGTCAATCAGCAGCCCCCATGGGGGTACCGCTACACTAGAAGATTCTGTTGTCTCGTTCATTTGTTCTATGCATTATATTTGCTTACCCTTCAATAATACATTTATTTTTTTTTCAATTTCTTTATTTTCAATTTTTCCTTTATACAGAAAAAGGAACAACAAGAATCTTAAGCAATTAAAAAACACAACAATAGACAATAAATCGTCTTCACGTAATTTAAACTTAACTTATCATCTTATATACATATAAATTAGCACCATTGGTTCATCCCAAACCCATTGACTCCCCCCTTTCCCAGATGATCTCCATTGGGGGAAGATAGTGACCCATTCCATCCCAATACTAAACGGGTGTGAGAGAGAGAGCAAGGGAACAGCAGGAGTTCAGTCAGAAGCTGTGTCCATCCCCTCTAATCTCCACCTCTCACCTCCTTTCCCATTGTCTGGTCATGGGGTGACGCTATCCCATGACCCTACATATTGCTATTAATTAACTTGCCCCATTCCCTCTCGCCCCTTACAATTAGATCATCTGTCCAATTCCATGCCTTTCCCTATACCCCTCCCCCCCCCCCAAAAAAAAAAAAGGTGGAAAGAAAGAAAAACAGCCCCCCTCTCCCCCAAGCTTCTCCCCTTTCTCTCCCCCCCCACTAATCTCCACCAGGGTGACCAGACTTTTAAGTAAATTTCTCTTTTTTTCCTGCTTGTCCATACTAGGTCTTCCATCCTGTTCACTTCTTCCACCTTTCTAAGCCACATGCTCACAGTGGGAGATTGTACCTGTTTCCGTTTAAGGGGTATGCATGCTTTAGCAGAATTCACTAGGTGACACAGAATGGAGTTCCTGTATGTTCCCCACGGGATCTCTGATAGATGCAGAAGGAAGAAGGCTGGGTCCTGCGGTATCATTATCTCACTAAATTTTTGAGTAATCTCACAAATTTTCTTCCAGAATTCCTTGATTCTGGGACAAGCCCAGAAAATGTGTACCATCGAGCCCAGATTGGCTTGGCATCTCCAGCACTCACCCGTTGTATTTGGGAAACACCTATGTAACGTTTCTGGGGTTCTATACCATTGTGAAATTATTTTATAATTTGTTTCATGTATTTTTGTGCATGTTGCTGTCTTAAATATCGCTTGTATCATTTTAGTTTTTTGGGCTTCTCGAAAAGTCCTCCTCAGATCTATTTCCCATTTGTGAAAAAAAGATAATTCTCGAGTGGTTTAATCAATAACGCATACATTTTAGATATTGTATGCGTGCTTGGTTCTTTTTCCATACACTGTTTCTCAAATGATGTCAAGTTACGCTCCAGGTAGTGTGGTACTACTGTAGTGCTTAAGAAATGTATTGTCGGCCAAGTACCCATAGTCCTGAAATGCGATGTCTGGTATAATCATCTTTCAATTAATGCTGTAAAGGGACCTTTCTGTGTACCTGGTATAAATTGTGGATTACCCAATATAGGAGTCAAGGGTGAGTTATATGTAGATATTTGATCTCTTGAAAAAAGATTATAACACACCCGTAGTGTGGTGCCTATTGTTGGGTGGGTCTTAATATTGGCTGTAACCTCTCTGTAACACCAAGGGGCTCTACTTAATAGTTCCTTACACTGTGCTTGCTCTAGGTTTGGCCAAATTTTCGTGTCCCTGTGTCTGCACCAATCCAATAGACGTCCTAAATGGACTGCCTGATAGTACTTAAGTATATCAGGGATAGCAAGTCCTCCATATTGTTTTGGTAGAGATAGCAGTGTCCTCTTTATTCTTGTTTTTTTGCCTGCCCATATAAATTTGTGAATAATGTTTGAATGTTTTGAAAAAAAATTCTTGGTACTGTGATCGGGACTGCCTGGAGGAGGTACAGGATCTTTGGTAAAATATTCATCTTAATTATGTTGCTTCTTCCAAACCAGGAAAACATTCCCCTGTGCCATCTCTCCAGTAGTCCACGTATTCTTTTTAACATTGGCACAAAATTTGAATCATACATTTTCTAGGGGCTTACTGCAATAATAGTCCCTAGATACTTCAGGCCTTGATCCGCCCATTTAAATTTATAGCTTGAACTTATTGACTTCGCCATTTCCTTCAGGACTGATACCATCAAGGCCTCTGATTTAACGCAATTTATTTTAAAATACGAGAGTCTGCCATATAACTCCATTTCTTTAATCAATTATACATTTATCTTAATAATTCTCAAGTTGTTCATGGTCTACTTTCTGCTTATTATCATAGAGCAATAGAATATTAATGCTTAAGTTACACAGATGTGAACAACCTATAATCAGGTATGTCAGTGGGGACCGATAGGTTAAAGCAGAGCTCCACCCAAAAGGGGAAGCCCCGCTTGTCTGCCTCCTCCCCCCTCCGCTGTCACATTTGGCACCTTTGTGATATTTTCTACTTTTTGTTATAAGAAAAATCGAATAAACTCAATTTTAGTCATACATTTAGGCCAAAATGTATTCAGCCACATGTCTTTAGTAAAAAAAAATGTCAATAAGCGTATATTTATCGGTTTGCGCAAAAGTTATAGCGTTTACAAACTAGGGTACATTTTCTGGAATTTACACAGCTTTAAATTTATGACTGCCTATCTCATTTCTTGAGGTGCTAAAATGGCAGGGCAGTACAAAACCCCCCCAAATGACCCCATTTTAGAAAGTAGACACCCCAAGGAAATTGCTGAGAGGCATGTTGAGCCCATTGAATATTTTTTTTTTTGTCCCAAGTGATTGAATAATGACAAAAAAAAAAAAATTACAAAAAGTTGTCACTAAATGATATATTGCTCACACATGCCATGGTTATATGTGGAATTGCACCCCAAAATACATTCTGCTGCTTCTCCTGAGTACGGGGATACCACATGTGTGGGACTTTTTAGGAGCCTAGCCACGTACGGGACCCCGGAAACCAAGCACCGCCTTCAGGATTTCTAAGGGTGTAAATTTTTGATTTCACTCCTCACTACCTATCACAGTTTTGAAGGCCATAAAATGCCAAAATAGCACAAAACCCCCCCAAATGACCCCATTTTGGAAAGTAGACACCCCAAGCTGTTTGCTGAGAGGCATGGTGAGTATTTTACAGCTCTCATTTGTTTTTGAAAATGAAGAAAGAACATATTTTTTTTTTCTTTTTTTTTTTCAATTTTCAAAACTGTGACAAAAAGCGAGATCTGCAAAATACTCACAATACCTCTCAGCAAATAGCTTGGGGTGTCCACTTTCCAAAATGGGGTCATTTGGGGGGGTTTTGTGCCATCTGGGCATTCCATGGCCTCCGAAACTGTGATAGGCAGTGAGAAGTGAAATCAAAAATTTACACCCTTTAGAAAGCCTGAAGGCGGTGATTGGATTTTGGGGTCCCGTACGCGGCTAGGCTCCCAAAAAGTCTCACACATGTGGTATCCCCGTACTCAGGAGAAGCAACAGAATGTATTTTGGGGTGTAATTTCACATATGCCCATGGCATGTTTGAGCAATATATCATTTAGTGACAACTTTGTGCAAAAAATAAATAAATTATTTTTTCCGCAACTTGTGTCAACATATAAAATATTCCATGGACTCGACATACCTCTCAGTATATAGCTTGGGGTGTCTACTTTCCAAAATGGGGTCATTTGGGGGGGTTTTGAACTGTTCTGGCATTTTATACACAACATTAGGAAGCTTACATCCACTCTTCTAACCACTTGAAGACAAAGCCCTTTTTGACACTTTTTGTTTACATGAAAACATATTTTTTTTGCAAGAAAATTATGTTGAACCCCCAAACATTATATATATTTTTAAAGTAAAGGCCCTACAGAATAAAATGGTGGGTGTTGCATTTTTTTTTTCTACACAGTATTTGCGCAGCGATTTTTCAAACGCATTTTTTGGGGAAAAAATACACTTTTTTTAATTTTAATGCACTAAAACACACTATATTGCCCAAATGTTTGATGAAATAAAAAAGATGATCTTAGGCTGAGTACATAGATACCAAACACGACATGCTTTAAAATTTCGCACAAACGCGCATTGGCGACAAACTACATACATTTTTAAAAGCCTTTAAAAGCCTGTACAGGTTACCCCGTTAGATTTACAGAGGTCTACTGCTAAAATTACTGCCCTCCGCGGTGATACCTCACATGCATGGTGCAATTGCTGTTTACATATGACGCCAGACCGACGCTTGCGTTCACCATTGGGCAAGAGCAGGGCAGGACAGGGGTGCTTTTTTTTTTTTTTTTTTTATTATTAATTTTGCTTTTTTATTTTATTTTTAAACTGTTGCTTCCATATTTTTTTTTTTTTATCATTTTTATTGTTATCTCAGGGAATGTAAATATCCCCTATGATAGCTATAGGTAATGACAGGTACTCTTTTTTGAAAAAACTGGGGTCTATTGGACCCTAGATCTTTCCTCTGCCCTCAAAGCATCTGACCACACCAAGATCGGTGTGATAAAATGCTTTCCCAATTTCCCAATGGCGCTTTTTATATGCGGGGGGGGTCATTCCCTCCCACTGCTTGTAAAAGCAGTCCAGAGGCTAATTAGCCACTAGGATTGCTTTTACATGAAAGCCGGCCGCTGGCTGAAAAGAATGATACCAAGATGATACCTAAACCCGCAGGCATCATTCTGGTATAAACATTCAAAGTCCAGCAACATACCAGTACGTTGCTGGTCCTTGTTGGACATGTATTGTAATCTTTTTTTTCATGCAGCCTGCTGGCTGAACGAAAAAAAAAAGATTGATCGGTGGGTATGCCCACCATTAGAATACCGCCCTTCATCCACCCACTTCTAATGATGGGCATACATGCACCATTTATATATGCCGAAGCATGGGGGCATCTTCCCGCAAAAGTTATGCCGCGTACACATGGTCAGACTTTTCCACGGGCAAGCCTCCGTCGGAATTTCGACTGTATGTATGCGGCATTAGGAGCAAAATCGCTCCTCCGCCCCTGCTGCCCCAATGCTTCGGCATATATGCTTTTCTTTTTTTAACTGTGGTGGCGAAATCACCTCCTACAGCACTGGAGTCGCAGGGATCAGGCCTGTCTCTGTGAATGCTGCAGTTATGTGTGTTGTGTTTTGCAAGTGACAGTGATCGATCGATACTGCACTTGGGTGGCCTGGGCTGGACGGAGGGGCAAAACGCAGGTGCTAGCAGGTATCTGGGCTGATCCCGCTAACACTGCGTTTTTGGGAACCCTAAACTGCTGGGGACGCTAGTATAGATCTGATCAGATCAGATATTGATCTGTTCAGATACTATACCACTAAGGGGGGTGTATGCTTCACGCGTGGGTGTTAGCGTTACTGGCACTAACCTGACGCTGCCTGGGGTGTGATGCAGACCCTCTCTGACGCTAAAACCTAATTGATATCACCCGCCGGGCGATCAGGGGGTTAAACCTTTATTGGGTTATATACGGCGGGTGCCCTGACACTATAAAAAGCAAACTAACTAACCAGCGTCACCCGTAACACTTATATGGTGATTACTGGTGAAAGGGTTAACTAGGGGCAATTAGGGGGTTAAAACCTTTATTAGGTAATATATGGGGGTACCTGACGCTATATAAAAACCTGACGGCGAACCTAAAAAAAAATTACTGGCTACCGATCAGCATCGCCGACGCTAAAACATTGATCAGAAAAATTATCGCTTAGTGACAGTGGTGATAGGGGGTGAAAGGGTTACCTGGGGGGCGATCAGGGGGTTAAACCTTTATTAGATAATATATGGGGGTACCTGACGCTATAAAAACCTGCGGCAAACCTAAAAAAAATTACTGGCTACTGATCTGCATCACCGACGCTAAGACAGCGATCAGAAAAATGATCGCTTAGCGACAGTGGTGATAGGGGTGAAAGGGTTACCTGGGGGGCGATCAAGGGGGTTAAACCTTTATTAGGTAATATATTGGGGTACCTGACGCTATAAAAACCTGCGGCGAACCTAAAAAAAATTACTGGCTACCGATCTGCATCACCGACGCTAAGACAGCGATCAGAAAAATTATCGCTTAGTAACAGTGGTGATAGGGGGTGAAAGGGTTACCTGGGGGGCGATCAAGGGGGTTAAACCTTTATTAGGTAATATATGAGGGTACCCGACGCTATAAAAACCTGCGGCGAACCTAAAAAAAATTACTGGCTACCGATCAGCATCACCGACGCTAAGACATCGATCAGAAAAATGATCGCTTAGTGACGGCGGTGCTAGGGGGTGAAAGGGTTACCTGGGGGGTGATCAAGGGGGTTAAACCTTTATTAGGTAATATATGGGGGTACCCGACGCTATAAAAACCTGCGGCGAACCTAAAAAAAATTACTGGCTACCGATCAGCATCGCCGACGCTAAAACATTGATCAGAAAAATTATCGCTTAGTGACCGTGGTGATAGGGGGTGAAAGGGTTACCTGGGGGGTGATCAGGGGGTTAAACCTTTATTAGGGGGGGTTAGGGGGCTACACTGGACCTAAAACTAAATGTACTGACACTTTTACAGTCACAAATGTCACTGATTGCAGTGATCACTAAATAAATGGTCACTGCAATCAGTGACACTGTGACTGGGGGCTGGGGGGTGATCTGGGGGGGTCTGGGGGGGCCTGGGGGGGCGATTTATGTGCCTATGTGTCCTGGTGTCAGTGTAGTGTTGTGTGCACTAACCTGCATCTTCTCCTGTACGGCGCTCGGTATATGTGAGCGCCGCAGGAGAGATGACATCACTTCCTCCTGTCTGTGTAAACAAGCACACAGGCAGGGGAAGCTCTCATTCGCCGGGAGCGATCGAGAGGGGGTGGCTGGAATCGAACGGCCGTCCCCTCATGCGGATCGCTCCCGAAGGTAAAACGACCGCTCACTGTAAAGAAGGGGGGTCCGATCAGACCCCCCCAACTATACAAAGGCAATCACGTACATATACGTGATTCTGCCTGTCGGTGCCATTCTGCTGACGTATATTTACGGTGGGCAGTCGTTAAGTGGTTAAGGAGTTGTGGCAGAAAAGAGGACCCATCAAACCAAGTGCTCCTTCTGAAGTAGCGCTAGATATGCAAATCATTAATGCATACTGATAAGATTATTCAAGATAAAGCCCTACTATGGGCTGCTGTCTACTTTACTCCACTTCATGTTGTTGTTTGGCTAGGAGGGAGAAGAATAAATGGAAATATTCATCTTATTTATTGCTTCCACAAGTTTTCTTCCTTTCCGAACAACCAGTACCCTGAACTGCGCGTTACAACGCCAATGCCATTGCATACAATGTAGGACCAGTAGTCCTGCACTGTACTTGTAGCACCACTCCCACAAGAGCTGTTGAAATTGTATGAATTCTCCCACTTTTCCCAGTGATGACCTGCACTGTAACTGGCTTCAGCAATACACCAACACACCAATTGCAACAATGAGGCTTTTATAAAGCTGAGATAAGTCCTAAGGAATAATCAGGGTTAAACAGACTTGACAGTGGTGTTACCAACAACAATAGCAGAAATATGATACATTGAAATGTACAGGGTTGGTGTTTGTTTTCTATACTGACAGTGAAAGGCCTTGCTTGCAATGCACTAGGCAAGTAGAGAATGACACTGCCGGCAAAAAGAAACAACAAACAGTGAAACCAATATCCCTGATATGAAGTAAATAGCATTTAACTAACTATGGGTCTTAACTGTAGTTTACTAGAAAGTTTAACTTAGCAAAGGGTTAATATTTAACTTCTTTCAGGCTCAAGTAAGAGAGGTGCCTCTAAGTGTAACAATATGGTTACCTTTAATGAAGGTACAACATTTAGCAACTCACATGGCTAATGATTAAAACAGGCACATCGAAGTATGCAGGTATCCGGGGTAAAGCTGTCCACATAGACCGTCCTCTGCACCGCCGGCTCTCACCGTTGTCAGTCTGCAATCCGGACCAGGAAGACTGCCCTGCAGCAGAGCGATATGAAAGCGCTCGTGGAGCGCAGCATGGAAAGGATGCCATCGATAGCAGATGCCTGCATACTTAGATGTGCCTGTTTTAATCATCAACCATGTGAGTTGCTAAATGTTGTATCTTCCTTAAATGTAACCATATTGCTACACTTAGAGGCGCCTCCCTTCTCTGTAGCTCCTGCTGGATTATGCTTTATGCATTCCCTATTGACACTTTTTTTTTTTTGTGGTTGTGAACAAATCATCTGATTTTCCATTATTTCTTACTGTATAGGGAAATTTTCTTTGATATACGAGTGCTTTGGATTACAAGCACGTTTCTGGAATGAATTATGCTCGCAATCAAAGGTTTTACTGTATTTGTAATTCACCATTTAGAGGTAGGAGGGTATCTTCACAAAGTGCCTCAGTAACAGACAATAAAATTATGGTGTACGCTCAGTTTTACATAAAACTTCACCTACAGCAGTAGTGTCCCAGTAAGTGTAGGCAAAGTTAAACACATACACGGATGATCAAAAGCTGTTCAATAATCCGACGCTCAGCGGCTGTCCTTTTTGGATGGGGTCTGTACTCTGAAGGCCGTTTCTACAGGTTGATTAAAAGCAGATGAGAAGCAGGACACACTGTTCTGACTGGATGAGGGTAGTTGAGGTAGTTGAGGGGTAGGCCACATTTTCACCCTCTCCCATGTCACACTGCAACATCAGTCAGGTTCTTTTACTCCTGGTGGTTTGTGTTGATTTTTCCTACCCTGCTTTGGTAGAATGTCCCAGACAAGTTTTCTCACTCCTGTCTCTGCAGGCTCTCTCCCTCCTGGCTCATATCTCTGGAGATTTATATTCCCTCTCTGCACAGCAATGTCTACTCTTTAACTTTCTGTGCACACCGGGTCTCCTGGGTTCCCCCTGCTCTGCCCCATGTAATTCTCCAGCCCATTCTGTCCTCTGTGCATTGGGGATAGGGCTAATGTCTGGGCTGCCAATGCAGTCAGCTTCCTCCTATCTCCTGCTCCCTCCCACAAATTTGCAAATCAAATGGCCAGGGAAACAAGCTGGGTCATGCTCATGAAATTCATGATGCCTGGGCTGTGCAGCTTATAGAGGCAACCAGCCAGGGCTACATATGCAAGGATGGCAGGGGCCTGTGCACATCCCAGGAGCACCAGCTATTGGAGAAACAAGTGTTAAGGCAAGTATTTGTACTTATTCCTGTCTCACCTGGCCAAACAAGAATTTAATCAATGTAGTGCTGGGTGGAACCCACTGCATGGGTAAATTTAACAGCAGAGCGGTGTTGAGGTTTCAATTCTTTTTCACAGGAATATTAAAACACTAAGGAGACTATATTTCCCATCTGAGGATAAAACATGTGTGGTGCAGAGAGAGAGGTGACAGAGCCAAAGACTGTCCGTAGGGCAAAATAAAGGATTTTACAGGTGAGTAATGTCCAATATACACATTTTATGGCGGACAGAAAAGTCTCAATGGCTGGCTGGCCAGTCAAAGCATTGCTATATCTTTAAAGTGTCAAATTAGATTGTAGCTTAAGGGTAAGTGATTTAGTATAGATGCTTGCTAGTAAAACAAACACTTGGGCAAACAAATTACAAGGCAGTCAAACTGTGATGGATGGAGTACGAGCAACACCTAAGGAACATCTTGTTGAGCACCAAACACAGTCGGATAACATATTTTTAATTTAAGAAAGAGGTTAAAAGAAAGAGGTACTTTTTACTGAAGGTAAAGTGATTTGATGATATTGAGAACTGCAAGCTGTAATTTAGCTAAAGAGAGTATCAGCAGTAAATCACTATGCATAATACAGCACCATCTCATGCTTGATACAGAATATCCAAACTAAGATCTAATGTTCAAATAGAAACTTCAGCACCCATGTTAGCTCTCATGCCTTAGTATTGGTCTATTCTTGTGATAGACAGTCTAACTAATCAACAGTTAGGTCCTAGAGCCACGAAGGTGAGGAGGTGAGCCCGAATGCTACTTCAGGAAGAAAATAGCTTTTTATATATTTGAGCTCCCTCGTCTTTTGGGCTCCCTGTCAGGGAAGGCACGTCCGTAGTGCAAATGGAGTCTCTCGGCGCCAGCAACTGGCTGGGCAGATGTCCAAGGTCATGGGCATAGGCACACCAAGTGCGCACTCGCACATCAATGCGTGCATCTGTCACTAATGCTGGTGCCAAGCCGGCTATTTAAACAGGCTTCAGTATGGGCCCATTGTTGTTTAGTCTGCAGATTCTGTGTGTTGTTCCTGATTCCGTTAGACCTCTGATCCTGATCCTGCTTACTTCTGACCTGCAGTTGTCTGTTACCTGCCCCAACCTCGGCTTGTCTTTGGATCCTGCTTCTGCCACCTGTTTCTGCTTGGTAGATCTCCCGTTGCTGACTTGGCTTGTTGTTACCCGACCATCGTGCTGTCTGACATCTATGCCTGATCTACCCCGTCATTACCAACCCGGCTTGTCTGACTCTGCATCTTGCTCATTCAGCCTGCTACAGCTCCCAGTCCAGCAAGCTCTCATCTGTTTCCTGCTTCCAGCTGCTTACTACAGTCTGCCGCCTGCCAAGCTCTGTGCCACCTAATTTACTACCAGCCTGCCCCCTTGCCACATCCACCTGCTGATTGCTGCCATGCAGACTACTAAACTGATTACAGGAACTCATACCTCGCTGTGCTCCTGTGGCTGCTGTCTCACTACCAGTGGCCCCAGAGCCAGAGCTGTATGAGAGGCTTTCCTCTACACGTCAGGCTCTGTCAGAAACCATGAATCAGACTGAGACAGAAGTGCAGTTAAATCACACTAGTTTAATAATAAATAATAAAAAGGTAAACAGAGTAAGCGTAGTCAAAACATAGCCAGAGTTCAGTAACCGGATTGGGTAGTCGGCCAAGACAAAGGCAAAGGCCAAAAGCCAGCGATAAAGGTAATAGAACAGCAAGCAGGATCCATAGCCAGAGGGGACAGCAGTCAAGCAGGTCTTCAACTGGATCGCAGGAGAAAGTCTCTTGTGATGTTAACACAGGCGAAGGCGAAGAGCAATTGAACTGGAAGTCCTTAAGTAGTGTCAGGGAATGAGTAGACCAGACTGTGTGGACTGCACAGAGGAAACCAAAAACGCATGTAAAGTGAATGATAATGGTGTGCACTGTTGTATTCACTTACTTGTCACCTATCTTAATAAACACCATTATCATTCATTTTACATGCGTTTTTGGTTTCCTCTGTGCAGTCCACACAGTCTGGTCTACTAATTCCCTGACACTGTGGATGCCTAAAATCATGCAGTGGACTGACCTCGGAGGCAGACCCTCTCCCCTAGGTCTAATTTCTTATTTCTTCCTCTCCCTCGTGTAGTCTGAGAAAATCTCCTCAGATCAGCAAGATGGAGTCTCAAGTTCCCCAGAGCAGGCTGGAAGTTGTAGTCCTAAAACAGTGCAATCTCAATGTGAAACTTGAGTCCTGGAACTACAATTCCCTGTATGCTTTGCTTCCTGGTGTTAATCACTCTGCTGACAAGATGTGACACATAGGGCATCAATTACTAAAGGAAAATCCACTACAAGTGCAAACTACAAGTGCAAAGTGCACTTAGAAGTGCAGTCGCTGTAGATCCGAGGGGGCATGCAAGGAAAATAAAAAACATAATTTTAGCTTGCACATGATTGGATGATAAAATCAGCAGAGCTTCCCCTCATCTACCCCTCAGATTTACAGCGACTGCACTTCCAAGTGCACTTTTAGTGCAATTTCAAGTGCACTTTGTACTTGTAGTGCAAAGTGGATTTGCCTTTCGTAAATAACCCCCATAGTCTTATTTGGCACTAGAGGGAAACAGTCTCACTGCAACAATGTTCCAGAGTGTCTTCTGATACTGCAGGTAAGATAGCCAGCTCCCTGCTACAATAATATAGCTCTTTAAATTATAAAATATTCAAAAATATTCACCATCGATCGTGAGATTTCAGAGTTTTCTCTGCTACTAGATGTCTTCCGTCTGTTGGCCAGCATCACTCAACTCCTGGACCTTCCGCAGCCTTATACTAGACAGGAAAAGGAAAAGCAGCACAGTGATGATCTTCAATCTCTGTCCCTCTGCTTTCCTGCTATCAGCATTTCAGCATGTGTACTGATTGGCTCCTTGTGCTGTTTCTTCCTCTCACACTTCAGCCTTGCTATAAATGGGCTGCAAAAATGCAAATAACAGCTTTGATCCAAATGCTTACACTGTTTGCATTAAAAAATATATGTTGTACAGGTAATTAAGTATTAAAGTATTACTAAAGACAAAACATTTTTGTTGCTGTTGGATAGCTTGGATAAAGATTGTATTGTCAGGGTTGTATTGCTTTCTGTCCCCCTCCCCACCCTTAGGGGGCTTCAGCCTTTAATTGTCCCATTTGCCATTGTCATGAATGGAGGGAAATTCCAAATTTAGGATTGTCACCAGAACAGGAATAAAGGGAGAACCTTAGTTCTGGTGACAACCAGAGACTCCCTCACTGTGGAGAGATTTCCCCTCACATTCTGTTTTGGGACAGGAAGTCAAGAGAAGTCTCCCCAATGGGACTCAAATGGAAAAATAGGCAGGGGTTATTTCCATCCCCTACTCTAGTGTTTCTCAACCTTTTTTCAGTCAAGGCATCCTTTAAAACTATGAACCATCTCAAGGCTCTCTTTAAAATTATGGACAGTCTCAATGCACCCCATTCTAAAATGTAAAAAAAACAATTCTAATAGTTTTACATAATGTGACAGCAAATACACTTTTTCACAATGGTATCGACTAGTATTCTAGTGTTTCTCCTCTCCCTCAGTTTCTCCCCATCATTCAGCTAATGTGACCCCAGTGTTGATGGAGCGGGGCAGGGGAGGGTCAAACAAGAATGCTGTACAGGCAATTAATCCCATTCTTATAAACACTGATGATGTCACTGGTTATTAGGACACCGGTGGATGGAAGGTTGTGTAACTAAAAGGTAGGCTTGATTCACCTGCTGGCTTGTATACATTTTTGGGTAATTTTTAGCCATTTTGCTAAGGCACCCCAGAAGGAACCTCAAGGCACCCTGGTTGAAAAAGACTGCCTTCCAAAATAAAAACAAGTTTTGCCTTTAGTTATACTTTATTGACTGCTGGGCTGAATTAACTTGTGTCATTTAGATATGCCTGAAGATTAGATTTAATACAAGCAAAATTGCCATTTGTTTGTGCTTTACTGCAATGCATAATTTGACAGGATCCATAAAGTATGCCTAAACCCAAGAACAAAATTGTAGTACATAGTAGCTTACCTGTCCTTAGATATGATGGCAGCACTATTTTTTTTTCAGACTAAGAATTTTTTATAAAGTAGAGAAAATACCTGTTGATCTTGTCAGAAATGCAGTTTCCTTGTCACTTCCTGTAAGATAAACGGGAAGAAAAAAAACATTTAATCATTTACAAAATCGTGTTCCTAACCTAAATTACGGTAGTATCAAATCCCACTGACATTAAACAAGCACCCACAAAGGGGATGAAGGAAGGGGGGATTCTGGACTTTTCAGATACCAAACAAATATATAGGTAATAAAGAGGTAATAAAAAACAATACGCAACACAGAAAAAATTATTATGAAGTTAAATACACAGCAATTTACTGGTATAATATTAAAATAAGCCCAAGGATAAATGGTGGCAATGAGATTCCACCATAAAATGAGTGCATATAAAAGTAATAACTAGTACTATTGGTGGTGCATCATTGCAACCAGAGATACAAATGTCAATCATGAAGACAGATGCAAGGAGAAAGGCAAACTGACGCGTTTCAACTTATGGCGTTTTCCTCATCCGTCTGTTGTTAACACAAAATTCTGTAACATATATAGATAGGTAAGTATTCATAATAATCAAATTTATTGGGTAAAAGTATATTCACCAAGGTACACAATGTACTAAACTTACATTCACAATAAAACACGTGAAATCCATATGTATTAGATATGTATGGATGTCTCCAGGGAAAGGCAGCACATTCACAATAAAACACGTGAAATTCATATGTATTAGATATGTATGGATGTCTCCAGGGAAAGGCAGCACATTCTTATCCAAAGAAGCACAAGGGATATGAAAAAAGTTCCCAGGGATCCTGGAAAGGTGGTATAGAAAAAAGGAAAGAAAAACTGGGACGACCATATATGATTTTTTTTTTTATATAGATAGTAAATAAGAAAAAAAATAAACAATGAATACTTAACCTCTTAATTTATAGTGATCCAAATAAATTACCTTGGGAGTATGTATCATCACACAGGGAAAATTTGGTGGAAGCCATCAAGCTGCCCCCAAGGAAAAAAAAAGGGGGGGGGAGTGGGATGGGTGACCCAAAGATCTGATAATAATAAGAAAAAATAGGACTATATAAAATGATTAAATATAGATGTAAGGAAAAGCAAACAGAGCTCAAAAAGGACCCAAGAACATTAGTGGGGGCTAAATCTTACCAGAAATGGGATGTAGATTAACTACTCCATGTGTAGATATGAGAATGCCATAAAGGTACCGACTAGCCCATGAAAAATCCAGAATTCCCCCTTTCTTCTTCCCCTTTGTGGGTGCTTGTTTGTTGTTTACCATGTTATCTTTCTTGTGTAAACTACAAATCCCCTACCCACCAAGTAATGAGAGAGGAAGACCTGTTTGTAGTCCATCCGAGATAATAACAAAGGCTTCCACCATAGATACAGTGGAGGAGTGTGCATAGCCACTCAGAGACAGGATTACCAAGTGACAAAAGGAAAAGCCTAAACAAAGGAAAACAAATGCAGCCACCACATCAAAACTACAATTCATTATAGTTTTGTTTTTGATTTTTGTTTTTTTAATAAAGATACACAATATAAAAAAAAAAAAAGAAGCCCTTTATTATTCACAATTATTAAATAATGACTTGTTTTGTTTCAGTTGGGTCTGACGTAGTTTGAGGTCACGCAGTGATGGGCCAGAAGTCGCTGAAGATTATATTTGAAGTTACAGTTTTATGTTACCTACACCGTTTCCTAAGCTTGCCTTACAGGCAAAATAAATATACAGCAAAAATGTTGTCTGTTTATTTTAAGTGAGATACTAATAGTTTGTTTGCCAAAGTCTGTTTAGTTAGCTCCAGAGAGATTTTATTTTGTCAATAGTGCTATCTCTGTCCTGGGCCTTTCTAATAATGTAATACTATTTTTGCCGCAAAGAAATGCTGACATTTGTACGACTAGTTATTTTTAAAGCCACTAAGACAAGTTCGCTACTCTTCGTGGAGTGGACATGTAAGGTCATCATTAATTCAACGATGTCTGTTTTATAGGCGTCCTACTTTGCCCCCTAATATAGAAGATCAAGGAAATGATTGGAAGGCATGTTTATTTATGAGTCCTGAATCAATTAAGCTACTGTTTTTATTACATTTTTTCTAACAAAGCTTTAAACAACCACTTCTTCTACTACAACCACTCAATGACTGCGATGTTCTAACGTATATATACTGTAAGCAGTTTTGTACATTTATTATCACAAAAAAGGGTGTCTAACATTGTCTGCAATCTTTAAAATATGTAATTTAGTTTCAAACGACTTTAAAAATCATCTTTAACATTTGAAACCACCCTAGGCACTATCAATAGCTCACAATGTGGCTAAAATCCCGACCGCAATATTTTCAGTATTAACTCCTTTACTTTTAATAGGATTTTTGAATGGTCGGTTTGTATTTGACAATTCATAGATATAAATATAAGAAACAAAACTCCATTTAGACTTCTAAGTCCAGCCATCTAATTTATGGTCCTGAATTTCCCATCTCATTTGAAGGCTGTGGGCTAAGCTTGCATATTTGGTCTGGAGCCATGTGTCAACCTTAATTAAGCCCAAGTTTGAGGCCTTTATACGTGACCTGCTGTTTAACCACATGCTGCTGGATCCAGACAGCAATGCATTGTGGGTCTCACCTCCACTGGCAGCACATTGGATAAAGTCATTTAATTAAGCTTTTTGAAGGTTGCACACATAATAGGCAATTTTCTTTATAGGTCTTATCTGCATTGGGTTTCAATCTTTACAAGATGAACAAAGTGGGACTGTTGGCCTTGCTGGGTCATTATAATGCCTTCCTTGGTACTTGTAGCATCAGCAATGAATGCAAGGCAATAAGACAGATAAGATTATCATGTGCCCTTTGGCTCGAAACTTACACTAAGGGCCCTTATAAACTGACAGGACATATCAACCTGTTGGTGCCAACGGCACGCAAATATGCGGCCTCTCAGTGGGTGGGCCTTGGTGCCAAGCAGCTGCATTTTTGCATGCAACATTGCAACGCTCCCAAAACAGTTGCCGGCAGCTAACGGAAAGCTCCCAATCTCTGCTTGCCATTCGAAGCTTTCCGATCATGTGACCTCTGTGACAGCCAATCAAGGCAGTCACATGGCTATAGACCCTGCTCCGCCTCCCGGCATCTGAAAACCCTTAAAGGGTCAAGACACGCTGGAGCCAAAGGGTTAAAGTACATCTAAAACCCAATAAATAAAACTTACATAAGCTTGAACATGTTAGTGTAGTTTTCAAAAGCTAAATCTTTTTCATGCAGGTTTCATTAGAAGAATATATGTTGATGAAAATTATTGTGTTAGGTACTTCCTGTTTTTGGGTAGAAACTGTCCCCCAGTTGTGCACACATGCACCCATGGCAGGGACTGCAAGCAGCTGTGTTGTTAAACTTTGAGCAGGAATGATCCACTATTCCCATTTTAAAGAAACTGGTCCTAAGCAATGATGTGAAGCAGACACTGGTGCAAATGCATGTAGACAGGACATGGCTGAAAGAATTTCAGGAAGAGTAGCAGTGTTAAAATACAGAAGAAACGTAGAAACAGTATGTTAATTAAAAAAGTTCCAAAATTCAGTTACCATGTAATGCACAAGTTAATAAATTATTCAAAAAGCTTCCTTTACCCTCACCGACTGAGCTACATCCTCCATCATATGCCCCCCCTTCCAGATATTTCAGTTCCCAGTGGGAAGCTTTAGGCAAAAAATACATTGCTGACAATGCCAGAAAGCAGGACTAGATGTGGTCAATTGCTGATTGACAATCTACAAGTTTGTGAATTAGCAGTGACAATACTGATAGCAACGCCCCCTGAAACATCTTCTTCAAACTGTAGTGCAAGCAGGCACAACCTAAATGAGATTGGCAACTCTGCTCTCAGTTTTGGAGCAGTGCAGCATTGTTGCCACATCATTACGGGATGCTGCATTAGGTGGGCTTCACTGACAGGATCAACCAGCATTTGTGGGGGACTAAAACTGTTAAATTAAATGCTGTAGCACATTTTTCAATTTAGAGTCCGATTCCAGCTTGCCCCTTCATTTTCTTTCCAAACCCCTTGGAGAACCACTCTGCACCCTTTATTTATACATTTTTTATTTTACATACCTTTTTTAGGTTGTGTAGGTGATTAGCTCTCCAACAAACGTTGGGAAAGAAAAATAATAAGAAAACAACAACTTTTAGACTAATTTATTTGCTTTTTTTTTTTTAAAGGGTAACTCCACTTTCGTGGGGAAAAAAATAGCAAATAAAAAAAATAAATAATATAGCATATACAATTGCAATTCAAGTCAAATTGTAATTGAATGTTATTAAAAATTACCTTTCCTTTTCAATCTGCAGGTCTGTAATTTTCTGTAAAGTGCAATGCAATACGGCTACCTGGAGATGTTCTGTACACATTCTGTGTACAGAACGCTCCTAGAAACATGATTTCCTGCTTATGTGATTGGCTCATTGATTTTTCCAGAAGTCTACACTAAGATACTAGTCAGATATCAGGCATCTCCTGCAGCAAAAATTTCATTTTTGGTGAGATACTCCCAATAGGAAATCACGTCTAAAGGGCTATAGACCCTGCAATTTTCCTCATTAGTGTCCTGCAGGTGCAGCAGCTGGTTGATAATTATGAAACCACTCCCATTAGATTAATTTACCACATGGACACAAACACACAGAGATTTCTTCAGAATAACAAAAGGTAGGACTCTGTTAAAATCCCTGCAGTGTACATAGATCACCCAGAGGGGAATTTTTTTTCTCAACAAAAGTGGAGTTACTCTTTAATGACTGAGCACCTGCAGTTTATTTTATTTTCCTGTAGGGTTGTGCTCTGTTCTACCAAATATAAAAGCTGACCTCTGTGGAATTCAAAGGCGCGTGCATGGACTATTAGAGAGCCTTACAATATTTTAAGACAAATCACATTATTTGTCAAAGCAATATAACAAATACAAGAACTTCTTCTCCTGTCATGCCTGCTTAAACAGAAGCAGTCATAATGTCTGAGACTTGTTTAACATACTCTAAAGAAATAAACCAGTTAATCTGCGATGTAAAACTGCCAGATCAGGACACTTCTGTTTTTTTTTTTTATGAAATGAATGATCTTTTCTGAAAGGAAAACTATAATGGAGTTTCAGTAAGTATACGTTTGTATTGTTTTTGTAACATTTACATGAAAGTAATTTTATGGGACTTTTTACCATGCTTTTATAAATTTTAAATACTGTGTTCCCTATACAGCTTTGCAACTTTACTCGTCTACTACTGTAAAAAAAAAAAAAAGAAAAAAAAAAACCCTACCTCCAACGTTGTCTTTTGTAGACTCTGGGATCCTCCTTGGGGTTGAATACCACACAGCATCATCCAACCTACTGCTTGCAAGTGGCATCATTAGGATACATCAACATGCAATTATGCAGAAAACATCGCTGATGTCATCACATCACCATTCCACTCTGTATCATTATGGACCACCCAGCATCAAAGGTAAGTAGAAGTGGACCCTGCATATCATGTGACTAATCTGAAGACATCTGAAAAGGTCATATAGAAAAAGAAAATCCAAAAATGAAATGCTGGAAGGGGTATAACAGAGGGCAGGAGGATGGAGTTGGGCTCTAACCCTTTCACTGTCGCCAACTTAAGGGATAAAAGACCATAGTGTTCATTTACAGACTACACAAAATTGTCAGGTTTTTGTTTCCCAAACCAGCATTTGAATGGCACTGTGTTGCAGTGTATACACATATCAGTTAAATCACTAGTTACTTCTGGATTTCCAGAATGTCAACCCTGCATTCTTTTAAATCCTGATGAAAAGGAGTGATTTCGGGGCCCCCAAAATGCATTCGATACTAAACCCAATTAATAAACTTTTTGATGTGTGCTTTAATCTCGGATCTAGTGTTAGGCCTAAATAATACACTGATAAAAAGAGCAATGATATTGTGCAATCAACAGTAAGTCCCACAAACCACTCAGATGTCATTGGTCAATCTGGTCACTTTGATCTCCCTCAATTCAATCACATGTATGTTCTGCTCTTCTGTTCAATACCAGTAATGTATTCTTAGGAAAAGAGAAAAATCGCGCTAACCCGTGTCATAGGCTCCGTGAGGAGTCTATAAATAATTTGGATCTGTAATTATTTAAAAAAGAACAGAACATAAGATTTAAATAAATTAAATAAACACCCATCAAACGATGAAGAACTGAAAAAAAAAAAAAAAAAAAAAGTGTACTGTGATGTAACTTCAAAATGTAAGGTCCATAAATGATATAAAGTCCATAAAATAAATTTCTTAGGTAAAGTCCGTTATGAAACACCAGTGCTCCGTGTAAAAAGTCATACGAAGTGGATAATTGCATCCAATTTTGTGATCTTCCACCACCAAACAACAGAAATTTCTCCTTACCAGCTACAATTGACCCCCCATGACAGAGGATCAATAAATGCAGAGATTAAGCATTTCCTCCCACAGGTCAGCACAGCAATTGGGACTCCTAAATCACCAATCCCCGATGGACATCCGTGGACACAGGTAGTATGTAAAAGATAGACACACTCCACATAGCGCATTACCGTTTAAAATATTTATTCTTTAAAATAAAATTTGCACTTACATTAATGCAGTTTTAAAATAGCCCATTCAGTCTGGTGTGCCGGCCGCTGCACATTCATCAGACACCCGTCCCGTCCTTCTCAGAAGCGTTTGAGGTGATGTCAGTGCGTCGCTCCGCCCTACGTCCGTTTCACAAAAACTTGCTTCTTCCAGTGCCCCTGGAAGAAGCAAGTTTTTGTGAAACGGACGTAGGGCGGAGCGACGCACTGACGTCACCTCAAACGCTTCTGAGAAGGACGGGACGGGTGTCTGATGAATGTGCAGCGGCCGGCACACCAGACTGAATGGGCTATTTTAAAACTGCATTAATGTAAGTGCAAATTTTATTTTAAAGAATAAATATTTTAAACGGTAATGCGCTATGTGGAGTGTGTCTATCTTTTACATACTACCTGTGTCCACGGATGTCCATCGGGGATTGGTGATTTAGGAGTCCCAATTGCTGTGCTGACCTGTGGGAGGAAATGCTTAATCTCTGCATTTATTGATCCTCTGTCATGGGGGGTCAATTGTAGCTGGTAAGGAGAAATTTCTGTTGTTTGGTGGTGGAAGATCACAAAATTGGATGCAATTATCCACTTCGTATGACTTTTTACACGGAGCACTGGTGTTTCATAACGGACTTTACCTAAGAGATTTATTTTATGGACTTTATATCATTTATGGACCTTACATTTTGAAGTTACATCACAGTACACTTTTTTTTTTTTTTTTTTCAGTTCTTCATCGTTTGATGGGTGTTTATTTAATTTATTTAAATCTTATGTTCTGTTCTTTTTTAAATAATTACAGATCCAAATTATTTATAGACTCCTCACGGAGCCTATGACACGGGTTAGCACGATTTTTCTCTTTTCCTATTTTGCTATTATGTATGGTGGTTCACATCTTAATCGCAGCTCCCATTGAGTCACCAGTGAGAACACTTGGTGTCTTTTCTTTATCAATATATTTAGCGCAGTTTTACTCTTTTTTCCAAGTAATGTATTCTTATTTTTAAGTTTATTAGCCTTATGTATTGTTTCTTTTGTATCAAGCTCCAAAACCCTCATTATCCACCAAAACAGGAAGGGTAAGTCCTAGGGGTAACCAAGAACTAATGAACAACTAAAGTTCAACAGAAAGGACACCACAATAAACAGTTTGCCAAGACCATGTACTCTTCTTCTTTGGTTTTGGGTGGGTACTAGGTCTGTCCCTTTCCTTCCTGTGCTCTGCATGTATGCTTTAATTGATCTCCCGGTTCCAACTTTGGCCTCAGCTTCATACCCTTTGCAACTTATATTGACTCTCAACTTCTACCTCCTATTTTACTTTTGTTTATTTTGCTGTGTACATGATCTCCATTTTTATACCTTAACCACTAGAGGTTTCCAGGTCTCTAGATCACAACCAGCAGTCCCCTGTTTATTTCATGTAGTACCTAACAAATGTACCTGTGTAAGATGAAATTATGTGTTTATGTACTTGCCTCTGAGGTTCCCGGAGTGTGAATCTATTGACTTAAGTCCTGATATGGCTACCTATATTCCTATGTTCATTACCTTTGGGTTGGTGCAAAACAATATGGTCAGCTTTTCAGTTTTGCTCATTTACTCCCAGGTAAACTAGCACAGAATCTTGACTACCAAATTGAGACTGAGCCAAGCTGTGGGAGGAACCCAGCAGGCCCATCCACTACAAGCTGGCTGAAGAAAATTGCAAGGGGGTGGATACAAGACCAGTCACCCTGCACAAGGAAAGCAGGCGATTTTGACTTACGCCGAAGTTCAGGTTTAATAAGAAAAACAATGTGTTTGAAGTGAAGCTCTCAGAATATGTTCCTCTGAATTCTAGGATATGTTTTTTTTTTTTTAATAGTTGCATAGCAGATTTAACTACTTTGAAAAATGAAAACTGAATAAAGACTGTCTTTTTGGAGGATCAAGCACTGCTGAAGGACTGAGCAATGCCTTGGCCAAGAGACATTTTAATTTGCTAATTGTCTCTTCTAAAGACAAGTAAAGTAATAAAGACTGTGCCTTGCTGTACTTGTGAACTCACTACTGGAGGTCATCAAGAGCTCAAGCAGCACTACACACTGCAATCAATGAAATCTCTTCCTCTAAAGATCTATTTACCATCCATCTCAAGATTTTAAGACTCCTATTCGGGTTAATGTATTTAATAAGGGAAAGCAAATGTAACCAGTTGCTTAGCAAAGAATAGAGAGTGAGAGAAACACTGGCTGCAGATGTTCGTTGTCCTGTGGTGCTGAACTGGGTAACAGCTATATCAGCAAGAAGAGGAAGCTGCTGAGCAGGAAGAGTTCAATAGATGGAATTAGGCAGCACTTCACTGTGAAAACTGTAGTCCAGAGCAATGTTTCTCAACTCCAGTCGTCAAGTACCCCCAACAGGTCATGTTTTCAGGCTTACCATTATTTTGCACAGCTGATTTGATCAGTTTCACTGCCTTAGTAATTACCACAGCCGTTTCACCTGAGGGAAATCTTGAAAACATGACCTGTTGGGGG
The DNA here is from genome assembly GCA_029206835.1 of Rana muscosa. Taxonomy (NCBI): domain Eukaryota; kingdom Metazoa; phylum Chordata; class Amphibia; order Anura; family Ranidae; genus Rana; species Rana muscosa. Next base: position 212,075,878 of record CM055124.1, on the reverse strand, counting down.
TACTTGAGGACTGGAGTTGAGAAACACTGGTCCAGAGGAGAGAGACTCTAGAAGAGAGCCTCTGTAGTCAGGAGATTTTTAACTGCATTTCTCAGAGGGAGATTACCAGGGGAGAGAGAGCTGCATTTTCTCAGGCTGTACAGGACACAGTTTCCTCTTGCCATGAGGAAGCCCACAGAGTGCACATCACTGTCAAGTGTGTACCACCACTGCTGCATAAAAACTTCCTGAGCAGGATTCGGAGTGCTGTATCCAGATGTGCTAACAGCCAGAGTGGACTAATAGCTGTGTGTGAACCAATCATACCATATACATTAAATGAATAATGTGACCAAGATACAAATTACACAAATAACCAAATGTGCAAAACAGTGCTAAAAATGAATATGCACTCAGTGCTAAATAGTGTGCTGAATAAGTATTATGCAGAGACCCTAATGAGGATCACTCATAACACTAAGCAGACAAACAAATACACTTAAAAAAAACTGCTGCTGGCAGGCTACTGCACGCCAAACACTCAGATTAATTACAATGGAGAAAATCACAGTCCTTTAAGTGTTGGCCAAACAGAGCACTCCTTCACTTAATCCCACTCCTCCACTCAATCACAAATCAGCGCAGCTGTCAGTATGAGGATCTTGAGAAGTCTTGAATGTACCTCATAAACATGGACCATGGAAGACAAAAGGAAAAAACAAACCTCATTGCGCAGTGCTCACATACAAGGATGTAATGTTAAGCACACAGCGCTATCACTCACGTGACCAAAAAAGGGTTGTATCGCATAAACAGCCACCGTTCAGCTCAGTATAGGCTTCTCCTTCACAGCTCCAGCTGGGAACACATCCAAGTGCCGCTGGCAGCGTGATTAGGCTCCACCCCCTACGCGTTACGTCACACGTCACGTGACTTAGTCATGGGTATGCCATGTGACAGGAAAAGCTGTGTATTTATACACAGTGGCGTACTGGTTGCCATGACGGCAAAAGGGATCATTTGAACATCATTGCTGGTAGGCCTGTGCTGATTAAACTTAAAATCATTTATTTTAAACAACTTAAAACGTCTCAAACAACTAAGACTGAAAGAGATTCACTAAATAACAATATTATATACCTAATAAAAACCTATTTTACAATCATTACAAAGACCGGATATTAAAGAATACCCCCTCAAGTGGTGTAAAACGACATAACACCATCATGTCGGGACAATGATGAAGTACTCTGTTGTAATAAATGTTGAACAGGTAAACATATAAATATACACTCACACTCATTTTAATACAACAATAAAAATAGAAAAAATGGGAAGAGATGCTGAAATAAAATATGGACATTATATAAAAAATTATATAAAGAAATCTATAATTATATATAAAAAACCCCAATGATGGGATCTATAAAATAAATAAAAAGCGGAAATTAGTAATTGGATATGAAGCAATTTAAATCAAACTTGATGTTTAGGCCGTTGGGCGCAAGGGTACGCATTTCATGTATCCATCTGGACTCGCTTTTGCTGAGCTCCCTTACTTTATGACTACCCCTCCAATGGGGTGTATATTTTTCTATTGCCCAGAATTTTAATTCTGTGGGATTATTTTGGTGACAACGTGAAAAATGGCGAGAAACACTATGCTTCGGGAATCCATTCTCAATATTTTGCACGTGTTCCCTTATTCGCTTCCATAACGGTCTTTTGGTATGACCTATGTACTGGAGTGAACAAGAGCACTCCAGCACATAGACCACCCCTTCAGTCCTACAAGTGATCAGATCTTTAATTTCATAACTTTGTTGTGTAGCATTTGATTTAAATTTAGAACATTTTTGACCATTCAATTTAGTTTTCCTACACGCAAAACATCTTTTACATGGAAAAAAACCCTTTCCCTGAAAAAAGGTAAGTGTAGGTACACTTACCTACACTTACCTTTTTTCAGGGAAAGGGGTTTTTTCCATGTAAAAGATGTTTTGCGTGTAGGAAAACTAAATTGAATGGTCAAAAATGTTCTAAATTTAAATCAAATGCTATACAACAAAGTTATGAAATTAAAGATCTGATCACTTGTAGGACTGAAGGGGTGGTCTATGTGCTGGAGTGCTCTTGTTCACTCCAGTACATAGGTCGTACCAAAAGACCGTTATGGAAGCGAATAAGGGAACACGTGCAAAATATTGAGAATGGATTCCCGAAGCATAGTGTTTCTCGCCATTTTTCACGTTGTCACCAAAATAATCCCACAGAATTAAAATTCTGGGCAATAGAAAAATATACACCCCATTGGAGGGGTAGTCATAAAGTAAGGGAGCTCAGCAAAAGCGAGTCCAGATGGATACATGAAATGCGTACCCTTGCGCCCAACGCCCTAAACATCGAGTTTGATTTAAATTGCTTCATATCCAATTACTAATTTCCGCTTTTTATTTATTTTATAGATCCCATCATTGGGGTTTTTTATATATAATTATAGATTTCTTTATATAATTTTTTATATAATGTCCATATTTTATTTCAGCATCTCTTCCCATTTTTTCTATTTTTATTGTTGTATTAAAATGATTGTGAGTGTATATTTATATGTTTACCTGTTCAACATTTATTACAACAGAGTACTTTATCATTGTCCCGACATGATGGTGTTATGTCGTTTTACACCACTTGAGGGGGTATTCTTTAATAATGGTCTTTGTAATGATTGTAAAATAGGTTCTTATTAGGTATATAATATTGTTATTTAGTGAATCTCTTTCAGTCTTAGTTGTTTGAGACGTTTTAAGTTGTTTAAAATAAATGATTTTAAGTTTAATCAGCACAGGCCTACCAGCAATGATGTTCTAATGATCCCTTTTGCCGTCATGGCAACCAGTACGCCACTGTGTATAAATACACAGCTTTTCCTGTCACATGGCATACCCATGACTAAGTCACGTGACGTGTGAGGTAACGCGTAGGGGGTGGAGCCTAATCACGCTGCCAGCGGCACTTGGATGTGTTCCCAGCTGGAGCTGTGACGGAGAAGCCTATACTGAGCTGAACGGTGGCTGTTTATGCGATACAACCCTTTTTTGGTCACGTGAGTGATAGCGCTGTGTGCTTAACATTACATCCTTGTATGTGAGCACTGCGCAATGAGGTTTGTTTTTTCCTTTTGTCTTCCATGGTCCATGTTTATGAGGTACATTCAAGACTTCTCAAGATCCTCATACTGACAGCTGCGCTGATTTGTGATTGAGTGGAGGAGTGAGATTAAGTGAAGGAGTGCTCTGTTTGGCCAACACTTAAAGGACTGTGATTTTCTCCATTGTAATTAATCTGAGTGTTTGGCGTGCAGTAGCCTGCCAGCAGCAGTTTTTTTTAAGTGTATTTGTTTGTCTGCTTAGTGTTATGAGTGATCCTCATTAGGGTCTCTGCATAATACTTATTCAGCACACTATTTAGCACTGAGTGCATATTCATTTTTAGCACTGTTTTGCACATTTGGTTATTTGTGTAATTTGTACCTTGGTCACATTATTCATTTAATGTATATGGTATGATTGGTTCACTTAGGGTTGATTTACAGCGCATCAATATCACATTGCAATTTCACTTATATGTTATCAGACACATTGATTGATTGCAGCTGAATCATTTAGTTATCCTTGGTTTATTTCACATATTTGATTGCTTTTGCACCATTTTAGCGCTTTAGTAAATTCTTTTATAATAGCTGTGTGTGACACCAGCTGGTGACCTGGAGTATCGCTGGGACTGGTTAGTGGTGCTGCGGGGATTTACTATCTGCTACTAGAGAGATTGAGTTATTTAGGACCTACCATACAGCCATTTAGTAGCCTTATTGCTGCCTGCAGGTTTGACTGGGACTATTCTCATGTGCACCAACAGTAAAACTGGGCCCAATGCTAGCTGGCTCTAGAATTAGTATTAAAGACTATCCCTTTACAGCTGCTACACAGAGACCTTCACCTTTTGATTATGCTAAAAGGTACCTTTCAGGGGACATCGCACCATATCCTAGCCATTCTCCTAGAGTGCACACTAGACCAGTTATATATGTTTGACAACTTTGCTGATTCATGAGTTAGTCCCAGCATAGTAGTACAGAACTCTATTCTTAGTTACTTCAGCATGTTAATTATACTGTGTAGAGGACTGTGTCTGAAACGACCTTTTGTGTGTTAATGTATTGGTACAGGTTAGAACAAATGGTGTCTTGAGCATAAATTGAGTTCATTTAACTCTCTGGGACCCTTGTGGTGAGATCTCTTTGTTTGTGTTCCTAGGTCTGAAGAACTGATGTGACTATCATGAGGGGGTTCCCATTTTCCCTGTTGAAGTAATACTTTATTTGGTAACATACAGGAGCAGGAGGTGCTGGAACACATAAAGGTGGAACACTGAAACTTTGTGGTGGACGGAAACAAAGTCAAGAATTATGACAGAGAGTATCTGGAGTATCCTACTGGAGTATCCATCAGCGGTGGCCCGTCCATTAGGGGGCGCCCGGGTGCCACCCCCTCTCTCCAGGCCACCCCTTATATGCAATAGATAGATTCATGCACCCCCTATTCATGCATTTTCAGGGCACCGGGTGCATGAATTACAGCGGCCAGGTTTCTTTTTTAAGCACCTGATTAGAGCCAGAAGTTCTAATAGGCTTCTAAATAGGGCGACCAGAGCCCACCCAGGTGTGTTACAACAGCGAATTAATATTCACTGTTGTAACACTGATCCTCAATCCGGACAATCAGAAGCAGGTGTGAGACCCATTTTCCGATTGTCCGAAAAGAGAAGACTCCCGATTGGCCGACGGGGAGGAGGAAGCCGCCGTCGCCGTGATGACCCATGGAGGGCAGGAGAACGGGAGGCCGCCGCCAAGCAGGGGAAGCCGCTGGTGATGGGGTAAGTGCCACTGACGGCCTGACTGGGGGGGGTTGCATACTGCTTGCTGCCCCCCAAAAAAGATTCCACTGGTCGCCACTGGTATCCATGAAATAGAAGAGGCAAGGAGCTGACTAAGCCGACCAAGCAGTGAACAATGCTCAGAGCAAGCACACTGGGGACTTGGAGAAAAACATTTCTTTAGAAGAAAAGACATTACACCTATGTCTTTGTCAATATGTTTAACTGGAAAATCTTTTTTTTTTTTTTTTTTTGCTAGGAGCGCTCTTAATTTGGTTTCATCAATATCTCTTCTGCTGTTTTTAAGAATTGTCCTGCTTTTCTCAAGCAGAATAATCCTTCTCTTCTTGCATGCTTAAATAAATGGAGGTAAGAAAAGAACATACATACTTCTCATCCAGAAAACTTACAACACCACCATAAATTTTTAATTGACGTGTATGTTCATAGCAGTGAACACTTCACATCTGTTTTTATGACCCCAAAAGTGAAAATTATATTATTTATGTAACATAAATTATTATCTCACTGAAAACACTGCCATCATTTTCCTTCCTAAATAAAAATAATGGCTTCTATCCATTTGCCAGAACGCATGAAACCATCGAAAATAATTTCCACAGGCACTGGTTTAAGGAACCAACTAAATGGCCCTCTTAATACATTTAAGCATTTTTCCAGCTTGGAGTTTCTTCCATGGGAAAAGTGTTGATGATGTCAGAGGATCAGTTGGAGACCCATAAAATCCACATTATTTCTGTATATGATGACATGGCTGTGGATACAGTATTTCGACATAATGGGGACATTTTTTGAGCAAAATATTTCTGAAGTAACGGTCCCCTTATGATTACAGACTATATCACCCTATAATTTACTGTGGTTTGAATTATGGTTCCCAAACTGAGGTTAGAGGCACACAGGTCAAGCACTAATTATGTGGGCGGAAGGGTGTGCTAATTAAGGAATGATTGCTTCTACAATCCTGCAAGGGGTACGAAAAACATACAAAGTTACATTTATAAAGTTCTCCTTTGTTTTTCCTACTGGTAATAACCCCATAAAACCCCCACTGGGATGCTAACATGCTAGCAATTTGTTGCTGGTCTGCTAACCTTTCCACTGTGTTTAATAGAACCAGAATTGTTCAACATTTGGGTTTCGTATGAAATTATCGCTTTTGACACTTTCCGTCTTTCAACTTCTGTTTATAAAAATAAATTATTTTGAAATTTTTTCTGAGCATAAAGAAATGTTCTTATCTTTGAGATTTGATCAAAATGTGATATCCGGTTAGCTTATGATGATATATAAGTGAGCAGTCATCACTACCCACTTAAAGTAAAAAAGGAATAGATGATAAGTGGGATCCCAATGAAGAGCCTTCTGTAGTCTTTACTTGATTGATTACACTTTAGACAATATGTGAGTCTGTAGTCAAAAATTTGAGAATGACACAAATATTAATTTTCACAACGCCTGCTGCTTTAGTGTTCAGATCCTTTTGTCAGATGCTACTATGGTAAATTGAAGTATAATTACAAGCATTTCATAAGTGTCAAAGGCTTTTATTGACAATTACATTAAGTTTATGCAAAGAGTAGGGATGAGCTCAGTGTTCGAGTCGAATGCATGTTCGACTCGAACATCGGCTGTTCGCCTGTTCGGCGAAACCAGAACTTTGCGGGCCGTTCGCGCCAAATTCGTGTGACGCGAACGGCCCACAATGCACTGCGCCATCGCAGTGCATTGCCGGCGCTGTGATTGGCCAAGCATGCACTGTGACCCCGCATGCTTGGACAATCACAGCGCCGGCAGCGAGGAGAGCCATAATTGGCCACAGGCAGGATGCCTGTGGCCAATTATAGCTCAGGGGGGTTTAGTACACGCCCCACCAGTGGCGGCCCATCCATAGGGGGCGCCCGGGTGCCGCCCCCTCCTGTGGTCACCAAAAAAAGAAAAAAAAAAAAAACGGGCCCTTTAATTTTTAATTTTTTTTTAATGTCTTTTTTTCACACATGGCGGCGCGACCATAGTGGGTGCAGAAGTGCCGCTACCGCTCGCTTCTGCGCCCGGCCGTCACTCACCACAAGAATACATAGGTTCATGCATTGCATGAACCTATGTATTGCTGCCGCCCACTATTCAGTTGGCCGGCCCCTTGAGCGCCGGCCATCTGAATCACAGCGTCTGATTGGCCTTTAGAAGTGCCTATCAGAGCCAGCAGGCTCTGATAGGCTTCCCGACTACAGCCTGAGGGCTGTAATCGGCTTCTAAATATCTAATGAGAGGACGCACAGGGTTGCGTTCCCTGGCCAATCAGGTTCACCGGGTCTGGTTACCGGTAACCTGATTGACTGAAGTGACATCGAGGGCGGGAGAAGACATCGAGGATGGAAGAAGGACGGCGCTGACTCGAGGAAGGTAAGTGCAGGGCTGGGGGGGGGGACAAGCTGGCTGTATTATGAGGACAAACTGGCTGCATTATGGGGGAGAAACTGGCTGCATTATGGGGGAGAAACTGGCTGCATTATGGGGGAGAAACTGGCTGCATTATGGGGGAGAAACTGGCTGCATTATGGGGGAGAAACTGGCTGCATATAGGGGAGAAACTGGCTGCATTATGGGGGAGAAACTGGCTGCATATGGAGGAGAAACTGGCTGCATTATGGGGGAGAAACTGGCTGTATATTGGGGGAGAAACTGGCTGTATATTGGGGGAGAAACTGGCTGTATATTGGGGGAGAAACTGGCTGCATTATGGGGGAGAAACTGGCTGCATATAGGGGAGAAACTGGCTGCATATAGGGGAGAAACTGGCTGCATATAGGGGAGAAACTGGCTGCATATGGGGGAGAAACTGGCTGCATATGGGGGAGAAACTGGCTGCATATGGGGGAGAAACTGGCTGCATATGGGGGAGAAACTGGCTGCATATGGGGGAGAAACTGGCTGCATATAGGGGAGAAACTGGCTGCATATAGGGGAGAAACTGGCTGCATTATGGGGGAGAAACTGGCTGCATTATGGGGGAGAAACTGGCTGCATTATGGGGGAGAAACTGGCTGCATTATGGGGGAGAAACTGGCTGGATTATGGGGGAGAAACTGGCTGCATTTGGGGACAAACTAGTGGCGTTTGGGCACAGTGGCTGCGTTTAATGGGCACAGTGGCGGCAATTGATGATTTTTTTTTTTTCAGTTTGTTTGCGCCCCCCAAAAAAATTTGAGCACCAGCCGCCACTGCGCCCCACACTATATAAGCCCGCCAGCGCGGCGGCCTTGTGTAGTGTGTTGGCGTGCAGGGAGAGAGAAGGATAGGCAGGGACAGTGTCAGTGATATTCTTTGCTAAACCTTGTGCATTTACAGTGTGTTGGCGTGCAGGGAGAGAGAAGGATAGGCAGGGACAGTGTCAGTGTTATTCTTTGCTAAACCTTGTGCAGTTACAGTGTGTTGGCGTGCAGGGAGAGAGCAGGATAGGCAGGGACAGTGTCAGTGTAATTTTTGCTAAACTTCCTGCACAGTATACACCTGAAGCTGCCCCTTATTGCTCGTGGTGTTGTTCTGTTGTGTAACACAGACAGGCATCTGCAAGCAGTTACAGTGGGTGTAGGTGCCTCCTGCACAGTACACGCTACCCCTTATTGCTCGTGGTGTTGTTCTGTTGTGTAACACAGACAGGCATCTGCAAGCAGTTACAGTGGGTGTAGGTGCCTCCTGCACAGTACACGCTACCCCTTATTGCTCGTGGTGTTGTTCTGTTGTGTAACACAGACAGGCATCTGCAAGCAGTTACAGTGGGTGTAGGTGCCTCCTGAACAGTATACGCTACCCTTTATTGCTCGTGGTGTTGTTCTGTTGTGTAACACAGACAGGCATCTGCAAGTAGTTACAGTGGGTGTAGGTGCCTCCTGCACGGTATACACCTGAAGCTACCCCTTATTGCTTGTGGTGTTGTTCTGTTGTGTAACACAGACAGGCACCTGCAAGCAGTTACAGTGGGTGTAGGTGCCTCCTGCACAGTATACACCTGAAGCTACCCCGTATTGCTGGTGTTTTTCTGTTGTGTAACACAGACAGGCATCTGCAAGCAGTTACAGTGGGTGTAGGTGCCTCCTGCACAGTATACACCTGAAGCTACCCCTTATTGCTGGTTTTCCCATTTCCCTGCAGGCCATTAGAATGTCTGGAAGGCCAACAAGGAGAGGCAGACAGTCACAAGCCAATAAAAGAGGGCAAGCAGGCTCTGTGTCTGGGGGCAACAGTAATAGTCGTGGACGCGGTGCATTGTCATCAGCACGTGGCCATGGGACACGCTTGTCCTTATTTTCGGCAGCTTGACGTGTTGAGCCGCATCATCCCGAAGACTTGGTAGAGTGGATGACCAAGCCCTCCTCATCCTCCTCATCCTCTCTCACCCAGGCTCAGGGTACTGGCAAAGCAGCTGCCAAAGCGTCCTCTTCCCTCGTATCAATGTCATCATCAGTCACTCCTTCCCTAGACCCACCATGTCCTCCTGAGGAGTCCCCCGAACTGCTTGAGCACAGTGTTGGGTACATGCTCCAGGAGGATGCTCAGCATTTTGAAGGGTCTGATGATGATACCCAGCTAGAGGAAGGCAGTAGCGTGAGCGCAGAGAGAGGGGATGCTCAAGAAGGACAGAAATCTGGCAGTCATGTTCCAGCAGCTGCAGCATACTGCCAGGTTTGCTCCAGTGATCAAGAGGGAGGGGATGATGAGGTCACTGACTCCACTTGGGTGCCTGATGGGAGAGAGGAGGAGGAGGATGAGGAGGAGGCACATCTTCAACGAGTCAGGATGCCCTCCGGGGGACAGCGTAAGGGCAGCACACCGACTGAATCACACCGCAGAGCTCCGCCTGTGCAGGGCGATGCCTCTGCGCGTTATTCCAAAAGTTCTTTGGTGTGGGCCTTTTTTGAGTCGAGTGCATCAGATCGCACCACTGCTATTTGCAACATATGTCTCAAGCGTATCTCGCGTGGCCAAAACATCAGCCGCTTGGGCACCACATGCTTGACCAGACATATGTTGACCTGCCATGCAGCTCGTTGGCAAGCGTACCTTAAAGACCCACACCAAAGAACAAAGCGGACCTCTCCTTGCTCCTCATCAGCTGGGATATCCAACCCCACTATACCTTCAGTCCTCTCTGAAACCTGCACTGAGAGGAATGAAGGTGTAGAATTAGGTGTGTCACAGCCAAGTAGTTGCGGGCACTCTGCTAGCAGTACACCGACGTCCGAAGTTCACTCCCAGCCATCCACATGCCCAGCGGTTGAATGCTAGCTTGGCTAAATTTCTAGCACTTCAATTGCTGCCTTTTCAGTTGGTAGACTCGGCCCCCTTCCGTGAGTTTGTGCAATGTGCGGTTCCTCAGTGGCAGGTTCCCAAACGCCCCTTTTTCTCATGGAAGGCAATTCCGGCTCTCTACCGGCATGTGGAAGGCAATGTCCATGCCTCGCTGGACAGGGCGGTCAGCGGTAAGGTGCATATTACCGCTGACTCATGGTCCAGCAGGCATGGACAGGGATGTTACCTTTCTTTCACGGCCCATTGGGTCACTCTTTTGGCAGCTGGGAAGGATGCAGGACAAGGTGCAGTAGTGTTGGAGGTTGTTCCGCCACCACGCCTCCAAAATGCTACTACTGGTTGTGACACACCTCTCTCCTCCACCCCCTCCTTTTATTCCTCCATGGCCTCTTCCTGTGCTTTGTCCTCGGAACCAGCGGTGCTCCTTAGGCGTTCAAGGGGCTACGCAAGTACGCAGGCAAAAAGATGCCATGCCGTGCTTGCGCTGGTGTGTTTGGGGGACAGGAGCCACACTGGGGCAGAGGTTCTGTCAGCTCTGCAGGGACAGGCCGAGATGTGGTTGACGCCACGCCAGCTTAAGTCAGGAATGGTGGTTTGCGACAATGGCACCAACCTCCTCTCCGCCCTCCGACAGAGACAACGGACCCATGTGCCCTGTGTGGCTCACGTCCTTAACCTGGTGGTGCAGCGGTTCTTGGGCAGGTACCCAGGCTTACAGTCTGTGTGCGTTTCCACCGATCATATAATGCCAGTGCTCGGCTGGCTGAGCTGCAAAAGGAGTTGAACCTGCCCAAGAACCGCCTTATATGTGACATGCCCACCAGGTGGAACGCAACGTTGGCCATGCTGCAGCAGCTGCACACGCAGCAGAGGGCCATCAATGAGTGCCTGTGCGACTACGGCACCAGGACAGGGTCAGGGGAGCTCGTTTTTTTTTCACCACGCCAGTGGGGCATGATCAGGGATGCATGCACTGTCCTGGCACCATTTGAGGAGGCCACGAGGATGGTGAGCAGTGACAGTGCATGCATCAGTGACACTGTACCTCTTATCCACCTGTTGGAGCATACGATGCGTGGAATAATGGACAGGGCACTTGAGGCAGAACAGAGGCAGGAAGAGGAGGACTTCCTTGCCTCTCAAGGCCCCCTTTATCCAGACAGTGTTCCTTCTGTCCCACCTGTAATGGCACCCCAAGTATGAAAGGGGCTAACGCCGTTTAAGATATTCCCTCTTTGGACACACATCCGCTACCGATCCTCCACAGTCAGGCGACCGCTTCCCATAGGATTAATCCTTCCAAACATACGAGACAAACACTCTGTATGAAGTTTCCAACTGGACTGACTATCTTTAATGACAAACTCCCTGTTTTATACACACAGAGAGGAGGTTCTTACATTCTCCTCAGACAATACACCTTGGACCAGACCTAATTTACACGAGCTAATTAACTACAGTGATGACTCAGACACATGACCTTTAGGCTAGCCTCACTGTCTCCCAATACACATCTGACATCTCTTAAGAGACAATAGGTGGGTTCGTTAGCTAATCCCTTTACATCTTAAATGACTATGCATAACCTTTATGTTCCGCAGACTGTCTGTTTACAATACACACAAGTACAGAGTTAATTATCACAATGAAAGAGCCTCAGAAGCCATCCTAGATTCATTTACATCACACAGGCAGGGGCTGGAGGTGATGACATTAGCATCTAACAGTATGTGTCCCAACATCATGAAGGAGTCACTTTTCAGTTAACCTGTTGAGTTCATAATCAAACAGTAAATAGTTCTTTACAGATATCCTGGGGAATATTGTGGAAAAATATCACTGTCCCATTTTAAAGCAAGCCAAGACATATTCTTAATGTCCATTATTTTCTTGCTCATCCTGTGCCCAAAGTGACTCCTGTCACACCACCCATCACACAGGAAGAGGAAGAGGAGGAGGAGGAAGATTGTGTCAGCATGGACGTTGAGCCTGGCACTCAGCAGCAGCAGTCTTTTAGGGATGATTTACAGTCCCAAGAAACCCGTGGACTTGTACGTGGCTGGGAGGAGGTGGCTGCAGATCATGTCATCCTTAGTGACCCAGAGGACTCCGGACCGAATGCCTCAGCTAACCTACGCTGCATGGCCTCCCTGATCCTGCAAAGCCTGCGGAAGGATCCTCATATTCTTCGGATGAAGGAGAGGGACCATTACTGGCTGGCCACTCTCCTTGATCCACGGTACAAGGGTAAGGTTGCGGACCTTATCTTGTCGATGAGGATGAGAGATCTCCGGGAGGCCTTGCAGAAAGGTCTGTGCAATGCGTTCCCAGAGACTGGGAGGTTACAAACTCCTGGTCCTGGACAACGAGTTGCTGAGGCTTCGGTCAGTCAGAGTAGGAGCGGTGGAGAAGGTGGCCGTCTGACCGATGCGTTCAGACAATTTTTTAGTCTACAGCTCCAAGGTATGATCGGTTCCAGCAACGATCACCAGCGTCTGATTTACATGGTCCAGGAATACCTAGGGGCAAGGTCAGACTTGGACACCTTTCCCACCGAAAATCCTCTGGCTTACTGGGTCTTGAGGATGGATCACTGGCCAGAGCTTGCACAGTATGCAATTGAGCTACTGGCCTGTCCTGCATCCAGCGTTCTTTCAGAACGCACATTCAGTGCTGCTGGAGGCTTTGTTACCGATCATAGGGTGTGCCTGTCCACCGACTCGGTTGATCGACTGACATTCGTAAAGATGAATCAGTCTTCGATCACCACCAGCTACCAAGCCCCTGAAGCTGATGTAACTGAATAATTTTTTTTTAAATGTCACATCCCTTCAAGGCTGCCTATGCTGATGCTGAGTGACTGTCCTGTTATGAAAAGAGAAAATGGGCTGTGGGACTTTAAATGAGGCATGGATGGGCGTAGGAAAAAGTCTAGGATATCAAGAATGAGTAGACATCACTGTCCCGTTGGGGAATAGTCTGTAGCCATATATACATGCTGCATAGTCAGTCTAAAGAATGGAGATCAAGGCATGGATATAAATATAAAAATGTATTGTATCATGGTAAAAGTACACATGGATCATGCAAACAAAGGCATAGTATAAATAGGGGTTATCACAAAAACATGATCAAAATTCACTGTTGAGACATGGCTGAAGCAAGTAATGACAGTTAAATGGACATACAGAAACAGTGAAAATGATTATCCGGTTAAAAAGTCAAGAATACACTTAATAGATTCATAGTTGGGCAAGCTTTACTTGACATGCCAGAGCATGGACTCATGGATGGGCATGGGGAAAAGGGTCTAAGATATCAAAAATTGGTAAACATCACTGTCCCGTTGGGGAGTGGTCTGTAGCCAGGTATACATGCTGCATAGTCAGTCTAAAGAATGGAGATCTGTATCATGGTAAAAGTACACATAGATCATGCAAACAAAGGCATAATGTAAATAGAAGTTATCACATAGACATAATCGCAATTCATTGTTGAGACATGGCTGGAGCAAGTAGTGACAGTTAAATGGACATACAGAAACAGTGAAATTAATTATCCAATTGAAATGTCAAGAATACACTTTGTAGATTCGTAGTTGGGCAGGCTTTACTTGGCATCCCTGAGCATGGACTCGACGCGTTTCTTGGCGTTTCAAGCCAGTCATCAGGAGTGGGGTGCATGTCATTTGACTACAAGGGGAGATGGATAGACAGATCAAATAAAGTCTTGAAAAAATTATGTCATATTTGAAACAGAATAAGGTAGTCTGATACGTTACCAATGGCAATTTTTTCAAGACTTTATTTGATCTGTCTATCCAGGGGCATGTAATAACAATTCTTAATCTAATAATTCACAGCAGGGCCCATTCATGCGCCCACCAAGAGTAACTGTGAGGGCTTACAGTGTTGTGGCACCAGCACCACCACCAAAGGCCCAATTTTTCCTACAGTACCACTGTTCAACAATGGCATGTAATTACAATTCCTGATATAATAGTTGACAGCAGAACCAGACCAGAACCGGACCAGATGCGGAACATGAGAAGGGGCGGGTCTATACATGTATTACCAAAGTGAGAGCAGTTCCCCATCAGGTCGCCCCCTCGGTATGTCGGACCCGCCTACGTCATTGGCTTGAGCGGGGAACTTCCTTCACTGTGTAATTTAAATTTACATAGTGAAGGAAGTTCCCCGCTCAAGCCAATGACGTAGGCGGGTCCGACATACCGAGGGGGCGGACCTGATGGGGGACTTCTCTCACTTTGGTAATACATGTATAGACCCGCCCCTTCTCATGTTCCGCATCTCGTCCGCTGAGCGGACCTGATGGGGAACTTAAGAAGGGGCGGGTCTATACATTTAAAATACTGAGAGGGAGTTCCCCATCAGGTCCGCTCAGGCACAACCAATGAAGGACAGCGCTGGACATCGGGATCGCCGCGGGACACTGGATTTCACCGCTGGAATGTTTTTTTTTTTTTTTTTTTTAATAAAGGACTTTTTCAAGGTGTTTGTGTGTTTTTTTAAACATTTTTTTACGCTTTCTTTGTGAAATGGTAGGGGTACAATGTACCCCTTACCAATCCACATGGGGGGGGCCGGGATCTGGGGGTCCCCTTTGTTAAAGGGGTCTTCCAGATTCCGATAAGCCCCCCGCCCGCAGACCCCCACAACCACCGGGCAAGGGTTGTGGGGATGAGGCCCTTGTCCCCATCAACATGGGGACATCCTCCCCATGTTGAGGGCATGTGGCCTGGTACGGTTCAGGAGGGAGGGGGGGCCGCTCTCTCGTCCCCCCCCTTTTCCCCTGCGGCCGGCCAGGTTGCGTGCTCGGATAAGGGGTCTGGTATGGATTTTTAGGGGGACTCCACGCCATTTTTTTTTTTTAATTTGGGGTGGAGTTCCCCTTAAAATCCATGCCAGATCTGAAGGGCCTGGAATGGATATTTGGGGGAACCCCACGTCAAATTTTTTTTAAATTTGCGGCGGGGTTCCCCTTAATATCCATTCCAGACCTGAAGGGCCTGGTAATTGAATTCTGGGGAACCCCCACGCTTTTTTTTTTTTTTTATCAATGACTTTTGTATGTATTGCCGGGAGCCGACAATTCATTAATAGCCGCGAGTCAGTTTTAAATGCATTTTTTTCTTTCAAAAATGACATTTTTTGCAGGGACAGTTCTAAGCACGGGAAACATGCGCCACTTCACATGCATATCATACACACCCCCCAGGTATGAAATTTAAAGGAATATTTCACTTTTATTTTTTCATTTTAAGCATTATTAAAATCACTGCTCCCGAAAAAACAGCCGTTTTTAAAACTTCTTTTTGCATTGATACATGTCCCCTGGGGCAGGACCCAGGTCCCCAAACACTTTTTAGGACAATAACTTGCATATTAGCCTTTATAATTAACACTTTAGATTTCGAACGTTCGAGTCCATTGTATTTAATAGGGTTCTAAAGTTTACACGAACATTTTGTCTGTTCGCAGGTTCTGGTGCGAACCGAACAGGGGGGTGTTCGGCTCATCCCTGGTTCCTGGCCATGGACCCAAAATTTTGATGTTTTGTTCACCAAGCCACTTAGTTATCACATGCTCGCTCCATCATGCTGGAAAATGCATTGTTCATCACCAAACTGTTCTTGGATGGTTAGGAGACGTTGCCCTCGGAGGATGTTTTTGAACCATTCTTTATTCATGGCTGTGTTCTAAGACAAAATTGTGAGTGAGCCCACTCCCTTGGCTGAGAAGCAACTCCACATATGAATGGTCTCAGGGTGCTTTACTGTTGGCATGACACAGGACTGATGGTAGCGCTCACCTTTTCTACTTTTTTCCGGATACCCCAAACAATCGGAAAGGGGATTCAGCAGAGAAAATTACTTTACCCCAGTCCTCAGCAGTCTAATCCCTGTACCTTTTGCAGTATATCGGTCTGTCCCTGAAGTTTTTCCTGGAGAGAAGGCTTCTTTGCTGCCCTTCTTGATACCAGGCCATCCTTCAAAAGTCTTTGCCTCAGTGTGCGTGCAGAAGCACTCACATCTGCCTGCTGCCATTCCTGAGCAAGCTCTGCACTGGTGGTGCCCCGACCCCACAGCTGAATCAACTGTAGGAGACGGTCCTGGTGCTTGCTGGACTTTCTTGGGAGCTCTTAAGCCTTCTTAACAAATGCAGTTGAAATGTTTTTTATGGGATTAAGTTCATTTTCATGGCAAAGAGGGACTTTGTGATTAATTGCAATTCCCCTGATCACTCTTCATAACATTCTGGAGTATATGCAAATTGCCATCATAAAAACTTAGGCAACCAACTTTGTGAAAATTAATATTTGTGTCATTTTCAAAACTTTGGGCCACGGCTATAGATAACACAAATCCACTTTCACTGGTTCAAACACTTCAAGTGCCCTATTAAAGAGTAGCTGAGCGGGGGCGCATGCGCGGCACGATGCTGGACGGACGCTGCTGAGCTGAGCTCCGTCTGACCAGGCCTGCCAGGCAGGATTCCCGGGGCCATCCACGCAGCAAATCTAGCCAAAACGAATCTAACACCCCTGTGAGACATCCGGGTACATGCCAGCAAGAAAGAAAGACCGGAAAACTCGTTCCCAAGGCTCACTGACCAATTTTCTTCTGGGGATTGAGTGCTCTTGCACTACAAAGATGACCCAAAATGGCGCCGGCTCACACGCAGCCCCCAGCAGCTCCATGCAGGCTCAGACACCTATCGCCTCAAATAGTGAGTACAACCTCCCCTTAACTAAGGCTGATCTTGATGCCAGCCTCACAGCCATATATGAGAAGCTGGCAGAGAAGCTGGAGTGTGAACTGTCTAAATCTACCAGCGCCCTATCACAGGAGATAGCCAGCATAGGTGGGAGAACTGATATTTTAGAGACCAAGCATGATGAGCTCTCCTTGGCCCACAATGATCTCAGAAAAGATTACGAGACACTTGCAGACAGCTTCTCCATAATGCAAGCCCACGTAGAAGATTTAGACAACAGGAACAGGAGACATAATATTAGACTGCGTGGTGTCCCTGAAACAATTACTGATCTGAACCAGGCCATCACCAAACTATTTCATAACCTTGTCCCAGACAAGCCTCTTTCTGCCTTTGCTTGCGACAGATTACATAGAGCTCTGAGGCCCAAACCAACTCCTGATAAACCTCCTAGGGACATAATCATGTGTATGAAGGATTTTGTCACCAAAGAAGACATCATGAGAGCGTCTAGAAACTCTCAGAATATAGAATCTGATGGAGTCAGGATCCAGATCTACCCAGACATCTCCCCTGCGACCCTGGATAGACGCCGCAGGATGAAGGAGGTCACTAGTATCTTACAATCTGCTAGAATCAAATACAGATGGGGATTTCCATTCAAGTTATCAATTATGCACAATGGCACAACGTATTCTGTATACAATGTCATTGAAGGGAAAGATCTGCTGGTCAAAATGGGCCTTTTGGATCAGGCCCCCCAACGCCGATTCCCTTCTACACCTAGATCATCACCCATCTGGTCCACCCCCAGACGCTCACAAAGAGATCACAGAGACCATAATGACCAGAGGAGATGGAACCCACCCTCCCCAAACCAGCCTGCATGATTCTGCGAGTTCATGGTCTATAAACTGACCACACTGATCATTCGAGACTCCAAATGTTGCTCAATCTCTGCATTTAAATCCTATTTCTTTTTTGTAGCTAATGCACATCTTCCTGACACAAGGTGCATTCACTGTTTTATTATTAAGCCCTATTTCTAGTTGGCTGTTCTCTTCCTCTCTGAACCCCTCCTATTTGACATTTGTTTGGGAGCACAATTTTTGTATGCCTCTAAATGACCCCCCCATGAAGAGCAAGTGGTTATCTAAAGTTGGCTTTGTGTACGGTCAAGATGTTCCTTGAATAGGACTCTCCTCATCCTAAAGAATGTGATACCTAAGAAAAAAAACTACCTACAAAGACCCTTAACATGAACCCATATCCTCAAATGATTCAATACCCATTTGATCTAACCCAGGGATTTCATGATCGGATCGGTAACTCTAAGTAGGGAGACTCAACCTTCCCCAAACTACTCGGAAAGACCATATCCCATAAACTGACCACACTAGCCCCTCATAATTTCATCTTTGTTACCTGGTTATTTTTATTTTATTTTTCTTCGAGGGCTACACTGTATATGTCCTTCTAATACCCAATACTTCTTGGGCTTTTTCAATATTCACTCTTTTTATAGGTTTATACACAATATGGAGCGAAGGATCCCAAATGAGCCGATACTCATGAGAGTTTCATTTTCCACGTATGACTTTCCTTCCCTTCCTCTTTATTGGGACCCTTCATGGGTTACCACTACCCCTTAATCTTTTATGTATTGTTCCTTACACTGCAGTTTTCAATTATTACCATGTACCTTTAAATGTTATATTTTTATGCTTTTAATTGCCTGGTGTGTCCGCCGTTGTTCCCCACTCTGCCCCCGCGGTTTGCCCCTCATCCCATTGAGATGATGTGGCCAATCTAGGACTGTTTCGTCCTCAACACACTGTTTCTGGTCAAGGTGACTCCCGGTCCCCTGACCCCCCGTTTTTTCTTGTTTATTTTTTAGCTGCTTTCGCCCTTTTGGCCCTAAAAAAAAATAAAAATGTTTATGGAAGACCACGGATGACTTCTCTCTGTATTTTCACTAGGATGATTACTTTATTAATCGCCATAAGTTATATAATGACATCTATACTTCTACATGCCACTAAAATACATATCTGGCACCACACAACTTTTCTACAAAATGTACCTTTTATAACGTTGTTTGGATACCTCTGGAATCATTACTTGTTAGTGGTTCCCGAGCTATCTTCTCAATACACTCATATCTCACATAACAGGACCCACCCCCTCCTAAAACAATGGGTATCAGAATAATTTCCCACAACGTTCAAGGTTTTAACTCTCCAAATAAACGTAAGAAAGCATTTAAACATTACAAGAGACTAGGTGCCGACATTATTTTACTACAAGAAACACACTTCGCCCAAAACAATCACCCACAATATTTTGACAAATCATTCAATCAATTCCATTATACCACCTTTACAAACAAAACCAGAGGGGTCCCCATCTTTGTCAAAAACTCAACTATCTTCGAAATCCAGAATATTTACAAAGACAAAGATAGCCGCTTCATTATTCTTAAGGGTACTATAAACAGATGTTCCATCACTATAGCATCAGTTTATGCCCCTAACGATTTACACTCAACCTTTTTTAATAATTTTTTCTCTATATTAGATCAATACACTTCGCCCCACATGATAGTGGGAGGCGATTTCAATCTAGCTGCTCACCCCTCATTAGACAGAAGTAACACAACCCCCTCCTCTAAAGCCTTCTCCAAAACCATTAACCAATCTCTAAACAAATCCCAGCTGATTGACACATGGAGATCCCATAATATAGGTGTTAAAGCATTTACACACTACTCTCATCCACATGATTGTTATGCCCGCCTTGACTATATCTTTAGTACCCCAATACTCTTGGCAAACTCCTCCTCAGCTCAAATCCACCCCTGCCCTTGGTCAGACCACGACATGGTTGCCTTTGATACCTCGCACATAGGAATGGCCCCAACTACCTTTAACTGGCGCCTAAATGATTCATTACTTACAGACCCTGCCACTGTCCAACAAATACATTCCCACATAGACAATTTCTTCAAAGAAAATATAAATAATGAGACTCCTCCCACATCCATATGGGCCATTCACAAGGCTGTTCTTAGAGGTCACCTCATCAACATTGCTGTGGCAAAGAATAAAGCTAGAATTGCAGACATTAAATGTCTTACTAAAGAATTGAATGATTTATATATTAAATTGAGTTACTCAGTCTCCCCGGAATTAACTAACTTAATTCAATCCAAACGTCAAGCATTGAACACACTCTTGTCCGGTGACACTGAAAAATCATTACGCTTTTCCAAAGCCAGATTCTTGCTATTCAGCAATACTGCCTCAGCGATGTTTGCTAAAAAACTTAAACAAGACTCTAATCCTACACATGTCTACAAATTACGAAACCAAAAAGGCAACCTTGTGACCCACCCCCAGGATGTACTCCAAATCTTCACAAACTTCTATAAAAACTTACTCTCAGGCCCCCAAACAATTCCTAATCCCTCCTCTTTATTGTGGCTGGACAACCTTTCAATCCCTAAACTTAGTGATCAACAGACCTCTTCCCTTAACATACCCTGCACAGATGATGAAATTCTGAACATAATCAAGTCTCTTAAAACATCCACAGCCCCAGGTCCGGACGGTTTTTCATCCTCTTACTATAAAAAATTTGCCCCTCTATTAGTACCTAATCTCACTAGACTGTTTAATCACATCCTAAATGGAGGTCAATTACTGGATGAGATGCTGCTGGCTAACCTCTCCCTAATTCCAAAGCCCCATAAAGATCACTCCCTTCCACAAAATTATCGTCCCATATCTGTCCTCAATAATGACATTAAGCTTTTTGGCAAATTGCTAGCCAAAAGACTTGCTTCTGTAGTTATCGCCTTAGTACATACTGACCAGTCTGGCTTTATCCCAGGACGTCAGATTACAGACAATATTAGACTGGTCTCCAATGTTATTCAAGATGCTAACCTCCATTCCCGCCCAGTCTGTCTTTTAAGCCTTGATATACACAAGGCATTCGACAGTGTTAGCTGGTCATACCTTAATCACCTCCTTCCCAAATTCGGTATCTCAGAAAAATTTATACATGGTTTTAATGCCCTTTACCACTCTCCACAGACTAGGATCAAAATTCCAGGTACTAACTCTGAATTTTTCCCCTTAAGTAAAGGCACTAGACAGGGCTGTCCACTTTCCCCCCTATTGTTTGCCCTTGCAATAGAGCCCCTCGCCATTGCTATCAGGCATAATGCCAACATTAAAGGATATCAGAAAAACGCCTCACAATTTAAAATTAGCCTATACGCTGTCGACGCTCTATTATTCTTGACAGACCCAATCATCTCCATTCCCAACCTTTATTCTGAACTCAACTCCTTCCATGCAATCTCAGGCCTATACATAAATACCAACAAAAGCTCTGCCCTACCAATAAATTATCCCCCAAACATGCAGACCACACTGCAAAATAATTTTAGTTTTATCTGGCCTCCTAGCTCAATCAAATATTTGGGTGTCTATATTACCCCAACCCACGTATCTCTGTATAAAGCCAACTATATCCCCCTATTCTCCCACATAAGCTCATTACTTAAATCATGGTCCAATCATCACATTTCCTTTTTAGGCAGAATCTGTGCTTTCATAATGTCTATCCTTCCCAAACTCCTTTTATTATTTCAGAGCTCTCCCCATTAATGTACCCAAGACCAGAATAATGGCCCTACAAAGGGAAATCAACAAATTTATCTGGGACAATAAAAAACCCAGATGTAGCTATGTTCTTATGCATAACTCACAAAACAAAGGCGGTTTGGGCCTCCCACACCTATGGCACTACTATTTAGCAGCTAGACTCTCACACATGGCCCAATGGCATTCCCCCACTGCACATATCCCATGGCTGATTTTTGAATCTTCATCCATCTCCCCTTTATCATTAAAGGGCATACTGTGGTCTTCTATAACACCACACCGCTCTCTTCTTAAGAAAAACATAATAGTTGCCCACTCTTTACAACTATGGAATAAAATTAAAGAATATTATGTCTTGTCTTCACCCACCCCTCCCTTGGCTAACTTCCATGGCGACCCCAGATTTACCCCAGCGTTCCCAAACTATACCCTATTCCAAAACTGGATTCAACTCAATCTAACCACCCTTAAATCATTGGTGATTAACCTAAAATTTCCACCTTTCACAACCCTCCAATCCCGTCACAAACTCCCTGACTCAGAACTCCCCCAATACCATCTAATTCAAAACTTTTTTGCCACTTACTTCTCCCTTTACATTGACTCCCCAGGGACCATTTTTGAGCGTATCTGCACATCCTCTTGTAGAGATAAAGGAATTATCTCTCAACTTTACAACTATTTAAACAATTTACACCAACCTGAAAAAACGAGCCCTATGATACGTTGGGAAACGGACTTGAATTGCACTTTCCCTATCGAAACTTGGTTAAAGAGGATAGACAACCTTCGCAAGAGCGACCGAGCAGCAGCTTTTAGGGAATCTCCTCTTAAATTGTTTGTTAGATGGTATATGACCCCTGCCAAAATACATTCCTTCTACCCCTCAGTCTCTCACACCTGCTTTAGAGGTTGCCCCGAAGAGGAAAATTATCTCCACATCTTCTGGAGCTGCAAACCCCTGGAACCCATATGGCAGGCAATAATAACGATACTAGAACCCTCACTCAAAAAAAAAATCTCCCTCTCCCCACTAATCTGCATCCTTTATGCAGACATCCCAGATATCCCCTCACCATGTAACAGACTGCTACACTCACTCATAAGCTCCGTCCAATGGATGATTGCCCTAAACTGGAAATCAAATAACTTACCCTGGTCCCAGGTCTTATCCAGAATGGAGGCCCTCAGATTATCTGAGAGAATCCACCACACCCTCTTTGACAGTATACACACTTTTAATGGAAAATGGATGTTTTGGCCTCCAACTCAATAAGAAAAACACCTATATATCAACTCAAATATAAGTTCACCTCCCACTCCTCTATTAAAACATAGACTCATACTGTTTAAACCTATCACTGAGATTTCCCCGATAACATACATATTCACACTACTTTTCTTCAATGCCCAACTGCTATCTTACTCTCTTTATTGGTACTGTAAACCTTTTGTTTTAACCTTTATTGCCATATTCATGTATACACTCTGTAGATTCTAGCATTACTGTATTTTACACATTGCTTTATAATGAAGTATGTCATGTTTTCTTGTCTTCCAAATAAAAATTTTGTAAACAAAAATAAAGAGTAGCTGAGCTGTGGATGTTGTGACCAAGAAAAGACAAAGAAATAGTCACCAGTATTGCCTGTGATATGCCTGCAGCTGATCTTTTACCCATTACTGACAAACTGTGCCTTGTTTTGCAGCATATCTCTGTGTGGTGGCAGCCATCTTAACCGAGGCAGATCCTTGTTTCTTACTGGTTTAGGAACAACCAAGAAGCAGCAGGAGATTCACAGAAAACACAGATTTGCAGATCAAATAAAACATAAGCAGGAAGTTGCATGTCTGCAGGTTCCCAAGTACAGCTTTCTCTTCAGCAAAGAGAACAACAAGCAACACAGTTGTGACACCACCAAATCTTATGAGACCAAAGACAGTGCTTGACACACTGAAGATATACAGCTACAAGAGTGCCTAGGCACAGGAAGCATACTACATTTTTTTTGAGGAATTTAAGACAAAAGGAAGATTGTTCAAGGCACTGCTTAGGAACAACAAACATGCTCCCTATGACATAGCAAATCTTCACTTTTTGAGTCCACTTTAAGAAGATGCTCCTACACTTATATATGGATTTCTGATGACATGGATACAAGCTAAAATGACACGCCTTTTTGGCAGCCACACTTCTATCTAATTTCAGGGATTTTGTTTAATTATTTACACTCAGGATTACATATTGGGCTTGTCCTTTTTCAGATTCCGGCCAACTGAGATTTAGTAGTATTCATTCACAGTCAGTGTTTTTTTTGGATACATTATATTTATGTATATAAAAAGGAATTGCGTGGATGAACTATTAAGCCCTGTACACGCGATCGGTTTGAGCAATGAAAACAGTCCGATGGACTGTTTTCATCGGACGAACCGATCGTGTGTGGGCCCCATTGGACTTTTTTCCATCGGTGAAAAAAAATAGAACATGTTTTAAATTTTTCCGATGGAAAAAAAACTATAGCAAATTCCGATCATCTGTGTGGAACTCCATCGGAGAAAAAACCCACGCATGCTCAGACTGAATTAGGAGACGGGAGCGCTCGTTCTGGTAAAACTAGCGTTCATAATGGAGATAGCACATTCGTCATGCTGTAACGGACTGAGAAGCACGTAGACTGAAAAGAGCGAATCGGCTAACACCAAACTTTTACTAACACGCAGTAACACGAAATCAGCAAAAGCAGCCCAAAGGGTGGCGCCATTGGATTTGAACTTCTCATTTATAGTGCCGTCGTATGTGTTGTACGTCACTGCATTTGGGACAGTCGGAATTTTGTCTGATGGTGTGTAGGCAAGACTGATGGAAGTCAGCTTCATCGGAATTTCGATGGAAAAATCCATCGGATATGATTCCATCGGAAATCCGATCGTGTGTACAGGGCTTCAGTGATACATCCCAAAACGTGAACATATTTTAAAGGGGAAACGTGTCCCATTTTGGTTTTTAAATTCTTTTAACGGGTGGATAAAGATGTGTGATTATTCTGTTTATGATTGTTTTTCTTTAAAACCTTTTATTTTCTTTATATATTTTGTTTGATTAAGAAAAAGCTCAATTGTCTTCTTAAAATAAAAGGCATTTACACATTTTCTCCACCACAACCAAAAAAAAAGGAGTTTAGCTCTCACTTTGGGACTTTGGGTGAAGCCATGCAAGCCATTCCTTTATGACTTGTGATCAAGAACACAAATAGAACCAATAGTATGTAATATGAATACTGTGTACATGCATGAACTCATACGTTAATGATTTGCAAGACTCTGAATTTATGTTGGAAACAATCTTTTGCTTTAATCTGTAATTTATTTATTTTTTTGCAATAAAGCACAAAACAAATTAATTATTTGTATTGGTATGTATCCCATTACACGTAGGTGGCTGCTTCCAGTAAGAATTTTCCCTGCAGTGTCACTCCAGAACTGTCTGCAAATCATTGCTCTGAGCCAGCTTCCTGACATCGAATGGGTCTATATTATATTGGAATGTTTTAAATTATAACTGTTACATAATAAAATATGGTGGTGCTGCTGCATAAGTACACTTTTTGTGAATGGAGGTGAAGCAGTTGAATGGATGTGTCTCCACCGCCCATTCACAGAATGCAATGTATTGTGGCATTGTAGTAATACAAGCAATATGAATTATCAATTGTCAATTGTGAAGGGAGCAGAAGGCCTTGGGCAAATGGTGCAACTTTTCTCAGGAGCAGCGACTGCTGTTATTCATCGCAGCATTGGAAGATAGCCACTCAGGGCAGTATCTGGCAGCTATGGGGGGCCCACTCTATGGCTTTGTTTGTTCTTTCAAACAGAAGGATAAAAGTGAACTGTCAGGGCACACACTGGTATTACTGAACACTTAAAAACGGCAATGCATATGTCTAAAAAACAGTCACAGTTCAATAGTCCATATGTTGGTACAAATAACCAGTCCTAAATAGGAAGGAGATGATGAGAACGGTGGGCGGCAGCTGTCCTCAGAGAAAAGCCAACTCTGTTAAGGAAAGATAAGGGGACAAGAAAAGGAAGCACCACCTAAGTGCAATATGTCAGATAAAAATGTTTAATCTCAAAAGAAATTAAAACTTACAGGACACAAGTAGAAACAGGGCACATCACAGTCTCATAAAACGCGGTGTGGTCCGAACGCAGGTCCATCTGGATCCACGGGTCTGCAGGCCAAAAAGATAGTCCATCCTATGGCCACCAGGAAACAGCCAGAATTCAGCGTGGAGCACAGATGATGACGTCACAGGAAACCAGAACCAAGGAGAGCACCGGAAGGAAGGTGAGACAGGAAACAACAGGCTACGCGCTCAGAGACTAGCTCCTTCTACAGGCCTATTGGAATACTGCGGGTGTGATGCTATTTATGTACTGCGGTTGCCAGGGAACCAGCAAACCACAGCACACCAGCAGCATGTAATCACTATAACAAAGGTCTAATCGTGAATGGGCCAATATTAGTTAAATAGCTGAATGCAATCTAATGGCTGGCATGGAAATAAAAACCCCCCCCGCAGTGGAGCATAAAAACACATGAATAATCTACGGGGATCTCATAGATATACAACATCACCAATAAAATGCATATTAAAACAATAAAAAGACTAAAGTAGTCTATTATGTCTAAAAAAGGGGGGGTATTTTCTATACATACAAATATATATATATATATATATATATATATATATATATATATATATATATATATATATAAAAAAAATTTAACATGTCTACATACATGTAATGGAACATACATACATATATAAAAGATGAAAAGAAAAACATATATGTAAGAAGGTGGATTATAGCCTAATTTGTATTGTTCCACATGTATGGTCAAGCAACTGTCAGGTGCAAAGACCAAAAAATTGCATGGGATAAGCTACCTAATTACAAAGCATATACGCCAAAGAAAATAAATAACACAAATTCCTACCAATATTTATATATATATATATATATATATATATATATATATGTGGGTATGGACTACTTACTATGAGTAAAGAGCCCATTACAGACAAAAGAGGAGGGGGGGAAAGGTGAGCCATAAAGGGATCTGCTTTAAGAAAAAGAACATATGACATGTTATGTAGGGTACCCCCACATGAAATGTATGGCGTAGATAAAGTGTAGCATACTCTTATAATTTTATAATTTACACTTTACAGGAGGGTATGGACTTCTATTTCTTCGTTTAACCCTCCTGGGGCCAAGGTCCCCAAAGAATATATCCCGAATGATACCTGCTGACATAGACGTTTAAAACGCTCTGCGGCAGGTAAGGTACCAGGGATGGCTTCCAATACCCAAACTTTAAGGCCTATGGTTGATTTTTTATGGTGGCACAGAAAATGTTTGGGGACACTATGGTGGTCCCATCCCTTCTCAGTTAAAGGAGCACTAAAGCTTCCCTTTTTTTTCCCCAAAAATAACAAACATGTTATACTTACCTCCACTGTGCAGCTCGTTTTGCACACAGTGGCCCCGATCCTGGTGTCAGGGTCACCTGTGGCCAGGTGACAGATGCACACCGTAGGGGGACAGGAGTGCACCGCGAGGTAGTGAACCCTATGGCTGGCTTCTGCAGATAGGAAACTGGGTGGTTGTGGAAAGCGGGACCAGAGGAGCACAACCGGGATCCAAACGGAAGCTAGAGCCAAGATTCCCCAGGGCGCGGAGTCTAAGACCCAGCTGGTCTTCTCCAGGGCCTCTAGTGGTGATGGTGAGGATGTTAGCTGCAGGCTGGGACCAGGTCGCGGCCCCTGGAGTTTCCTAGCTCACGCCCCGTAGGATAAGGGGAAAAGAGGGGAAGCAGCAGCAGCACACGATAAGAGAGAACCGAATAACAAGCTGAAGGTCAGGGGCCACAAGCAGACAAGGATAACGAAGAACGAGCCAAAGGTCAAGGGTCACGAGCAGACAGGGATAGTCGGGGACAAGCCAATAACGTAACAGAGAGACAGACGTAGCACACGGCAGGCAGGAACCCAAACACACAATGCCTAACAAACACGTTGATCAGCAAAGCAGGCTTGCAGTGCACAGGTTAATATAGTGTTCTGTGATAGGGCCTGGGGTGGAGTCTGGCTGGGAGGAGATTATAAAGGAAGCCAGGTGAAAGGGCTCAGGCCTCTAAGATGAACACATGGGAAGGAAGGTAAGCTGACAGACAAACACTACTACATATCCATGACAGTACCCTCCCTCTTATGGGCCCTCCCCCGCCTGGACCCAGGCTTAAAGGGAAATCTCTGATGAAACCTTCTCAACAGATGAGGTGCAGCGACATCAGATGCAGCGATCCAAGACGCCTCCTCAGGACCAAAACCTCTCCAATGCACAAGGTACTGAAGAATGCCTCTGCAGAGCCGAGAATCCAGAACTTGTCTAACCTCGTACTTAAGATTATCCTCAGAGACCGAAAACGAGGTAGGGAGATGACAAGAAGATCTATTGAGGACCAAAGGCTCTCTAGGAATAAGCAAGGGCATGAGAGGATCAACAGGAATCTGAGGAGGGTCCCCTAGACCCTTAAAGGGGAACTGGTCATCTTGCACAGGACCATCAGACTGGGCAGATGTCAGTGGAACCCTGAAGTCAGGTTGGTTAGAAGGTGACATGTCGCCGGAGTCAAGCTGAATAGCTGAAAGACAAGCAGAATGTCCCGGACAAGAAAAAGTAGGAGGCTCACTGGGCATGGGCTGGACTGGCATAACTAGTACAGAGGCAGAGTGAATAGCTGAGTCAGGTGTAGCGACTACCTGAATCGCATCGCAAGACGTAGCGACTGCAGGACTTGTAGACAAGCTAGCCTGGCTGTGCGTCCAAGGGTGGTTAGGGACAGAGAAATGTAAATGGTTATGCAACCTGGAATGAATGACCGGCTCAGATTCACAGGGGGCAACCTTGGGTAGGCAGGACGAGGAACAGGAGGGACCCCAAGCCAGGATCTGTCCAGTAGTCCAGTCCACATGAGGAGAATGGAGCTGTAACCATGGGAGACCCAAAACTATAGGCGTTGAGGCCTTGGGTAAGATAAGGAAGGATATCCACTCCTGGTGGAGTGTCCCTACCGACATCTTAACAGGGAGGGTCTGGAAGCGGATAGGTCCCCCTGGGAGAACAGTACCATCAATCGCCAAGACCACCAATGGCGTGGTGAGGGGCAAAAGAGTAAGTCTCATGGACGATGCGATTTCCCAGTCCATGAAATTACCAGCGGCTCCGGAATCCAGATATGCTGAGACCGAATGAGAAGAAGCACCAACATGAAGGAACACAGAAAGCAGAAGACGAGAAGGGGAAGGTGATATTTCTGGGTCCAATACTCCACTTTCCAGATGAAGTGGACCCGAACGTTTTTCTGGACAAAGAGAGCAAGTGTCACGAAAATGACCTTTGCCCCCACAGTAAAGACACAGACCAAGAGTTCTGCGCCTAGCACGTTCCTCGGGGGATAGCCTGGTCCGACCCAGCTGCATGGGTTCCTCAGCTGGTAGGAGATGCTCTACGGGTCGAAGAGAGGGGAGCTCAGGCTGACTAAGAACCAAGGAGTGCTGGCGTTGCTTTTCTAAGGTCCTCTCCTGAAAGCGAATATCGATCTGGTTACACAAGGAGATAACGCCGGCCAGATCAGTGGGGATGGTTTTTCCAGCTAATTCATCCTTCACTCTATCAGACAGGCCATGCAAAAAGGTTGCGACTAAGGCCTCATTGTTCCAGCTCAACTCAGCCGATAGTATACGGAAATGAAGGGCATACTGTCCCACAGAAGCAGACTCTTGGCGGAGACGTAAAAGGGCGCTGGCCGCTGAAGAGACACGAGCCGGTTCTTCGAAGATATTCCGAAAAAGTTTCAAGAAGCCAGACAGGCTAGAAACCACTGGATCATTCAGTTCCCACAGAGGGGCTGCCCAGGCTAAAGCTTCTCCAGAGAGGAGGGAAATGATATAGGCTACCTTAGCCCGATCAGACAGGAAGTTTTGGGGCTGGAGCTCAAAATGAATCGTGCATTGGCTAAGGAACCCCCTGCAAGCCTTGGAGTCCCCAGAGAAACGGGATGGAGCTGGCAGTTGTAGTGAGTGTGTGGCTGCGACTGGTGCAATAGGTGCAGCCGCTGATTGTATTTGAGGTTGCGGATTCAGGGTTCCCAAGGAGGCCTGAAGCTGCTCGAAGCGAGAAGCCAGATCCTGGAGGAATCGCATCACCTGAGTCTGATTCGATTCCTGGGTTTCAAGTCTGCAAACTATGCCCTGCAATGGATCATCCGCGGGTAGCGGGATGTCAGCCGGGTTCATGGCTGATCAAACTGTCAGGGTCACCTGTGGCCAGGTGACAGATGCACACCGTAGGGGGACAGGAGTGCACCGCGAGGTAGTGAACCCTATGGCTGGCTTCTGCAGATAGGAAACTGGGTGGTTGTGGAAAGCGGGACCAGAGGAGCACAACCGGGATCCAAACGGAAGCTAGAGCCAAGATTCCCCAGGGCGCGGAGTCTAAGACCCAGCTGGTCTTCTCCAGGGCCTCTAGTGGTGATGGTGAGGATGTTAGCTGCAGGCTGGGACCAGGTCGCGGCCCCTGGAGTTTCCTAGCTCACGCCCCGTAGGATAAGGGGAAAAGAGGGGAAGCAGCAGCAGCACACGATAAGAGAGAACCGAATAACAAGCTGAAGGTCAGGGGCCACAAGCAGACAAGGATAACGAAGAACGAGCCAAAGGTCAAGGGTCACGAGCAGACAGGGATAGTCGGGGACAAGCCAATAACGTAACAGAGAGACAGACGTAGCACACGGCAGGCAGGAACCCAAACACACAATGCCTAACAAACACGTTGATCAGCAAAGCAGGCTTGCAGTGCACAGGTTAATATAGTGTTCTGTGATAGGGCCTGGGGTGGAGTCTGGCTGGGAGGAGATTATAAAGGAAGCCAGGTGAAAGGGCTCAGGCCTCTAAGATGAACACATGGGAAGGAAGGTAAGCTGACAGACAAACACTACTGCATATCCATGACACCTGGTCTTCTGGGATCCCTCGGCGGCTGTCTTGGCTCCTCCCCGCAAGGACTCCACACCTTCATGCGAGTGAGCTCGCATGGTGTGGAGTGATTGCGGGCGCGCTCCCGTGATACAGCGGCGGCCATAGCCGCCGACTGTATCACTCGGCCCCGCCCCCCGCGTGCCGCGTCATTGGATGTGATTGACAGCAGCGCCAGCCAATGGCTGCGCTGCTTTCAATCCATCCAGTGCAGCCAATCGGCGGCCAGGCTGAAAAACGTATAGGATGACGGGGACGAGCGTGGGACTTTCGAGGGGCCAGGTAAGTGAAACTGGGGCTCGGGGGGGCGGTATTGTCGAATGTTTTTTCACCTTAATGCATAGGATGCATTAAGGTGAAAAAACATGTAACTTTACTACTCCTTTAATCTTCTGTGCTTACCAAAGTGGTCCCTTAGAGTCCTGATGGTCCTCCCTACATAAAAGAGCCCGCATGGCCAGGTAAGACAATAAATAACATAATCAGTGGAGCAGTTGTAAAAATCTTTAAAAATATATGTTTTACCTTTTGCTAAAAAAGACTTTTGTCCATGCTGGACAAATTGACACGTCAGGCAAAGTGCTTTTCTACACTGAAACATGCCAAGAAGAGGGACCATTACCAAAGGAGAGATTTGTTTGTTAAATGCAATTTTACTACGAGCCAACTATCGTAATGAATAAAATAATTGCCTGCTGTTGGTTTAACATAATTCTGGGCAAAGATAGTACCATTGTCATGACATAACTGTACATCCAAAAAGGCCAATGACCTTTGATCAAATACATGCGTGAATGACAACCCTAACTCATTATTATTACAATACTTGCTAAAACGGTCAATATCTTGAAGGGTTCCGTCCCATATTATTACCACATAATCAATGTATCGACCATAATATACAATATTGGAGGCGAAAGGGTGATGGGCAGAGAAGGATAAATGTTCCCAATATCCCATCGTCAGGTTGGCATAACTCGGTGCAAAATTTGCCCCCATAGCTTTACCGTTTATTTGGAGGTAGTGCGTGTTGTCAAATTCAAAATAGTTATGCCTTAGGCAGAATAGTGAGAGCCTCCAGAATAAAGGAAATTTGTTTCGAGTTAATGAGGGAATCCTTAGAGAGGAAATGTTCAGCTGCTAGGAGTCCAATGTCATGAGGGATTGAGGTGTAGAGGGATGATACGTCTAAAGATAACCAACAATAGATTGGTTCCCAACGGTATGATTTTAACATCTCGAGTAAATGTGGGCAATCACGGATGTAAGATGGTAAATTTTCAGCCAAAGGCTGCAGGAATTGGTCTATATAGACTGAAAAACCACTTGTAACACTTTCCATATATAAAAGAAGAAACCCCCGCGCTAGCTGGGTAATGGCCAGTGGAGTAAAAAATCGGGGGGGGGGGGGGGGAAGGGGATGGAACACTGCAGCAGTCACCGGGGGGTCTGATCCAAATAGACAGTAATAGATAAAGTAAAAAGTGATGGTGGCTGCGCTGTGATTAAACTAATGTGAGGGAAGTGAAAAAGAGAGGCCTACGGGTTGCTTAGGTGAAGCTAACTAAT
Organism: Rana muscosa; assembly: GCA_029206835.1. NCBI lineage: Eukaryota > Metazoa > Chordata > Amphibia > Anura > Ranidae > Rana > Rana muscosa. The sequence continues at coordinate 212,043,553 of CM055124.1, read as the reverse complement.
TAGCAAATCTAGTGTGAACCAAACAAATGCAATGAACGTAGTGACATCAAACATACAGCATAAATCATAAAGTGCATGTACTAAGTGGACAACACATAAGTGCAAAATTATGATGCCAAAAAAATGTATAAACGATGATATAGACACTGAAAAAAATATATATCATAAACCAGAGAGGCCCAATCATGTGTCACTCAAAGTGATGGATAAATTAAGCCTGTGCATATAGTATATGTAACTAAACAATGAGTCTCTGGAGTAGCAAAAAATATATCAAAAGTGTAAAAATAGAAAGCAAAAACAGTGAGTTCCTGAAAAAATAAAGTCCAATTTGTAACAAGTCCCGTCACCAGCAATTATAAAGTGCTTAAAAGAAGGCTTCGGTGCAAATCCATCCAGTGCTCACAAGCAGCTTACCTCCACGTTGGGAAGGGACAGCATGAACTGAAACTCCTATTATGGACAGTGATGCAGCGTCCTTGCGTGGAGGTCCTATTCTCACTCACACATAGGTGCATGAAAATACACAAACGGTAAAGGCAATAAATAGCGTAACTCTGTGGGTACAGCAGAACGGGTAACTGAAAGGTGTGTTCTCACACTCACTTTTTATAAGGTGAGCGTGGGCATCAATCCTACGAACACCGCGCTCGTACAGTATGTATTGAAGGCTGCGATGGCGTCAGTGATGCGGTCCTCAGATTTGCAGCAACCACAGAGTGCCGATGGGACATGTACAAGAAATAAGGTGCATATAGTATAGGTCTGTAACCACTGGGGCGTTTATTAAAAATATATAAAAACACTCACATCTCATGGGTAAACAGGGGTTCCAGTATCCTACGAGCGCCGAGCTCGTCTCCTCACGTCCAGCTGTCGGTGTCTGGTGGTTTGGTGAGGTTTTTATGCACTTTGGGCAGATGGTAAAAATATGGAGTGCTATAAAAATGTTTCTTAATAAAACTAGCTTCAAGTTTGCTGATAATGTTATTTTCTCGGGCCTTCCGGACAATGTCAGCAGCTTCAATGGAATATGAGTTGATTGGATCACTGGGAAGGGCTTTGTATGTTACAGTGTCGGATAATAATCTTAAGGATTCCTCTAAATAGTCAGATTTGTTTTGAACGACTATACTACCTCCTTTATCTGCTGACTTAATGACGATGGAGTGAGCCACTCCAAAAACTACCATGATGAAGATTTGGAGTGGCTCACTCAACATATCCCCACATCCCCTACCATAGTCCATACCAGTTTACATCCTAAATCGGTTTTTAATCCCACCCACTGCAAAGGTCCTTACCTTCAGTCCTTTTATCAAGTAGTTTACACTGATCTGATCCAAATGTGTAAACAAAAATCTTCCCATACCAACTACAGGCTAAACCTTAGCAGTATGGAACGTCAGGCTCTAGAACAGCTCATGAAGGAGGTAGTATAGTCGTTCAAAACAAATATGTCTATTTAGAGGAATCCTTAAGATTATTATGCGACACTGTAACATACAAAGCCCTTCCCAGCGATCCAATCAACTCATATTTGTCAGGAACCATGAATCAGACTGAGACAGAAGTACAGTTAAATCACACTTGTTTAATAATAAAAATAAAAAGGCAAACAGAGTAAGCGTAGTCAAAACATAGCCAGGGTTTAGCAACCGGAGCAGGTAGTCAGCCAAGCCAATGTCCGAGAGCCAGGGATAAAGGTAGTAGTTCAGCAAGCAGGATCTGTAGCCAGAGGGAAGGTAGTCAAGCAGGTCTTCAGCAGGAGAAAGTCTGTAGTGATGTTAACACAGGCGAAGGCGAAGAGCAAATGAACTGGAAGTCCTTAAGTAGGCAGCTGATGAGCGGATCCTCAACAGGTGAATCACTGGAGAGATGAAAGCTGGCAATTAGCTGACAGCTGAGCTGCCAGCACAGAGAAGGAAGGGCTGAGCCCTGACAGTACCCCCTCCTCAATGACCCCTCACCCTCGGAGGCTTGAGGGGAAAACATCTATGAAAATCACGGAGGAGGGCAGGGGCGCGTACGTCCGAGGATGTGACCCAAGTGTTTTCCTCCGGACCGTACCCCTTCCAATGCACTAGGTACTGTATGCGCCTATGGAACCTACGGGAGTCAACAATGGACTGTACTTCATACTCCTCATGGTTCTCAACCTGTACAGGGTGAGGACGTGGCACCGAGGTGGTAAAACGGTTGCAGACCAAAGGTTTAAATAAGGAGAGATGAAACACATTAGAGATACGCATACTGGAAGGAAGGTCCAACGCGTAAGCCACTGGGTTTATCCTGCGAAGGATACGGAAAGGCCCAATAAACCGAGGTGCGAACTTCAGGGAAGGAACACGAAGTCGCAAGTTGTGAGATGACAGCCAGACCCTGTCCCCGACCTGGTAGGAAGGCGCAGGCAGGCGTCTGCGGTCAGCATGGAGTCTGTACCTCTCGTTAGCCTGTCGCAAAGCCTCCTGGACTTGTACCCAAGTGGAACGAAGACCACGGAGATGTTCCTCTAATGAAGGAATACTCTGCGGAACAAACGAGTCAGGCAACATGGAACGTTGGAAACCATAATTTGCCATAAACGGGGACAACCGGGAAGCAGAATGCAGAGCGCTATTGTGAGCAAACTCTGCCCATGGTAAGAGGTCTGACCAGTTGTTCTGATGGTCAGAAACATAGCAACGCAGGAATTGCTCCAAGGACTGATTGGCTCGTTCTGCGGCCCTATTAGACTGCGGGTGATACGCAGAGGAGAAAGCAAGCTGAATTCCCAACTGTGCACAGAAGGCTCGCCAGAACCGGGACACAAACTGACTTCCCCTGTCTTAGACAATGACCTTGGGTAGGCCATGTAAGCGAAAGATCTCCTGAGCAAAAATGGAAGCCAGTTCCTTAGACGTAGGCAACTTCTTAAGTGGAATACAGTGAGACATTTTCGAGAACCGGTCTACCACTATATGGATAACTGTGTTGCCCTGGGAGTTGGGTAACTCCACAATGAAATCCTTAGACAGGTGGGTCCAGGGCCTCTCACCATAGGGTATGGGTTGTAGGAGGTCCACTGGAAGGTGTCGTGGAGTCTGACTTTGAGCACACACGGAACAGGCAGCTACGAAGGCGGCTACATCGGCACGTAGACTAGGCCACCAGAATTGTTGGGAAATGGCCCAAAAGAGTTGATTCTTCCCAGGGTGGCCAGCAGCCTTGGGAGAATGGCAAGTCTGGAGCACGGCAGTGCGGAGACTCTCTGGAACAAAACAGCAGTCACAAGGTTTCTCAGGAGGGGCATCGACCTGAGCAGCCAGAATTCTGTCACCCAAAGGAGAAGTGAGACTGGTGCGAACCGTAGAATACGATCAGGAGGAATCACGGGAACCGACTCCATCTTGGAAGTGGAGGAAAATTGTCGTGACAAGGCGTCAGCCCTTACATTCTTAGTACCTGGTAAGAATGAGACAATGTAATTGAAACTCGACAAGAAAAGAGACCATCGTGCCCTTCTGGGAGACCATGAGAATGTGAGATTCTTATGGTCAGTAAGATTGAGAACCGGCACAGTGGTACCTTCGAGGAGATGTCTCCATTCTTTCAGGGCTAAAATGATCGGCAAAAGCTCCCTGTCACCAATCTCATAATTGCACTCCGCAGGTGACAATCTCTTGGAAAAGTAGCCACACGGATGCATTGCGCCGTCAGAGCTAGGACGTTGAGACGTTGAGACAGAAGGGCGCCAACTCCAGTCTCAGAAGCATCGACTTCAAGGATAAAAGGTAACGTGGGATCAGGATGTGCCAACACAGGAGCAGAAACAAAGGTAGTCTTAAGACTCTCAAAAGCCTTAATGGACTCTGGAGACCAACTCTGTGGGTTACCGTCCTTTCTGGTCATATCAGTCAGGGGCTTGACCAGAGACGAGAAGTTACGAATAAACTTCTGATAATAGTTGGCAAAGCCAAGAAAGCGCTGCAGAGGACGTAAACCCACGGGTCGAGGCCACTGTAGCACTGCAGAAAGTTTCTCTGGGTTCATCGAAAAACCAACAGTGGAAATGATATAACCCAGGAACTTAACCTGTTCACAATGGAATTCGCACTTCTCCAGTTTACAATAGAGATTGTTCTCTCTTAATTTCTGAAGCACTCGACAGACATCTATGTGGTGGCTCTCCAGGGACTTGGAAAATATGAGGATATCGTCGAGATAGACCACCACACATAACTGCAACAAGTCTCGGAGGACATCGTTTATAAACTTCTGGAAAACTGCTGGAGCGTTACAGAGGCCAAAAGGCATTACGAGGTACTCATAATGACCTGTTCTGGTATTAAACGCAGTTTTCCACTCGTCGCTCTCCTTAATCCTGACGAGATTGTATGCCCCTCTGAAATCAAGCTTCGTGAAGACCGTTGCTCCCTTGAGTCGGTCAAATAATTCCGTAATCAATGGGATCAGATAGGCATTCTTAATGGTGAAACGATTGAGACCCCTATAATCGATACAAGGTCTCAGTTCACCACTCTTCTTCTTCACGAAAAAGAAGCCAGCACCAGCAGGAGACGAGGATTTGCGGATGAAACCTTGAGAAAGTGCGTCTGCAACATACTCCTCCATGGCCTTATCTTCCAAGACCGACAAAGGGTAAACCCGACCACAAGGGGGTATGACACCAGGTTGAAGGTCAATTGCGCAATCATACGACCGGTGTGGAGGCAACGTGCCGGCTTGACCTTTATCAAAGACGTCGCTAAAATCGCGGTATTCCTCCGGCAGGGAGGAGAGTGAAGAGGTGCTCAGGACTTTGGCTACCTTCTGGAAGCATCTCTCACTGCACTGTGGCGACCAGGACAGAACCTCAGCACAGAGCCAATCAAAAGACGGGTTGTGCCTCTGTAACCAAGGATAACCAATAACCAGCGGAAACTTAGGTGAGGAAATAACTTGGAATTGGATTATCTCACGGTGAAGAGCCCCTATGGCCATAGACAACGGAACAGTCTCATGAGTCACATGGGCAGGCTGTAGAGGTCTCCCGTCAAGAGCCTCAATAGCAAGTCGAGCGTCATGCAGCTGCAGCGGAATCGAGTGCTTAGACACAAAGGCAGCATCAATGAACAGGCCTGCTGTCCCGGAGTCGATTAGAGCCTGTATCTCGATGGACGACTCAGCCCAAGACAGGGTAACCGAAACCAGGGGCTTATCCTTCTGGGCAACAGGAGACGAAACAACGCCACCTAAGGTCTGTCCATGACAGGACCTCAAGGTTCGGGCGTTCCCTGGACAGGTAGGACAAGACTTCAAAAAGTGACCGGCTGGCCACAATAAAGGCACAATCTCTCCCTCCTCCTAATGGCTCTCTCGTCCGCAGAGAGACGCATGAAGCCCAAATGCATGGGTTCATCTTCACAGACCGACTCTGTACCAGGAGGCATGGGAGGTGAGGGAGGCAAGGGTGGGACTGCAAAGCTCGGAGACAAACGTACAGGAGGCTTCCGCAAGCGCTCCTTAACAGAGAGTCTTTCTCTGAGTCTGGAGTCAATGAGGATGGCAAATGTGATCAACTTCTCCAGCTCAGTGGGTATATCTCGGGCTGCTATCTCATCCTTAATGTTATCCGAGAGACCATGAGAAAAAGCAGCCAGGAGGGCCTCATTGTTCCAAGCAACCTCTGCTGCCAGAGTGCGGAATTCAATGGCATAATCGGCAACCGTCCTCGTACTCTGTTTGATGGACATGAGGCTCTTGGCAGCAGAAGCGGAGCGTGTGGTAATGTCAAATACCCTTTTGAAGGAAGCCACAAATTCTGGGTAACTCAGGACCACGGGTTTTTGCGTCTCCCATAGAGGGTTTGCCCAGGCCAAGGCTCTCTCAGAAAGCAAAGATATCACAAAACCTACTTTGCTTCTGTCTGTGGGAAACGCCTGGGGCAGCATCTCAAAATATATCTCAACCTGGTTGAGAAAACCTCTGCATTGGACTGGATCGCCCCCAAATCGCTGGGGAAGCGGGGCGGAACCAGACATACCTCTAGTAATACTCTAGGCGGGTGCCTGCACAGAGACAGGAGCAGTAGCAGGGTCTGCCTGCACAGGGACTACCGGAGCGGCCACAGTGGGAGACTCTAGACGAGCCGTGCGACTCAGGAGCGTCTGTATTGCCATGGCAAACTGATCCATGCGATGATCCAGGTCATCCAATCTGGAAAAAATATTATTGACAAGTGGATTGGCTGCATCTTCTGAATTCATGGCCTTCGCCTACTGTCAGGAACCATGAATCAGACTGATACAGAAGTACAGTTAAATCACACTTGTTTAATAGGAAAAATAAAAAGGCAAACAGAGTAAGCATAGTCAAAACATAGCCAGGGTTTAGCAACCGGAGCGGGTAGTCAGCCAATCCAATGTCCGAGAGCCAGGGATAAAGGTAGTAGTTCAGCAAGCAGGATCTGTAGCCAGAGGGAACGTAGTCAAGCAGGTCTTCAGCTGGAATGTAGGAGAAAGTCTGTAGTGATGTTAACACAGGCAAAGGCGAAGAGAAAATGAACTGGAAGTCCTTAAGTAGGCAGCTGATGAGCGGATCCTCAACAGGTGAATCACTGGAGAGATGGAAGCTGGCAATTAGCTGACAGCTGAGCTGCCAGCACAGAGAAGGAAGGGCTGAGCCCTGACAATATTCCATTGAAGCTGCTGACATTGTCCGGAAGGCCCGAGAAGATAACATTATCAGCAAACTTGAAGCTAGTTTTATTAAGAAACATTTTTATAGCACTCCATATTTTTACCATCTGCCCAAAGTGCATAAAAACCTCACCAAACCACCTGGTCGTCCCATAGTTGCGGCTATGGAGAGTGTTATCAGTGTTTTTTCAGTCTATATAGATTAATTCCTGCAGCCTTTAGCTGAAAATGTACCATCTTACATCCGTGACGGGCCACATTTACTCGAGATGTTAAAATCATACCGTTGGGAACCAACCTATTGTTGGTTATCTTTAGACGTATCATCCCTCTACACCTCCATCCCTCATGACGTTGGACTCCGAGCAGCTGAACATTTCCTCTCTAAGGATTCCCTCATTAACTCAAAACAAATTTCCTTTATTCTGGAGGCTCTCACTTTCTGCCTAAAGCATAACTATTTTGAATTTGACAACACGCACTACCTCCAAATAAACGGTACAGCTATGGGGGCAAATTTTGCACCGAGTTATGCCAACCTGACGATGGGATATTGGAAACATTTATCCCTCTCTGCCCATCATCCTTTTGCCTTCCATATTGTATATTATGGTCGATACATTGATGAATAAATATTGGTAGGAATTTGTGTTATTTATTTTCTATGGCGTATATGCTTTGTAATTAGGTAGCTTATCCCATGCGATTTTTTGGTCTTTGCACCTGACGGTTGCTTGACCATACATGTGGAACAATACAAATTAGGCTAGAATCCACCTACTTACATATATGTTTTTCTTTTCATCTTTTATATATGTATGTATGTTCCATTACATGTATGTAGAGTAGACATGTTAATTTTTTATTTATTTTTATATATACCGTATTTATCGGCGTATAACACGCACAGGCGTATAACACGCACCCCAACTTTAAGAGGGAAGTTTCAGGAAAAAAACTTTCCACAGCCCCCTGCATATAACACGCAGGCAATATTTACCCTCTATTTTCAGGGTAAAAAAGTAAGTGTTATACGCCAATAAATACAGTATATATGTATATTTTTGTATGTATAGAAAATACCCCCCTTTTTTAGACATAATAGACTACTTTAGTCTTTTTATCATTTTAATATGCATTTTTTCTTTCTCGTACATCACGGGACACAGAGCGACATAGTCATTACTAATGGGTTATATAGATACCTTCAGGTGCTGGCACTGGCAACTTCCAAAACCGGAAGTACCCTCCCCTATATAAGCCCCTCCCATCCGGGAGCACCTCAGTTTTTTGCCAGTGTCTAAGGTGTTGGCCAAGAAGAAACATGTGTTTTTCACTGAGCTTGCGTACAGGTTCTTTTGGGCCTCAGTAAGCTATTCCGGATCCGACCAAAAAAGCTTCATAGCTAAACGGTCGGTACCCGGGCCTTGCAGAGAAGAGCAAGGTTTTGCCTGTAATGCTTCTCTTAGGAGAGCTGGACCCTGGGATCCAGAGCTCTGGTCATACCCACGACCAAGATGTTTTCTGTGCAGGGTGCTATACAGGTCCAGGGGAGTGGAATCCTTGGGAACCCGGTCCCTGAAGGTTTGATTACAATGCCTGCCGTGATAGGTGAAGTTTGGGCTTCTGTGGACCAAACAGAGTCCTGCGGCGAGGAAAAGGTAAGTGGGGGCCCTCGGGAACTTGGTTCTATTGAGGGACCCCCAAGCCTATTTTGTCTTTCTGCCTGTTACGTAAGGTATTCCCGCTAATATTCTGTGTATGCCTGTTACTACTGAGAAAATGTAAAAATTTTAATAGTAGGCAAGAAAAAAAAAAAAAAATGTAAGACCGCGGTACCTGTGTTAGACACTAGAGGCCGCTATGGGTCTTTTTCTTGTAATGTGGATTTTTTTCTTCCAGAATCAAATCCAGGCAGTTGGTATGTTCTCTCCGGGGAAGCTGTCTCCTCTGCCCTGTTGCTGCGCTCATCCATCCCCGGGCCCTGCGGCAAAGGGACCCTGGCTCCCATCTAGCTCCTTATTGTTTTCAAAGAAGGCGCCGAAGGCGCACGTGCCCGCGCGCGTGCGCGTGCACGCGCCTCTATTCATAGAGGCGATCTGGAAAAAGGGGCGGAGCGGGTGGATGATGCTCAGGTGTGCGCCGCGGCGCTACTGCGCATGTGCGGGCGTCCAGCGTGTTTTAAAGCACATTATAGCTGGCTATAGAAGTGCACAGACAGAGCTAGCAACAGTATAAAGGCACACAGAGGCGGTTGATGCAGGCATCCCCTAGAAAGGCACTTTAGTAGACACCAACTGTGATATAGCAGCAATTGTGCTAGACTATTCTCAGTGAAAGTGGTGTATTACGGCTGGAATACCTCAGCTTTAGGCTTAGGAATATGCCGTCCAGAAGCTCCGGAACTGAATCTTCCAGGAAGCGAAGGGGGTCTCATCGGGCTCTGAGGATCTTGGGCATGCTTCTGCTGCACCAGTCTCCCCTGAAGTTCAGAGGTAAGTGACCGTAGAGACCCCGCAGGGGTACTTGGTACTGTGGCTGTCCTCAGTTCACATGCTCCTGTGTATGTAACAGAGGAGGTTTTTTCCTCAGCTCTGGGAGGATTAGAGAGAGATTGTCAACATTGATCGCTGCCTCCCTGTCAGGGAAAGCACGCCCGATCTCCGTCTCCTCCTTCAGAGTGCCTGTTAGCAGAGCAACAGTCCCATACAGGGATCGACCTGCCTGAAGGGGATCAGGATGAGGTTGATTCTGTTATAGAGGAATCAACAGTGGGGGAAACTTTTCTCAGCATCTCAAGCTGAAAGATTATGGGTTCAGTCTCTGACTAACATGGTCCGATCAGCATTTAAAAATGCACCTTGCGGAACCATCAACCACTACTGTATCCTCGTTGGGGTCGCTAGAAGCCCCCAGACTGTCTGTTCTTTTCCACTTCACCCTTTACTGAAAGGGCTTATTTACCAGGATTGGGAACGTCCTGAGAAAATATTTATTCCCCCAAGAGATTTCCGGTGGTCTATCCCATGGAGGATAAGTTCATCAAAAAAATGGAAGGTCCCTACAGTGGACGCAGCCATCTCTTGTATGTATAAATCACTGACATGTCCAGTGGATAATGTCCAAATGTTCAAGAACCCAATAGATAAAAGATTGGAGTCCTTATGAAAGTCTGCTTCTTTCTACAGCAAGCTTGGTGACACAACCAGCAGTAGCAGCTATTGGGGTCTGCTAAGCAGTGAAGGATCAGTTGAAACAGGTCTTGAGGGACTTGACAGATCAGCAGGCCTTGCCCTAGCTGATCTACCTAGAGCCTTAGGCTTTGCGGTTGACGCCATAAAGGATTCAGTCCATCAGGCCTCCCGCCTTACGCTGTCTATAGTACATATGCGTAGGCTTCTATGGCTCAAAAACTGGTCTGCTGAAGCTCCCTGTAAAGAATGGCTGGTTAGCGTCCCATTTCATGGTGAACGCTTATTCAGGGAAAACCTGGACAAATATATCCAGAAAATTTCCAGCGGTAAAAATACGCTCTTGCCGGTTAAAAACAGAGTTAGAGGTCCCTCTTTAAGAGGCCTGCTTCTCCAGTCCCTGGGGCATCGGCTGTGTAACAGTTCCGACGGCCTCCTCGGTCAATTCCCGGGGGTAAAAAACAGGGACAATAGCAGGGTAATGAGAAACCCTGGGTCAGGGGAGGTACAAAACCTCCCCCAAAGTTAAATTCATTGAAGGGTTGCCCCCACTCAGTCGGGTGGGGGGAGGACTCCAGTTGTTCGCAAGAGACCTGGCGGGACACGATCAAGACAGATAGGTGCTCTCCGCAGTATGTTTGGGATACAGTTTGGAGTTAAAAGACTCTCCTCCTTCCCATTTTTGAGGTCAAACGTGCCAAGGGATCCCCGGAAGAGAGAGTCCCTCCTGTTGGCACTAGAACAACTATTGCTCCAAGGAGTAATTATGGAGGTTCCCCTGGAAGAATGAGGGTTCGGGTTTTACTCAAACCTCTTTACAGTCCCGAAGCAAACGCGGACGGGAGGCCCATATTAATTCTAAAAGGGCTATACAAATTCCTGTATATCAGGACTTTCCGATGGAGTCGATCCGATCGGTGGCCACTGCCCTACAAGGGGAGGATTGGTTAGCCGCGATCGACATCAAAGATGCTTATTTGCACATTCCCATCTTTCCAGTCCACCAAAAATTTCTACGCTTTGCAGTAGAAGGGTGCCATTTTCAGTTCAGAGCCTTACCCTTCGGTTTGGCCACAGCACCACGAGTGTTTACAAATTCTGGCCCTTTATTGGCCAATCTAAGAACACAAGGTGTAATGATAATGGCATATCTAGATGACTTGTTGCTGATAGACCACTCAGTGAAAAAACTAGACGTGGTCGTTCACAAGACAATCAAGTATCTGGAATCTCACGGTTGGATTATCAACCGAGACAAGTCAGCCCTAAAAAACAGTCAAAAGTCTGGAATACTTGGGGCTAAGGTTGGATTCAGGCCAGAGAAAAATATTCTTGCCTCGAGGAAAGGTGTTGTCTTTGAAAGATTTGATCCACTTAGTGGGTACAAAAAAGACAGCCGTCCATACGCCTGTGCATGAAGCTGCTGGGAAAAATGGTGGCATCATTCGAAGCAGTACCCTACGGTCAATTCCATTCAAGGAATTTGCAAGGGGCCATACTGTCAGCCTGGAACAAAAAAGTTCAGGCCCTAGACTTACAATGTCCTTGTCCCCTTCCGTTCGCAAGAGCCTCCGTTGGTGGTTGGTTCCCCAGAATCTGGAAAAAGGGAAATCCTTCAGTCCGATTTCTTGGAAGGTGGTCACTACAGATGCCAGCCTTATAGGCTGGGGAGCAGTACTGGAGCAATGGTCTCTCCAGGGCAGATGGTCGGATGCAGAAAAGGCCCTGCCCATCAATCTCTTAGAGATACGAGCAGCCCGGTATGCCCTAGTAGCATGGACATCCAAACTCCAAGGGTCCCCTGTCAGAATTCAATCAGACAATGCCACAGCAGTGGCATATATCAATCATCAGGGGGGCACCAGGAGTCGTGCAGCCCAGAGGGAAGTAAATTACATCCTGAAATGGGCAGAAAGATATGTCCCAGCCATATCTGCGGTATTCATTCCAGGAGTGGAGAATTGGAAGGCGGACTTTCTAAGTCGCCAGCAATTATGCCCAGAGGAAAGGTCCCTTCACCCCGAGGTTTTCTGGACAATATGTCAGCGGTGGGGAACATCGGATGTAGATCTTCTAGCATCCAGATTCAACGCAAAGGTGGACAGGTTTGTCTCTCGGACAAGGGATCCCCTAGCTTGCGGCTCGGATGCCCTAGTGTTCCCTTGGGATCAGTTCAAGCTGATATATGCATTCACACCGCCACAATGGTTACCTCGATTACTCCGCAGAATCAGGGTAGAAAAGAAACCAGTGATTCTGGTGGCTCCAGCGTGGCCCGAAGAGCGTGGTACGCGGAGATTGTAAAATGTCAGTGGGGAGTCCTTGGACTCTCCCACGTCGTCCGGACCTGCTTTCGCAAGGACCGATATACCACCCTTCCTTACCAGCCCTAGGTTTGACGGCCTGGCTATTGAAGCCCACATTCTAAAAAAGAGAGGGCTCTCTAATCCTGTGGTATCTACCATGATCAATGCCAGGAAGCCGGTATCCAGGCAGATCTAATATAGAATCTGGAAGGCGTACATCGCGTGGTGTGAGGCCAAGAAATGGCATCCACATAAGTACGTAATAGGTAGGAGTCTGGACTTCCTACAGTGGGCTGTAGATAGGAAGCTTGCCTTGAGTACTATCAAAGGTCAGTTTTCGGCCTTGTCAATATTTTTTCAAAGGCCCTTGGCTTCGCATTCACTAGTCAAAGCCTTTATACAAGGAGTGATGCGTATTAGTCCTCCGGTTAATATTCCCATATGTCCATGGGATCTAAACTTGGTTCTGTCGGTTCTACAGAAACAACCATTTGAACCATTACAGCATATTTCTTTGGTTCTTCTCACCAGGAAATTGATTTTTCTAGTAGCCATTTGTTCGGCTAAAAGAGTGTCGGAATTAGCAGCTATGTCCTGTAAGGAGCCATATCTGGTTATCCATAAGGATAGAGTAGTGTTACGCCCTCATCCAGCCTTTCTTCCTAAGGTGGTATCGAGGTTTCATTTGAACCAAGATGTGGTTCTTCCTTCTTTTTTCCCCAAACCTACTTCGGTAGAGGAAAAGTTATTGCATTCTTTGGATGTAGTAAGAGCAGTTAAAGCTTATCTAAAAGCCACTGCTCAGATTCGCAGAACGGATACTTTGTTTATTCTGCCGGAAGGCCCGAGAAGGGGTCAGGCAGCGTCAAAATCTACTTTAGCCAAGTGGATTCGACAGGTCATAATGCAAGCCTATGGCTTGAGAAGGAGACCGCCTCTGTTCAAAGTTAGAGCGCACTCCACGAGAGCAGTTGGAACTTCATGGGCAGTGCATCACCAGGCCTCCCTGGCTCAAGTCTGTAAGGCCGCAACATGGTCTTCAGTACACACGTTTACTAGGTTCTACCAGGTGGACGTTAGAAGTCAGGAGGATGTCGCCTTTGGGCGCAGTGTGTTGCAGGCCGCAAAAGATCCTCATGTCTGATAGCGCTCAGCTTATGTATGGTGTATCCCCCCCCTCGTTGGGCATTGCTTTAGGACATCCCATTAGTAATGACTATGTCGCTCTGTGTCCCGTGATGTACGAGAAAGAAAATAGGATTTTTATAACAGCTTACCTGTAAAATCCTTTTCTTGGAGTACATCACGGGACACAGAGCTCCCACCCCTCTTTAGGGACACTTATTGCTTTGCTACAAAACTGAGGTGCTCCCGGATGGGAGGGGCTTATATAGGGGAGGGTACTTCCGGTTTTGGAAGTTGCCAGTGCCAGCACCTGAAGGTATCTATATAACCCATTAGTAATGACTATGTCGCTCTGTGTCCCGTGATTAGTGATGAGCCGAACACCCCCGGGTTCGGTTCGCACCAGAACCCGCGAACGGACCGAAAGTTCGAACGAACATTAGAACCCTATTAAATACAATGGATGCGAACGTTCGAATTCTAAAGTGCTAATTATAACAACTATTATGCATGTTATTGTCCTAAAAAGGGTTTGGGAACCCGGGTTCTGCACCAGGGGACATGTATCAATGCAAAAAGAAGTTTTAAAAACGGTCGTTTTTCGGGAGCAGTCATTTTAATGATGCATAAAGTGAAAAAAAAAAAGTCAAATATTCCTTTAAATATCGTACCTGGGGGGTGTCTAAAGTATGCCTGTGAAGTGCCACGTGTTTCCCGTGTTTAGAACTGTCCCTGCACAAAATGACACTTCTAAAGGAAAAAAAAGCCATTTAAAACTGCTTGCGGCTTTAATGTAATGTCTGGTCCCGGTAATATGGATGAAATTCTTTAAGAAAAATGGCATAGCTACCCCATGACCCCCCCCCCCTACCCCAGCCCATTACCAGCCCCTTTGGGTCTTGTATGGATATTAAGGGGAACCCCGCACATAAAATAAAAAAGGCCCTATATACTCTGAACAGCCGTATACAGGCGGTGCATACAAGACAGGGACTGTAGGTTTGTTCTTATGTAGAATCTGTTTGTAATTTTGAACAGGTACATTGTTGAAGTGTAGCTCCAGACCAAAAATCTATTTTTAAACTTTTTGGAAAACATAGGTAAGGGTTATCACCCCTGTAACATTTGTTTTGCTGTCTGTGCCCCTGTTCAGAACATTTCACCTCACTTTCCGTCCCAATGACAACTGTTTTTGAAATGTGGTGTTTTTCTTGAAACAAGGATTGCTGATAAAGCATCAGTACAGAGGAGACACCTTTCTCCCATATTTATTCTTACAGGAGAGAATTTTCCTTCCTAGTGGTAGATTTCCTCTCACTTCCTGTTGTCTTCTTGCGTTTGCAAGTAGGAGTCGTTTGTAAGTTGGATGTTTGAAAGTAGGGACCTGCCGTATATACTCTGCAGAAATAGGCCCCTTAGTTGTTGGTGTTGGCACAACACTGTAAGCACTCACAGTTACTCTTGGTTGGTGCTGGAACGCCCTGCTGTCAACTATTATATCAGGAATTTTAATTACATATAATTGTTGAACAGTGGTAGTAAAAATTGGGCCTTTGATGGTGGTGCTGGTGCCACAACACTGTAAGCCCTGACAGTTACTCTTGGTGGGTGCAGCAATGGGCCCTGCTGTGAATTATTAGATCAAGAATTGTAATTACATGCCCCTGTTGAACAGGGGCTGAAAAATTGGGCCTTAGGCACTGGTGGCACAACACTGCAACCCCTCACAGATACTGTACTTGGAGCACAGCAATGAGCCCTGTTGCAAAGTATTGCTTCAAAAATTGTAATGACACGCCCCTGTTAAACAGGGGCTGAAAAATTGGGCCTTAGGCACTGGTGGCACAACACTGCAACTCCTCACAGATACTGTACTTGGAGCACAGCAATGAGCCCTGTTGCAAAGTATTGCTTCAAAAATTGTAATGACACGCCCCTGTTAAACAGGGGCTGAAAAATTGGGCCTTAGGCACTGGTGGCACAACACTGCAACTCCTCACAGATACTGTACTTGGAGCACAGCAATGAGCCCTGTTGCAAAGTATTGCTTCAAAAATTGTAATTACACGCCCCTGTTAAACAGGGGCTGAAAAATTGGGCGTTAGGCACTGGTGGCGGCACCCATAAACAAAAATGATCTTACAAGCTATCATCATCAATCGTATCATTGAGGACTCGGAGGAGGAGGATAGCCAGTCAACATAACAGCACAGGCACTCAGCATCAGCATCAGTCTTGAAGGGATGTGACATGTTAAAATCAATTAGTCTGTTATATCAGCATCAGGTGTGTGGTAGCTGGTGGTGATCCAAGACTGGTTCATCTTGATGAAAGTCAGTCGATCAACCGAGTCGGTGGACAGGCGCACCCTGTGATCCGTGACAAATCCTCCAGGAGCACTGAATGTGCGTTCCGAAAGAACGCTGGATGCAGGACAGGCCAGTAGCTCAATTGCATACTGTGCAAGCTCTGGCCAGTGATCCATCCTCAAGACCCAGTAAGCCAGAGGATTTTCGGTGGGGAAGGTGTCCAAGTCTGACCTTGCCCCTAGATATTCCTGCACCATGTTTATCAGACGCTGGCGATGGTTGCTGGAACCGATCATACTTTGGGGCTGCGGACTAAAGAATTGTCTGAACGCATCGGTCAGACGGCCACCTTCCCCACCGCTCCTTCTTTGACTGGCCGAAGCCTCAGCAACTCGTTGTCCAGGACCAGGAGTTTGCAACCTCCCAGTCTCTGGGAACGCGTTGCACAGACCTTTCTGCAAGGCCTCCCGGAGTTGTCTCATCCTCTGCTCCCTCTGCGACGGTAACATAAGGTCCGCAACCTTACCCTTGTACCGTGGATCAAGGAGAGTGGCCAGCCAGTAATGGTCCCTCTCCTTGATCCGAAGAATACGAGGATCCTTCCGCAGACTTTGCAGGATCAGGGAGGCCATGCAGCGTAGGTTTGCTGAGGCATTCGCTCCGGAGTCCTCTGGGTCACTAAGGACGACATGATCCGCAGCCACCTCCTCCCAGCCACGTACAAGTCCACTGGTTTCTTGGGACTGTAAATCATCCCTAAAAGACTGCTGCTGATGATGCTGAGTGCCAGCCTCCACCTCCATGCTGACACAATCCTCCTCCTCCTCCTCCTCCTCCTCTTCCTGTGCGATGGGTGGGACAGAAGGAACACTGTCTGGGTAAAGGGGGCCTTGAGAGGCAAGGAAGTCCTCCTCTTCCTGCCTCTGTTCTGCCTCAAGTGCCCTGTCCATTATTCCACGCAGCGTGTGCTCCAACAGGTGGACAAGAGGTACAGTGTCACTGATGCATGCACTGTCACTGCTCACCATCCTCGTGGCCTCCTCAAATGGTGCCAGGACAGTGCATGCATCCCTGATCATGCCCCACTGGCGTGGAGAAAAAAAACCAAGCTCCCCTGACCCTGTCCTGGTGCCGTAGTCGCACAGGTACTCATTGATGGCCCTCTGCTGCGTGTGCAGCCGCTGCAGCATGGCCAACGTTGAGTTCCACCTGGTGGGCATGTCACATATAAGGCGGTTCTTGGGCAGGTTCAACTCCTTTTGCAGCTCAGCCAGGCGAGCACTGGCATTATAAGATCTGCGGAAATGCACACAGACTTTCCTGGCCTGCCTCAGGACATCCTGTAAGCCCGGGTACCTGCCCAAGAAGCGCTGCACCACCAGGTTAAGGACGTGAGCCACACAGGGCACATGGGTCAGTTGTCCCTGTCGGAGGGCGGAGAGGAGGTTGGTGCCATTGTCGCAAACCACCATTCCTGGCTTAAGCTGGCGTGGCGTCAACCACCTCTCGGCCTGGCCCTGCAGAGCAGACAGGACCTCTGCCCCAGTGTGGCTTCTGTCCCCCAAACACACCAGCGCAAGCACGGCATGGCATCTTTTTGCCTGCGTACTTGCGTAGCCCCGTGAATGGCTACGGAGCACCGCTGGTTCATAGGACAAACCACAGGAAGAGGCCATGGAGGAAGAAGAAGAGGAGGGGGTGGAGGAGAGAGGTGTGTCACAACCAGTAGTAGCATTTTGGAGGCGTGGCGGTGGGACAACCTCCAACACTACTGCACCTTGTCCTGAATCCTTCCCAGCTGCCAAAAGAGTGACCCAATGGGCCGTGAAAGAAAGGTAACGTCCCTGTCCATGCCTGCTGGACCATGAGTCAGCGGTAATATGCACCTTACCGCTGACCGCCCTGTCCAGCGAGGCCAAGACATTGCCTTCCACATGCCGGTAGAGAGCCGGAATAGCCTTCCGTGAGAAAAAGTGGCGTTTGGGAACCTGCCACTGAGGAACCGCACATTGCACAAACTCACGGAAGGGGGCCGAGTCTACCAACTGAAAAGGCAGCAGTTGAAGCGCTAGCAATTTAGCCAAGCTAGCATTCAACCGCTGGGCATGTGGATGGCTGGGAGTGAACTTCTTTCGACGGTCCAGCAGCTGGGGCAGGGAAATTTGCCTGCTAGAATCGGACGTCGGTGTACTGCTAGCAGAGTGGGCGCAAGTACTTGGCTGTGACACACCTAATTCTACACCTTCATTCCTCTCAGTGCATGTTTCAGAGAGGACTGAAGTTATAGTGGGGTTGGAGATCCCAGCTGATGCGGTGCAAGGAGAGGTCCGCTTTGTTCTTTGGTGTGGGTCTTTGAGGTAGGCTTGCCAACGAGCTGCATGGCAGGTCAACATATGTCTGGTCAGGCATGTGGTACCCAAGCGGCTGATGTTTTGGCCACGCGATATACGCTTGAGACATATGTTGCAAACAGCAGCTGTGCGATCTGATGCACTAGCCTCAAAAAAGGCCCACACCAAAGAACTTTTTGAATGACGGGTAGAGGCAGCGCCCTGCACAGGCGGAGCTCTGCGGTGTGATTCCGTTGGTGTACTGCCCTTACGCTGGCCACCAAAGGGCATCCTGCCTCGTTGGAGATGTGCCTCCTCCTCATCCTCCTCCTCCTCCTCTCTCCTATTAGGCACCCACGTGGAGTCAGTGACCTCATCATCCCCTCCCTCCTCATCACTGGAGCCAATCTGGCAGTATGCTGCAGCTGCTGGAACATGACTGCCAGATTGGTGTCCTTCTTGAGCATCCCCTCTGTCTGCTCTCACGCTACTGCCTTCCTCTAGCTGGGTTTCATCATCAGACCCTTCGAAACGCTGGGCATCCTCCTGGAGCATGTACCCAACACTGTGCTGAAACAGTTCGGGGGACTCCTCAGGAGGAGGACATGGTGGGTCTAGGGAAGGAGTGACTGATGATTTGTCTGACATTGATACCAGGGAAGACGACGCTTTGGCAGCTGCTTTTCCAGTACCCTGAGCCTGGGTGAGAGAGGATGAGGAGGAGGAGGAGGGCTTGGTCATCCACTCTACCAAGTCTTCGGCATGATGTGGCTCAACATGTCCAGCTGCCGAAAAGAAGGACAAGCGTGTCCCATGGCCATGTGCTGATGACAATGCACCGCGTCCACGACCAGCACTGTTGCCCCCAGACACAGAGCCTGCTTGCCCTCTTTTATTGCCTCCTGACTGTCTGCCTCTCCTTGTTTGCCTTCCAGACATTCTAATAGATGGCCTGCAGGGAGATGGGAAAAAAGCAATAAGGGCTACCTTCAGGTGTCCTTCTCTGTCCCTTGAAACAAGGACTTTCACAGTGAAAGAAACTGACACTCTCCCTACCTACAGTTTTCTGTCCCTAGAAAAAATATTTTTTTTAATCACAATATAGCACAAGGACAATTCACTCACTGTCCTTACAGGTCCCTGGAAACAAGGACTTGCAGAGTGAAAGAAAAAAAACACTCTCCCTACCTACAGTTTTCTGTCCCTAGAATAAATGTTTTTTTTAAGCACAATATAGCACAAGGACAATTCACTCACTGTCCTTACAGGTCCCTGGAAATAAGGACTTGCAGAGTGAAAGAAAAAAAACACTCTCCCTACCTACAGTTTTCTGTCCCTAGAAAAAATGTTTTTTTTAATCACAATATAGCACAAGGACAATTCACTCACTGTCCTTCCAGGTCCCTGGAAACAAGGACTTGCAGAGTGAAAGAAAAAAAACACTCTCCCTACCTACAGTTTTCTGTCCCTAGAATAAATGTTTTTTTTAAGCACAATATAGCACAAGGACAATTCACTCACTGTCCTTCCAGGTCCCTGGAAACAAGGACTTGCAGAGTGAAAGAAACTGACACTGTCCCTACCTACAGTTTTCTGTCCCTAGAATAAATGTTTTTTTTAATCACAATATAGCACAAGGACAATTCACTCACTGTCCTTCCAGGTCCCTGGAAACAAGGACTTGCAGAGTGAAATAAACTGACACTCTCCCTACCTACAGTTTTCTGTCCCTAGAATAAATGTTTTTTTTAAGCACAATATAGCACAAGGACAATTCACTCACTGTCCTTAGAGGTCCCTGGAAACAAGGACTTGCAGAGTGAAAGAAAAAAAACACTCTCCCTACCTACAGTTTTCTGTCCCTAGAAAAAATGTTTTTTTTTAAGCACAATATAGCACAAGGACAATTCACTCACTGTCCTTCCAGGTCCCTGGAAACAAGGACTTGCAGAGTGAAAGAAAAAAACACTCTCCCTACCTACAGTTTTCTGTCCCTAGAAAAAATGTTTTTTTTAAGCACAATATAGCACAAGGACAATTCACTCACTGTCCTTCCAGGTCCCTGGAAACAAGGACTTGCAGAGTGAAAGAAAAAAAACACTCTCCCTACCTACAGTTTTCTGTCCCTAGAAAAAATGTTTTTTTTAATCACAATATAGCACAAGGACAATTCACTCACTGTCCTTACAGGTCCCTGGAAACAAGGACTTGCAGAGTGAAAGAAACTGACACTCTCCCTACCTACAGTTTTCTGTCCCTAGAATAAATGTTTTTTTAAGCACAATATAGCACAAGGACAATTCACTCACTGTCCTTCCAGGTCCCTGGAAACAAGGACTTGCAGAGTGAAAGAAACTGACACTGTCCCTACCTACAGTTTTCTGTCCCTAGAATAAATGTTTTTTTTAATCACAATATAGCACAAGGACAATTCACTCACTGTCCTTCCAGGTCCCTGGAAACAAGGACTTGCAGAGTGAAATAAACTGACACTCTCCCTACCTACAGTTTTCTGTCCCTAGAATAAATGTTTTTTTTAAGCACAATATAGCACAAGGACAATTCACTCACTGTCCTTCCAGGTCCCTGGAAACAAGGACTTGCAGAGTGAAAGAAACTGACACTGTCCCTACCTACAGTTTTCTGTCCCTAGAATAAATGTTTTTTTTAATCACAATATAGCACAAGGACAATTCACTCACTGTCCTTCCAGGTCCCTGGAAACAAGGACTTGCAGAGTGAAATAAACTGACACTCTCCCTACCTACAGTTTTCTGTCCCTAGAATAAATGTTTTTTTTAAGCACAATATAGCACAAGGACAATTCACTCACTGTCCTTACAGGTCCCTGGAAACAAGGACTTGCAGAGTGAAAGAAAAAAAACACTCTCCCTACCTACAGTTTTCTGTCCCTAGAAAAAATGTTTTTTTTTAAGCACAATATAGCACAAGGACAATTCACTCACTGTCCTTCCAGGTCCCTGGAAACAAGGACTTGCAGAGTGAAAGAAAAAAAACACTCTCCCTACCTACAGTTTTCTGTCCCTAGAAAAAATGTTTTTTTTAAGCACAATATAGCACAAGGACAATTCACTCACTGTCCTTCCAGGTCCCTGGAAACAAGGACTTGCAGAGTGAAAGAAAAAAAACACTCTCCCTACCTACAGTTTTCTGTCCCTAGAAAAAATGTTTTTTTTAATCACAATATAGCACAAGGACAATTCACTCACTGTCCTTACAGGTCCCTGGAAACAAGGACTTGCAGAGTGAAAGAAACTGACACTCTCCCTACCTACAGTTTTCTGTCCCTAGAATAAATGTTTTTTTAAGCACAATATAGCACAAGGACAATTCACTCACTGTCCTTCCAGGTCCCTGGAAACAAGGACTTGCAGAGTGAAAGAAACTGACACTGTCCCTACCTACAGTTTTCTGTCCCTAGAATAAATGTTTTTTTTAAGCACACTATAGCACAAGCACAAAACACACTGACACTCTCCCTACCTATCCTTCTCTTTCCCTAAACTAAAGGAATCCAGGTTAAGCAAGAAAGAAATAACAGTCACTGTCCCTGCCTATGCTGCTCTATCCCTGCTCCGGAACACACTACACTAGGCCGCCGTGCTGGCGGCCTTTTATAGTGTGGGGCATGTACTAAACACCCTCAGCAATAATTGGCCACAGGCATCCTGCCTGTGGCCAATCATTGCTCTCCTCGCTGCCGGCGCTGTGATTGGCCAAGCATGCGGGGTCACAGTGCATGCTTGGCCAATCACAGCGCCTGGATGACACTGCGATGGCGTAGTGCATTGTGGGCCGTTCGCGTCACTCGAATTTGGCGCGAACGGCCCAAATCGTTCGATCTTCGTCGAACGATCGAACAGCCGATGTTCGAGTCGAACGTATGTTCGACTCGAACACGAAGCTCATCCCTACCCGTGATGTACTCCAAGAAAAGGATTTTACAGGTAAGCTGTTATAAAAATCCTATTATTAGTGATGTTGTATATCTATGAGATCCCCGTAGATTATTCATGTGTTTTTATGCTCCAGTGTGTGGGGGGGGGGGGGGGGGGGTTTATTCCCTTGACAGCCATTAGATTGCATTCAGCTATTTAACTAATATTGGCCCATTCACGATTAGACCTTTGTTATAGTGATTACATGCTGCTGGTGTGCTGTGGTTTGCTGGTTCCCTGGCAACCGCAGTACATAAATAGCATCACACCCGCACTATTCCAGTAGGCCTGTAGAAGGAGCTAGTCTCGGAGCGCGTAGCCTGTTGTTTCCTGTCTCACCTTCCTTCCGATGCTCTCCTTGGTTCTGGTTTCCTGTGACGTCATCATCTGTGCTCCACGCTGAATTCTGGCTGTTTCCTGGTGGCCACAGGATGGACTATCTTTTTGGCCTGCAGACCCGTGGATCCAGATGGACCTGCGTTCGGACCGCACCGCGTTTTATGAGACTGTGATGTGCCCTGTTTCTACTTGTGTCCTGTAAGTGCATTTCCTTTGAGATTAAACATTTTTATCTGACATATTGCAAATTCTTTCAAACAGAAACTGGGCTTTTATTTTATCATAAACCGATCTATGCATTCTTCCAACATCTGAAGTGTTAGACAAATGATCTGTCTACTTTTGATCCCTGTTATTGAACTGCAGTCCATTATGTATTAAAAGATCTAAACCATATATTTTTTCATAAAATACTGCTTTCAACTTTTTTAGCACTTTTTGCATAATGGTGCTGCTGATGTCCTACGGTCTCTTTCAGCGACTTCCTGTCTACATGCAGTTTCTCCAGAACTGTCTGCAAATCATTGCTCTAGGATAGCTTCCTGACAATGAATGGGACTATATTAAATTTTAACAACTTGAAGACCAGGCCTTTTATGGGACTTTTTTTTGTTTACAAGTTTAAATCACAAATTTTTGCTAGAAAATTGCTTAAAACCCCCAAACATTATATGCATTTGTTTTAGCAGAGGCCCTAGAGATTTAAATGGCGATCATTGCAATATTTTATGTCACACAGTATTTGCACATCGGTCTTTCAAATGCAATTATTTATGACAAAATACATTTTAATGAATTAAAAAAAAAAACACCAAAACTACCCCAATTTGTGTGTCTATTGTGAAAGAGGATGTTATGCCGAGGAAATAGATATCTAACATGTCATGCTTTAAAATTGCGCACGCTCGTGGAATGTCGACAAACTAAGATACTTAAAAATCTCCATAGGCCGTGCTTTCATTTTTTTTTTTTTTATAGGTTACCTGTTTAGAGTTACAGAGGAAGTCTCACTCTAATGCCGCGTACACACGATCGAAAATTCCGACAAGAAAAGTTTGATGTGAGCCTTTGGTCGGAAATTCCAACCGCGTGTAGGCTCCATCAGACATTTTCTGTCGGAATTTCCGACAACAAAAATTTGAGAGCTGGTTCTCAAATTTTCCGACCAGAAAAAAATGCTCAGAATCAAGCAGAAGAGCCAAACTGCCTATTGAACTTCATTGATCTCGGCTCGTCGTACGTCTTGTACGTCACCGCGTTCTTGACGGTCAGAATTTCCGACAACATTTGTGTGTATGCAACACAAGTTTGAGCGAACATTCCGTCTGAAAAAAATCCACGGTTTTCTTGTCGGAATTTCCGATCGTGTGTATGTGGCATAACAATTGCGGCGATACCTCACATGTGTGGTTTGAACACCGTTTACATATGTAACGCGACTTATGTATGCGTTCGCTTCTGGATGCGAGCATGGACGGATGAGGCATTTTACATTTTTTTTATTACATTTTTTTATTTTTATTTTATTTATTATTTTTACACTGTCCATTTATTTATTTATTTATTTGGATCATTTTTTTTTTCCTATTACAAGGAATGTAAATATCCCTTGTAATAGAAATAAGGATGACAGGTCCTCTATATTAAGAGATCTGGGGCCAAAGACCGCAGATGGTGGCCAGCATTGCCTCGCTCGACTTCCTGCCCAACAAATGGCCACATCGGATTGCTCCCGAACTTTACCAATGGGTCCGGTAAATCTGGGAATAACTGGGAAGCTGGGGGGGGGGGGGGAAGTGATCTTGCAGTGAATCCGCCCACAGGACCACTTTTATCTGATGCAGAACAGGCCATAGTAAAAAATTATACCAGGATTATGGCAGCTAGGTGCTGCCATAACCCCGGTATTAAATGTTAAAGTAACTACGGTATGTATCAACAAGTGATGTTTTACATTATAACTGTTTTACATGATAACAAATTAGGGAATGGAAGACAAAAAAAAATCCCAGCAAGTGGGTAAATTTTTCCAAACCGCCATGCTGGCGCCCTATGGTGGTTGCCCAAGCAGCCTTATGCTGGCTCCGGTCCTGTTAAGGCGTTCGTCATGTCATAGGGGGGATATGAGAAGGCTGCTTTACTTACTTTACCCTGCTCTGGCAGACTCTAGAATTGTCCTCTCCTCTTTCTGGCATTCCTTTAGCATCATCTTGTACATTACAGAGCTGTTAACCCTACATTGTACACTATATTGTCAAAAGTATTGGGACACCTGCCTTTACACGCACATAAACTTTAATGGCATCCCAACCCGATAGAACATCTTTGGGATGAATTAGAGCGGAGACTGCGAGACAGATCTTCTCATCCAACATCAGTGCCTCACCTTACAATTGCGCTTCTGAAAGAATGGTCAGACATACCCATAGACACACTCCTAACCCTTGTGGACAGCCTTCCCAGAAGAGTTGAAGCTGTTATAGCTGCAAAGGGTGGGCCAACCCAATATTGAACCCTACGGACTAAGACTGGGATGCCATTAAAGTTCATGTGTGTGTAAAGGCGGACATCCCAATACTTTTGACAATATAGTGGAGGCAAGAGTGTGACCATGGTCGGGAGCACCCTAGATAGGAAACTTTTCAGAACTGGTCACATTGCTAAAGGGACACTGCTGGAAAATAGAATAAGGTAAGTATTACTTTCCCCTGAGCATTTAGTGAGGAAGGGGATTTGCAACTGCAAGGGTAGCTTTTTGTTGTGCCCGGAGTTGGGCTTTAAAGCATCACAGCTGCACCTTGGTAAGAAAACATGAATGCCTTGCAAAAATATATATACATGTAATACTGCATTATATATGCATGAAAAAAAGTATGCAGAACACAAATACTATAAAGATCCCAGCCTTGCACTGGATTCATAACTGTCCCCTGTTGTTTACAACTTTGTATTGGTTTACATGGTAGATGTGGTAACCCTAAACCAGACAAACGTGAAGAACACTGCCCTCTAGCTGTAGGTGCTGACAGAGGAAACCCAAGAACTGAACAGAACATCTGCCTTGATTCCAGCTGTGCTCAGAAAGCTCACAAATGCAAATGATCACTCAGCTCTGCGTGCGTGTAACAGGGCGAGCCACTTACAAACATATAAATACTTCACCTACATAGCCCTGTGCTTGGGGATTACATTCTCCTCCTTTGTTTCTTTTTCCGCGCTCCAGTTTACATTAAAAAAGAAATATACTATAGAATATTCTAGCAAATTCAAAACTTCTGTTCCCTGTGTGCTCTTTTTTATTGTATGCTGTGCTGCGGACTCTTTTTTTTTTTTGTGACTGCGTTCCCTTTGAAAACTCCTCGCCGTTTCCTTTATGGTGGGGATTAGGGTCCTTCAATAGGTGTGATCGCTCTTCGAGCTTAAAGCTTTTCAAGTTTACCTCGGAATCTGCAAAGAATACTTATTTCACACAGTCTGCACTTCACTGCCTTTGATTTCTCTGTGTCATTCTTAATCCTGCCAGAGATTCCCCAGTCACATTGAATGGCTGAGTTGCATGCTTAAACAGAGATAGATTAATTTAGCTATGTTATATGGCTGTCCAAAGGGTGCAAATAAGCAGAAAAACAATGTGTTAATAGACAAGCAAATGCATTTGTGGCGACTGTCTCGTAGTCATCTTTTGTTGGCGTTATTGTAACCTGGTGGATGAATTAGTTGTTTCTGCAGAAAAATAATGTACGGCAGGCACCATTAGTGGGGGATAATTGAGGGGGAGACTAGGAAAGAGGCAAAACCAAGTCTGAAACCCGTCTAGAATTCAGGATACAGACTGTCTTAATACGGCTGACTTGGAACCATTAAAGGCAGGACAGACTCCACATCCTCATTTGGAAGGTCTATTCACTTGAGGTGTAAAAGCAATAATTGGTCATTAAAAGCTTTCATGTTAATGACTTTTGCACTTTGGTGAACATCGATTGCTGATGGATCAAGAGCTGATTTGTTAATAGAGCTAATGTTGCATGGGTAGAGTTTGGGATATTAGTGGTCTGTTGTAAGGGGAAAAAGTTGATAATTTAAACAAGATTCCTGACCAAATCTAATAAAGCCTGATTACAACCAAAACCTTTTTTTTTTTTAAGTTTTTCATTAAGTTGGGAAGAGCTAAAGCAACTGTCTTTTTTTTTTTACAGTAGTCTGCAATTCCCAATGAAAGATTTCAATGAACGACTTCCTGTTCTGGTGACACCATCTCTGTCAAGGTATGATAGTGTTATCAGTACAGACAAAGAGGGCAGATCTCCCCAGTGGGGGGGGGGGGGGGACAAACCACTTCTCCATTTTATGTTTTGCTCAAAGGGGTTGTAAAGGTTTTTTGTTTTTTTCTAAATAGGTTCCTTTAACCTCCCTGATGGTTTTCCCGAGTGTGGCTCGGGGTGAGAATTCAGTACTATTAGCGGTAACCCCGAGCCACACTCAGGATTGCATTGCAGGATCCTGGTGCAGGTTACTTACCTTGTCCCCAGGATCCTGCGATGTCCCCCCGCTGTGTCCGTGGGCTGTGTCCTGCACCCGATACCTCTGTGTGCCAGGCTCCGTTCTCTGCGTGCGTCGCGACGCACGGGGGCCGAGCCTGGTGGCAAATTCAAAAATGACAAAATTCATAATACATACAGTACACTGCAATCTTACAGATTACATTACTGTATGAAATTATTTCATATCCCATTTGTCCCTAGTGGTTTGTCCAGTGCCCTGCATGCAGTTTTTAATTATATATACTGTTCTTTCTGCCTGGAAACTGGAGATTGTCCATAGTAACCAAAAAGTGTCCCTTTATGTCAAAAGTGGTTTGAGACCAGCTAGAAAACAGCGATAGTAAATAAGAACACTTGCAGAATTGAGCGATAGTGAATAGTGGGAAAATGTATTTTATTATAATTATTATGTTATTATTTTTTATAATTATATTATAATTTATGATTTTGTGTTTCAAACGTTATCATACCCGGGATGTCTACTAGACTCTTGTTTGGACAGATTTACGTGTGTTATTACTAAGAATTACAGGCCTAAAATATAAAACGCCAAATTTCTATGCAAAACAATTGTACCGCTTTGAGACGCAAAAATCTGACATAATCATACCGCCAGGGAGGATAAGCTAGTGCATTGTTGGTTCACTTACCTTTTCCTTCGATTTCCCTTCTAAATGTTTTTTTTCTTTGTCTGAATTTCCCACTTCCTGTTCCTCCTCAGTAAGCTTGCCTCCATCATCCGAGCCGTTCTGGCTGCGGGTTAGTCAGCGTGCTCGCCCTCTCTCTTGGAACTACATCCCTGCGGGGGCGAGCACGCTGACTAACCCCCAGCCATAATGGCTCGTATGATGGGGGCAAGGTTACTAAGGAGGAACAGGAAGTGAGAAATTCAGACAAAGAAAAAAAAACTTTAGAAGGCAAATCGAAGGAAAAGGTAAGTGAACCAACAATGCACTAGCTTAAAGGAACCTATTTAGAAAATTTAAAACAAACCTTTACAACCCCTTTAAAGTTGGGAAAAGATAAAGCTACTGTCAGCTTTTTACAGCAATCTACATCCCTGTTGGGTGATTTTCATTCCCTTCTGTCCTGGTGACACCTTCTGTGTCGTGGTGTGACATTGTTACCAGTATAGAAAAAGAGGGCCGATCCTCTAGGTGGGAGCACAGACCACTTCTCCATTACGGTTTAAGGAGAAAAGGCAGTCCCTTTTGATCCTACAAATAGCCCAGTTTTCTAAAAGCATACAGTGTCATTACATAATAAAAAAGTGCAACATTTGAGGGGCCTTGCAGGACTCATTGGTCAGGTATGCCTGCAAGATTCCAAAATGTTGCACTGATGTACTGGTATGCTTAAATGAAACTGTACTTATTTGTAAGATCAAAGGTGTACTAGCAACATTTTGGGGTTGATTTACTGAAGATAAATAGGCTGTTCACTTTGCAAGGGAAGTTGCACTTTGCAAGGGAATCTTTCCCAGAGCTTAGTGAATGAAGTGAAGCTCTGCTGACTTCCATAATCCAATCATGTGTAAGCAAAAATGGTATTTAAAAAAAAAAAATTGGTTTGCTTTGAAAAGTTAAACTTCACTATTCAGTAAGCTCTGAGGATAATTACTTTGACAACAGCAACTTTTCCTTAAAAGGGTAACAGCCTGTTTGCCTTTAGTAAATCAACTCTATTATACTTATGCTGCATACTACACCAGGGCAGTGGTTGTTTCAGCACCCGAATTTTTTTTGTCTAATCCAGTTTGTCATGGAAATATACAATTGTACACTGTCTGAAAAACAGAAATGGAAGACGCGCACATCTATTGCATTACCAGAGATAGGCTCTGCGCCCCCGAAACGCGTTAGCTGTACCCTGTCTTCTGTGCATGTCTATGCACTGTGTTTTTTGGCCTTTTGTCAGTTGCATGTTGTGAGTACCCACTTTTATACAAAAATTTCTTATTATTAAATTATCTCTGGTAATGCACTAGGTGTGCGTGCCTTCCATTTCATTTTTTTATTGTAGTTCCTTTTGGATTACCCCATCTGAGGAAAGCAGCATCCACCTAGTTTTGGTATACCATATATACCTTTCACACCACCATTTTATCTGATATCTGTTACTCCTCACCTTGGAAGACCTATTAGCGCTGGAAGTGACTGTGTTAATTGTGCACTGTAGCCTGTCCAAGTGGAAACGGTGATAGAGCGGCCCTACCTGGCCCTAAGACAAGGTAGCTTGATGATCTGTGGTCCCTCGTTGGATGTAGGAAGGGCAATGGAGGTAGTTATCCTCATATTTAGTTACACTGTTGTTGAACTTATTTTTTTCTGGTGTTTGGGTTCCTTAATGTTAGCTTGAAATATAGTGACAATACACAATACACATACAGTATACTGTAATCTTACAGATTACAGTACTGTATAAAAAAATTACACATCCCCTTTGTCCCTAGTGGTCTGTCTGAACTTTTATATTTTAAATACAGTTTTTTCTGCCTGGAATTTGGAGATTGTCCATAGCAACCAAAAAGTGTCCGTTTTTGTCAAAAGTGGTTTTAGACCAGCTAGAAAACAGCGATAATAAATTAGAATCACTCGCAGAATTGAGCGATAGCGATTTGTGGGGAAATTTGTCATCAAACACTAAATCTAATGACAGCGACAATTCTGCAATTGAGCAAATTTCTGTGTTTTTGATTTGAATAAATTATTGAATAATTTTTATTATAATTACATTATTATTTGTTATAATTATTTATAGTTATTTATTATATTATAATTTATGATTTTGTGTTTCAAACTTTATCATACCCGGGATGTCTACTAGACTCTTGTTTGGACAGATTTAAGTGAGTTAAGTGAGTTATTCCTAAGAATTACAGGCCTACAATATAAAACGCCAAATTTCCATGCAAAATAATTGTACCGCTTTCAGCACCTAAAATCTGACAATCATACCGCCAGGGAGGTTAACAGACATCTCCAATGACTAAGCGACAATGGCTGTACTACACATACAGTATATATATATGTAAGGCAACCTATGACAAGGTGAGCAATACCATATACTGTATGTGATATCAAATGGTCCTTGAAGTTTAGTCCTAGCGCATTCTCTCTTTTTATATGTTTTTAGATATCTACTGTTCTTAGCAAAGAGTTGGAAGAGCAGCTCTGCTTACATCACAAGGTATTATTACTTACGGAATACCTCGAGTCCATACAGTCTTTGCTCCCCCACTAGATGCAATGCAATTTCAAAACCCAATATATTTCACTAAGTCAGTAAGTCAGTGCCCCGGCGGTGACAGGTCTCCTTTAAAAAGCGATCTGTTCAATTCATCTTTTGTAATACAGAGTATCTCAGGAGAAAACAATGTACAATTAAAAGAAGAAAGAACAGCATATGTTGCTCAAAAGTGACAGCTTGTCAGAATTATAACTCAGATTGTCATTTTTCAAAGTTAAAAAGTTTGAGTTTGAATTAGGAAAAGACTAGGTGGAAGGATTTTATTTTTGAATTGTAATTTTATCTTGAATAAATTATGCACAATGCAAGCGTATGCTATTACAAACTACAGTATATGCAAAAGCAAGGTTTTTCAAATTGATCAGATTATGTACATATGGCAAGGCTACGGATATTCAAATATTTACATATTTGGAAGCCTTAAATGAGCCTTATTACAAGCTGTCAATGACCTCTGTAACTGAAGACACTTTGGAGTAATTCAACCTTAAATTTTACAGCACTAAACTAAACGCTAAAGTTGTTTAACGCTGTTCACACTAAATGTGTTGGGGCTACCCTGACAGCTACTACCAGTGTAGCCCCAACACATAGACAAGGCAAAATACATTTTTTTCATGTGTGTCAGTTCACACTACAGTGTTGCTATGGTGTGCACTGAAAGTACAGAAGGTTGTGCTTTGTTGACAGAAACCACCGCATTTCAACGCCACTGTGGTAAATATAGCTATATTGAGATGTCACTTGAAAGAATCCAATAAAGGTTCTGTGGAAAAAAAGAGATTGGGGTATTAACACTGTCCCTCTGTGCACACCAGTGGCTGTGCGATTAGCACGGCTTGCTTATGTGAATGGTACATAAACAATACTCTCCACAGCCCAGCTTCCCCTGCTACCTGCTCCCAGCAGTGACTCAGAAGATTACCTAACCCTGCTCCCTCCTCCCAGCAGTGACTTAGCAAGTCAGCTCACCCTCCTGAAAGACTTAATAGTCTTCCAGCTTTCTAATCCTAAGTGAACACAGAGTGGAGGCTCTGGGAGAGGAATCAACGATTTGCCGATGGGAACCCCAACCTTCCTCTTCATGTGTTCACATGAAGAGGAAGGTTGGGGTTCCCATCGGCAAACTCTTAAAGGGACAAGTAGAATAACTCAGGCTTGTCGTATCTATGATGATGAAAATCGTGCTCCGGTCCTTGACATCCATCCAGAGTTGACAGTGCCATATTTTCGTCTGCGATACCCACTTCAAACACCTAATGCCACCTTACCAGACATAAACGCAAGATATATATTCTAGGAAGATACGGTTGGAAGTGGTGGAAAGGCTACAGCAATCCCTGCTTGTATACAAGAATTGGAGAGCATTATCTGGAGTGTCGGAGATCCATTAAGGCTTTATCTGACCCTTTGGGTCCATCAGTAAGGTGAGAGGCTGGTGTCATCAGGGGAGGATTGTGCGCTTATACCTGTTATGGTTGATTCCCTATTGATTCCCTATTGATGTGACAAGCTGGACTCCCACACCTGTTCTTTTCCTCCTTTCCTGTTCTTGGTTGCTGGACACTTTCACATTTTTTTGGGAGACAATTACATTTTGTGTGAACCTTCCATTATACATTTTTTGGGGGATATTTTTTGGGATACATCTACGTTGGGATATATATAAATTTTTGCATTTTTTGCACATGTACTAATAGTTATTACATTTAATATTGGACTATTTATAGCATGTTTTACTTTAAGTATTTTTTGCACTTGGACATTTAGCGCTGCTTCAACATTTTTTCATTGTAGTATCGGATACCTTTCCTGATAGAGGGTCTGGTCCACCTGAAACTGTGCTGGTAGATGGAGATGAGGAATATGAGATGGAAGCTATTGTAGACTGTAGAAATAGCAGGAACCAATTACAGTATCTGATTAAGTGGAAAGGGTATGGTCAGGAACAGAAATCCTGGAAGCCAGAACTGAATGTCCATTCAAAAGGTCTAATTTGTGCTTTTTTCCATGCCCATCCAGAGAAGGAAAGCCAGCTGGGCATCTGGAGGCTGCCCGTTGGGAGGGGGCAATGTCAGGAACGTGCTAGCCATAGTACAGTCGAAGCGCCTAGGCAGAGGTGAATATGCATGAGCTGACACACTCCTGCAGGTGCCCATCTTGCCAGGCACAGACGAACACCTATGTGCATGCGCGAAAACAGAAACATGCACAGGTGAACGCATATACGCATGCGCGTGTGTTAGCCATCAATGCTGGTATCAAATGGTCTATATAAGGGCAGCAGCTGCACCAGTGTATTGCTGTCTGATCTGCAGCTTTATCCGTATACCTGTTCCTGTATTCTCTACTTGATTCCTGTGTTTGACCTGGCTTATCCTGACCACGTTTGCTCTCCACCTATCCTGACCTCGGCTTGCCTTAAGACTTTTTTATATGTTTCATCTGCCTGATATCCTGTTGCCAACCTCTGCCTGCACCTTGCCCATTCTCTGCCTGCCGTTTATGCTTGTATCTGATCCTCCGTTGGTGACCTGGCTTGCTCGACCCTGCATCCAACTATCCGTCTGTCCCGCTCTGCATGGTGCCTGGTGAAGCCGGTCCTCAGTCCACTGTGTGTCTGCATCTACTGTTCCTGCTGCCATCTGCTGCTTTAGCTATTTAGTCCAGCTCTGGTGACACACCTGCCAAGCACCTCAGCAACCAACAGAAGATTTTGTAGGCACTCTTACCTCACTGCGCTGAACCGGGGCTTGTACGAGAGGTCTCCCTCTACACATCAGGCTCTGTCACAAGGTACATGACAGCATGCTTGTTATACTCACTGTGGAACCTAAGGGGTTAATCCTCTGCATTGTGTAAAATGGCTGTTTGATCCTGTCTTCTCTGATCCTCCCCTTCTTCCACTGTCCCCAATATATCTGCTGATAAAACAGAGCCTTGGGGGCAAGCTACACATGCTCAGTTTGGTGTGCGTTGCTAGAGAGTTTTTTTTATTTTTCTTGGGAGAGTGCATGTGATCAGCACAGGGCAAATCAGCACTGTCCAGACAGAAGGTCAGGGGTCCTGCAGCCTCATAGGACAGTCAGAGTAGAATGAAAACTCATCCTGAAAGCTTTAACCAGACTGTTAAAGAAGTCACAACACTGCTCTTACTGCTGATGAGAAAAGGTATTTAGCAGTTTATATTACTACTAAAATTATTGCATTTCTGTGTCCTGCGTACTGTGGGAGACCAGATATAGTGAATGCAGGTTCCTGGGTTTAGTAACACTTTAAGGTTATGATTACCTTTGCGGTTGGGGGGCAGTAAAAACATGTGATTGAACAGCTTTTTTTTACTGCATAATAACCCCATTGATCCCGAGAGAAATCTGGTAACTTCCTGTCTGTGCTGCACACTTATCTTTTAGCACTGCTCCCAGCTATCTATGTGGGCTACAAACATATGTATTAGAGGAGAAAGGTGGTGTTCTTTAGTCCTTTCCTAGGGTGATAACACCGCCCCCTCATGGCTACTGCAAGAACATGAATAAGCCTTGTCACCCTAATGCCGCGTACACACAACAGTTTTTAATGTCATTGAAAAAAACAAAGTTTTTCTCGACGTGATTCTTATCAAGCCTGCTTTGCCTACACACGATCATGAAAAAAATGCTCGAGCAAAGCGCGGCGATGTACGAAATGTACGACGGCACTATAAAGTGGAAGTTCCATTCGGATGGCGCCACCCTTTGGGCTGATTTTTGCTGATCCTCGTGTTAGTAAAGTTTGGTGAGAGACGATTCACGCTTTTCAGCCTCGTGCTCTTCAGTCCGTTACAGCGTGACGAATGTGCTATCTCCATTACGAAAGCTAGTTTTACCAGAATGAGCGCTCCCGTCTCATCACTTGCTTCTGAGCATGCGCGTTTTTTTCACGTCGTTAAAGCCTACACACGGCCGTTTTTCATGACGAGAAAAACGACGACGTGAAAAACTACGAGAAAAATTAGAGCATGTTCCAAATTTTTAATGCCCATTTTTCACGTCGTGAAAAATGCTCTGGAGGCTGCACACGATCGTTTTTAATGACCAAATAAAAAAATGGCATTTTTCTCGTCATGAAAAACGGTCGTGTGTACGCGGCATTAGTCAAAAAATGTGCTATAGGCAGAATTACCAGGTGAAAAAAAAGAAAGAGAAAGGAAGTCTGAAAACAGAATATAATGCAGGCATCACATATAAGGACTGGTAAGCGGCAAAATATTTTTTTTACTTGGGTTTATATACATTTTAAGACAGATGCAAGGCATTACACCACTGAGTGTTCCCTCTTGTGACTAGTCTAAAATCTAAATAGTTAAAAAAATAACAAAAATATGAAATTGCAGTCTAGTAAAATATTGAAAGCTCTAAAACAAAAATTTACAATGTTAACAGATCACTAATGCTTTGTAAGTGTCAGTATCTTGGGTTTTCCACCATTTGTGGTTAGTAGGTTATGTCATGCAATAACCAGACCGGTTGTTAGTGTTAACATATCAATTTGTCAGTCAGCCCTTAGTGAACTCAGACTTAATGTATTTGCTAGGTTAGTGGTTTGTTAATTTTTAATACATTTACAGTAAACATTTAAATATTTACTGCACATGTGCCCGTAATTGGCCATTTTTTTGCAAATTACATATTATTTTTGTGCATTTCTTGCAGAAATTGGATAGTAAAAAAACACCCTTGTAAGTGATAAACACAAAACATTAGCATAGGACAGCCTGTCATTGCTCACAATGCATTTTCAGCCTAGAAAAGAGAAAGCCCTTGCTTTGCAGGTTTGCTGGAGCTTATTATCACCCAAGCTGGGTTAAAAAGCCTCACTGACTATCAAAGTGCCACAATCTAAATGGCGACTGGCAGAAATTTAATCTCCTATTGTTGTTAATGTAAGACCTACATAAAAATTAAAGACTAAACCCAATGTATTAAAAGCCTTATGCCGCGTTCACACTCTCAGAATTTCCGAAAACAAATGTTCGATGGGAGCTTGTTGTCGGAAATTCTGACCGTGTGTAGGCTCCATCAGAAATTTGAGAGCTGGTTCTCAAATTTTCCGACAACAAAATCCGTTCTGGTAAATTCCGAGCGTATGAAGACTATTCCGACGCACAAAATTCCACG
Source organism: Rana muscosa (assembly GCA_029206835.1). Classification (NCBI taxonomy): domain Eukaryota; kingdom Metazoa; phylum Chordata; class Amphibia; order Anura; family Ranidae; genus Rana; species Rana muscosa. Next base: position 212,008,368 of record CM055124.1, on the reverse strand, counting down.
CATGCTCTGAATCAAGTACAAGACGGAAGCGCTCGGTCTGGTAAAACTAGCTCTCGTAATGGAGATAGCACATTCGTCACGCTGCAAAGAGCAGTAACAGACTGAAAAGCACGAGGCTGAAAAGCGCGAATAGTCTCTCACCAAACTTCTACTAACACGAGATTAGCAGAAGGAGCCCAAAGGGTGGCACACTTGGTATTGAACTTCCCTTTTATAGTGCCGTCGTACGTGTTGTACGTGACCTCGTTCTTGACGTTCGCAATTTCTGACAACATTTGTGTGACCGTGTGTATGCAAGACATGTTTGAGCCAACATCCGTCAAAAAAAAAATCCACGGTTTTGTTGTCGGAATGTCCATTTTACTATGCAGTGAAAGGGCAGAACATTTTCACATAATAAGTTTTGACAAGGCAGTTGTGTTGCAGAGTGTAATTAGTTAAAGACTTAAAACAAAGGATAAAAAAATAAATAAAAAATTGAGAGCCAATTTACAAAAGCAGTGTCTGCAGCTTGGTACAGATTCTTATTTTTTTATTTTATTTTTTGATATGCAAACTTATTTTTACATTTAAATGGCAAAATATAGGTGAAACAAAGCATGCAGACTTCAGAAACAAGGAAACAGTGAGAAGATTCAATGGTCCAATGAATCACAATAGCATACAGTAACTACTTCCCCAAGGTCACTAAGATTGCTCAGTCCTGCCATTCAACTTATTATCACGGCTTGTCTATTGCATAGAACTTCTTTTAATCATTTTTATTTAAGGGTTGGGGGCTTAGTAATTATGGACCTTGAATTTTTATGCAGGCCACTACAGTCTTATCTTAACCCCAACACCTATACTTAACCCCCTAAAACCACTAAAATAAACTTAGCTGTATAATAACCCTTAACACTAAACCTTCCTCTGTAGAAGAATACATACTCTGTCTTGCATCAAGAGCAGACCAGCCAAAATCTACTTCCAAAAATGATTGATCTGCTTTTTTCAAAGCTCAGTAGTGCCCATCATTCTACGCATAGGTACACAATGCACCTCTATGCTGTGCAGTTTATGACAAAGGAGCTATTCACCACCTGTGGTGAGGAAAGAAGAAAAGTAGACTCTGAGTTAAAGTACTGTAAGTACTAGCTTCACTTGGCAGATGTAGATACAAGGGTCTAAGAGGAATTCTGTAGTGGTTTCCTATTCCCACGTTGTGCATAGGCTGATATGTAAGAAGGTCTACCTTCATTACCAGGTCGATGTGCAGTTTTCAGAGCTAGTTTGACCGACTTAAAAAAAGCTGTTTCCCTCTCTGTTCTAAAACATATTAAAAAAAATTAACTGGTCAGCATGAAAAACCTCTAAAATAACCCCTTTTTGGAAAGTAGACACCCCATAGTGATCTAATTTGCCACAATTGTTTGGAATTGAAGAAACATGACAGTATATGGGTGATTAAAACATGGGCTTGGTATTGGTACACTAGTTACTGTGCATCATTTAATGTACATGTAGTACATATTGGGGGGAGTTGAAATGGTTAATGCACAGGTCACATGCAGTGGGATGATATAGATGAGGGGGTTAATGTGCTGGATAAGGGAGATGAAGAGGTTAATATATGGTCATTGCAGAAACAGAATGGGGCTGAGTTTTCCTGGATATTGGGGTTAAAAACAATCCAATCGAGTTACAAAGATAGTCTGATTGAAAAAAGACACAAGTCCATCTATTTCCACCAATAGAAAAGTGAAAACAAACAAATAATTTTTTTTTTTTACAATTCTATATCCTCAATCTCATATTCACAGTTGATCCAGAGGAAGGCAAAAAACCCCAGCAAAAGCCTGATTCAGTCAACTTCAGCAGGGGAAAAATTCCTTCCTGTACTCCCAAGAGGCAATCCCATATTCCCTGGATAAACTTTACCTATACATGTCAGTATCCAGTTATATTATGTACAATTAGGTAAGTTTTTTTTTAAAGCAATCTACTGAGCTGATCAGAACCAGCTCTTGAGGGAGTCTATTCCACATTTTCACAGCTCTTACTGTAAAGAAACCTTTTTTACAGTAAGAGCTGTATTAAATCTCCTTTCCTCCAAATGTAAAGAGTGCCCCATTGTCCTCTTTGATAACCTTAAAGTGAATAACTCAACACCAAGCTCACTATATGAATCACGTATGTACAGTAAATAATACCTTGGAAATCAGCTGCTTCCATATTCTTCTAGTAATGAAAGAATGAATCATTCATTCATAAGTTTCTCCTTCCACCACTTCCTCCATTAGAGTAAAGGGAGGGCTCTCCAACGTAAAAACTAGTGTGTTTACATGTGTGAGATCACAGTGATCACAAGGTACAGAGGTTCTCAGATCACAAGGCACAGAGCCACTTGGATCATCTCTGTACACCGTGTCTGTGATCTGAACCACCATTAACACGTGCACTAGTCATCTGAGGGTGTTTTCTGCATTGCTGTTTATAAATGTCAGTGTAGAAATAAACAGCCATATTTCAACATCATATAAAGTAGTTAAAGCTGCACCTTGGGTAGGTCTTAAAAGACACAAATAAATGCAGATCTGTAATCAATAATACATCATTGAATGTATTTTTTTATACAAGCACCTGAATTTAACCCAATATCAGACTCTACAGTAGGGCTGGAGTATAAGAGGAATGAGTGTATGAGTGGAGAAAAATCTACTGTTTGCGAAATCTCTGGGTTGAGGGTGAATATTGCAACAAAAGCAGGTTCATTAATTTTTATCTTGGTGTGTTGTGGCTGATTTTGCTTTAATATGCATATGTTTATGTAATAAATGAAAAGCAATGGTCACTAATGGTGTCAGAATACTAATAAAAAGACAATAATAAACAATCACTGTAAAATAATTTCCATCTTAAGCCCACATGGGAAAAAGCTGCTTCAGGCACATGTCTGCGTTTGCATATATGATGACTACAGCTCTGCAGATATTTTTGGCTGAATTAGTTAACTAACATTTGCATCCTATATTGAGAGCCCCATAGCTAGACAGAGCGTATACGTCTGTTTTTGTCTGCCCATTTCATCCTCGCTGCAGCTGGTTCATACATGCATTTGCAGTAAAACAAACTTAATTTGAGCTAGGCATGACTTGTATCTGCAGGCTGTTTTCTTCCGATGGACTCTGAGAGTCTTACTGTGAAATGTTTCCTCCCTTCCAGCCCATCCCTTAGCTTAGTTGAGCATAATGACATCCAATCTGTTCCGGAAAAGAAAAATGCAGAAGATTTCATTTTGATTTTTCGACAAGCAGGCTTGGCAAGAATCTCATCTCGAGGAGGAAGGGGAATAAGAACTCTTAAAGAAGAATAGAGAAAAGGAAAAAAAAATGAAAAGAATAAAGATGTAGTACTACATCTCCCAACTGACCCAGCAGCCAAAAGGAGACAGGCCATTCTCTTTTAGTTGAGATCTTGAAGGTTCATAGTTGCCTGTCTCTGAGTAATATCAATGGGTATATATACTGCATAAAAAGCACTAGAAAATAGTTGCTTTGCGAGTGCTCGCTCCTTCTGTTGATGTGCATAACAAAGAAATATGTTTTTCTCCAGCCACAGCTATACAAATGATGCATTCATTTGTCTGCCATTCTTGACAGTTCTGGGAAAGGCAACATTTTAAAGGCATAGAAGATGACTTCAATGGAGAAAAGGCAGAAATTGCTGGGTGCATTCAACACTGTACGTAATACAGTTTAATACCAGAGACACTCTAGCTGTTATTTATATTTTGTTATATCTTGGTCTAATGGTGAGAATTCCAAAGCTGACTATAGGCTTCCTCGATAGTGGGAGCTTCTTGAATCTACACCGGGAACCATAAAGAAAACCAGTGCTGAGAAAATGCTGACCTGGACTGACTTCACTGACCACAAAATGCTGTTTGCATGGGTGTCATACTGGCCTTCAATAATTTCTGAAATAATGAAGAGGAACAATTTTAAAGATTAGAGGAATGATTTACTAAAACTGGAGAGTGAAAAATCTGGTGCAGCTGTGCATGGTAGCCAATCAGCTTCTAACTTCAGCTTGTTCATTTAGGCTTTGACAATAAAACCTGGAAACTGATTGGTTTCTCTGTAGAGCTGCACCAGATTTTGCACTCTCCAGTGTAAGTAAATTAAACCCTTGGAGTTTTGATGTTAGTATTTCTTCCCTTGGTGCATGGTTGATCCAGGTCAATAACTAAGAATACAAGAAAGCCAGATGGGCAACATAACAGCCAAAAAACTAGAGTCTTTAGAATTAATGATCAGCAATGACAGCTTCAGTACAGGTCACCATTGAAGGATAAGTAAAATCCAAGGCTGAACACTAAAGCCATGCCTTTTGAATACTTTAGTATAATTTCTTACCTTCCAGCAATAAAAAAAAATTAGAACATATTATCATATATATTTTAAGAGCTTGTTGGAGATGGATATGATTATATATGTAGGAGCAGGAAGTGGGTAGCAGTATGGTTATGAAGCCCAGTACACCCAACAGGATATGACATGTCAACCATGTGAGCAGAACAAGTCCGCACATGGCTATTTAGCCAACAAAGAGACCGGAAATCTTTTTCTTTGATAACACCCTGTGGGAGGGGCAAAACGCATCGACATAGATTCCGGTTCCTTAGTGACGGCATGTCCGGCAAGAGGGGGAACGCACATGAGGTCGTGGCAACCAAGTGAGTTCCTGGAGCGAGCCAAATGTCCTGCTTAAATATGTCATATTCAAAGAGCATATTTTCTGGAACATTGTAAGTGCAATTTTAATCTTTTGTAAAATAAACAAGAACGTACTACACTATACAAAATCTCTTCTTCTATGTATGAGTGGTGACTACATAAGAAGGAACGGAGGACTGGTGGTTGTATCTCCCCGCTCACCAGTTTAAGCATAATAGACCCACATAGAGTACTGCTAAGGGGTCCATACTATCTGGTGTGAGTAAAGGCACTAAGGGGGTTGTGTGGAGCACAGTTCACAGTGTGACTGTTTGGAGCACTACAGCACTTTAGGAATTTCTGCACACCAACACTTTGGAAGAAAGTTTTTTTGGGGACTATTTAGTCTACTTATAGTATTTGGACTCCACAAATATCTGTTTGGAATATACAATTTTTTTGGACTGTATTTATTTCATACGCACAGTTGTGGCACCTCAGCCGTTTGTTGTGAGCAGGTTGGAATAGTAATACTGTTTGTTATGTGGTCTGATGTTTAAGTAACAAAAAAAACATATTCCTATTGTCTCCAGCTGGCAAATTGTTTAGATTGTCTTGTGCTCTGTATCAAAGTTGTAGGGCTAGGTGATGCAGGGAGGCAAAAAAAGGGATGAAGTTGGTATCAGGTTAGCTTACATAGATTAATGGCTACAGACACCACCCTAAATTTCAGCTCCATGTAAAATCTGACCTCACCACCGACCATAATATTAGAGGCTGCCCTTCTGCATAGCGAACACAGCGGTCCGCTCACTCAGCGTGATGTTGTTTAGGGAATGCCTTTAATTTTCCTCAGTGAATGCAAAACATTCTCTGATTGGATGTGGTGGCAAGTTAAAATAGTGATATGAGGATCTTCACCTCAGTGAACATCATTCTATTCACTGAAAAGAATACTAGGCATTCTTTGAATGGTGCTTGTGCCAAGCAAACATTCCCTTCGTGTTTACTATGCGGCAGGGTAGCCACTTAGCATTGGCCCCAGATGACAGTGAGAATCATTGTAGTAGGAGCAACTAATACAGTGATTCACTGCTTCCACGAGGATCAGCCAGGTATGGAATTTGCATACTTATATTGGTCCATGCTGAACCAATGTAACTATTCAAAGATAGTCATACCTAGAATTCAGCTTTAAACTGTTACTAAACCCACAACAGTAAAATCAGTCTGTACTATATATGCAGTAAAGCACGCTTGTTATATTCACTGTGGAGGGGTTAATCCTCTGCATTGTGTATAAAGGCTGTGTGATCCTGTCTTCTCTGATCCTCCTCTTCTTTAACTGACCATCTCTCTATAGAACAGAGCATTAGGAGTCAGGCTGCACATGCTCAGTATGGTGTGTATTGCTAGCTAGAGAGCTGTTGTTTTTTTATTGGGAGAGTGCATGTGATCAGCACAGGGCCAATCAGTACTGTCCATACAGAGGATCAGGGGAGAATTAAAACTCTTCCTACAAGCAGTTTATATTTACTAAAACTATTGCATTTCCATGTTCTGTGTACTGTGGGAGATCAGATTTAGTGAATGCAGGATCTTGGGTTTTGCAACACTTTCAGTTAAATGTAAGCATACCATTTTAAACACTTAATCTACCCAAAGTCAATATTTTGCTTCAAGTATCTTTTAGAGAACATGGAGGCAAGCTCCCTTTGGGTAGCCCCCATCTGTAGTACCCCTCCTCCAAATAGTGCTAATGTGCAATGTCTTGCCTTTCAGAAATGCTGAGTTGAGAAAATTTGAACTGGAATTAAAAATGAACAGTATACCCTTCTTTAGTGTATACTTGCCTCAATTTAAAGTACCTTCCTCTGTTATCTGCACAAGTCACTTTTGACAGTTAATTCCTACAAAACAGAATCCCCAGAGACATCTCCCTACCCCCAGCACACAGCAGGTGATTGACATCCTCAGAAATCCATGTCTCTATGAGATTGTGTAGAGGGGTGTGTCCAATAAAGCTGCTGCGTAAATCTTCTCCCATTATTTGCTCATGTTAATCTGTTGTGCCTAATTCAAAAAAACATATGCAACAGTTTTGGTTCTGACAGCGATTCATACACCAAATTCAGGTAGTTCTAATTTGATCCACTTCTACATTGTGGCGCAACACCTTCCCCTAAATTAAAAATGAATACTGACAGTTCGTATGTTAAGAAAGTGGAGGTAATTAAGACCAACTTTCTTTTGGCGTACATAGACAGATTTTGCGAAAGTGTCTTGCATGTGTTTTTTCAAAATCTGTCTGTGCCAGCCTTTATGAATTCCAGGGAGTATATTGCCTGCACTGAAAGATGCAAAAATATGACAGCGCTTGCTTTGAATAGCTAGGAATGGATTTAATGTTATCAACATATATTATCTGCTTTAAAAGCATTTATTAATTCTATGTGTAGCCAGGAGCTGGATACCTACCTATTCCTGCAATCAGAAGATTTGGTGTGGCATTGTTTCAGGGGGAGCTGTTTCCCTCTAGTGTTCCAGTGTGGGATGTCCTGTTACTTTCTTAATCACAGACAAGACAGAGCAAAGCATCTTGGGACATGTAGTCCATACTGATAGGATTCGTCCTCTGGCTGTATTATGTGAAACTACAACTACCAGCTGGCTGATGGAGAAGAGCAGACCACTGGGAGGGACTATAAGAGTGAAGGCTTAATGCCTGGCGTGCTCTCTTGGGACCGGCATGGATCTGCATGCAGGGAATCTGTTACAGGGTGAGCTGCAGCTGAGTTGTGGCCTGCTCTGGCGGAGTTACCCAGCGGATATCTGGAGGCACATCTGCAGGCAGTTGCCCTTCACTGTCCGGTTGCAGCCCGGAGGCCGCTCCTGTTCCAATCTCCCTGCAGAGATATCGGATTCATGTGATTCCTTTGAACCACATTCCTGAGAGATCCTCATCTCCTGTTCCAGTGTGGTGAGCGGGCGATAGCCCAGTCTTATAGACACTGTATATAGACATAATTGTCTCCTGCACTCATTACCATCTTTAGTTCAAGGATCTGTACCAGCATATCATAGACACAATATACAGACATCTTTGCCTTCCATTGTTCTGCTGTTGCTTGAAGTTCCACAGAATTTAACACCTTTAAGTCAGTGATCACTGTGAATCCAATTATAGTTTTGATTTGCACAGGAATATTGTCTGCTGGTTAGTTATACACCATCTATTGGATCAGCTATTTTAATTTGCCATTCAATATTACTTGCATGCAATTAAACACCTAAGAGCTAGCTGAATATTAACCAGATAGCCACACAGCAAAACAGGACTATGTTCACCTCCCTCCCCACTTCAGGGATTTGTTTTGCTGAAGCTTGTAGAGCTGCAGTTCACCAATAACTCTCTGTAAGAGCAGGTTGAATTGTAATACAGTTCCTGTTTGCTAAAAGCTGTGCTTGTTTATCTACTGTTTTTTCCATTTATGTGTGAAGAAGCAGTAGAGAGGGGTCTGACACTCATAAGAGTCATTCCTCTGCTCTCCTGTAGCCTATTCACATAGACATTATATGCACTTACAGGTGATACTCGAAAAATTAGAATATCGTGTAAAAGTTCATTTATTTCACTAATGCAACTTAAAAGGTGAAAATAATATATTAGATAGACTCATTACATGCAAAGCAAGATAGTTTAAGCCGTGATTTGTCATAATTGTGATGATTATGGCTTACAGCTCATGAAAACCCCAAATCCACAATCTCAGAAAATTAGAATATTGTGAAAAGGTGCAATATTCTAGGCTCAAAGTGTCCCACTCTAATCAGCTAGTTAAGCTACAACACCTGCGGTTTCCTGAGCCTTTAAATGGTCTCTCAATCTGGTTCAGTAGGAATCACAATCATGGGAAAGACTGCTGACCTGACAGTTGTTCAGAAAACCATCATTGACACCCTCCATAAGGAGGGAAAGCCTCAAAAGGTTATTGCAAAAGAAGTTGTATGTTCCCAAAGTGCTGTATCAAAGCACATTAATAGAAAGTTGTGTGGAAGAAAAGGCGCACAAGCAGCAGGGAGGACCGCAGCCTTGAGAGGATTGTCAGGAAAAGGCCATTAAAAAGTGTTGGGGACTTTCACAAGGAGTGGACTGAGGCTGGAGTCAGTGCATCAAGAGCCACCACACACAGACAGATCCTGGACATGGACTTCAAATGTCGTATTCCTCTTGTCAAGCCACTCCTGAACAACAAACAACGTCAGAAGCGTCTTACCTGGGCTAAAGAAAAACAGACCTGGTCTGTTGCTCAGTGGTCCAACGTCCTAATTTCTGATGAGAGCAAATCTTGCATCTCATTTGGAAACCAAGGACCCAGAGTATGGAGGAGGAATGGAGAGGCACACACTGCAAGATGCTTGAAGTCCAGTGTGAAGTTTCCACAGTCTGTGTTGATTTGGGAAGCCATGTCATCTGCTGGTGTTGGTCCACTGTGCTTCATTAAGTCCAGGGTCAATGCAGCCGTCTACCAGGAGATTTTGGAGCACTTCATGCTTCCTTCCGCAGATGAGCTCTATGGGGATGCTGACTTCATTTTCCAGCAGGACTTGGCACCTGCCCACACTGCCAAAAGCACCAAAACCTGGTTCAATGACTGTGGTATTACTGTGTTTGATTGGCCAGAAAACTTGCCTGACCTTTGCCAAGAGAAAGATGAGAGACATGAGACCGAACAATGCAGAAGAGCTGAAGGCCGCTATTGAAGCAGTAATTGCTGCAAAAGGGGCCCAAACCAAGTACTGAGTACTAATGCATGCTTATACTTTTCAGAGGTCCGATATTATTCTATGTACAATCCTTGTTTTATTGATTGCATGTAATATTCAAATTCTTAGATTGTGGATTTGGGGTTTTCATGAGCTGTAAGCCATAATCATCACAATTATGACAAATCATATATTAGTTTCACCTTTTAAGTTGCATTAGTGAAATAAATGAACTTTTGCACGATATTCAAATTTTTGGAGTATCACCTGTATTTGAGTATAGAAATTATAGTGTTCACTGTTGAATGTATGAATTTTAGAGGTGATAGTTGTTTCGCTATCAATAACAATCTTTGGGAGACAACAATTTTCTGTGTAAGCTCAAGTTGACTCTTTGACTTCTTTTCCTGTCATCTCATTGAGTAAACTTTTTCTGATTTAACCAATTCTGGTGTATTTCAGAGGACTCACGGGGTCAGGGCAATAAGAGGGGTACTGATTTATCTTGCGACCCTCAAAAGGGCAGCACTACATATGTATTGCGAGAGATCGCCAGCAAATGGCGAGCAGAAGCAGCAGGTTAGGTCTACAGGAATCACGCATAAAAAGAGTAGTGTTTTTATTTTCTCCTTTTTTTTTCTATTTTTATCAATAAACATATACAAAGATCACACGGAAAATTTGAAGATAATACCTATCACCTGTATCTCATAGGCACCACATCCCTTAATTTGTAAACTAAGTATAGGTATGGAGAGTATGGGACTTTTAAGGTGCAACAACTACACAATGTTCTATTTAAAATATAATTTTATTACAAAGACATTTTCATAGAAAGATATATTTTCTCATATGTACATTAAATACATGAGCCATCGAATAAACATATTTAAAATTTCCAACATGCATATAGACAGATTAACTCAACATGTTTCGCCAGTTTTTGGCTTCTTCAGGAGTAGTGTCATGCAATTGCTGAGAATAAAAAAAGGAAAATAAATACAACATAATTTGTTCAATCTATTATCAAAGTTAAAGACACAAAAAACACAAAAAATATAGTTGTATTTAGAGATGACTGAAAACCAAATCCACCCAGAAGGATATTTCCAATCTCAGTTCAGTTTTACCCCATATTATATATATATGCTTTACCTGTAAATTTGTTGGTATGATCATAAAGAAAGGGTAAAGGACGGATAACCAGTAAGTTGAGCCACGTAGGGAGACCTCAAAAGGAAAGATTATTGGTGTATCATAGAAGGGAGAATATACTGGCACGAGTAGCCACCCGAAGCACACCAACAAAAGAACAGAGGATCATCTGGGGGAAACTATGAAAAGGAGTATTGGTCAGAACTTATAATATCTTTTATATTGACTTACTTCGTCTTATATCATGTGTCTCTTATTAAGAAGAAAAAAATGGAGACTCCTATTAGCCGACACAGTGGCCTTTTTCACTCCTTCGATCTACATAAGATCAAATTTTTTGCCCTAGAATATATATCTATAAACGAAAGAGGTGGTGATGTGGATAAAAATCTCCTACAACGGGAAACCAGATGGATACATAGTTTAAGAGCAACTATGTACCCGGGGTTAAATGAGTCCATCAGCTTCAAACCCTTTCTATAGGATCTCAATAGTAATGCTGGTTATGTAAACTTTGTTCTAAACAACTCGAATGTTGTTTATCTATTATATTGTGTTTAACGATTTTTGTTGCCTATAGTGTAAAATGTAGATGGCTGAATATATATCCCTATCTATTCAGAGGGAAATGTTTCAATCCCAGTAAAATATATTGGATATATGTTTATATAAAACGGAACACAATTGAGCCAAAAATATTCACCTCCATAGAAGGGGGCAGATTAGGTGATCATATGGGCGCCCAGGGCGCTTTCCTTTGTCCTCAAACTGGGAACAAGGGGAGCGCCATCTGACAAAACCCGCGATGATATCCTGGCCCCATACTTAACATCAACATGTGTCGACAGTGCTGTAGTTAAAGGGAAGTTGGCCTTTTTTCTATACGTTAGGCTACTTCTACTACTCCTGAAGAAGCCAAAAACTGGCGAAACATGTTGAGTTAATCTGTCTATATGCATGTTGGAAATTTTAAATATGTTTATTCGATGGCTCATGTATTTAATGTACGTATGAGAAAATATATCTTTCTATGAAAATGTCTTTGTAATAAAATTATATTTTAAATAGAACATTGTGTAGTTGTTGCACCTTAAAAGTCCCATACTCTCCATACCTATACTTAATATACAAAGATCAATTTGATTTAAATACACTTACCAAATAGGGGTTAACTATTCAAACCTTTTCAATGCACAGCTTAGTAATTATATACTGTAGGGGGGATTTACTAAAACTGAAGCACTCAGAATCTGGTGCAGCTGTGCATGATAACCAGCTTATAACTTCAGGCTGTTCAATTAAGCTTTGCCAATAAATCTTGGAACCTGATTGGTTTCTATGCAGAGCTGCATCAGATTCTGCGTGCTCCAGTTTTAGTAAATATCCCCCGTATGTACATGTTGCAGCCATATTTACTCACTGCAAACACTGCTACACAATGGTTGTGCTTTACTGCTCCTTCTTATGCCTAGTACACACAATGAGAAAATCGGACGAAAAACACTGCTTTTGAAGCGATTGTTAGTATACAGCTTTCAAGAGCCGATCACGACAGGCTATGCAAAATTATCTGAAGGTACAAACACGAAAATTTCTTGTACGATACCAGAACAAACAATTTACGTTTAATCAGTACAGTATTCGTCCAAATCAGAAGACCAAGACCACGCATGCTTCGAAATAAAAGAATACATTACAATACAATACATTACATCACTTCCAAAGTTGTATTCTGCCGTACAAGAATTTTCGTAACTTTAGTAACCTCTACATTTTCGACATGACACTAGCATGCAAAACAAAACACCAAACAATCATTCATCCGATATTCTCATTGAGGCTTTACAGTGCAAGTCTAAACCTAGCCATAGATGGTGCAATTTTCTTTCTTGCAACCATGGGTAGATGGGGGAATCCCTCCCGCACAGCTTAAGTATATGGCCTGGAGCAAAGTGCAACTGGGAGGAGGGCCAGCATGACTGGGGTGGGCAGTTGAGGCAGAGTAAATAGTGGTTTGATTGGGTCCCGAAGTGAATCGGGTGTCCGGTAGAGAGTAGAGGGGAGGAGGTTTTTGTTGGAGCTCAGTGTGAGCTTCTCACAGAGTCTGGAAGGTTTCTCCCACCCACCCTCCCTTGTTTGTTTGGTCTGGGGTGCTTTTTAGACAATTTTTGTATTAACAGGGGGATTGGTTTAAATAGTGGGAAGTTTGGGTGGGTAAGTTTTTACCTGGCTGTTCAATTTATGGGTTTCACTTATTACTAGTCATAGCAGCGGCGGGAGGTCTATTGGGGCTTTGAAGGTGATGCTGGATAAAATACTGGAGAATTAGGGGAGTTGGGCCCATCTGGAGGTATGGGTGTCCCTTCCTAATAATACAATGGTAACATCTGGGTTTTAAGTTGGTTGTATCTGGTAGTAAGTAAGTGGTAATTGTCCCTGAGCCAGTGTAAGTTACAGCTGGGGGGTCTTTCATGGGGTGACCGTTTGTTTGAAAGTAAATAGGCTTTCAAAGATCTTTAGACCGGGTAGGACAGGGGTGTCAAACTCAATTTCATTGTGGGCCGCATTAGCATTATGATTGCCCTCAAAAGGGTCGGTTGTATTTGTAAGATTAGATGTCCATCGCCTCCCCTCCCCTTACATTAGATGTCAAGAGCCACCCCACCATCAGAAGTTGAGTCCCATACTCTCCCTTACATCACAGTGCACCCCCTTTCCTTATGCTGCTGCTTGGAAGAAGCTGGATGCATTGCTTGAAAGCAGAAAGTAAGGGTCTGGAGTAGGACCAGAGGAGGGCTGGAGCTCTCCTGCAGTTCCAGGAGATGTGCGAGGGCCACATGAAATGAACTGGAGGGCCGGATTCGGCCCGCGGGCCTGGTGTTTGCCACCTGTTGGGTAGGATTAAGCTGAGGCTTTTTGTTTAACTGATGTTGTACTGAATGTATTATATGAATTACAATTTTTTTTATCATGTTTTTGTATTTCAATTATTTGTAATAAAAAAAGGCTGCTATGGTCATTCGACTCCAAAATACTGTGTCGCCTGGTCAATCTTGGAGGGAAAGGAGGAGATCAATTGTTTAATTTAATAGGTAGCCAGAGCCTCAGCAATCTGCGCATCCATCAGTCATGTGTTTTTCCTGCCATTTCAGCTATAGCTTAAAAATCTGACAGACTGGCTGCACCCAAGTTGATCAAGCGATCAGCCTGCCTATACATGGTTTGAATCTAGGTCCCCGGTTTAAGTTGGCAAGCACAATAAAAACAATGCACTGCCTGTGTGGCTGGTATTTATCTCAGTAGTGGTTTAAGAGAGAGACAAAATATTTGCATTGATCTACTGAGAAGACCCTCTACTAGCTCATGTTCACATGTAATACAGTAACAAAATGGAAGAAAGAGCATGGAAAAAAAAATTAAAATTCATGCCAAAAATGACTTGAAGTTAAAGATTTACAATAATAACTCAAAACAATAACTTATGCACAATATTTTATGTTTAAACTGGCCTATAGGTCCCCATCTGTGCCTTAGTTGCAAATGTGGCATAGAATTACCCAAAAAAAGGAGAAAACTGATAGGGAGAGAGAGTTTAGTGAGCAGGAGGATGAGCTCATCAGTCTTCTGTTCATTCTTCACTGTACAATTACAGGCTGGAGGCAGGGAGGAGACCTACGGTAGTTGTATTACTTAAAGTGGACGTAAACCCCCGGTTTTTTTTTTTAATTAAGGCTTGCACCTTTTATATCATAGGATTTTATGTCATCTGTGCCCAGTCTTGCCACGAAGAGTTAATCCAGCTCCAGCTCTGAGCAGTCCTCTTATCTTTTTTCAGTAAGATAAAAACTGACTCACAGAGAAATAGGAGTCAGTTCTTCCCCCTTAGTGACAGGTGTTTTACATCTGTGCATGAGCCTGAGAGAGACATTCTGTGTACTTCAGATCCCCTCCTCCTTTCTTCTCCAGCTCTCCCAGGATTGGCTGCTCCACACCTCAGCATGATTGGACATGCTGAAGTCATGTGGTGACTTTTCTGGGTTTTTGACTGGATGTTAGTGATCATAGAAGAAGTTCAGTGTAAGAAATACACAGGAGAAAATGCATGTTGACAAGGGGAGTGTAGAGGTGGACGGGGAGCCACTGATATCACGACTCCACCTACTAAGCTCCAGACAACAGACCCACCCACAGAATCTGCAGTTTTTCAGGTCTCATAACAGACAGAGGGGAGACATTTGACAGGTAAGGATACATGCAGGAGCCATGTATATCCTTTTTAGATAATCACTATCGTAGTAGTTTAGAAATGATGAGAGTGGGTTTACATCCACTTTAAAGCAGAACTTTAGGGGGGAGTTCTGCTTTATGTCCTACTCCCCCCTCCTCTATAAATTTGGCACAAGCAATGTTTTGGGGAGGAGCGGGTATCTAGTCTCGGCACCCAGCCCACCTTTTCCCACAGTCCCTGCAGGACATGTGACATGTCCCAGAAGGCTGCAGAATCATTCACAAAGTGTAGCTCAGCTTGTGCATGTGCAGTGGGAAGCTAGCTGTGAAGACGCAAGGAGTCACAACCAACTTCCCACAGTAAACATACCGGTGACGGGGACCCGAAGACCGGCAAAGAACTGGCCTGGGTGAGGACAGTGCTGCATCTCTGAACAGGTGAGTGTCATTTTATTTGAATTTGTAGCTACTGACTTTGTTTTCTCTCTAGGGTGAATATCTTCTTTAACTAAAGTAGAATACAGTTAGGTTGCAAGCCTGGCTGTTCTCTGTGGCTGTGTACATCTCAGGAATTAATAGACAAATTTTTTTTTTTTTTTTTTAGGAAAAACTGTTTCCATATATGCATGTTAACTGTGCATTTAATTGTTTGCCTGAAGTACCTTCATGCAGCTATAAAGGACACAAAATAATGCAGCTCTGAATTCATAAATACACAACTGAAAGTTTTTTTTATATGCAAGCTGTGCAATTTCTTGAATTTGAACTGGCATCAGATTACTGCAGCCCCTGTACAGCAGAACGTATATGCTAAAAAGGAACATGCTGATAGAGGGAGAGAGCAGAGTGACAAAGCCAAGTGCATCAGTCTTCTGCTTATTTTTTCACTGTCCAGTCACTGGAGAAAAGACCTGTAAGGTCCCAAACTTGAGTTTGGGAGATTTTGGTGTTTTTTAGCCAGAGCTCCTAAAATCAACTCCGTAAAAGCCTATGTGTCCATGTACACATAGGCTTTTAGCAGAGTGTAGGAGCTGGTGCATTTAGGTGAGGTTAAACCTCTTTCTCCTGAAAGCGGAAGAATCCCGTTCAGGATAGGAACGTTTTGACTGCCAGCTGCAGGAAAGCGCAAAACACAGCTAAAACTTGCAGCATTTTGCGTTTTTTTAATGGCCACGGTCAGGGTAGGTTAGCATACATGATGCCTAAGCGTTATAGGACTGTAGCAAATTAAAATGAGGTCTCCTGCCCTACAAGTGTGGCAAAGCTGTGTAAATCTCAGAAATGGATGGACAAAGGTACAAAAGCTTTGGCAGGTAACACAGCAAGCACCCTTCTTAGTTTTTCATCAACATGTTTAGCTTTAAGCTTTACTAGCTTTTTAAACTATTACTACCTCTTTAATCTTGCTCCAGGCTTCATATATAGCCAGGCAGTATGATTACAACATAATTACTCCTAGTTTTGTAGTCAGCCATTGCAGCATTCACCATATGCACAGTCTGCCTGTATAACGCTGCCTGAGTGACATTACCTAGCTGTAGGTTAACGAAGATAAGATATACGACACTGGGTCCATTTTCTATGTCACTTGTAACATGAGATGGAAAAATTGAAATCAGATATTTTCCAGCTGCGTGCAAATATTTTCCATTCAAATTGGATAAGGTTGTATCTGCAAAACGTTCACATCTCGGCAGGAAAGTGTGAAGGCTTAGATTAAACTTGCTAAGTAATTGAAACTGCTTTTGGGAATGAAATCTGGAATGTTGAAATTAGATGGACTAAAGCACTGCAGATGAGACAGAACTACTTTTCCAGAATTCATTAGGGCCCATTAACACTTCTCAGTTTCTGTCTGTCTGTGCTAACGCATGCATGTTTGCATGTATTGTGTTAAGGCAGTCTATTCGTTTTGAATAAGCTGCCAATAAACAGAGACAGGCTAAAACATTTTTTTTTTTGTTGACGTAGCACACTACAACTTATAGTAGTGCGCTACTCTGCAATGTGGTGCACTGCAACACATGTGCTTCAGAGCTGCATTGCCTTAGTGGGCTGGGGTGTCATTTAAAATGAAAGGTGCTGCAACAAGCTACTACGCATAAAATGCATTGCAGTTCATTACCTGCCTTTAATTTCTGGCTCTTCGCAGGGAGGGAGAGGCACACCGCACCACAAGCCCGTACCCTCCTGCGTGAGGAGGTTGAGCGGTGTTAGTTTTCGGGCCTGCCTGCGGCTGGTGTTATGATCCTCCCGAGGATGATCCTCACCTCTACCTTGAATAGATGCAAGTCTTTATTTCTCCCCAATAATGTAACTGTCCACACCAACTGAAAGTCCAACTTCTATATTTATTTCACACTGGATAACAAATAGTCTCTTTAACAGCAGACAGGTTGGAACAAGACACAGGACAGCTTAGGTGGGAGGAGGTCCAGGCACAAACTCAAATGATTTCTTCAGACTGCTCAGGTTTCACGAACAGTTTTGGCGCACGATCTCTGCCACAGACCGTAAGGTTGGTCTCTGCCACAGACCTGGTGAATAGGGCCTTGCCCTATGAAGTCACTGCCACTGACTTGGTGAACGGGTCACTGCCACTGACCTGATGAATAGGGCCTTGCCCTATGAAGTCACTGCCACTGACTTGGAGCGAGTAGGGTCACTTCCACTAACCTGATGAACTACCTTCCTGAAGTATTTGGCCCAGGTCAAGGCAAAAACCATCCCTCCGGAGAGTTACCAGAGGCCCTCACCGTCACCACGACTCTGCACTAGGTTACCTCCCTGGCCTCCTCATCTCAGATACGGGTCCCCTCGCAAGGCGGCACCCTGGGAGCTCTCGATCCCTAGTGGAGCCCAGCCGAAGGTTGCTGGGCCCCGGGCCTTCAAAATAGTACCTCACCCCAGACTGAAGGTGTCTGGGATGGAACAGGAACCAGGCCTCCGGGCCTGGGGCACCCGGAGATGACACACGCACCCACCCAGGCTGAAGGTGCCTGGGCGTGGACCCCAATGGAAGATGGCCGCCCCCTTTTATACCCTCTTCTGACAGGCACAGCAGGTTCCCCGCCCCGCCAAACTACTGCCGAGAGGGGACAAAAAAAGCACAGCCTTGTATCAGTGGTTCAACCCTGGCCTACGGCAACAGCGCCACCCGTAGGCCACAGGGAACTACACACCAACACTATCTTCCATGAACAGAAATGGTCCATTAACCCTAACAATCAGTGTGTCTGAGCCTAATTACCACTCAGACACTTCGCCTAAATTGAACACCCCGCTACACACCTAATTGCAGAAAATGCTTGGCAAGTTAAAGTGGAGCTCCACCCTAAAAGGAAAGCGAAGCTCGTCCTCCCCCCTTTCCTCCGCTGACACATTTGGCACCTTTTGGGGAGGTAGGAGGGGGGAAATGGTACCTGGTTTTGACAGGTACCCACTCTCACTCCGGGTTCTCTTTGCCATGGCCCCCTCCTCCTTTCCCCCACAGCTTGCCCAATCACAAAATGCAGCGCATGCGCAGTAGGAAAGGTTTCCCTTAGCCAAGATAGAGGCGCCAGTACCCGAGAGCCCATTCAAGAATGGGCTCAGGTGATGACACTGCTGGATGCCTGGACAGATAAGTGTCCTAAAAGTAAAAGTCAGCAGCTGCTGACGTTAAATTTTTGGAGGTGAGGGGCCGAAATTCCTCTTTAACCTCCCTGGCGGTATGATTCTGTCAGATTTTAGGTGCTGAAAGCGGTACCATTATTCTGCATGGAAATTTGGCGTTTTATATTGTAGGCCTGTAATTCTTAGGAATAACTCACCTAAATCTGTCCAAAGCAGAGTCTAGTAGACATCCCAGGTATGATAAAGTTCAAAAAACAAAATCATAAATTATAATATAATAAATAACTATAAAATAATTATAACAAATAATAATATAATAATAATAAAAGTGTTTTTCAGTGTTGATGACGAATTTCCCCACAAATCGCTATCGCTCAATTCTGCAAGTGATTCTAATTTATTACCGCTGTTTTCTAGCTGGTCTAAAACCACTTTTGACATAAAGGGACACTTTTTGGTTGCTATGGACAATCTCCAGTTTCCAGGCAAAAATAACAGTTTTTATTATATAAAAGTGCATGCAGGACACTGGGCAGACCACTAGGGACAATGGGGGTGTGTAATTATTTGATACAGTACTGTACTGTATGTGTATTGTGTGTTTCACTTTTTGAATTTGGCGCGGAACTCCGCCCCCGTGCGCCGCAACGTCGCAGGGAACGGAGCTCGGTGGCACTCAGCAGTGTGGATCGAGCGAGATGGCGGCTCGCTCACACAGCGGGGACACATCGCAGAATCCAGGGACAAGGTAAGTAACTTCCCCTGTATCCTCCCCTGTATCCTGCGATGCGATCCCGAGTCTGGCTCGGGGTTACCGCTTTAGGTACTGAAATCTTACCCCAAGCCAGACTCGGGAATACCGCTAAGGAGGTTAACAGCATAAGAATAACAGTAATCATTGTTTCCCATACACCAATCTTTACTATGATTACATTTTAATTTTTTTTACAAATGTGTTTGTAGCATCCTCCTAGGTATGTGCTAGAAGAGAGTATAGTTTTTGGTCTTTCTGCTTACCAGGAAGATGGGTAAGTAAAACGTAGAGTGCTCTCTGCCTACCATGGAGCAGGATCTATTGGTTAGGTCTGCTCATTTGTACTCAGGTGCAGCTTATCTTGTTCTGACTGTCCCCCACTGGTCCTAAAGGGAGACATATTGGACAGTGGGAGTGGACCTGGCAAGTGAGTGTACAGGCTTTGTTACAGCCCTGGCAATTGGGAGAAGGAAAGTGCCACATTGCGTTGTGGGATACTGTATATAAGGCCAGAGTACATGTGCTTTGAGTTAGTTGAGTCGGGGAAGAGAGCCTAGGAGGGAGAGGGGCGGCTTCCCTCTCCTCTGCGGAGGCCGTGCGGTTATAGTTACATGCATTTTAGGTAAAGTAATGTGTCCACTTAATGGTCCACTGCCCCACTCTGTGCTGCTTATATTTACCATTATTCTCTTTCCTGCTGCTCTGGTTGACCTCCAGAGCCAACTAGTAACGCACCTGGTGTAGACCAGCTTGGTCTGGTCGGAGCTTACACAGGGCTAATGATGGTTACCCCATGTGGCAGAACGTGGGCCTGGCGACTGGGCACATGGCCAACCAGCAATGAACCATGGATGAATGTCAAAGAATGAAATACTCCCCTATATTATCTTGCAGTACCTGAAATTTACATTTGCAGCACTAGGAAAAGGGCATAAGGGAGTTGCATAGCCCCCAAAAGTACCTCAATTAGAGGGAATGTTCCTCTTTTAGAATAAAATTCCTGTGTCCTATTTTCCTCCTCTTTTGGTCGGCTTTGTAGACCTCTATTAAAATGTACTATTAAACTGCCCCAAACATTTCATCCAACCTGTAAGCTATTTCATTTTTTTTTTTTAAAAGCCAGTAACACAGTAATGAAAAATGCATTTTTGTGCATTTATTCTTCATTGTGAAGAGTACTTAAAGAATAAGTTCACTTTTGGGAACATGTTCCATGTTCCATGTTCCACCCGATCAGCAGAAATTGTAACATGTTCTGCTGATCGCTTGTGCATTGCTAACAGGCACCAAAAAAGAAATAGATGCAATTTTTATTTACCTGCAAAAAAATGTGCATTTATTTTAAGTATTTTATTAAAGTGAATTTATCCATTAACAGGAATGTGTCATTTTCCTCCTTTTTTTTGTATTGTAAGGTGCCCCTCTTTTTCATTTCATAAAGTTGGGAGCTTTGGGTTCGAGAAAAAGCATCTGTCCTTGAAGATTCACTCAACTATATATTAGCGTGTGTGGCAGGTACATTTTCTTGAGTCTTCTACTTTTATAGTGGAACATATTTCACTGGGACTTCATTGATTATTTTATTGAAGTGAGGCAATTCACTGGAGTCTTTTCATAATATCTAGGTTATATTTTCTGCCTCTTCCTCTGCTGTCTGAAGTGCAGACTGAGTTTAATGTGTGGCAATCTAGACGGGAGGCTGGCTGACGGCCAAGATGGAGTAACTTTAGAATAAAAGCCACCAGGCTTAGGTTAAGGCTCCTGCTTGCACAATGTATGGCTATGCATTTAAACATTGATACTAGGCTGAGATGACCACCTGTCTAGAAGTGCCGTATCTGTTATCTGAATGGGCCTACAGGGAATCCAGCAAGGCGCTTGGCAAGCACCCAATGCTGCAAATTTCCCTTCCTCCGCTGATCAGTTTGATTCATGAAAACGGATATCTGAGTCTCATCACTACCCGGTCTGATGAGGATTAATTAGGATCTGCAGTAAAGAATAGAAACAAAACCGCAGGTATGCTTGTCATTGATATGAATGCCAAAATTACAATGCTGGAATCCAAAACGCAGAACAATGCCGCTATTTCTTTCCTCTTTGTTTAATATGTGATGTTCATAAACACACAGATTAATGTCATGGTAATTGAAAAGCAATCCACAATACGTTCTGAGCCTCTCGTCCTATATTACGACCCGAGGCAGACATCTCTAGAATGAATCAGAGGCTTCTGTTTAAGACTCTTTCACACAGCAGCTGGGGACATTACAGACAGAGGGAAAGCGAGAGAGTGGAGCCTTAGTATCCTGTAGTTTATTTATTTCTTCAGGGTATTTATACAAGACAAATCTCTGAGCACAAGTGTTGATATCTGTTAAGCATGAGATGGATTAGGAAGAGGTTGGCTAAGACACAAGTATTAAAACGTCCATCTTTCTTCATGCTGGGTCATGGAAAAATTAAAGTACATTTAGCTCTTGTATTGGAATGTAAGAAATGGCGCTGGTGACCTGCGCTAACCTAATGCCAGCGCCGCATGAAGGATTCTACACAAATGTTCATTTATTTATAGATATATGGTATATACTATATATTTCAAATAAAAGCCTAACTCCAGTTTTTTTTATTATTTTTAGTTAGAATTAAAATTTGTGTCAGAATTTGATCTGTCTGTGACCCCTTTGGAGATATTTTCCCTCAATTCCTGTTCCTTCCCTGTGACACCTGTACAAGAAACTATGGAAGTCATAGGGAAAGAAAGCCATGGGTAGCAACAAAAACATTGTCAGCAGTTCTAACAGCTTCCTATCCTACCCCCACAAATCATATTGCTGGAGCATTGGACCCACTGATACAGGTAGGTGATTTGTTAGTTAGGTGTAAAGTCCTACAGGCAGCTCTTTGTCAGCCACAATATCCCTAGGGGCCCCTGCTGTGATAAAAATAATATATGAAAAGTTGAGCGCCACAGCTAAAGTTAATATACACTATGTTACCAAACGTATTGGAATGGGCTACCTTTACATGCACATGAACTTTATTGGCATCCCAGTCTTAGTCCGTAGGGTTCAATATTGAGTTGGTCCACCCTTTGCAGCTATAACAGCTTCAACTCTTCTGGGAAGGCTGTCTACAAGGTTTAGGAGTGTGTCTATGGGAATGTTTGACCATTCTTCCAGAAGAGCATTTGTAAGGTTAGGCACAGATTTTGGGCAAAAAGACCTGGCTCGCAGTCTCCCCATAATTCATCCCAAATGTGTTCTATCGGGTTGAGGTCAGGACTCTGTACAGGCCAGTCAAGTTCCTCCACCCCAAACTCACTCATCTATGTCTTTATGGACCCTGCTTTGTGCACTGGTGCGCAGTCATGTTGGAACAGGAAGGGGCCATCCCCAAACTGTTTCCACAAAGTTGGGAGCATGAAATTGTCCAAAATGTCTTGGTATGCTGACGTCTTAAGAGTTCCCTTCACTGGAACTAAGGGGCCAAGCCCAACTCCTGAAAACCAGCCCCACATCATAATCCCCCCCTCCACCAAATGATTTGGACCAGTGCACAAAACAAGGTCCATAAAGACATGGATGAACATTCCCATAGACACACTCCTAAACCTTGTGGACAGCCTTCTCAGAAGATTGAAGCTGTTATAGCTGCAAAGGGTGGGCCAACTCAATATAGAAGCCTATGGACTAAGACTGGGATGACATTAACGTTTATGTGCGTGTAAAGGCAGGCGGTCCAATACTTTTGGTAATATAGTTTATCTTGACAAGAGGCCGTAGGATATAGTCAACACATTTCAGGAGTTCACGACTCCACTTCATCAGGGTTGTTGTCCTGGCTTCACTTTAGATATACTGAACAGCAAGAAATCTACATTGAAGATTAGGGAGAACACAGGTTGACAGTCTAACAGCCACACTACTTCCTGTCCTGACAACAACAGAGGAGTAAAATGACCTAACAGGGACAGAGCATAGAGGCTCTAACGGCTAGGAGCACAAGAGCAATTTTTATTATTACAGGTGCGCAATCGATTAATTGCTAGTAGTAGCAATTCAGCACTACTCTTCTGGAACAAATTGCGCAACCCAATGGAGTGGGATACATATAACGATTAGTTGCTCACATTTACATTATATTCTAAATGTGTGCAATTATTCACAACTATAAGCTACTTGTGTGCTGCACTCCATACTACTAGCGATTTATCTTTAGCGACAAGTTACCCATGTGCTCCTAGCCTTGCTCTTTCCCACATTTTACAAATAAAATGTTTTAGCTGGAGGTGAGCTTTAAAGCCCAATTCCACTTTTTATCTAAGTCCACTTTTAAATCCATTGCCTGAGAATTAGGTCTGCCTGGAGGTCTAAATCGAAAATAAACTGTGCTTATGATAAACAAAAAGAAAAATTGCAAGTGCAACAATCAAGTGAGCTGTGTAAGTATGTTGCGCTTAAGTGCTGGTTCACAGAGGGGCGACTCGTCAGGCGACTTAGCTGCCTGACAAGTCGTGCTCCATTCTGTACAATGGAACCGTTCTAATAGGAGCGACTCAAGTCGCTCCGACTTAGAAAAAGGTTCCTGTACGACTTTGGGACGACTTCAGGGCGACTTCCATTGACTTCAATACAGAAGTCATTTTGCAAGTCGCCTCTGAAGTCGTGTGCAGATCGCCTTGCCTTATCGCGTGGCAAGTCGTGCTTCCCCAGTGTGAACCGGCACTAAATGAAATAAACAGTAAATAAATGATATAAACAAGTAAATCCAAGAGTCACAAACGTGACACAATAGTGAAAGTTTGAATGTTGTGTCACCAACTTCCTCCACCTTGTGCGACCACCACCAAAAAAATAGGATGTGCCCTTCCCAAAGAACGTTGACCACCTATTACGAGGGGTCAACATAGACTTATATATCTGGAAAACTCCACGTAACAGCAAATGACGCTATCGCTCGACTGGTTTCGTCGCTAATCTGACTTCTTCCTGAGCATCCGGAAGAAGTCCGATTAGCGACGAAACCGGACGAGCGATAGCATCATTTCCTGTCATCGCATTTGGAGAACCCACCTCTGAAACCACTGTGTCCAGTACATGCTGTTTTAATTGTCTTTTCATGTAAGTGCATTACCTTCATTAAATCCTGGTAAAAAAGGTTTTACACTATTGTGGCTTTTGTCCTTCATTTGGGGTACATGACCTGATGTCACGGTTGGAGTAAAAGAAACCTGATGCTTTCCCCGGTGGTGGCTTGAAGTTTCTGTTGAGTGGACTTCTTTACAGACGTGGAGTTTTCCAGACATAGAAGCCTATGTTGACCCCCCGTAATAGGTCGTCAACGCTCTTTGGTAAGGGCGCATCCTATTTTTTGGGGGGTTGGTCGCACAAGGTGGAGGAAGTTTGTGACATAACATTCAAACTTTCACTATTGTATCACGTTTGTGACTCTTGGACTCACTTGTTTATATAATTTATTTACTGTTTTCTTTCATTTAAGCGCAACATACTTGTTCACCTGCCTGGAGGTCTGTCTGGAGGTTGCATGTTCCCCCTTTGTTTGTCAGGTTTCCTCTGGGAACTCTGGTCTCCTCCGACACTCCAAAGACATGCTGGTAGGTGAATTGGATCCTGTCCAAATTGGCCCAAGTATGTGTATGTATGATTGTGAGTTAGGAACATTCAATTGTAAGCTCCTTGAGGGCAGGGACTGATGTAAATGTGCAATATATATGTGTAGCGCTGTGTAAATTGACAGAACTATATAAGTACATGTAATAAATAAAATAAATGCATAATGTAAAAAGAAGCTCCCACTGAAATGCTATGGTGCTAGTGCTCTCTCAGGTTGACAGACATCCAGCATCATTCAACCAACCTCCTGTAAACACAAGGTGTTATGGATACATCCCCCTGGAGGGTGTCACCAGGGTACCCTGCACTTACAGTACAATAATGCAGAGAACTGCACTGATTTTGCTACTATGACTGCACTTTATATTTAACCCTTTGCCTTATAAAGTAATTATGATAATGTTTATAAGACTATAAATAAAAGTCAGTTGTATGCCTTATCTTCCATTAAAGTACATGCGACAATATATATAATCAGTACCTAAACTTGAGTTCAGGTATATACATTGTAATTGACTAAATGCTATAGCTCTATGAACGTAGTTTTCTCTGCAAGTAGGGATGAGGTTTGACGCTACCAAGGGATTCGAGGTGATTCCTGCAGGTTCGAGATTCACTGTCTCAGCAAACTTCAGTGCAGGTTTACGAGGATAATTTTTCTTAAACTATAATGCACTACATGACCTTTGAACTATAGTCAGTATAGCCACATTTAACTGCTGTCCCATCCATAGCAAATTTTTCTATATTTTGCTACATGGTTTCCCTTTTGTTTTGGGGGTATTTATTTTGTTTTTTATGTTAATAGGGTTTTTTTTTTTTTTTTACTTTTGGAAGTACTCTAGGCAGAACATTTACTTGTTATTAACTATTTTTTCTTGGGACTTCCTTTTGTTTGCAGTAAGCTGTTGCATCATTTAAAGGAAAAAACTAACTGCAAGAATAGTTTGCACTCAAACTACCTCACATTGGGGCTGATTTACTAAAGGCAAATAGACTGGGCAGTTGCACTCTGCAAGAGCAGGAGCCTGGAGACCTTATTACATTAGTAGTCTGAGAGAGATGAATGTGAAGGTATGTTGCCCAAGGTTCTTAGGTACGTTCAAGGAGAGACTGACGATCATTAATAATACTTGCAATTTTTTCATGAATCATAATCCACAATCTTTTATGCTTCAACCTTCTAAAGCAGTGGTCCCCAACCTTTTTGGCACCGGGGACCGGCTGCGTGGAAGAAAATTGTGCCAAGGACCGGGGGGGGGGGGGGGGGGGGGTTACGATTTTTTGCGGGCAATGGCTGGTGTTAGCGCTTCAATCATCACGGCACCATGCTTAATATGGTGTCAGTGTGATTGAAGTGCATTATTTCTATTATTACATTTTAGTAATAAATGAAATAGTTCAACTCACCATAATGTAGAATCAGTGGGAGCCCTGAGCGTGTCACTTGCCACTGTCGCCTGCACCCGGGTGTGGATTGTCACTTGCCACATCACCTGCCACGCTTACTGCCACAAGATGTGGATTGTCACTTGCCTGTCACCAGATGCGGAATGTCACTTGCCACATCACCTGCCACGCTTACTGCCACAAGATGCGGAATGTCACTTGCCACATCACCTGCCACAAGATGTGGATTGCCACCTGCCACGTTGCCTGTCACCAGATGTGGAATGTCACTTGCCACCTGCCACGTTGCCTGTTACCAGATGTGGAATGTCACTTGCCACCTGCCACGTTGCCTGTTACCAGATGTGGAATGTCACTTGCCACCTGCCACGTTGCCTGTCACCAAATGTGGAATGTCACTTGCCATGCCACCTGCCACATTGCTGTCACCAGATGCGGAGTGAGTGGAGCACCCCTTGTGGTATATCAGGCAGACAGCTGAGGGGGTGAACTACAAGTCCCAGCACACCTCACCTGTACTCCCACACACAGCTCACCTGTAACTGATGATGTCACATCTCTGTGGGATCGCCCCTCTGGATGTAGAAGGGTGTCTCCCTCGTCTTGCTGCAGCCGGTCTCACCTGGCAGAGGGAGGGTTCGGTACTCCTTCGGCTGTCACTCTCTGGCTCCAACCTTCTGCCATTCCTGATTAGCTGTCCGGGTGGGCAGGCAATCTGCGCCGCTGAACAAGGAATCTCAGGAAGTTCTCACAGGAGCCGCAGGAGAGCGGCGATGCGGGGCGGGCAGTGTGAGATGATGTCATCTCTCTGCTCCCTCCGACACTGAGACAGAGCACTGGCTTTGAGGGCGGAAGAGCGGTGATGCAATGGGCGGAGAGAGATGATATCTCTGCTTGCCCGCTCGCTTCTTTAATCCACCCAGCGCTCTCATGCCGGCAGCCCAGCATGTCTCTTGAGAGCCACCCGCACCCGCGGCCCGACTGCAGAAGGGCCACGGCCCGGTAGTGGGCCGGGGACCGGGGGTTGATGACCCCTGTTCTAAAGGACACTGAGGGTGCCTTCCATGCTCCAGCTATAACGATCTTAGCAGATAATAAAACAAAGTACATCAGATGCTACAGTGTACGAGGCCATCCAGGTGGGAATTCGTTGAGCAGCGCTAAACTGGGCTGTTAATCAATAGGCAACCCAGTCCTTGCGGAGCATCAAAAAACCCTTTTCCAGAAATCCATAAGCTGAGGACATTTCCACCATATATGCAGTATGAAACCTCTTAGTTTGCAATTTCGGAAAAAGTCTTCGGGAGTCATAGTATACATCCTGGCTATACATCCTGGCTAGGTGAGCAGGGACCATATACCATCTGGTTAGAAGTTTAATACTAGCTTCTATCAGTGAAACATTCAGGGCCCCCTTATAGGAGACCTGGAGTCTAGATCAACAGGAATCCAGACCCTTTCCCAAGTCAGCATGTGAATGGCTGTTTCTGATAAGAAACAAAATGGCCACACACCGGAGCTGCAAAATTGCTTGATCTTTTTTGTCAAAAGCCAGACAGGTTACAGGGATTGCAGTTAACGTGTTTCACAAGAGTGTAGCTTGCTTGTTCACAAGATTGTTCACAAGATTATCATCAAGCAATTTTGCAGCTCCAGTGTGCGACCATTTCGTTTCTTATCTATTGTGGACAGTGATGAGCCGAGGTCTGCACCTGGTAACTGTTTGCACCCGCAGTCATCCTGGAGCGGTGTGTTTCCTCTTGTCTGTTTCTAAACCGAGGTGAGCAGCGACTCGTACATCCATAGAAATACCACCTCTTGTACCCTGGTCATTAGTATACCATTGGTCGTAAGCGGTCACTGACGGGGGTTCTCCAGAGGGCCAGATACATCGTAAAAAGTGAGATATTTGAAAAAAAAATGAATTTCTCAGAAGAGGGCATCTCTAAGACCGAACGACAATGAAATACTTGAAAGGCTCGCATTGTGTAAAAAAGTGACCTATACGGTACAGACCTTTGTCTGTCCACCATTTAAATGCTCTAATATTCATACCAGGAGGAAAATCAGGATTGTGAAATGTGTGCCAAAGGAATATATTTCAAAATCAGCAGAGGATTGTGCTTCAAGTGATCCCAAAGAGCCAAAGAATGGGATAGCGTAGGTGACTGTATCAGGGGTCTATCCTTGAAGGGACACCATAGTAAGTAATCAATTGTATAGGACGAAACACTCCAACTGAACCCAATCCGGTCTCTCGTGGTGAGAATAAACAATAGACATTTGCAAGATTTGTGCTGCCTTGTATTACGCGTAGAAATCGGGGACACCCAAACCCCCCTTGGATCTAGGTGTGTACAAAGTGGCACGGGCCAATCTATGACCCTTGGAACCCCGGATAAAGTTCAGCACTTTGTTTTGAAAGCGCATGAAGATCCCTCCTGAAAACAGCAACCGGCAGGGACCTAAAAAAATAAAGGAATTAAGGTAAGGGGGTCATTTTGACCGCATGGATCCTGCTCAGCCACGAGAGATCGTAAAGGGCCCAACCAGAGAGCAACCGTTCTAAACATTTATAGCAGGAAGGATAATTAGCCACGTATAACAATGCGTAAGAGGGAGAAAGACTAACTCCCAGATATGGAAGAGCATCTGCATGCCATTGGAAAGGGAAAGAATCTCTAAGGCACGAATACAAAGATGAAGAAAAAATGATGTTCATAGCAAAAGACTTTGTCTCGTGTACTCTGAGCCCAGATACCCTACCAAAATCACGTAGTATTCAGAATTGAGGTAAAGGGAGTAGTTACAAATAGCAATATATCATCCACTAATAGCACACATTTGTGTACAAACGACCCGCAAGACACTCCGTTAATATTCGGCTCACCCCGAATAGCTATAGCTACTGTTTCTATCGCAATAGCAATGGGTATAATGGGCACCCCGACGTGTGCCCCGTTTAATAGTAATGCACAATTTTGTTTTTAGATGACTAAAGTATACATCTTTAAGGCATTCCCCCAAGCATGTTTATTAAAGGATTTGTGTATGTTAAATATTGCCTTTTTGGCCACATGAAAAAAACCCTCTCCCTACTGAATGATATTTTTAAAAACTTATTTGCATTGGTACATGTTTGTCATGGCAGTGACCAGTTCAGTGTCCTATTTTTCAACAACTGTTTGCCTATTAGAAATAAGAAATGTTAGGTGCTTACTGAGTTCAGAGACTTTCCCATGGGTTCACAGAAACCCCATTCGAACCAGACCCAGACAGGTTCATTCATCCCTAATCACTATGTGCAAGTTAGCAAGCCATGTTGAAACAGAGGTCTGCTATTAAAGCAAAACTTCACTCTCTTAATCAACGTTGAATATTTTTTTTTTCCATATGCTGCTAGCATTAGTAAATAGATTGAAAAGAATATCATATTTAGTTGTTTTAGGCTGGGCTCACACTAGTGCGAATTTGCCCGCATCCAATTCGCATGACAGGAGAGTGTGCCGTTTCACACATCTCCGTGGCGGCTGCAGAGCGGATTGCACAGAGCTAGTGTGCATCATTGGCTCTGTTTCAAGTCCAAATTCAGCAAAAAATTCGGGCCTGATTCGTCCCTGAAACAGAGAACAGGGACGCACCAGACCCTATATCAGCAGCATCCATCTGCAGTGTGAACCCAGCCTTAAAGGTTTTTCTTAGAATTTTTCAGTTAATCCCTGGTTTCCAGGTCTACTTAAATAGTGTCATACATCCCATGATCATCAAAAGTGTTAAATCATATAAGAAAAACATGAAATAAGTGTATGACTTAAACTATGCTAAAATTATCTTTTCATAAATAGTCTAAATGGGGTGAGAATTTTACATTAGTGGTACTATATTTTCACACATGAAGAATTAGATTAGGTTTTATTATTATTTAAAAGGTAAAAATTGAAGTTCCACTTTTTAAGTTTCTTATTACACAACAATTAAGTTAATTGTACACTCAGCATGGTCTTGCGATGAAAAAAAATGTTTTAGTATTTGGTAAGTTAAACCATTCGGAATCCCAGCACATGGGATGATGAATGTGTGTGTTTTTTTTTTTTTTTTTTTTTTTTTAATGGACTGATTTGCCGCCAGTTTGCAGCCCTACGTTGCTGACCTCGGTGCCAGCTGTTGGGTTCATATGCCTTCCAAAATGTAGCTGGCATATTACAGCTTGGCATCAATGAACTCATCATGTTAATCGCTCTTTTCAGCCGAATTTGAACTGACACCGGGACGCGATGAAAACCCAAAGACCCTTTACAAGCACTGAGAGTGTTTGATGGGGTTTTAGGTGGCGACAGTAATCTTTAAATGAGTGACAATCTTTATGTGGCATGCCAGGATGCTCAGGGGCTAAGCTGCCTAGTGAATGGGAAATGGCCCCGGGAAATGAAGCTGGTATACATAGCTGGCAGCCTTTGCCTCAAGGAATAAAATGGAAAACTGGGCAGATTGAAGGTTCAACCAGTTTGTGGCTAAACTTTAGATGCAATGGTCAAGGCAAACAGGATTGATCTGTACATGGCTGGCAAAGCCAGGCTCTTTGTAACCCCTGGGGCACTGCAGACTGCTACCCAAGCTGTCTAAGTGCTTAATGCCCTTCAGCAGCACACATGTACTGCTTGTAACCTTGGGTAGCATGCCAATGTGTTGTCACTATGAGTCCAGACACATCTCTTCCAAGATTTGCTTGAGATCTATGTTTTATAAAAGGGTATAATATATGCACATATGGTGCTCTTTAAAAAGAAGAACACCACTAAATACATCTTGCAGCCAAAAGGTCTAAAACTGTGCTTTATTTTTATTGTAGAAACCCTTTCTATGACAAAGCCTCTAGAAAATGTGCACAGATTTGAATTTTAATCTCTGTGTTTCTATACATGAAGCAGAGACAGATTTTGATCACTAGAACTTGGAATGGACGACATTTGGTACCCAAAGCAACTTCCCTTGATAGCCAGGGCTTAAAGAAAGTGGATGGGATGACATGGGGTATAGTTGTGCTGTTTGATGGGAAATATTTTGTTTCATCATTATCTGCTCCATACTGATTTTTTACTTCCCTGTGGAGTTTTCTCAAAGGGGTTGTAAAGGTTTGTTTTTTATTTTCTAAATAGGCTCCTTTAAGCTGGTGCATTGTTGGTTCACTTACCTTTTTTTTTCGATTTCCCTTTTAATTTTTTTTTTTCTTTGTCTGAATTTCTCACTTCCTGTTTCTCCTCAGTAAGCTTGCCCCATCATCCGAGCCGTTCTGGCTTGGGGTTAGTCAGCGTGCTCGCCCCCTCCCTTGGGACTACATACCTGTGGGGGGACGTCTCCACGCAGGGATGTAGTCCCAAGGGAGGGGGCGAGCACGCTGACTAACCCCCAGCCAGAACGGCTCAGATAATGGGAGCAAGCTTACTGAGGAGAAACAGGAAGTGAGAAATTCAGACAAAGAAAAAAAAAACATTTAGAAGGGAAATCGAAGGAAAAGGTAAGTGAACCAACAATGCACTAGCTTAAAGGAACCTATTTAGAAAATAAAAAATGAACCTTTACAAACCCTTTAAGGTGAGCCTGTGCTTTACCCATGCAGAGAAAAGCAACAGCTTCAGCTAAATATAAAAAGCCCCCTCCCTAGCAGCATTTACTTACCATGCTTTCAAAGGAAAGCCCTTTGAGAGTCACTGCAGTTGTAGCTTATACAGGGCTGCAGACTTTCCACACGATAGCACTAACTGATCTATCACTCATCATAAGATGACTTTCCCAGGGACTCTGTCAGGGTTCCGCTCGGTATTAGAATGCTGTCACATGTTAGCAATCATTTGGAATCTCCTCGAAGCTTGGAGTCCAGTTTTTCACCTCTCTAACGTTCCTCCATAGGTAGAAGATTGGCTATTTCCTTTGGCTTTCTGCCCTCAAATAAGCAGCTGTGGAACAAACTAAAGATACGTTTTTGTTGGAAGTATAGGAGAGAATAATTAAAGATAACCATTTGTGTTGCTATGAATAGGCAAAGCACATGATTGCAATAAACAAATACTGTAATTAAATAATAAAAAGATAGCAAATGCACATCACCTAGTATAATGTATGTTATGTTTTTTTTTTTTGGTTTTCACTTGAGTTCTTCTTTAACCACTTAAGCCCCGGACCATTTGGTAGCTAGAGGACCAGAGGTGAATTCAGAATTTTGCACTGCGCTGCTTTAACTGTAAATTGTGCGGACATGCAATGTTGTACCCAAACGAAATTTGCATCCTTTTCTTCCCACAAATAGAGCTTTCTTTTAATGGTATTTGATTGCCTCTGCGATTTTTATTTTTTGCGATATAAATGGAAAAAGACCGAAAATTTTGAAAAAAAATGATATTTTCTACTTTTTGTTATAAGAAAAATCGAATAAACTCAATTGTAGTCATACATTTAGGCCAAAATGTATTCAGCCACATGTTTTTAGTAAAAAAAATGTCAATAAGCATATATTTATTGGTTTGCGCAAAAGTTATAGAGTTTACAAACTAGGGTACATTTTCTGAAATTTACACAGCTTTAAATTTATGACTGCCTATCTCATTTCTTGAGGTGCTAAAATGACAGGGCAGTACAAAACCCCCCCAAATGACCCCATTTTGGAAAGTAGACACCCCAAGGAAATTGCTGAGAGGCATGTTGAGCCCATTGAATTTTTTATTTTTTTGTCCCAAGTGATTGAATAATGACTAAAAAAAAAAAAAAAAAAATTACAAAAAGTTGTCACTAAATGATATATTGCTCACACATGCCATGGTTATATGTGGAATTTCACCCCAAAATACATTTTGCTGCTTCTCCTGAGTACGGGGATACCACATGTGTGGGACTTTTTGGGAGCCTAGCCACGTACGGGACCCCGGAAACCAAGCACCGCCTTCAGGATTTCTAAGGGCGCAAATTTTTGATTTCACTCCTCACTACCTATCACAGTTTCGAAGGCCATAAAATGCCAAAATAGCACAAAACCCCCCCAAATGACCCCATTTTAGAAAGTAGACACCCCAAGGAAATTGCTGAGGCCTGTTGAGCCCATTGAATATATTTTTTTTTGTCCCAAGTGATTGAATAATGACAAAAAAAAAAATTACAAAAAGTTGTCACTAAATGATATATTGCTCACACGTGCCATGGTTATATGTGGAATTACACCCCAAAATACATTTTTCTGCTTCTCCTGAGTACGGGGATACCACATGTGTGGGACTTTTTAGGAGCCTAGCCGCGTACGGGACCCCGAAAACCAAGCACCGCCTTCAGGATTTCTAGGCACAAATTTTTGATTTCACTCCTCACTACCTATCACAGTTTTGAAGGCCATAAAATGCCAAATTCGCACAAAACCCCCCCAAATGACCCCATTTTGGAATATAGACACCCCAAGCTATTTGCTGAGAGGAATGGCGAGTATTTTACAGCTCTCATTTGTTTCTGAAAATGAAGAAAGAAAATATATATATTTATTTTTTTTCAATTTTCAAAACTTTGTGACAAAAAGCGAGATCTGCAAAATACCCACAATACCTCTCAGCAAATAGCTTGGGGTGTCTACTTTCCAAAATGGGGTCATTTGGGGGGGTTTTGTGCTATCTGGGCATTCCATGGCCTCCGAAACTGTGATAGGCAGTGAGAAGTGAAATCAAAAATTTACACCCTTAGAAAGCCTGAAGGCGGTGCTTGGTTTTTGGGGTCCCGTACGTGGCTAGGCTTCCAAAAAGTCTCACATGTGGTATCCCCGTACTCAGGAGAAGCAACAGAATGTATTTTGGGGTGTAATTCCACATATGCCCATGGCATGTTTGAGCAATATATCATTTAGTGACAACTTTGTGCAAAAAAAAATAAAAAATTGTTGTTTTTCCGCAACTTGTGTCAACATATAAAATATTCCATGGACTCGACATGCCTCTCAGTATATAGCTTGGGGTGTCTACTTTCCAAAATGGGGTCATTTGGGGGGGTTTTGAACTGTTCTGGCATTTGATACACAACATTAGGAAGCTTACATCCACTCTTCTAACCACTTGAAGACAAAGCCCTTTTTGACACTTTTTGTTTACATGAAAACATTTTTTTTTTGCAAGAAAATTATGTTGAACCCCCAAACATTATATATATTTTTAAAGCAAAGGCCCTACAGATTAAAATGGTGGGTGTTGCATTTTTTTTTTCTACACAGTATTTGCGCAGCGATTTTTCAAACGCATTTTTTGGGTTAAAAAATACACTTTTTTTAATTTTAATGCACTAAAACACACTATATTGCCCAAATGTTTGATGAAATAAAAAAGATGATCTTAGGCCGAGTACATAGATACCAAACACGACATGCTTTAAAATTTCGCACAAACGCGCATTGGCGACAAACTACATACATTTTTAAAAGCCTTTAAAAGCCTTTACAGGTTACCCCAGTAGATTTACAGAGGAGGTCTACTGCTAAAATGATTGCCCTCGATCTGACCTTCGCGGTGATACCTCACATGCATGGTGCAATTGCTGTTTACATATGACGCCAGACCGACGCTTGCGTTCGCCATTGAGCAAAAGCAGGGCAGGACAGGGGTGCTTTTTTTTTTTTTCTTTTTTTTTCTTATTAATTTTGCTTTTTTATTTTATTTTTAAATTGTTCCTTCCAAGTATTTTTTTTTTTTTTTATTGTTATCTCAGGGAATGTAAATATCCCCTATGATAGCAATAGGTAGTGACAGGTACTCTTTTTTTGAAAAAACTGGGGTCTTCTAGACCCTAGATTTTTCCTCTGCCCTCAAAGCATCTGACCACACCAAGATCGGTGTGATAAAATGCTTTCCCAATTTCCCAATGGCGCTTTTTATATCCGGGGGGGGGGATTCCCTCCCACTGCTTGTAAAAGCAGTCCAGAGGCTAATTATCCGCTAGGATTGCTTTTACATGAAAGCCGGCCGCAGGCTAAAAAGAATGATACCAAGATGATACCTAAACCCGCAGGCATCATTCTGGTATAAACATTCAAAGTCCAGCAACATACCAGTACGTTGCTGGTCCTTGTTGGACATGTATTGTAATCTTTTTATTTCATGCAGCCAGTTGGCTGAACGAAAAAAGAGATTGATCGGTGGGTATGCCCACCATTAGAATACCGCCCTTCATCCACCCACTTCCAATGATGGGCATACACGCACCATTTATATATGCCGAAGCATGGGGGCATCCTCCCGCAAAAAAGTTATGCCGCACACACATGGTCGGACTTTTCCACGGGCAAGCCTCTGTCGGAATTTCGACCGTATGTACGCGGCATTAGGAGCAAAATCGCTCCTCCGCCCCTGCTGCCCCAATGCTTCGGCATATATGCTTTTTTTTTTTTAACTGTGGTGGTGAAATCACCTTCTACAGCACTGGAGTCGCAGGGATCAGGCCTGTCTCTGCGAACGCTGCAGTTATGTGTGTTTTTGTTTTGTAAGTGACAGTGATCGATCGATACTGCACTTGGGTGGCCTGGGCTGGACGGAGGGTCAAAAGGCAGGTGCCAGCAGGTATCTGGGCTGATCCCGCTAACACTGCGTTTTTGGGAACCCTAAACTGCTGGGGACGCTAGTATAGATCTGATCAGATCAGATATTGATCTGTTCAGATACTATACCACTAAGGGGGGTGTATGCTTCACGCGTGGGTGTTAGCGTTACTGGCATTAACCTGACGCTGCCTGGGGTGTGACGCAGACCCTCTCTGAAGCTAAAACCTAATTGATATCACCCGCCGGGCGATCAGGGGGTTAAACCTTTATTGGGTTATATACGGCGGGTGCCCTGACACTATAAAAAGCAAACTAACTAACCAGCGTCACCCGTAACACTTATATGGTGATCACTGGTGAAAGGGTTAACTAGGGGCAATCAGGGGGTTAAAACCTTTATTAGATAATATATGGGGGTACCTGACGCTATAAAAACCTGCGGCGAACCTAAAAAAAAATTACCAGCTACCGATCTGCATCACCGACACTAAGACAGCGTTTAGAAAAACGATTGCTTAGTGACAGTGGTGATGGGGGTGAAAGGGTTACCTGGGGGGGCGATCAAGGGGGTTAAACCTTTATTAGATAATATATTGGGGTACCTGACGCTATAAAAACATGCGGCGAACCTAAAAAAAATTACTGGCTACGATCTGCATCACCGACACTAAGACAGCGTTTAGAAAAACAATTGCTTAGCGACAGTGGTGATAGGGGGTGAAAGGGTTACCTGGGGGGCGATCAAGGGGGTTAAACCTTTATTAGATAATATATTGGGGTACCTGACGCTATAAAAACCTGCGGCGAACCTAAAAAAAATTACCGGCTACCGATCTGCATCACAGACACTAAGACAGCGTTTAGAAAAACGATCGCTTAGTGACAGTGGTGATAGGGGGTGAAAGGGTTACCTGGGGGGCGATCAAGGGGGTTAAACCTTTATTAGATAATATATTGGGGTACCTGACGCTAT
The DNA here is from genome assembly GCA_029206835.1 of Rana muscosa. Taxonomy (NCBI): domain Eukaryota; kingdom Metazoa; phylum Chordata; class Amphibia; order Anura; family Ranidae; genus Rana; species Rana muscosa. The sequence goes on along the minus strand of CM055124.1, from coordinate 211,971,578 downwards.
AAAAACCTGCGGCGAACCTAAAAAAAATTACTGGCTGCCGATCGGCATCACTGACGCTAAGACAGCGATCAGAAAAATGATCGCTAAGCGACAGTGGTGATAGGCGGTGAAAGGGTTATCTGGGGGGTGATCAGGGGGTTAAACCTTTATTAGGGGGGGTTAGGGGGCTACACTGGACCTAAGACTAAACTTTGGTGACACTTTTACAGTCACAAATGTCACTGATTGCAGTGATCACTAAATAAATGGTCACTGCAATCAGTGACACTGTGACTGGGGGCTGGGGGGTGATCTGGGGTGTCTGGGGGGGCGATTTATGTCCCTATGTGTCCTGGTGTCAGTGTAGTGTTGTGTGCACTGACCTGATGTCTTCTCTTGTACGGCGCTCGGTATATGTGAGCGCCGCACCAGAGATGACATCACTTCCTCCTGCTCCCCCTGTCTGACACAGACAGAGGGGGCATTTCCATTCGCCGGGAGCGATCGCGAGGGGGTGGCCAGAAACGAATGGCTGCCCCCTCATCCCGGAACGCTCCCGGACACTTAGCCACCGCTCACTGTACAGAAGGGGGGTCCGATTGGACCCCCCAACTATACAAAGGCAATCACGTATGCTCTACGTGATTGTGCCTGTCGGTGCCATTCTGCCGACGTATATATACAGTGAGCGGTCGTTAAGTGGTTAAAGCCTCATAGCCCAAAATGTAACACTCTCCCAATGTTTTCATGACATCGCCTGTGCGGATCATGAAAATCCCAGCAAAAATCAACTATTATCACATCAAACTGATACTGACCCCAGGAACGGGATATATCGTTTGGTTTAGAAAATACTTTGGAAAACTTTAGAGGTCACTTTAGTGATGTAATAGGATATATCTTAGCAAGCACAAGGATTAAGAGATCTGTAATACTCATTACAAGCTTTTACAATGTCATAGTCCACAAGACCTATGTAATGAGACCTGCTAACCTCCTGATACACTAAGCATTGTAAAAACACAGCTGGACCTTCCGCAGTTTTTTTTTTTCATGACGACATTTGCAACACTATATTGTTACATTGTATCAATTGGATATTTGAATACTAGCCATCAAAGTACAAATCTGACGTCCAGTAGGAACTATTTACTGGAGTAACATAAACGAATGCAATGGTAATCATGCAAAAAGCCTGAAAGTTTTTTTGGGCACAAAATAAGAACATAATAGAGACTGTCGTAATAATTACACAAACTTAGAGGATTATGGTTGTCCATTATATCAGCTTAGCATAACTATATGCAATATACTGTATACGTTTAGCCACTTTGCTTATAACATAGTTCTTAAAAAGAGATGTATGGGATTTTTATTTTTTATTTTCAGAATCATACTTACCTAGGTGGATGCGGCATCGGTCCCCCGCTGGCTCTAATCACTCGGTTCTCAGGGCTCTGTGAGCAGAGTACTGCTGACTGTCAGTCACCGCTCTCTGCTCTGCCCCCTCCTCGCTCACTGGAGCGCTGGGCTGTGGAGGGGGTGGGAATGGCCAGCTCAGGCTCTCGACGGCTCACTGAGAGCCTGAGCCGGGTGCCGGTCCACCATTGTCGTGATTAGAAGACACACGAGTAAACCTGGACGGCCGCACTCTGATGTAACCACTTTATTGAAGTAAAATCCAGCACATGACAGTCAATCCATACAGTACAAGAAGGGGGGATGCAAGCAGCTAACGCATTTCACACCTAAATTTGATGCTTAGTCATAGCACCAAACTAGCTATGACATAACAATGACTAAGCACCCCATTTAGGTGTGAAACGCGTTAGATACTTGCATCCCCATTCTTGTACTGTATGGATTGACTGTGATGTGCTGGATTTTACTTCAATAAAGTTGTTGCATCGGAGTGCGGCTGTCCAGGTTTACTTGTGTGTCTTCTGATCCCATGCAGAGTCTGCACCTGTGTACCTCATAAGTGTGTGTATTTCATGGAACTCGTGCTTTGAGAGTGGCAATCTTTCCCTTTCTTCGCTTTAATACTGGTCCATTGTCGTGATCTTGCCCGAGCCTAGACCAGCTCTGTGACGTCATCAGACAGTGGACTTCAACCCGCTGTCACTGAAAACGGGTCACAGGAGTGCAGAACGAACTGCACTCCTGTGATACATAGGAGGAGTACAGCCAAACAAGCTTCTTTCCCAAAGTTTCTGACAGTGGGAACAATCGGACAGATTAGAAATCCAGCCCCATTCACCACTGTGCCACCCTGATATATAAGGGCGGCTTTTTCCTCTGCCAATCACCTTCACCACCTCACCCCAATTCACTCAATCCTTCTACCTTTGAAGAGCTGACCTTGCATGTTAATGGCGCACTCTGCGGTCACATACCCTACAACACTTTGGGGCCCTATCTCTCCCTTCTCTCTGCTCCATTCCAATATACATTTTTAGTGAAGGAGAAGACTGGCATGGGAATCATATATTTGTCATTCCTAAAACACATGGCCACCAGTGAAAAACAGAACCCTCCCCACCCCGCTTCCCCAGACAAGGTACTTCTTATTTGTTTGCAGTGAGCTAGACATTTGCATGTGTCTCTTGTCATTTTTCACAATCATTTAGTCAACAATGTTCTGTTTTCTTTTTAATACCTAGAAGACAGCAGAAGTTTTCCATCTTGAAAAGTCACTGAAACAGCAGGTTGAATCTTTCAAGATCTTTTACTATTTGATTAAAAAATATCTATATGCCACAGGCCTTGATATGTCCCTTGTGCCCTATTTAGCATCTGCTGTGCATCCCAGCGCAGCCAGCAGTGGAAAACAAGCCACCGGAGACTAGATTTTGATGGGGAAAAACAAAGCCATTGATGCGCTAAAGCCAGCAGGCACAAAAAAAAAATTCTTCGAATGAGTTTGTGCTGACTCAAGGCAACATCCCAGCCTATTTTATCATATTAGGAAGACGATTCTAGTCCAAAGTGACTTCTTTCTAAGAATTAACGGAAAAATATACACACAGATGTATTGCTCTTTTCTCTTTGCATTCTTAAGATGAGTTATTTAGTGTACTTATTTGTAGTTATAAGACATTCTGAGATTGGTCAAATAATCACATCATTCCTATCCATCAAGGTGCTCACACTCCAACATCACCATCATAGCGGAGAGATTATTGACCCCTTGGAAGGTGGAAGGCGGTTATTTGACCACGGTGTGTGTGTTTTTTTTTTTTTTGGGGGGGGGGGTGATGGACACATAGAAATAAGATAATTCATATTTAATACCCCATTTACCCCATGACCCCAGGGAGGTCGGGTTACAGTACTAGCCACTACCTATGCTGCAAGCAATCTGAACTCTAAACAAACAGCTAAGTGTGCAGCTTACTCAGCTGCTCTTGTGATGCAGATATTACTGCCAATACAGCTTGCTCATCAGCAGTAGTGATGAGCCGAACACCCCCGGGTTCGGTTCGCACCAGAACCCGCGAACGGACCGAAAGTTCGTACGAACATTAGAACCCTATTAAATACAATGGATGCGAACGTTCGAATTCTAAAGTGCTAATTATAACAACTATTATGCATGTTATTGTCCTAAAAAGGGTTTGGGAACCCGGGTTCTGCACCAGGGGACATGTATCAATGCAAAAAGAAGTTTTAAAAACGGTCGTTTTTCGGGAGCAGTCATTTTAATGATGCATAAAGTGAAAAAAAAAAGTCAAATATTCCTTTAAATATCGTACCTGGGGGGTGTCTAAAGTATGCCTGTGAAGTGCCACGTGTTTCCCGTGTTTAGAACTGTCCCTGCACAAAATGACACTTCTAAAGGAAAAAAAAGCCATTTAAAACTGCTTGCGGCTTTAATGTAATGTCTGGTCCCGGTAATATGGATGAAAATCTTTAAGAAAAATGGCATAGCTACCCCATGACCCCCCCCCCCCCCCACCCCAGCCCATTACCAGCCCCTTTGGGTCTTGTATGGATATTAAGGGGAACCCCGCACATAAAATAAAAAAGGCCCTATATACTCTGAACAGCCGTATACAGGCGGTGCATACAAGACAGGGACTGTAGGTTTGTTCTTATGTAGAATCTGTTTGTAATTTTGAACAGGTACATTGTTGAAGTGTAGCTCCAGCCCAAAAATCTATTTTTAAACTTTTTGGAAAACATAGGTAAGGGTTATCACCCCTGTAACATTTGTTTTGCTGTCTGTGCCCCTGTTCAGAACATTTCACCTCACTTTCCGTCCCAATGACAACTGTTTTTGAAATGTGGTGTTTTTCTTGAAACAAGGATTGCTGATAAAGCATCAGTACAGAGGAGACACCTTTCTCCCATATTTATTCTTACAGGAGAGAATTTTCCTTCCTAGTGGTAGATTTCCTCTCACTTCCTGTTGTCTTCTTGCGTTTGCAAGTAGGAGTCGTTTGTAAGTTGGATGTTTGAAAGTAGGGACCTGCCGTATATACTCTGCAGAAATAGGCCCCTTAGTTGTTGGTGTTGGCACAACACTGTAAGCACTCACAGTTACTCTTGGTTGGTGCTGGAACGCCCTGCTGTCAACTATTATATCAGGAATTTTAATTACATATAATTGTTGAACAGTGGTAGTAAAAATTGGGCCTTTGATGGTGGTGCTGGTGCCACAACACTGTAAGCCCTGACAGTTACTCTTGGTGGGTGCAGCAATGGGCCCTGCTGTGAATTATTAGATCAAGAATTGTAATTGCATGCCCCTGTTGAACAGGGGCTGAAAAATTGGGCCTTTCGTGGTGGTGGTGGTGGTGGTGGTGTTGCCACAACACTGTAAGCCTTCAGAGTTACTCTTGGTGGGTGCAGGAATGGGCCCTGCTGTGAATTATTAGATCAAGAATTGTAATTACATGCCCCTTTTGAACAGGGGCTGAAAAATTGGGCCTTTCGTGGTGGTGGTGGTGGTGGCGTTGCCACAACACTGTAAGCCCTCAGAGTTACTCTTGGTGGGTGCAGCAATGGGCCCTGCTGTGAATTATTAGATCAAGAATTGTAATTGCATGCCCCTGTTGAACAGGGGCTGAAAAATTGGGCCTTAGGCACTGGTGCCACAACACTCCAACCCCTCACAGATACTGTACTTGGAGCACAGCAATGAGCCCTATGGCAAATTATTGCTAAAAAAATTGTAATTACACGCCCCTGTAAAACAGGGGCTGAAAAATTGGGCCTTAGCCACTGGTGGCGGCACCCATAAACAAAAATGATCTTTCAAGCTATCATCATCAATCGTATCATTGAGGACTCGGAGGAGGAGGATAGCCAGTCAACATAACAGCACAGGCACTCAGCATCAGCATCAGTCTTGAAGGGATGTGACATGTTAAAATCAATTAGTCTGTTATATCAGCATCAGGTGTGTGGTAGCTGGTGGTGATCCAAGACTGGTTCATCTTGATGAAAGTCAGTCGATCAACCGAGTCGGTGGACAGGCGCACCCTGTGATCCGTGACAAATCCTCCAGCAGCACTGAATGTGCGTTCCGAAAGAACGCTGGATGCAGGACAGGCCAGTAGCTCAATTGCATACTGTGCAAGCTCTGGCCAGTGATCCATCCTCAAGACCCAGTAAGCCAGAGGATTTTCGGTGGGGAAGGTGTCCAAGTCTGACCTTGCCCCTAGATATTCCTGCACCATGTTTATCAGACGCTGGCGATGGTTGCTGGAACCGATCATACTTTGGGGCTGCGGACTAAAGAATTGTCTGAACGCATCGGTCAGACGGCCACCTTCCCCACCGCTCCTTCTTTGACTGGCCGAAGCCTCAGCAACTCGTTGTCCAGGACCAGGAGTTTGTAACCTCCCAGTCTCTGGGAACGCGTTGCACAGACCTTTCTGCAAGGCCTCCCGGAGTTGTCTCATCCTCTGCTCCCTCTGCGAAGGTAACATAAGGTCCGCAACCTTACCCTTGTACCGTGGATCAAGGAGAGTGGCCAGCCAGTAATGGTCCCTCTCCTTGATCCGAAGAATACGAGGATCCTTCCGCAGACTTTGCAGGATCAGGGAGGCCATGCAGCGTAGGTTTGCTGAGGCATTCGCTCCGGAGTCCTCTGGGTCACTAAGGACGACATGATCCGCAGCCACCTCCTCCCAGCCACGTACAAGTCCACTGGTTTCTTGGGACTGTAAATCATCCCTAAAAGACTGCTGCTGATGATGCTGAGTGCCAGCCTCCACCTCCATGCTGACACAATCCTCCTCCTCCTCCTCCTCCTCTTCCTCTTCCTGTGCGATGGGTGGGACAGAAGGAACACTGTCTGGGTAAAGGGGGCCTTGAGAGGCAAGGAAGTCCTCCTCTTCCTGCCTCTGTTCTGCCTCAAGTGCCCTGTCCATTATTCCACGCAGCGTGTGCTCCAACAGGTGGACAAGAGGTACAGTGTCACTGATGCATGCACTGTCACTGCTCACCATCGTCGTGGCCTCCTCAAATGGTGCCAGGACAGTGCATACATCCCTGATCATGCCCCACTGGCGTGGAGAAAAAAAAACAAGCTCCCCTGACCCTGTCCTGGTGCCGTAGTCGCACAGGTACTCATTGATGGCCCTCTGCTGCGTGTGCAGCCGCTGCAGCATGGCCAACGTTGAGTTCCACCTGGTGGGCATGTCACATATAAGGCGGTTCTTGGGCAGGTTCAACTCCTTTTGCAGCTCAGTCAGGCGAGCACTGGCATTATAAGATCTGCCGAAATGCACACAGACTTTCCTGGCCTGCCTCAGGACATCCTGTAAGCCCGGGTACCTGCCCAAGAACCGCTGCACCACCAGGTTAAGGACGTGAGCCACACAGGGCACATGGGTCAGTTGTCCCTGTCGGAGGGCAGAGAGGAGGTTGGTGCCATTGTCGCAAACCACCATTCCTGGCTTAAGCTGGCGTGGCGTCAACCACCTCTCGGCCTGGCCCTGCAGAGCAGACAGGACCTCTGCCCCAGTGTGGCTTCTGTCCCCCAAACACACCAGCGCAAGCACGGCATGGCATCTTTTTGCCTGCGTACTTGCGTAGCCCCGTGAACGGCTACGGAGCACCGCTGGTTCATAGGACAAACCACAGGAAGAGGCCATGGAGGAAGAAGAAGAGGAGGGGGTGGAGGAGAGAGGTGTGTCACAACCAGTAGTAGCATTTTGGAGGCGTGGCGGTGGAACAACCTCCAACACTACTGCACCTTGTCCTGCATCCTTCCCAGCTGCCAAAAGAGTGACCCAATGGGCCGTGAAAGAAAGGTAACGTCCCTGTCCATGCCTGCTGGACCATGAGTCAGCGGTAATATGCACCTTACCGCTGACCGCCCTGTCCAGCGAGGCCAAGACATTGCCTTCCACATGCCGGTAGAGAGCCGGAATAGCCTTCCGTGAGAAAAAGTGGCGTTTGGGAACCTGCCACTGAGGAACCGCACATTGCACAAACTCACGGAAGGGGGCCGAGTCTACCAACTGAAAAGGCAGCAGTTGAAGCGCTAGCAATTTAGCCAAGCTAGCATTCAACCGCTGGGCATGTGGATGGCTGGGAGTGAACTTCTTTCGACGGTCCAGCAGCTGGGGCAGGGAAATTTGCCTGCTAGAATCGGACGTCGGTGTACTGCTAGCAGAGTGGCCGCAAGTACTTGGCTGTGACACACCTAATTCTACACCTTCATTCCTCTCAGTGCATGTTTCAGAGAGGACTGAAGTTATAGTGGGGTTGGAGATCCCAGCTGATGCGGTGCAAGGAGAGGTCCGCTTTGTTCTTTGGTGTGGGTCTTTGAGGTAGGCTTGCCAACGAGCTGCATGGCAGGTCAACATATGTCTGGTCAGGCAAGTGGTACCCAAGCGGCTGATGTTTTGGTCACGCGATATACGCTTGAGACATATGTTGCAAACAGCAGCTGTGCGATCTGATGCACTAGCCTCAAAAAAGGCCCACACCAAGGAACTTTTTGAATGACGGGCAGAGGCAGCGCCCTGCACAGGCGGAGCTCTGCGGTGTGATTCCGTCGGTGTACTGCCCTTACGCTGGCCACCAAAGGGCATCCTGCCTCGTTGGAGATGTGCCTCCTCCTCATCCTCCTCCTCCTCCTCTCTCCTATTAGGCACCCACGTGGAGTCAGTGACCTCATCATCCCCTCCCTCCTCATCACTGGAGCCAATCTGGCAGTATGCTGCAGCTGCTGGAACATGACTGCCAGATTGGTGTCCTTCTTGAGCATCCCCTCTGTCTGCTCTCACGCTACTGCCTTCCTGTAGCTGGGTTTCATCATCAGACCCTTCGACACGCTGGGCATCCTCCTGGAGCATGTACCCAACACTGTGCTCAAACAGTTCGGGGGACTCCTCAGGAGGAGGACATGGTGGGTCTAGGGAAGGAGTGACTGATGATGAGTCTGACATTGATACCAGGGAAGAGGACGCTTTGGCAGCTGCTTTGCCAGTACCCTGAGCCTGGGTGAGAGAGGATGAGGAGGAGGAGGAGGGCTTGGTCATCCACTCTACCAAGTCTTCGGCATGATGTGGCTCAACATGTCCAGCTGCCGAAAAGAAGGACAAGCGTGTCCCATGGCCATGTGCTGATGACAATGCACCGCGTCCACGACCAGCACTGTTGCCCCCAGACACAGAGCCTGCTTGCCCTCTTTTATTGCCTCCTGACTGTCTGCCTCTCCTTGTTTGCCTTCCAGACATTCTAATAGATGGCCTGCAGGGAGATGGGAAAAAAGCAATAAGGGCTACCTTCAGGTGTCCTTCTCTGTCCCTTTACTTAAGGATTTCTAAATATGGTTGAGGATTATTGCTTTTGCACAGAATAGCACAACGACAATTTCCCTGACTGTCCAAAAAACAAGGATTTCAAAGATGGTTGATGAGGAATGCTTTGGCACACTATAGCACAAGGAGAAATCCCCTCACTTTCCTTCTTTGTCCCTAGAAACAAGGACTGGCACAGTGAAAGAAACTGACACTCTCCCTACCTACAGTTTTCTGTCCCTAGAAAAAATGTTTTTTTAAAGCACACTATAGCACAAGGAGAAATCCCCTCACTTTCCTTCTTTGTCCCTAGAAACAAGGACTGGCACAGTGAAAGAAACTGACACTCTCCCTACCTACAGTTTTCTGTCCCTAGAAAAAATGTTTTTTTAAAGCACACTATAGCACAAGGAGAATTCCCCTCACTTTCCTTCTTTGTCCCTAGAAACAAGGACTGGCACAGTGAAAGAAACTGACACTCTCCCTACCTACAGTTTTCTGTCCCTAGAAAAAATGTTTTTTTAAAGCACACTATAGCACAAGGAGAAATCCCCTCACTTTCCTTCTTTGTCCCTAGAAACAAGGACTGGCACAGTGAAAGAAACTGACACTCTCCCTACCTACAGTTTTCTGTCCCTAGAAAAAATGTTTTTTTAAAGCACACTATAGCACAAGGAGAATTCCCCTCACTTTCCTTCTTTGTCCCTAGAAACAAGGACTGGCACAGTGAAAGAAACTGACACTCTCCCTACCTACAGTTTTCTGTCCCTAGAAAAAATGTTTTTTTTAAAGCACACTATAGCACAAGGAGAAATCCCCTCACTTTCCTTCTTTGTCCCTAGAAACAAGGACTGGCACAGTGAAAGAAACTGACACTCTCCCTACCTACAGTTTTCTGTCCCTAGAAAAAATGTTTTTTTAAAGCACACAATAGCACAAGGAGAAATCCCCTCACTTTCCTTCTTTGTCCCTAGAAACAAGGACTGGCACAGTGAAAGAAACTGACACTCTCCCTACCTACAGTTTTCTGTCCCTAGAAAAAATGTTTTTTTAAAGCACACAATAGCACAAGGAGAATTCCCCTCACTTTCCTTCTTTGTCCCTAGAAACAAGGACTGGCACAGTGAAAGAAACTGACACTCTCCCTACCTACAGTTTTCTGTCCCTAGAAAAAAATGTTTTTTTAAAGCACACTATAGCACAAGGAGAAATCCCCTCACTTTCCTTCTTTGTCCCTAGAAACAAGGACTGGCACAGTGAAAGAAACTGACACTCTCCCTACCTACAGTTTTCTGTCCCTAGAAAAAATGTTTTTTTAAAGCACACTATAGCACAAGGAGAAATCCCCTCACTTTCCTTCTTTGTCCCTAGAAACAAGGACTCGCACAGTAAAACACACTGACACTCTCCCTACCTATCCTTCTCTTTCCCTAAACTAAAGGAATCCAGGTTAAGCAAGAAAGAAATAAATGTAACTGTCCCTGCCTATGCTTGTCTTTCCCTGCTCCGGAACACACTACACTAGGCCGCCGTGCTGGCGGCCTTTTATAGTGTGGGGCGTGTACTAAACACCCTCAGCAATAATTGGCCACAGGCATCCTGCCTGTGGCCAATCATTGCTCTCCTCGCTGCCGGCGCTGTGATTGGCCAAGCATGCGGGGTCACAGTGCATGCTTGGCCAATCACAGCGCCTGGATGACACTGCGATGGCGTAGTGCATTGTGGGCCGTTCGCGTCACTCGAATTTGGCGCGAACGGCCCAAATCGTTCGATCTTCGTCGAACGATCGAACAGCCGATGTTCGAGTCGAACGTATGTTCGACTCGAACACGAAGCTCATCCCTAATCAGCAGCTTATTTCTGTAGTTTGACAATGAAGTAGCCAAAGCTTACTAATGAAGTCATCCCTCTGCTCTCATTTCCTTTAATCACATTCATGTATATGTAAGTCACGTGTTTATTGGATTACAGAAGGCTGATATCAATAATGATTCAGGAACATACAGTTAATCCGGAAAGTATTCACAGCGCTTCGCTTTTTCCACATTTTGTTATGTTACATCCTTATTCCAAAATGGATTAAATTCATAATTTTCCTCAAAATTCTAAAAACAATACCCCATAATGACAATGTGAAAGAATTTTTTTTAAAATCTTTGCAAATTTATTATGAAAAAAATCACATGTACATAGTGTAAGTAATCACAGCCTTTGCTCAATACTTTGTTGAAGCACCTTTGGCACAAATTACAGCCTCAAGTGCTTTTGAGTATGATGCTACAAGCTTGGCACACTTATTTTTGGGCAGTTTCCCCCATTTTTCTTTGCAGGACCTCTCAAGCTCCATCAGGTTGGATGGGGAGCGTCGACGCAGAGCCATTTTCAGATCTCTCCAGAGATGTTCAATCGGGTTCAAGTCTGGGCTCTGGCTGGGCCACTCAAGGACATTCACAGAGTTGTCCCGTAGCCACTCCTTTATTATGTTGGTTGTGTGCTTAGGGTTGCTGTCCTGTTGGAAGATGAACCTTCGCCCCAGAGTGCTTTGGAGCAGGTTTTCATTAAGGATGTCTGGGTACGAAGGGCGTGGCCTAGCGTGGGATGTGAACAGATGTGTTCCTGAGCAGCTCCGGTCTCTCCCTGTATAATCCTGCTCCATCCTCATCGCACATTGCCGGCAGATGATTTGTTTTTTGCTTAATCCCTCCGGGTGTCTCTTCTACATCCCTGGAGGGCATTTTGGTGGATGGGAAGGCGGAGAGGGAGGCACCAACCCCCGGCAGCTATGAGAATCACCCATCGCTCTTGCCAAGATGGCCTCCGCAGCACCGTCCCCAGGCCTAGTGCATCACCAGCCTCCACTCCAGATCTCTTTGGAGACAGCCAGGATGTGTCCCCACCACCCTCCCCGGAGAGTCCGGACCCCGCAGCCGTGCCCCTGCAAGCGACCCTGGGCTCGGAGGTCATGGATGGCGGTAAGGAGCCCACTCTGGCGGAGGTCCTGGCCATCATAAAGGTAAACCATGCGGACCTTGTGGGGAAGGTGGAAGGGCTAAAAATGGACTTGACTATCAAGTGGCAGGACATGCACAAATTGCGTGGTCGGGTCACTGAGACTGAGCAACGCATTAGTGACTTGGAGGACACTATTACTCCCATCCTGCCCAAACTTAATTCATATGGGGGGAAGATTGCCACCCTGGAGGATAAAGTCGACGACCTCGAGAATCGCTTATGCAGAAACAATCTGCGCCTGGTTGGGTTACTGGAGCAGGTGGAGGGCTCTGACCCTGTTTCCTTCTTGGAGAGCTGGCTTGAACAAGAATTTGGTCGCGAGCAACTCTCCCCCTGTTTTGTGATTGAAATGGCCCACCGAGTCCCTGGACGCCCCCTTCCTGAGGGTCACCCTCCACGTACGATGGTGATCCGTCTCCTCAACTACAGAGACCGGGACTCCATTCTGGGGGCTGCCAGGAGGAAGGGAAGTCTCTGGATGAATAACGCAGTGGTGTCCCTCTTCCCAGACTACTCTGCGACGGTCCGCAACTGTAGAGCCAGCTATCAGCGTGTCAAGCAGAAGCTCCAGGAGCAGGATATCCAATATTCCATGTTGTTCCCTGCTACCCTCCGGGTCACCTACCAGGGAAAAGCCCATTTCTTCCAGTCCCCGCAAGATGCCCTGTCCTGGTGGGAGTCACTACCCCATCCTCCTAAGCCTCCTGCCTGATGCGGATCTTCACATCTTGATGGTACCACTGCTGGAACTGGTGTTTCCTTGACACTTCTGTCTTTTTGTTGTTTTATCACTGATTATTCACCACTGACTCCTTATTTTGTTGCTCTGCTGATGCGGAATGTGGTTGATCGGACCACTCTCCTGTGGGAGAGTACCTGGCCTTGTTCCCTGACCATGGCCTAGCTGCCTCTGGGTTTTACCCCCCTTTTCCTTTTTTTGGAACATTGTCTTTGAACACTGACTATTTTGTTTTTCTTTTGAATTTTTTTTTGTTTCCTGTTACAGGCCATGCGACCCTTGCATGGTGCAAGTTTGGGGTATAGGCCCTCTCCTGCTTTTTGGAGCTGGGCAGGGGAATTGTTGCCCTCATTGGGCGCTGAATATGCTATTGTATATAGTTGTGTTGCTGTGTGTATGGTGTGTGTATGGATGGTTGTGTGTGCAGCACAGCGACCCTTATTTACTCCTGTGGCTATGACCGGGGGATGGGGTGCTCTCTGGGTATCCCACTTCACTCCCTCTCCTCCCTGGCCTAGTGATTTTAATACCAGTCCCATGGCTGAGGTAACTTTGTTCATTGAATAAACTTGTGGTGGTGTTCCGCGCAATGTGGATTTTTATTATGGCTGCTGCCCCCCCTAAAATGTAATCTGTCACAAGGCAAATTACTGGATAGTTGTGGTAATAGGTGTGGGGTATATGGCGCTACCTTTATGCTCTGGGAACTTATTGGTGTTGGGTTTCCTCTACGGGTACAACTGATAAGCCCCTATGGGATGAGTGCAGGACTGTGTATATTTTGTGCTAGTAATCCTGGATTCTATATATATGATCCTCAACTCCTATATATGTGAAATAATCCTAACCCTCCAGAGGTTGTGACGATGGTGCTAAATTAATAAATGTTACCCTTATTGATGTGTGTGATATCTATCTGGGTGTGATTTCACTTCATTGAATGTCCGCGGGATGATTTCTAAATTCAAAAGAGCGTCTGTTTTTGAAGCCCTGTGACATATTAACCCGCATGTCCTGTGCCTCCAGGAAACTCATCTCATGGGGTCCAAATTACTGGCCCTCAGAAAACACTGGGTGGCCAGTCACTACCAATCTACTTATTCTAATTATGCCCGGGGGGGTTGCAATCCTAATTCGTAAGGGGTTACCTTTCCTGTGTCACCAAGTTATCCTTGATCCTAAGGGTCAGTATGTCATCCTCCATGTGTCCATACATGGGACCGCCCTTATTTTGGTCACGGTGTATCTCCCTCCTCCGGTCACGGCTACAGTGTTTTCTGAACTCAGTGTCCATTTTGCCACCTTGCCTGCTTGCCCTATGCTTATCCTTGGGGATTTTAACTCAGTATTGGAACCTGATTTAGATAGGCTGAGGCCTTTACAGTCTAAGTCCAAGTTATTTTGTGCGTGGTGCAATAATTATGGATATGTGGATCTGTGGTTCCTTGAAATATCCCAATGTCAGAGTGTACTCCTGCCAGTCTAGGTCCTATGTAGCCCTTTCCAGGATTGACTATGCTCTGGTCACGGGGGACTTTTAACCCTATGTCCGGTCCATAGCGTATCTGTCCCGGACAGAGTCTGACCACTCTATAATACAGGTGGGTTTGAATGTGGGCCACAGGCTATCGTTCGGGACCTGGCGACTCAGTCCTCTCTGGATCTCTACGCCAGAGATATCTGAGGTCATTCCGACCGACATGGCCGTCTACTGGTTCCTCAACACGGACTCCGCAGCTGGAGGCTCTGTCGGGGATGCCTTTAAGGCTGTTGTCAGGGGTTCCTATATCTCACGAATTAAGAGTTACAGGTCCATTGGGCGGGTGACACAGGAGGCTCTCCAGAAGGCTCTTGAGGAGGCTTGCACCTGTCATACGGGTGCTCCTACCTCTGAGACTCGGGGTCTGCTGACAGATGCCCATAGGGCGCTGCAGCTCCACATGATAGATTTAACCAAGAAACAGCAGCTATATCTCTCTGCTCGTATTCACGAGCATGGGGGAAAAAATGGTACGCTCCTTGCATATCTGGCCCGCACTGACTTTCAGAATGCCTCGATTGCCACAATTCAACTCTCAGATGGATCAACCACTTCTGACTATTAACCAGGCCTTTGCAGACTTCTATTGCACATCGTACAAGGGTACAGTCACCCCTGCAGAATCTGACTTTATGGGCTTCTTTGAATCCCTTGACCTCCCGCCACTCAGTATCTCCCAGCAATCTCTATTAGATAAACCCATTACCCTGGAGGAGGTCACTAAGGCCATAGGCCAATTGCCTTCCAATAAGACTCCGGGCCTGGATGGCCTTCCCTCGGAGTGGTATCAGACGCACATAGAGGAACTGGCTCTCAAGCTCCTCAAGACATTCCAAGACTCCCTTAAATTGGGGAAACTCCCTGATTCTATGAATGAGGCCCTTATCATGGGTATACTCAAACCTGGTAAGGATAGGATGCAATGTGGGTCCTATGGGCCCATCTCGCTCCTGAACAGTGATGCAAAAATCTAGCAAAAATACTCGTCTCAGTCTTCAGACAGTCATTCTATTCCTCATACCGTCGGATCAATCCGGTTTTATGCCTGGCAGGAGTACATTTGACAACATTCGTAGACTATTCTTGCACATCCATGAGGCAACACGCGCAAAATGTAGTGGCCTAGTCCTCTCTTTGGACATATTAAAAGCTTTTGATACGGTAAACTGGCCCTTCCTTTGGGAAACTATGGCAAGGATGGGGTTTGGTCCAGGCTTTATCAAGTGGGCCGATTGTTATACGCAGACCCGAGGGCCAGGGGCCGCACAAATAAGGATATCTCTTGTCCATTTTCTTTGGAGAGGGGTACAAGGCATGGGTGCCCTCTCTCTTCTCTTCTGTTCGCACTGGTTATTGAGCCACTGGCTCTGGCAGTGCGGAAGACGTCTGAGATTGGGGGCATCCTGTCTGGCCTGCTAGAAGAGAAGATTTCTCTCTACGCAGATGATGTCCTGGTATACCTGGATGGTAGGGAGAGCTCCTTCCATAAGTTGTTGCAGGTGGTCGAGGAGTTTGGTGCGGTCTCGGGACTTCAGGTGGGTTAAGGGAAGTCCCAGGCCTTTGCTATCGGCCCCCAGTTTCCAGTTGAATATAGGGATGGGCCCGGTGCTCGATTCGAACCCATGTTCGAATCGAGCATCGGGCGTTCGCTCGCTCGTCGAGCCCAGAACTATTTGGGCCGTTCGCATCACATTCGTGTGATGCGAGCGGCCCCGCAATGCATTGCGGCCGGCGCGGCCGGCGCAGTGCATTGCTGGCTGATGATTGGCCAAGCATGCACTGTGACCCCGCATGCTTGGCCAATCACAGCGCCCGAAACTCGGAGAGCAATAATTGGCTACAGGCAGGACGCCTGTAGCCAATTACAGCTCAGGGGCTTTAGTACACGCCCCACCATTTAAAAGGCCGCCACGCCATCGGCCCCGGTCACATGAGTTCCGGCTTTAGGAGAGATTAGTCTGCTGATTCTGTCTTTGCTTGATACTGAAAGATTTGCTCTTCTTTGCTAAACCATTGGCTATTTCTTTGCTAAACCATTGCTACCTAAGTCATTGATCGTTCATTGCTGCTGATTGCACAGTTAGTGTGTTATTAGCTGCTGCTGGGGATTAGTCTGGTGCGTGCTTACTGTTAGTACAGTATTGCAGTAGTACCAACCGCAGTGCTGTTAGCACAGCATTGCACCCCAACAGCACCCATAGGACTTCTAGTGTGTTAGTGGCAGCAAACAGAGCTCCTATATTTTCTTCTCAGCAGCACCCATAGGACTTCTAGTGTGTTAGTGGCAGCAAACAGAGCTCCTATATTTTCTTCTCAGCAGCACCCATAGGACTTCTAGTGTGTTAGTGGCAGCAAACAGAGCTCCTATATTTTCTTCTCAGCAGCACCCATAGGACTTCTAGTGTGTTAGTGGCATCACACAGAGCTCCTATATTTTCTTCTCAGCAGCACCCATAGGACTTCTAGTGTGTTAGTGGCAGCAAACAGAGCTCCTATATTTTCTTCTCAGCAGCACCCATAGGACTTCTAGTGTGTTAGTGGCAGCAAACAGAGCTCCTATATTTTCTTCTCAGCAGCACCCATAGGACTTCTAGTGTGTTAGTGGCAGCAAACAGAGCTCCTATATTTTCTTCTCAGCAGCACCCATAGGACTTCTAGTGTGTTAGTGGCATCACACAGAGCTCCTATATTTTCTTCTCAGCAGCACCCATAGGACTTCTAGTGTGTTAGTGGCAGCAAACAGAGCTCCTATATTTTCTTCTCAGCAGCACCCATAGGACTTCTAATGTGTTAGTGGCATCACACAGAGTTCCTATATTTTCTTCTCAGCAGCACCCATAGGACTTCTAGTGTGTTAGTGGCAGCAAACAGAGCTCCTATATTTTCTTCTCAGCAGCACCCATAGGACTTCTAGTGTGTTAGTGGCAGCAAACAGAGCTCCTATATTTTCTTCTCAGCAGCACCCATTGGACTTCTAGTGTGTTAGTGGCATCACACAGAGCTCCTATATTTTCTTCTCAGCAGCACCCATAGGACTTCTAGTGTGTTAGTGGCAGCTAACAGAGCTCCTATATTTTCTTCTCAGCAGCACCCATAGGCCTTCTAATGTGTTAGTGGCATCACACAGAGTTCCTATATTTTCATCTCAGCAGCACCCATAGGACTTCTAGTGTGTTAGTGGCATCACACAGAGCTCCTATATTTTCTTCTCAGCAGCACCCATAGGACTTCTAGTGTGTTAGTGGCATCACACAGAGCTCCTATATTTTCTTCTCAGCAGCACCCATAGGACTTCTAGTGTGTTAGTGGCAGCAAACAGAGCTCCTATATTTTCTTCTCAGCAGCACCCATAGGACTTCTAGTGTGTTAGTGGCAGCAAACAGAGCTCCTATATTTTCTTCTCAGCAGCACCCATAGGACTTCTAGTGTGTTAGTGGCAGCAAACAGAGCTCCTATATTTTCTTCTCAGCAGCACCCATAGGACTTCTAGTGTGTTAGTGGCAGCAAACAGAGCTCCTATATTTTCTTCTCAGCAGCACCCATAGGACTTCTAGTGTGTTAGTGGCAGCAAACAGAGCTCCTATATTTTCTTCTCAGCAGCACCCATAGGACTTCTAGTGTGTTAGTGGCATCACACAGAGCTCCTATATTTTCTTCTCAGCAGCACCCATAGGACTTCTAGTGTGTTAGTGGCAGCAAACAGAGCTCCTATATTTTCTTCTCAGCAGCACCCATAGGACTTCTAGTGTGTTAGTGGCATCACACAGAGCTCCTATATTTTCTTCTCAGCAGCACCCATAGGACTTCTAGTGTGTTAGTGGCAGCAAACAGAGCTCCTATATTTTCTTCTCAGCAGCACCCATAGGACTTCTAATGTGTTAGTGGCATCACACAGAGTTCCTATATTTTCTTCTCAGCAGCACCCATAGGACTTCTAGTGTGTTAGTGGCAGCAAACAGAGCTCCTATATTTTCTTCTCAGCAGCACCCATAGGACTTCTAGTGTGTTAGTGGCAGCAAACAGAGCTCCTATATTTTCTTCTCAGCAGCACCCATAGGACTTCTAGTGTGTTAGTGGCAGCAAACAGAGCTCCTATATTTTCTTCTCAGCAGCACCCATAGGACTTCTAGTGTGTTAGTGGCAGCAAACAGAGCTCCTATATTTTCTTCTCAGCAGCACCCATAGGACTTCTAGTGTGTTAGTGGCATCACACAGAGCTCCTATATTTTCTTCTCAGCAGCACCCATAGGACTTCTAGTGTGTTAGTGGCAGCAAACAGAGCTCCTATATTTTCTTCTCAGCAGCACCCATAGGACTTCTAGTGTGTTAGTGGCAACAAACAGAGCTCCTATATTTTCTTCTCAGCAGCACCCATAGGACTTCTAGTGTGTTAGTGGCATCACACAGAGCTCCTATATTTTCTTCTCAGCAGCACCCATAGGACTTCTAGTGTGTTAGTGGCAGCAAACAGAGCTCCTATATTTTCTTCTCAGCAGCACCCATAGGACTTCTAATGTGTTAGTGGCATCACACAGAGTTCCTATATTTTCATCTCAGCAGCACCCATAGGACTTCTAGTGTGTTAGTGGCATCACACAGAGCTCCTATATTTTCTTCTCAGCAGCACCCATAGGACTTCTAGTGTGTTAGTGGCAGCAAACAGAGCTCCTATATTTTCTTCTCAGCAGCACCCATAGGACTTCTAGTGTGTTAGTGGCAGCAAACAGAGCTCCTATATTTTCTTCTCAGCAGCACCCATAGGACTTCTAGTGTGTTAGTGGCATCACACAGAGCTCCTATATTTTCTTCTCAGCAGCACCCATAGGACTTCTAGTGTGTTAGTGGCAGCAAACAGAGCTCCTATATTTTCTTCTCAGCAGCACCCATAGGACTTCTAATGTGTTAGTGGCATCACACAGAGTTCCTATATTTTCATCTCAGCAGCACCCATAGGACTCCTAGTGTGTTAGTGGCATCACACAGAGCTCCTATATTTTCTTCTCAGCAGCACCCATAGGACTTCTAGTGTGTTAGTGGCATCACACAGAGCTCCTATATTTTCTTCTCAGCAGCACCCATAGGACTTCTAGTGTGTTAGTGGCAGCAAACAGAGCTCCTATATTTTCTTCTCAGCAGCACCCATAGGACTTCTAGTGTGTTAGTGGCAGCAAACAGAGCTCCTATATTTTCTTCTCAGCAGCACCCATAGGACTTCTAATGTGTTAGTGGCATCACACAGAGCTCCTATATTTTCTTCTCAGCAGCACCCATAGGACTTCTAGTGTGTTAGTGGCAGCAAACAGAGCTCCTATATTTTCTTCTCAGCAGCACCCATAGGACTTCTAGTGTGTTAGTGGCAGCAAACAGAGCTCCTATATTTTCTTCTCAGCAGCACCCATAGGACTTCTAGTGTGTTAGTGGCATCACACAGAGCTCCTATATTTTCTTCTCAGCAGCACCCATAGGACTTCTAGTGTGTTAGTGGCAGCAAACAGAGCTCCTATATTTTCTTCTCAGCAGCACCCATAGGACTTCTAGTGTGTTAGTGGCAGCAAACAGAGCTCCTATATTTTCTTCTCAGCAGCACCCATAGGACTTCTAGTGTGTTAGTGGCAGCAAACAGAGCTCCTATATTTTCTTCTCAGCAGCACCCATAGGACTTCTAGTGTGTTAGTGGCATCACACAGAGCTCCTATATTTTCTTCTCAGCAGCACCCATAGGACTTCTAGTGTGTTAGTGGCAGCAAACAGAGCTCCTATATTTTCTTCTCAGCAGCACCCATAGGACTTCTAGTGTGTTAGTGGCAGCAAACAGAGCTCCTATATTTTCTTCTCAGCAGCACCCATAGGACTTCTAGTGTGTTAGTGGCAGCAAACAGAGCTCCTATATTTTCTTCTCAGCAGCACCCATAGGACTTCTAGTGTGTTAGTGGCATCACACAGAGCTCCTATATTTTCTTCTCAGCAGCACCCATAGGACTTCTAGTGTGTTAGTGGCAGCAAACAGAGCTCCTATATTTTCTTCTCAGCAGCACCCATAGGACTTCTAGTGTGTTAGTGGCATCACACAGAGCTCCTATATTTTCTTCTCAGCAGCACCCATAGGACTTGTAGTGTGTTAGTGGCAGCAAACAGAGCTCCTATATTTTCTTGTCAGCAGCACACATAGTACCTATAGTGTGTTAGTGTCAGCACCCATAGGACCTACAGTGTGTTGTGAGCACACATAGGAGTTCTATTTTTTATACTATATACACTACCGACTACAATGGCTGGAAGACCGCCAAGGAGAGGCAGAGCGTGCTGAGGCAAGAACACAGGGCAGGCAGGCTCTGTTTCTAGAGACAACAGTGCTGGCCGTGGACGTGGTCGTGCATCGTCATCAGCACGTGGCCATGGGACACGCTTGTCTTTGTTTTCGGCAGCTGGACATGTGGAGCCGCATCATGCCGAAGGCTTGGTAGAATGGATGACCAAGCCCTCCTCATCCTCCTCATCCTCTCTCACCCAGGCTCAGGGTACTGGCAGAGCAGCTGCCAACGCGTACTCAATGGCATCATCAGCCACCCCTTCCCTAGACCCACCATGTCCTCCTGAGGAGTCCCCCGAACTGTTTGAGCACAGTGTTGGGTACATGCTCCAGGAGGATGCCCAACGATTCGAAGGCTCGGATGATGATACCCAGCTTGAGGAAGTCAGTAGTGTGCGCGCAGAGAGAGGGGATGCTGAAGGACAGCAATCTGGCAGTAGTGTTCCACCAGCTGAAGCTTACTGCCAGGTTTGCTCTAGTGGTGAAGAGGGAGGGGATGATGAGGTCACTGACTCCACGTGGGTGCCTGAAGGGAGAGAGGAGGAGGAGGAGGAGGATGCAGCGTCACATGTCCAACGAGGCAGGATGCCCCCTGGAGGCCAGCTAGAGGCCAGCACAGCAACTGTACCACACCGCAGAGCTCCGCCTGTGCAGGGCGCTGCCTCTGCACATTATCACAAAAGTTCTTTGGTGTGGGCCTTTTTTGAGACGAGTGCATCAGATCGCACCACTGCTATTTGCAATATTTGTCTCAAGCGTATCTCGCGTGGCCAAAACATCAGCCGCTTGGGCACCACAAGCATGAGCAGACATATGTCGACCTGCCATGCAGCTCGTTGGCAAGCACACATAAAAGACCCACACCAAAGAACAAAGCGGACCTCTCCTTGCTCCTCATCAGCTGGGATCTCCATCCCCACTATATCTTCAGTCCTCTCTGAAAGCTGCTCTGAGAGGACTGAAGGTGTAGAATTAGGTGTGTCACAACCAAGTACTTGCAGTACACCGACGTCCGATTGTAGCAGGCAAATTTCCCTGCCCCAGCTGCTGGACCGTCGAAAGAAGTATACTCCCAGCCATCCACATGCCCAGCGGTTGAATGCTAGCTTGGCTAAATTGCTAGCACTTCAACTGCTGCCTTTTCAGTTGATAGACTCGGCCCCCTTCCGTGAGTTTGTTCAATGTGCGGTTCCTCAGTGGCAGGTTCCCAAACGCCACTTTTTCTCACGGAAGGCGATTCCGTCTCTCTACTGGCATGTGGAAGGCAATGTCCATGCCTCGCTGGACAGGGCGGTCAGCGGTAAGGTGCATATTACCGCTGACTCATGGTCCAGCAGGCATGGACAGGGACGTTATCTTTCTTTCACGGCCCATTGGGTCACTCTATTGGCAGCTGGGAGGGATGCAGGACAAGGTGCAGTAGTGTTGGAGGTTGTTCCGCCACCACGCCTCCAAAATGCTACTACTGGTTGTGACACACCTCTCTCCTCCACCCCCTCCTCTTCTTCTTCCTCCATGTCCTCTTCGAGTGCTCTGTCCTCGGAACCAGCGGTGCTCCGTAGGCGTACAAGGGGCTACGCGAGTACGCAGGCAAAAAGATGCCATGCCGTGCTTGCGCTGGTGTGTTTGGGGGACAGGAGCCACACTGGGCCAGAGGTTCTGGCAGCTCTGCAGGGGCAGGCCGAGAGGTGGTTGACGCCACGCCAGCTTAAGCCAGGAATGGTCGTTTCTGATAATGGCACCAACCTCCTCTCCGCCCTGCGACAGGGGCAGCTCACCCATGTGCCCTGTATGGCTCACGTCCTCAACCTGGTGGTGCAGCGGTTCTTGGGCAGGTTCCCAGGCTTACAGGATGTCCTGAGGCAGGCCAGGAAAGTCTGTGTGCATTTCCGCCGATCTTATAATGCCAGTGCTCGGCTGACTGAGCTGCAAAAGGAGCTGAACCTGCCCAAGAACCGCCTAATATGTGACATGCCCACCAGGTGGAACTCAACGTTGGCCATGCTGCAGCGACTGCACACGCAGCAGAGGGCCATCAATGAGTACCTTTGCGACTACGGCACCAGGACAGGGTCAGGGGAGCTTGGCTTTTTTCCCCCACGCCAGTGGAGCATGATCAGGGATGCATGCACTGTCCTCTCACCATTTGAGGAGGCCACGAGGATGGTGAGCAGTGACAGTGCATGCATCAGTGACACTGTACCTCTTGTCCACCTGTTGGAGCATACGCTGCGTGGGATAATGGACAGGGCACTTGAGGCAGAACAGAGGCAGGAAGAGGAGGACTTCCTTGTCTCTCAAGGCCCCCTTTATCCAGACAATGTTCCTTCTGTCCCACCCATCACACAGGAAGAGGAGGAGGAGGAGGAGGAGGAGGAGGATTGTGTGAGCATGGAGGTGGAGCCTGGCACTCAGCATCAGCAGCAGCAGTCTTTTAGGGATGATGTACAGTCCCAACAAACCAGTGGACTTGTACGTGGCTGGGAGGAGGTGGCTGGCGATCATGTCATCCTCAGTGACCCAGAAGACTCCGGACCGAATGCCTCAGCTAACCTACGCTGCATGGCCTCCCTGATCCTGCAAAGCCTGCGGAAGGATCCTCGTGTTCTTCGGATCAAGGAGAGTGACCATTACTGGCTGGCCACTCTCCTTGATCCACGGTACAAGGGTAAGGTTGCGGACCTTATCTTGCCGTCGCAGAGGGAGCAGAGGATGAGACATCTCAGGGAGGCCTTGCAGAAAGGTCTGTGCAACGCGTTCCCAGAAACTGGGAGGTTACAAACTCCTGGTCCTGGACGACGAGTTGCTGAGGCTTCGGTCAGTAGCAGAAGGAGCGGTGGGGAAGGTGGACGTCTGACCGATGCGTTCAGACAATTTTTTAGTCCGCAGCCCCAAGGTATGATCGGTTCCAGCAACCATCGCCAGCGTCTGATATACATGGTGCAGGAATACCTAGGGGCAAGGTCAGACTTGGACACCTTTCCCACCGAAAATCCTCTGGCTTACTGGGTCCTGAGGATGGATCACTGGCCAGAGCTTGCACAGTATGCAATTGAGCTACTGGCCTGTCCTGCATCCAGCGTTCTTTCCGAACGCACATTCAGTGCTGCTGGAGGATTTGTCACCGATCATAGGGTGCGCCTGTCCACCGACTCGGTTGATCGACTGACCTTCATAAAAATGAATCAGTCTTGGATCACCACCAGCTACCAGACACCTGAAGCGGATATAACGGAATAATTTATAATGTCACATCCCTTCAAGACTGCCTATGCTGATGCTGAGTGACTGTCCTGTTATGTTCACTGACTATCCTCTTCCTCCTCCTCAATGATCCATGCCACCACACCAGTGCCTAAGGCACAATTTTTCAGCCCCTGTATAACAGGGGCGTGTAATTACAATTTTTTAAAAAGATGCTTCGCAACAGGTGTGACTGCTGTGCTCAGAGTACAGTATCTGTGAGGGGTTGCAGTGTTGTGGCACCAGCACCAGTGCCTAAGGCACAATTTTTCAGCCCCTGTTGGGGCGTGTAATTACAATTTTTAGGCAATGCTTTGCAACAGGTCTCATTGCTGTGCTCAGAGTACAGTATCTGTGAGGGGTTGCAGTGTTGTGGCACCAGCACCAGTGCCTAAGGCACAATTTTTCAGCCCCTGTATAACAGGGGCGTGTAATTACAATTTTTTAAAAAGATGCTTCGCAACAGGTGTGACTGCTGTGCTCCAAGTACAGTATCTGTGAGGGGTTGCAGTGTTGTGGCACCAGCACCAATGCCTAAGGCACAATTTTTCAGCCCCTGTTTAACAGGGGCGTGTAATTACAAATCTTGATCTAATAGTTCACAGCAGGGCCCATTCCTGCGCCCACCAAGAGTAACTATGAGGGCCTACAGTCTTGTGGCAACACCGTCCACCACCACCACCACCACCAAAGGCCCAATTTTTCTGCCCTGTTCAACAGGTGCATGCAATTACAAATCTTGATCTAATAACTCACAGCAGGGCCCATTCCTGCACCCACCAAGAGTAACTGTGAGGGCTTACAGTCTTGTGGCAACACCGTCCACCACCACCACCACCACCACCAAAGGCCCAATTTTTCTGCCCGGTTCAACAGGTGCATGCAAGTACAAATCTTGATCTATTAACTCACAGCAGGGCCCATTCCTGTGCCCACCAGTCTTGTGGCTACACCAACATCTAATAGGGCAAATTTCTGCAGAGTATATACGGCAGGCCCCTACTTTCAAACATCCAACTTACAAACGACTCCTACTTGCAAACGGCAAGAGAAAACAGGAAGTGAGAGGAAATCTACCCCTAGGAAGGAAAATTCTATCCTGTTAGATTTAATTTGGGAAAAAGGTATCTCCTCTCTACTGATGCTTTATCACCAATCCTTGTTTCAATTAAAACCCCACTTTTCCAAAAACATTTGTCATTGGGACGGAAAGTGAGGTGACATGTTCTGAACAGATGTGCAAAGACAGCAAATGTTACAGGGGTGATAACCCCTCCCTATGTTCTCCAAAAAGCTTAAAAATTGATTTTTTTGGGATGTAGCTACACTTCATAATGTACCTGTTCAGATTCTACTTAAGAACAAACCTACAGTCCATGTCTTGTTTGCACCACCTATATACTGCTGTTCAGAGTATATAGGGTTGTAGGTATAGGGTTTTATTTTGGGTGCGGGGTCCCCCTTAGTATCCATACAAGACCCAAAGGGGCTGGGGTGGGGGGAGGGGGGGTTATGGGGTAGCCATGCCATTTTTCTCAAGGATTTTCAGCCATATGGCGGCCAGGACAAGACATGACATTAAAGCCGCAAGTGGTTTTAAATGGCTTCTTTTTTTCCTTTACAAATGTCATTTTGTGCAAGGACAGTTCTAAACACGGGAAACACATGCCACTTCACAGGCATACTTTAGACACCCCCCAGGTACCATATTTAAAGGAAAATTTCACTTTTTTTTTTTTCA
The DNA here is from genome assembly GCA_029206835.1 of Rana muscosa. Lineage (NCBI taxonomy): Eukaryota > Metazoa > Chordata > Amphibia > Anura > Ranidae > Rana > Rana muscosa. The sequence goes on along the minus strand of CM055124.1, from coordinate 211,946,252 downwards.
CTTTATGCATCATTAAAATGACTGCTCCCGAAAAAACTTTAGTTTTTAAAATTTCTTTTTGCATTGATATATGTCCCCTGGGGCAGGACCCGGGTCCCCAAACCTGTTTTATGACATTAACATGCATATTGGCCGTTGTAATTAGCAATTTTGATTTCGAACGTTCGCGTCCATTATAACGAATAGGGTTCGAAAATTTGCGCGAACTTTCGGTCCGTTCGAAGGTTCTGGTGCGAACCGAACCCGGGGGTGTTCGGCTCATCCCTAGTTGAATATTTGCAGAGGTCACATATCCAATTAACGTCGTCCTTTAAATACTTGGGTATTCAGATACATGCTGACCTCTCTAAATATGAGGAACTCAATGTCGCCCCTATAGTTCAACAAATGACAGATAAATCCTGTACCTGGTCGTCGTTGCCCTTTAATCTAATTGGTTGTATAAATATATTTAAAATGATATTTTTACCGAAATTCCTTTATTGTTTCCGAGCTTCCCCGGTTTTTCTCACCAAATTTTTTTTTTGCAAAACTTGACTCTGCTGTTTTTGTTTTTATTTGGAACGGTTGCCAGCCTTGTATAGCCAGGTCCTCCCTCCAAGCGGCCAAGGCCATGGGCGGCCTGGCTTGCCCGAACCTGAGACATTATTTTCTCGCCTCCCAGCTCACCTATGTACATGACTGGCTGCACTCTGACCCCCAAACTCCCGCCACTGCTTTCCTGTTGTCCTTATTTGAACCTCCTACTTCCTTACGGGATGAACTGCATAGATTTAGGAGGTCTGGAGCTTCCAGGTTCTCCCCTGTTGAGATTTGCTTTATGGCCTGGATGGAGGGGGGAAAAACGCTGACACAAACCTCGCCTGGCGTTTCGCCACAGACTCCTCTGTGGCGGAATCCGAATCTTCCTGAGCTCCTTGGCCACCCAGATTCGAGTTGGTGGGCCGTTTTGGAATAACACATCTCTCTCATATAGTTGTGGAGAATACTCTACTGCCATTTGAGACACTCAGGCTTCAATATGGTCTGGACAACAATTTTTTCTTCAAATATCTCCTATTGAGACATGCCCTTCAGGCACAGTTTGGGTCCTCGACCATAGAGCTCATGGAATCTTCTATTGAGGACCCCTTGTCGTTTCCTGACATTGCCAAGCTTGTGACAACCTTCTATGGACGTCTTCAGGGGGTGGGTGCCGAACCCTTTCAGAATTCTCATCGCAAATGGCTGCTGTTTATGCCCGAGCTTTCTGAAGAGGATTGAGAAGAGGCAACAGAGATATGTTTTCAGGATGTTATTAGCACTGCTGATCTGCTAGTACAGTTCAAGCTTATACATCACCTACATTATACGCCAGCTAAGCTGGTTAAGATGGGTCTGGGCCGATATATTGCATGTGTTAGATGTAACATGATTGCTGCTTATTTCTTTCATATGTTTTGGACTTGCCTGGGACTTTCAACCTTCTGGAAAGATTTATTTGCCTTTTTTGCCATCAAATTGCACCTGCCGATAGCTCATACTCCGGAAGTTGGACTCTTGGGGGTGCTGAATGACCATGTTCCTCGTACTCATGCCAGGACACTGCTACGTATTTTGTTATTTTATGCACGTAAAACTGTTTTACTACATTGGAAGGACGTGGGCCCCCTTTCAGCCCATGCTTTTTTCCGCATTGTTTATGGTCTCCTCCCCAAATTTAAATTGATATACAAAAGTAGGGCATGCCCTGAGAAGTTCACCAAAGTATGGCAACCATGGCTAGATGTTTCGAAGGACTTCTGGGGGGAGGTCCTCTCCTCACAGCTCTCTCAGTGATTTTTGGGGTGCTGTGATTCAGTACCTCCTACTTGGTTACAGTTGCTCTATCTGGGCAGAAATGGCTTTATATGAAACAAAAGTTTACGGGCCTCTAGAGTTATACTCCTGATGTGGAGTCGTTTGTGCTGTGACTTTGAGTGTTTGTGTGTGTATGTGTGTGTGAATGGTGATGATGTTTGTTTTGAGGTACCTTTGTTATGTACAGTCTGCTCATGCTTTCATTTCTACACTGCATGATTGTTGCAGCTGCTGCACTTACATGCTGTATTGGCAGCCTGTACTGTTTTGCATTTCTTTTGATGTTTCTTTTAAAAAACATAAAAATAAACACCTTTAACCACTTAAGGACCGCCGCACGATGATGTACGTCGACAGAATGGCACGGCTGGGCGCAAGGGCGTACAGGTACGTCCCCTTTAAGATCCCAGCTGTGGGTCGCGCACGTCCCGGCGGCGTCACGCTGGCGACCCGGTCCTGAGCTTCGTGACTGCGCCCATGGGACCCGTGGACCCGATCGCCGCCGGTGTCCCGGAATGGGGTCACAGAGCTGAAGAACAGGGAGAGGTAAGTGTAAACAAACCTTTCCCCGTTCTTCCTAGTGGCAGTGGCAGTAATCGTCTGTTCCCTGTCATAGGGAACGACGATCAGTGACATCACACGCCAAGTCACGCCCTCCCACAGTAAGAATCACTCATTAGGTCACACTTAACCCCTTCAGCGCCCCTTACAGGTTAACCCCTTCACTGCCAGTGTCATTTTTACAGTAATCAGTACATATTTATAGCACTGATCGCTGTAAAAATGACAATGGTCCCAAAATGGTGTCAAAAGTGTCCGATGTGTCCGCCATAATGTCTCGCCACCATTACTAGTAAAAAAAAAAATTATTAATAAAAATGCCATAAAACTATCCCCTATTTTGTAGACGCTATAACTTTCGCGCAAACCGATCAATAAATGCTTATTGTGATTTTTTTTTTGCCAAAAATATGTAGAAGAATACATACCGGCCTAAACTGAGGAAAATAAAAAATTTTGTATATATTTTTGAGGGATATTTATTATAGCAAAAAGTAAAAAATATTGCATTTTTTTCTAAATTGTCGCTCTAGTTTTGTTTATAGCGCAAAAAATAAAAACCGCAGAGGTGATCCAATACGTCCAAAAGAAAGCTCTATTTGTGGGAAAAAAAGGACGCCAATTTTGTTTTGGAGCCACGTCGCATGACCGCACAATTGTCAGTTAAATCAACTCAGTGCCGAATCGCAAAAAGTGGCCTGGTCCTTTAGCTACAAAATGGTACGGGGTTTAAGTGGTTAAAAAAAAAGGATGTCTCTGTACATTGCTGCATTCATCTTTCCCTCGATCCTCACTAGTCTCCCAGTCCCTGCTATTGAAAAAAATCCCCACAGCATGATGCTGCCCCCACCATGCTTCACTGTGGGGGTGGTATTGGCCAGCTAATGAGCAGTGCTTGGTTTCCTCCAGACATGACGCTTACTATTCAGGCCAAAGAGTTTAATCTTTGTTTCATCAGACCAAATCTTTGTTTCTCAAGGTCTGAGAGTCCTTCAGGTGTTTTTTGGCAAACTCCAGACGTGCTGCCATGTGCCTTTTATTGAGGAGTGGCTTCCGTCTGGCCACTCTACCATAGAGGCCTGATGTGTGGAGTGCTGCATAGATGTTAATTCTTCTGGAAGGTTCTCCTACTGTGTCTCCACAGAGAAATGCTGGAGCTCTGTCAGAGTGACCATCGGGTTCTTGGTTACCTCCCTGACTAAGGCTCGATTCACACTAATGCATTTGTTGATGCATTGTGCATTTTGCAGAAATGCAGGGAAATTTTTTAACATGGGTTCCTATGGAACATGTTCACATCAATGCATTTTTGTGCCTCTGCATTTTTGGAAAGGGTCGGGGACTTTTTTTCCCTCAAAATGCAGCGTTTTGCATGTAATAGACTTCAATGGAATTAACCGTGATTGTGACGCAATTTTGACGTGGTTTGTGTTTTTTTTAAGCTGTACATTCACTGTATATAACTGGTTGCTAAGTACGGGGCTGGGTAGCCGGCCGCCGCGTCCTTAACAACCGATGAGTCATCAGCTGTCAGCGGGCTTCCCTGCTGAATGTATAAAAAAATAATAGCCGGCTAAAGAAAAATTGTGAAAAAAACAGCGTGTGGTCCCCCCAGGTCCATACCAGGCCCCCCACGCTTTTTAAATGGCATGGGGTCCCCCCAAAATCCATACCAGACCCTTTCCTGGGCTGCAGCCCAGCAGGTCATGAAAGGGAGGGGATGAGCGAGCGCCCCCTCCTGAACCATACCAGACCGCATGCCCTCAACATGGGGGGGGGTGGGTGCTCTGTGCCCCCCACCCCAAAGCACCTTTTCCCCGTGTTGATGGGGACAAGGGCCTCTTCCCGACAGCCCTTGCCTGGTGGCTGTTGGAGCCTGCAGGCGGGGGGGCTTATCGGAATCTGGAAGCCCCCTTTAACAAGGGGGCCCCCAGATCCCGGCCTCCTCCCCATTGAATGAGTATGGGGTAGTAGTGTAGTGTGAAAAATACAGTAGAAAGTTTTTCACAAGTCTTTTCATAGAAATATCTTCTTCTTCCCTGCGTCTTCCTCCGGTCTTCCTAAATTGTCTCCCGCATCTTCCTCCTCCGGGCTTCTCCTTCTGCTGCTTTTTTTTTGGCTCTTCTTCTTTCTCCTGTCTTCTTTGTCCGGTGTTCTCCTTCCTCTGCCACCACCGACCCTCCTCCAATGCCGAGTCCCGCCGATGACCCTCCTCACTGCAATCATGGGTTTCCGGCAAACATTGAGTCCGCGGGACCCGCGGGCACACTCCCACGACGTGTGGGCTATCCTTTCTGCACGGTCTAAAGTACAGGTATGTTGATTCATGCAGGAGATTCAACCTGCTGCAGTATATCTGCGTGAGCTGGTCGGCTAGTGGTTAAATTCATTATTTTACTCAAAATTCTACAAACAATACCCCATAATGACAACGTGAAATAAGTTTGTTTGAAATCTTTGCAAATTTATTAAAAATAAAAACCAAAAAAATCCCATGTACATAAGTATTCACAGCCTTTGCCATGACACTCAAAATTGAGCTCAGGTGCATCCTGTTTCCACTGATCATCCTTGAGATGTTTCTTAATTGGAGTCCACCTGTGGTAAATTCAGTTGTTTGGACATGATTTGAAAAGGCACACTCCTGTCTATATTAGGTCCCACAGTTAACAGTGCATGTCAGAGCACAAACCAAACAATTAAATCCTAGGAATTGTCTGTAGACAGGATTATATCGAGGCACAGATCTGAGGAAGGGTACAGAAAAATGTCTGCAGCAGTGAAGGTCCCAATGAGCACAGTACCCTCTATTATCTATAAATCTAAAAAGTTTGGAGCCACCGGGACTCTTCCTAGAGCGGCCCGCCCGATCAAACTGAGTGTTTGGGGGAGAACGGCCTAAGGCTCGATTCACATCTATGCATGTTGCTTTTGAGCATTTCTGCAGTGTTTTTTGCGGGTTTTTTTCCCGCAAATGTTACCGTAATTTGCATTTTTTTACACTGTATATAGCTGGTTGCTAAGGAGGGGGCCGGGAAGCCGGCCGCCGTGTCCTTAATAACCTATTAGTCATCCGCTGACAGTGGGCTTCCCCTCTAAATATAAAAAAAATAATTGCAGGCTAACAAAAAATCGTTAAAAAAAACAGCGTGGGGTCCCCCCCAGGTCCATACCAGGCCCTTGGGTCTAGTATGGATTACAAGGGGACTCCCCATGCCAATTTTGTTTTTAAATGGTTTGGGGTCCCCCCCAAAATCCATGCCAGACCCTTATCCAGGCATGCAGCCTGGCAGGTAAGGAAAGGGAGGGGACGAGCGAGCCCCCCTCCTGAACCATACCAGGCCTCATGCACTCAACATGGGGGGGTGGGTGCCTTGGGGCAGGGGGGCTCTGTGCCCCCCACCCCAAAGCACCCTGCTCCCATGTTGATGGGGACAAGAGCCTCTTCCAGACAACCCTTGCCCAGTGGTTGTCTGGGTCTAGGCGGGGGGCTTATCGGAATCTACTGTTCCCAATTATCGGGAACAGTGATCTCTGTCATGTTCCAGTAAGCCCATCCCCCCTACAGTTAGAACACATCTAGGGAACAAACTTAACCTCTTGATCTCCCCTAATGTTAACCCCTTCCCTGCCAGTGTACTTTTTACATTGATCATTGCATTTTTATAGCACTGATCAATGTAATAATGTCACTGGTCCCCAAAAAGTGTCATTTGGGGTCAGATTTGTCCACCGCAATTTCACAGTCCCGCTAAAAATTGCAGATCGCCGCCATTACCAGTAAAAACAATAAAAAACAAATAAAAGTCCCTAAATCTATCCCATAGTTTGTAGACGCAACAACTTTTGCGCAAACCAACAATATACGTCTATTGCAAATTTTTTTAACCAAAAATATGTAGAAGGATATATATATATATATATATATATATATATATATATATATATATATATATATATATTTTATGTATTATAGCAGAAAGTCAAAAAACATTTTTTATTTTTTTTTAATTGTTGGTCTTTTTTGGTTTAAAGCACAAAAAATAAAAACCACAGAGGTAATCAAATACCACCAAAAGAAAGCTCTATTTGTGGGTAAAAAAGGACGTAAATTTTGTTGGGTACAACGTTGCACGACCGTCCAATTGTCAGTTAAAGAGACGCAGTGCCGTGTGGCAAAAATGGCCTGGTCATTAAGCGGGCAAATCCTTCCGGGGCTGAAGTGGTTAATCCATTTTGGAATAATGCTGTAACATAACAGAATGTGTAAAAAAGCAGCTGTGAATACCTTCCGGATGCACTGTAAACTAGTTTTTATGAAAAAATACATGTGGAGATCTTTAATAAATTCATAAGTGTAATAAATTCCGTTTGTTCTATCTGCCTGGGGTTCCCTATTTTCCACCCAAAAATTGAACTTCCGCTTTTCGGAACCCTCCGCCCCCCGGTGTCACATTTGGCACCTTTCAGTGGGGAGGGGGGTGCAGATACCTGTCTAAGACAGGTATTTGCACCACTTCTGGGTATTGACTCCCGCCCCTTCACGTAACCCCCCCCCCCCCCTCGCTGTCTCCTGGGAAACACACTGTTTCCAGGAGAGAGCGGGGACCAGTGACGGCGCGCCGCGCTACTCGCGCATTTGCAGTAGGAAACCGGGCAGTGAAGCCTCAAGGCTTCACTTCCTGATTCCCTCACCGAGAATGGCGGCGGCAGCATCCAAGGACCGAGTGACTGCTCGACCTCGTCTGCCGACATCGCGGGCGTGTTGGACAGGTAAGTGTCCATTTTTTAAAAGTCAGCAGCTGCAGTATTTGTAGCTGCTGGCTTTTAAAAAAAAAAAATAGGCGGAACTTCCGCTTTAAGGATTTGGCACATAATGGAAGTTCAGCACTTACACACACTGTGAAATAAGAATACAAAGTACAACCAACTATACAAAGATAACATTTAGGCCAGCATAACTATGAATCAAATGGGAAAAGGAGAGCTGTGGCATAGTTTTCAGCCAATGAGGAGATGAAAATGGAAGTTGCTACCAACACTAGATTCAAACTATGGCCCTAGTTGTCTACCTTTGATAGCAAATGGCTACAGGCTACCCCGTACTAAATACATTGTTTCCAATAGAATGTCCCTAATTTTGTAACCAAATCCATCTGTCCCTCTATACCACTCACTTTCCCTCTGTTTGATCTGATATATGGACCTCTATGAACATTACTATTTCACTACCAAAAGATTTATTCGACACTAAGAGCTCATTCACACAGGGGCAACTTTGGATCCGACTTCAAGTCGCCCCAAGTCGCCCCTAGTCGCCTCAAGTCGCGCTGCATGAGAAAATCAATGTAAGTGAATGGAGCCGTCTTAATGCACACTACTGCAGTCGCTCCGACTTCAAAAAATGTTCCTGTACGACTTCAATCCGACTTCTAGGCAACTGCTAGGTGACCTGTACCCATTGATTTCAATGGAAGTCGCTCAGAAGTCGGATTCCCTGTCTTAATAGAAGCAACTTTCCAGGAAGAGAACATACATTTCTCAGGCAAACCTCTCCCTCCCCCCTCCCTCCCACAGACCTGATTCTTGTTTGATTGGCCACTGGAATGTCTCCTGTCCTGGAGGCAACTTGAAGTTGCCTTGTAAGTAGCTCCAGGTCGCTCTGTAATTCATACTCAAGTCGTGTCCAAGTTGCCTCTCAAAGACGGACTGGAAGTCGTGTTGCCCCTGTCTGAATGGAGTCTAAAACTTTCACCCAAACTCTAAATTATTTAATTTTTTATGAAAAGCCAGTCAAGCAAGAGAAGTAGAAAACTTTTTCTTGTGGGTTTTAACAGTATTTTTTTTGTGTATTAAGTATATGTATCGCCAAAATGTAGGGAAGGATTAGAACCCCCTGCAATGGATAACAGAAGAGGGGGGAAAACAGCACAAACACTCCATGGCAAAATAAGTAATAAAAACATAAAATGTAGGGATGAGCCTTATGTTCGGGTCGAACATGAGTTAGACTCGAACATTGGCTGTTCGCCCGTTCGCCAAATAGCAAACAATTTGGGGTGTTCGTCGCAAATTCGAAAGCCGCGGAACACCCTTTAAAAGTCTATGGGAGAAATCAAAAGTGCTAATTTTAAAGGTTAATATGCAAGTTATTGTCATAAAAAGTGTTTGGGGACCTGGGTCCTGCCCCAGGGGACATGTATCAATGCAAAAAAAGTTTTAAAAACGTCAGTTTTTTCGGGAGAAGTGATTTTAATAATGCTTTAAGTGAAACAATAAAAGTGAAATATTTCTTTAAATTTCATACCTGGGGGGTGTCTATAGTATGCCTGTATGGTGGCGCATTTTTCCCGTGTTTAGAACAGTCCCTGCACAAAATGAAATTTCTAAAGGAAAAAAGTCATGTAAAACTACTAGCGCCTATAATGAATTGTCGGGTCCCGGCAATACAGATAAAAGTCATTAAAAAAAACGGCATGGGTTCCCCCCCCCCAGTCTATTACCAGGCCCTTTGGGTCTGGTATGAATATTAAGGGGAACCCCGAACCAAAATTTAAAAAAAAAATGCGTGGGGTCCCCCCAAATTTCATACCAGGCCCTTCAGGTCTGGTATGGATATTAAGGGGAATCCTGCGCCAATTTTTTTTTTTAATAGCGTAGGGGCCCCCTTAAAATCCATACCAGACCCTTCAGCTCCAGTATGGATTTTAAGGGGAACCCCGCACCAAAATAAAAAAAATGGTGTGGGGTTCCCCACAAAAATCCATACCAGACCCTTTTTCGATCATGCAACCTGGCAGACCGCAGGAAAAGAGGGGGGACTAGAGAGCACCCCCCCTCCTGAATCATACCAGGCCACATGCCCTCAACATGGGGAGGAGGTCCCCATGTTGATGAGGGACAAGGGCCTCATCCCCACAACTCTTGCCCGGTTGTTGTGGGGGTCTGCGGCCGGGAGGCTTATCGGAATTTGGAAGCCCCCTTTAACAAAGGGGAGCCCCAGATCTCGCCCCCCCCATGTGAATTGGTAACGGGGTACATTGTACCCCTACCATTTCACCCAAAAAAGTGTCAAAAATTTTAAAAAAAAACACACACACACAGCTTGGGACAAGTACTTTAACCACTTGTCCCCCGCCCACTGTCAATAGACGGCGGGCGGAGGATACTCTCGTTCTGGGAGGACGTCATATGACGTCCTCCCTTTAAAACAAGCTAGGAGGCGCGCCCGCGATTGCCCGGGAAACGAGCAGGAAAGTGGATCTCTGTGTGTAAACACAGAGATCCACGTCCTGTGAGGGAGAGGGGACCGATGCTGTGTCCCTTGTACATAGGGACAACCATCGGTCACCTCCCCCAGCCAGTCCCCTCCCCCCACAGTAAGAACACTTTGAGGGAACATATTTAACCCCTTCCCGCCCCCTAGTGGTTAACCCCTTCCCTGCCAATCACATTTATACAGTAATCAATGCATTTTTATAGCAGGGATCGCTGTATAAATGTGAATGGTCCCAAAAATGTGTCAAAAGTGTTCGATGTGTCCGCCACAATATCGCAGTCACAATAAAAAATCGCAGATCGCCACCATTACTAATAAAAAAAAATGCTATAAATCTATCCCCTATTTTGTAGACGCTATAACTTTTGCGCAAACCAATCAATACGCGCTTATTGCGATTTTTTTTTACCAAAAATATGTAGAAGAATACGTATCGGACTAAACTGAGGAAAATGTTATTTAAAAAAAAATGGGTATTTATTATAGCAAAAAGTAAAAAATAGTGTTTTTTTTCCAAACTGGACGCTCTTCTTTTGTTTATAGCGCAAAAAATAAAAACCGCAGAGGTGATCAAATACCACCAAAAGAAAGCTCTATTTGTGGGAAAAAAAGGACGCAAATTTCGTTTGGGAGCCACGTCGCACGACCGCGCAATTGTCATTCAAAGTGTGACAGCGCTGAAAGCTGAAAAATGGCTTGGGCAGGAAGGGGGTTTTCGTGCACAGTAGAGAAGTGGTTAAGAAAAAGAAAAAAAATTCTAGTGATGTAATCCTTCTACGACCCGACGATACACGCCGCCACGATCGATTCCGCCTCCATGGGAGGCGGCCGCTGAATTGATGCGAGACCCGCTTGACAGCTCTTAAATAGCCGAGGGCGGGGCCACCCCTGACGTACGCAGGTGACACCGCCCCCTCTGATGCAACAGGGGTTTACGGCGGTTTCCCTGTGGCGTCACGGGTGACCCCGCCCCCCTCTGATGCAACGGGGTTGTCCGTTGCGTCAGAGCGGGCAGGATCACCCGTACATGTCACTGGGTAACCCCAGCATTTCCCAGTTGCGTCAGAGGGGGGCGGGGGTCACCCGCACACGTGACGGATGGCCCCGCCCTCAGCTATTGAACAGCTGTCACGGCGAGAGAGCGCCATTCGGCGGGTCCCTCCCATGGAGGCAGGATTGTGTCTGCGTTGTTTTTTTTCTCCGTATCCTCTGCAGAGTGGATTTACATCGCTGGAAATTTTTTTTATTTATTTTTTATTTTTAATAAAGGACTTGTCCCAAGCTGTGTACTGTGGTTTTAAAAAAAATTACACTTTTTTGTGAAATGGTAGGTGTACATAGGGGGGGCGGGATCTGGGGGTCCCCTTTGTTAAAGGGGGCTTCCAGATTCCGATAAGCCCCCTGCCTGCAGACCTCCACAACCACCGGGCAAGGGTTGTGTTGGCCCTTGTCCCCATCAACATGGGGACATCCTCTACATGTTGAGGGCATGTGGCCTGGAATGGTTCAGGAGGGGGAGAGCGCTCTCTTGTCCCCCCTCTTTTCCTGTGGCCTGCCAGGTTGTGTGCTCGGATAATGGTCTGGTATGGATTTTTGGGGGGAACCCCACACCATTTTTTTTTTATTTTGGCGCTGGGTTCCCCTTAAAATCCATACCGGACCTGAAGGATCTGGTATGGGTTTTGAGGGGGATCCCTAAGCCATTTTTAAAAAAAAATTGGCGCAGGGTTCCCCTTAATATCCATACCAGACCTGAAGGGCCTGGTATGGAATTTTAGGGGAACCCCAACGCAATTTAAAAAAAAAAATAGGTTTGGGGTTCCCCTTAATATTTATACCAGACCCAAAGGTCCTGCCTGGTAATGGACTGGGGGGGGGGGAACCCATGACGTTTTTTTCAATTACTTTTATCTGTATTGCCGGGACCTGAGAATTCATTATAGCCGCGAGTAGTTTTAAATGACTTTTTTTCCTTTTAGAAATGCCATTTTGTGCAGGGACCGTTCTAAACACGGGAAAATGTGCTACTTTACAGGCATACTATAGACACCCTCCAGGTACGAAATTTAAAGGAATATTTCACTTTTATTGTTTCACTTTAAGCATTATTAAAATCACTGCTCCCGAAAAAAACTTTTTTTTGCATTGATACATATCCCCTGGGGCAGGACCCAGGTCCCTAAACACTTTCTATGACAATAACTTGCATATAAGCGTTTAAAATTAGCACTTTTGATTTTTCAGTTCATGTCCCATAGACTTTAACGGTGTTCGCGTGTTCGAACAAATGTTTTGCCCGTTCGCATGTTCTGCTGTGAACCGAACCGGGGGCTGTTCGGCTCATCCCTAATAAAATGTATTAAACCAATATAAATGCTTTTACATTGACCAGAGACAATTTTCTGAGAAATTTCCTATGACTTTTTTCATACCTCCAATACAGAAAAGAAATTTGACACAGACAACAAAAGATAAAAGGTGTTCTATTCCTTCCCTTCGCTATCCAAAATTAAAGAAAATTTGGCGTTTGCCTACACTTTATAGAACATCTATGGTCACAACTTAAACTTCCATTAATATCAGCATTATAATAGTAATACAACCAATAGTTATATATAACAATCCAATATACGCTTTCTTGAAGAATCTCCTTTCATCACAGTGATGCCTGTCTGCTGTTTCCACATTTTCCTGCATGCTTTGCAGCTTCTGTTTTGCTGTTTAGTTTCAATTTCTAAGAACTATATATCCCATGGTACCTTGCTGCCTGCAAGCAGTGATTCCTGTACTGACTTTGCTTCCTGAAAATCCTCTTCCCATCAGCCTGAAGGCAGGCTCTGTGAAATGTGTGACACAGCAGTGCTTACTCACAGAGCATAATGAATAGGTGTCATAAAGTTCAAGGGTGTAAATGTGTGAGGACCTTCACAAAAAAAAGGGTACAAACTTTGGGATCATTAAGATTAATAAGAGTAGGCTAGAAATTATTGAAATACAATGTGGAAATACATATATGATTTTACATTTTAACCATAGATACGTTTTAATTCTTTGTGGTCCATGTACTGTAAATGGGGGTGTGCCAAGGGTGGGTCCTTTACCTTTGTACTTTGTGCTAAAAGGTAACCCTCTTTATCATATTAGAAACAGGGGAGGTATGCTAAATAGCATATCCTGACTTCTCTTTATAGCTTCCTGAATCACTCTTAACTCTTTACATTACTTATAAGATTGAAAACTTGACACCTTAGCGCTAAGAACTCCCAGAGAAGCTGAACATAAAGTATCCAAATGTAATGACCACTATGCAACCAGGACTGGATGGTTAAGTCGTTGCAGCCCTTGTAAGATTGGGGAATCTTTAACTGTATAAACAAAAAAATCTTTGGTAGAGATACTAATGACTTCACTCTGCCATTTACTACTATGTATTCCACTCAAGATAACTCAATTACGAAATTGATTTATAAGCATTGGCATATTTTATGGAACAATTAGATTTTGGTGCAATAGCTACCTGCCAGGCCCCAAGTTATATATAGAGGGGCTCCATCTTCGCGGGATTAGATCGCTTCTAATATACTTGATCCCCCTAAGAGAGCCTCTTATTTGCACAATCTGACAGGATATTATCCATGTAGAAGATGTCTGGTTTGTACTATCAATGGCTGTAGAGACAGGATGACTGATTCCTTTATTTCAACTGTAACATCCTGAACACAGTCTTTTAAACCTTTCATTACTACAAATGCTGTTTACATGTTGCAGTGTCCATGTGGCCTTCAATATATGGGGAGGACCACATGGGCCCTTAGTGTTCAGTTAGGTGAACATATTGGCAACATTAGTAGGGGTTACAAAGGCCATTCGGTAACCAGACACTATACAGCTGTACATAATATTGACCCTTCAGGTACCACTTTTTTTGGATACAGATAAGTTCACCTCACATTGCAGGGGGAGTGCCACTAAAAGAGAAATTTATAAATTAGAAACCAAATGGATTTATAGTATTAAATTATACACCCCATTTGGCCTGAATGTCGATTGGAATGTGAATGCTTTTATTGAGAATGCCTAGATATTTTTGGGTTATGTCTCTATCATTTTTTAGGAATTATTCCTAAAACATTTTAATGAGGCTAGTTTATGTAATCTTGGATTTACTAATAGGTACCTTTAAGAATTCAGAATCATTGAGTTAGTAGATTGGGTGAGTTTATTTTTAATTCATTTTTAACTTCTTTCCATTTATTTGTGTTATTTTATATGTATTTTTATATCTGTTTATATACTGTATTAGGGCTGTTACTGATTAAAATGTTTGTGTTTGATTAATCTATTTTTTTAATCGATTAATCAATTAATTTTGATTAATTATAATGCACATACAGATCCAAATACTTTTAGCTGATCTCCTTGCAGGACGATTCCCAGTGCAGCTACCAACCACTGGGAAAATGGATAGCAGGATACAAAAAACACACAAAGGCAGCGCTTGATGGGAATAGCATTAAAACTTTTATAGTCTTCAAGTAGGTAACAAAATAAATATTGCACTGGAGATAAAATCAATGTAGCTACATAAACTGTAAAAATGGTGCAAGTAATACCAAACGGTAGCAAAAGCAGTCATAAAAACATGTAGCTAAGTATGATGCTGGTAAAACAATGTGTACAACGATACCACTGCTGAATCCAGATGAGGAGGGGTTAACATCAGTCCGTCGGCATGTAGATGTCCCGTGAAGGGAACTATCACAACTCCCAGTGGATGGCTGTGGAATCCCAGGTTGATAGAGGGAAGTGTAACAGCCTTTGTGTGTGGCAGATAGTAAGGTCCCGCCGGCATGCAGATATAAAGGCACAGCAAAGGAGCCCTTCAGATGGATACGGCAAGCCCCGCCGGTGTCCGTGACGTCACCGGATCTCCAACAGAACTCCCTGAAGACCCGGAAGCCGGCGGAGAGGTGAGTACCGATCAAAAGAATTTTGATCGATCAAAAAAATGTATCGATTAATCGAGGAATTAATAGTTAATTTCCACAGCCCTATACTGTATATGTAATCATGGATTTAGTGGTTGTTTTATATAATCCTTGCCTGCCTGAGTGTCTATAGAATCGATACTTTACAGTGAATATAATTATTTTCCACTAGATGGCGCATGATTCATCTCTGTGGCCTTAATGTCAAAGAAACAACTACCATCCCATTAAAGAGGAAGTAAATCCTCCCCCCAAAAAAAAGGAAAAAACAAAAAACTCTGCAAGACAAAGGCATAATCAGCTAGTATGCATAGCATGTATTACTTACCTCAGATCGAAGCCCCCGCAGCGGTCCACGTCTCCCCCCTCCGGCCGCCAACATGTTGTCCCGCAGTGACTTCCGTGTATCGCGGCTCCGGCGCTGTGATTGGCCGGAGCTGCGATGACGTCACTCCCACGCATGTGCACGGGAACGACACAGTACAACTGAAGCAACAGCACATAGTGCCATTGCTTCACTTGGCTTAAGTGCGCATGTGCTGCATGACGTCGGCACATGCAAATACAGTGATATCTCCTAAACCGTGCAGATTTAGGAGATATCCTTGTTAGCTACCGGTAAGCCTTAATATAGGCTTACCTGTAACATAAAGTTGTAAACGAGGGTTTACAACCACTTTAAGAGTTTGATATGACTAGTGATGTTTGGAGTAGTTATTCAAATTGAGGCTTGGTTATGTGATGGAGAATAATATAATTTGAGGCTTGGTTATTTGTATCTTGTGAGTATATTGCATATCAGATCGAGGCTTGGTTGCAGCCATTTTAGTATATAAGGTGATAATGCAGTATGGCATATGGGCCCTTGAAGATGGGCCCTTGAAACGCATAGGACGGAACTACGTGCTGACATCATCACTTTCCTACTTTCCCGGAAGTGTGGGTGTTTTGTAGTATCTGCCAGCAAAAAGGAGATTTACATTGTGCAATATTTTAATCTTTGATGCAAGTGCATTTTTAATCCTAATAAATTTGGTAAGAGGTTTTTTTACGCTGGAATATGTGGAGTGTTTACTTCCATGTTTCCATTTGAGCGTTGCTGGAATGGCGATTGTGTGGACGATCTCTATAAGAATCCTTGTTACCCTGGGAGAGTGCCAATGGATGTGTGGTGATTTAATGGGCTCTATGTTACCTTTCTTTAATCATGTATTGCTGGTAAGCTTATATTTTTACCACTGAGGTGGTGGCCTTTGGCGCACAGATTTTCCAACACATTGGTGGTGGAGAACCACTTTGAGGCTGTGAATTTGATATGAACACTTACTAAGAGGGCTTTCTGTCACGTGGACTCATACCTTTATTGGAATATTCCTTATTTGAATTTAATTTATATGCAATACTGTATAAGCGTTTTTATGTATTGATAAGGTTAGAACTGTTTAGCTGCTCAAGATATTGAAATTCCTAGTAATAGTGAATAATTGGAAAATCCAACTACAACAAACAACATTTTTTGTATTGGATAATTTGACAGTATAGAACTTGGGAACAAATGTACTGTGCGAGGTCACACCATCAGAATCCATGAAATATGAAAAGTTCCATTGGGCAAAAAAATAAAATGGCAGTTTTTGGTCTATTGAATCATGAAACAGGGGCAGACTGCCACCCCCTAACATTTTATCACCTTTGGATTGTGTTACCTAATTGAAGGTGATTGAAATTAGGGCCAAACCTATTTGCTCCAGTGGTGACTCAAACAAAGAGTTCTATAAAAGGGGACACTTGCTGGAAATACCATTATTAGACTGAAATAGGCTTTTTGTGCACGTCCCATAAGGTATTAGTGGATAAGTGCAGCGATACAGCCTTATGTAGTTGAAGACCGTTATTGCTCTTTTTGTCTATTAATAGATCAAGCAATTATGAATTTACTGGAAGTCTCCTTCTGATATGTTTCATCCTCCGAATAATACATCCAGTCGCTGCATTGTTAATGGCGTTTTTCTCATTGTGTCTCTTATCCTTTAATCTGTCTTACACAAGACAGGGAATTTGATGGCTGATAAGAACCAATTGACCCATCCACTCTGCTTATTCATCATATTAGAATAGAGAACACTGGCTTCTTCCTTCTTTCCTTGGGCTTATTTCAGGATTGTTTCTTTTTTCTTTTAATTCCCTACTCCAGACATAATCTGTTCTCATCCGGAAGGTAATTCATAAATCTAATATGTAGTGTCTATTTTCTCTGTGTGCGTGTACGTAAATTATGTGATGTGTCTGGCTATGTTTTATATATACAGTATATATACAGGGCTCAAAATTTCAAGTCCTGAGCTACTAGCTAGGCCTCAAGGGTTACTCGCCACCAGTTGCCCCACCCAACCCCTACCCTGCCTCACCCCTAATTCCACCTCTAAACACACCCTCATAAATTATCTCATGAAATGACACTTTAGGCTACTTTCACACTGAAGCGCTGGGTGCGCTAGCGGTAAAAAACGCTATTTTCAGCGGCGTTTTACCGTTGTGTTTGCTGCGATTTTTAGGCGCTAGCGGGGTGATTTTAACCCCCGCTAGTGGCCAAAAAAGGGTTGAACCCGCCCGCAAAAACGCTGCTTTGCTGCGTTTTGCGGGCCCTTTGGAGGCGCTTCCCCATTGATTTCAATGGGCAGGGGCGCTATAGGAGCAGTATTTTTACCGCTCCTACTGCGCCTCAAAGATGCAGCTGGCAGGAGTTTTTTTACCCTCCTGCCAGCGCATCGCTCCAGTGTGAAATCCCTCGGACTTTCACACTGGATACAAAGGAGCGGCTCTTTCAGGGCGCATTGCAGGCGCTATTTTTAGCGCAATAGCACCTGCAAAGCGCCTCAGTGTGAAAGCAGCCTAAATGTTTTATGCAGAATTAAGTTATAAATATAAATATTAACAACAACTTTATCAGTGCCCATCAGTGCAGCCTCACCTGTGCCCAAAAATACAGCCTACCTGTATCCATCAATACTGCTTCACCTGGTCCCAAAAATGCAGCCTACCTGTGTCCATCAATGCCCCTTCACCTGTGTCCAACAATGTAGCCTACCTGTGTCCATCAATGCCGTTTCACCTGTGCCCAACAATGCAGCCTACCTGTGTCCATCAATGCCGCTTCACCTGTGCCCAATAATGCAGCCTACCTGTGTCCGTCAATGCTGCTTGACCTGTGCCCAACAATGCAGCCTACCTGTGTCCATCAATGCTGCCTCACCTGTGCCCAACAATGCAGTCTACCTATGTCCATCAATGCTGCTTCACCTGTGTCAAGCAATGCAGCCTCATCTGTGCCCATAAATGTACCCTCACCTGTGCCCAACAATGCAGCCTACCTGTGTCCATCAATGCCGCTTCACCTGTGCCCAGCAATGCCGCTTACCTGTGTCCATCAATGCAGCCTACCTGTGCCCAACAATGCAGCCTACCTGTGTCCATCAATGCAGCCTACCTGTGTCCATCAATGCAGCCTACCTGTGTCCATCAATGCAGCCTACCTGTGTCCATCAATGCAGCCTACCTGTGTCCATCAATGCAGCCTACCTGTGTCCATTAATACAGCCTACCTGTGCAGGGCAAGAGAGGAGAGAATTGCCGGCCAGATCATCAGAGCGCTGAGGAACATCACTGTAACAGCTTTCATTTCCATTGCCGTGTGTTCCCGCTGCTCGCAGTCACATACAGCCCTGCCTCCTGGCCCAGGGACTTTGATATACGTCACACGTCCCGAGATTGGAAGGGTGTTCTGTCTATCAAAGTACCGGGCCAGGAGGCGGGGCTGTATGTGACAGCAAGTGCAGGAGCACACACGACAATTAAAATTAAAGCTGTTACAGTGATGTTCCATGCTCTGATGATCCGGCTGTTTCTCTCTTCCTCTGGGTGATCACTGGGAGGAGAGCTCCCATTCAACCCCGCCTGCCAGCGGTCCTCGCCCCCCTGCTCTCAGGCAGCCCATGCTCGCCAGCCCTCATTTTCCACTCGCAAAATGCGAGTAGACGAGTGGAATATTTAAGGGCTGATATGCTATATATACAGTATATATACATACAGTTGTGCTCATAAGGTTACATACCCTGGCAGAATTTATGATTTCTTGGCCATTTTTCAGAGAATATGAATAACACAAAAAAAATTCTTTCACTCGTGGTTAGTGTTTGGCTGAAGCCATTTATTATCAATCAACTGTGTTTACTCTTTTTTAAATCATAATGACAACAGAAACTACCCAAATGACCCTGATCAAAATTTTACATACCCCAGTTCTTAATACAGTTTATTGCCCCCTTTAACATCAATGACAGCTCTTTTGTGGTATTTGTGGATGAGGCTCTTTATCTTCTCAGATGGTAAAGCTGCCCATTCCTCTTCGAAAAAAGCCTCCAGGTCCTGTAAATTCTTGGGCTGTCTTGCATGAACTGCACATTTGAGATCTCCCCAGAGTGGCTCAATGATATTGAGGTCAGGAGACTGAGATGGCCACTCCAGAACCTTCATTTTATTGTGCTGTTGCCAATGACAGGTCGACTTGGCCTTGTGTTTTGGATTATTGTCATGTTGGAATATCCAAGTACGTCCCAAGAGCAGCTTCCTGGCTGATGAATGCAAATGTCCCTCCAGCATTTTTTGATAATATACTGCATTCATCTTGCCATCAAATTTGACCAAATTTCCTGTGCCTTTGTAGCTCACACATCCCCAAAACATCAGCGATCCACCTCCGTGTTTCACAGTAGGAATGGTGTACCTTTCATCATAGGCCTTGATGACTTCTCTCCAAATGTAGCGTTTATGGTTGTGGCCATCGGACCACCTAGGACCAGCAGGGAGGATGATTGCTAAACTGCAGAATAGAGTGAGCAAGTGCTAAAATGCAACATTTAACAAGTGGGCTTCCAATTGATGAGGACCGTACTTTTATTAAACGGTTAGCTTTCTGCTTTCATTTAATCCTGTATTTATCTTACGCAACCTACAAATCCTTCTTCAAATGCCTTTTGTTATCAGTTGCCTTATATTCTAACTGTCTCTAAATCTGAGCATGTAAAAAACAAGTCAAGCATTGCCCTCCAGAGTTCTCATAGAGGGGATTTCCACAGTACAGAATCATGTGACAAGAGGTGCAGTTTCACCAAGGAGCACAATGAGAAGTCTGCTAAATCTGGCTGTAGTAATCAGGATTATATTAACTTGTCGACCGTATCACTTACACGTATGGTGGCAAGGCGGCTCTGCTGTGCCAGATCATGTACTAGCTACGTGTTTCTGGACGACACAGCGACATGGCTGTGCTGTGATTATACACAGGAGATACCGATCAGCGGGTGCCAGCTAATGGATGATGGCTGTCACCCGGCGATCGTCAGGAAGACACACAGGACAGAGCTCTGCCAATGCAAACAAGGCAGAACTATGTCCTCTCAGTGGGGAAGTAATAGATTTGTTTTCCCCGCAAAGCAGGGAATAAAATCCATGACTTTCCTTAGTAAAAGCACCACTCACACAGTACACCAAAATACTGGTTAGGTACACCTTTAACCTTTTGATTGCCTTAGATGTTCAACCCCTTACCAGCCAGTGTCATTAGTACAGTGACAGTGCAAATTTTTAGCACTGATTACTGTAGTGTCAATGGTTCCCAAAAAGTGTCAAAAGTGTCCAATTGTCTGTCGTAATATCTCAGTCCCACTATGAGTTGCTGATCGCCGCCATTATTAGTAAAAAAACAATAAATAAATAAAAATTCCAGTATATATTTCATAGTTTGTAGACGCTATAACTTTTTCACACACCAATGAATATACGCTTATTGGGATTTTTTTGTACCAAAATATGTAGCAGAATACATATTGGCTTAAATTTAGGAAGATTTTCTACTTTTTTTTTTAATGGATATGTTTTATAGCAGAATGTAAAATATATATATATATATATATATATATATATATATTGTGACAGCAGGAAGGTAAAGTCACCTGGTTGCATCCAGGGGGGTAGATATATTTCTCCCAGATTCAGGCTTTATGCCGACTTATACAACTAGGGAGTTGATGAAGCCCAGCTGAGGCTAGTGGGCTCATGGATGACTCATACCTCTAGAGAGAGGGCTGGGCGTCGTGCAGGCAGGGAGTTGATGAGACCAGCTGAAGCTTGTCAGCTCATTTAAGGCCTTTATAAAAACTCCCAGCTTCATTAGATGTTAGCTCATGCCTGGACCCAGACCTGTGTGGACTGTCTAGGGAGAGTGAACCCCTGTGCGGTGAGGCAAAGCCTGTGTGGCTATTTGTTTGGACTTTTACTAAACCAGGGACTTAGGGACTAGGACAGCACCAGGCTGATCCCAGTTGTTAGTTTAGGAAACCTGCATGTTTAGTCAGAGGTCAAACTGACCAGGATTTATTTTATGTTTCTTTTTGGCTTTGCTGTGTTTTTGTCACTGTACATAGAGAAATAAACCGCACCTTTTGATTTTGAAAACCACAACCTCCGTCTGCTGGCCCTGTTTTTGTGTGGGGAGCCCAACCAGGGGGTCACACACACCCGCTACCGAGTTAACCCCCTCACAGTTGGTGGAGAACCAGTGGCAGTTTTTTTTAAGCCAGCATGGAGGAGATACTGAAACAGCTGGCTCTAGCAAATGCCAATCAACAGCAGACAAATGCAGGTTTGCAAAGGAGCCTTGCAGCCCAGCAGCAAGCTCATCAACAAGCCCAGCAGCAATCTGAGGCCCGCTTCATAGACCTGTTACAGAAGCAAGAGCAGAGACTACAACAAATGGAAGCAGTAATGCAGCAACGTCCGCAGACCAGTGAGGAAAGCCGTCCCACTAATACCGCGTCCTTTGGGGTGAGTCGTTTATTGACAAAAATGACTGGAGAGGATGATCCAGAGGTATTTTTGACCACATTTGAAAGGACTGCTGAAAGAGAAAAGTGGCCTGAGGAGCAGTGGGCTGGACTGGTGGCTCCTCTGTTAACTGGTGAATCGCAGAAGGCTTACTATGACCTAGAGCCTGACCAAGCAAAAGACTATGTGATGCTAAAAGCTGAAATATTGGCAAGGCTGGGTGTCACCCTGGCTGTCCGGGCTCAGCGTGTGCATAACTGGACTTTCCAGCTTGGAAAACCCCCCAGGTCTCAAATGTATGATCTCATTCACCTGAGCAGGAAGTGGCTACAGCCAGAGACTTTGTCCACACCGGAGATTGTGGAACGTGTTGTGATGGATCGTTTCTTGAGAGCTCTTCCTACCGCCATTCAAAAGTGGGTAAGCCATGGAGACCCAGAAACAGCCGGTAAACTTGTGGATCGTGTAGAGAGATACTTGGCTACAGAGAACCTGACGGCCTCTTCCAGAGACTCTCGGACTTTCCACCCTAAGACCAGACCATCCCCAGGGGCGGATAAGAGGATTCCAAGGGGTGAGGGTGGAGAGAGTGAGAGGGTGGGAGCTCTACCCAAAGTTTGGCGAGAACAGCCTGGGAAGTCAGGGGCTCAAGAGGCAGCCAAATGGATTGTTTGCTACCGCTGCCGGCAAGCGGGACATATTGCAGCAAATTGCCCGGTTGTGGAGGAACCCATGCAATGTGACTTTCTGATGGACAGACGTCAGTCGCTGTGTGCGACAGTCGCATGCACTGCCATTCGGGGAACTGAGAAACATTTATGCAAAATGTGTATTAATGGTAGAAATGTTGTGGTATTACTGGATTCAGGTAGCCTTGTGACCCTGATAAAGGCTGAATTAGTTAAAACAGAGGTCTCTGGGAATAGCAAGGTAGCTGTTATTTGTGTGCATGGGGACACCCGAGAGTATCCAGTGACTACAGTGTGTTTCGAGACCCCCAAAGGTACCCTCTCTCATCCAGTGGGGTTAGTATCTCAATTACCGCATGATGCCATTGTGGGAAGGGATTTTCCGAAGTTCTGGGAACTGTGGGATGATCCTGAGCCCCCCACTGGTGCCCCTATGTACCAGGAATGTGATAGCCAGAACTCCTCTGAGAGTGGTGAGGACTCTCCAGAATTTCCCTTGTCAGTATTGGCAGGGGAGACTCAAGAAACTGGAGAGGAGCCCACCTCCTCAGACGAAAACCTACCGTCTGTGGAGTTTTCTGATCTGGAGGTTCACAGGGAAAATTTTGCCACAGAACAGTTAAAAGACCCCGCCCTAATAAAGGCACGGGAAAACGTAGTGGAAATAGATGGCGAGTTAGTGAACCCAGATAATACCTGCACTTACCCATACTTCAGCGTAGAGAAGGACCTACTGTATCGGGTGGCAAAAAGGGCAGAAGAAACCGTTGAGCAGCTTGTGGTGCCCAAACCTTACAGGAAGTTGGTGTTGGAGTTGGCCCATGGGCACATTCTTGGAGGTCATCTGGGGACAGAGAAAACCCGAGAGAGGGGGATAGGATATTGGTACTTGTCCCTACGGTTGAAAGTAAATTCCTTGCCAAATGGCAAGGCCCCTACGAGATAATGGAAAAAGTGAGCGAAGTGAATTACAAGGTCAGACAACCAGGAAGGCGAAAGCCCGAACAGATATATCACGTTAATCTGTTGAAAGCCTGGAGGGATAGAGAGTCCCTAGTCGCAGAAACTTGGTCACCAGCTCAAACTGGTTGCGTGATTCCGGAGGTTGGAATAGCAGCCACCTTGTCACAACCCCAACAACAGGAGGTTAAGGAGTTTGTGCTTCGCAACAAGGAGGTGTTCTCTGAGCTGCCGGGACAAACATCTGGGGTAGAGCATGATATTATTACCCCGCCCGGTGAAAGGGTGAAGTTAAAACCCTGTCGGATCCCAGAGGCCCGACGGGAGGCAATACGGGAGGAAGTACAGAAAATGCTGAACTTAGGGGTGATAGAGGAGTCCCAAAGTGATTGGTCTAGTCCCATTGTGTTGGTGCCTAAACCGGATGGGAGCTGGCGATTTTGTAACGATTTTCGTCAGTTGAACAAAGTTACAAAATTTGACACCTACCCCATGCCACGTATAGATGAGTTGATCGACCGGCTGGGAACAGCCCGATACATGACGACTCTTGACCTCACAAAAGGGTATTGGCAAATTCCCCTGGCCAAGTCGGCCAAAGAGAAAACCGCATTTGTAACCCCAGACGGGGCGTTCCAATATAAGAGAATGCCGTTCGGGTTACAGAATGCGCCGGCCACATTCCAGCGGAAAATGGACCAGATACTGAGGCCCCATCGGAAGTATGCTGCGGCTTACCTGGATGACGTAATTGTCCATAGCACAGATTGGGCCTCACATCTGCCAAAAGTGCAAGCAGTCCTAGACTCTATCCGGGAAGCGGGGTTTACGGCTAACCCCAAGAAGTGTACCATTGGGCAGGAGGAGGCCAAATATCTTGGGTACACCATTGGCAGGGGAGTGATAAAACCCCAACGCAACAAAGTCGAGGCCATCCAGAGTTGGCCACGTCCCAACAGCAAGAAGCAGGTACGGGCCTTTCTGGGAATCGCGGGTTATTATCGGCGCTTCATTCCCCACTTTGCTTCTAAGGCTGTGCCCCTAACCAACCTGACGAAAGGGAAAGGGTCGGTCATGATTAAATGGACCCCCGAGGCTGAGGCAGCATTCCAATTCTTGAAACAAGCCTTATGTAGCCAGCCAGTGTTGTACTCACCCGACTTCTCTAAAGACTTTGTCGTACAAAGTGATGCGTCAGATGTGGGGTTAGGAGCAGTATTGTCCCAGGTCTGGAACGGGGAAGAGCACCCAGTCATTTACCTCAGCAGGAAGTTGAAGTCCCATGAGGTAAATTACGCCACGGTTGAAAAGGAGTGTTTAGCGGTGAAGTGGGCTCTAGATTCCCTTCGGTACTATCTGCTAGGTAGGCACTTTGACATGGTTACGGATCACGCTCCGTTAAAGTGGATGGCTCAAAACAAGGAGACAAATAGAGTGAATAGGTGGTTCCTGGCCCTACAGGAATTCAACTTCACAGTAAAGCATCGCCCTGGCGTTCAAATGGGGAATGTGGATGCTTTGTCTCGAGTACATGAATGCCTGATTGCTGGTGTTCCAACCCCAAGGTTAAAACAAGAGGGGGGGGGGGTATGTGACAGCAGGAAGGTAAAGTCACCTGGTTGCATCCAGGGGGGTAGATATATTTCTCCCAGATTCAGGCTTTATGCCGACTTATACAACTAGGGAGTTGATGAAGCCCAGCTGAGGCTAGTGGGCTCATGGATGACTCATACCTCTAGAGAGAGGGCTGGGCGTCGTGCAGGCAGGGAGTTGATGAGACCAGCTGAAGCTTGTCAGCTCATTTAAGGCCTTTATAAAAACTCCCAGCTTCATTAGATGTTAGCTCATGCCTGGACCCAGACCTGTGTGGACTGTCTAGGGAGAGTGAACCCCTGTGCGGTGAGGCAAAGCCTGTGTGGCTATTTGTTTGGACTTTTACTAAACCAGGGACTTAGGGACTAGGACAGCACCAGGCTGATCCCAGTTGTTAGTTTAGGAAACCTGCATGTTTAGTCAGAGGTCAAACTGACCAGGATTTATTTTGTTTATGTTTCTTTTTGGCTTTGCTGTGTTTTTGTCACTGTACATAGAGAAATAAACCGCACCTTTTGATTTTGAAAACCACAACCTCCGTCTGCTGGCCCTGTTTTTGTGTGGGGAGCCCAACCAGGGGGTCACACACACCCGCTACCGAGTTAACCCCCTCACAATATATATATATATATATATATATATATTATATATATTGTGACAGCAGGAAGGTAAAGTCACCTGGTTGCATCCAGGGGGGTAGATATATTTCTCCCAGATTCAGGCTTTATGCTGACTTATACAACTAGGGTGGAGAGTTGTATAAGCCCAGCTGAGGCTAGTAGGCTCATGGATGACTCATACCTCTAGGGAGAGTGTGGGGCGTCGTACAGACAGGGAGTTGATGAGGCCAGCTGAAGCTTGTCAGCTCATTTAGGCCTCTATAAGAACTCCCAGATTCATTAGATGTTAGCTCATGCCTGGAACCAGACCTGTGTGGACTGTCTAGGGAGAGTGAACCCCTGTGCGGTGAGAAAAAGCCTGTGTGGCTATTTGCTTGGACATTTAAAACCAGGGACTTAGGGACTAGGACAGCACTAGGCTGATCCCAGTTGTTAGTTAGGAAACCTGTATGTTTAGTCAGAGGTCAAGTTGACCAGGATTTATTTTGTTTATATGTTTCTTTTGGCTTTGCTGTGTTTTGTCACTGTAAATAGAAAATAAACCGCACCTTTTTTTTGATTTTGAAAACCACAACCTCCGTTTGCTGGGCCTGTTTTTGTGTGGGGAGCCCATCCCGGGGGTCACACACACCCGCTGCCGAGCTAACCCCCTCACAGTTGGTGGAGAATGCGGGCAGTTTTTTTAAGCCAGCATGGAGGAGATACTGAAGCAGCTGGCTCTAGCAAATGCCAATCAACAGCAGACAAATGCAGGTTTGCAAAAGAGCCTTGCAGCTCAACAACAGAACTTTGCAGCCCAGCAGCAAGCTCACCAACAGAGTCTGGAAGCTCAGCAACAAGCCCAGCAGCAATCTGAGGCCCGCTTCATAGACCTGTTACAGAAGCAAGAGCAGAGACTACAACAAATGGAAGCAGTAATGCAGCAGCGTCCGCAGACCAGTGAGGAAAGCCGTCCCACTAATACCGCGTCCTTTGGAGTGAGTCGTTTATTGACAAAAATGACTGGAGAGGATGATCCAGAGGTATTTTTGACCACATTTGAAAGGACTGCTGAAAGAGAAAAGTGGCCTGAGGAGCAGTGGGCTGGACTGGTGGCTCCTCTGTTAACTGGCGAATCGCAGAAGGCTTACTATGACCTAGAGCCTGACCAAGCAAAAGACTATGTGATGCTAAAAGCTGAGATATTGGCAAGGCTGGGTGTCACCCAGGCTGTCCGGGCTCAGCGTGTGCATAACTGGACTTTCCAGCTTGGAAAACCCCCCAGGTCTCAAATGTATGATCTCATTCACCTGAGCAGAAAGTGGCTACAGCCAGAGACTTTGTCCGCACCAAAGATTGTGGAACGTGTTGTAATGGATCGGTTTTTGAGAGCTCTTCCTACTGCCATCCAAAACTGGGTAAGCCATGGAGACCCAGAGACGGCCAATGGTCTTGTGGATCGTGTGGAGAAATACTTGGCTACAGAGAACCTGACGGCCTCTTCCAGAGACACTCGGACTTTCCACCCTAAGACCAGACCATCCCCAGGGGCGGATAAGAGGATTCCAAGGGGTAAGGGTGGAGAGAGTGAGAGGGTGGGAGCTCTACCCCAAGTTTGGCGAGAACAGCCTGGGAAATCAGCGGCTCAAGAGGCGGCAAGAAGGATCGTTTGCTACCGCTGCCGGCAAGCGGGACATATTGCAGCCAATTGCCCGGTTGTGGAGGAACCCATGCAGTGTGACTTTCTGACGGGCAGACGTCAGTCGCTGTGTGCGACAGTCGCATGCACTGCCATTCGAGGAATTGAGAAACATTTATGCAAAATGTGTGTTAATGGTAGAAATGTTGTGGTATTGCTGGATTCAGGTAGCCTTGTGACCCTGATAAAGGCTGAGTTAGTTAAAACAGAGGTCTCTGGGAATAGCAAGGTAGCTGTTATTTGTGTGCATGGGGACACCCGAGAGTATCCAGTGACTACAGTGTGTTTCGAGACCCCCAAAGGTACCCTCTCTCATCCAGTGGGCTTAGTATCTCAGTTACCGTATGACGCCATTGTGGGAAGGGATTTTCCGAAGTTCTGGGAACTGTGGGATGATCCTGAGCCCCCCACTGGTGCCCCTATGTACCAGGAATGTGATAGCCAGAACTCCCCTGAGAGTGGTGAGGACTCTCCGGAATTTCCCTTATCAGTATTGGCAGGGGAGACTCAAGAAACTGGAGAGGAGCCCACCTCCTCAGACGAAAACCTACCGTCTGTGGAGTTTTCTGATCTTGAGGTTCACAGGGAAAACTTTGCCACAGAACAGTTGAAAGACCCCGCCCTAATAAAGGCACGCGAAAACGTAGTGAAAATAGATGGCGAGTTAGTGAACCCAGATAATACCTGCACTTACCCATACTTCAGCGTAGAGAAGGACCTACTGTATCGGGTGGCAAAAAGGGCAGAAGAAACCGTTGAGCAGCTTGTGGTGCCCAAACCTTACAGGAAGTTGGTGTTGGAGTTGGCCCATGGGCACATTCTTGGAGGTCATCTGGGGACAGAGAAAACCCGAGAGAGGGTATTACAGAGATTCTATTGGCCGGGGGTGATAAAGGACATAGAAAATTATTGTTCCTCCTGCCCTGTGTGTCAGAGGTCGGCCCCGATGCCACATTTCCGTAGCCCGCTGGTCCCTCTACCCATCATTGAGGTCCCGTTTGAGAGGATCGCCATGGATTTGGTAGGTCCTATAATCAAGTCCGCTAGGGGGCACCAGTACATATTAGTTATAATGGACTATGCCACCCGTTATCCAGAAGCGATCCCTCTCCGAAATACCTCGGCCAAAACCATAGCCAAAGAGCTTTCTCTTGTGTTTAGCCGGGTGGGTATTTGTAGAGAACTGCTTACGGACCAAGGTACACCCTTTATGTCCCGGGTTATGAAGGAGCTGTGTAAATTGTTCAAAGTGACGCAATTACGTACATCTGTGTATCACCCCCAAACCGATGGGCTGGTTGAAAGATTCAACAAAACCCTAAAGCAAATGTTGAAGAAAGTGGTGGATAGAGATGGAAAGGATTGGGACTGTCTACTTCCTTATCTGATGTTTGCTATTAGGGAGGTGCCCCAATCCTCTACGGGATTCTCCCCCTTTGAGTTACTGTATGGGAGACACCCAAGAGGGCTGTTGGATATTGCCAAGGAAACTTGGGAAAGTGAGAGTTCTCCCCACAGGAGTGTGATTGAGCATATCGCCCTGATGCAAGACCGAATTGCACAGGTAATGCCCATCGTGAAGGAACATTTGGCCCAAGCGCAGTTAGCACAGCAGAGAGTATACAACCGTGGAGCCAAGACCCGTACCTTTTCCCCGGGGGATAGGATACTGGTACTTGTCCCTACGGTTGAAAGTAAATTCCTTGCCAAATGGCAAGGCCCCTACGAGATAATGGAAAAAGTGAGTGAAGTGAATTACAAGGTCAGACAACCAGGAAGGCGAAAGCCCGAACAGATCTATCACGTTAATCTGTTGAAAGCCTGGAGGGATAGAGAGTCCCTAGTCGCAGACACTTGGTCACCAGCTCAAACTGGTTGCGTGATTCCTGAGGTTGGAATAGCAGCCACCTTGTCACAACCCCAACAACAGGAGGTTAAGGAGTTTGTGCTTCGCAACAAGGAGGTATTCTCTGAGCTGCCGGGACAAACATCTGGGGTAGAGCATGACATCATTACCCCGCCCGGTGAAAGGGTGAAGTTAAAACCCTATCGGATCCCAGAGGCTCGACGGGAGGCAATACGGGAGGAAGTACAGAAAATGCTGAACTTAGGGGTGATAGAGGAGTCCCAAAGTGATTGGTCTAGTCCCATTGTGTTGGTGCCTAAACCGGATGGGAGCTGGCGATTTTGTAACGATTTTCGTCAGTTGAACAAAGTTACAAAATTTGACACCTACCCCATGCCACGTATAGATGAGTTGATCGACCGGCTGGGAACAGCCCGATACATGACGACTCTTGACCTCACAAAAGGGTATTGGCAAATCCCCCTGGCCAAATTGGCCAAAGAGAAAACCGCATTTGTAACCCCAGACGGGGCGTTCCAATATAAAAGAATGCCGTTCGGGTTACAGAATGCGCCGGCCACGTTCCAGCGGAAAATGGACCAGATGCTGAGGCCCCATCGGAAGTATGCTGCGGCTTACCTGGATGACGTAATTGTCCATAGCACAGATTGGGCCTCACATCTGCCAAAAGTGCAAGCAGTCCTGGACTCTGTTCGGGAAGCGGGGTTTACGGCTAACCCCAAGAAGTGTACCATTGGGCAGGAGGAGGCCAAATATCTTGGGTACACCATTGGGAGGGGAGTAATAAAACCCCAACTCAACAAAGTCGAGGCCATCCAGAGTTGGCCACGTCCCAACAGCAAGAAGCAGGTACGAGCCTTTCTGGGAATCGCTGGGTATTATCGGCGATTCATTCCCCACTTTGCCTCTAAGGCTGTGCCCCTAACCAACCTAACGAAGGGGAAAGGGTCGGTCATGATTAAATGGACCCCCGAGGCTGAGGCAGCATTCCAATTCTTGAAACAAGCCTTATGTAGCCAGCCAGTGTTGTACTCACCCGACTTCTCTAAAGACTTTGTCGTACAAAGTGATGCGTCAGATGTGGGGTTAGGAGCAGTATTGTCCCAGGTCTGGAACGGGGAAGAGCACCCAGTCATTTACCTCAGCAGGAAGTTGAAGTCCCATGAGGTAAATTACGCCACCGTTGAAAAGGAGTGTTTAGCGGTGAAGTGGGCTCTAGATTCCCTTCGGTACTACCTGCTAGGTAGGCACTTTGACATGGTTACAGATCACGCTCCGTTAAAGTGGATGGCTCAAAACAAGGAAACAAATAGAAGAGTGAATAGGTGGTTCCTGGCCCTCCAGGAATTCAACTTCACAGTAAAGCATCGCCCTGGCGTTCAAATGGGGAATGTGGATGCTTTGTCTCGAGTACATGAATGCCTGATTGCTGGTGTTCCAACCCCGAGGTTAAAACAAGAGGGGGGGGTATGTGACAGCAGGAAGGTAAAGTCACCTGGTTGCATCCAGGGGGGTAGATATATTTCTCCCAGATTCAGGCTTTATGCTGACTTATACAACTAGGGTGGAGAGTTGTATAAGCCCAGCTGAGGCTAGTAGGCTCATGGATGACTCATACCTCTAGGGAGAGTGTGGGGCGTCGTACAGACAGGGAGTTGATGAGGCCAGCTGAAGCTTGTCAGCTCATTTAGGCCTCTATAAGAACTCCCAGATTCATTAGATGTTAGCTCATGCCTGGAACCAGACCTGTGTGGACTGTCTAGGGAGAGTGAACCCCTGTGCGGTGAGAAAAAGCCTGTGTGGCTATTTGCTTGGACATTTAAAACCAGGGACTTAGGGACTAGGACAGCACTAGGCTGATCCCAGTTGTTAGTTAGGAAACCTGTATGTTTAGTCAGAGGTCAAGTTGACCAGGATTTATTTTGTTTATATGTTTCTTTTGGCTTTGCTGTGTTTTGTCACTGTAAATAGAAAATAAACCGCACCTTTTTTTTGATTTTGAAAACCACAACCTCCGTTTGCTGGGCCTGTTTTTGTGTGGGGAGCCCATCCCGGGGGTCACACACACCCGCTGCCGAGCTAACCCCCTCACAATATATATATTTTTTTTTAAATAGTTTTTTTTTTGCGCTATAAACAAACAAACAAAAAACGCAGTGGTTATTAAATACCACCAAAAGAAAGCTCTATTTGTGGGAAAAAAAGGGAATTCATTTCCTTTATGTACCGCGTTGTATGACCATGCAATTTTCAGTAACACAGTGCCATACTGCAAAAAATGGCTTGGTAATGACGGGGGGGGGGGGGGGGATCTTCTGGAGGTCAAGTAATTAAACCAAAATTATCAGTCAATGAAGTGAGTTTTATAACTTCAACAGTAGCAAAGTCCATTCTTTCTGCATTGGATTCCAAGGACTCTCATTACTAGATGTTTAAGATGGAAAAAAGTACACCCCTCACATTTTTGTAAATATTTTATTAGACCTTTTCATGTGACAACACTGAAGAAATGACACTTTGCTACAATGTAAAGTAGTGAGTGTACAGCTTGTATAACAGTGTACATTTGCTGTCCCCTCAAAATAACTCAACACACAGCCATTAATGTCTAAACCGCTGCCAAATAAAAGTGAGTACACCTAAGTGAAAATATCCAAATTGGGCCCAAAGTGTCAATATTTTGTGTGGCCACCATTATTTTCCAGCACTTAAACCTCTTGGGCATGGAGTTCACCAGAGCTTCACAGGTTACCTGTCCTGTTAAACTGTATGGTCTTGACCAACATGCTGCAGCTCAGTTTCAGGGTCTTAGCAATCTTCTTATAGCCTAGGCCGTCTTTAGGTAGAGCAACAATTCTTTTTTTCAAATCCTCAGAGTTTTTTGCCATGGGGTGCCATGTTGAACTTCCAGTGACCAGTATGAGAGAGTGAGAGCGATAACACCAAGTTTAACACCCCTGCTCCCCATTCACACCTGAGACCTTGTAACACTAACGAGTCACATGACACTGGGGAAGGAAAATAGCTAATTGGGCCCAATTTGTACTCACTTTTGTTGCCAGCAGTTTATACATTACTGGCTGTGTGTTAAAATATTTTGAGAGGGCAGCAAATTTACACTGTTATACAAGCTGTACACTCACTACTTTACATTGTAGCAAAGTGTCATTTCTTCTGTGTTATCACGTGAAAAGATATAATAAAATATTTACAAAAATGTGAGGGGTGTACCCACTTTTGTGAGATACTGTATAAAGTCCATTTCAGAAACCTTGTTTTTTGCCCAAGCTCTGATAAAGGGTAATCTCTTGCCCCCAAAACAAGTTGGAAAAATGTATTCTTCTGTTTGTCACATTGCAATCAACAATAAAGAATTACAGACTCTTAAGATGATTATTTGGTGCTTTGTTTTGTTTTTTATTTCATGCAGACTTCTGAATTGGATTAGAAGCTTGCAGTTTTCCATTCATCCAGAGAGAATAAATGATGGACATGTGCCTGATGACATACAAAAGGGATCAGTTAATAGCCAGCCATCCATCAGGATTCTATATAAACAGTCATCACCCTTACTGGAAGACTTATAAGATCTCTATCTGCTATATGCTCCTTTACCTACACCTGGCTATATTGTTGCCTTTGTCTGTAAAACACATGTCGTAATTGTATTAATGCTGTACGTCTCATCCATCTTTCTTCCCCGTCCCTAGATTTTTAATTGCTGCCCAAACACAGATGAAGAAACTGTCAAGGATATGAAATCTAAAGCTTGGAGCCTGGAGGCAGCCCTGGAAACCCTGTCAAGAAATTAATAATAATAAAAAAAGAGAGTGCCATAGCTTGCAGGCAGCAGACTAGAACACTGACATTCCATTATACCGTCTGTCTGCTGAATTCATTGAGCATCTGTGCTCTAAATAGGCTCGTTTTAAAGGGACATGTTCCAGTTAGTAAGCAGAGTTTGCAGAAAGATAGAGGTGAGTCGACATGCCAGCCTAGCTGCAGAGCAATAACACACCTGTAATCTTGATTTATAATGCCTTTCCCCATCTGCCGCACACAATGTACGCCATGGCAGGAAGGAGGTATTCAGAACACTCATGGTATAAAATAGATTTCATGGGAAACACACAAGTGGAGCTGGATGAATTATGAACACTGCCGTATGCCACTGTAGGGAGAAGCATCTTAATCATCTTGATGAATAATACCTTGTGTACGTGCTTACCTGTTCCTGCTTCCACAAGGCTGTTTATTGTGAATAGCCTGGATTCTGAATTCAATGCATAAACAGGCAGAATGATCAAATTCATAACATTTTAACCATTAAAAGGTTGTTTTTTTTTTGTGTAGAAAACAACATCAGTTATGATAGCCTAATAATGCTCACAGGATTTCTTTTTAAACCGTATCGAAACCCACAAACAAAAATGTATTATATTGCAACGTATTATTGATTACATGTGGTAGCTGCATTCAATTTTTTCCCCTATTATTATTTATTTTCACACAATGATTAGTGGTGAGCTTGGGTTCAAACCCAAGTTCATCCGGACTTAGAAGTTAGCTGTCAGTGCTAAGTCAATGAGCTACTGGTTTGAGATTCCCAACCCCACAGCTGAGGAACACAAAAGGGTAGGGATGCTCATGACACCATTGACCGAATATAGGCACGTAGCCTGCTTAGGTCAATGTCATTGACTTAATATGGCCATGTCGCCATAATAAGTCAATGATGTCACAAGCATCGCTGTCTGTTTGTATACGTGCAGCTGCAAGGAGGGGAATCTCTTGCCCACAGCTCATTGACCAAGCACCGAGTGCAGATAAAACCTTGTTCGGACCAAACCTACAGTAAGCTCATTCCTACTGGTAATTCAACCAGTTTAGCATTTCCTTTCATAAGCTGACAACACTCCCTCACTGTATTGTATCTATGGAGGAACAGTGTTTTTACCCTAGGTTGCTCCCTGATTTGGACTACAAACAGTTATTCCTTGTCTTATCCCCATGACACACTGAGAAGGTGTTTTTTTTTTAGTTTACAGATATGAGATAGGAGCATGTACAATCTTGCAGCAATGCATTCCTTGGTTTAAGTCCCAGCCAGGAAACGATCTTCCGGTCCTTGTGTAGGTTTGCTCCAGGTACTTCAGTTTACTTCCACATTCTAAAGACATGTAGAGCTATTCTACCTTTAACGCTCTACTTCGTCCTCCATTTACTCCACTCACTAACTTACTCACTGCCCAGGAGATTGCTGATCACTTCAAAAATAAGATTGAGACAATTTGTCTCGAGATCTCCACCCTACAGATATCTCCCTCACTTTACACTCGTTGTCCTCCTGTACAATCAATACTCTTGTTTAACACAGCTACTACAGAGGAAGTCAATAATTTTTTCCCAACACCCACCTAACCTCCTGCCCACTGGACCCTGTTCCTTCTCAAATACTACGGTCACCCTCTGATCCTACACACTTTTCCTCATATCTTCAACCTCTCCCTCTCTACTTGCATCTTCCCCAACCCTCTGAAACATGCACTAGTCACTCCCTTACCAAAAAAGGCCTCACTGGACCCCACAAATCTTAACAACGTAAGACCCATCTCCTTACTCCCTTTTGCCTCCAAACTCCTTGAAAGTTTAGTCTACAACCGACTGAGCGACCACCTCATTGAGAATAACCTTCTTGATCCCCTTCAGTCTGGATTTCGTCCACAGCACTCCACAGAAAATGCTCTCCTAAAACTCACAAACGTCTTACTAACAGCTAAAACCAACAGTCATTATTTCATACCCTTACTCTTGGACCTCTCTGCTGCCTTTGATACAGTTGATCACCCCCTCTGCCTCAAAAAACTAAATTTTGCTTGGTATCCATGGCTGTGCTTTCCGTTGGTTCAAATCTTACCTTTCTCACCGCACCTTCAGTGTCACTTACAACTCCACTTCCTCCTCACCCAACACCTCTTACTGTTGGGGTCCCCCAATGTTCTGTTCTTGGACCTCTACTATTCTCCGTCTACACATCCTCCCTGGGTCAGCTAATAGCCTCCCATGGCTTCTTCTACCATTTATATGCTGATGACACCCAAATCTATCTCTCTACCCCTCAGCTCACCCCATCAGTCTCCTCACACATTACTGAATTACTAACAGACATATCAGCCTGGATGTCACACCACTTCCTCAAACTGAATCTATCTAAAACCGAGCTCATAATATTTCCTCCCCCACGTGCCCCTTCCCCTGACTTCTCTGTCAAGATCAATGGCACAACTACTGTTTATTATAAGAAAGGAGAGGAATTACAATTTGGGACTTTAATTGAGGAAGGGCCGGGTAAGGTCAGATACCTCCATCCCTGTCACTAAGGAAAAATGGGGAGAGGGAGGAGGGGGAAAAGGAGGGGAGAAAGGGGGGAAGGGTAGAAGGGAATGGAGAGAAAAGGGAAATCGGGACTTTAAATTAAACTTACCCCTCCCTGGGGAGTGTGCACATACCAGAGGGGCATGGGTGGGAGGAGGATCCCACCTTATGCTTCCCACAAGAGTTGCCAGTTGTATTATTTACTGTATGTGTATGTATGATATGTACTGCCGGGGTCCATGTGGGCCGGCTTCTTTGATGAAAAAAATTTTTTTTTGAAAAAAAAAAATAAAATGAAACTAGTGGGTGCAAGGTAAATAATGATAATTAATTGAATAAAATTAATATTTAATAGTTAATAGTCAGGGTATATTATGATAATAATACAAAAACCCAATTCGATTCATACATGGTGATAATACAAAATCGAACAATATACATGATTAAATATAAAAATTCAATGTAGACAATATGGTCTGGGGCCTCTCTTAATCCCCATCATAGAAGATATACAAAATTATACAATAAGGCAATACAGGGTCCAATGGATCACACACACACACACACACACACACACACACACACACACACACACACACACAGTAATGCCCCGTTGTGGGGCCTCATAGATGCCTATTGTAGATACTGGTTAAAACATCCCAAGAGGGATTGACACGAACACACATGGAGCCTATTATCTGGGGTAATGAACATAGCGTGGTCGGACTGGATATGACGAAGTGCAGGGCATCTGTAGCTCAACGTGTTTCATGGCTGTAGCCAATCTTCAGGAGCGAGGCACGTGGACTGGATCTATGGTAAAAAAACTATAATTGTATTAATTCCCAAAAATGAAAAAAAAAAACTTTTTAGGGCAATACTGATAAAGGGCAATAATTGGGTGAATATGAAAGATCCCCATAGGGCATGCTACTTACAGGGTGTCTGTGCAGTAATGGTGTGGAACTGGAGGCTGTGGATAACCCAGGGGAGGCCATTGACCGGAGCTGTAGCGGCGCGCCAAAAGACACCGGCCAATGCGGGACAACAATCAAGATGGGTATACATCAATGAAAAGTGGTTGAGTAGACGAGTGGGGTCAATCAATAAGGGCCTCTGTGGAGGATAATTGAATAAAATAGCTTAGTGTAAATCAAAATTGTGCAAACTGGCCCAATTATATGGTTGGCCAGTAATAAACCCTACTGCAATTAAAAATAATGAAAAAAGAGGGGGAGGTGAACAGGTGATTCACCCAAATGCAACAAAAAAAAGTAAAGGTGAAGAGAAGCCAGGCTTATTGTAGTGAGTGTTATAAAACTGGAATTACCGCGTTCTAGGGTATGGCTCGAGGTCCCATGTGATACCAATATCCAATGTGGAAAAGTTTACATGAGTACAAACACGACCCTGGACCGATCCCACACGGCCGACACTGCAGCACGCCACTAACTTCCTGCAACCCTGCAGGGCGAGAGGAGAGGTGCCGTAGTGCACCGATAATATAGTCGGGCAATTGGCACCAATCAACTCCCACCGCGCTCGCAGGTGTAACAACGTCGCCGGCTGGACACGCACGTCCGACGCGCAATACATGATGTTGACGCGCCGTGTCAGAGCATCCGCCCCCCCCACGCCAGGATGACAAGGGAGGAGGGGGAGCCCGCAGTGCGCGTCACAGCTCCCTGTTTAAATGACAGCCCGGGAGGCCACTGTCACTCGAGCCACATCCACCATGCACAAGCGCCTGAGGGGACATGTTGATAGTTAAAGGAAATAAAGGAGACAACTAGGGCCGACCGGGCATCATGAGAGAGTGTATACAGTATCATCCAGTGGACTAAAAGACTACCTATCAAATTGTAAAGGGCGCACAACCACATGGTTTCCATCCCTATGCTAATTATTATAAGAAAGGAGAGGAATTGAAATTGGGACTTTAATTGAGGAAAGGCCGGGTAAGGTCAGATACCTCCATCCCTGTCACTAAGAAAAAATGGGGAGAAGGGGAGGGGAAAAGGGGGGGTAAAGGGGGGAGGTGGTGGGGGGTAGGGAAAGGGGAGAAGAAGGGAAGGGAGAGAAAAGGGAAATCGGGACTTTAAATGAAACTAGTGGGTGCAAGGTAAATAATGATAATTAATTGAATAACACAACTACTGTATCAGTCCGTCCCCACATGCTAGAATGCTAGGGGTAACACTAGACTTTGAACTGTCCTTTCAGGCCCACATCCAATCCCTGTCCAAATCATGCCGCCTTAGCCCCCGCAACATCTCTAGAATACGCCCCTTTTTAACCAATGACACAACCAAACTTCAAATTTACTCCCTGGTTATCTTTCGCCCCGACTACTGCAGCTCACTCCTCATTGGATTACCTGTACATACACTATCACCCCTTCAGTCCATAATGAATGATGCTGCAAGACTCATCCACCTTACCAACCATTCAGTGTCCTCCACCCCTCTCTGCCAATCCCTGGACTGGCTTCCACTCACCCAACGAATAAAATTCAAAGTACTAACAATAGTTTACAAAGCCATCCACAACTCTGCCCGCAGCTACATCACTAACCTAGTCTCAAAATACCAACCAAGCCGCTCTCTTCGGTCCTCCCAAGACCTTCTGCTTTCTAGCTCCCTTGTCACCTCCTCCCATTCTCACCTCCAGGATTTCTCCCGAGTTTCTCCCATCCTTTGGAACTCTCTACCACAATCTGTCCGACAGTCCCCTAATCTATCCATTTTTTGGCGATCCCTGAAAAACCATTCTCTTTAAAGAAGCTTATCCTGCTTTTAACTAATACACTGCTTTACTTTCTCCATCAGCTGATCCCCCACAGCTATTACCTTTTGTATCAATTGACTCCTAGATTGTAAGCTCTAATGAGCAAGGCCCTCTGATTCCTCTTGTACCAAATTTTAATGTAACTGTACTGTCTGCCTTCATTTTGTTAAGCGCTGCGCAAACTGTTGGCGCTATATAAATCCTGTATAATAATAATAATAATAAAAATAATAATAATAATTTTGTCTAAATTGGTCCTAGTATGTGTATGGGCTTATAAGTCCTTACTGCAGTCACTAGTAACACTCTGTCCAATGATAAATGCAGCTCTGGTATGCATTTCAGGTATGAAGTAACAGAAGAAATATGGTTCCAAGGTTAGAAGTTCAGCAAAGTACTGAGTATACTGACCTTGCAGTGTTGGGTTCTTCTCTGGGCCCAGGTGTAAAACTTAAGTCAGGGCTTATGGAATCTAATCTTTAAAGCTTGATTGAACCCTCAGTTTAAATAAACTAAATACATTCTATGTGCACAGGGCCACCATCAGGGGGACAGCCTGTACACATGTAGGGGGCCCGGGCATTCCGAGAGGACCAGGCCCCAACCAGATGCAGACTGACCATTTAGATTGGGTCTGTAGGGGGCCCCATGGGAGGCTCAGTCTGCCCCTGGAGGTGTCCACAGATTACGATGCAGATAAGAGGAGGGTTAAGCCTGGAGGAGGCAGTAAACCATGGCATCCCTGCCGGTGGTTGATGCAGCGCTGGGAGAGGACTCAGATGTTGGCCGGGATGAGAGAAGGATAGTGGACCCATTGGGATGAGTGCAGCAGCAGCCGCTCTGGGGACTTCTCTTCCTGGGGACTTTAGCCGAGGGGTGGGGACAGCAAGTAAGACTCTGCGCTGAAGAGAGCTGGAGGTGGCAGACAGAGTGCACTGCAGAGTGGACCCAGAGGAACCTGCATTGTGTGAAGAAGGTCAGTGACAGTGATAGGCGGAGACCCCCCTGCCCCAAAGCACCCCCCTGTTGAGGGAATGTGGGCTGGTATGATTTAAGAGGGGGCACTCGCTTGTTCCACCCCTTTCCTGGCCTGCCCGGCTGCATGCTCAGATAAGGGTCTAGTATGGTTTTAGGGAGGACCCCACGCCATTTTTTTTATTCTTTTTTTAAAATCCATACCAGACCTGAAGGGTCTGGTATGGATTGGGGGGGGAGCCACCCATTTATTTCTTATTTTTTTCTGTGCTGGCAATTCTCTTTTTTTACATTCAGCTGTCAGCCGGGAACTCCACCGACAGCTGATGACTCAGGTGTCGTTATATTCACAGTTTGTTTGGGAGAAAAAAAGATCAAAAACGTGGGTTCAAAAAACACAAAATGTGCCGGAAAACCGAATCGACTGTAACCGCAAAGATGTGCACCTAGCAGCCTAAAACTGAACAAAAGTCCTAAAAGTGGAGCTGCACTGCAAGGGTTAACTACTTGTTTAAGCCTTAAGGACCAGGTTAGGCACTTTTACTTTCCTGATCCTCTGCCTCCGCAGGTTTCTCTGCACTGCTAGACCGATCCCTGTTGTCTCTTTTCCCCTACACTCCAGCAGTCTTGGTCTTCTGATGTCATCAAGACCCTCAGGTCACATAGTTCTGTACTGGACTTGAGTATGCTGAGGGACAGTCCACCACTAGAGCATAGGGGGGCGTCATTTGCTGGATTGGATAAGGAAAAGAGCTTTTCCCATCGCCTAAATAGAAACAAGCAGTTAACCCTTGCAGTTTGGGTGCAGCCCCACTGCAAGGGGAGACTTTTAGGGATTCCTGTTATAAGTTCAATTGTTTCTGGAAATACTAAATACCTGTCTGTCATGCTGATAAATTGGCTTCAATGCTTCCAGATTCACTAACCAGTATAGATTTTTTTTTTTTTACTTTTTTGAAATTCATTTGCAGCATACCTTTCCAAGTCTGTAGCCCCATACACACTATCAGTTTTCTTGCAGGTTTTTCTCTTCAGGTTTACCAAAACCATCTAATATGAGGTCAAACCTTAAGAGTTTCAATTCGTATGCAATCAGGCAGGCCCTTGCACTACATGGTTTTGGTAAACCTGAAGAGAAAAACCTGCAAGAAAACTGATAGTGTGTATGGGGCTTTAGACTCAAAAAGTATTGAAGTCAGGCAACCACCAACATTTTTTAAAAAGAGGACAAAATTGGCAGCCCTGCGTTTCTCACTTTACAGGGTCACTTTAAGTTAACTTAAAATTTTGCCTTTTTTAAATTTTGTTATATTGACAAAAAAATATGATTCTGCAGCATTAACACGGAATTATAATTTAAAATATAATTCATCACTGTCCATAAATATTACATCTCAAATTAGCAATCAAGTGAAATCTGAAATATAACTGCAGGAGGCAAAAAACACTGAGCGGCGAATAATTAGCGAATGCAAAATAGATAGCTTTTGTTGGTTCATCTGACAATTATATTTATAGAAGCCTGGAAGTTAAGCAGAAGGTGGGCAAAAATAATGTAATGTGCTAGGAATGGCAGGAGAGAGATCTGCTGGGGAATCATTAGAGTCGGTGGCAGTTAATGTTCCATAGAGCTTGTGAAGATCTCCCCTAATATGTCTTCCACATTGCTCGGCTATTTCCTGTTATCATCTTTCCCACAATGTCTTCTAACACTCCTCCAGGTATGAACAGAGCCAGGAGTCATCAAGGATCAGCAGAGAATCATTAGTAGAAGCCTGCACAGACTGCGCACAGCATACCCAGGCAGGCAACTGAGTCATATACTGCATCATGTTATGAAGGCAGATGTATGTTTAAAGCTGGACTCCAGGCACATATAAAAACATAATTATCAAATATATTTTTCATAGAACTAGCTTAAAGGGTATGTCAACTCAAAACTGATATTTCAATGCTGGGCAGATGCTGGAGAGCAAAAGAGCAACCAAAGTGTCGAAGCTTTTTTATCCTTTATACCCTGCATTTTAGAATTAGTTTAAACATTTGCTTGAAAATGCTTTTAACCACTTCCCGCCTGGCCTATAGACAAATGTCAGCCAGGTGCATGTCTTTCTTATCCTGAGTGGATGTCATATGATGTCCTCTCAGGAAGCGCCGATCACGCAGTGGCGAGATCTGTCACCAGCCGTGTCCGCAGGACACAGCCCATGACTGATCAGAGTACTGACTCGCTGTCGGTAACATGTGACCACCGTGACGAATCACAGCAAATCACATGACAGTTGTGTGTAGCGGACCCCCAAAATGGGGTCGCTATGCTTTAAATTTAAGGGTAGCCTGAGCAATAGTTTAGCTCAGGTTCTTCAATCTTGCTTAGTATGGACTCT
This sequence comes from Rana muscosa, assembly GCA_029206835.1. Taxonomy (NCBI): domain Eukaryota; kingdom Metazoa; phylum Chordata; class Amphibia; order Anura; family Ranidae; genus Rana; species Rana muscosa. The sequence goes on along the minus strand of CM055124.1, from coordinate 211,904,772 downwards.
GCTCTGCTGTAATATTGCCTGGAGTATAGTTCCCCTTGACCTGCAAGTGGCGCTGTTGCCCAGGTCTTGGGAAGAACCACAGGTGGCGTTGCGGTGTGATTGGGTGTCCTCTCTCAGCTACCGTGCGGTGGGCGGGTTCTGCCTGCTGTGCATGCCGGGAGAGGGTACATAAAGGGCAGACACCATGATCTTGTGTGGTGTTCCGGGGGGATTCCAAGGAGGACCCCTGGTGGCGAAGTCGCGCCCTTTGGCTCTGCTGGCCGGGGTGTGCGTCAACTGGTCGAGGAGTCTCGTGCACCTTTAGCCTGAGGCTACAGAGTTCCAGGTAGGCCCAGTACCTTCAACTGGGTCTACAAAACCAACCACTGGAGTCCCAGGGAACCCAAGGGAGGATGGCCCGCTCTGAAACAGAGGAAACCGGGGGAGGACCTGTCCGATGGATCGGTGAAGGAAGTCACGGTCTCGGGGGAGGCCTGGTTGCCCATCAGAGGGAAGGATTCGTGAGTTGCAAGATAGCTCCTGTAGTGTGCCCCATTGGCACCTATGGTCTCTAATAATCTTCAGGCGATAGGAAGTTCTAAATTCAGGAACTGAAGCATTCTGTGGCAGAGGATCTCCTGAACTTGTCCGTGAAGGGGACTTAAACTAAGTGTCATGTTTGTGTTTCACTCCGGCTGCTAGAACTGTGAGAGGGATCTATCCGGGTGAGCAATGCCCACTCAGGCTTGAGTGGAGAATAGGGTGACTTGGTGCCGCGTGCCTGAACCTAATTCCCTACTAGATTCTATTGCTGTCTTCAACCTTTCTCCCAAAGTTATTTCAAGCAAAAGAAAATAAACTCATTTGTTGGAGTTTAATTACTGTCTGGACATTGGCCTTCTTTCGGGGAAGAATAGACTTTTCCCTACATTCTAGGGACGAGAACCAACGGAGGGAGGTAACTCGCTGCAGGACCCAAAATTGCAAGAACACCGCTCAACCTCCTATACCAGGTGGATACGGGCATGTGGCATGGTGTGCCTTTTTGCTTCTGCAAGTGAAGGTAGGCAGGAAAAAAGTGTCTGTGTGCTACACGTACACAATGGATGGCTTCCTTTCATGCCATCCATGGTGTACAATTTGTGTTGCTAGCTGTGATTGGTCAATTGGATCTCATGGTACAGACAGGGCCAATCACAGCCCATCTGTACCATGTGATTAGCTTTGACCAATCACAGCTAATCACAACAAAACAGACTGATTGATTTTGTTTCATTCGGTAAAATGCTTGCTTATAGCAAGGAAATTCACTGCTATAAGCAAACATAATGTGTGTAAAAAAAAAATCCTGATCACTTCCCCAGAGTAGTACAATGTTACTGTGATAACATTATATTGCTCTGGTCACAGTGTGTTAAAACAAAATTGTAAAAAATTAGAAAAATATATAACATTTTATTTTTTTGTACTGTCACTTGTCAGTGTACCTTATCAATGCCATACCAGTTACCGTATATGATGATGCTGTACTGCACTGGTGACAGTATGTAAAAAAAAAAAAAAAAAAAATGTATTTTATTTTTCTTAATTTTCCCAAAAAATATGCCAAAAAAATTACAACTTCAAAAAACCTGTCATGCCTCTTACTCAATCATCATAATCATAATCATCATCATCAATTATCATAATCATAATTTGATTCCTATATTGATTCCTATAGTTGGATAAAAATTGTTCTCAGTGTATGTCTTTAAAAAAAAAAAAAAAAAAAGCTAATCTAATATTATAACCTTTAAATCTAACACCTTGCCTTGATTGTGGTATAGATCTTGCTCAAAAGATATAATACTTTGTTTTGTTGGGGGCTTTCATAGAACTGTTTATTCTGCCACTTTAGTCTATTATATTCTGTTGCTGTTGTCTATTCGTGTGTTATCTTTATTTAATACAGAAGATGCACTTCACCAGTTTCAATGGTGGGTTTAGATTCTTGGCATTGGCAGAAGGCCACTTCATTCAAACCTGAAGGTTAAAGACATGAATAATAATTGAATTGTCCTTGTTAGGCCCCTTTCACACATGCCTTCAGTTTGTTTCATCAATTCAGTCATGTTTTTTCAAATTAAAGGGATCAGTGTTTCATCAGTTTTACATCAGTTCTTCATCAGTTTTTCATCAGTTTTTACATCAGTTCTCTACATCAGTTCTTTACATTCACTTAAGTAAAATTTTTGGTTTACATTAGAGCTGCACGATTCTGGATAAAATGTGAATCACGATTTTTTTAGCTTAGAATAAAGATCACGATTCTTTCACGATTCTTGCAAAAAAAAAAAAATTGGGCTATTTTTGCTGTTTCGTTTTTTTAAATTCATGAAAGTACATTTTGTCCCAATAAATTGTATTTGAAAGACCGCTGCGCAAATACCGTGTGACATAAAATATTGCAACAACCGCCATTTTATTCTCTAGGGTCTCTGCTAAAAAATATATATAATGTTTGGGGGTTCTAAGTAATCTTACAGCAAATAATACTGATTTTAACTTTAATACTGATTTTAACCAACAAGTGTCAGAAATTTTTTTAGTGGTTAAACTGCCCTCATCTACAGACTGAAGTTCATCCCTTTGATCTAAGAACCGAGAGATACAATGTTTTTTTTTCATTATCTATCTGCACTGAGAAATGTCTTTATTTTTTTGACAGCTTTGGCTCTGCACTGTTTATAGAAAAAAAAGAGCCGACAATTAGATTTAAAAGCCGACAATGACCGTCAGCATCGGCAAGTGAGGGAGCCTGTCTGTACAGACTGCCCTCTTACTGTGTATACTGCTCTCCTGCCTTTCTCTGCCACAACCCCCCCCCCACCCCCAAAAGGAACTGGTTGATAGGGATGAGCCGAACACCCCCGGGTTCGGTTCGCACCAGAACCTTCGAACGGACCGAAAGTTCGCGCGAATTTTCGAACCCTATTCGTTATAATGGACGCGAACGTTCGAAATCAAAATTGCTAATTACAACGGCCAATATGCATGTTAATGTCATAAAACAGGTTTGGGGACCCGGGTCCTGCCCCAGGGGACATATATCAATGCAAAAAGAAATTTTAAAAACTAAAGTTTTTTCGGGAGCAGTCATTTTAATGATGCATAAAGTGAAAAAAAAAAAAGTGAAATTTTCCTTTAAATATGGTACCTGGGGGGTGTCTAAAGTATGCCTGTGAAGTGGCATGTGTTTCCCGTGTTTAGAACTGTCCTTGCACAAAATGACATTTGTAAAGGAAAAAAAGAAGCCATTTAAAACCACTTGCGGCTTTAATGTCATGTCTTGTCCTGGCCGCCATATGGCTGAAAATCCTTGAGAAAAATGGCATGGCTACCCCATCACCCCCCCCCCACCCCAGCCCCTTTGGGTCTTGTATGGATACTAAGGGGGACCCCGCACCCAAAATAAAACCCTATACCTACAACCCTATATACTCTGAACAGCAGTATATAGGTGGTGCAAACAAGACATGGACTGTAGGTTTGTTCTTAAGTAGAATCTGAACAGGTACATTATGAAGTGTAGCTACATCCCAAAAAAATCAATTTTTAAGCTTTTTGGAGAACATAGGGAGGGGTTATCACCCCTGTAACATTTGCTGTCTTTGCACATCTGTTCAGAACATGTCACCTCACTTTCCGTCCCAATGACAAATGTTTTTGGAAAAGTGGGGTTTTAATTGAAACAAGGATTGGTGATAAAGCATCAGTAGAAAGGAGATACCTTTTTCCCAAATTAAATCTAACAGGATAGAATTTTCCTTCCTAGGGGTAGATTTCCTCTCACTTCCTGTTTTCTCTTGCCGTTTGCAAGTAGGAGTCGTTTGTAAGTTGGATGTTTGAAAGTAGGGGCCTGCCGTATATACTCTGCAGAAATTTGCCCTATTAGATGTTGGTGTAGCCACAAGACTGGTGGGCACAGGAATGGGCCCTGCTGTGAGTTAATAGATCAAGATTTGTACTTGCATGCACCTGTTGAACCGGGCAGAAAAATTGGGCCTTTGGTGGTGGTGGTGGTGGTGGTGGACGGTGTTGCCACAAGACTGTAAGCCCTCACAGTTACTCTTGGTGGGTGCAGGAATGGGCCCTGCTGTGAGTTATTAGATCAAGATTTGTAATTGCATGCACCTGTTGAACAGGGCAGAAAAATTGGGCCTTTGGTGGTGGTGGTGGTGGTGGACGGTGTTGCCACAAGACTGTAGGCCCTCATAGTTACTCTTGGTGGGCGCAGGAATGGGCCCTGCTGTGAACTATTAGATCAAGATTTGTAATTACACGCCCCTGTTAAACAGGGGCTGAAAAATTGTGCCTTAGGCATTGGTGCTGGTGCCACAACACTGCAACCCCTCACAGATACTGTACTTGGAGCACAGCAGTCACACCTGTTGCGAAGCATCTTTTTAAAAAATTGTAATTACACGCCCCTGTTATACAGGGGCTGAAAAATTGTGCCTTAGGCACTGGTGCTGGTGCCACAACACTGCAACCCCTCACAGATACTGTACTCTGAGCACAGCAATGAGACCTGTTGCAAAGCATTGCCTAAAAATTGTAATTACACGCCCCAACAGGGGCTGAAAAATTGTGCCTTAGGCACTGGTGCTGGTGCCACAACACTGCAACCCCTCACAGATACTGTACTCTGAGCACAGCAGTCACACCTGTTGCGAAGCATCTTTTTAAAAAATTGTAATTACACGCCCCTGTTATACAGGGGCTGAAAAATTGTGCCTTAGGCACTGGTGTGGTGGCATGGATCATTGAGGAGGAGGAAGAGGATAGTCAGTGAACATAACAGGACAGTCACTCAGCATCAGCATAGGCAGTCTTGAAGGGATGTGACATTATAAATTATTCCGTTATATCCGCTTCAGGTGTCTGGTAGCTGGTGGTGATCCAAGACTGATTCATTTTTATGAAGGTCAGTCGATCAACCGAGTCGGTGGACAGGCGCACCCTATGATCGGTGACAAATCCTCCAGCAGCACTGAATGTGCGTTCGGAAAGAACGCTGGATGCAGGACAGGCCAGTAGCTCAATTGCATACTGTGCAAGCTCTGGCCAGTGATCCATCCTCAGGACCCAGTAAGCCAGAGGATTTTCGGTGGGAAAGGTGTCCAAGTCTGACCTTGCCCCTAGGTATTCCTGCACCATGTATATCAGACGCTGGCGATGGTTGCTGGAACCGATCATACCTTGGGGCTGCGGACTAAAAAATTGTCTGAACGCATCGGTCAGACGTCCACCTTCCCCACCGCTCCTTCTGCTACTGACCGAAGCCTCAGCAACTCGTCGTCCAGGACCAGGAGTTTGTAACCTCCCAGTTTCTGGGAACGCGTTGCACAGACCTTTCTGCAAGGCCTCCCTGAGATGTCTCATCCTCTGCTCCCTCTGCGACGGCAAGATAAGGTCCGCAACCTTACCCTTGTACCGTGGATCAAGGAGAGTGGCCAGCCAGTAATGGTCACTCTCCTTGATCCGAAGAACACGAGGATCCTTCCGCAGGCTTTGCAGGATCAGGGAGGCCATGCAGCGTAGGTTAGCTGAGGCATTCGGTCCGGAGTCTTCTGGGTCACTGAGGATGACATGATCGCCAGCCACCTCCTCCCAGCCACGTACAAGTCCACTGGTTTGTTGGGACTGTACATCATCCCTAAAAGACTGCTGCTGCTGATGCTGAGTGCCAGGCTCCACCTCCATGCTCACACAATCCTCCTCCTCCTCCTCTTCCTGTGTGATGGGTGGGACAGAAGGAACATTGTCTGGATAAAGGGGGCCTTGAGAGACAAGGAAGTCCTCCTCTTCCTGCCTCTGTTCTGCCTCAAGTGCCCTGTCCATTATCCCACGCAGCGTATGCTCCAACAGGTGGACAAGAGGTACAGTGTCACTGATGCATGCACTGTCACTGCTCACCATCCTCGTGGCCTCCTCAAATGGTGAGAGGACAGTGCATGCATCCCTGATCATGCTCCACTGGCGTGGGGAAAAAAAGCCAAGCTCCCCTGACCCTGTCCTGGTGCCGTAGTCGCAAAGGTACTCATTGATGGCCCTCTGCTGCGTGTGCAGTCGCTGCAGCATGGCCAACGTTGAGTTCCACCTGGTGGGCATGTCACATATTAGGCGGTTCTTGGGCAGGTTCAGCTCCTTTTGCAGCTCAGTCAGCCGAGCACTGGCATTATAAGATCGGCGGAAATGCACACAGACTTTCCTGGCCTGCCTCAGGACATCCTGTAAGCCTGGGAACCTGCCCAAGAACCGCTGCACCACCAGGTTGAGGACGTGAGCCATACAGGGCACATGGGTGAGCTGCCCCTGTCGCAGGGCGGAGAGGAGGTTGGTGCCATTATCAGAAACGACCATTCCTGGCTTAAGCTGGCGTGGCGTCAACCACCTCTCGGCCTGCCCCTGCAGAGCTGCCAGAACCTCTGGCCCAGTGTGGCTCCTGTCCCCCAAACACACCAGCGCAAGCACGGCATGGCATCTTTTTGCCTGCGTACTCGCGTAGCCCCTTGTACGCCTACGGAGCACCGCTGGTTCCGAGGACAGAGCACTCGAAGAGGACATGGAGGAAGAAGAAGAGGAGGGGGTGGAGGAGAGAGGTGTGTCACAACCAGTAGTAGCATTTTGGAGGCGTGGTGGCGGAACAACCTCCAACACTACTGCACCTTGTCCTGCATCCCTCCCAGCTGCCAATAGAGTGACCCAATGGGCCGTGAAAGAAAGATAACGTCCCTGTCCATGCCTGCTGGACCATGAGTCAGCGGTAATATGCACCTTACCGCTGACCGCCCTGTCCAGCGAGGCATGGACATTGCCTTCCACATGCCAGTAGAGAGACGGAATCGCCTTCCATGAGAAAAAGTGGCGTTTGGGAACCTGCCACTGAGGAACCGCACATTGAACAAACTCACGGAAGGGGGCCGAGTCTATCAACTGAAAAGGCAGCAGTTGAAGTGCTAGCAATTTAGCCAAGCTAGCATTCAACCGCTGGGCATGTGGATGGCTGGGAGTATACTTCTTTCGACGGTCCAGCAGCTGGGGCAGGGAAATTTGCCTGCTACAATCGGACGTCGGTGTACTGCAAGTACTTGGTTGTGACACACCTAATTCTACACCTTCAGTCCTCTCAGAGCAGCTTTCAGAGAGGACTGAAGATATAGTGGGGATGGAGATCCCAGCTGATGAGGAGCAAGGAGAGGTCCGCTTTGTTCTTTGGTGTGGGTCTTTTATGTGTGCTTGCCAACGAGCTGCATGGCAGGTCGACATATGTCTGCTCATGCTTGTGGTGCCCAAGCGGCTGATGTTTTGGCCACGCGAGATACGCTTGAGACAAATATTGCAAATAGCAGTGGTGCGATCTGATGCACTCGTCTCAAAAAAGGCCCACACCAAAGAACTTTTGTGATAACGTGCAGAGGCAGCGCCCTGCACAGGCGGAGCTCTGCAGTGTGGTACAGTTGCTGTGCTGGCCTCTAGCTGGCCTCCAGGGGGCATCCTGCCTCGTTGGACATGTGACGCTGCATCCTCCTCCTCCTCTCTCCCTTCAGGCACCCACGTGGAGTCAGTGACCTCATCATCCCCTCCCTCTTCACCACTAGAGCAAACCTGGCAGTAAGCTGCAGCTGGTGGAACACTACTGCCAGATTGCTGTCCTTCAGCATCCCCTCTCTCTGCGCGCACACTACTGACTTCCTCAAGCTGGGTATCATCATCCGAGCCTTCGAATCGTTGGGCATCCTCCTGGAGCATGTACCCAACACTGTGCTCAAACAGTTCGGGGGACTCCTCAGGAGGACATGGTGGGTCTAGGGAAGGGGTGGCTGATGATGCCATTGAGTACGCGTTGGCAGCTGCTCTGCCAGTACCCTGAGCCTGGGTGAGAGAGGATGAGGAGGATGAGGAGGGCTTGGTCATCCATTCTACCAAGCCTTCGGCATGATGCGGCTCCACATGTCCAGCTGCCGAAAACAAAGACAAGCGTGTCCCATGGCCACGTGCTGATGACGATGCACGACCACGTCCACGGCCAGCACTGTTGTCTCTAGAAACAGAGCCTGCCTGCCCTGTGTTCTTGCCTCGGCACGCTCTGCCTCTCCTTGGCGGTCTTCCAGCCATTGTAGTCGGTAGTGTATATAGTATAAAAAATAGAACTCCTATGTGTGCTCACAACACACTGTAGGTCCTATGGGTGCTGACACTAACACACTATAGGTACTATGTGTGCTGCTGACAAGAAAATATAGGAGCTCTGTTTGCTGCCACTAACACACTAGAAGTCCTATGGGTGCTGCTGAGAAGAAAATATAGGAGCTCTGTTTGCTGCCACTAACACACTAGAAGTCCTATTGGTGCTTCTGAGATGAAAATATAGGAGCTCTGTGTGATGCCACTAACACACTAGAAGTCCTATGGCTGCTGCTGAGAAGAAAATATAGGAGCTCTGTGTGATGCCACTAACACACTAGAAGTCCTATGGGTGCTTCTGAGATGAAAATATAGGAACTCTGTGTGATGCCACTAACACACTAGAAGTCCTATGGGTGCTGCTGAGAAGAAAATATAGGAGCTCTGTTTGCTGCCACTAACACACTAGAAGTCCTATGGGTGCTTCTGAGAAGAAAATATAGGAGCTCTGTGTGATGCCACTAACACACTAGAAGTCCTATGGGTGCTTCTGAGATGAAAATATAGGAACTCTGTGTGATGCCACTAACACATTAGAAGTCCTATGGGTGCTGCTAAGAAGAAAATATAGGAGCTCTGTTTGCTGCCACTAACACACTAGAAGTCCTATGGGTGCTTCTGAGAAGAAAATATAGGAGCTCTGTGTGATGCCACTAACACACTAGAAGTCCTATGGGTGCTTCTGAGATGAAAATATAGGAACTCTGTGTGATGCCACTAACACATTAGAAGTCCTATGGGTGCTGCTGAGAAGAAAATATAGGAGCTCTGTTTGCTGCCACTAACACACTAGAAGTCCTATGGGTGCTGCTGAGAAGAAAATATAGGAGCTCTGTGTGATGCCACTAACACACTAGAAGTCCTATGGGTGCTGCTGAGAAGAAAATATAGGAGCTCTGTTTGCTGCCACTAACACACTAGAAGTCCTATGGGTGCTTCTGAGATGAAAATATAGGAGCTCTGTGTGATGCCACTAACACACTAGAAGTCCTATGGGTGCTGCTGAGAAGAAAATATAGGAGCTCTGTTTGCTGCCACTAACACACTAGAAGTCCTATGGGTGCTGCTGAGAAGAAAATATAGGAGCTCTGTGTGATGCCACTAACACACTAGAAGTCCTATGGGTGCTGCTGAGAAGAAAATATAGGAGCTCTGTTTGCTGCCACTAACACACTAGAAGTCCTATGGGTGCTGCTGAGAAGAAAATATAGGAGCTCTGTGTGATGCCACTAACACACTAGAAGTCCTATGGGTGCTTCTGAGATGAAAATATAGGAGCTCTGTGTGATGCCACTAACACACTAGAAGTCCTATGGGTGCTGCTGAGAAGAAAATATAGGAGCTCTGTGTGATGCCACTAACACACTAGAAGTCCTATGGGTGCTTCTGAGATGAAAATATAGGAACTCTGTGTGATACCACTAACACACTAGAAGTCCTATGGGTGCTTCTGAGAAGAAAATATAGGAGCTCTGTTTGCTGCCACTAACACACTAGAAGTCCTATGGGTGCTGCTGAGAAGAAAATATAGGAGCTCTGTGTGATGCCACTAACACATTAGAAGTCCTATGGGTGCTGCTGAGAAGAAAATATAGGAGCTCTGTTTGCTGCCACTAACACACTAGAAGTCCTATGGGTGCTTCTGAGAAGAAAATATAGGAGCTCTGTGTGATGCCACTAACACACTAGAAGTCCTATGGGTGCTTCTGAGATGAAAATATAGGAACTCTGTGTGATGCCACTAACACATTAGAAGTCCTATGGGTGCTGCTGAGAAGAAAATATAGGAGCTCTGTTTGCTGCCACTAACACACTAGAAGTCCTATGGGTGCTGCTGAGAAGAAAATATAGGAGCTCTGTGTGATGCCACTAACACACTAGAAGTCCTATGGGTGCTGCTGAGAAGAAAATATAGGAGCTCTGTTTGCTGCCACTAACACACTAGAAGTCCTATGGGTGCTTCTGAGAAGAAAATATAGGAGCTCTGTGTGATGCCACTAACACACTAGAAGTCCTATGGGTGCTTCTGAGATGAAAATATAGGAACTCTGTGTGATGCCACTAACACATTAGAAGTCCTATGGGTGCTGCTGAGAAGAAAATATAGGAGCTCTGTTTGCTGCCACTAACACACTAGAAGTCCTATGGGTGCTGCTGAGAAGAAAATATAGGAGCTCTGTGTGATGCCACTAACACACTAGAAGTCCTATGGGTGCTGCTGAGAAGAAAATATAGGAGCTCTGTTTGCTGCCACTAACACACTAGAAGTCCTATGTGTGCTGCTGAGAAGAAAATATAGGAGCTCTGTGTGATGCCACTAACACACTAGAAGTCCTATGGGTGCTGCTAAGAAGAAAATATAGGAGCTCTGTTTGCTGCCACTAACACACTAGAAGTCCTATGGGTGCTTCTGAGAAGAAAATATAGGAGCTCTGTGTGATGCCACTAACACACTAGAAGTCCTATGGGTGCTTCTGAGATGAAAATATAGGAACTCTGTGTGATGCCACTAACACATTAGAAGTCCTATGGGTGCTGCTGAGAAGAAAATATAGGAGCTCTGTTTGCTGCCACTAACACACTAGAAGTCCTATGGGTGCTGCTGAGAAGAAAATATAGGAGCTCTGTGTGATGCCACTAACACACTAGAAGTCCTATGGGTGCTGCTGAGAAGAAAATATAGGAGCTCTGTTTGCTGCCACTAACACACTAGAAGTCCTATGGGTGCTGCTGAGAAGAAAATATAGGAGCTCTGTGTGATGCCACTAACACACTAGAAGTCCTATGGGTGCTGCTGAGAAGAAAATATAGGAGCTCTGTTTGCTGCCACTAACACACTAGAAGTCCTATGGGTGCTGCTGAGAAGAAAATATAGGAGCTCTGTGTGATGCCACTAACACACTAGAAGTCCTATGGGTGCTTCTGAGATGAAAATATAGGAGCTCTGTGTGATGCCACTAACACACTAGAAGTCCTATGGGTGCTGCTGAGAAGAAAATATAGGAGCTCTGTGTGATGCCACTAACACACTAGAAGTCCTATGGGTGCTTCTGAGATGAAAATATAGGAACTCTGTGTGATACCACTAACACACTAGAAGTCCTATGGGTGCTTCTGAGAAGAAAATATAGGAGCTCTGTTTGCTGCCACTAACACACTAGAAGTCCTATGGGTGCTTCTGAGATGAAAATATAGGAGCTCTGTTTGCTGCCACTAACACACTAGAAGTCCTATGGGTGCTGCTGAGAAGAAAATATAGGAGCTCTGTGTGATGCCACTAACACACTAGAAGTCCTATGGGTGCTTCTGAGATGAAAATATAGGAGCTCTGTGTGATGCCACTAACACACTAGAAGTCCTATGGGTGCTGCTGAGAAGAAAATATAGGAGCTCTGTGTGATGCCACTAACACACTAGAAGTCCTATGGGTGCTTCTGAGATGAAAATATAGGAACTCTGTGTGATACCACTAACACACTAGAAGTCCTATGGGTGCTTCTGAGAAGAAAATATAGGAGCTCTGTTTGCTGCCACTAACACACTAGAAGTCCTATGGGTGCTGCTGAGAAGAAAATATAGGAGCTCTGTGTGATGCCACTAACACACTAGAAGTCCTATGGGTGCTTCTGAGATGAAAATATAGGAGCTCTGTGTGATGCCACTAACACACTAGAAGTCCTATGGGTGCTGCTGAGAAGAAAATATAGGAGCTCTGTTTGCTGCCACTAACACCCTAGAAGTCCTATGGGTGCTGCTGAGAAGAAAATATAGGAGCTCTGTGTGATGCCACTAACACACTAGAAGTCCTATGGGTGCTTCTGAGATGAAAATATAGGAACTCTGTGTGATGCCACTAACACACTAGAAGTCCTATGGGTGCTGCTGAGAAGAAAATATAGGAGCTCTGTTTGCTGCCACTAACACCCTAGAAGTCCTATGGGTGCTGCTGAGAAGAAAATATAGGAGCTCTGTGTGATGCCACTAACACACTAGAAGTCCTATGGGTGCTTCTGAGATGAAAATATAGGAACTCTGTGTGATGCCACTAACACATTAGAAGTCCTATGGGTGCTGCTAAGAAGAAAATATAGGAGCTCTGTTTGCTGCCACTAACACACTAGAAGTCCTATGGGTGCTTCTGAGAAGAAAATATAGGAGCTCTGTGTGATGCCACTAACACACTAGAAGTCCTATGGGTGCTTCTGAGATGAAAATATAGGAACTCTGTGTGATGCCACTAACACATTAGAAGTCCTATGGGTGCTGCTGAGAAGAAAATATAGGAGCTCTGTTTGCTGCCACTAACACACTAGAAGTCCTATGGGTGCTGCTGAGAAGAAAATATAGGAGCTCTGTGTGATGCCACTAACACACTAGAAGTACTATGGGTGCTGCTGAGAAGAAAATATAGGAGCTCTGTTTGCTGCCACTAACACACTAGAAGTCCTATGGGTGCTGCTGAGAAGAAAATATAGGAGCTCTGTTTGCTGCCACTAACACACTAGAAGTCCTATGGGTGCTGCTGAGAAGAAAATATAGGAGCTCTGTGTGATGCCACTAACACACTAGAAGTCCTATGGGTGCTGCTGAGAAGAAAATATAGGAGCTCTGTTTGCTGCCACTAACACACTAGAAGTCCTATGGGTGCTGCTGAGAAGAAAATATAGGAGCTCTGTTTGCTGCCACTAACACACTAGAAGTCCTATGGGTGCTGCTGAGAAGAAAATATAGGAGCTCTGTGTGATGCCACTAACACACTAGAAGTCCTATGGGTGCTGCTGAGAAGAAAATATAGGAGCTCTGTTTGCTGCCACTAACACACTAGAAGTCCTATGGGTGCTGCTGAGAAGAAAATATAGGAGCTCTGTTTGCTGCCACTAACACACTAGAAGTCCTATGGGTGCTTCTGAGAAGAAAATATAGGAGCTCTGTGTGATGCCACTAACACACTAGAAGTCCTATGGGTGCTTCTGAGATGAAAATATAGGAACTCTGTGTGATGCCACTAACACATTAGAAGTCCTATGGGTGCTGCTGAGAAGAAAATATAGGAGCTCTGTTTGCTGCCACTAACACACTAGAAGTCCTATGGGTGCTGCTGAGAAGAAAATATAGGAGCTCTGTGTGATGCCACTAACACACTAGAAGTCCTATGGGTGCTGCTGAGAAGAAAATATAGGAGCTCTGTTTGCTGCCACTAACACACTAGAAGTCCTATGGGTGCTTCTGAGAAGAAAATATAGGAGCTCTGTGTGATGCCACTAACACACTAGAAGTCCTATGGGTGCTTCTGAGATGAAAATATAGGAACTCTGTGTGATGCCACTAACACATTAGAAGTCCTATGGGTGCTGCTGAGAAGAAAATATAGGAGCTCTGTTTGCTGCCACTAACACACTAGAAGTCCTATGGGTGCTGCTGAGAAGAAAATATAGGAGCTCTGTTTGCTGCCACTAACACACTAGAAGTCCTATGGGTGCTGCTGAGAAGAAAATATAGGAGCTCTGTGTGATGCCACTAACACACTAGAAGTCCTATGGGTGCTTCTGAGATGAAAATATAGGAGCTCTGTGTGATGCCACTAACACACTAGAAGTCCTATGGGTGCTGCTGAGAAGAAAATATAGGAGCTCTGTTTGCTGCCACTAACACACTAGAAGTCCTATGGGTGCTTCTGAGAAGAAAATATAGGAGCTCTGTGTGATGCCACTAACACACTAGAAGTCCTATGGGTGCTTCTGAGATGAAAATATAGGAACTCTGTGTGATGCCACTAACACATTAGAAGTCCTATGGGTGCTGCTGAGAAGAAAATATAGGAGCTCTGTTTGCTGCCACTAACACACTAGAAGTCCTATGGGTGCTGCTGAGAAGAAAATATAGGAGCTCTGTGTGATGCCACTAACACACTAGAAGTCCTATGGGTGCTGCTGAGAAGAAAATATAGGAGCTCTGTGTGATGCCACTAACACACTAGAAGTCCTATGGGTGCTGCTGAGAAGAAAATATAGGAGCTCTGTTTGCTGCCACTAACACACTAGAAGTCCTATGGGTGCTGCTGAGAAGAAAATATAGGAGCTCTGTTTGCTGCCACTAACACACTAGAAGTCCTATGGGTGCTGCTGAGAAGAAAATATAGGAGCTCTGTTTGCTGCCACTAACACACTAGAAGTCCTATGGGTGCTGCTGAGAAGAAAATATAGGAGCTCTGTGTGATGCCACTAACACACTAGAAGTCCTATGGGTGCTGCTGAGAAGAAAATATAGGAGCTCTGTTTGCTGCCACTAACACACTAGAAGTCCTATGGGTGCTGCTGAGAAGAAAATATAGGAGCTCTGTTTGCTGCCACTAACACACTAGAAGTCCTATGGGTGCTGTTGGGGTGCAATGCTGTGCTAACAGCACTGCGGTTGGTACTACTGCAATACTGTACTAACAGTAAGCACGCACCAGACTAATCCCCAGCAGCAGCTAATAACACGCTAACTGTGCAATCAGCAGCAATGAACGATCAATGACTTAGGTAGCAATGGTTTAGCAAAGAAATAGCCAATGGTTTAGCAAAGAAGAGCAAATCTTTCAGTATCAAGCAAAGACAGAATCAGCAGACTGATCTCTCCTAAAGCCGGAACTCATGTGACCGGGGCCGATGGCGTGGCGGCCTTTTAAATGGTGGGGCATGTACTAAAGCCCCTGAGCTGTAATTGGCTACAGGCGTCCTGCCTGTAGCCAATTATTGCTCTCCGAGTTTCGGGCGCTGTGATTGGCCAAGCATGCGGGGTCACAGTGCATGCTTGGCCAATCATCAGCCAGCAATGCACTGCGCCGGCCGCAATGCATTGCGGGGCCGCTCGCATCACACGAATGTGATGCGAACGGCCCAAATAGTTCTGGGCTCGACGAGCGAGCGAACGCCCGGTGCTCGATTCGAACATGGGTTCGAATCGAGCACCGGGCCCATCCCTACTGGTTGACCCTAACAACCAATGCAAAAACTGATTTGTCAGTTAACATCCATTTTTTGTCCGATCCCTTTTGTTTGACAGATGAAAAATAGGGCTTTCATCCATTCAAAAAAACGGATGTTGATAGAAGCGGATGAAAACATATGGAAAAAAAAGACGATCATCCGTTTTTCCATTGGAATGCATTGATGTCCATTTTCCATTCATCAACGGATGAATGAATAATGGACAAACGGTCCGTATGTGTGAAAGGGGCCTCAAGCCGTGTACACACGATAGGTTTAACCGATGAAAACAGTCCGATGGACTTTTTTCATCGGACAAACCGATTGTGTATGGGCCCCATCGGTCTTTTTTCCATCGGTGTTTAAAAATAGAACATGTTTTAAATTTATCCGATGGTTAAAAAACCGATAGCAAATTACTATCATCTGTGGGGAACTCCATCGGATAAAAAACCCACGCATGCTCAGAATCAAGTCGACGCATGCTCAGAAGCATTGAACTTCATTTTTCTCGGCTCATCGGAGTGTTTTACGTCACCGCGTTTGGAACGGTCGGTTTTTTGACTGATGGTGTGTAGGCAAGACTGATGGAAGTCAGCTTCATCGGTTTTCCGATGGAAAAATCCATCGGTTAAAAAACCATAGGAAATCCGATCGTGTGTACAGGGCTTCAGTGTTATTTTTATTACTTTAAAAGCAAGGTGTTTGTTATTTTATGAGCAGTATGACAACAATATATCTATTGAACAAAGTGTTAAAATTATTGTAAGAGCAATAAAAAAAAATACTATGATTGAAATTATTGAGTAAAAATATTTTTTATAATAAAGCTCTACTCCAGCCTGAACCTTTTTTCAGTTTTGGGTAAAGAGCGGACACATTTAGAGCAGCCTGCCTCAACTAGGGTTCTCCAGAGGTTTGACAGGGGTTCCTTGAGCAATTAGCAATATCTGCCTCTCAGAAAAGCAACCACTGGTACCAATGATCTTTTCAGCTATTTGTAATTAGTGATAAGCATGGGTTTGGTCCTACCTTGGGTACAGCCTGAACCCAGGAGGAAGCTGTCAATCACACACACTGCTGCCCAAACAACTGCAGCCAGCGCTTCCACCCCTTCCAATTTTTTTCCCAATGACCACAAATGTAAGGAACATTCTTCCCTCTGACCACTTTACTAATGTGCAGTGAGTTCGAGATACAATAATTAATAGCAGGGGTTCTCTGAGACCAGAAAGTTATTGTAAGGGTTCCTACATGTTAAAGTGAAATTAAAGCCTGCAATACTTACCTCCCCTTTAATTCCCCCACTGACATCTTCTGTCTGGTTTCTTCCAAGTGTTAGCATGTGGCTGTTTTCATTGGCCTCCACAAGATGACATCACTCCTGTGTCCGCGCAACTCAGTGTTCATTCTAAATAAGACAGGTAGGTTTCTTGTATTAGAGAAGAGAAATTGCACGTCTCTTTTGCAATTAAGATCATGACTGCCCACTATTTTATAAATTCCATTTTAAGAAGGACGAGAAAAACTAAATTAGAGTGTCTATCAGGTTTTGCTCCCCTCAAGTTTAATTCACATTAGACATGTGCAAAAGGAAAAAAATTGCTTAGTTTAGTTTCGTTTTAATTCATTAATTAATTAATTTCGTTTAGTTAGATTCATTAAATTCGTTAAATTTGTTTTCGGATTTCGTTCCGTTTTCGACCGAATTCGTAAAATCGTTCGCATTCGAAAATATTTCGACCGGATTCGAAAATATTTCTACCGGATTCGAAATTATTTCAACATGATTCAAAATCATTTCAACCGCATTCGAAACTATTTCACCCGGATTTGAAAATATTTCTACCGAATTCGACAAAATTACAACCGGATTCGATTGTCTTTCAACCGGATTCGATAATATTTCAACCGGATTCAAAATTATTCCAACCGAATAGAAAAAACCATGTTCCGACATTCGAATTTCGTATAGAATGAATTCAAATTCCAATTAGAAAAGATTAGAATAGAAATAGAAAATAGACTAGAAATAGACTAGACTAGGGAAATGGCCCTAGTCTAGTCTATTTCTAGTCTATTTTCTATTTCTATTCTAATCTTTTCTAATTGGAATTTTAATTAATTCTATACAAAATTCGAATGTCGGAACATGGTCTTTTCTATTTGGTTGGAATAATTTCGAATCCGGTTGAAATATTATCGAATCCGGTTGAAAGACGATCGAATCTGGTTGTAATTTTGTCGAATTCGGTAGAAATATTTTCGAATTTGGTTGAAACATTTTCGAATGCGACCGACTTTTTGAATTCCAATTAGAAAAGTTTAGAATAGAAATAGAAAATAGACTAGAAAAAAAATAGAACAGAATAGAATAAAATATAATATATATATAGTATTTTATTCTATTCTGTTCTTTTTTTTTTTCTATTCGATTTTTTCCAATATTTTCGATTCTATTCTAATTGTTTTCAAATTCGATTAGACTAGAATTTTTTTCAAATTTGATTCAATTTTTTTCGAATTTGATTCGAATTTCGACCGTGGTTTTTCGATTTGAAACGTTCGGATTCGGTTGAATTCGTTAGCATTGTAATTCATTAATTCGGATGCATCCGAACGTCCGAATAATGAAAATTCGTCCGAATTTCGATTCGGAACGAAATGAAATGCACATGCCTAATTCACATAGCACCAGGAGAGGAACCTGGGGAACCAGGATCTGGGAGTCAGGTTTTAAATCATCTTTAACCACTTTCTTAAGCACCTTCACCCTATTCCTGCCCAGGCCAATTTTCAGCTTTCAGCACTGTCACAATTGCTCGGTCATGCAACACTGTACCCATATGACATCTTTATCATTTTTTATCACACAAATAGAGCTTTGTATTGGTGGTATTTATTCACTATTGGGTTTTTTTTTTTCTTGCTAAATAAACAAAAAAAGGCAGATTTTTTTTTTAAAATGCGTTTCTTTAATTTTTGTGATAATATTGTGCAAATAAATAATCTTTTTTTTTTTTTTTACTTTATTTTATTTAATCATAGGACATTTCCAAGATAAACATATACCATTACACAGCTTTATCAGTTAACATATCTTTGAGATAATTTTTATTTTTTTTGTTATTATAAGTTATCTAATTTTCCACAAATATCATCTCTATTTCTCATCATTAAAGGGGTTGTAAAGGTTTGTTTTTTATTTTCTAAATAGGTTCCTTTAAGCCAGTGCATTGTTGGTTCGCTTACCTTTTCCTTTGATTTCCCTTCTAAATATTTGTTTTCTTTGTCTGAATTTCTCACTTCCTGTTCCTGTTCAGTAAGCTGTTCTGGCTGACTCCACACCACTCGGATGATGGTGTGAAGTTTAGTGAGGAGAAACAGGAAGTGAGAAATTCAGACAAAGAAAACAAACATTTAGAAGGTAAATCAAAGGAAAAGGTAAGTGAACCAACAATGCACTAGCTTAAAGGAACCTATTTAGAAAATAAAAAACAAACCTTTACAACCCCTTTAACCAACTAGTGTTATCCAATATCTATAATTATCTCTCTTCTCTTTGATGCTTCCGGAGTGCAATCTAATCATCTCCTACCACCACCCTTTCTCCGCTCCGTAGCCTGTCCCGTTCCATTTTAACCCAGAATAACCCCAAACCCCCCCCACACACAAAAAAAAGGGGGGGGAGGGGGACAAAATAATATTTTTTTATAAATTTAAGCTAAAAATGTATACTGCTACATTTCTTTGTTGATAATGACCCAAATCAGTGTATAATATTTAGACTGTAGGAAAGTTATAGAGTCCACAAACTATGGCAATTACATAATGGGTATAGAAAAGAATGATCCCCTTTAAAATAATCACATTTTGTGGCTTTGCAGTCTGAAATTAATACAGACACAGTTTTTGTTTTATCCAGCTGTATTTACTATTGCAACTTATGACATTTAAGTGAAAGATATAACACCAACCTGTCAGGAAAAAAATAATTTAAAAACAAAATCACTGAGTTGGAAAAAGGATCACCCCCTTATGTCAGTATTTTGTTGAACCGCCTTTTGCTTTAGTTACAGCCTTTACTCTGTTGTGATATGTCTCTACTAACACTTGCACATCTAGACTTTGCCCACTCTTATTTGCAGAACTGCCTAAGTTCAGTTAAATTTGATGGTGACCGTTTGTGGACTGCATCAAGTCATGCTACAGATGATTTTCAATGGGGTTTATGTCTGGGCTTTGACTAAGCCATGCATGGACATTAACCCTTTTCTCCTTCAACCACTGTGTGGTCATTTTTCCTGTGTGCTTTGGGTCATTGTCATGTTGGAAGGTGAACCTTCTTCCAATTGACAACTTTCTGGCAGAAGGCAGCAGATTTTCCTCAATAATTCAATCGAATTTTGCCCAATCCCAGTTCCTGCTGCAGAAAAACACCCCCATAACAGGATATTACCACCTTCATGCTTTACTGTAGGAATGGTGGTATTTGTATGGTGAGCTGTATTGGATTTGTTTGGTGTTGAGGCCAAATAATTACATTTTAGTCTCATCTGACCACCTTAAACACACGTTGAAGATTCTGAGGCCAGATGGAAAAAGGTGCTATGTCAGATGCAGGGATGAGCCGAACACCCCCCTGTTCGGTTCGCACCAGAACCTGCGAACAGACAAAATGTTCGTGTGAACTTTAGAACCCTATTAAATACAATGGACTCGAACGTTCGAAATCTAAAGTGTTAATTATAAAGGCTAATATGCAAGTTATTGTCCTAAAAAGTGTTTGGGGACCCGGGTCCTGCCCCAGGGGACATGTATCAATGCAAAAAGAAGTTTTAAAAACGGCCGTTTTTTCGGGAGCAGTGATTTTAATAATGCTTAAAATGAAAAAATAAAAGTGAAATATTCCTTTAAATTTCGTACCTGGGGGGTGTGTATGATATGCATGTGAAGTGGCGCATGTTTCCCGTGCTTAGAACTGTCCCTGCAAAAAATGTCATTTTTGAAAGAAAAAAATGCATTTAAAACTGACTCGCGGCTATTAATGAATTGTCGGCTCCCGGCAATACATACAAAAGTCATTGATAAAAAAAAAAAAAAAGCGTGGGGGTTCCCCAGAATTCAATTACCAGGCCCTTCAGGTCTGGAATGGATATTAAGGGGAACCCCGCCGCAAATTTAAAAAAAAATTGACGTGGGGTTCCCCCAAATATCCATTCCAGGCCCTTCAGATCTGGCATGGATTTTAAGGGGAACTCCACCCCAAATTTAAAAAAAAAATGGCGTGGAGTCCCCCTAAAAATCCATACCAGACCCCTTATCCGAGCACGCAACCTGGCCGGCCGCAGGGGAAAAGGGGGGGACGAGAGAGCGGCCCCCCTCCCTCCTGAACCGTACCAAGCCACATGCCCTCAACATGGGGAGGATGTCCCCATGTTGATGGGGACAAGGGCCTCATCCCCACAACCCTTGCCCGGTGGTTGTGGGGGTCTGCGGGCGGGGGGCTTATCGGAATCTGGAAGACCCCTTTAACAAAGGGGACCCCCAGATCCCGGCCCCCCCCTATGTGAATTGGTAAGGGGTACATTGTACCCCTACCATTTCACGAAGAAAGCGTAAAAAAATGTTAAAAAAAACACACAAACACCTTAAAATGTCCTTTATTAAAAAAAAAAAAAAAACATTCTAGCGGTGAAATCCAGTGTCCCGCGGCGATCCCGATGTCCAGCGCTGTCCTTCATTGGTTGTGCCTGAGCAGACCTGATGGGGAACTCCCTCTCAGTATTTTAAATGTATAGACCCGCCCCTTCTAAAGTTCCCCATCAGGTCCGCTCAGCGGACCAGATGTGGAACATGAGAAGGGGCGGGTCTATACATGTATTACCAAAGTGAGAGCAGTTCCCCATCAGGTCCGCCCCCTCGGTATGTCAGACCCGCCTACGTCATTGGCTTGAGCGGGGAACTTCCTTCACTATGTAAATTTAAATTACACAGTGAAGGAAGTTCCCCGCTCAAGCCAGTGACGTAGGCGGGTCCGACATACCGAGGGGGCGGACCTGATGGGGAACTGCTCTCACTTTGGTAATACATGTATAGACCCGCCCCTTCTCATGTTCCGCATCTGGTCCGCTGAGCGGACCTGATGGGGAACTTTAGAAGGGGTGGGTCTATACATTTAAAATACTGAGAGGGAGTTCCCCATCAGGTCCGCTCAGGCACAACCAATGAAGGACAGCGCTGGACATCGGGATCGCCGCGGGACACTGGATTTCACCGCTGGAATGTTTTTTTTTTTTTTTTTAAATAAAGGACTTTTTCAAGGTGTTTGTGTGTTTTTTTAAACATTTTTTTACGCTTTCTTTGTGAAATGGTAGGGGTACAATGTACCCCTTACCAATTTACATAGGGGGGGCGGGATCTGGGGGTCCCCTTTGTTAAAGGGGTCTTCCAGATTCCGATAAGCCCCCCGCCCGCAGACCCCCACAACCACCGGGCAAGGGTTGTGCGGATGAGGCCCTTGTCCCCATCAACATGGGGACATCCTCCCCATGTTGAGGGCATGTGGCTTGGTACGGTTCAGGAGGGAGGGGGGGCCGCTCTCTCGTCCCCCCATTTTCCCCTGCGGCCGGCCAGGTTGCGTGCTCGGATAAGGGGTCTGGTATGGATTTTTAGGGGGACTCCACGCCATTTTTTTTTTAAATTTGGGGTGGAGTTCCCCTTAAAATCCATGCCAGATCTGAAGGGCCTGGAATGGATATTTGGGGGAACCCCACGTCAATTTTTTTTTAAATTTGCGGCGGGGTTCCCCTTAATATCCATTCCAGACCTGAAGGGCCTGGTAATTGAATTCTGGGGAACCCCCACGCTTTTTTTTTTTTTTTATCAATGACTTTTGTATGTATTGCCGGGAGCCGACAATTCATTAATAGCCGCGAGTCAGTTTTAAATGCATTTTTTTCTTTCAAAAATGTCATTTTTTGCAGGGACAGTTCTAAGCACGGGAAACATGCGCCACTTTACATGCATATCATACACACCCCCCAGGTACGAAATTTAAAGGAATATTTCACTTTTATTTTTTCATTTTAAGCATTATTAAAATCACTGCTCCCGAAAAAACGTCCGTTTTTAAAACTTCTTTTTGCATTGATACATGTCCCCTGGGGCAGGACCCCGGTCCCCAAACACTTTTTAGGACAATAACTTGCATATTAGCCTTTATAATTAGCACTTTAGATTTCTCCCATAGATTTTTCGAATTTGCCGCGAACACCCCAATTTGTTCGCTGTTCGGCGAACGGGCGAACAGGCAATGTTCGAGTCGAACATGAGTTCGACTCGAACTCGAAGCTCATCCCTAGTCAGATGAGACTAAAATTGAATTATTTGGCCTACTACTACCACCTGCTAATACCTGTTACCTACTATGGTGATTTCCAACATCCATGGGGAAGGACCAGATATGGAACATGGATAGTTACATTCGTTCAAACTGGACCATTGTAGTTATGCAAAAATAGCTATACCTGGAATTCATCTTTGAATACCAAAACCCTGTGAAAAGAGTGTGTAATCCTTGCTCAAATTTCATGGGTTTGTATATCAGTTTGGACTGTAATATACCTTTAAAGTCACTCTGTCACTGTTTAAAAACAAGCAAAAGGTGCAGACATGTAGAGATAACTGCATGTACCTTCAGAAGCTCTCGTTCTACCTCTGCTATGGCCAAATATCAACCAGTCTTAATTGGCAAAGCCCCAACACTTCTGGGCAGCACGGGAGTTTTCCTGCTTCCTGTTGCCCTTCCACATTCCTATTGGCCAATCACTGTGATGGACTTCCTCCTTGGTTAACAGGAATGTGTGTGAAGCGGTGGTTGTTTGGGCCAAGTCCATCATTACCAGGAAATGTAAAGGCTTTGCTCTTTTAGAATGGATGGCATTGGGCCATAGTAGAAGTGAATGAAAGCTGCTGCAAATATGTTTATGTACCTCGAGGTGCCAGCTCTCTACACTTTCTAGCAGCTCTCCCTATTTTGTTAAAGTCACAGAGTCACTTTATGTAAAAGAACAATGGCTCATTTTTATTTAAAACATAAATCAAAACATTCTCTAAATCTTTTCCTACACATCATTTATATGCAATGACAAGAGCATAAAAGAAAGAAATGAAGAAAAATGAAAAATAAAATAATCTTCTTCATACTGTAAACATTTCTAAATCAAAAGGCTTGTATGACATGGAAATGTTTTATGTCTACTGTTTAACCGAAACTGTTTGTTCACGATGACAGCTACAATTATAGTAACATCACATACAATTGGCTACACTACCTGGACAAAGTAACACTTATTCTACTGAGCAATTTAACCAAGGGCTGCCAATCAACTGATTTCAGTGAGATTATTTCAATAGATTGCAAGTAAGGCAATTGCCAGCGAGTGGTTGAGCTGTACACCATCGTGAGAATAAAGTCTCCTTGGCAGGATTGTATTTAGACATTATGCTGTCCTTGACAACCTTGAATCCCCCATATACTTTTGCAAAAGCTCCTCCTCTTGCGTCATATGGATATTTTTAGTAAATACTATTGTCAAAATACACTGTTGGCGGCACCATGGGGTCCACTTTTATGGTACATTCCAACTGTACAGATGAGCATACAAGAGAACAAAGCAATGTATTCATGTTTCTTAAAATATAAAGAGACTTCTGATTCTCCTCAGCATCCCCTACAACCCCTTTCCCTTGGGTTCTATTGCTGAATTTAGCCACAGATGTCTAGTGGTGGCCAAAATGAGAAGACAAAATATGGAAAATGTTACCACATTTTAGTGCTGTTCTCCTTAACCTCCTGCCTAGGGTAGTGGTCCATGAGTGCTATTCTGGTAAATAAGGGGTCCTGCATGACTCCAAAACTCTGCACTCTCCTTGTGTTGTGATCATGCAATAAATAATCCATTTGAACGCCACTTTTTGTTGATCCATGGTGTGCTGGCAAATATCTATTTTGTGACTTAAAACCAGTATCCAGCTGGTTGTTGCTGCAGCACTCAAACTTTGAGAGTTTATCCAGGAACGTGTGCGATGGGAATATGAAGTATTCCATTGCTCAATTTAGCCACAGATACCCGCTCCTACTTTTTTATTTTTTATACCTGAAAGGCAAAAGGCATAATGAGCTAGTATGCTTTAGCGGAGAATCCCCACTGCGCATGCGCCGTTGCAGTCAGCGGCTCATTGGGGGAGGAATATCTCCTAAACTGTACAGGTTTAGGAGATATTCTTTTTACCTACAGGTAAGCCTTATTATAGGCTTACCTGTAGGTAAAAGTTAAAAAATAGGGTATACAACCACTTTAATCTCCTGCCTAGGGTAGTGGTCTATGAGTTCTATTATGGTAAATGCAGTCTCTTACCCACACGTAATTTAATGTGCAGTAAGCCCTAACAGTGAACTTTACCAAAACTATAAAATATGAGGTTAAACATAAACAATTTCAATTTGTATGCAATCAAGCAGGCCCTTGCACTACATAGTTGAAAGTAAATCTAAAGGAAATTGAACAAGAACATTGTATAATGTATGGCCAGCTCAAAGCCTCGTTCACACGGGGTGTACTTAAGTGTATGCCCATAGAGGGCCATGTTTTCCCACACGGGGATGCAAAGATGTTCTGTGCAATCCCCGTGCAGGCAATCCTATCAATGTCAGTTGGGTAAGAGCAGCTGCATGGACACTGATGCTGCTCGCAATTTGACATCCATTCGCATGCGGGTGCATGGCCCGAAGCACAGACAGTATGTATTCAGGGCCATGCACCGGTACTCCACAGAAGTCAGATTGGAAGCAGGGTCTTTGTCCATGTAGCCACTACCTCCCATTTGACATCAATGAGACTGCCTGCACAGGGATGCACAGCACATCTGTACATCCCTATACTAATCACAACCCTCCATGGGCATACGCTTTAGTTTGCCATGTGAATGAGGTATAGGGGGAAAAAAAGCATGTTATTTAAAGGATCAATAGGCTAACATAAAGAAAAAAACTGCAAAAAAAAAGATAAAGCAGCCATCCCATCTGAGGACCAGTAAGCTGTTACTATATGGCATACCAGTTTTGTTTTTGGGTTTAGCTACTCTTAAACCCAATAATGCAGTGTACAGCTGAGGTTGATGGTAATATAACTTAAATCCTAGATAGGCAACAATCTATCTGATTGACAACAAATACACATAAATACAGTTCCCAGGACTACAGCCATACATGGATCTTCACTCAGGACAGTTGGTCAAAAAAACAGAGTCAAACAACTTCCTATGATTCTGCTTAAAAAGTGGCTATCCCCTTGAGCTCTACAATCACATGAACCTATATTGTGACTGTGATTTGTAACACAAACGATTTCTTGTTTTACACATGGATAATGGATTTTCTTATAGATTGTAGGTTCATGGTTGCATTGATTAGAAGAATGATTCTGGGTGAGAATAGATAGAAAAGTCAAACTTTAGTACAGATTAGACCTTGTTAAGCAATTAACATATTTATATTACAGGTAAGGCAACACTGGGAAGTATTACGAACCCAAGAGACTGAAGTATTTCAGTGGGATCACAGCTTACTACAGGATATCACAAAGGACTGGTTTATGAAGCAGCACAGTGGCTAAGTGGTTAGAACTTCCACCTTGCAGCACCAGGGTTGTCAGTAGGGATGAGCCGAACACCCCCCTGTTCGGTTCGCACCAGAACCTGCGAACAGACAGAAAGTTTGCGCAAACTTTAGAACCCTATTAAATACAATGGACTCGAACGTTCAAAATCAAAAGTGCTAATTATAAAGGCTAATATGCAAGTTATTGTCCTAAAAACTGCAGTTTTTTCGGGAGAAGTGATTTTAATAATGTTTAAGGTGAAACAATAAAAGTGAAATATTCCTTTAAATTTCGTACCTAGGGTGTGTGTATAGTATGCCTGTAAAGTCGCGCTTGTTTCCCGTGCTTAGAACTGTCCCTGCACAAAGTGTCATTTCTGAAGGAAAAAAAGTCATTTAAAACTCACTCGCGGCTATTAATGAATTGTCAGCTCCCGGCAATATAGAGAAAAGTCATTGGTAAAAAAAAATAAAAAATGCGTGGGGGTCCCCCCAAATTCAATTACCAGGCCCTTCAGGTCTGGTATGGATATTAAGGGGAACCCTGCCACAAATTTAAAAAAAAATGCGTGGGGTTCCCCCCAAATATCCATACCAGGCCCTTCAGGTCTGGTGTGGATATTAAGGGGAACCCTGCGCCAATTTTTTTTTAAAAAAAATTTCAGGTCTGGTATTGATTCTAAGGGGAACCCCGCAGCAAAATTAAAAAAAATGGTGTGGGGTTCCCCCAAAAATCTATACCAGACCCTTTTTCGAGCATGCAACCTGGCAGGCCGCAGGAAAAGAGGGGGGGGACGAGAGAGCATCCCCCCCTCCTGAACCGTACCAGGCCACATGCCCTCAACATGGGGAGGATGTCCCCATGTTGATGGGGACAAGGGCCTCATCCCCACAACCCTTGACCGGTGGTTGTGGGGGTCTGCGGGGGCTTATCGGAATCTGGAAGACCCCTTTAACAAAGGGGACCCCCAGATTACGGCCCCCCCTTATTTGAGCATGCAGCCCCAGCAGGTCAGGAAAGGGGGGATGAGCGAGTGGGGGTGCTTTTGGGGCAGGGGGGGCTCTGTCCTCCCACCCCAAAGAACCTTGTCCTCATGTTAATAGGAACGAGGGTCTCTTCCTGACAACCCTGGTTGTGGGGGTCTGCGGGCAGGGGGCCTATCAGAATCTGGAAGCCCCCCTCAACAAGGTGGCCCCCAGATAACAGCCCCCTCCCTATGTGAATGAGCATGGGGTTCATTGCACCCCTACCCATTCACCCAAAAAAGTGTCATGCATACTGGGTCAGTGACGTATTGTAAACAGCAGAGCAGGCATTCGGCGGTTAACCTTTGTCGCCGGTGGAGATTTTTTAATTTTTTTGGGTTCTGGTGTGGCCGGCATCATGATTGATGATGGATCTACCAGTGGGGGCATTGTATTTTTTTTGTTTTTTAATAAAGGAATTGTCAAAAACTGCCTCCTGTCTTTATTTATTTTTGACACTTTTTTTGGTTAATTAGGTAGGGGTATAATGTACCCCATACGCATTTACATAGGGGAGAGCCTGGATCAGGGGGCCCCCTTGTTGATAAACCCCCTGCCCGCAGAGCCCTCCTGCCCCAAAGCACCCCCCATGTTGAGAACGGTCCTTAAGAACCAGCTGTTCACTGTCAAAGCTTTGCCCAATCAGGGCTTAGAATGCATTGTGCAGCAGGCAAACATCCCACAGAGTGCCTCGCAAATTAGGGTGTTCGCAGAACGTGCAAACAGGCCATGATCGGGCCGAACTTTTGCTCGGCTCGAACTGTTCGCCCAACTCTAGAGAAGAGAGTAGTGTGATTGGTGTGCTACACTTTCTTCATTGTCTAGTCAACAAGTTGCACTGTATTTTTAACAAAGCTGCACTGCTGCTGCTGCATTAAAGGTTAAATATCTGCCTATATTGTCTGGCAGGAGTGTCTAGATCACAAGATCAGCTGAACCTAAGGATAAATCCTGTAATCATATGTAGCAAGGTCCCGGGTCCCCTTTGGTCTAATGAGAACCTCCAGAGTTAGGGACAGGTGACATCCTTCTGTGTAGAGTGGGTTACAAGACATAGTGGGTGTAATGCAAGGTAGATTCATGGGCGCCAGACACTTCTTGAATGCAAAGAGATTTATTTTCTCTTGAATAGAATTGTTGGAGAGAGGGTTTAGGGCCAGGACACCCTTAAGTAGTTGTAATGGTAATTAGCAGACTCCGAGACTTCTTTAGGTAGACAGCCATGCAGGAAAAGGCACCCAGCAGGACACACATCTGCATATGTAGGATTGCTATCTCCTATGGCAACAGTCTTATAACAGTTTCTAACACAAGTTGTAACAAACTTCTGTACTCCCTCTACAATCACTTCTTGTAGATCTTCACTCCACTGAGCTCCGAGTCTCTCTCACTAGACTTTCCAATCCAATGCCAGTGGATCCCCTGAGCTCTTCCAACCTTCTCACTGAGTATCTTCCTCAAACATCACCCCGCGTCCCTCCTGGGTTCCTAGCTTGGCACTCACAGATACTCCTCAAGCATCACCTCACTGGCCTGCTCGGTCCCTGGCTTGGCACACAAGGCTGCTCTGCAAGCGTCACCTCCGCTGGCTGGGTCCCTGGTTTGACACCTGCTGAAGTTTTCCAATTGTTCACCTTCCCCGGTTGGTGAGAATACTGCTCCGGTACTTGCTTCAGTTACTCACTGTGGTCCCCTGGTAATGAGGTGGTTGGTCTTTTAATGGCAACAGGTTCCCCTCTACCTCCGACCACCACAGGTTCTCCAGCCAGCAGAACTGTCACTTATGGTTGGACTGCAAGCTGCAGTCCCAACCCTAGGCTGCACTTTTGCTTCTGAATAGGCCCTCAGACAGCCCAGTAGCCAGATGTCCCCGGGATAGGCCTCAGGCTCTGGCCTAGCAGCCCAGGTCAGCACAACACATGTCCACCCAGACAGCCCTCCAGGTGGCACAGAATCTGAATCACCTGACCTCACCCAAATAAATAGGCTCTCCCAGCAGGCCAAGGAACCAAAGAATATCCCTGCCCATTGGCTGAGATACCCCATCTATTCCTAATCTGTCCTTGCAGTGCCCTTGTCCTATCTAATGCCACCAAATACCCAGCCATCTAGTGACAGAAGAGAGAAGTGCAGCAATTCGGGTGGAGTCAAATGATCTCCTATCAATTGGCCAAGACAACTATACCTGGCAAGTAAATTTACTAGTAACCCTGCCTAAGCATCAGGGTGCTACACATAATAGGTAAACAACTGTTTGCTTGAACTTTAGATTTAGAAACACATTATACCACTATCATGTTGTTTAGTTCATAACAAATACTCTCTAATGATGCATATCACTTTAATTCATGATTTTTTAAGTATTTCTGTTAATGTAAATAGAGTTCCCCACAACCTGGAAAAATCCCAGCATTCATTTTCACTATGGTAAAGACAAGATATTTTTGAATATATAGAAATTTTACCAGATTTGCATTGAAATGATCCCTGACGCACGCTCCCAAAGTTGAATTCGTGCTTTAGCAAGCAGCATTTTCCACTCCCGTCAAGATAATATTGTCAGTAAAATAGATTTGTTATTGGCAAAAAAGCAAAAATAGACTTGATGGAGGAAAGGCGAAGCGGGAGCATTGCAGCTGTAAAAGTCTTGGATGCTGTGTTTTTCCTGTCGCCGTATATATCAAATCAAGGGGGGTTGTAGGGAAGGCTGGAAGGAAATACAAATTGTTATGCAGATGGTTCAAAGTATTCAGAAAATGAAAAAAAAAATGTTCTTGAATTAGAATTTGGAGAAAGGATTATGAACTGATGAAGGAAAGAAATGACTGCACAGTGTCTCCAGATTTTGGAAAATATTGGCTGAAAAAAAGGAGAAATGCAGATAAAGAGAATCAATTTCTGCAATTGAGGAAAAGCTCTGTTCCATAAAAGCTTTATGACATTTGGGCCTGGAACAAATGTAAGAAAACCAGATGGCTTCAGATCACCAAAAACGAAACACATCTATTGTTATATTTATTGTTTTTAAAGAACTTTAGGGATATACTGTAAATATATATATATATATATATATATATATATATATATATATTGTGAGGGGGTTAGCTCGGCAGCGGGTGTGTGTGACCCCCGAGATGGGCTCCCCACACAAAAACAGGCCCAGCAAACGGAGGTTGTGGTTTTCAAAATCAAAAAGGTGCGGTTTATTTTCTATTTACAGTGACAAAACACAGCAAAGCAAAAGAAACATAAACAAAATAAATCCTGGTCAACTTGACCTCTGACTAAACATACAGGTTTCCTAACTAACAACTGGGATCAGCCTAGTGCTGTCCTAGTCCCTAAGTCCCTGGTTTTAAATGTCCAAGCAAATAGCCACACAGGCTTTGTCTCACCGCACAGGGGTTCACTCTCCCTAGACAGTCCACACAGGTCTGGTTCCAGGCATGAGCTAACATCTAATGAAGCTGGGAGTTCTTATAGAGGCCTAAATGAGCTGACAAGCTTCAGCTGGTCTCATCAACTCCCTGTCTGCACGACGCCCCACACTCTCCCTAGAGGTATGAGTCATCCATGAGCCCACTAGCCTCAGCTGGGCTTATACAACTCTCCACCTAGTTGTATAAGTCGGCGTAAAGCCTGAATCTGGGCGAAATATATCTACCCCCCCTGGATGCAACCAGGTGACTTTACCTTCCTGCTGTCACATACCCCCCCCTCTTGTTTTAACCTCGGGGTTGGAACACCAGCAATCAGGCATTCATGTACTCGAGACAAAGCATCCACATTCCCCATTTGAACGCCAGGGCGATGCTTTACTGTGAAGTTGAATTCCTGGAGGGCCAGGAACCACCTATTCACTCTTCTATTTGTTTCCTTGTTTTGAGCCATCCACTTTAATGGAGCGTGATCCGTAACCATGTCAAAGTGCCTACCTAGCAGGTAGTACCGAAGGGAATCTAGAGCCCACTTCACCGCTAAACACTCCTTTTCAACGGTGGCGTAATTTACCTCATGGGACTTCAACTTCCTGCTGAGGTAAATGACTGGGTGCTCTTCCCCGTTCCAGACCTGGGACAATACTGCTCCTAACCCCACATCTGACGCATCACTTTGTACGACAAAGTCTTTAGAGAAGTCGGGTGAGTACAACACTGGCTGGCTACATAAGGCTTGTTTCAAGAATTGGAATGCTGCCTCAGCCTCGGGGGTCCATTTAATCATGACTGACCCTTTCCCCTTCGTCAGGTTGGTTAGGGGCACAGCCTTAGAAGCAAAGTGGGGAATGAATCGCCGATAATACCCAGCGATTCCCAGAAAGGCTCGTACCTGCTTCTTGCTGTTGGGACGTGGCCAACTCTGGATGGCCTCGACTTTGTTGAGTTGGGGTTTTATTACTCCCCTCCCAATGGTGTACCCAAGATATTTGGCCTCCTCCTGCCCAATGGTACACTTCTTGGGGTTAGCCGTAAACCCCGCTTCTCGAACAGAGTCCAGGACTGCTTGCACTTTTGGCAGATGTGAGGCCCAATCTGTGCTATGGACAATTATGTCATCCAGGTAAGCCGCAGCATACTTCCGATGGGGCCTCAGCATCTGGTCCATTTTCCGCTGGAATGTGGCCGGCGCATTCTGTAACCCGAACGGCATTCTTTTATATTGGAACGCCCCGTCTGGGGTTACAAATGCGGTTTTCTCTTTGGCCGACTTGGCCAGGGGGATTTGCCAATACCCTTTTGTGAGGTCAAGAGTCGTCATGTATCGGGCTGTTCCCAGCCGGTCGATCAACTCATCTATACGTGGCATGGGGTAGGTGTCAAATTTTGTAACTTTGTTCAACTGACGAAAATCGTTACAAAATCGCCAGCTCCCATCCGGTTTAGGCACCAACACAATGGGACTAGACCAATCACTTTGGGACTCCTCTATCACCCCTAAGTTCAGCATTTTCTGTACTTCCTCCCGTATTGCCTCCCGTCGGGCCTCTGGGATCCGATAGGGTTTTAACTTCACCCTTTCACCGGGCGGGGTAATGATGTCATGCTCTACCCCAGATGTTTGTCCCGGCAGCTCAGAGAATACCTCCTTGTTGCGAAGCACAAACTCCTTAACCTCCTGTTGTTGGGGTTGTGACAAGGTGGCTGCTATTCCAACCTCAGGAATCACGCAACCAGTTTGAGCTGGTGACCAAGTGTCTGCGACTAGGGACTCTCTATCCCTCCAGGCTTTCAACAGATTAACGTGATAGATCTGTTCGGGCTTTCGCCTTCCTGGTTGTCTGACCTTGTAATTCACTTCGCTCACTTTTTCCATTATCTCGTAGGGGCCTTGCCATTTGGCAAGGAATTTACTTTCAACCGTAGGGACAAGTACCAGTATCCTATCCCCCGGGGAAAAGGTACGGGTCTTGGCTCCACGGTTGTACACTCTCTGCTGTGCTAACTGCGCTTGGGCCAAATGTTCCTTCACGATGGGCATTACCTGTGCAATTCGGTCTTGCATCAGGGCGACATGCTCAATCACACTCCTGTGGGGAGAACTCTCACTTTCCCAAGTTTCCTTGGCAATATCCAACAGCCCTCTTGGGTGTCTCCCATACAGTAACTCAAAGGGGGAGAATCCTGTAGAGGATTGGGGCACCTCCCTAATAGCAAACATCAGATAAGGAAGTAGACAGTCCCAATCCTTTCCATCTCTATCCACCACTTTCTTCAACATTTGTTTTAGGGTTTTGTTGAACCTTTCAACCAGCCCATCGGTTTGGGGGTGATACACAGATGTACGTAATTGCGTCACTTTGAACAATTTACACAGCTCCTTCATAACCCGGGACATAAAGGGTGTACCTTGGTCCGTAAGCAGTTCTTTACAAATACCCACCCGGCTAAACACAAGAGATAGCTCTTTGGCTATGGTTTTGGCCGAGGTATTTCGGAGAGGGATCGCTTCTGGATAACGGGTGGCATAGTCCATTATAACTAATATGTACTGGTGCCCCCTAGCGGACTTGATTATAGGACCTACCAAATCCATGGCGATCCTCTCAAACGGGACCTCAATGATGGGTAGAGGGACCAGCGGGCTACGGAAATGTGGCATCGGGGCCGACCTCTGACACACAGGGCAGGAGGAACAATAATTTTCTATGTCCTTCATCACCCCCGGCCAATAGAATCTCTGTAATACCCTCTCTCGGGTTTTCTCTGTCCCCAGATGACCTCCAAGAATGTGCCCATGGGCCAACTCCAACACCAACTTCCTGTAAGGTTTGGGCACCACAAGCTGCTCAACGGTTTCTTCTGCCCTTTTTGCCACCCGATACAGTAGGTCCTTCTCTACGCTGAAGTATGGGTAAGTGCAGGTATTATCTGGGTTCACTAACTCGCCATCTATTTTCACTACGTTTTCCCGTGCCTTTATTAGGGCGGGGTCTTTCAACTGTTCTGTGGCAAAGTTTTCCCTGTGAACCTCAAGATCAGAAAACTCCACAGACGGTAGGTTTTCGTCTGAGGAGGTGGGCTCCTCTCCAGTTTCTTGAGTCTCCCCTGCCAATACTGATAAGGGAAATTCCGGAGAGTCCTCACCACTCTCAGGGGAGTTCTGTCTATCACATTCCTGGTACATAGGGGCACCAGTGGGGGGCTCAGGATCATCCCACAGTTCCCAGAACTTCGGAAAATCCCTTCCCACAATGGCGTCATGCGGTAACTGAGATACTAAGCCCACTGGATGAGAGAGGGTACCTTTGGGGGTCTCGAAACACACTGTAGTCACTGGATACTCTCGGGTGTCCCCATGCACACAAATAACAGCTACCTTGCTATTCCCAGAGACCTCTGTTTTAACTAACTCAGCCTTTATCAGGGTCACAAGGCTACCTGAATCCAGCAATACCACAACATTTCTACCATTAACACACATTTTGCATAAATGTTTCTCAGTTCCTCGAATGGCAGTGCATGCGACTGTCGCACACAGCGCCTGACGTCTGCCCGTCAGAAAGTCACACTGCATGGGTTCCTCCACAACCGGGCAATTGGCTGCAATATGTCCCGCTTGCCGGCAGCGGTAGCAAAAGATCCTTCTTGCGGCCTCTTGAGCCGCTGATTTCCCAGGCTGTTCTCGCCAAACTTGGGGTAGAGCTCCCACCCTCTCACTCTCTCCACCCTCACCCCTTGGAATCCTCTTATCCGCCCCTGGGGATGGTCAGGTCTTAGGGTGGAAAGTCCGAGTGTCTCTGGAAGAGGCCGTCAGGTTCTCTGTAGCCAAGTATTTCTCCACACGATCCACAAGACCATCGGCCGTCTCTGGGTCTCCATGGCTTACCCACTTTTGGATGGCAGTAGGAAGAGCTCTCAAAAACCGATCCATTACAACACGTTCCACAATCTTTGGTGCGGACAAAGTCTCTGGCTGTAGCCACTTTCTGCTCAGGTGAATGAGATCATACATTTGAGACCTGGGGGTTTTCCAAGCTGGAAAGTCCAGTTATGCACACGCTGAGCCCGGACAGCCTGGGTGACACCCAGCCTTGCCAATATTTCAGCTTTTAGCATCGCATAGTCTTTTGCTTGGTTAGGCTCTAGATCATAGTAAGCTTTCTGCGATTCACCAGTTAACAGAGGAGCCACCAGTCCAGCCCACTGCTCCTCAGGCCACTTTTCTCTTTCAGCGGTCCTTTCAAATGTGGTCAAAAATACCTCTGGATCATCCTCTCCAGTCATTTTTGTCAATAAACGACTCACCCCAAAGGACGCGGTATTAGTGGGACGGCTTTCCTCACTGGTCTGCGGACGTTGCTGCATTGCTGCTTCCATCTGTTGTTGTAGTCTCTGCTCTTGCTTCTGCAACAGGTCTATGAAGCGGGCCTCAGATTGCTGCTGGGCTTGTTGCTGAGCCTCCAGACTCTGTTGCAAAGTTGCGTTTGTCTGCTGCTGGGCTGCAAGGCTCTGTTGATGAGCTTGCTGCTGGGCTGCGAAGTTCTGTTGTTGAGCTGCAAGGCTCTTTTGCAAACCTGCATTTGTCTGCTGTTGATTGGCATTTGCTAGAGCCAGCTGCTTCAGTATCTCCTCCATGCTGGCTTAAAAAAAAACTGCCACTGGTTCTCCACCAACTGTGAGGGGGTTAGCTCGGCAGCGGGTGTGTGTGACCCCCGAGATGGGCTCCCCACACAAAAACAGGCCCAGCAAACGGAGGTTGTGGTTTTCAAAATCAAAAAGGTGCGGTTTATTTTCTATTTACAGTGACAAAACACAGCAAAGCAAAAGAAACATAAACAAAATAAATCCTGGTCAACTTGACCTCTGACTAAACATACAGGTTTCCTAACTAACAACTGGGATCAGCCTAGTGCTGTCCTAGTCCCTAAGTCCCTGGTTTTAAATGTCCAAGCAAATAGCCACACAGGCTTTGTCTCACCGCACAGGGGTTCACTCTCCCTAGACAGTCCACACAGGTCTGGTTCCAGGCATGAGCTAACATCTAATGAAGCTGGGAGTTCTTATAGAGGCCTAAATGAGCTGACAAGCTTCAGCTGGTCTCATCAACTCCCTGTCTGCACGACGCCCCACACTCTCCCTAGAGGTATGAGTCATCCATGAGCCCACTAGCCTCAGCTGGGCTTATACAACTCTCCACCTAGTTGTATAAGTCGGCGTAAAGCCTGAATCTGGGCGAAATATATCTACCCCCCTGGATGCAACCAGGTGACTTTACCTTCCTGCTGTCACAATATTTATAATTATTTATACTGTATATATACTGTGAGGGGGTTAGCTCGGCAGCGGGTGTGTGTGACCCCCGGGATGGGCTCCCCACACAAAAACAGGCCCAGCAAACGGAGGTTGTGGTTTTCAAAATCAAAAAGGTGCGGTTTATTTTCTATTTACAGTGACAAAACACAGCAAAGCAAAAGAAACATAAACAAAATAAATCCTGGTCAACTTGACCTCTGACTAAACATACAGGTTTCCTAACTAACAACTGGGATCAGCCTAGTGCTGTCCTAGTCCCTAAGTCCCTGGTTTTAAATGTCCAAGCAAATAGCCACACAGGCTTTGTCTCACCGCACAGGGGTTCACTCTCCCTAGACAGTCCACACAGGTCTGGGTCCAGGCATGAGCAAACACCTAATGAATCTGGGAGTTCTTATAGAGGCCTAAATGAGCTGACAAGCTTCAGCTGGTCTCATCAACTCCCTGTCTGCACGACGCCCCACACTCTCCCTAGAGGTATGAGTCATCCATGAGCCCACTAGCCTCAGCTGGGCTTATACAACTCTCCACCTAGTTGTATAAGTCGGCGTAAAGCCTGAATCTGGGCGAAATATATCTACCCCCCTGGATGCAACCAGGTGACTTTACCTTCCTGCTGTCACATACCCCCCCCCCTCTTGTTTTAACCTCGGGGTTGGAACACCAGCAATCAGGCATTCATGTACTCGAGACAAAGCATCCACATTCCCCATTTGAACGCCAGGGCGATGCTTTACTGTGAAGTTGAATTCCTGGAGGGCCAGGAACCACCTATTCACTCTTCTATTTGTTTCCTTGTTTTGAGCCATCCACTTTAACGGAGCGTGATCCGTAACCATGTCAAAGTGCCTACCTAGCAGGTAGTACCGAAGGGAATCTAGAGCCCACTTCACCGCTAAACACTCCTTTTCAACGGTGGCGTAATTTACCTCATGGGACTTCAACTTCCTGCTGAGGTAAATGACTGGGTGCTCTTCCTCGTTCCAGACCTGGGACAATACTGCTCCTAACCCCACATCTGACGCATCACTTTGTACGACAAAGTCTTTAGAGAAGTCGGGTGAGTACAACACTGGCTGGCTACATAAGGCTTGTTTCAAGAATTGGAATGCTGCCTCAGCCTTGGGGGTCCATTTAATCATGACCGACCCTTTCCCCTTCGTCAGGTTGGTTAGGGGCACAGCCTTAGAAGCAAAGTGGGGAATGAATCGCCGATAATACCCAGCGATTCCCAGAAAGGCTCGTACCTGCTTCTTGCTGTTGGGACGTGGCCAACTCTGGATGGCCTCGACTTTGTTGAGTTGGGGTTTTATTACTCCCCTCCCAATGGTGTTCCCAAGATATTTGGCCTCCTCCTGCCCAATGGTACACTTCTTGGGGTTAGCCGTAAACCCCGCTTCCCGAACAGAGTCCAGGACTGCTTGCACTTTTGGCAGATGTGAGGCCCAATCTGTGCTATGGACAATTACGTCATCCAGGTAAGCCGCAGCATACTTCCGATGGGGCCTCAGCATCTGGTCCATTTTCCGCTGGAATGTGGCCGGCGCATTCTGTAACCCGAACGGCATTCTTTTATATTGGAACGCCCCGTCTGGGGTTACAAATGCGGTTTTCTCTTTGGCCGACTTGGCCAGGGGGATTTGCCAATACCCTTTTGTGAGGTCAAGAGTCGTCATGTATCGGGCTGTTCCCAGCCAGTCGATCAACTCATCTATACGTGGCATGGGGTAGGTGTCAAATTTTGTAACTTTGTTCAACTGACGAAAATCGTTACAAAATCGCCAGCTCCCATCCGGTTTAGGCACCAACACAATGGGACTAGACCAATCACTTTGGGACTCCTCTATCACCCCTAAGTTCAGCATTTTCTGTACTTCCTCCCGTATTGCCTCCCGTCGGGCCTCTGGGATCCGATAGGGTTTTAACTTCACCCTTTCACCGGGCGGGGTAATGATGTCATGCTCTACCCCAGATGTTTGTCCCGGCAGCTCAGAGAATACCTCCTTGTTGCGAAGCACAAACTCCTTAACCTCCTGTTGTTGGGGTTGTGACAAGGTGGCTGCTATTCCAACCTCAGGAATCACGCAACCAGTTTGAGCTGGTGACCAAGTGTCTGCGACTAGGGACTCTCTATCCCTCCAGGCTTTCAACAGATTAACGTGATAGATCTGTTCGGGCTTTCGCCTTCCTGGTTGTCTGACCTTGTAATTCACTTCGCTCACTTTTTCCATTATCTCATAGGGGCCTTGCCATTTGGCAAGGAATTTACTTTCAACCGTAGGGACAAGTACCAGTATCCTATCCCCCGGGGAAAAGGTACGGGTCTTGGCTCCACGGTTGTACACTCTCTGCTGTGCTAACTGCGCTTGGGCCAAATGTTCCTTCACGATGGGCATTACCTGTGCAATTCGGTCTTGCATCAGGGCGACATGCTCAATCACACTCCTGTGGGGAGAAATCTCACTTTCCCAAGTTTCCTTGGCAATATCCAACAGCCCTCTTGGGTGTCTCCCATACAGTAACTCAAAGGGGGAGAATCCCGTAGAGGATTGGGGCACCTCCCTAATAGCAAACATCAGATAAGGAAGTAGACAGTCCCAATCCTTTCCATCTCTATCCACCACTTTCTTCAACATTTGTTTTAGGGTTTTGTTGAATCTTTCCACCAGCCCATCGGTTTGGGGGTGATACACAGATGTACGTAATTGCGTCACTTTGAACAATTTACACAGCTCCTTCATAACCCGGGACATAAAGGGTGTACCTTGGTCCGTAAGCAGTTCTTTACAAATACCCACCCGGCTAAACACAAGAGATAGCTCTTTGGCTATGGTTTTGGCCGAGGTATTTCGGAGAGGGATCGCTTCTGGATAACGGGTGGCATAGTCCATTATAACTAATATGTACTGGTGCCCCCTAGCGGACTTGATTATAGGACCTACCAAATCCATGGCGATCCTCTCAAACGGGACCTCAATGATGGGTAGAGGGACCAGCGGGCTACGGAAATGTGGCATCGGGGCCGACCTCTGACACACAGGGCAGGAGGAACAATAATTTTCTATGTCCTTCATCACCCCCGGCCAATAGAATCTCTGTAATACCCTCTCTCGGGTTTTCTCTGTCCCCAGATGACCTCCAAGAATGTGCCCATGGGCCAACTCCAACACCAACTTCCTGTAAGGTTTGGGCACCACAAGCTGCTCAACGGTTTCTTCTGCCCTTTTTGCCACCCGATACAGTAGGTCCTTCTCTACGCTGAAGTATGGGTAAGTGCAGGTATTATCTGGGTTCACTAACTCGCCATCTATTTTCACTACGTTTTCCCGTGCCTTTATTAGGGCGGGGTCTTTCAACTGTTCTGTGGCAAAGTTTTCCCTGTGAACCTCAAGATCAGAAAACTCCACAGACGGTAGGTTTTCGTCTGAGGAGGTGGGCTCCTCTCCAGTTTCTTGAGTCTCCCCTGCCAATACTGATAAGGGAAATTCCGGAGAGTCCTCACCACTCTCAGGGGAGTTCTGGCTATCACATTCCTGGTACATAGGGGCACCAGTGGGGGGCTCAGGATCATCCCACAGTTCCCAGAACTTCGGAAAATCCCTTCCCACAATGGCGTCATGCGGTAACTGAGATACTAAGCCCACTGGATGAGAGAGGGTACCTTTGGGGGTCTCGAAACACACTGTAGTCACTGGATACTCTCGGGTGTCCCCATGCACACACATAACAGCTACCTTGCTATTCCCAGAGACCTCTGTTTTAACTAACTCAGCCTTTATCAGGGTCACAAGGCTACCTGAATCCAGCAATACCACAACATTTCTACCATTAACACACATTTTGCATAAATGTTTCTCAGTTCCTCGAATGGCAGTGCATGCGACTGTCGCACACAGCGACTGACGTCTGCCCGTCAGAAAGTCACACTGCATGGGTTCCTCCACAACCGGGCAATTGGCTGTAATATGTCCCGCTTGCCGGCAGCGGTAGCAAACGATCCTTCTTGCCGCCTCTTGAGCCGCTGATTTCCCAGGCTGTTCTCGCCAAACTTGGGGTAGAGCTCCCACCCTCTCACTCTCTCCACCCTCACCCCTTGGAATCCTCTTATCCGCCCCTGGGGATGGTCTGGTCTTAGGGTGGAAAGTCCGAGTGTCTCTGGAAGAGGCCGTCAGGTTCTCTGTAGCCAAGTATTTCTCCACACGATCCACAAGACCATCGGCCGTCTCTGGGTCTCCATGGCTTACCCACTTTTGGATGGCAGTAGGAAGAGCTCTCAAAAACCGATCCATTACAACACGTTCCACAATCTTTGGTGCGGACAAAGTCTCTGGCTGTAGCCACTTTCTGCTCAGGTGAATGAGATCATACATTTGAGACCTGGGGGGTTTTCCAAGCTGGAAAGTCCAGTTATGCACACGCTGAGCCCGGACAGCCTGGGTGACACCCAGCCTTGCCAAAATGTCAGCTTTTAGCATCACATAGTCTTTTGCTTGGTTAGGCTCTAGGTCATAGTAAGCTTTCTGCGATTCACCAGTTAACAGAGGAGCCACCAGTCCAGCCCACTGCTCCTCAGGCCACTTTTCTCTTTCAGCGGTCCTTTCAAATGTGGTCAAAAATACCTCTGGATCATCCTCTCCAGTCATTTTTGTCAATAAACGACTCACCCCAAAGGACGCGGTATTAGTGGGACAGCTTTCCTCACTGGTCTGCGGACGTTGCTGCATTACTGCTTCCATCTGTTGTTGTAGTCTCTGCTCTTGCTTCTGCAACAGGTCTATGAAGCGGGCCTCAGATTGCTGCTGGGCTTGTTGCTGAGCCTCCAGACTCTGTTGCAAAGTTGCGTTTGTCTGCTGCTGGGCTGCAAGGCTCTGTTGATGAGCTTGCTGCTGGGCTGCGAAGTTCTGTTGTTGAGCTGCAAGGCTCTGTTGATGAGCTGCAAGGCTCTTTTGCAAACCTGCATTTGTCTGCTGTTGATTGGCATTTGCTAGAGCCAGCTGCTTCAGTATCTTCTCCATGCTGGCTTAAAAAAAAACTGCCACTGGTTCTCCACCAACTGTGAGGGGGTTAGCTCGGCAGCGGGTGTGTGTGACCCCCGGGATGGGCTCCCCACACAAAAACAGGCCCAGCAAACGGAGGTTGTGGTTTTCAAAATCAAAAAGGTGCGGTTTATTTTCTATTTACAGTGACAAAACACAGCAAAGCAAAAGAAACATAAACAAAATAAATCCTGGTCAACTTGACCTCTGACTAAACATACAGGTTTCCTAACTAACAACTGGGATCAGCCTAGTGCTGTCCTAGTCCCTAAGTCCCTGGTTTTAAATGTCCAAGCAAATAGCCACACAGGCTTTGTCTCACCGCACAGGGGTTCACTCTCCCTAGACAGTCCACACAGGTCTGGGTCCAGGCATGAGCAAACACCTAATGAATCTGGGAGTTCTTATAGAGGCCTAAATGAGCTGACAAGCTTCAGCTGGTCTCATCAACTCCCTGTCTGCACGACGCCCCACACTCTCCCTAGAGGTATGAGTCATCCATGAGCCCACTAGCCTCAGCTGGGCTTATACAACTCTCCACCTAGTTGTATAAGTCGGCGTAAAGCCTGAATCTGGGCGAAATATATCTACCCCCCTGGATGCAACCAGGTGACTTTACCTTCCTGCTGTCACAATACATACAGTATAAATAAATATATATATATATATATATATATATATATATTGTGACAGCAGGAAGGTAAAGTCACCTGGTTGCATCCAGGGGGGTAGATATATTTCTCCCAGATTCAGGCTTTATGCCGACTTATACAACTAGGGAGAGAGTTGATGAAGCCCAGCTGAGGCTAGTGGGCTCATGGATGATTCATACCTCTAGGGGCTCCACTTTGCTTCTAAGGCTGTGCCCCTAACCAACCTGACGAAAGGGAAAGGGTCGGTCATGATTAAATGGACCCCCGAGGCTGAGGCAGCATTCCAATTCTTGAAACAAGCCTTATGTAGCCAGCCAGTGTTGTACTCACCCGACTTCTCTAAAGACTTTGTCGTACAAAGTGATGCGTCAGATGTGGGGTTAGGAGCAGTATTGTCCCAGGTCTGGAACGGGGAAGAGCACCCAGTCATTTACCTCAGCAGGAAGTTGAAGTCCCATGAGGTAAATTACGCCACGGTTGAAAAGGAGTGTTTAGCGGTGAAGTGGGCTCTAGATTCCCTTCGGTACTATCTGCTAGGTAGGCACTTTGACATGGTTACGGATCACGCTCCGTTAAAGTGGATGGCTCAAAACAAGGAGACAAATAGAAGAGTGAATAGGTGGTTCCTGGCCCTACAAGAATTCAACTTCACAGTAAAGCATCGCCCTGGCGTTCAAATGGGGAATGTGGATGCTTTGTCTCGAGTACATGAATGCCTGATTGCTGGTGTTCCAACCCCAAGGTTAAAACAAGAGGGGGGGGGTATGTGACAGCAGGAAGGTAAAGTCACCTGGTTGCATCCAGGGGGGTAGATATATTTCTCCCAGATTCAGGCTTTATGCCGACTTATACAACTAGGGAGAGAGTTGATGAAGCCCAGCTGAGGCTAGTGGGCTCATGGATGATTCATACCTCTAGGGAGA
This sequence comes from Rana muscosa, assembly GCA_029206835.1. Classification (NCBI taxonomy): domain Eukaryota; kingdom Metazoa; phylum Chordata; class Amphibia; order Anura; family Ranidae; genus Rana; species Rana muscosa. The sequence goes on along the minus strand of CM055124.1, from coordinate 211,862,539 downwards.
GGGCTGGGCGTCGTGCAGGCAGGGAGTTGATGAGACCAGCTGAAGCTTGTCAGCTCGTTTAAGGCTTCTATAAAAACTCCCAGATTCATTAGGTGTTTGCTCATGCCTGGAACCAGACCTGTGTGGACTGTCTAGGGAGAGTGAACCCCTGTGCGGTGAGACAAAGCCTGTGTGGCTATTTGTTTGGACATTTACTAAACCAGGGACTTAGGGACTAGGACAGCACCAGGCTGATCCCAGTTGTTAGTTAGGAAACCTGCATGTTTAGTCAGAGGTCAAGCTGACCAGGGTTTATTTTGTTTATGTTTCTTTTTGCTTTGCTGTGTTTTTTTGTCACTGTAAATAGAGAAATAAACCGCACCTTTTTGATCTTGAAAACCACAACCTCCGTCTGCTGGTCCTGTTTTTGTGTGGGGAGCCCATCCAGGGGATCACACACACCCGCTGCCGAGCTAACCCCCCCACAGTTGGTGGAGAACCAGTGGCAGTTTTTTTTTTAAGCCAGCATGGAGGGTGGAGAGAGTGAGAGGGTGGGAGCTCTACCCAAAGTTTGGCGAGAACAGCCTGGGAAGTCAGGGGCTCAAGAGGCAGCCAAATGGATTGTTTGCTACCGCTGCCGGCAAGCGGGACATATTGCAGAAAATTGCCCGGTTGTGGAGGAACCCATGCAGTGTGACTTTCTGACGGACAGACGTCAGTCGCTGTGTGCGACAGTCGCATGCACTGCCATTCGGGGAACTGAGAAACATTTATGCAAAATGTGTATTAATGGTAGAAATGTTGTGGTATTACTGGATTCAGGTAGCCTTGTGACCCTGATAAAGGCTGAGTTAGTTAAAACAGAGGTCTCTGGGAATAGCAAGGTAGCTGTTATTTGTGTGCATGGGGACACCCGAGAGTATCCAGTGACTACAGTGTGTTTCAAGACCCCCAAAGGTACCCTCTCTCATCCAGTGGGGTTAGTATCTCAATTACCGCATGATGCCATTGTGGGAAGGGATTTTCCGAAGTTCTGGGAACTGTGGGATGATCCTGAGCCCCCCACTGGTGCCCCTATGTACCAGGAAGGTGATAGCCAGAACTCCTCTGAGAGTGGTGAGGACTCTCCAGAATTTCCCTTGTCAGTATTGGCAGGCGAGACTCAAGAAACTGGAGAGGAGCCCACCTCCTCAGACGAAAACCTACCGTCTGTGGAGTTTTCTGATCTTGAGGTTCACAGGGAAAATTTTGCCACAGAACAGTTAAAAGACCCCGCCCTAATAAAGGCACGGGAAAACGTAGTGGAAATAGATGGCGAGTTAGTGAACCCAGATAATACCTGCACTTACCCATACTTCAGCGTAGAGAAGGACCTACTGTATCGGGTGGCAAAAAGGGCAGAAGAAACCGTTGAGCAGCTTGTGGTGCCCAAACCTTACAGGAAGTTGGTGTTGGAGTTGGCCCATGGGCACATTCTTGGAGGTCATCTGGGGACAGAGAAAACCCGAGAGAGGGTATTACAGAGATTCTATTGGCCTGGGGTGATGAAGGACATAGAAAATTATTGTTCCTCCTGCCCTGTGTGTCAGAGGTCGGCCCCGATGCCACATTTCCGTAGCCCGCTGGTCCCTCTACCCATCATTGAGGTCCCGTTTGAGAGGGTCGCAATGGATTTGGTAGGTCCTATAATCAAGTCCGCTAGGGGGCACCAGTACATATTAGTTATAATGGACTATGCCACCCGTTATCCAGAAGCGATCCCTCTCCGAAATACCTCGGCCAAAACCATAGCCAAAGAGCTATCTCTTGTTTTTAGCCGGGTGGGTATTTGTAAAGAACTGCTTACGGACCAAGGTACACCCTTTATGTCCCGGGTTATGAAAGAGCTGTGTAAATTGTTCAAAGTGACGCAATTGCGTACGTCTGTGTATCACCCCCAAACCGATGGGCTGGTTGAAAGATTCAACAAAACCCTAAAACAAATGTTGAAGAAAGTGGTGGATAGAGATGGAAAGGATTGGGACTGTCTACTTCCTTATTTGATGTTTGCTATTAGGGAGGTGCCCCAATCCTCTACGGGATTCTCCCCCTTTGAGTTACTGTATGGGAGACACCCAAGAGGACTGTTGGATATTGCCAAGGAAACTTGGGAAAGTGAGAGTTCTCCCCACAGGAGTGTGATTGAGCATGTCGCCCTGATGCAAGATCGAATTGCACAGGTAATGCCCATCGTGAAGGAACATTTGGCCCAAGCTCAGTTGGCACAGCAGAGAGTGTACAACCGTGGAGCCAAGACCCGTACCTTTTCCCCGGGGATAGGATATTGGTACTTGTCCCTACGGTTGAAAGTAAATTCCTTGCCAAATGGCAAGGCCCCTACGAGATAATGGAAAAAGTGAGCAAAGTGAATTACAAGGTCAGACAACCAGGAAGGCGAAAGCCCGAACAGATCTATCACGTTAATCTGTTGAAAGCCTGGAGGGATAGAGAGTCCCTAGTCGCAGAAACTTGGTCACCAGCTCAAACTGGTTGCGTGATTCCGGAGGTTGGAATAGCAGCCACCTTGTCACAACCCCAACAACAGGAGGTGAAGGAGTTTGTGCTTCGCAACAAGGAGGTGTTCTCTGAGCTGCCGGGACAAACATCTGGGGTAGAGCATGATATTATTACCCCGCCCGGTGAAAGGGTGAAGTTAAAACCCTATCGGATACCAGAGGCCCGACGGGAGGCAATACGGGAGGAAGTACAGAAAATGCTGAACTTAGAGGTGATAGAGGAGTCCCAAAGTGATTGGTCTAGTCCCATTGTGTTGGTGCCTAAACCGGATGGGAGCTGGCGATTTTGTAACGATTTTCGTCAGTTGAACAAAGTTACAAAATTTGACACCTACCCCATGCCACGTATAGATGAGTTGATCGACCGGCTGGGAACAGCCCGATACATGACGACTCTTGACCTCACAAAAGGGTATTGGCAAATTCCCCTGGCCAAGTCGGCCAAAGAGAAAACCGCATTTGTAACCCCAGACGGGGCGTTCCAATATAAGAGAATGCCGTTCGGGTTACAGAATGCGCCGGCCACATTCCAGCGGAAAATGGACCAGATACTGAGGCCCCATCGGAAGTATGCTGCGGCTTACCTGGATGACGTAATTGTCCATAGCACAGATTGGGCCTCACATCTGCCAAAAGTGCAAGCAGTCCTAGACTCTATCCGGGAAGCGGGGTTTACGGCTAACCCCAAGAAGTGTACCATTGGGCAGGAGGAGGCCAAATATCTTGGGTACACCATTGGCAGGGGAGTAATAAAACCCCAACTCAACAAAGTCGAGGCCATCCAGAGTTGGCCACGTCCCAACAGCAAGAAGCAGGTACGGGCCTTTCTGGGAATCGCGGGTTATTATCGGCGCTTCATTCCCCACTTTGCTTCTAAGGCTGTGCCCCTAACCAACCTGACGAAAGGGAAAGGGTCGGTCATGATTAAATGGACCCCCGAGGCTGAGGCAGCATTCCAATTCTTGAAACAAGCCTTATGTAGCCAGCCAGTGTTGTACTCACCCGACTTCTCTAAAGACTTTGTCGTACAAAGTGATGCGTCAGATGTGGGGTTAGGAGCAGTATTGTCCCAGGTCTGGAACGGGGAAGAGCACCCAGTCATTTACCTCAGCAGGAAGTTGAAGTCCCATGAGGTAAATTACGCCACGGTTGAAAAGGAGTGTTTAGCGGTGAAGTGGGCTCTAGATTCCCTTCGGTACTATCTGCTAGGTAGGCACTTTGACATGGTTACGGATCACGCTCCGTTAAAGTGGATGGCTCAAAACAAGGAGACAAATAGAAGAGTGAATAGGTGGTTCCTGGCCCTACAAGAATTCAACTTCACAGTAAAGCATCGCCCTGGCGTTCAAATGGGGAATGTGGATGCTTTGTCTCGAGTACATGAATGCCTGATTGCTGGTGTTCCAACCCCAAGGTTAAAACAAGAGGGGGGGTATGTGACAGCAGGAAGGTAAAGTCACCTGGTTGCATCCAGGGGGGTAGATATATTTCTCCCAGATTCAGGCTTTATGCCGACTTATACAACTAGGGAGAGAGTTGATGAAGCCCAGCTGAGGCTAGTGGGCTCATGGATGATTCATACCTCTAGGGAGAGGGCTGGGCGTCGTGCAGGCAGGGAGTTGATGAGACCAGCTGAAGCTTGTCAGCTCGTTTAAGGCCTCTATAAAAACTCCCAGATTCATTAGGTGTTTGCTCATGCCTGGACCCAGACCTGTGTGGACTGTCTAGGGAGAGTGAACCCCTGTGCGGTGAGACAAAGCATGTGTGGCTATTTGTTTGGACATTTACTAAACCAGGGACTTAGGGACTAGGACAGCACCAGGCTGATCCCAGTTGTTAGTTAGAAAACCTGCATGTTTAGTCAGAGGTCAAGCTGACCAGGGTTTATTTTGTTTATGTTTCTTTTTGCTTTGCTGTGTTTTTTTGTCACTGTAAATAGAGAAATAAACCGCACCTTTTTGATCTTGAAAACCACAACCTCCGTCTGCTGGGCCTGTTTTTGTGTGGGGAGCCCATCCAGGGGATCACACACACCCGCTGCCGAGCTAACCCCCCCACAATATATATATATATATATATATATATATTGTGACAGCAGGAAGGTAAAGTCACCTGGTTGCATCCAGGGGGGTAGATATATTTCGCCCAGATTCAGGCTTTACGCCGACTTATACAACTAGGTGGAGAGTTGTATAAGCCCAGCTGGGGCTAGTGGGCTCATGGATGACTCATACCTCTAGGGAGAGTGTGGGGCGTCGTGCAGACAGGGAGTTGATGAGACCAGCTGAAGCTTGTCAGCTCATTTAGGCCTCTATAAGAACTCCCAGATTCATTAGGTGTTAGCTCATGCCTGGACCCAGACCTGTGTGGACTGTCTAGGGAGAGTGAACCCCTGTGCGGTGAGACAAATCCTGTGTGGCTATTTGCTTGGACATTTAAAACCAGGGACTTAGGGACTAGGACAGCACTAGGCTGATCCCAGTTGTTAGTTAGGAAACCTGTATGTTTAGTCAGAGGTCAAGTTGACCAGGATTTATTTTGTTTATGTTTCTTTTGCTTTGCTGTGTTTTGTCACTGTAAATAGAAAATAAACCGCACCTTTTTGATTTTGAAAACCACAACCTCCGTTTGCTGGGCCTGTTTTTGTGTGGGGAGCCCATCTCGGGGGTCACACACACCCGCTGCCGAGCTAACCCCCTCACAGTTGGTGGAGAACCAGTGGCAGTTTTTTTTTAGCCAGCATGGAGGAGATACTGAAACAGCTGGCTCTAGCAAATGCCAATCAACAGCAGACAAATGCAGGTTTGCAAAAGAGCCTTGCAGCTCAACAACAGAACTTCGCAGCCCAGCAGCAAGCTCATCAACAGAGCCTTGCAGCCCAGCAGCAAGCTCATCAACAGAGCCTTGCAGCCCAGCAGCAGACAAACGCAACTTTGCAACAGAGTCTGGAGGCTCAGCAACAAGCCCAGCAGCAATCTGAGGCCCGCTTCATAGACCTGTTGCAGAAGCAAGAGCAGAGACTACAACAACAGATGGAAGCAGTAATGCAGCAACGTCCGCAGACCAGTGAGGAAAGCCGTCCCACTAATACCGCGTCCTTTGGGGTGAGTCGTTTATTGACAAAAATGACTGGAGAGGATGATCCAGAGGTATTTTTGACCACATTTGAAAGGACCGCTGAAAGAGAAAAGTGGCCTGAGGAGCAGTGGGCTGGACTGGTGGCTCCTCTGTTAACTGGTGAATCGCAGAAAGCTTACTATGACCTAGAGCCTAACCAAGCAAAAGACTATGTGATGCTAAAAGCTGAAATATTGGCAAGGCTGGGTGTCACCCTGGCTGTCCGGGCTCAGCGTGTGCATAACTGGACTTTCCAGCTTGGAAAACCCCCCAGGTCTCAAATGTATGATCTCATTCACCTGAGCAGAAAGTGGCTACAGCCAGAGACTTTGTCCGCACCAAAGATTGTGGAACGTGTTGTAATGGATCGGTTTTTGAGAGCTCTTCCTACTGCCATCCAAAAGTGGGTAAGCCATGGAGACCCAGAGACGGCCGATGGTCTTGTGGATCGTGTGGAGAAATACTTGGCTACAGAGAACCTGACGGCCTCTTCCAGAGACACTCGGACTTTCCACCCTAAGACCAGACCATCCCCAGGGGCGGATAAGAGGATTCCAAGGGGTGAGGGTGGAGAGAGTGAGAGGGTGGGAGCTCTACCCCAAGTTTGGCGAGAACAGCCTGGGAAATCAGCGGCTCAAGAGGCGGCAAGAAGGATCGTTTGCTACCGCTGCCGGCAAGCGGGACATATTGCAGCCAATTGCCCGGTTGTGGAGGAACCCATGCAGTGTGACTTTCTGACGGGCAGACGTCAGTCGCTGTGTGCGACAGTCGCATGCACTGCCATTCGAGGAACTGAGAAACATTTATGCAAAATGTGTGTTAATGGTAGAAATGTTGTGGTATTGCTGGATTCAGGTAGCCTTGTGACCCTGATAAAGGCTGAGTTAGTTAAAACAGAGGTCTCTGGGAATAGCAAGGTAGCTGTTATTTGTGTGCATGGGGACACCCGAGAGTATCCAGTGACTACAGTGTGTTTCGAGACCCCCAAAGGTACCCTCTTTCATCCAGTGGGCTTAGTATCTCAGTTACCGCATGACGCCATTGTGGGAAGGGATTTTCCGAAGTTCTGGGAACTGTGGGATGATCCTGAGCCCCCCACTGGTGCCCCTATGTACCAGGAATGTGATAGCCAGAACTCCCCTGAGAGTGGTGAGGACTCTCCGGAATTTCCCTTATCAGTATTGGCAGGGGAGACTCAAGAAACTGGAGAGGAGCCCACCTCCTCAGACGAAAACCTACCGTCTGTGGAGTTTTCTGATCTTGAGGTTCACAGGGAAAACTTTGCCACAGAACAGTTGAAAGACCCCGCCCTAATAAAGGCACGGGAAAACGTAGTGAAAATAGATGGCGAGTTAGTGAACCCAGATAATACCTGCACTTACCCATACTTCAGCGTAGAGAAGGACCTACTGTATCGGGTGGCAAAAAGGGCAGAAGAAACCGTTGAGCAGCTTGTGGTGCCCAAACCTTACAGGAAGTTGGTGTTGGAGTTGGCCCATGGGCACATTCTTGGAGGTCATCTGGGGACAGAGAAAACCCGAGAGAGGGTATTACAGAGATTCTATTGGCCGGGGGTGATGAAGGACATAGAAAATTATTGTTCCTCCTGCCCTGTGTGTCAGAGGTCGGCCCCGATGCCACATTTCCGTAGCCCGCTGGTCCCTCTACCCATCATTGAGGTCCCGTTTGAGAGGATCGCCATGGATTTGGTAGGTCCTATAATCAAGTCCGCTAGGGGGCACCAGTACATATTAGTTATAATGGACTATGCCACCCGTTATCCAGAAGCGATCCCTCTCCGAAATACCTCGGCCAAAACCATAGCCAAAGAGCTATCTCTTGTGTTTAGCCGGGTGGGTATTTGTAAAGAACTGCTTACGGACCAAGGTACACCCTTTATGTCCCGGGTTATGAAGGAGCTGTGTAAATTGTTCAAAGTGACGCAATTACGTACATCTGTGTATCACCCCCAAACCGATGGGCTGGTTGAAAGATTCAACAAAACCCTAAAACAAATGTTGAAGAAAGTGGTGGATAGAGATGGAAAGGATTGGGACTGTCTACTTCCTTATCTGATGTTTGCTATTAGGGAGGTGCCCCAATCCTCTACGGGATTCTCCCCCTTTGAGTTACTGTATGGGAGACACCCAAGAGGGCTGTTGGATATTGCCAAGGAAACTTGGGAAAGTGAGAGTTCTCCCCACAGGAGTGTGATTGAGCATGTCGCCCTGATGCAAGACCGAATTGCACAGGTAATGCCCATCGTGAAGGAACATTTGGCCCAAGCGCAGTTAGCACAGCAGAGAGTGTACAACCGTGGAGCCAAGACCCGTACCTTTTCCCCGGGGGATAGGATACTGGTACTTGTCCCTACGGTTGAAAGTAAATTCCTTGCCAAATGGCAAGGCCCCTACGAGATAATGGAAAAAGTGAGCGAAGTGAATTACAAGGTCAGACAACCAGGAAGGCGAAAGCCCGAACAGATCTATCACGTTAATCTGTTGAAAGCCTGGAGGGATAGAGAGTCCCTAGTCGCAGACACTTGGTCACCAGCTCAAACTGGTTGCGTGATTCCTGAGGTTGGAATAGCAGCCACCTTGTCACAACCCCAACAACAGGAGGTTAAGGAGTTTGTGCTTCGCAACAAGGAGGTATTCTCTGAGCTGCCGGGACAAACATCTGGGGTAGAGCATGACATCATTACCCCGCCCGGTGAAAGGGTGAAGTTAAAACCCTATCGGATCCCAGAGGCCCGACGGGAGGCAATACGGGAGGAAGTACAGAAAATGCTGAACTTAGGGGTGATAGAGGAGTCCCAAAGTGATTGGTCTAGTCCCATTGTGTTGGTGCCTAAACCGGATGGGAGCTGGCGATTTTGTAACGATTTTCGTCAGTTGAACAAAGTTACAAAATTTGACACCTACCCCATGCCACGTATAGATGAGTTGATCGACCGGCTGGGAACAGCCCGATACATGACGACTCTTGACCTCACAAAAGGGTATTGGCAAATCCCCCTGGCCAAGTCGGCCAAAGAGAAAACCGCATTTGTAACCCCAGACGGGGCATTCCAATATAAAAGAATGCCGTTCGGGTTACAGAATGCGCCGGCCACATTCCAGCGGAAAATGGACCAGATGCTGAGGCCCCATCGGAAGTATGCTGCGGCTTACCTGGATGACGTAATTGTCCATAGCACAGATTGGGCCTCACATCTGCCAAAAGTGCAAGCAGTCCTGGACTCTGTTCGGGAAGCGGGGTTTACGGCTAACCCCAAGAAGTGTACCATTGGGCAGGAAGAGGCCAAATATCTTGGGTACACCATTGGGAGGGGAGTAATAAAACCCCAACTCAACAAAGTCGAGGCCATCCAGCGTTGGCCACGTCCCAACAGCAAGAAGCAGGTACGAGCCTTTCTGGGAATCGCTGGGTATTATCGGCGATTCATTCCCCACTTTGCTTCTAAGGCTGTGCCCCTAACCAACCTGACGAAGGGGAAAGGGTCGGTCATGATTAAATGGACCCCCGAGGCTGAGGCAGCATTCCAATTCTTGAAACAAGCCTTATGTAGCCAGCCAGTGTTGTACTCACCCGACTTCTCTAAAGACTTTGTCGTACAAAGTGATGCGTCAGATGTGGGGTTAGGAGCAGTATTGTCCCAGGTCTGGAACGGGGAAGAGCACCCAGTCATTTACCTCAGCAGGAAGTTGAAGTCCCATGAGGTAAATTACGCCACGGTTGAAAAGGAGTGTTTAGCGGTGAAGTGGGCTCTAGATTCCCTTCGGTACTACCTGCTAGGTAGGCACTTTGACTTGGTTACGGATCACGCTCCGTTAAAGTGGATGGCTCAAAACAAGGAAACAAATAGAAGAGTGAATAGGTGGTTCCTGGCCCTCCAGGAATTCAACTTCACAGTAAAGCATCGCCCTGGCGTTCAAATGGGGAATGTGGATGCTTTGTCTCGAGTACATGAATGCCTGATTGCCGGTGTTCCAACCCCGAGGTTAAAACAAGAGGGGGGGGTATGTGACAGCAGGAAGGTAAAGTCACCTGGTTGCATCCAGGGGGGTAGATATATTTCGCCCAGATTCAGGCTTTACGCCGACTTATACAACTAGGTGGAGAGTTGTATAAGCCCAGCTGGGGCTAGTGGGCTCATGGATGACTCATACCTCTAGGGAGAGTGTGGGGCGTCGTGCAGACAGGGAGTTGATGAGACCAGCTGAAGCTTGTCAGCTCATTTAGGCCTCTATAAGAACTCCCAGATTCATTAGGTGTTAGCTCATGCCTGGACCCAGACCTGTGTGGACTGTCTAGGGAGAGTGAACCCCTGTGCGGTGAGACAAAGCCTGTGTGGCTATTTGCTTGAACATTTAAAACCAGGGACTTAGGGACTAGGACAGCACTAGGCTGATCCCAGTTGTTAGTTAGGAAACCTGTATGTTTAGTCAGAGGTCAAGTTGACCAGGATTTATTTTGTTTATGTTTCTTTTGCTTTGCTGTGTTTTGTCACTGTAAATAGAAAATAAACCGCACCTTTTTGATTTTGAAAACCACAACCTCCGTTTGCTGGGCCTGTTTTTGTGTGGGGAGCCCATCTCGGGGGTCACACACACCCGCTGCCGAGCTAACCCCCTCACAATATATATATATATATATATATATACTTTACGTATATCGTATACAGTACTGTGCAAAAAAGCAAGTGTGAAAAAATTCAGAAGAATAAAGTATGCTTTCAGAAATAGAAGTGTTATTAGTTAATTTTAATCAGTTAACAAAATGTAAATGAACAGAAAAGGAATCCAAATCAAATCAATATTTGGTGTGACCACCCCTTGCCTTCAAAACAGCATCAATTCTTCTAGGTACACTTGCACACATATTTTGAAGGAACTCGGCAGGTAGGTTGTTCCAGTCATCTTGGAGAACTAACCACAGATCTTCTCTGGATGTAGACTGTCTCAGATCCTTTTGTTTCTTCATGTAATCCCAGACAGACTGGATGATGTTGAGATCAGGGCTCTGTGGGGGCAAAACCATCACTGGATAAGGGATCTGTTCAGCTGATCCCATGGTGAGCTGGCGGATGACAAATTCATGTCTGCTCCACTTACGCAGAGTGGATAGGGACACATTCCACTCTGTTCTGAGGGCAGTCTGATGTAAAGGGCCCAGCTGTCCATTTACACACAACTGCCCTGCAATCCGATTCAGCCAGACAGACTCCTTTCCATTTGTTTTTAATTGGATTGGATGTAGGCGGGTGTAAACAGACACAAGTCTGTTTACATATGCCACTCCATAGAAGAGAATGGAGGGTCTGAGCGGGTTGTCCTGAAAAACAAACAGGCGGGCCCGTTCAGTAGACATGTGCAATTTGTTTAGTTACGAATTCGTTTTTTAACGAATTTTGACAAATTTGTTCATTCCGAAATTCCCAAATTTTTTATTTTCCGAATTCCGAATTTTTGAATTTCCAAATTTTCGAATTCCGAATTTTTGAATTTCCGAATTTTCGAATTCGAAATTACGGAAATTCGGAAATTAAAAATTTCGGAAATTCGAAAATTTGAATTTCGGAAATTCTAAAATTCTAAAATCAGAAATTCGAAAATCGGAAATTCGAAATTCGGAAATTCGAAAATCTGAATTTCGAAAATTCAGAATTTGAAAATTCGAAAATCGGAAATTTGAAAAATCGTAAATTGGAAATTCGAAAATCGGAAATTTGAAAATCGGAAAGTCTAAATTCGGAAATTCGAAAATTCAGAATTTGAAAATTCGAAAATCAGAAATTCGAAAATCAGAAATTCGAAAATCGGAAATTCGAAAATACGAAATTCGAGAATTCGGAAAGCCGTCCAAACGGTAGACATGTGCACTGTCAAAAAATTTGTTAATTTTCATTTTCGTTTAGTTTTTTTAGCTTTTTTCGGAAATTCAGAAAATTCGGAAATTCGAAAATTCGGAAATTCGAAGATTCGGAAATTTGGAATTCGGAAATTCCAAAATAGGAAATTCGAAAATTCAGAATCCGAATTTTTGAATTTCCGAATCTTCAAATTTCCGAATTTTTGAATTTTCGAATTCTGAATTTTCGAGTTTTCCGAATTTCCGAAAAAGCTAAAAATTGAATGAAACGAAAACAAAATTGAACAAATTTTTCGGCAGTGCACATGTCTACCATTCAGACCGCTCTTGTGAAAGGGGCCTTAGACTTTTGCACAATACTGTATATATATTTCTTTAACCGCAATGCAAAATGTGAGTCAGTGCCCCACATGTCATCCATTTTAAAGTAGATGTACTGTCTTAATGAATGCCATTTTGTTTGCTAAAGCTCTATGTATAATAAACAATTGATACATTTGTAAAAGACTGTTTTCGGCCATTTTTCTGTAGTCACTTTCTGTCTACATGTGTTACAGCAACTGTATGGTGGGTTTCCTGATGGAGACAGCAATAGACCATACAAGTGCAATGTGTGTCAATACAGGAGCTTGTAGCCTCCATTGGAAGAGCATGTGACAGGGTGACACCACAGAAGAACAAATGGGATACCAAAACAGAAAGCTGTCATCTTATAACAGGAAGTACCTGCACAAGAACCTACTGGAGATGAACAACGGCAGATCTATTTAACGTATAGCCTGTATGACAATCATGACTAGAGATAATCCAAATTAGCCATTCTCAACCAGGATTCTGTAGAACCCTAGGGTTCCTACAGAGGCTGCTAGGTGTTCCTTATGCTGTAGCCCACTGACCTCCCATTTGATGATGTCTGCAAAGCTTTGGGGTCAACAATGCTACATGACACCAATAATCATTTTAGCTGGCTTTATTACCACCACTGCAGGGGTGGCATGTAAGGTGACATTCTTGCCAATAGCCATCAATGTAAGTAGCATTTTTTCCATTAACCATCAATGAATTGGTTTTAGCAGGGGTTTCTTGAGAACTGAAAATTATTTTGATGGTTCCTCTTGGATAAAATAGTTGAGAAAGGCTGTAAATGTTCAGTCTGACTGTAAATTCGGACCAAACATTCACTTTTTGCACAATCGTTCAAACCTGTAGGGTTTTCAAGTGGACAAACATGACAGCTTCCTGCTGTCAATGGTTGCTAAGGAAGCAGCAGGTGCCTGCACCTGCAGCATTCTTACCAATCACTAGTATCTCTGACCCATTCACTTACATGGCCGGAAATTACCAACCACGTAAGCAAAGGGGCATAATTGCCTAAATATGGCCACATGACCATATTTGGCCAATAACATTGACCATATATGGCCATGGCCATGTTTGGAAAATTATGCCACCACTACTCCCCCTGTTCCCTTATTTATCTGTTGACAGCTCAGGGAGCTGTCATTCCGTGATTGGACAATGTGGGGCTTTTTATTTTATCAAAGAACTTGTCAACAACTGTGTGTGTGTTTTTATTTAGACATTAGATTTTTTTGTGAATAAAAAAGTGGCACCATGTACCATGGTGAGGGCATGTGACCTGGTATGGTTTGGGGGGGGGGGTTCACATGCTCATCCCCACTATTTCTAACCAGCCAGGCTGCATGCTAGGATAAAGATCTGTCATGGATTTTTGGGGGGGAGACCTCAAGCTTTTTCTCTTGATTTTGTGCGTAGGGTTCCCCCTATCCATATTTGGTTAATTAAATCCCCACGCCTTTGTTTATATCAGCTGTCATTCGCCAAAGCTGTCAGTAGGGGCAGTAGCCAGGATCAGATGTGTGTCGACGGTTGCTGTTATTTTTCATTTAGCGGGCATTGGTTTGGTCGTTTTAGGGTAAAACAGATGGCGGGGAGATGACGTATTGCCTCCCAGCCCCCTGTCAACCCCCCTCTGAGAATTGATCCACCGTGGATTGCTTTTCAGAGGGGGCGTCAAGGACTACTGCAGGTGAGAATGAGCCCTTACAGAACTTTACCCAATTTTGTCTATGCCTGAGACTTTGTAAAACATTTGTAGTTTTAAAGAAAGGGAAAATGGAAACTCACTTTAATGAACCGAAAATACTTCCATTAAATAATCTACAGAGTCCTTATATCATGTTTTATCTATAGTATTTTTTTATTATTATTATTGTTTTTACTGTCTTCCACGCACAGTGGTAAAAAAGCATCAATGTCTCAAGAGCAGCAACCCAAACTGACCAATCAGAAATTATATATCACTAATCTTATTACACTGTACTGCTGAAAGCTAAAGTCTGATTGGTTGCCCTTTGCACAATGCTATTCCATAAATAAAGAAAAAATGGCATTATACGATTTTGCAATACATAGGTAATGACATTTTGAAAAAGTGTATTTATATACAGATTTCATTTTTCTGGCTGAACCTTCACAAATGTTACTTGAGGAAAAAATAGCAGCACATGGAAGACTAGAATCTGTATTTGACAGGGAAGTATTTATGCATTTCGGACTCTAGGTTGGAGCAGTATAGAGAGCACAACAGGGTGACGGGACACAAACTGGAAAAGTATATCATATGACAGGAAGCCTGAGCTCTGACTGGGAAATCAGGGAAGTCATCATGTGGCCTCTGAAAGGGACAGTGCAGGGTATTGTAAGTTATGAAGAATTTGTTTCCATTTAAATGTCTGTTTCTGCAGGTACTCGTGAACGCATTGAATAGCATCTGACTCACAGTCTACTGTGGCTTGAGAGACTTTAGAAATCGTGAATTGATGAGTTACCTACAGCAAACACTAATCATACTTACCGTATTTGGCTTCTGCCAGTATTACGATGCTTCAAGCTATACATATTTTATAAGCATCCTTCCTGACATGATGAAAAACACATTTCAAGATCTTAAAGGCATAGTCCATCTTTAAAAAAATAATACATGCATGTTAAAAGAAAATAAAGAAATGTGCATTCATTATTATTTTGCATTTGAGCAAAAAAAAAAAAAAAAATATTGTAACCATGATTGGCTGCTGCAGACGTTTCCTCCAGCCCCAGATATGTACCTTAGAACGGACCATCAGTTATAGAGCTGGGGGAAGTATCAATCGACTGTGAGTGTGGTGGAATTAACACACTTGTCTTCCATTGAGAACTATTAGTCCCTTGGCCATGGTAGCAGATGTGACTTGCAGCCTCTTCATTCCCCAGGATGTACAGGCAGAGACACGCAAATTCAAAATTAGACTAACACCAGTGGACAGTAGAGCCCTGCTATTAAACTATGTGGGGTTGGGAAATGGCACCATGTGACATTGGTGTAAATTGGCCTTTATGTAGATTACGTTAAAATAGAAACATACCTCCAGAGATAGAGATATAATTTTGCCCCTGTATAAATCATTAGTAAGACCACATCTAGAATATGCAGTTTAGTTTTGGGCACCAGTTCATAAAAAGGATATTGGGGAACTGGAGAAAGTGCAGAGAAGGGCAACCAAACTGATAAGAGGCATGGAGGAGCTCAGCTATGAGGAAATATTAGAGGAACTGAATTTATTCACTCTTGAGAAGAGGAGATTAAAGGGGGATATGATTTACATGTATAAATACATAAGTGGTCCATATAATGAACTTGGTGTTTAGTTATTCACTTTAAGGTCATCACAGAGGACAAGGGAGCACTCTTTACTACTGGAGGAAAAGAGATTTAATCTCCTAATATGGAATGGCTTCTTTACAGTAAGAGCTATGAAAATGTGGAATAGACTCCCTCAAGAGTTGGTTCTGGCCAGCTCAGTAGATTGCTTTTAAAAAGGCCTGTAATCTTTCCAAAATGTACATAATATAACTGGACACTAATATTTATAGGTAAAGTTGATCCACGGATTGGCCAATTGCTTCTTGGGGGATCAGGAAGGATTTTTTTCCCCTGTTGGAGCAAATTGGATCGTGCTTTGCTGGTTATAGGGTTATGTATATAGGATTGTAAAATTTCTTCTTTTTTTCCTCTTTTATTGGTTGTACTAGATTAGTGGTCTCCAAACTGCAGCCCAAGGCAAGATGTGACCCTTTGCTTGCCTTTATCTGGCCCTTGGGGCATATTCCTCCCATTGATATGAGACACTATTCTGCCAACTGACACCAACAATGGTGCTCCATTTCTCCCACTAACACCAACAATGGGGCACTATTCCTCCCAATGATGCCAAATGTGAAGATGTTTACTCCCATTGATGCCAGGAATATTTCCACTTCTGCTGGCCACAGTCCAGCCCCCCAAAAGTCTGAAGGACAATAAACTGGCCCTTTGTTTAGAAAGTTTTGAGACCCCTGTACTAGATGGACGTGTGTCTTTTTTCAACCAGTAGTAGTATCTATTTTTTCAACTAATAGTAGAAACTATGTAACTATATACAGTACATAAAGAGGAGGGAGTTTGGGACTTTAGATGAGGCGTGTACCCAACAGCCGATGTAGTGAACAAATACATAGTAACAATGCGTATACAAAAGGTAGGAGTACATAAAGGACACTCTTTAATGAACTATCCATCGACAATTAAGCCAATGTTGAAACATGATTAGAGTTGAGCGGACACCTGGATGTTCGGGTTCGACGGGTTCGGCCGAACTTCGGAAAAAAGTTCGGGTTCGGGACCGAACTTTAACCCGAACCCAACCCGAACCCGAACCCCATTGAAGTCAATGGGGACCCGGACTTCTAAGGACTAAAAAGGCTCTAAAAAAGTAATGGAAAGGGCTAGAGGGCTGCAAATGGCAGCAAAATGTTGTTAAGAGCATGGCAAGTGCTCTGCAAACAAATGTGGATAGGGAAATAACTTAAAATAACATAAAAAAAATAAAAAAATATGCTGGAGGCCCCCTTTTCAGCAGAAGAGGTAGGGAAGTCATTAAGAACCTCAGAAACTCAACGGCACGATGCCACACATATGGTGGGAATGCCCCAGAATACGCCCTTTCTGGAATAAATTATTCAATTTAATGGATAAGCTAGTGGGAAAATAAAATACTTTGAAATAAAAATGTAGCGGGGTGCTAAATTTAAGGGAAGTGTTTGAGTGGTAAATATGCTCAAACACCCTAATTCTGTAGGACCATTTTGTCCTCGGGGGACAGTATTGTTGTGCAGTTCCCTGCGGCCTACAGGTGGCGCTGCCATGGTAGGCTAGGGTTGAACCGCCAATACAGTGCTGTGCCTTTTGTGACCCCTCTTGGCAGTAGTACAGCGGGGCGGGGAACCTGCTGTGCATGCCGGGAGAGCATATAAAAGGGGCAGACCTTTGGCCTGGGGGCTGATGTCCAGTGGGGTCCACGCCCAGGTGCCTTCGGCCTGGGTGCTTGTGTTCCTGTTCCATCTCGGGTACCTTTAGCCCGGGGTGAGGTACTATCCTGGAGTTCCTGCTGCCCTGGGTATGGAGGCCTAGGTGCGGGAGTAAAGCCTGGAGTCCAGAGCCTTCGTCTGGAGTCCGCTAAGGGTCGAGGAGTCTTAGGGTGCCGCCTCGTGTAGGGGACCATGTTCCAGGGAAGGGAGGATCATTCTGATGGACCGATGCGGGAGTCACGGTGAAGGAAGGGTCTGTTGACTCCCTGGAGAGATGTCTTCCCCTTGATATGGGCTAGGTTCGTAGAAGGAGAAGCTCAAGGTCATCTTGACTGTATCAGAGGCCTTATTCACCCGGCCCGTGGCAGGGGCCTTATACACCCTGGTCTGTGGCAGAGACCAAAGTTCTCCAGGTCCGTGGCAGGGGCCTTGTACACCCTGTCTGTGGCAGAGACCAACCTCAAGGTCTGTGGCAGAGACCGTGCACCTAAAACTGTTTGAGAAACCTAAGCAGTGAAGTGAATGTGCTACGTTTGTGCCTGGACCTCCTCCACACCTTAAGCTGTCCTGTTTCTTTGCTCTAACCTTTTCTATCCGAGTAGAGTTTATTTTGCCATGAGAGAATAAGAGTTGTAATTTCAGCTGGTGTGGACATTGACTTTACTGGGAATTAAAGGACTTGCCTCTACCTACAGTAGAGGTGAGAATCATCCTCTGGAGGAGTTTTGACTCCGGCTGTGGACACGGCCCGTCAAGTACACAGCTCAACCTCTTTATATAGGAGGGTACAGGCTGGTAGTGCGGTGTGCCTTTCTCCCTCCTGCGAGGAGCCAACAACATAAAGGCAGGTAAGGGGGAAAGGATCTGTGCGCTACAAAAATATAAAATAAAAATTATAATCTTGACCTAGGAGGACGAGGTCCATATGGAGTAGGAGGTTGAGGTGGCGGTGGATGTGGCTGTGTAGGTGGAAGCGGCGGTGGAGGAGGACGAGGTAGCCAACACTGGTTCAAAAATACAACAATGGCTGGGTAAGGCCGGTGATGTGTCGAATTCTGTCCCCCATCAAATAGTGTCCACCCTGTACTGCACTTGCTCAGTATGTAGGACAAAGGGATTTCGAAAATCTCCCAAGACGAACGGCGCCTGCGTGGTGAGTTCAGGTGAAGGCCACACCATCCGTGGTTCAAGCCGAGCCAAGTGAGGCCGTGCCCGAAGCGTGGAGATCGAACCGAGCCCGTGAGGGGCCCTGTTACTATGTGCTACTGTATGTCCACTTGGATGGTGGGGCTTGAACCTGCACTCACTGCGCAGGCGCCATTCATCTTTGGAGATTTTGTGAATCTCCTTGTCCTCTGTACTGCGCAAGCGCTGCGCCTTCGCAGTATGGGCCGGACACAATCCGATGGCCGGACAGTTTTGTCACAACACCGGTATACATGTCTATTCTGCACAAGGTACGGACAAGTCCTGTGGGATCCATGCCTGGTTCATTTTAATGAACGTGAGCTTGTCCACATTGGCTCTGGACAGGCGGCTGTGCTTGTCTGTGATAACGCCCCCTGCCGTGCTAAATACACGTTCAGATAATACACTAGCTGCAGGGCAGGCCAGCACCTCCAAGGCATAAAGGGCAAGCTCAGGCCATGTGCCCAATTTGGAGACCCAGAAGTTAAAGGGGGCAGACCCGTCATCCAGTACGTGTAGGCCTGTGGACACATACTGCTCAACCATGTTGTTTTTTTAGTATAGCACAGTAGAAGAAAACTATATATAAATTGTTTATTTCACACACCTCCACATATGTATAACACACTGCAAAATATTTTTTGTGGCCCTAAATGGCGTTTTTTGGAAGACCACAATACACCCACAGTATGTAACCGCTAAATCGCACAGCTACAGAACTGCAGAAAATGCTATTCAAAAAAAATGTTGTTTTTTTAGTATAGCACAGTAGAAGAAGACTATATATAAATTGTTTATTTCACACACCTCCACATATGTATAACACACTGCAAAATATTTTTTGTGGCCCTAAATGGCGTTTTTTGGAAGACCACAATACACCCACAGTACGTAACTGCTGAATCGCACAGCTACAGAACTGCAGAAAATGCTATTAAAAAAAAATGTTTTTTTTTAGTATAGCACAGTAGAAGAAAACTATATATAAATTGTTTATTTCACACACCTCCACATATGTATAACACACTGCAAAATATTTTTTGTGGCCCTAAATGGCGTTTTTTGGAAGACCACAATACACCCACAGTACGTAACCGCTGAATCGCACAGCTACAGAACTGCAGAAAATGCTATTCAAAAAAAATGTTTTTTTTTTAGTATAGCACAGTAGAAGAAAACTATTTAGAAATTGTTTATTTCACACACCTCCACATATGTATAACACACTGCAAAATATTTTTTGTGGCCCTAAATGGCTCTTTTTGCAAGCGTACATTAAAGTGGAGCTCCACCCTAAATAGCAACTTTTGCTATTTGGAACCCTCCCCCCCTCCGGTGTCACAATTGACACCTTTCAGGGGGGAGGGGGGTGAAGATACCTGTCTAAGACAGGTATTTTCACCCACATCCGGGAGTCCTCTCTCCGGGAATCTGCGGGAGTGACATCACTTCCCGCAGACTTCCCGTAGTGTTCTGGGAGACACTTGGCTCCCAGAACACAGGAGCACCAATCAGAACGGCGCAGCGCGACTCGCGCATGCGCCGTAGGGAACCGGGCATGAAGCCGCAGGGCTTCACTTCCTGGTTCCCTCGGCGAGGATGGCGGAGGGAGCAGCAGAGTGACGAGCGATCGCTCGTCCTCTGCTGCGGACGTCGCTGGACTCCAGGACAAGTAAGTGTCCAAATATTAAAAGCCAGCAGCTGCTGTAGCTGTAGCTGCTGGCTTTTAATATTTTTTTTTCCGGTGGAGCTTCGCTTTAAAGTGCAAATTTTTTTTTTTTTTTTGCTCTAAACGGGTCTTTTTTTGCACGAGCAAAATAAAATGGATTTTTTTATTTATTTTTTGCCCAATGGGTCTTTTGGAAAAGAGCACAATAAAGTGCCTTTTTTTTTTTTGTCCTAAATGGATCTTTTTCCAACAGCAGAATACACCCACAGTATGGAAACAGTGTATCTCTCAACGTAATATATGCAGTGCTGGTGCACTGAGCTTGCAGATAAAAGGTAGATTTTCTCTGACACTGGGCTCATAGCAGTGTAAAAAGACTGCACTGCAACACAAACAGGTAAACCTATGCAGATCGCTGAGTTATATCTCTGAATCTGGACTCCTATTCCTATATATTATTCTCTCTCCCTAAAAGCAAAAAACAGGAACCTGGCCCTACACTACACTGTCTCTATCTTTTCCCTCAGATTCCAGAATCAGGACTAACTCATGTATTTTTCTATCTCTCCCTAAAAGCAGCAGCAGCAGACTAGATCCTCTCCCTATCTATTCTGAAGCAGAGTGACGTGTGTGCTGTGTGCCTCTAGCTTATCTAGAAGCTGGGTCACATGTTGCACTGACCAATCACAGCCATGCCATTAGTAGGCATGGCTATGATGGCCTCTAAGGGCACACCAGCTAATCAAAAGGTGATTGGCTGGCCCCTGAAGCATTTCTAAATGCGTAATTAGATTGCCGAACCCGAACCCGAACCCGGACTTTTGCGCAAAGTCCGGGTTCGGGAAAAAGCTAAAGTTCGGTACGGACCCGAACTTTACAGTTCAGGTTCGCTCAACACTAAACATGATCAAACAATTCACTGAATCAGTATTCACAGCAATATTACAATGAACAGTAATGGATAAAAACAGAAAAAGTACATCATAAAAAAAGAAGAGGGCGGGACTTTTAATGAAGCATGTGCGGGAAAAGGTTCAAGTAAACAAAGAGTAGACAACACATCTAGAGTATTTAGTATCGTAAAAAGGTTTTTTATTTCTTTCACCTAATGCACCGTCCTTGACTAAGATTGCATTAGTGAGGTTTAAATTGATGTGCATATACATTACACAGACTGAATTAAAAGGGGAAAACATGTCAACTGAAGACCCAAGTATACAGACAATACAAAAATGTTTTAGCAATATTGTATATGATAATGATGCATTTATGAAGCATGAGATGATGGCTCTACGCGTTTCGCGACTTTAGTCGCTCGTCAGGAGCAGGCATGCGTTTTCTTTCTGTAATGATACAAATAATATCTTGGGCTTAAACCGGGGCTCCAAACATACATGGGACCATGGATAAAACCAGGGTCCTAGATGGTACTTACCAGGCCTCCAATTGCTGCCGGTATGGAAGTGGGACCCAGACAGGCCCCAATGGGCTGGGACGACTCGCGCCGGGGACTGTGGCTGGGAAATGCAGGACATGTGGCCCCCACACAGGAAGCGCGCAGGCTGGTCAGGCACTGGAAAATGAGTGTTGTATAAAGGATCAATGAAGGATGAAAAGGACTGGTGAAAAATAAAGAAAAAGTACATAATATGTGATGAAAAACAGAAGGATTGCAGCACATAATGCTTTTCGTGAAAAATCATATGTGCTTCGTGAAACATCACTTTTTCAGGAGCAGGCGCAATCCAATTATCTACAAAAAAAAATATGTATAGATCAAAACCAATACATCTGGATATTATTATTAATCTAAATAGGAGTAATGTCAGAATATAATTGTAACTAAAAAAATTGCTTCTATGTCAAACACCGCACCGACAGCCAAGGCTCATACCATGGGTGCTGAGGGGGCCATACCAATACACAATAGATTGCAGTGTGGAGATCACAAGAAAGATAACGGTATACATATAAGAATCACTCGTGGCTGGTTAAACCATCCAAAAGGATTCTATGAAAATAATAGTATATATATGTAAATTGTATAAATTTATACCACAAAAGTATGAATAGTCAAAGTGTCAATGAGTATTTAAACCTATATATGGATCGACTACTGTTGAAAGTCTCAGCCCAGAAGGTAGGATAGGGAATATAATCAAATGCCTCTGTGTATAGTATGGGGGTCACCCTTACAGGCATGGAACAAAGTGAGCTTGGTACCAATGTGTATGTGAGATAAGATAATATGCAATAAAACAAAAAATATGAATAAATTAAAAAATGTGGTGAGTGTGAAAACCCATGTGGAAATAGTTCCACAGGGATAGGAAGGGGGACGGGGTATGCATAAACTAGGGAAGGGAGTGGATAATAGCTCATCTAGAGCCAATTACCTTGTATATGCTGTTACGTGCTTGGCCAGAAAATAAATTATAAAGGGGTCCAATATTGAGCCGACCAGTAGTCCTCTGCAAGGGGGGTTGATGTGAGCCCCATCAGGCGTGCATGGAGAATGGCCCCCAGCATCACTTATAAGGGAGTGCGTCACTACCTGATCGGCATATGTAACTATATACCTACAGTGGTTCACTAAGTTTATGTCAAGTACATTTAGTCATTGCATATTGGAGAACCCAATGTTTTCTAACCAATATAAAACTTTTTGGTCCTGCCCTCTCCAAACTTTTGTACCTCATTACTGGTCCATCACTATGGTTGATGGTTACTCTGCCAATAGTGTGGCCAGTCCACCAAACAGTGGCATCATTAGTGGACTATCAGCAAAAATGTGAAAGAAGAAGCCAACCACCAATGACATATTTTTTCCAAAGTGGCAGAGAAGAGGAAGCAAATAACTACAGAGAAAACAAGGAGTTAAAATATTTAATTTGTGTATTTTGCTATATTAAAGGGGTTGTAAAGCTTTGTGTTTTTCACCTTAATGCATCCTATGCATTAAGGTGAAAAAACACCTTCCTGTCTCCGGCCCCCCCGAGCCCCCGTTTTACTTACCTGAGCCCCGAATCTCCGTGGGCGTGATCCCATGTTGCTTTCCCCCAGCACCTGTGGGCTCTTCATTGGATGATTGATATGATTGATAGCAGCGCAGTCATTGGCTCCTGGGGGGCTGGGCCGAGTGATACACTCGGCTGCTATGGCCGCCGTCTGTATCACACGGGAGTGCGCCCACAAGCTAACCCCCTTGGGAGAGCGCTTCCCAGAGGGGGGTTAGCTCTTGCGGGGAGGAGCCGAGACAGCCGCTGGGGGACCCCAGAAGACGAGAATCGGGAACCAGTCTTTGCAAAACGAACTGCATAGTGGAAGTAAGTATAACATGTTTGTTTGTTTTTGTTTTTTTTAAACTGAACCCATACAACCTTAAGGCCCCTTTCACACGGGGCGGATCCGTGCAGATCCGCCCCGTGAAGCTCCGCTTGCTCAGCGGGGATCGCTCCGTTGATCCCCGCTGAGCCGACGGATGACTGGGCGGTCCCCGCACACTGTGCAGGGACCGCCCTGTCAGAGCGCCGCTCTCCCCTATGGGGAATCGGATGACGACGGACCGTAGAGTCCGTTGTCATCCGATCCGCTCCGCCGACGGAAGAAAAAATAGGGTTTTCCTCCGTCACACTTTGGCGGAGCGGAGCGGATGTCAGCGGACATGTCTCCGCTGACATCCGTGCCTCCATAGGGGTGCATGGAGGATCCGTTTCAGGTCCGCCTAAAAAACTGACAGGCGGACCTGAACGGACCTCCGTGTGAAAGAGCCCTAGCTGAATTTCAACAACAAAAAAATCTCTATGACTTTAGTCACACTCACATCACTTACCTGTAATTAAGTATGTCCCACATTGTGCAGGCAGATGGATACTAGGGAAATCTTCTGTGCAGGGATGCCTGTCCTCTTCTTATATCTGAATTTCTGGTGCTGCAATGGTTAACAGTTTCAGGTCTTCAGGCAGAACAGCAGTACAGCTGGTCTGTCAGGGACCTGCCCCCTGCTTCCTCCTCCAACAATGACAAAAGATTTTTTTTTTATTGATTACACTGTTTGTAACACGGTCTATAAATGAGGGAGAGTTTGACGAGTCACGTGATTCTCTCCCCCATTCAGGGCTGCCAACCTCTTGCAGCATTTTTTACTGACAAAACATGGAACATTTATTGACGGAACACATTTTTTACTGGCAACCTGAGAAATTACAGAACTCCTATTGAAAACCAACACAGTGAATATTTGAACAGTATAAACATGATATGGAAACTCTGACAATACCTATAACAAAGTCATTTGCTTGATTTACGCTTAAAAAGGCAACACAGCATGAAATTATCAGCCCCTGATATTTACTGGCAGTTGTAAAAAAAACACCGATTTTTACAAACTGACAGTAAATTTACTGGCGGTTCGCAACCCTGCCCCCATCTATCCTGTTCCATTTTAATTCTCCTGTTCATAATGTAGGAGAGATATTACTAAGCCCATGTTCACATTGGGCTGATGCCAGCAATAGCACCGAGTAAATTGGTGCAGCGCCGACTTTGCGGCACCTCACTGATTCCCAAAAGTAGTTCCTGTACTACTTTTGGCAACTTCGGGGGTGATTTGAATAGACATCTGTGCATTAACCCGCACTGATGTCTGTCAAATCGCCCCCGAAGTCGGACTGCATTGCCGGTTTGAAATTGAGCGAGTTCAGCTGAACTTGCACGATTTTAAACCTGCAACAGTCTGAACCTAGGCTAAAAGCACTGCACACTCCTTGCACACACAGAAACTTTGAAGAATCTGTGTCAGAAGCTGGTCACTACCACCATTGTAGATTCCAATATGCCACAGAATTTTAAGGATAGTAATAGATCATACGGACAGAAAGCTAAATATTTCAGATTGCAGGAAACGAACTCCCAGTCCACATGTGAGAAGCTCTCTAGATTCTGGCTAAAGGCAGATTAAAATGTATGTATGGACAATTTTTTGTTTTGTTTTGATAGAGTGGGGAAGGCTTAAACCCACTGCCACTTTACTTTTGCTGTCTGAGTCCCCATAAAGTGATTGTGCTAAGGAGCTGTAATAAGTCTGCCAATCTATTGGTAATCATTATGATCGGCAGTGTAATTAGCACAATTGCTAGTAGAATTTCATGTATGATTTGACTATAATTAGTTTCTTTGAGCCAAACTGTCCCAAATAAACTATTTCCATTTCATAACCATGGATCCAGTGTGCTCTGTAATATACTATAGTAGCTTTAGCTACATACATTCAGTAGCGCCAGGCAGAACAGCAGTACAGTCAGGTCTTCAGGCAGAACAGCAGTACAGATGGTCTGACAGGGACCATCTGTTCTGGAAGCAGTATGGGTGATTTCCTATCGCCTGCCGAAATTAAATAGAGTTGGGCAAAATGCTTCTCTACCATGCAAGAGAAGCCTTGTACTTATATGAATGAATACATGGTCTCCTTTATTTGGCTAGTGTGAAAACGGCCCAAACCAACTATTTCAAAAAGTCATATTAAATATACCACTATAGAACTAAGGTTTCCCCCCCCCCCCTCCAATTCTGTTCTGGTGACAACTCCAAATTTGGGATTTGGAAGTTGATTATCACACGTATATCTAAAAGGATAATGTTACAGGCGGTCACCTAGTTACAAACATCCGACTTACAAACGACTCCTACTTACAAACGGAGGGAGACAACAGGAAGTGAGAGGAAATCTACCCCTAGGAAGGGAAATTTACTTCTATAAGAGTTATTATGGGAAAAAGGTACCTCCACTGATGTTTTATCACCAAGGCTTGTTTCGACAACAACTCAAAATTTTCAAAATCCAATTGTCACAGGGACAGAAAGTAAGGTGAAATCTTCTGAACAGGGGCACAGACAGAAAAACAAATGTTACAGGGGTGTTCACCCCTCCCTATGCTATCCAAAAAGCTTAAAAATAGATTTTTTGGCTGGAGCTACACTTAATAAATGTACCTGTTCCGACTTACAAACAGATTCAACTTAAGAACAAACCTACAGACCCTATCTTGTTTGTAACCAGGGGACCGCCTGTATTCTTCCCCTTTAATCTGTAAGAGTTTGTTGTGTATTTTTTTTATTTTTTTTCCTGCTACAGAAATGTTAATTCACTCCAGTGCTATTATGAGCAGCAGGCACAAAGGGGTGTCAGCCATAGAAAATTCCATGTCTTGGGCACTTAACAGGAGCTTTAAATCCATCTTAATCTGAAGTACTCTATGTAACAGAAAAATGATACACAAACCTTATCACAGAACCATCTGGGCCACCTTCCCCATTGCGTTCTTACATTCTCCCTGAGCCTAGTTCCTGTTTGATCTAATTAGGCATTTTGACCAGCCTGTCTGTTCCGTGGCTGCCTGAGTGGAAAGATGGAACAGTCTGTTTGCTTTGAAAGCTTAAGAAACCAAAAAGGGATTTTCTTTTTCTTTTTCTCTCTCTCTCTTTTTTCCCCTTTGGTTTTAGTCAGAATAGTTCTTTCCACAGTGCTCATGATTTAAAATCATAAAAGAATGTAGATTTTGTCTGGACTTTAAGATGGGATGTGATTAGCTAGAACCAGTTGGAATTGCTGTGATTTCAACATCCAAAATGGTATAATGTCTACAAATTTTTTAAAAGTTTATTAAAATTCTAGTATTTAAATCAATGGAATCAAAGTAGATTGTACCTATGCTGAGAAATAATGTGTGTAAATTTATATATTTCTGGGGCTCATACATTTTGTGAGCTTATGTTTCTTTCTTCTATAAATTGAGGTATTTATGTTTATATCTGGCTATGGGGTTGATTTACTAAAACTGTAAAGTGCAAAATCTAGTGCAGTTGTGCATGGTAGCCAATCAGCTTCTAACTTTAGCTTGTCCAACTAAGCTTTGGCAATAAAACCTGGAAGCTGATTGGTTTCTATGCAGTTACACCAGACTTTGCACTCTCCACTTTTAATAACTCTACACCTATGTCTATATACTGTGTATATATATATTGTGACAGCAGGAAGGTAAAGTCACCTGGTTGCATCCAGGGGGGTAGATATATTTCTCCCAGATTCAGGCTTTATGCTGACTTATACAACTAGGGTGGAGAGTTGTATAAGCCCAGCTGAGGCTAGTAGGCTCATGGATGACTCATACCTCTAGGGAGAGTGTGGGGCGTCGTACAGACAGGGAGTTGATGAGGCCAGCTGAAGCTTGTCAGCTCATTTAGGCCTCTATAAGAACTCCCAGATTCATTAGGTGTTAGCTCATGCCTGGAACCAGACCTGTGTGGACTGTCTAGGGAGAGTGAACCCCTGTGCGGTGAGGCAAAGCCTGTGTGGCTATTTGTTTGGACTTTTACTAAACCAGGGACTTAGGGACTAGGACAGCACCAGGCTGATCCCAGTTGTTAGTTTAGGAAACCTGCATGTTTAGTCAGAGGTCAAACTGACCAGGATTTATTTTGTTTATGTTTCTTTTTGGCTTTGCTGTGTTTTTGTCACTGTACATAGAGAAATAAACCGCACCTTTTGATTTTGAAAACCACAACCTCCGTCTGCTGGCCCTGTTTTTGTGTGGGGAGCCCAACCAGGGGGTCACACACACCCGCTACTGAGTTAACCCCCTCACAGTTGGTGGAGAACCAGTGGCAGTTTTTTTTAAGCCAGCATGGAGGAGATACTGAAACAGCTGGCTCTAGCAAATGCCAATCAACAGCAGACAAATGCAGGTTTGCAAAGGAGCCTTGCAGCCCAGCAGCAAGCTCATCAACAAGCCCAGCAGCAATCTGAGGCCCGCTTCATAGACCTGTTACAGAAGCAAGAGCAGAGACTACAACAAATGGAAGCAGTAATGCAGCAACGTCCGCAGACCAGTGAGGAAAGCCGTCCCACTAATACCGCGTCCTTTGGGGTGAGTCGTTTATTGACAAAAATGACTGGAGAGGATGATCCAGAGGTATTTTTGACCACATTTGAAAGGACTGCTGAAAGAGAAAAGTGGCCTGAGGAGCAGTGGGCTGGACTGGTGGCTCCTCTGTTAACTGGTGAATCGCAGAAGGCTTACTATGACCTAGAGCCTGACCAAGCAAAAGACTATGTGATGCTAAAAGCTGAAATATTGGCAAGGCTGGGTGTCACCCTGGCTGTCCGGGCTCAGCGTGTGCATAACTGGACTTTCCAGCTTGGAAAACCCCCCAGGTCTCAAATGTATGATCTCATTCACCTGAGCAGGAAGTGGCTACAGCCAGAGACTTTGTCCGCACCAGAGATTGTGGAACGTGTTGTAATGGATCGGTTTTTGAGAGCTCTTCCTACTGCCATCCAAAAGTGGGTAAGCCATGGAGACCCAGAGACGGCCGGTGGTCTTGTGGATCGTGTAGAGAAATACTTGGCTACAGAGAACCTGACGGCCTCTTCCAGAGACTCTCGGACTTTCCACCCTAAGACCAGACCATCCCCAGGGGCGGATAAGAGGATTCCAAGGGGTGAGGGTGGAGAGAGTGAGAGGGTGGGAGCTCTACCCAAAGTTTGGCGAGAACAGCCTGGGAAGTCAGGGGCTCAAGAGGCAGCCAAAAGGATTGTTTGCTACCGCTGCCGGCAAGCGGGACATATTGCAGCAAATTGCCCGGTTGTGGAGGAACCCATGCAATGTGACTTTCTGACGGACAGACGTCAGTCGCTGTGTGCGACAGTCGCATGCACTGCCATTCGGGGAACTGAGAAACATTTATGCAAAATGTGTATTAATGGTAGAAATGTTGTGGTATTACTGGATTCAGGTAGCCTTGTGACCCTGATAAAGGCTGAATTAGTTAAAACAGAGGTCTCTGGGAATAGCAAGGTAGCTGTTATTTGTGTGCATGGGGACACCCGAGAGTATCCAGTGACTACAGTGTGTTTCGAGACCCCCAAAGGTACCCTCTCTCATCCAGTGGGGTTAGTATCTCAATTACCGCATGATGCCATTGTGGGAAGAGATTTTCCGAAGTTCTGGGAACTGTGGGATGATCCTGAGCCCCCCACTGGTGCCCCTATGTACCAGGAATGTGATAGCCAGAACTCCTCTGAGAGTGGTGAGGACTCTCCAGAATTTCCCTTGTCAGTATTGGCAGGGGAGACTCAAGAAACTGGAGAGGAGCCCACCTCCTCAGACGAAAACCTACCGTCTGTGGAGTTTTCTGATCTGGAGGTTCACAGGGAAAATTTTGCCACAGAACAGTTAAAAGACCCCGCCCTAATAAAGGCACGGGAAAACGTAGTGGAAATAGATGGCGAGTTAGTGAACCCAGATAATACCTGCACTTACCCATACTTCAGCGTAGAGAAGGACCTACTGTATCGGGTGGCAAAAAGGGCAGAAGAAACCGTTGAGCAGCTTGTGGTGCCCAAACCTTACAGGAAGTTGGTGTTGGAGTTGGCCCATGGGCACATTCTTGGAGGTCATCTGGGGACAGAGAAAACCCGAGAGAGGGTATTACAGAGATTCTATTGGCCTGGGGTGATGAAGGACATAGAAAATTATTGTTCCTCCTGCCCTGTGTGTCAGAGGTCGGCCCCGATGCCACATTTCCGTAGCCCGCTGGTCCCTCTACCCATCATTGAGGTCCCGTTTGAGAGAATCGCAATGGATTTGGTAGGTCCTATAATCAAGTCCGCTAGGGGGCACCAGTACATATTGGTTATAATGGACTATGCCACCCGTTATCCAGAAGCGATCCCTCTCAGAAATACCTCGGCCAAAACCATAGCCAAAGAGCTATCTCTTGTTTTTAGCCGGGTGGGTATTTGTAAAGAACTGCTTACGGACCAAGGTACACCCTTTATGTCCCGGGTTATGAAAGAGCTGTGTAAATTGTTCAAAGTGACGCAATTGCGTACATCTGTGTATCACCCCCAAACCGATGGGCTGGTTGAAAGATTCAACAAAACCCTAAAACAAATGTTGAAGAAAGTGGTGGATAGAGATGGAAAGGATTGGGACTGTCTACTGCCTTATTTGATGTTTGCTATTAGGGAGGTGCCCCAATCCTCTACGGGATTCTCCCCCTTTGAGTTACTGTATGGGAGACATCCAAGAGGGCTGTTGGATATTGCCAAGGAAACTTGGGAAAGTGAGAGTTCTCCCCACAGGAGTGTGATTGAGCATGTCGCCCTGATGCAAGATCGAATTGCACAGGTAATGCCCATCGTGAAGGAACATTTGGCCCAAGCGCAGTTGGCACAGCAGAGAGTGTACAACCGTGGAGCAAAGACCCGTACCTTTTCCCCGGGGGATAGGATATTGGTACTTGTCCCTACGGTTGAAAGTAAATTCCTTGCCAAATGGCAAGGCCCCTACGAGATAATGGAAAAAGTGAGCGAAGTGAATTACAAGGTCAGACAACCAGGAAGGCGAAAGCCCGAACAGATATATCACGTTAATCTGTTGAAAGCCTGGAGGGATAGAGAGTCCCTAGTCGCAGAAACTTGGTCACCAGCTCAAACTGGTTGCGTGATTCCGGAGGTTGGAATAGCAGCCACCGTGTCACAACCCCAACAACAGGAGGTTAAGGAGTTTGTGCTTCGCAACAAGGAGGTGTTCTCTGAGCTGCCGGGACAAACATCTGGGGTAGAGCATGATATTATTACCCCGCCCGGTGAAAGGGTGAAGTTAAAACCCTATCGGATCCCAGAGGCCCGACGGGAGGCAATACGGGAGGAAGTACAGAAAATGCTGAACTTAGGGGTGATAGAG
Organism: Rana muscosa; assembly: GCA_029206835.1. Classification (NCBI taxonomy): domain Eukaryota; kingdom Metazoa; phylum Chordata; class Amphibia; order Anura; family Ranidae; genus Rana; species Rana muscosa. Next base: position 211,832,000 of record CM055124.1, on the reverse strand, counting down.
GAGTCCCAAAGTGATTGGTCTAGTCCCATTGTGTTGGTGCCTAAACCGGATGGGAGCTGGCGATTTTGTAACGATTTTCGTCAGTTGAACAAAGTTACAAAATTTGACACCTACCCCATGCCACGTATAGATGAGTTGATCGACCGGCTGGGAACAGCCCGATACATGACGACTCTTGACCTCACAAAAGGGTATTGGCAAATTCCCCTGGCCAAGTCGGCCAAAGAGAAAACCGCATTTGTAACCCCAGACGGGGCGTTCCAATATAAGAGAATGCCGTTCGGGTTACAGAATGCGCCGGCCACATTCCAGCGGAAAATGGACCAGATACTGAGGCCCCATCAGAAGTATGCTGCGGCTTACCTGGATGACGTAATTGTCCATAGCACAGATTGGGCCTCACATCTGCCAAAAGTGCAAGCAGTCCTAGACTCTATCCGGGAAGCGGGGTTTACGGCTAACCCCAAGAAGTGTACCATTGGGCAGGAGGAGGCCAAATATCTTGGGTACACCATTGGCAGGGGAGTGATAAAACCCCAACTCAACAAAGTCGAGGCCATCCAGAGTTGGCCACGTCCCAACAGCAAGAAGCAGGTACGGGCCTTTCTGGGAATCGCGGGTTATTATCGGCGCTTCATTCCCCACTTTGCTTCTAAGGCTGTGCCCCTAACCAACCTGACGAAAGGGAAAGGGTCGGTCATGATTAAATGGACCCCCGAGGCTGAGGCAGCATTCCAATTCTTGAAACAAGCCTTATGTAGCCAGCCAGTGTTGTACTCACCCGACTTCTCTAAAGACTTTGTCGTACAAAGTGATGCGTCAGATGTGGGGTTAGGAGCAGTATTGTCCCAGGTCTGGAACGGGGAAGAGCACCCAGTCATTTACCTCAGCAGGAAGTTGAAGTCCCATGAGGTAAATTACGCCACGGTTGAAAAGGAGTGTTTAGCGGTGAAGTGGGCTCTAGATTCCCTTCGGTACTATCTGCTAGGTAGGCACTTTGACATGGTAACGGATCACGCTCCGTTAAAGTGGATGGCTCAAAACAAGGAGACAAATAGAAGAGTGAATAGGTGGTTCCTGGCCCTACAGGAATTCAACTTCACAGTAAAGCATCGCCCTGGCGTTCAAATGGGGAATGTGGATGCTTTGTCTCGAGTACATGAATGCCTGATTGCTGGTGTTCCAACCCCAAGGTTAAAACAAGAGGGGGGGTATGTGACAGCAGGAAGGTAAAGTCACCTGGTTGCATCCAGGGGGGTAGATATATTTCTCCCAGATTCAGGCTTTATGCTGACTTATACAACTAGGGTGGAGAGTTGTATAAGCCCAGCTGAGGCTAGTAGGCTCATGGATGACTCATACCTCTAGGGAGAGTGTGGGGCGTCGTACAGACAGGGAGTTGATGAGGCCAGCTGAAGCTTGTCAGCTCATTTAGGCCTCTATAAGAACTCCCAGATTCATTAGGTGTTAGCTCATGCCTGGAACCAGACCTGTGTGGACTGTCTAGGGAGAGTGAACCCCTGTGCGGTGAGGCAAAGCCTGTGTGGCTATTTGTTTGGACTTTTACTAAACCAGGGACTTAGGGACTAGGACAGCACCAGGCTGATCCCAGTTGTTAGTTTAGGAAACCTGCATGTTTAGTCAGAGGTCAAACTGACCAGGATTTATTTTGTTTATGTTTCTTTTTGGCTTTGCTGTGTTTTTGTCACTGTACATAGAGAAATAAACCGCACCTTTTGATTTTGAAAACCACAACCTCCGTCTGCTGGCCCTGTTTTTGTGTGGGGAGCCCAACCAGGGGGTCACACACACCCGCTACTGAGTTAACCCCCTCACAATATATATATATATATATATATATATATATATATACTGGTGCATCTCAAATTAGAATTTCATCATCAAAAGTTAATTTATTTCAGTAATCCAATTTAAAAAGTGAAACATATTTTATTTAGATTCATTACACACAGTGTGATATATTTCAAACATTTATTTCTTTACATTTTTATGACTTACAGCTAGTGAGAACCCAAATGTCAGTATTTCAGAAAAGTTAGAATATTACATAAGACCAAAAAAAAAAAAAGGATTTTTCATACAGAAATGTTGGCTATAGTATATAGTATGCACTCAATACTTGGTCGGGGCTCATGTTGCATAAAAATAATGCATCAATGTGGCGTGGCATGGAGGCGATCTGCCTGTGGCACTGCTGAGGTGTTATGGAAGCCCAGGTTGCTTTGATAGTGGCCTTCAGCTCGTCTGCATAGTTGGATCTGGTGTCTCTCATCTTCCTCTTGACAATACCCCACAGATTCTCTATGGGGTTTAGGTCAGGCAAGTTTGCTGGCCAATCAAGCACGTGATCATTAAACCAGGTATTGGTACTTTTGGCAGTGTGGGCAGGTGCCAAATCCTAGCAAAAAAATGTAGCTGCGCTAACCCACCTAAATATAAAAAACCTCTAATGAATAATTGTAAATTGTATATAATAACCCGACACCCAGTGAAGGTGTAAAGTAACAATGAGTTGTACCAAAATAGTGACTGGTGAACGCCCGTCCGCTCTGACTTTAACGCGATGACGTCAGCACGTCAACTCCTCCCGACGCACGTTTCGTCATACAAATGACATCATCTGGGGCACGGACGACGTAATTTGTATGATGAAACGCGCGTCGGGAGGAGTTGGCGTGCTGTCTGGTAAGCGTGCATTCCCTATGATGTGAGCACTTTTGGTGGTGGATTTTGTGGCTGATGTCACTCATTCATGCAACAGTCTGTTGGTTGACCTCCACTCAATTTCCTGTTTGATCCTTCACTCATCATTGGACATTTATTGAAGATTTATTCATGCTGTATTACTTAGTTTAACTTATTGTTTTTTCAATCTTTTTGGGTTATAATTGAATACTCACTGTACATTTTAACGAACTATTCAACCAATTCACTATTTTGGTACAATTCATTGTTACTTTACACCTTCACTGGGTGTCGGTTTATTGCATACTATTTACAATTATTCATCAGAGGTTTTCATATTTAGGTGGGTTAGTGCAGCTAAATTTTTTTGCTATTGTTACTAGTGTGTATTTTCACTTTTAGTTGCTGCTTACTTTAGGTGTGTTTTTCTATTTAGCGCGGTATTCTTTCTGTTCCTAGGTACCAAATCCTGCTGGAAGATTAAATCAGCATCTCCATAAAGCTGGTCAGCAGGGGGAAGCATGAAGTGCTCTAGGATTTCCTGGTAGAGGGCTGCATTGACTTTGAACTTGATAAAACACAGTGGACCAACACCAGCAGATGACATGGCATCCCAAATCATCACTGACCCTACGTTCACACCTATGCATTTTGCAGTTTGCAGAAATGCACTAAAGTCCATTTAACAAGGTTTCCTATGGTACTAGTTCACATCTATGCGTTTTGCGGCCGGTGCGTTTTTGGAAAGGGTCGGGGACTTTTTCCGCCGCGATTTGCGGCTAATAGACTTCAGTGGAGCTGCACCAGAAATGCAAGAGGTGCATTTGTGAAGCGATTTTTGATGTGTTTTGCAGTTCTTATTTTACCACTGTATATAGCTGATTGCTAAGCAGGGGGTCGGAAAGCCGGCCGCCACGTCCTTAGCAACCGATGAGTCATCAGATGTTAGCAGGGTTCCCCGCTAAAAGCTGAATGTAAAAAAATAAAGAAATAAATTGCTGGCAAAAAAAGTCGCGAAAAAAACAGCATGGGGTTCCGCCCAGGTTAGTACCAGGCCCTTTAGGTCTAGTATGGATTCGAAATGGGACACCCATGCCAAAATAAGAAAAAAATGGGGTGGGGTCCCCCCAAAATCTATACTAGACCCTTATCTGAGCATGCCACCCAAAAGGTCAGGAAAGGGAGGGGACAAGTGAGCGCCCCCCCTCCTGAACCATACCGGGCCACATGCCCTCAACATGGGGGGATGGGTGCTTTGTGCCACCACCCCAAAGCACCTTGCCCCCATGTTGATAAGGACAAGGGCCTCTTCCCGACAACCCTAGCCAGTGGTTGTCAGGGGTCTGCGGGCGGGGGCTTATCGGAATCTGGAAGCCCACCTTTAAGAAGGGGGCCCCTTAGATCCTGCCCCGCCTATGTGAATGGGTATCAGGTACATCGTACCCCTACCCATTCACCAAAAAAGCTGTGAAATTTAATTAAAACACAAGAGCCTGTTTTGGACAATCCCTTTATTAATAGCTCTATCTTCTCTAGCTGTCTCTTCCTGTCTTCTTCTCCTCCCCGAGCTGTCTCTTCCCGCTGTCTTCTCCTTCCCTCCATCTCCTCCTCGAGCTGTCTCTTCAGGCTGTCTTCTCCTTCCCGCTGTCTCTTCCGGCTGTCTTCTCCTTCCTGCAGTCTCCTCTTGCCATCTTCTCCTCGAGCTGTCTCTTCCCGCCGCCGCCATCTCTTCCCGCTGCTGTCTTCTTCCTCGTCGCCGGTTACCCGCTATTTTTTTAAAAAAAAGCTGCTCTTGTTCTGTTGATGTCTTCATCTGTTTTATTGTTGCCCGCTCTCTGCCGACTCTTATATAGCCATGGGGCGTGGCCATCTGATGACATCACCCAGGGAGCTCACCCCTTTCCCCTTGTCGCAACACACTCCTGAATCCTGCATTCTGAGTGCAACGCACACCTAAACCCTGCTTTCTGTGCATAATGCACTCCTGAACTCTGCGCTCTGGGCACTCTCTTGTAATACTTTTTATGTTCTGAGTAAAAATATTTTATCAAAGAAAAAAAGGTCGGTCTTACTGTCTTTTTTTTGGGGGGGAGGGGAGACACTGTGCCTGGTGATCTTTGACTTCATCAGTGTTGTTCAAGTAGATATCCATCTCTCAAAGGTTGCCTACCCCCACTCTACTCCATATTGGTGTCTTCATACCCCAATGCGTTGAAAACCCACTTGTTAACTCTGTGTGTGTGTCCTGGATACTTGCGCTACACCTCTTTAATAACTTCAGACCAGGCAGGGACAATATTTCAATACTGCACTTAGAAAAAGTGCCTAAAATAGACATTTGCAGTCCAAAAGCCAAAACCTGATACTAGCTCTCTAACTATGGCTACATGCTTGTGTACTGCCCCAGCATACCTGGGAAAGTGCATTCCAGTGTGCATAGTAGTTTAGAGGCACTATAATGCAAGTGTAAGTCCTTCAGAGGCATACTCCAGCATTGGTGTCTTCAGGGCGTAACCTAGTTAAAAGTCTTTGTTGCAGGTCATGCCAGGTGACATTCTCCTACTCCTGCGGGTCTGTTCTTCCTTCTCCATCCCCTGTGGGTCTCACACTCAGGGCTGTACTGTGCTCACAAAGTTTCTCTTATGGGACCAATGACCACTCCCTGAACTCCCTCGGGGAAATGCTGTTGAACCAGACCACTGTCCCAATTTATATCGCACAGGGCAAGTTGGCCGGACCCAGACAGGAACCTGCAAAAATGGTCAGAAGCACAAGCAAAACATTAACCACAACCCTCCCAGCCGGGACAGCACCTAATGACCACTTCAACTTGCTTACATGGTAAAAAGACTATTGAACTCCTTGACCATCCTACAGTGGCTTCTCTGCAACCTTTTTCCTGGCTGTGATGAATAGGAAGATCACATGGCCATTGGGAACATTTTTCTGCATGAATGAAGTAGGAACTAAAGACTATAAACTACTTTTAGGGAAAGGACTGGTGTAAATGACTTGTGTTTTTTGTAAAGCACTACAGAATTAGTTGGCACTATATAAATTAATTCAAAATAGATAAGTGATAATGATGCTCACAGTGCAGTAACTGATAGCAACCAGATTTCATTTCTCTAAGGTAAGACCAATAAATTATTTATTCTGATTGGTTGCCATGGATCATTGCGCAGTATCATTCATTGCCTTCTTGAATAAGACATATTAGCTTTATTTCACCAAACGATAGCCCATGCAATAATTTCACCTGTGGGTTATTTATGAACTCTTTTGATTAAAAAGAGTATTTTCAATTCTCATGATGTTTTATTGCTTTAGCAGCTCTGGTTTATTCACCACAATGTGTTATTCTTTCTCATTATATTATCAGTTTTGGCAGCACATATAAGGAAAATTCTGTGAAACAAAATTACCACACTGTTTTTGTTCGTTATTATTGTTTCTTTGTAATATCGCCAGCTTCTGACTGCCATTAATATGTCCTATGAGGTGTTTATGAGAAGAAGAGAAAATTGAACCATTTGAGGTTTGCTAATGCTATCTAGCATAATGTTTCATGTGAAAAAACATTGATTAGTAAAAATGAGACACCTGAAAAAGTTAAAAGATAAGTTCACCTTTTAAAAAAAAAAAAAAAAAATGCAATTATTATTATTTTTAGTTTTTTATTAGGAGCCTGTAAAGCATTGGACCCACTATCAGAAGATCACAGGTGCAATGCAGAGCTCTTACAGACTCTGTGTGTAAGCTGTCTGCTCGTATCTCGTACAGGCAAACAGTTATACACTGACAGAAAGCATCAATGAAGTACCAAGAGCAGTCAACAGTGCCCTTGTAGTACATTGAGAACTGCAAGCAGCTGTGGGAACTTGTAGTTTACCATTCAAAGGACCCTGTGAATGAATGACCCTCACAGCAGGAACTTGGGGGGAGGGGTGCAGCAGTAACAAGTTACATGTTACACTCTGAATATGGGTGTAACATGCAACATGTTATGAAAGGTGTACTTATCCTTTAAATTGTATGTAAACCCTAAAATTAAGATTTTTATCTGCTCCCTTTTGGTCTGTTAAAAAATACCATTGTAATTGTATTATCAGTTCAATAATGGCAAAAAAAAAAATTGCCAGAAATTCTTGTAACTAGTGGCAGAACTACCAGGGTCGCAAAAGCCGCACTTGCAGACAGGTCCTGGTGTTCCGCCACTGCCAGGGGAGCCCCAGCGGGGTTGCTGGCCACAGGGCTCTGAGCTGAGAGCATCTCTCCCATATAGCCCAGAGCCTGCACTGACAGTTCCCCCTCCCTCCTCCCTTGCACAGATGGGAGAGAAGAGAGCCGATCTGCTCCTTCTCCTCCCTCCCCTCTCCTCTGTGCACCGTGGGAAGTGTGAAGCTAAGCAGCTGAATTTGATCTGCGGTGCACACACAGGAGGAGAGGGGTGGGAGGAAAAGAAGTAGAGGGAGAAGGGAGGGGAAACTGTCAGTGCAGAGTTTGGGCTCTGTGAGAGAGACGTTCTCAGCTCAGAGTCCTGCTGAGGAAGCACTGATGAGGAGGCACTGATAGGCAGCACTGATAGGCGGCACTGATGGGCAGAACTGATAGGCTGCACTGGTGGGCCCTAATAGGTGGCATTGATGAGCAATGATAGGGGGCACTGATAGGAAGCACTAATAGGGGGCACTGATGGGCAGTGATAGGTGGCACTGATGGGCACTGATAGGCGGTACTGATAGACGGCACTCATAGGCAGCACTGATGTGCTGCACTGATGGGCACTGATAGGCGGCATTGATGAGAACTGATAGGTGGCACTGATAGGCAGCACTGATAGACGGTATTGATGAGCACTGATAGGTGGCACTGAGAGGAACTGATAGACAGTATTGATGAGCACTGATAGGTGGCACTGATAGGAAGCAGTGATAAGCGGCACCAATAGGCAGCATTGATGAGTACTGATAGGTGGCACTGACAGGTGGCACTGATAGGCACTGATATGCTGCACTGATGGGCACTGATAGGTGGCATTGATGAGAACTGATAGGTGGCACTGATAGGCAGCACTGATAGGCGGTATTGATGAGTACTGATAGGCGGCACTGATGGGCAGCACTGATAGGTGGCACCGATGGGCACTGATAGGTGGTAATAATGGGCACTACTGATAAGCGGCACTGATGGACACTAATTTTTCCCGCCTGGAAAAAATAGGATTTTTTACTCACCGTAAAATCCTTTTCTCTGAGTCCATGGACCGACACAGCTTCTCTATTGACAAAGTGGGTATTATCCGTTAATTAGGAGTGACTAGGCAGAAAAACTTGTAAAAAGTGTTGCATCACACCTTCTACAGTACCGCCCAGGGGGCGGACCCTCTGGGTATACCCTCTCAGTCTGCACATCGCAGATCAGTTCGTCAAAAAGCAGTACAAACTTAAAAGGAGGGGTGGGTGCTGTGTCGGTCCATGGACTCAGAGAAAAGGATTTTACGGTGAGTAAAAAATCCTATTTACTCTTTCGTCCATGGACCGACACAGCTTCTCTATTGACAAAGTGGGACGTCCCAAAGCAGTGTCAGAGAAAAAACGAGGGGTGGTAACAGCATAAAAACAAACTTCACCCCAAAACACAAAACAGCACTCCTCCAACGGAGGAGTTGCAACTCTAAACAGCCGCCTGCAAAACCTTGCGGCCGAAAGAGGCATCCGAAGATGCACCTACATCAACTTTGTAGAATTTTGTGAAAGTGTGAGCGGACGACCAAGTCGCCGCTTTACATAGTTGGGAAACAGACGCTTGATGTCGGAAAGCCCAAGAGGCACCTATTGCCCTGGTCGAATGCGCCGTGACAGGAAAGGGGGGCGCCTGACCCTTTAAGGCGTAAGCCTGGATTACTATCTGTCGGATCCACCTAGAGATGGTGGCCGATGAGACTGCTTGGCCCTTCTTGGGACCAGCCACCGAAACAAACAGTGAGTCTGACTTCCGAAACAGGGAAGTAGCAGATATGTATACTCTCAAAGCTCGGACAACGTCCAAGGAATGCAACGCCGACTCCTTAGGATTCGACGGCTGAGGACACAAGGATGGAAGTACAATGTCTTCGTTGAGATGAAAAGCCGAAACGACCTTCGGAAGAAAGGAAGGCTGCGGCCGCAGCACCACCTTATCCTTGTGGAAAATCAAATAGGGAGCCTTGCAGGACAAGGCTGCCAGCTCAGAGACTCGTCTAACTGACGTAACAGCCACCAAAAAGACCACCTTCTGAGAAAGTGTCAACAGGGGAATATCTCTAATATTCTCAAACGGTGCCTTCTGAAGCACCGAGAGGACCAGGTTCAAGTCCCACGGAGGTAACGGGGGGCGGACCGGAGGGGCCACATGTCGAACCCCCTGCACAAATGTACTCACGAGAGAGTGAGTCGCCAGGGGTCGCTGAAAAAAGACAGCCAGGGCAGATATCGGTCCCTTAATCGTACTTAGGGCAAGCCTTTGGTCTACCTCATGCTGTAAAAACAGCAGGATTCTGGAAACCAAATAGGTACGCGGATGCCATTTCATTTCCTCACACATGGAGATGTAGGCCCTCCAAGTGCGGTGATAGACCTTCCTAGAGGACGGTTTCCGAGCACTTCTCATAGTAGAAATTACTGAGTCTGACAGGCCCCGGTCTCTCAGTACCTGGTTCTCAACAGCCATGCCGTTAAAGCCAATGACTGTAAAGCAGGATGGAATATGGGACCTTGCGACAGCAGGTCCTTCCGTAGTGGTAGGCGCCAGGGGACGTCTGCTACCAGACGTACTAGATCGGCGTACCAAGGACGCTGAGGCCAATCTGGAGCGATTAGGATCATTGGAATTCCCTCTGCCTCCACTCTGCGGAGCAGAAGAGGAAGAAGCCTTAAGGGAGGGAAGGCATAGATTAGCCGATACTGGCCCCACGATGCTACCAACGCGTCCGTTGCGTCTGCCCATGGGTCTCTTGACCGGGCCACAAACCTCAATACCTTCCGATTGAGTCGGGAAGCCAGAAGATCTACGTCTGGTGTGCCCCATCTTTGGCAGAGGAGTTGGAACACCTCCGGGTGTAAGGACCATTCTCCCTGGTCCAGCATCTGGCGGCTCAGGTAGTCCGCCTGCCAGTTTTCCACACCCGGAATGTACACGGCCGACAGTGCCGGTACGCTCCTCTCTGCCCACTTCAGGATGCGAGCGATCTCCGATGCTGCAGCTGAGCTTCTTGTTCCTCCTTGATGATTGACATATGCCACTGCTGTGGCGTTGTCTGACTGGATCCTGACTGGACGCCCTTGCAGTCTCTGAGACCATTTGAAGAGGCACAGCTTGATTGCCCGGATCTCCAGGACATTGATCGGCAGGAGGGCTTCCTCTGGGGTCCAGCGACCTTGCGCCGACTGGACACCCCAGACTCCCCCCCAACCTGTAAGGCTGGCGTCCGTCGTGATCACTATCCAGTAAACCGGAAGAAATGACTTCCCGGCCATTAGAGCCGGTGCTGTCAGCCACCATACCAGGGATCTCCTGACTAGGTGGCTCACTCGGACTTGATAATCCAGAGATGAAGGGCATCTGTTCCATCTGGACAGAACTTCCCTCTGTAACACTCGAGTGTGGTATTGAGCATATGGGACCGCCTCGAAGGAGGCTACCATGAGGCCCAACACTCGCATGCAAAAACGGAGTGACGACCAATTCCTGGAAGTCAGCTGCCGTACTGCAGCCCGGAGGGTCTGCAACTTCTCCACAGGGAGGAATACCTTTGCCTCTGAGGAATCCAGAATCAACCCCAGGTACACTAGGCGTTGAGTGGGCACCAATACTGACTTTTGCGTGTTTAGTATCCAACCACAGTCTCGAAGAGTCTGACAGGTAATGGACACGCTTACCTCTAATTCTGAGCTTGAAGGGCCCTTCAGCAGAAGGTCGTCCAAGTAACCTGTGATAGCGATACCCCGCTGTCTTAGAAGTGCCAGAATCGGAGCGAGCACCTTGGTGAACGTCCTGGGTGCTGAGGCAAGGCCAAACGGGAGGGCCACAAACTGGTAGTGGTTCTTCCCGATAGCAAATCGCAGAAACCTCTGGTGTCTGGAGTATATGGGGACATGCAGGTATGCGTCCTTGATGTCCAAGGAGGCCAGAAAGTCCCCCGGATGGAGAGCCGTGACTACGGATCGAACCGACTCCATCCGAAATCTTTGTACCTTCACAAAGCAATTGAGGGCTCTGAGATCCAAGATTGGACGAACCCCCTCCTTCTTTGGCACAATGAACAGATTTGAGTAAAAACCCTGACCCCGTTCCTGTTCTGGAACTGGAATAACTGATCTGCGATGTGCAGACTGAGAGGGTATACCCAGAGGGTCCGCCCCCTGGGCGGTACTGTAGAAGGTGTGATGCAACACTTTTTACAAGTTTTTCTGCCTAGTCACTCCTAATTAACGGATAATACCCACTTTGTCAATAGAGAAGCTGTGTCGGTCCATGGACGAAAGAGTAATTAAATTTTTTTTTTTAACAAGAAAAACGACCGTGTGTGGGCTTTTTGTCATTGTTCCCGACGGGGAAAACGGCATTAATCACGACGAAAAAAATTAGAACATGCTCTAATTTTTCTCGTCGTGATTCCCGTAATTTTTTTCCGCAGCAGTTTTCCCATAGGGAAACACTGCCACGGAGCCCACACACGGTCGTTTTTCTCGACCAAGAAAAAAAATGTCGGGAAAAACGGCCGTGTGTAGGGAACCAAGCCGTTCCCTCGTTTTTCCCGTCGATTTTCTCGACGGTGTTTTCACCGTTGAGAAAATCGATCGTGTGTACGCAGCATTATAGGCGGCATTGATAGGCAGCACTGATAGGCTGCACCGATGGGCACTGATGGGGTTGCACTGATAATCAGGGCACTGATGATCACTGCCCTGATTATCAATGTAAACAATGTACTGACAGTTTTGCCTGATAGTCTTGCCTTCCACAGCGTGGGAGAAAAGGACTGTCAATAATCAGCAAATCTGTTTACATGTGATTCCTTGTGATTGGCTCTTTACTGTGATCTGTGATCAGCTGTGGGGATGTCCATGGATGCCCTCCAAGAACTGGAAGCCCAGGACTCGGATGGAAGGGGGAGGGGAGGGTGGGTAAGGTGGACCCTTCATGGTTTCTTGCACCAGGGCTCTGAAGGTTCTAGTTACGCCTCTGATTACTTCCTCTACACTCCATTGTACTTACATTGTTTCATTGCTATCTGTGGACCACAGAATACCCCCCCCCCCATAAGTTGTGAAGAGGAGGAGAGAGAGGTGTTTTTTAGTCCTAACAAACTTATTGTCCTAGACTGACAACACTGCTCTTCCACACATACAGCGCAGTGAGTAAGTGTTGTCTCTCTGGGACAGAAGTGTGTTATTGGCAGGGTCTTCAGGTGAAAAAAAAAGAGAAAAAGGCCCAAACAAAGAAAATGAATGTCTAAGGACCAGTAAGATGCAATAAGCAAAGAGCTTGGGTTCGGCCAGAATCTAGAAGCTAGTTGTCATTGCTAGGCCAATGAGCTGCAGGTGGGAGATTTCCTGCCCCGCAGCTGCATGTACACAAAAAAGAAGGAAAGATCACAACATCATGGATCTCATATGGATACATGGAGCTTTTAGGTCAATAACATCTATCTTGACCTAATATGGCCATGTGCCCATATTAGATCAATGATGTTGCAAGCATTTCCAGTCCTTTGTGTATTTCAGCTGCAGGTCAGGGAATCACCCACTAGAGATGTGCATGATGAAAAAATGTTTTGTTTCGGCTTCATTTATTAAGTAAATGATTTTGTTTGTCGTAATCGTTATGTTAGAATGATTTGTTTTTGGAATGATTCGTTATATCGGGAGACTATATATTCGCTCTGAATCAATTCTTATTTTCAGAAGTCCTCTTTTCATTTATTATGTTATTAAGTTAAAATAATTTATTTAATTCCTGACTTTTATTGGGTCACACACATACAAATTGAACAAATTGTCCCTCAATCCCAAAACAAAAACAATCTCAAAGATGAATCTTAGAATAATCACGCTACGCTCACTAGAATAAAAATTACTGGATCAGTATCATTTCCGATCATTCGTTATGTTGTTACTTTATTTTGGATGCTTCAATCATTAACAAAAGGCTCAAACTATCCCATCATGTCATCCAAATAAATATGAATTATTTCATTGTTTTCATTATAATTTAGTTCAAATTTGTTGCTATTGTGATTTGGTGATTCGGATACATCCGAATCTCCAAATCACACAAATTTATTCCGAATTTTGGTTCGTAATGAAACTAATCACACATGTCTATCACCCACCAGCAGTTCATTGCACCATAAATGAAAGCTAACATGCTTTCATTTAGCTCAGAGTTCAGAGAACTTGGGTTTAGACTGAACCCAAGCTGATCACCAGTGGCAATATATTACATTTCTGCTCTTGGGTTTAGTTACATGTTAATTAGTTACCAGACAGAGTCTTGACATCTTCAAAAGTTTTCGGATGACTCTGCGGTAGTGGGATGTATCAGGGATGGCGAAGAGACTTATGCCGCGTACACACAACCGTTTTTAATGTCATTGAAAAAAACAACGTTTTTCTCGCTGTGATTCCTCTCAAGCCTGCCTTGCCTACACACGATCATGAAAAAAAATGCAAGAGCAAAGCGCGGTGACGTATGAAATGTACGACGGCACTATAAAGGGGAAGTTCCATTCGGATGGCGCCACCCTTTGGGCTGCTTTTGCTGATCCTTGGGTTAGTAAAGTTTGGTGAGAGACGATTCGCGCTTTTCAGCTTCGTGCTCTTCAGTCCGTTACAGCGTGACGAATGTGCTATCTCCATTACGAACGCTGGTTTTACCAGAACGAGCGCTCCCATCTCATCACTTGCTTCTGAGCATGCGTGTTTTTTTGACGTCGTTAAAGCCTACACACGGGCGTTTTTCATGACGAGAAAAACGACGACGTGAAAAACGACGAGAAAAATTAGAGCATGTTCCAAATTTTTAATGCCCATTTTTCACGTCGTGAAAAAAGCTCTGGAGCCCACACACGATCGTTTTTAATGACCAAATTAAAAAATGGCATTTTTCTCGTCATGAAAAATGGTCGTGTGTACATGGCATGAGTATAGGACTGTGGTGGAAAACTTTGTCACATGGTGTGAGGATAATCATCTGTATCTAAATGTGACAAAGATAAAGGAACTGGCTGTGGATTTGAGAAGGAGAAAGGCACCAGTGACCCCCATCTCTATCCGAGGAGTGGATATGGATGTAGTAGAGAGTTACAAGTTTTTGGGGTGCACATAGAAAATAAGCTGGAATGGAGCAAGAACACTGAGGTGCTCTATAGGAAGGACGAGAGCCACCTCTATTTTTTGAGGAGACTGAGGTCTTTTAACATCTGCCAGAGAATGTTTATAAGGTTTTATGAGTCTGTGGTGGCCAGTGCTCTCCTGTATGCAGTGGCATGCTGAGGAAGCAGGCTTAGGTTGGCTGACTCCAATAAACTCAACAAACTGATTCACAAGGCCAGTGATGTTGTTGGATTGGAGTTGGAGTCTTTAACAACAGTGTTGGAGAGGAGAATGTTGTTCAAGGTTTGGTCAATCTTGGACAATTCCTCCAACCCACTCCACAATACGCTAGTCAGTCTGCAGAGTACCATCAGTGACAGATTGTTACAACCACGATGCACCACAGAGCGACATAGGAAGTAATTTTTGCCTGTGGCCATCAAGTTATATAATTCTTCGCTGTGAGTGCTGCAGGTGAAGATTTACAGTAAATCTGGTTTATGATCAGGATTTTAATGTAATTTTTATAGTATGTTGGTATTATTTGAATTATTATTTGGAGTAATGCTAGAGAAAATGGTGTATTATTTGCATTTTGGTAGTTTGATTTTCAGTTTCGCTTTTTTAATCTGTGTTATTTATTCTATTTTGTATGTTTTGTATGGATGGTTTATAAGAGTATAGTTATAATTTTTTTTATTTATTGCTAATTGTTATTGGCAATTTTGTTGTGTCATTGTGTCTTGTTCTGTTCATTGTTGTGATCTTGTGTTGTCTTTGTTGAGTGTGGCTGTGTCGCAATAATTTCCCTTTGGGTTTAATAAAGTATTCTGATAGAATGCAAAGCAATAACAAATGCACACTTACGATATAGTTAGGTATGTGAATTTAACATTTTAATGAGAAATATTATATTTGAGTAAAATAATGAACAAAATAATGCATACAGCTTAGTAAATTCACACTCTGGATTTAAAAAATAAATGCCAAAATGAGCCCCCTTCCATACAGGTATTTGAGTCATATCTTGTTAGACTAATTCATATTTAAGTCCCTTCAAGAGACAGATGTCGGAGCTCCATCCTAGATCCTGAAGACTGAATAATCTCCTAGCAACAGATAACATAAAACATTTCTGCAACCGAGAACCGGATTCCAATACCTTCCGTACAACTTTCACGTTGTGACAGTCGCTCTGACATTCGACAAGGTTTTACCAATTAACCTGAACTGTCTCCCAGATCTCCAGGCCCTGCGGGGTTAATTGGTTTTGCATAACCAATTGTGGCCGACAGTGGCTGGCTAATATCCAGTCTCAGTGGGCTGGATGTGCTAGGAATGGATATTCCACACTGCTATGGGAACTGCTATTTTAGTCTTTTCATGTAATAAAATCCTGGAATATGTGCCATTTGTATAGTCTCAGCAATATTCTGAGCCGGCAGCTCAATTTGTATTCAAAGCAACCAATGTGTCTGTCACTGCTTGGTGCACTACGGGTCTGAAATCCTCAGGGAACTTTGCAGCTGTCAAATTGACTTCCATCACTTCTTCCTGAGCTGAGAGACAAATTATCCTGCCTGCCGTCTGACTAGACTCAAAAGATCGAACCAGCAATTTCGCACTGATAGAACTCCCAGTTCCAATTCAAATGACGGCCTTAGCCCATGTAGAAGTGAATGCCTGGGAATATATTTACTTTCTCTTTAGAGGCATTTAGTAGGTAGGAGGACATGTTAAACAGACGCAGGCGACGGTTGAAATAATAGAGAGGAGGGCAGGGATGAGCAGTCGATTCTCCGCAGATGGATTCATTTAATGGAAGGAGACCTTGCAGAAAAAAAGTGACATAATGGATTTACTTTAGTTGGATAAGGAATATCTTTGTTGTAAAAAAAAAATGGGTTAAACCCATTCAGTGGATTCATTTTTCTCATTAAATGCCTTGACCGTCCATACAGGCATTGATGTGCCATTATCCAATACAGTGATAACTGCTGATATACTCCTCTGAATGGCACTGAATATGAACTGGTGACAGTGTAGTATAATATGTTGAGGGCCCAATTAGATCTATGTGTGTGAACTGATTTGTGTTTTTTCATGTGTCAATGTGCGTTAGTACATGTTTACAATGCATTTTTTCTAGTTAGAATTTTGAGTGGATAGATTTAACAGCCATTGACCAAGACTTGGTAATACCCAGTGGCGGCTGGTGCTCGAAATTTTGGGGGTGGGCGCCACACGCTCGCACTAAAGTCCTAAGACTCCCTGGCCAATCAGGTCTTGGGACCGGCTATCTGATTGGCCGGGAGGAGAAACAGGAAGACATTAGCGAATTAATATTGTGTCACACAAGTGGGTGGAGCTTGGGGCGCAGTGCTCTGCGCCCGAACCTACCCTTTTTGAAGCCAATTAGAGCCTCAGGCTCTAATCACGTGCTTCAAAAAAATAAAAAACCCACATTAAAATCCAATGCATCCGGCACCCTGCATCGAGATTAGGGGCCGGGCGCATGGATTAGGGGGGGGGTGTTGCCCTGTGCCCATAATGAGCAGGCCGCCACTAGTAATACCCATTGCAACACATCAAAACTCATTTTATATGCATTTTTAATGGTTTGCTATTGACTTGTATGGGCCTCCTAATGCACTAAAATGTAAATATAAAAACAAACATGTATTTATTAAACCACACTGCACTGCAGAGCACAAATATGAGCAGTCATTGTTTTTATTATAGAGAATAAGGACAAGTGTTTTAACGAATTGTAACACCTGTATTAAAACACAAGCTCTTAGGCATTACTATCTTTGGAAGACCACTGTAAATTTCCCTTTTCACACTGCCTTGAGTGTTAACCCTTTTACTGCCAGATCTGTACGTCGTACAGACCTAATAGTTGGGGGGTTTTACACACACTCCCAGTGGCTGCAGTCACCCTGAGTGTGTGTATATCTGACAAGACAACTGCTGGTTGCCAGATGAATCCACCTGGCAGCTGGGCAGCCGTCTAATTGCCTACAAACAGCCCCGGTACCAGCTGCCCCCACCACTGTGTGCACCCACTGCCATGCTTTCCTTGCTCTGTGCACCCAATGGCGCACCTGGGACTGACATGGCAGGTGCCATCGTCGTGTAGAGGGGAAAAACCCAAGCAGACACGTGTCCACTCTCCTTCCCTTCTTCTTGTTGGCCTGGAAGCGATGTGTAAAATGTCACTTCCAGGTCCCCATGTAACATTATGTATGTCCGGGGAAGAACCTTATGCAGTGCAATTTGCACTGCATTAGATTTATTTAAAGACAGGTGAGACATCAGGTTTTTTTTAGACCCCTGGTGTCTCAGTAAAGTAAATCTATCACCAAAAAATGTAATGATAAAAAGTTAAGTAAAAAATTTTTTAAAAAAATTATAAAAAGTTATCAGTATAAAAGTTACATCCAAGCACATAAAATCCTCCCCCCAATTTTTTTGAGGCCCCTCCACTCCCACATACACGCACAGACAAACATAAGCATACGCATCGGGGACACCTACACACGAAAATTTCATATGCGTTACACATGCAAGCCAGAGTGAAAGCAATCATTTTAGCACCAAAGCTCCCAAAGTAATGACCAGTAGGGCTTTGAGAGTGATGCTTGTGGAAAATATAGGGTACTAAAGTTTGTCGCCATTTCACGGGCGCGCGCAATTTTAAGGTTTGACATGTTGGGTATCTATTTACTCAGCACAACCTCATCTCTAATATTTTACAAAAAAAAGTTAATTTATTGTGTTTGTATGCCCCAAAACTTAACTTTAGTGTATGTTTTACAGAAATGTTGCATTTCCTAGACCTATGTGCTAATATTGTGTAATATGAAAATTGGAGCTATCACTATTTTGTTCTCTATGGTGGATGCTTTCATAAAATATATAATGTTTTGGGGGTTTTATGCAATCTTCAGGATTAAACTTATCTTTTAAACATGTGTGTGTAGCGGGGTGTTCCCCTTTAATGCAGAGAGACAAGAAGTTCCAGGTGAGAGGTGAGTCGGGAGGAAGTAAAGAGACATTATGGAAGTGAAAGCAGAGGAGAGAGAGACTACATCTCCCAGTACATCTTGCAGCACCCAGGGTGCATTGCTCCAGAACAGAGACTGCTGGGGGAGACTTTATAAAGGGGAGGCGGAGTTTTGGTCGGTTTTTTTTTTGGACACCCCTCTCCTAGCAAGAGGATGTCTGTGCTGAACTGCTGTGTGCACAAGGCCTGAAGCCTGGGCCGTGTGCTCCTTTCCAAAGAGCCCTCTGCCAGCCTAGCAGAGCCTTAGAGACATCTAATCCTCCTTGCTGCAGTACACCAGAAGGATTGAAGACTTGGATGTCGGTGGATTCCTGTTCCTAGACGAATCGATGGAGGAAATGGACTTTGACTTGCCCGGGTGGTGAGAGCTGTTTAAAGACAGATACCTTTATCTTTACTATTCGTTGGGATTACAAAGTTGTTCTTCAAGTGCACCACCGAAAAGATTGCTAGCGAATATTGTTTCACTGAACTTCCATTTAGATCAGTCAGGCCTGACTGCATAGGTAGACATTGCTGGGTGTTAGTCTACCCATGAGGGGAAGTAGCTGTAAAAGGGCAGCGCTAGAGTTGCATAGCAATACTTTATTATTCTGATTACTCTGTTTATCTTTATTACTGTTTATTGCAGGGATCTGCAACTTGTTATACTGTTGTTTATTACTTGCCCATTAGCCTCAGTAAAATATCTGGGTAAAGTACATTTGGTGTCAGTTCCGCTTACTTTAATAGGAGTTTTAAAGTATATTCTGTGTATGTTTGTTATAGGACTGTGTCACCAACAGTTGCGGTCACGCGGTCCTATCCCTCTATCACCAGCTGTGCCACGGGAGGTTAGAGCCGATTGCCAGGGGTTGACAGCAGTGCACTACAGGGCCCAAATCAATATCAGCGGCTCTCTTAACTGGGGGTAGCGCTACACGTGGGGGCTCGTCCGGGATCCTTGTACGTTGCACGCTGCAATCAAGCCGGTCAGAAGTACCAGCATGGACCCGCTGGCAATGTCACAGTGGTGCGCAGCGATTGGCGCCGATCCAACCGCGGCGGTAGTCATTGTACTCCCGGGGGAAAGATGGAAGGAAGAGGAGATAAAACAGCTCGTATTGTTACTGTCTCCGAGCCACAAAGCATGGGTGATGGATTTTAGGCCAGATCCAGTGATCTCGTTTACATACGCACTGGTAGAATGGAAAAACGAAATCCCAGAGCATTTTAAAAGTCAGAGTATACAAGCCATAGATAATCAGATCTATCACTTGATACATACGCTGCCAGTGAAGGAAGAATGGTTTCAGACACCAAAGCCATCACTCCCACAATTATCTCCACCACTATCCCCTAAAGCAGAAAAGCTTAAGGAACTATTAAGCCCGGGATCACCGCTGGCCGCTATAGGGCCTGAATTGTTGAATGCTCTAGGAGACCTTGTAATTAAGTGCCAGAAAAGCAGTACGGTGCATGTGGAGGCCGATTACCGGAAGCTTAGCACCTTCTCAGGGAAGCTCCCCGTCCCTGCGGGGGAGGAAGATTTTGACACTTGGGTGGAACAGGCATTGCAGGCAGTAGAAGCATGGGAGGTGCCTGAGGCACAGAAGAGACAGCGAGTCTTAGAAAGTCTGAAAGGTGCCGCGGCAGAAGCGGTGAAGAGCTTCCGGTTTGGAAATGAAAACTGTACAGCTCAAGATTGCCTGGCCATGCTGCAGGAAGAGTTTGGTCAGCTGGAGAAGGTGTCAGAGATGATTTATCAAATTGAACACACTCTCCAGCAGCCGAATGAGAAACTGTCAGAATATGTTAGAAGGCTGAACAGGCAGTTATGCAAGATTGTACTGAAGAAGGGAATGCTGCCCAAAGATGCAGATGAAGCACGCATGAAGCAGATCATGAGGGGAGCGCGGCGCTCAGACCCGGTCTGGCTGCACCTGAAAACCTCAGGAGGAGGAATGTCACTAACCTACTCTGATCTAATAAAAATTATTAGGGACGAAGAGGCGCTGGAGGAAGATCAGCAGGTGGCCAAGGCGAATGTCACACCTGTACCAGTGTTGGTCCATTCGGTCAAGAGCCCAGAAAGAGATGCGGAGGTTGACACTCTGAAATCGCAAATGGCCCAAGTGTTGGAGATGCTGACCTCTTTGATGGAGAAAGATCAGAGAAGACGAGAGAAACCAAGCCCAAGAAAGGAGTTGTTCCTGAACACCTCAGCACCGGCCTCCCTACAGGACCGAGAAGAGGTGATTTGCTATAACTGCGGAGGGAGTGGCCACTTTGCTAACGTATGCTCCAGCCCAAAGAAGAAGAGAACAGATAATTGCAAGCCGGCGGGAAACTCCAAAGGGGCCCCGGTGAAGGAGTCAACCGGGTGCCCATCATCTTCAGTGCGCTCCAAACTAAAAAAAAGGCCAAGAATGGAGGAGACAAAACTCCTAGGAGGAGGTATAGTACACCCCCACCAAGATGTACCCCAGAGGGAGGGGGCAAGACCCCTCAGTGGAAGTACAGCACCCCAAAGAAGGAACATCCACCTAAAAGGAACAATAACATCCCTCAGCGGGTTTGTGCCCCCATTGAGAGGGAGAAAGTCAATGCATGCCAGGCTCAGGAAAAATTAAAGTCCAAAAGGAGCAGGGCAAGGGTCGAAAGCAAAAAAAAAGAGGTGACCCCAGTCCGGCCATACCCAAAGGAATTGGTGGGCCCGTCTCCTACTGTGCCCATTCAAGTGGAAGGAGTCTATACTAAAGCTCTTTTGGACACCGGAGCACAGGTGACTTTACTATACCGGGACTTCTATGATAGGCACTTGAGTCATCTGCCTATCCAGAAGATAGAAGAGCTGGAGATATGGGGACTTGGAACCCAGAGTTTCCCTTATGATGGGTACCTGCCCATAAAGATGACTTTCGACCCATCCGTGGCTGGGAAGGCTGAAGTGTTTGACACCCTGGCAGTTGTGTGTCCCCGGCCGCCTGGAGCCAGCAAGATTTCCCTGATCATTGGGACAAACACGGATCTAGTCAGGAGACTCCTGACCCCTCTAGTGAAAGAGAGAAACCATTCAGCCACCAAAATCCATCCCATGCTAAAGACGGCCTACCAACGACTGGTCTTAGAGCAGAAGACCCCGGGAGAGGGGATAGGGAAGGTGTGGAGACTTGGCAGAGAAGGAGTAGTGCTACAGCCCGGAGAAGTAACCTGTCTTAGGGCCACTGTGAAGCTTTCGTGGGAACAACCTGGCCCCTTTGTCATGCTGGAATCAGACCCAAGGGAAGAGTCCTCAGGCCTGGAAGTGATACCAGAAGTGATTCCGTTCAAGGCCCTGAAGAAGGCCCATGGCAGAGTTCCGGTGAGTGTTAGGAACACTACGGGAGGACCCATGGAGATCCCTGCCAGAGTGTTGCTTGGTCAGGTGAGCCCTGCTGCCCCGGTCACTTGGTCCGAAGTCAAGGGGACGGGTGACGGAGGAGATGTTTGGGAGAAACTGTCCGTGGAAAACCCGAACCTACCCAGGGCTTGGAAAGAAAGAGCCAAGGCCCAGCTGACCAGGTGGGAGAAGATCTTTTCCGAAGATGAATTCGATGTGGGGTGTGCAAGAAGTGCCACCCATCGGATCCGCCTCCAAGAAGATAAGCCCTTCCGAGAGAGGGTCAGGCGGGTCCCCCTGGCAGATCTGGAGGATCTGAGGGAACAACTTGTAGAACTAAAGAAGACTGGTGTTATCCGTGAGTCTAGAAGTCCCTATGCCTCCCCAATCGTGGTGGTCAGAAAGAAGAATGGGTCATTGAGGCTTTGTATCGATTACAGGACTCTCAACAGGAGAACCATCCCTGACCAATACACCACGCCAAGGATAGAAGATGCCCTACAAAGTTTGTCTGGAGCCAAATGGTTCAGTGTGATGGACCTCAAGAGTGGGTACTATCAAATCCCTATGCACCCAGAAGACAGGGAGAAGACAGCCTTCATAACCCCGGTGGGATTCTTCGAATTCAATAGGATGCCTCAGGGTCTGTCTGGAGCTCCTGCTACCTTTCAACGCCTTATGGAGAAGACTGTTGGAGACATGAATCTTATAGAAGTCCTTGTGTACTTGGACGATGTCATTGTCTTTGGAAGAACCTTGGAAGAACATGAAGCCAGGTTGGAGAAAGTATTGAGAAGACTCAGCGAAGAGGGACTTAAGCTTTCCCCCGAGAAGTGTCGGTTCTACCAGTCTTCTGTGAACTATCTGGGGCACATAGTGTCTGAAGAAGGGGTGGCCACAGATCCTGAGAAGTTGTAAGCAGTCACTTCCTGGCCACGACCCACCACAGTAACAGAGCTCAGATCCTTCCTGGGGTTCTGCTCCTATTATAGGAGGTTTGTGGAGGGGTTTGCTCGGATTGCCCGCCCGTTGAATGAATTGCTAAAGGCAGAAGGGGAAGAGGATGACTCAGGGCCCAGGAGGCCTGGTGAGTCAGTTCAAGATCAGTGGAACCCAAGGTGTGAAGAGGCCTTTCATGCTCTGAAGAGGAGCTTAACCACTGCCCCAGTCCTGGCCTACGCCGACCCTACCAGACCTTATGAATTACATGTGGATGCCAGCCATGAGGGTCTAGGTGGTGTACTCTACCAAGAACATGAAGGACAACTGCGACCAGTGGCCTATGTGAGCAGGAGCCTGACCCCCTCAGAAAAGAATTACCCCACTCATAAGCTGGAATTCCTGGCCCTCAAATGGGCGGTAGTAGACAAGCTAAAAGACTACTTGTATGGGGCAGAGTTTACTGTGAAGACAGACAACAACCCCCTGACCTACCTCTTCACCACCGCGAAACTAGATGCCACCGGACACAGGTGGTTGGCCGCATTGTCTGGATTCAACTTCAGTCTGAAGTACAGACCAGGAGCCGGAAATAGGGATGCAGATGCCCTGTCCCGGAAGTCTCATGCCACGACAAATGACTGGGAAGATTGGACCCAAGTGGCACCGGACGGGGTGCGGGCCCTTTGTCAAGGGGCTGAATTCCAAGCCAGAGGAGGCTCCAGAGCAGAAGAAATAGGGGTTACCATTGTAGGAGTCCCCAAACACTATTGTGGGGTAACTCAACTGGAGGAAGACAACCTACCGAGACTGTCCAAGAAGGAGTTGAGGTGTGACCAATTGGAAGACCCCATGGGGAGATTGGTCCTCGAAGCCCTGGAGAATCAGGATCCCAACAAATTCCTACATCACCCCTCAAAGGAGGCTCGCCTGTTGAGGAAGGAATTGGACAGGCTACAGGTACATCAGGGAGTGGTCTACCGAAGGGGCCCCTCTGATGACTCAGAAGATAAGTGGCAGTTATTTCTTCCAGAGAAGCACCGAGAGACTGTACTAATTGCCCTGAATGACCATCATGGTCACCTAGGGGCAGAAAGGACCTTCCAGCTCGTCAGAAATCGGTTCTATTGGCCCTGCATGAGGGCAGAAGTAGAGGAGTATTGCCATTCCTGTGCACGATGCATTCAGAGAAAGACCCTACCCCATCAAGCTGCCCCAATGGGCCACTTACAGAGTCAAGGCCCAATGGATCTGGTATGCATTGACTTTCTCTGCCTCGAACCCGACCTGAGTGGATTGGGGAATGTTCTGGTAATAACCGACCATTTCACCCGCTATGCTCAAGCTTTCCCAACCAAAGACCAGAAGGCATCCACCGTGGCCAAGATACTTATGGAGAAGTATTTTGTCCATTACGGACTACCACAGAGACTCCACTCAGATCAAGGAAGGGACTTTGAGAGTCGGTTGATCCGAAGACTTTTGGATTCATTAGGAATAAAGAAGACCAGAACCACGCCTTACCACCCACAAGGAGATGCTCAGCCGGAGAGATTTAACCGGACCCTGCTCAACATGTTGGGAACCTTAGAAACAGAGAAGAAGCAACACTGGAGTCAGCACATATCAGCCCTAGTACATGCCTATAACTGTACCACAAGTGACGCCACTGGCTACTCCCCTTATCGACTTATGTTTGGGAGAGAAGCAAGGCTACCTGTGGACCTGGCCTTTGGCACTTCTATAGACAATACCTCAGCTACATCCCACAAGGGATACGTGGACAGACTTAGACGTAGCTTGCAGGTGGCCTATGAACAAGCCCAGGCGGCTTCGGATCAAAGGGGGGCCCGCAACAAGAGAAATTTTGATCTGAAGGTTCGAGTGCAAGATCTGCAGCCCGGGGACCGAGTACTGCTACGCAATCTGGGGGTCCCTGGAAAACACAAGCTTGCCGACGGGTGGAGATCTGAGCCCTATGTTGTCTGTAGGAAGTTGCCCGGTTTGCCTGTCTACAAACTAAAGCCAGAAGGAAAGGTGGGTCCACTGAAGACGTGGCATCGGAACCACCTGCTCCCACTTGCTGAGGCAGTCAGAATACCTCCCGTGAGAGACTCCCCTGAACCGGCCTCTATCCTGGATATTCCTAGGCCGAACACTCGGTCCCAGACCTCTCGAGCCAAATGGCCTCCCAATTGAGTACAGAAGAAGGTGGAGAACTGGACTGGCTGTGGCCTCCCTCGACTCTGGGAACGTCCGCCATAGATCTCCCAAATGGAGGGGATACCCCAGATGCAACGCTGAATCCGGAGGCTACTGAATTCATACCCTTCAGTCCCTCAGCTGATTACTGGGAAGATGTTCCTGACAATTGCGCAGAGGAGGACTCTAGAGATTCCATACGTCAGTCGACTTCTGAATCAGAGGTTCCAGAACCAGCAATGTTACCTGAACTTACTCCTGAAGAAGAGCCTGTGGTGCCAGAGTCAGAAGCACCAAGAGAGCAGAGGGCTCGCAGAGTCATCAGGCCTCCCAAGAAACTAACTTACCCCCAAATGGGGACGAGCTCAGAGGACTCTGTTGTAACGGCTAGGAGAAGTGTTGAACAACCTGATCCTTCCACCGTCCATTTGGTGGAGGGCAACCCCAGCTCACTCTCTGGCACAGTAAGGCAGGCCACTCATGGTAGTGTGACCTGTGGGCAAGAGAGTTCCATCCCAAAGTTTTGGTGGGAATTCCCTATGCCAACATCATGCTCGACATTGTCCAAAATGGTAAACAGTATTTGTTGAAGTTTATCTTTGGGGACCAAAGAGTTCAAGTGGGGGGAGTGTGTAGCGGGGTGTTCCCCTTTAATGCAGAGAGACAAGAAGTTCCAGGTGAGAGGTGAGTCGGGAGGAAGTAAAGAGACATTATGGAAGTGAAAGCAGAGGAGAGAGAGACTACATCTCCCAGTACATCTTGCAGCACCCAGGGTGCATTGCTCCAGAACAGAGACTGCTGGGGGAGACTTTATAAAGGGGAGGCGGAGTTTTGGTCGGTTTTTTTTTTGGACACCCCTCTCCTAGCAAGAGGATGTCTGTGCTGAACTGCTGTGTGCACAAGGCCTGAAGCCTGGGCCGTGTGCTCCTTTCCAAAGAGCCCTCTGCCAGCCTAGCAGAGCCTTAGAGACATCTAATCCTCCTTGCTGCAGTACACCAGAAGGATTGAAGACTTGGATGTCGGTGGATTCCTGTTCCTAGACGAATCGATGGAGGAAACGGACTTTGACTTGCCCGGGTGGTGAGAGCTGTTTAAAGACAGATACCTTTATCTTTACTATTCGTTGGGATTACAAAGTTGTTCTTCAAGTGCACCACCGAAAAGATTGCTAGCGAATATTGTTTCACTGAACTTCCATTTAGATCAGTCAGGCCTGACTGCATAGGTAGACATTGCTGGGTGTTAGTCTACCCATGAGGGGAAGTAGCTGTAAAAGGGCAGCGCTAGAGTTGCATAGCAATACTTTATTATTCTGATTACTCTGTTTATCTTTATTATTGTTTATTGCAGGGATCTGCAACTTGTTATACTGTTGTTTATTACTTGCCCATTAGCCTCAGTAAAATATCTGGGTAAAGTACATTTGGTGTCAGTTCCGCTTACTTTAATAGGAGTTTTAAAGTATATTCTGTGTATGTTTGTTATAGGACTGTGTCACCAACAGTTGCGGTCACGCGGTCCTATCCCTCTATCACCAGCTGTGCCACGGGAGGTTAGAGCCGATTGCCAGGGGTTGACAGCAGTGCACTACAGGGCCCAAATCAATATCAGCGGCTCTCTTAACTGGGGGTAGCGCTACATGTGCAAAAACATTGTCTCCATCTTTTGCTCTATCACTATTTTTTCTGAACATGTTTAATGTTACTTCCATGTAGCGGGTTTTTGATTTTAGGGAAGGCATCTGGGTGGTAGTGTAACCCAGATGTATTGATTGTCAGGGAATCTGGGATCCTTTTATGATTCTTGGAGGACTCTGGTGGTGTGAGGTTCCCTGCGGCCTGCAGGTGGCGCTGTCGCCCTGGCTGGAGTTGAACACTCACTGCAAGACTGCTTCCCTTTTTGTCCTTTCCTGGCGCTGGTACAGCGGGGCGGGGAACCCGCTGTGATGCAAAGGGAGAGGAGATAAAAGGGGCGGACGCCCTGACCTTGGGGTTCAGAGTCGGAGGACGCAGCTGCACCCAGGCACCTTCAGCTTGGGTGCTGGCGTTCCGGAGTTCCGGGCTCAGGTGCCCTTGACCTGGCCGGAGCGGGAGATGAAGTCCATCTCAGGCACCTTTAGCCTGGGGTGAGGTACTATGGCGGAAGCCTGGAGCTCAGTACCTTCGACTGAGTTCCGCGAGGGTGGAGGAATCCGAGGGGGCCCTAACTCCTTGGGTGCCCGTGTCTGAGACGAGGAGGCCGGTGAGCGGAACTTCTCCGGAGAGTCCAGCGTAGCATTGCGGATGTCCTTCCCCTGATAGGGACTACGATAGCCATGTTCATGTTCTGTTCAATATAGTCAGTGGCAATGACTATTCGCCACTGGTGACACTACAGTGGTTAGCTCTATCTAGAAGAATTGTGCCTTGGCCTACTCCCCACAAATACTGAAGTGGTATATGGGTCTCAACCTGTCTGTGTTGTATGACTATTTATTGAGAAGAATAAATACGAGTTGGACCTATTCAGTGTGTGGAACTCTGGTTACTAGGAGCAAAGGAGAGTCAATCCGAGGAGAGGATTTGACTCTGGGACACATACACGAAACCCGATAGTTCTGGCTTTCACCTCCACCCATTGGAGGACATGGGCCGTGGTGTATCTCATCCCTCTCCCCAGTGTTAACCCCTAGACGAGACAGACAAGCCGTGAATGAGAAGGGGTGTGAGGGGTGAGGTCGCTACATCCATATTTAGGGTGTAACATGAAAGATGGCCACATTTCATCAGCCCCCATTCTAAAACCACCCGCAGCTTATATAAACAACTGGGTTTGTCTTCCTGGCGCCGCTGTGTGTGGCTTTGTCTGTACAGTCTCGAAAAGTCCCATATGCCACTGTAGTAGAAGGATTTATGGATCAAGTGTAGTGATGTCATAGAACGTCCCGTCATGTCCATTGTTTACTTCCTCTACTCCCATAACTGAAGGTCTGTACCTGGGTACAAACTTGAGGATGGGGAAACAGTCTGCAGGACCTTGTGCATTGCACCCACAATGTACTCATCACAGCTGCAATGCTCTGTAGCCTCCAATGATAATATGTAATAATTTCAAATGTTTTATTTTCTTAAAGGGGGGTAATTTATTAAATGGTGGATAAGGCCTCATGCACACTGAACGTTTTTACAGCTGCTCCTAGAGGCGTCAGGCGTTTTTTTTTTTTACAGCTTAAAAACACCTCTCCGTGTTATTCTATGTGTCCATGCACACATAGGCTTTTAGGAGCTGTAAGTGGCATAGGCATTTTCAAGTTGCAAAAAAAAAACCCCAGGGCCAGTGTGTTCTGGAGTTGCAGCATTACAGTTGTAAAAACACATGACACAGCTAAACGCGTGTTAACGCTGTATACAGTGTTAAGCCATGCCAAGTGTTTTTTAAGCTGTAGTAATTTGATTTAGGAGTGGGAAATAGAAGAAGGCAGGTAAACGCTACCAAACGCTTTTGTGGCTAAACGCGCATTAACGCCAATGCAAAACACTTCTAAAAGTGTATTTTAACAGCCACTTTTTCCTGGCGTCAGTACTGGCTTTGCAGCTTACTTTTTTAAGCCCTGTATGCATGAGGTCTTAGAGAAATGCTGCGTACACACGGTCGGAATTTCCGACAACAAATGTTCGATGGGAGCTTGTTGTTGGAAATTCCGACCGTGTGTAGTGAATTTCCAACAACAAAAATTTGAGAGCTGGTTCTCAATTTTTCCGACAACAAAACTTGTTGTCGGAGATTACGAGCGTGTGTACACATTTCCGATGCACAAAGTTCTATGCATGCTCGGGATCAAGCAGAAGAGCCGCACTGGCTATTGAACGTAATTTTTCTCAGCTCGTCGTACGTGTTGTACGTCACCGCGTTCTTGCCGTTCGCAATTTCCGACAACATTTGTGTGACCGTGTGTATGCAAGACAAGTTTGAGCCAACATCCGTCGGAAAAAAATCCACGGTTTTGTTGTCGAAATGTCCGATCGTCTGTACGCGGCATAAGAATGCTTGGGTTTTTTACTTTTGTCTCCTCATTGGGGAGATTTTCCTTAATTTTCTGACCTAGTGAGACCAGGACAACTATGAAACAAATGTGATTTTGTTTCTGATCACTTACTGTCTATGGCCCAAACTGCCAGCAGGACAGGAAGTGAAGTTACATTTCCCATTTGGCAAACAGACATAGATCAAAACCAAAAGTATATTTTACCTTTTCCCACTGTACTAAAGAATTCCTCCCAATAAAGCAATGCCCATAATTTTCTGTCTGGGTACACCCAACGCAGATAGACAGCTATAAAAAGCTGACCGAGATTATAACCTTCCCAACCCCCTCCCATACAAAAAAAGTTGGAGTTGAACTTTACCATAAATGCAACTCACTGTGACAGACTCACCCAGGACAGGGACTTTTGGAGGGGACTGCAGGGTAGCCTCTTGCCTACTGACTATGGGCCCTGGCTTTCAAGGGAACACTACTCTTTTGGAGGTGGGTGCCTGGGGGACCCTTTGAGTGGTTTTGTTTCTGATTTGGGTTCATGTCTTCCCAGAACACACAGACTCTGGAAGTCTAGGCCTGGTATCCATGTTAAAGGCCTAGATGGCACATTACCAGCCATGACTGCTCAACACTGGGAAACTCATAACAGATGATAATCAGCTGTGTTTCACCCATTGTTAATTGTGCTAATTAACACACCTATTGTCTGCTAGCAAACCACTGTGGGGATGTGTTTATACTTGTAATAATGTGTATTGTACTTTGTGAGCTTGATGCCAGCAAGTCTGACCTGGAATGAAACCTCTGAGTGTCCAGGTGGCTAGTCTTTTAATCAACTTAATGTTTCTATTATATGTTGGTTGTTGTTTAGCTATGGTAATTATATTCCTGTATGCAGTTTGTATTGTTATGATAATACGGTCAGGAGGAGGATGTCCTCTGTGGGATATATATTCTGTGTGAGTTTGCCAAAAAAGGTTCCAGTTTCATACAAGCTATTTGTCGGCTAGTCTTGTATACTATGCAGCTATAATATCTGGTATCTATGTCCAGACTGGAGGAAGTGGTATACTGACGGAAGCACTCAAGCAGAGTGTGGGACGGTTCCGTCACACTCACCTACTCACAAAACTGATTTTTAAGCAATTTCTATGATCTTTTGCCCCTCAGCAATCGCAGCCTTAAACAACTGTCCCTTAACCTATACACAATTATATATAAAGAAAAAAGAAAAAAAGAAAGGAAAATATAAAGCAAGCTCACAAAAACATTTATTAGGATTTGAATTCTAAATATTTTTGAATTTAGCACAATGTGTACTCTGTACCAGATTTTATTTCCTCTTGTCAAGTTAATTCAAATGAAAAGGAAAAAAATGCATTAATTATATAAGAACTTTCATTTAAATTACTAATAAACATCAGATTGCTGGGATAGCTTGTCCAGTGTGAACATTCTAATTAATATTTGATTAATGCATAATAACAGTAACAAAGTCGGTAACACATTATAAGCAACAATACCACTTCAGTGACATTCTTAATAAAATGAGCTTTCATCAGACGGTTATTGAGCACTATTTAGCTTCAGAAGGTCTTAAGGGATGTAAGGGTGATTCTTACGGCTGTCATATAAACACTATGCTGTTTAATTACATCCTTGCCTCTTGTCATCTTTTTTTTCCATCAACATTTTTTTTCCTGCACGTTTCTCCTCCGTAATGTAGTCCCTGACCCGGCCACGATTTGGACAAATAGAGCTATTGATTGCCTTTGATTGATCCTTGTTAAACACTGAGAAAATCAATGGAACGTTTATAACAGACACTCTGAGCAAAGAGCCTGGGGCGGGAATCCCTTTAAACACAGACAAATGCTTCTATTAGAAGCAAATTATGAATTTAAGATTATGGTCAGTAAATGAGCTGTAACAGAAGCTTCTGGAATTTACCTGCAAAAAAAAATCAGTAATGCTTTTTTGACCATTGAAAAAGAGACGTGATCCCAGATGTGTGGCCTTTCAGCACTATTTATTTTAGAAGGAAAGTTGAAATAAGCATTTTCTTTTCCATGCTAAGTGTTAGTACACACCAGACGCAGTTCCGTTCAGTTCTGTGTGCTTTTTTTCTGCACTAAAAATGCATGCACAGTGTTTTCCATGTATTCAAATGGCTCTAGTTCACACCAGTGCAGTCAGTTCCAGTCAGTTTCTGGTCAGTTTTTGGTGCAGAAACTGACCGGAAACTGACTGGAACTGACTGTATTGGTGCAGAAAAAACGGAGCTGCACGGAACTGCATGGAACTGCATCTGGTGTGAACTGGCTCTAAAAGGGCAGGATTGCTTTTTAAACAAAGAGTTATATTTAGAGGCAAACTATTTGCAAATTTTGGACTCAAAACTAATAAGTGGCAGATCTGCAAAATTGATTATTAGTTTTAGGGCATGCTCACATCAGTAGCTGCTTTATACCAAGTCCACTGGTGTGCGCTGTAAAGAGGGCAGTGCCCATCATTAATGACGCAGCAGACTGTTTTTTTTTATGCTTACAGGGACAGAGTGGACTGTGCTTTTCCTCCCCCTGATTCCCCTCTCCTCCCCTCGCTGCAGGGTAACTTTCTCCTGCACCTTCCCCAATCCTTATCAGCAGTAGTGGAAAAATCAGCGGTCACCTGGAAGAGGATCGTGGGACATGTAGTCCTTAAAGTGGATGTAAACCCACTTTCAACCTTTCTAAACTACTGTCATAGTGGTTATCTGTAAGGATATACATGCCTCCTGCATGTATCCTTACCTGTCAAATGTCTCCCCTCTGTCTGGTATGAGACCCGAAAACTGCAGATTCTGTGGGTGGGTCTGTTGTCCGGAGCTCGGTGGGTGGAGTTGTGATGTCAGTAGACTTCCCGCCCACCTCTACACACCCCTTGTCAACATGCATTTACTCCTGTTTATTTCTTACACTGAACTTCTGCTATGATACTAAACATCCAGTCAAACCCCAGAAAAGTCACCACATGACTTCAGCATGTCCAATCATGCTGAGATGTGAAGCAGCCAATCCTGGGAGAGCTGGAGAAGAAAGAAGGAGGGGATCTGAAGTACACAGAATGCCTCTCTCACACTTGAGCATGAGATATGTAAATCCTCTGTCACTCACAGCAAGGGGGAAGAACTGACTATTTCTCTGTGTGTCAGTTTTTATCTCACTGAAAAAAGAAGACTGCTCAGAGCTGGATTAACTCTTCATGGCAAGACTGGTCACAGATGACATGAAATTCCTATACTGTACAAGGTGCAAGCCTTAGTTAAAAAAAAATGGGTTTATATCCACTTTAAAGTGGTTGTAAACCCTTACATATACCCAGTGAAGTGACTAGCCTCAGATGATACACAGGTGTAGAATCCTCTAGTGTGTGCTTGTAGAAGTGTAGTGCAGGTAAAAGCTTTTGTCTGGCTCTGAGATAGACCTGAGTCACTGAATCTAGGTCAGGGTTATTAACGTCCAGGGTTGGATGACAGCTCTCTGTTGCCCCCCCCTCCCCCATGTTTCTAGAGTGTTGGAGAACATTCTAGAAAATAGTGGGCAGAGGTTAGGAGGGGATGCCTTGAATATTTATGGACCCTTAGCAAACCCCAGAGTTGGCCTGGCAGGGGACTGGGAAACCCATAAATAGACATGGGCCACGCCAACGATACTTGAACAAAAAAGAGCTGCATGGTTGAGCTGACAGAAGGAAGCCTTTACTGCGTCAATGCCACAAAAAAGCCAGTGAGGCATGTCAAGGTGTTGTTGGGCATATTGTAACCAGGCTTTTTTGTGGTACAGTAAGGGCTTCTTTCTGGAAACTTGACCATGCAGCTCTTTTTTGATCAAGTATCATCGTAT
Organism: Rana muscosa; assembly: GCA_029206835.1. NCBI lineage: Eukaryota > Metazoa > Chordata > Amphibia > Anura > Ranidae > Rana > Rana muscosa. The sequence goes on along the minus strand of CM055124.1, from coordinate 211,799,464 downwards.
TGTGCTCCTTAAAAACAACCACACCATCTTTTTCCAGAGCAACCTGTATTTTTTCTGAGGTTACCTGTGGGTTTTTCTTTATATCCTGAACAGTTCCTGTGGCAGTTGTGGCTGAAATCTTTCTTGATCTACCTCACCTTGGCTTGGTATCAAGAGATGCCCAAATGTTCCATTTCTTATTAAGTGATTGAACAGTACTGACTGGCATATTCAAGGCTTTGGATATCTTTGTATATCCTTTTCTATCTTTGTAAAGTTTCATTACCTTGATACGCAGGTCTTTTGACTGTTCTTTTCTACCTCCTCATGGCTCAGTGTCTAGCCTGCTTAGTGCATCCATGTGAGAGCTAACAAACTCATTGACTATTTATACACAGACACTAATTGTGATTTAAAAAGCCACAAATGTGGGAAATTAACTTTTAATTGCCATTTTAACCTGTGTGTAGCACCTTCTGTGTGTACAAAGCCCAAACATTCCAGGGTATGTAAACTTTTTATCAGGGCCATTTGGGTGGTTTCTGTTATCATTATGGTTTAAAAAGGATCAAAAAAACTATGTGATAATAAATGGCTTCATGTGATTGCTATCCTTAACTAAAAGACAGTTTCTTTTGGCATGATCAGTCATATTTTCAATATTAATGCCAAAATGTCACAATTTCTGCCAGGGTATGCAAACTTTGGAGCACAACTGTATTTGAGTCTTGCAGATTTTAGAGGAACAAGGCAGCAGAGAGAAATGACACGTAGTGCTCTGGATTGAGACAAGTACACACTATAGAGGGATATATTTTGTTCATATTTCATGTCTGAGGTTTAGAACCACTTTAAAGGATTGCTGTGAAGTGGAGACTATGGGCTGCAGACTTCACTATTTGGACTGCCCTGTGTCATGAGGAGGAGAGGACAGAACTTTTCCTGGGAAATTAATCGGCAGTCTGGGTATTGTGTGCAGGGGACGAGAGAGTGTGCAGACCTGCTGCTGTGTGCTATGTTACAACTTACACCAGAGGATCAGAGAGTACAGAGCTGTAACCTGTGTGCCGTGGGACTGAGACACTGTGACTATACAGTTTAGTACGGGGAGCCAGAGAGGGCAGACATAGGATGTCAGTGTTCATGACATCAAGGTCTGCGTGATAGGACCCAAAGCTGGAGGGACCCATTGTCATGTGTGCCTACAGCCTGGGAGAACCTGATCGTAATGACTGAGCCTTTTAGGACAACTGACCGCCAAGCATATTTGACCGGATACATTGCATACCAGGAGTGGTAAGCAAAACCACCCAGCTTAATCCCTTACTGCCCATAGTTTATGCCAATATAGACTGCTCCTTATTTAGCAGCTCATCGGCCATCCATTGTACAGTCTTAAAAGGGCAGCTTCATGTGCACCTTACAGATGTTCCCCCCGACGATAGCCAGCTAATACTGACTAGGTACTTTGTTGCCACCTCCAGGGGTACTCATTGTCAGGAACATGTATACCCACTCACTAAAGGGCTGTATGCATCGTGTGCACTTGAGGGAGCCTTTTTGGGCTAGTTAATGCCATTCATTGATCCCAGTTAAAATTTGGTTAGCCTTGTCGCAGTATAGCCAATTGCCATACTATAGGCCAGTGTTCGCCTAATTTAGTTGAGCATCTTTAAACGTGTTCAGCTGCCTGTTGACTGACTCTTGCATTGTTTAACTGCCTTGCCATAATACATGTATATATTATTCCATCTAGTTGCTTTGGGCTGTTATCTGTGTACTGTTACAGAATGGTAGCAAAATAACACTCGAGTTACACAGCAGCAGCCTTCAACCTATAACCAGGTGGGTTAGTGAGCAGTTTACAAGAGTGGCAGATCAGAGAACATGTCCTATTAAGCGGCCCCTGCAAAGGTAACCGCTTCACTGTGCTAAAAAAAAAATGACTGCTTTTCCTACTTTTTTCCAGTGCACACTACTGCAGTACAGCAGGGATGAGCCGAACACCCCCCTGTTCGGTTCGCACCAGAACCTGCGAACAGACAAAATGTTCGTGTAAACTTTAGAACCCTATTAAATACAATGGACTCGAAAGTTCGAAATCTAAAGTGTTAATTATAAAGGCTAATATGCAAGTTATTGTTCTAAAAAGTGTTTGGGGACCCGGGTCCTGCCCCAGGGGACATGTATCAATGCAAAAAGAAGTTTTAAAAACGGCCGTTTTTTCGGGAGCAGTGATTTTAATAATGCTTGAAATGAAAAAATAAAAGTGAAATATTCCTTGAAATTTCGTACCTGGGGGGTGTGTATGATATGCATGTGAAGTGGCGCATGTTTCCCGTGCTTAGAACTGTCCCTGCAAAAAATGTCATTTTTGAAAGAAAAAAATGCATTTAAAACTCACTCGCGGCTATTAATGAATTGTCGGCTCCCGGCAATACATACAAAAGTCATTGATAAAAAAAAAAAAAAAGCGTGGGGGTTCCCCAGAATTCAATTACCAGGCCCTTCAGGTCTGGAATGGATATTAAGGGGAACCCCGCCGCAAATTAAAAAAAAATTGACGTGGGGTTCCCCCAAATATCCATTCCAGGCCCTTCAGATCTGGCATGGATTTTAAGGGGAACTCCACCCCAAATTTAAAAAAAAAATGGCGTGGAGTCCCCCTAAAAATCCATACCAGACCCCTTATCCGAGCACGCAACCTGGCCGGCCGCAGGGGAAAAGGGGGGGATGAGAGAGCGACCCCCCCTCCCTCCTGAACCGTACCAGGCCACATGCGCTCAACATGGGGAGGATGTCCCCATGTTGATGGGGACAAGGGCCTCATCCCCACAACCCTTGCCCGGTGGTTGTGGGGGTCTGCGGGCGGGGGGCTTATCGGAATCTGGAAGACCCCTTTAACAAAGGGGACCCCCAGATCCCGGCCCCCCCCTATGTGAATTGGTAAGGGGTACATTTTACCCCTACCATTTCACGAAGAAAGCGTAAAAAAATGTTTAAAAAAACACACAAACACCTTGAAAAAGTCCTTTATTTAAAAAAAAAAAAAAAAACATTCCAGCGGTGAAATCCAGTGTCCCGCGGCGATCCCGATGTCCAGCGCTGTCCTTCATTGGTTGTGCCTGAGCGGACCTGATGGGGAACTCCCTCTCAGTATTTTAAATGTATAGACCCGCCCCTTCTAAAGTTCCCCATCAGGTCCGCTCAGCGGACGAGATGCGGAACATGAGAAGGGGCGGGTCTATACATGTATTACCAAAGTGAGAGCAGTCCCCCATCAGGTCCGCCCCCTCGGTATGTCGGACCCGCCTACGTCATTGGCTTGAGCGGGGAACTTCCTTCACTGTGTAATTTAAATTTACATAGTGAAGGAAGTTCCCGCTCAAGCCAATGACGTAGGCGGGTCCGACATACCGAGGGGGCGGACCTGATGGGGAACTGCTCTCACTTTGGTAATACATGTATAGACCCGCCCCTTCTCATGTTCCGCATCTGGTCCGCTGAGCGGACCTGATGGGGAACTTTAGAAGGGGCGGGTCTATACATTTAAAATACTGAGAGGGAGTTCCCCATCAGGTCCGCTCAGGCACAACCAATGAAGGACAGCGCTGGACATCGGGATCGCCGCGGGACACTGGATTTCACCGCTGGATTGTTTTTTTTTTTTTAAATAAAGGACTTTTTCAAGGTGTTTGTGTGTTTTTTTAAACATTTTTTTACGCTTTCTTCGTGAAATGGTAGGGGTACAATGTACCCCTTACCAATTCACATAGGGGGGGCCGGGATCTGGGGGTCCCCTTTGTTAAAGGGGTCTTCCAGATTCCGATAAGCCCCCCGCCCGCAGACCCCCACAACCACCGGGCAAGGGTTGTGGGGATGAGGCCCTTGTCCCCATCAACATGGGGACATCCTCCCCATGTTGAGGGCATGTGGCCTGGTACGGTTCAGGAGGGAGGGGGGCCGCTCTCTCGTCCCCCCCTTTTCCCCTGCGGCCGGCCAGGTTGCGTGCTCGGATAAGGGGTCTGGTATGGATTTTTAGGGGGACTCCACGCCATTTTTTTTTTAAATTTGGGGTGGAGTTCCCCTTAAAATCCATGCCAGATCTGAAGGGCCTGGAATGGATATTTGGGGGAACCCCACGTCATTTTTTTTTTAAATTTGCGGCGGGGTTCCCCTTAATATCCATTCCAGACCTGAAGGGCCTGGTAATTGAATTCTGGGGAACCCCCACGCTTATTTATTTATTTTTATCAATGACTTTTGTATGTATTGCCGGGAGCCGACAATTCATTAATAGCCGCGAGTCAGTTTTAAATGCATTTTTTTCTTTCAAAAATGAAATTTTTTGCAGGGACAGTTCTAAGCACAGGAAACATGCGCCACTTCACATGCATATCATACACACCCCCCAGGTACGAAATTTCAAGGAATATTTCACTTTTATTTTTTCATTTTAAGCATTATTAAAATCACTGCTCCCGAAAAAACGGCCGTTTTTAAAACTTCTTTTTGCATTGATACATGTCCCCTGGGGCAGGACCCGGGTCCCCAAACACTTTTTAGGACAATAACTTGCATATAAGCCTTTATAATTAGCACTTTAGATTTCTCCCATAGATTTTTCGAATTTGCCGCGAACACCCCAATTTGTTCGCTGTTCGGCGAACAGGCAATGTTCGAGTCGAACATGAGTTTGACTCGAACTGGAAGCTCATGCCTACAGTACAGTGGTGTGAACTGAACCCAAAGGACTCAAGACAAATTGCATTGTCTGTGTGTTGTTCACAAGGCTGTCAGAAGTGGAGCTCAACACATTTGGTGTGAATGGGTACTTAGGGCAGTATAAGCCAAAGTTAAAACCACACAACAATGATGTCTTCAGAGGAAAAACGTAATTCATCCAGTTAGCCACAAAACCAGTGGAGACCGCCCTTAAAGGGTGCAGGGGCACCACCCCCCTAATCCATGCGCCCGGCCCCTAATCTCCATGCAGGGTAACAGACGGATGTTTTTCAATGGGAGTTTTTTTTTTGAAGCACATGATTAGAGCCTGATGCTCTAATTGGCTTAAAAAAGAATGGGCTCTGCTCTGCACCCCAAGCCCACCCACTTGTGTGACATTAACAAATTAATATTCGCTGATGTCTTCCTGCTACTTTTCCCAGCCAATGAGGAAGCAGGTCCTGAGATCCGCATGGCCAGGAGTCCTAAGACCCGATTGGCCGGGAGGAGAAGCAAATGCAGGGACTCAGGAGGAGATGCAGGGGGGAGGCTGCCAAAGCTGCGACCTGGATAGGGTAACTGCGGGGCAGGCAGACGGGCGAACAATTGATCAGGTGATCGATCGAGTGATGGGCGGTAATGTAGTGGCCAGGTTTGTTGCCCCCCCCCAAAAAAATGAAGCACCAGCCCCCACTGCACAAAACACACAGTCCTGCCTCCAAGACCACTAAATTCTGGGGTGCTGGGTGTGATTCTTAGGCAGGACCATGTACTGAAGCTTGTAGCCTGAATTAAGTTTCCATGTGAAGATATCATCTTTGTGCTGCATTTCCTTTAGACAATACTGAGCTATGTGTAGAGGAGTGATGAGCTCCAACTCAGCACTAGTGATGAGCCGAACACCCCCGGGTTCGGTTCGCACCAGAACCCGCGAACGGACCGAAAGTTCGTACGAACATTAGAACCCTATTAAATACAATGGATGCGAACGTTCGAATTCTAAAGTGCTAATTATAACAACTATTATGCATGTTATTGTCCTAAAAAGGGTTTGGGAACCCGGGTTCTGCACCAGGGGACATGTATCAATGCAAAAAGAAGTTTTAAAAACGGTCGTTTTTCGGGAGCAGTCATTTTAATGATGCATAAAGTGAAAAAAAAAAAGTCAAATATTCCTTTAAATATCGTACCTGGGGGGTGTCTAAAGTATGCCTGTGAAGTGCCACGTGTTTCCCGTGTTTAGAACTGTCCCTGCACAAAATGACACTTCTAAAGGAAAAAAAAGCCATTTAAAACTGCTTGCGGCTTTAATGTAATGTCTGGTCCCGGTAATATGGATGAAAATCTTTAAGAAAAATGGCATAGCTACCCCATGACCCCCCCCCCCTACCCCAGCCCATTACCAGCCCCTTTGGGTCTTGTATGGATATTAAGGGGAACCCCGCACATAAAATAAAAAAGGCCCTATATACTCTGAACAGCCGTATACAGGCGGTGCATACAAGACAGGGACTGTAGGTTTGTTCTTATGTAGAATTGTGTTTGTAATTTTGAACAGGTAGATTGTTTAAGTGTAGCTCCAGCCCAAAAATCTATTTTTAAACTTTTTGGAAAACATAGGTAAGGGTTATCACCCCTGTAACATTTGTTTTGCTGTCTGTGCCCCTGTTCAGAACATTTCACCTCACTTTCCGTCCCAATGACAACTGTTTTTGAAATGTGGTGTTTTTCTTGAAACAAGGATTGCTGATAAAGCATCAGTACAGAGGAGACACCTTTCTCCCATATTAATTCTTACAGGAGAGAATTTTCCTTCCTAGGGGTAGATTTCCTCTCACTTCCTGTTGTCTTCTTGCGTTTGCAAGTAGGAGTTGTTTGTAAGTTGGATGTTTGAAAGTAGGGACCTGCCGTAGATACTCTGCAGAAATAGGCCCCTTAGTTGTTGGTGTTGGCACAACACTGTAAGCACTCACAGTTACTCTTGGTTGGTGCTGGAACGCCCTGCTGTCAACTATTATATCAGGAATTGTAATTACATATAATTGTTGAACAGTGGTAGTAAAAATTGGGCCTTTGATGGTGGTGCTGGTGCCACAACACTGTAAGCCCTGACAGTTACTCTTGGTGGGTGCAGCAATGGGCCCTGCTGTGAATTATTAGATCAAGAATTGTAATTGCATGCCCCTGTTGAACAGGGGCTGAAAAATTGGGCCTTTGGTGGTGGTGGTGGTGTTGACACAACACTGTAAGCCCTCAGAGTTACTCTTGGTGGGTGCAGGAATGGGCCCTGCTGTGAATTATTAGATCAAGAATTGTAATTGCATGCCCCTGTTGAACAGGGGCTGAAAAATTGGGCCTTTCGTGGTGGTGGTGGTGGTGGTGGTGTTGCCACAACACTGTAAGCCCTCAGAGTTACTCTTGGTGGGTGCAGCAATGGGCCCTGCTGTGAATTATTAGATCAAGAATTGTAATTACATGCCCCTGTTGAACAGGGGCTGAAAAATTGGGCCTTAGGCACTGGTGGCACAACACTACAACCCCTCACAGATACTGTACTTGGAGCACAGCAATGAGCCCTGTTGCAAAGTATTGCTTCAAAAATTGTAATGACACGCCCCTGTTAAACAGGGGCTGAAAAATTGGGCCTTAGGCACTGGTGCCACAACACTCCAACCCCTCACAGATACTGTACTTGGAGCACAGCAATGAGCCCTATGGCAAATTATTGCTAAAAAAATTGTAATTACACGCCCCTGTAAAACAGGGGCTGAAAAATTGGGCCTTAGCCACTGGTGGCGGCACCCATAAACAAAAATGATCTTCCAAGCTATCATCATCAATCGTATCATTGAGGACTCGGAAGAGGAGGATAGCCAGTCAACATAACAGCACAGACACTCAGCATCAGCATCAGTCTTGAAGGGATGTGACATGTTAAAATCAATTAGTCTGTTATATCAGCATCAGGTGTGTGGTAGCTGGTGGTGATCCAAGACTGGTTCATCTTGATGAAAGTCAGTCGATCAACCGAGTCGGTGGACAGGCGCACCCTGTGATCCGTGACAAATCCTCCAGCAGCACTGAATGTGCGTTCCGAAAGAACGCTGGATGCAGGACAGGCCAGTAGCTCAATTGCATACTGTGCAAGCTCTGGCCAGTGATCCATCCTCAAGACCCAGTAAGCCAGAGGATTTTCGGTGGGGAAGGTGTCCAAGTCTGACCTTGCCCCTAGATATTCCTGCACCATGTTTATCAGACGCTGGCGATGGTTGCTGGAACCAATCATACTTTGGGGCTGCGGACTAAAGAATTGTCTGAACGCATCGGTCAGACGGCCACCTTCCCCACCGCTCCTTCTTTGACTGGCCGAAGCCTCAGCAACTCGTTGTCCTGGACCAGGAGTTTGTAACCTCCCAGTCTCTGGGAATGCGTTGCACAGACCTTTCTGCAAGGCCTCCCGGAGTTGTCTCATCCTCTGCTCCCTCTGCGACGGTAACATAAGGTCCGCAACCTTACCCTTGTACCGTGGATCAAGGAGAGTGGCCAGCCAGTAATGGTCCCTCTCCTTGATCCGAAGAATACGAGGATCCTTCCGCAGACTTTGCAGGATCAGGGAGGCCATGCAGCGTAGGTTTGCTGAGGCATTCGCTCCGGAGTCCTCTGGGTCACTAAGGACGACATGATCCGCAGTCACCTCCTCCCAGCCACGTACAAGTCCACTGGTTTCTTGGGACTGTAAATCATCCCTAAAAGACTGCTGCTGATGATGCTGAGTGCCAGCCTCCACCTCCATGCTGACACAATCCTCCTCCTCCTCCTCCTCCTCCTCCTCTTCCTCTTCCTGTGCGATGGGTGGGACAGAAGGAACACTGTCTGGGTAAAGGGGGCCTTGAGAGGCAAGGAAGTCCTCCTCTTCCTGCCTCTGTTCTGCCTCAAGTGCCCTGTCCATTATTCCACGCAGCGTGTGCTCCAACAGGTGGACAAGAGGTACAGTGTCACTGATGCATGCACTGTCACTGCTCACCATCCTCGTGGCCTCCTCAAATGGTGCCAGGACAGTGCATGCATCCCTGATCATGCCCCACTGGCGTGGAGAAAAAAAACCAAGCTCCCCTGACCCTGTCCTGGTGCCGTAGTCGCACAGGTACTCATTGATGGCCCTCTGCTGCGTGTGCAGCTGCTGCAGCATGGCCAACGTTGAGTTCCACCTGGTGGGCATGTCACATATAAGGCAGTTCTTGGGCAGGTTCAACTCCTTTTGCAGCTCAGCCAGGCGAGCACTGGCATTATAAGATCTGCAGAAATGCACACAGACTTTCCTGGCCTGCCTCAGGACATCCTGTAAGCCCGGGTACCTGCCCAAGAACCGCTGCACCACCAGGTTAAGGACGTGAGCCACACAGGGCACATGGGTCAGTTGTCCCTGTCGGAGGGCGGAGAGGAGGTTGGTGCCATTGTCGCAAACCACCATTCCTGGCTTAAGCTGGCGTGGCGTCAACCACCTCTCGGCCTGGCCCTGCAGAGCAGACAGGACCTCTGCCCCAGTGTGGCTTCTGTCCCCCAAACACACCAGCGCAAGCACGGCATGGCATCTTTTTGCCTGCGTACTTGCGTAGCCCCGTGAACGGCTACGGAACACCGCTGGTTCATAGGACAAACCACAGGAAGAGGCCATGGAGGAAGAAGAAGAGGAGGGGGTGGAGGAGAGAGGTGTGTCACAACCAGTAGTAGCATTTTGGAGGCGTGGCGGTGGGACAACCTCCAACACTACTGCACCTTGTCCTGCATCCTTCCCAGCTGCCAAAAGAGTGACCCAATGGGCCGTGAAAGAAAGATAACGTCCCTGTCCATGCCTGCTGGACCATGAGTCAGCGGTAATATGCACCTTACCGCTGACCGCCCTGTCCAGCGAGGCCAAGACATTGCCTTCCACATGCCGGTAGAGAGCCGGAATAGCCTTCCGTGAGAAAAAGTGGCGTTTGGGAACCTGCCACTGAGGAACCGCACATTGCACAAACTCACGGAAGGGGGCCGAGTCTACCAACTGAAAAGGCAGCAGTTGAAGCGCTAGCAATTTAGCCAAGCTAGCATTCAACCGCTGGGCATGTGGATGGCTGGGAGTGAACTTCTTTCGACGGTCCAGCAGCTGGGGCAGGGAAATTTGCCTGCTAGAATCGGACGTCGGTGTACTGCTAGCAGAGTGGCCGCAAGTACTTGGCTGTGACACACCTAATTCTACACCTTCATTCCTCTCAGTGCATGTTTCAGAGAGGACTGAAGTTATAGTGGGGTTGGAAATCCCAGCTGATGCGGTGCAAGGAGAGGTCCGCTTTGTTCTTTGGTGTGGGTCTTTGAGGTAGGCTTGCCAACGAGCTGCATGGCAGGTCAACATATGTCTGGTCAGGCATGTGGTACCCAAGCGGCTGATGTTTTGGCCACGCGATATACGCTTGAGACATATGTTGCAAACAGCAGCTGTGCGATCTGATGCACTAGCCTCAAAAAAGGCCCACACCAAGGAACTTTTTGAATGACGGGCAGAGGCAGCGCCCTGCACAGGCGGAGCTCTGCGGTGTGATTCCGTCGGTGTACTGCCCTTATGCTGGCCACCAAAGGGCATCCTGTCTCGTTGGAGATGTGCCTCCTCCTCATCCTCCTCCTCCTCTCTCCTATTAGGCACCCACGTGGAGTCAGTGACCTCATCATCCCCTCCCTCCTCATCACTGGAGCCAATCTGGCAGTATGCTGCAGCTGCTGGAACATGACTGCCAGATTGGTGTCCTTCTTGAGCATCCCCTCTGTCTGCTCTCACCCTACTGCCTTCCTGTAGCTGGGTTTCATCATCAGACCCTTCGAAACGCTGGGCATCCTCCTGGAGCATGTACCCAACGCTGTGCTCAAACAGTTCGGGGGACTCCTCAGGAGGAGGACATGGTGGGTCTAGGGAAGGAGTGACTGATGATGAGTCTGACATTGATACCAGGGAAGAGGACGCTTTGGCAGCTGCTTTGCCAGTACCCTGAGCCTGGGTGAGAGAGGATGAGGAGGAGGAGGAGGGCTTGGTCATCCACTCTACCAAGTCTTCGGCATGATGTGGCTCAACATGTCCAGCTGCGGAAAAGAAGGACAAGCGTGTCCCATGGCCATGTGCTGATGACAATGCACCGCGTCCACGACCAGCACTGTTGCCCCCAGACACAGAGCCTGCTTGCCCTCTTTTATTGCCTCCTGACTGTCTGCCTCTCCTTGTTTGCCTTCCAGACATTCTAATAGATGGCCTGCAGGGAGATGGGAAAAAAGCAATAAGGGCTACCTTCAGGTGTCCTTCTCTGTCCCTTGAAACAAGGACTTGCACAGTGAAAGAAACTGACACTCTCCCTACCTACAGTTTTCTGTCCCTAGAAAAAATGTTTTTTTTAAGCACAATATAGCACAAGGAGAATTCACTCACTGTCCTTCCAGGTCCCTAGAAACAAGGACTTGCACAGTGAAAGAAACTGACACTCTCCCTACCTACAGTTTTCTGTCCCTAGAAAAAATGTTTTTTTTAAGCACAATATAGCACAAGGAGAATTCACTCACTGTCCTTCCAGGTCCCTGGAAACAAGGACTTGCACAGTGAAAGAAACTGACACTCTCCCTACCTACAGTTTTCTGTCCCTAGAAAAAATGTTTTTTTTAAGCACAATATAGCACAAGGAGAATTCACTCACTGTCCTTCCAGGTCCCTAGAAACAAGGACTTACACAGTGAAAGAAACTGACACTCTCCCTACCTACAGTTTTCTGTCCCTAGAAAAAATGTTTTTTTTAAGCACAATATAGCACAAGGAGAATTCACTCACTGTCCTTCCAGGTCCCTAGAAACAAGGACTTGCACAGTGAAAGAAACTGACACTCTCCCTACCTACAGTTTTCTGTCCCTAGAAAAAATGTTTTTTTTAAGCACAATATAGCACAAGGAGAATTCACTCACTGTCCTTCCAGGTCCCTAGAAACAAGGACTTGCACAGTGAAAGAAACTGACACTCTCCCTACCTACAGTTTTCTGTCCCTAGAAAAAATGTTTTTTTTAAGCACAATATAGCACAAGGAGAATTCACTCACTGTCCTTCCAGGTCCCTAGAAACAAGGACTTGCACAGTGAAAGAAACTGACACTCTCCCTACCTACAGTTTTCTGTCCCTAGAAAAAATGTTTTTTTTAAGCACAATATAGCACAAGGAGAATTCACTCACTGTCCTTCCAGGTCCCTAGAAACAAGGACTTGCACAGTGAAAGAAACTGACACTCTCCCTACCTACAGTTTTCTGTCCCTAGAAAAAATGTTTTTTTTAAGCACACTATAGCACAAGGAGAATTCACTCACTGTCCTTCCCAGTCCCTAGAAACAAGGACTTGCACAGTGAAAGAAACTGACACTCTCCCTACCTACAGTTTTCTGTCCCTAGAAAAAATGTTTTTTTTAAGCACAATATAGCACAAGGAGAATTCACTCACTGTCCTTCCAGGTCCCTGGAAACAAGGACTTGCACAGTGAAAGAAACTGACACTCTCCCTACCTACAGTTTTCTGTCCCTAGAAAAAATGTTTTTTTTTAAGCACAATATAGCACAAGGAGAATTCACTCACTGTCCTTCCAGGTCCCTAGAAACAAGGACTTACACAGTGAAAGAAACTGACACTCTCCCTACCTACAGTTTTCTGTCCCTAGAAAAAATGTTTTTTTTAAGCACAATATAGCACAAGGAGAATTCACTCACTGTCCTTCCAGGTCCCTGGAAACAAGGACTTGCACAGTGAAAGAAACTGACACTCTCCCTACCTACAGTTTTCTGTCCCTAGAAAAAATGTTTTTTTTAAGCACAATATAGCACAAGGAGAATTCACTCACTGTCCTTCCAGGTCCCTAGAAACAAGGACTTACACAGTGAAAGAAACTGACACTCTCCCTACCTACAGTTTTCTGTCCCTAGAAAAAATGTTTTTTTTTAAGCACAATATAGCACAAGGAGAATTCACTCACTGTCCTTCCAGGTCCCTAGAAACAAGGACTTGCACAGTGAAAGAAACTGACACTCTCCCTACCTACAGTTTTCTGTCCCTAGAAAAAATGTTTTTTTTAAGCACAATATAGCACAAGGAGAATTCACTCACTGTCCTTCCAGGTCCCTAGAAACAAGGACTTGCACAGTGAAAGAAACTGACACTCTCCCTACCTACAGTTTTTTGTCCCTAGAAAAAATGTTTGTTTTAAGCACAATATAGCACAAGGAGAATTCACTCACTGTCCTTCCAGGTCCCTAGAAACAAGGACTTGCACAGTGAAAGAAACTGACACTCTCCCTACCTACAGTTTTCTGTCCCTAGAAAAAATGTTTTTTTTAAGCACAATATAGCACAAGGAGAATTCACTCACTGTCCTTCCAGGTCCCTAGAAACAAGGACTTACACAGTGAAAGAAACTGACACTCTCCCTACCTACAGTTTTCTGTCACTAGAAAAAATGTTTTTTTTAAGCACAATATAGCACAAGGAGAATTCACTCACTGTCCTTCCAGGTCCCTAGAAACAAGGACTTGCACAGTGAAAGAAACTGACACTCTCCCTACCTACAGTTTTCTGTCCCTAGAAAAAATGTTTTTTTTAAGCACAATATAGCACAAGGAGAATTCACTCACTGTCCTTCCAGGTCCCTAGAAACAAGGACTTACACAGTGAAAGAAACTGACACTCTCCCTACCTACAGTTTTCTGTCCCTAGAAAAAATGTTTTTTTTAAGCACAATATAGCACAAGGAGAATTCACTCACTGTCCTTCCAGGTCCCTAGAAACAAGGACTTGCACAGTGAAAGAAACTGACACTCTCCCTACCTACAGTTTTCTGTCCCTAGAAAAAATGTTTTTTTTAAGCACAATATAGCACAAGGAGAATTCACTCACTGTCCTTCCAGGTCCCTAGAAACAAGGACTTGCACAGTGAAAGAAACTGACACTCTCCCTACCTACAGTTTTCTGTCCCTAGAAAAAATGTTTTTTTTAAGCACAATATAGCACAAGGAGAATTCACTCACTGTCCTTCCAGGTCCCTAGAAACAAGGACTTGCACAGTGAAAGAAACTGACACTCTCCCTACCTACAGTTTTCTGTCCCTAGAAAAAATGTTTTTTTTAAGCACACTATAGCACAAGGAGAATTCACTCACTGTCCTTCCCAGTCCCTAGAAACAAGGACTTGCACAGTGAAAGAAACTGACACTCTCCCTACCTACAGTTTTCTGTCCCTAGAAAAAATGTTTTTTTTAAGCACAATATAGCACAAGGAGAATTCACTCACTGTCCTTCCAGGTCCCTGGAAACAAGGACTTGCACAGTGAAAGAAACTGACACTCTCCCTACCTACAGTTTTCTGTCCCTAGAAAAAATGTTTTTTTTAAGCACAATATAGCACAAGGAGAATTCACTCACTGTCCTTCCAGGTCCCTAGAAACAAGGACTTACACAGTGAAAGAAACTGACACTCTCCCTACCTACAGTTTTCTGTCCCTAGAAAAAATGTTTTTTTTAAGCACACTATAGCACAAGCACAAAACACACTGACACTCTCCCTACCTATCCTTCTCTTTCCCTAAACTAAAGGAATCCAGGTTAAGCAAGAAAGAAATAAAAGTCACTGTCCCTGCCTATGCTGCTCTATCCCTGCTCCGGAACACACTACACTAGGCCGCCGTGCTGGCGGCCTTTTATAGTGTGGGGCGTGTACTAAACACCCTCAGCAATAATTGGCCACAGGCATCCTGCCTGTGGCCAATCATTGCTCTCCTCGCTGCCGGCGCTGTGATTGGCCAAGCATGCGGGGTCACAGTGCATGCTTGGCCAATCACAGCGCCTGGATGACACTGCGATGGCGTAGTGCATTGTGGGCCGTTCGCGTCACTCGAATTTGGCGCGAACGGCCCAAATCGTTCGATCTTCGTCGAACGATCGAACAGCCGATGTTCGAGTCGAACGTATGTTCGATTCGAACACGAAGCTCATCCCTACTCAGCACCTGATTCCAGCATATGAGGGAAGCGCTTGGAGGGCTGGAGTGGTGCAATTTTCTTTGGTTCTAATGCCTGGTACACACAACGAGACTATCGGATGAATGATCGTCCTTTTTTTGCATGATATCTCATATCGAAAATAAAAGAGGTTACTAAAGTTACAAAAATTCTCGTACGAGAGAATACTAATTCGGAAGTGATGTAATGTATTGTATTATATTTGCATTGTATTTTCAAATGACAACCGTACTGATTAAATGAAAATCGTAGAATCTGGTAGAAAATTTTTTGTGCTTGTCCTATTGGATAATTCAGCATGAATTGTCGTGATTGGCTCTTAAAAGCTGTGTACTAACGATCAGATTATCGTACGATCGCTTCAAAAGCGATATTTTTCGTACGGTTTTCTGATCGTGTGTATGGACCATGAGGGTGTCCTTAGGGCAGATTTACATTTCAATGAGTCTAGTGCATTAGCATGAGTTTTATAATGAGATTTATTATGATGGGCTGCCAATGCACAGCGACTGACAAAAAAAGTTACAATGTTTACAATGCAGTATAACATGCGTGCTTTAAAGCAAGGCAATGGAGCATGTAAATGTGAATCTCCCCTTAAGGAGGTTGTAAACCTCAAAAAAAAGAGAACGATACCCTTAATCGGCGCCGGCACAATGCTGACAGGGCAGACTTCTTTCTTTGGCGCTGTGATTGGCCGGAGCCGCAATGACGTCACTCCTGCGCATGTGCGTGGGAGCCGCCAGTCCTGGTATGGGCCCTAAAGAAATGGCAAAAATGGGCCATTCCTTCATTGCGCATGCCCTGATGATGTCGGCGGCAGCGTATATAGTAAATATCTCCTAAACAGTGCAAGTTTGGGAGATATCTACAGTACCTACAGGTAAGCCTTATTATAGGCTTACCTGTAGGTACAATTAAGAGGAAGACTTTACTTCCTCTTTAAAGTAGATACTAGCATACAACCCCCCAGGACTAGTATGCAGCCTGTGGGCTGGAGAATGCCTTCTCACACAGGTGTCTTGACAGAATCCCTTTAAAATGTTACGCCTCGCCCTCTCTGGAGTATTTTATAACATTTCTCTGCAAACAATTCAAAGAGACTTAACAATTTACAATTGCAAGAGAAGATTTACACAGAACGTTTGAATTCATTTTGAGAACATAAACCATCCCTCACAAGCAACTCTCTATTCATAGCAGGCACAGGACCACACAGGATATCCAATTAACAGAATATCAGGAAGGACGCTAAAACCACAATCTTAACCTTCCAGAATGGGTTGTCTCTCCACCCACATGTGCAGATGTTAAAACAGTAGAGAAGAGGGGTCAGCAGAATTCATGGTTATGGTATCTCTGGGGATAGCTTAAGAACCTCCGACCAATCTGCACAGCAGCTTACTGAATTTCCTTAAAGGGGACCTGCCAATGCTGACCTCATTCAGAAGATGCTAGTTGCTTGGGTGTTATCCTGGCCCTCTTGGCGTCATTTCTTGGGGTCACTGACCTGGAAACGTATGAAGATCAGGAAAGCGAAAGTCAGAATTTCTTATCTGTATAATTGTTTTGCATCATTACATTTTTCAGGCAAGAGAATCAGAATGACATCCAAGCAGCAGCATTTTCAGAAGAAGAGGCCAGCAGTGACAGCTTCCATATTTAGCTACGTATGTACTATCACACATCTGAAAATGGCAAAGTGGTAGACACTCAGTGTGCCCAATAATGGCTGTGAACCGAGTTGTCGTCACAAACAGTGTACAGAGCCAGTCTGAGTGACTCTGTACTATGTGGTCACTGTGATAACCAATTACAGCAATCATAAATGTACACAGTCTAGTGTTTAGATTGGAAAGCCGTCCCCTACCTTTCACAACAGAGAAAGGGGAGGAAAGAGGAATTAATCAATGAGTGAGTAATTTAGTAGTTTCAGATCAGAGCACAGATCAGTGGCAACAGCAGATCAAGAATCCTTGTTAACCTTTTCACCACCACTGCTTCCTCTCCTGTACATCTAATCTCCAGCCTATCTCAGCACATGACCTGTATATTTACCCTTCACTCCCTTATCCTGCACATTAGCCACTTCATTTACAACTCCCCATTATACATGACCTGTATCTTTACCTTGCCCCTTCCTCCCTCTGTCTGACCTGTATGCAGAGTATCTAGTGCCCCATTACCAAGCTCTATTTTTTAACCACCTCAGTACCAGCCTGCATCTTCATTTCTCAGAAAAACAGTGGTTAAAACGACTTTGGGTTGTATACTTCCAAAAACGGGGTTATTACAGATGTGTTCATATTGTCCTGGCATTTTCATCTGATATGTTTTATAACAGAAAAGAAGGAAAACAGTTTTATTTGGATATTTGTTACTTTATATGTTAAAAAATAAAACCCAATGCTCAATAAATACCATACTCTATATGTCTCAAATAAATGATATAACATTTATCTGGTTACAGCGCTGCAAGACTGAGTAATTGTCAGTCAAACTACCACGGCAATGAAAAATTGGCCTAGTAATGAAGGGTATTACAGGCTCGTACTCAAAATTGGCTAGAGGAAGTTGAAAAATATGCGTGGCTCAGAGCATACAAACGCTCATGTCGTCTGTCATAAAAATCCTACCTTCCTAACTTTTTAAGATTAGTTCCACCAGTGGCGGCCGGTGGTATTTTGTTTTGGGGGTGCGGCAAAAAGTAACACCCCCCCCTCCCCATCGGTCAGTCGCTCGGTGGTTGGTCGGGTGGGTCTGGTGCACTTACCCCATCTATGGTGGGCAGCGCTTCTCCCGAGCTTCACCGGCGGCTTCCCTTGCTCGGCGGCGGCTTAAGTTTGCCTTCTCCTGCTCTCCTCAGGCATTGCGGCGGCTTCCGTTTCCTCCCTCCTCCTCAGTGACCAATTGAAACGCTTCTCTTTTCGGCCAATCAAAAATGGGTCTCAGACCTGCTTCTGATTGGCTGGATTGAGGATCAGTGTTTCAATAGCAAATATTCATTCGCTGTTGCAACACCTGGGTGGCCTCCTGGCGCAAAGCTCTGCGCCACGAGCCCACCCTATTTTGAAGCCTATTATGAATAGGAGGTGGCGGTGTCCTGTCAAAATAGCGGCCGTGGATAGAGCATGGGGGTGGCGGCCTTAGATAGAGGGGGCGGAATTCCGGCGCCCCTAATGGACAAGCCACCACTGAGTTTCACTGTAACTATGGCTGAACAGGTGAATGCATTTTTACCCCTTTTATCACCCTTGGCTAATGAACATTTGAGTACATGGATTGTCTTTATTGTTGTTGAAGATCCATAATTCCAACAATTAGCAGTCTTGAGCAAGAAGGATCATTGCTACTTCCATAAGTTATATAGGAGGCACCATGGAATGGTTCTGTATGAATGTCACATTCCACTTTAGTATCACTTGTCTGTGTTGTTACCCAATTATCAAATGGACGAGCCACTGGTCAAACATTTCAAACTTGACCATGCATGCTTAAAAGTAATTTTCTGATTCTAAAATGTGAAATATGTGACAACAATCTGAGCTTAGTCACCTATAGCACATGTTCCCCTTTCTGTGCTTTAATCCATAATTTCCCATTTCATTCTGGAAGGCTTGGGAGTTTTATCGACTTGCCCAGCAAGAAGAGTAGAAAGAAGCCAGCAGAGCTAAATTGCAGACTCTGTTGACAAAACAGTAGGGGCAATGTGCTTATTGCATTTAGTATATGACGTGTAGTCATTGTGAAAGTTATATAGACACTGGGGGGAGGCTCAGCATCAGTTTATGCCCAATTCACAATAAACTATAACCTGCCAAATAGCTACAGCACTCAGTTTCTGCTAATATCTATTTTTCTACAGGTTTTGTTCTTATTGAGTCATGCTGAGATTGATGTATTTATTTTTCTGACGTGTATTTTTTATTAATTTTTTTGCAATATTCACTCGGTTTTCTAAAGTGACACATTTTTTCTTTATACTATGCTAGTAAATAAATGAAGCCACTCAACCAAACTTTACCTTACTACAGTCAAGCCTGGTGCTTAGAGAATGAAATGGGGGTGATTTACTAAAGGAGTAGAGACTGTTGACTTTCCAACATAAATGTTGGTAGATAAGGTAAACCTGTGATTGCTTTGAATACCCACTCATGTGTTGGATGTATCGGGACCCCTGTTTCAGTGCCCATGAATCTACAAACAGCCCCACACACTCTGGGGAATATTTATTGCAGATGTATATGTAGTACCCCAAAGGGCAAAAACAACAGCAATGACACATTGGACCATTAAACTATGCAAGAAATATACAGTACACTCCCCGGCCACTTTATTAGGTACACCTGTTCAATTGCTTTGTAACACAAATTACTAATATGCCAATCACATGGCAGCAATTCGATGCATTTAGGCATCTAGACGTCGTGAAGAAGACTTGCTAAAGTTCAAACCGAGCATCAGAATGGGGAAGAAAGGGGAGTTATGTGACTTTAAACATGGCATGGTTGTTGGGGCCAGACAGGTTGGTCTGAGTATTTCAAAAACTGCTGATCTACTGGGATTTTCACGTACAACCATCTCTGGGGTTTACAGAGAATAGCCCGAAAAAGAGAAAATATTTGGTGAGCGGCAGTTGTGTGGATGAAAATGCCTTGTTGAAGTCAGAGGTCAGAGAAGAATGGACAGACTGGTTTGAGATGATAGAAAGGTAACAGTAGTTTAAATAACCACTCGTTACAACCAAAAGAATGCAGAATATCATCTCTGAATGCACAACACATCGCCCCTTGAAGCAGATGACCACATCAGGTGCCACTCCTATCAGCTAAGAACAGGAAACTGAGGCCACAATTCACACAGGCTCACCAAAATTGGACAACAGAAGATTGGAAAACACTGCTTGGTCTGATTGAGTCTCAACTTCAGCTGTGGCATTCAGATGGTAGGGTCAGAATTTGGCACAAACAGCGTGAAAACATGGATCTACCCTGCCTTGTATCAACGGTTCTGGCTGGTGGTGGTGGTGTAATGGAGTGGGAGATATTTTCTTGGCACATTTTGGGCCCCTTAGTATCAATTGTGTGTACCGCCCTGCTCCCAATGACTGGGGTGCTATGTTCAATTTAGAGGGTATCTGAACCAATAGTTAGGCTCAGATGTACATAATTAATGTTAAATTAGCCTCTGTTCCGGCTATGGCTGTGTTGGGCAGACTTCCCACTGTTTTGCTGTAGGTAGCGTTACTACCCCAGGCCAATGTGGAAGACTGACAAGCCAGAGTGTATTGGGTACCTTCCCCACCGGGAACAGTTCAGTGGGCGTGGTCTAACCGCTGAGCATGCTGGGGAAGGGTATTTAAAGGGCAGACGCCATCTTAGGGGGTCCGTTTTCGTTCCCCCCACGGCCCTCCTGGCGCGAGGGGTATATTTGTGTTTTCAGTCTCTGAGCCATGTTGTGTCTTGAGGAGGGCCTGGTAATTCTATTGGAGGATGCCCTGCAACTAAAAGTTACCTTTTAAATCCTTTACCGCAAGAGGCTACACAGATACAAATAACAACTCAAATAAAATATCTGGGGGTAAATATAACCAAAGACCCTAATCATTACATTACAGATAATCTGATACCCTTGCTTAATAAATATAGGGGAAAAAGTAAAATATGGAAACGCCTCCCACTTTCAGTGGCAGGCCGTTGCAACTTAATAAAAATGGTCTGGATGCCACAACTTCTCTATGTCCTACAAAACTCCCCAGTGTGGGTAAACAAAGAATGGTTTAAAAAAATAGAAAGTATATACAGGGAGTTAATTTGGAAAGGGGGTGTAGCAAGAATAAAATTAAGCACTTTACAGAAGACCAAGCGAGAGGGAGGGGTGGCACTCCCACATCCGTTTAGCTATTTCTTGGCAGCCCAGATCCAATACATGAAGGGCAGTAACATGGAAGGAGGAGAAACAAAAAAGAGAATATTAATACAGAATCCTACTCATGATTATTTAGTAGAAGCGGTGGAGTCAGGCTTATTTCCTATTAAATCGCCTACCCTGGACCTTATGATTAGAACACGGAAAGAGGTGAAGATTGTGCTTGGATATAATGGTATTAATGAGTATACCCCTATATGGGAGAATGACAACTTAATAGAAATACAGAAGATGGGAACAGTTAAGAAATGGGAAAGACAGGGCATAAAATATGTTTCACAGTTGTATCAGGATGGCATACTAAAAACTTTTCAGACATTAACCACTTCAATACCATGCACTTATACAGCTTCCTGCCCAAGCCAATTTTGAGCTTTCAGCGCTGTCGCAATTTGAATGACAATTGCGCGGTCATGCTACACTGTACCCAAACAAATTTTTTATCATTTTGTTCCCACAAATAGAGCTTTCTTTCGGTGGTATTTGATCGCCTCTGCGATTTTAATTTTTTGCACAACAAATAAAAAAAGAGCGAAAATTAAAAAAAAACTAAGTTTTTCTTTGTTTCTGTTAATTTTTTTTGTAAATAAGTACCTTTTCTACTTCAATGATGGGCACTGATAAGGCGGCACTGAAGGGCACTGATAAGGCGACACTGATGGGCACCGATGAGGTGGCACCAATGAGGTGGCACTGATGAGGTGGCACTGATGGGCACTGATGATGGGCACTGATAGGCGGCACTGATGGGCACTGATAGGCGGCA
This sequence comes from Rana muscosa, assembly GCA_029206835.1. Taxonomy (NCBI): domain Eukaryota; kingdom Metazoa; phylum Chordata; class Amphibia; order Anura; family Ranidae; genus Rana; species Rana muscosa. The sequence continues at coordinate 211,778,004 of CM055124.1, read as the reverse complement.
CTGGTATGCGGCACTGATGGGCACTCATAGGTGGCACTGATTGGCACTCATAGGCGGCACTGATTGGCACTCATAGGCGGCACTGATGGGCACTTATAGGCGGCACTGATGGGCACTTATGGGTGGCACTGATAGGTGGCACGGACGGGCACTGATAGGTGGGCACAGATGGGCACGGATGGGCACTGATAGGTGGCACTGATGGACACTAGTAGGTGGCACTGGTGGCACTGGTGCCCAGCAATGCCAGCCACCACACATTGTGAAAGTGCCAGTCAGTGCCCATTTGTGGGCACTGATTGGCATATTTTTTTAATGTTTTTATTTTATTTACTACATGTGGATGGCCATGGGGGCCATCCACATGATTGGGGCTTCCCTGGTGGTCCTGGGGGGCTTCCCTGGTGGTCTAGTGTGGGTATCCGAGGGGGGGCTGCGCTGATAAACAATCAGCGCGAACCCCCCTTGTCAGGAGAGCCGCCGATCGGCTCTCCTCTACTCGCGTCTGTCAGACGCGAGTGAGGAAGAGCCGATCAACGGCTCTTCCTGTTTACATTGTGATCAGCCGTGATTGGACACGGCTGATCACGTGGTAAAAAGCCTCCGACGGAGGCTTTTTACCGAGATCAATGTAGCGGTGGGTCAGACTGACCCACCGCTCCACCGATCGCCGCGATGCGCGCCCCCCCGGGCGCGCGGCGGCTGTTATCCCGCAGGACGTCACATGACATCCAGTGTGGATAACTGAACCACTTCCCGGACGTCAATCTGCTATTGACGGGGCGGGAAGTGGTTAAAAGAACAATATAAACTCCCAAATGCATCTTTCTACAAATACCTACAGATAAGGCATGCATTAGCAAAACAATATAAAGGAACAGTAATGATTTGGAGTAAGATCCCTCTTTTAAAGGAAATAGTTAACACCAAAACATCTAAATATGCAATATCAAAAATTTACCAATTTTTGCATGAGGGGAGCCAAAGGGGAACCCATGGTCAGGCACATAGGAAGAAATGGGAAAAAGACATAGGTAATTTATCTAATGAACAGTGGGGTAGAATTTTGGAACTCGCTCCGACGGTATCACTGTCTCCCTCTCAGAGGATGTCCCACCTCTTCTTGTTAAATCGAGCATATTACACCCCGTATAAACTTTTTCGTTTTGGGCGCAGAGCAGACGATAGCTGTCCTAGGTGTGGAAGAGAAGGGGGGGACATGATACACATGTTTTGGCGATGTCTGAAGTTACATCGGTATTGGAGGGAGGTAGTGAGAATGATAGAACAGACTTTTGAAATACAGATGGAGCTGGAACCCCTACAATGTGTACTGGGCTGGCTGGAGGGGGAGGGGACAAATGACAATACCAAGTTAGCAATAACAAGATGCCTATTCCAAGCTAGGAAGCTGAAAGCACAGAAATGGCAATCAGCCTCTCCACCGTCTAGCAATGACTGGGAGCAAAATATGAACATAACAATACTAAAAGAAAGGACGACATATATTAGACAAGGAGCTCTAAAAAGATTTGAAAACATTTGGAAACCTTGGCAGGAGAAAAAAAATAGTAATTCAATATAAGTAAAGATTTCAAAGATAGGGATGGATGAGTGGGAGGAGGTAAGGATGGAACGAGTAAGAGTGGGGGAGTTTGAAGGGGTGGGGGATGGAGTATGAAAGGAGTGGATGGAGGTTATGGGGAAGAGGAAGACGGGCTGGTTGGTTCTAAGAAGATATTATTTATTATCTGTTTTGTATGGGAATTTGGGAGGGGAGGGGAAAGGGGATTGAATGTACTGTAAATTGGAAAATGGTTTAATAAAGATAAGAAAGGAAAAAAAAAAAAAGTTACCTTACGGTCGGCTTAAAGGCTCTTAACTGTTTGGCTGGAAGTTCGGGTGTTGAGTCCTGTGGCAGAGGATCCCGGATTATCCAATTCTGTGCTCCACCAGTCTGTGGCAGAGACTGGTCCTGATTATAGTTTGTGCATCATACCGGCTGCTAGGCCAGGTGAGAGGGGCCTACCTGGGTGAGCAATACCCACTCCAGGGAGAGTGGTGAATGACTGTATATTTGAGGAGTTCTCCCCAGTGATCTGTACCGTGTGCCTGAACCTACCCCGTCCCTTCACCTTTCTATATGTTTATGCAAAAAGGAAAATAAAGCCTAACTGTTTAAGGTTTTACATCTTGTGTGGACATTGGAGTTTCTACAGACTTTCTTCCCCTAGACAACAAAAAATGAGGTAACGTGCAGGCCCAAAATTAAACCAGCAGCTCCTACGGGGGTAGTGCTACACGAGCATTGTTTAAATGCCACAGCCTACATGAGTAATGTTGCCGACCATGTCCATCTTTTTATCACTACAGTGTACCCATCTTCTGATGGCTACTTCCAACAGGATAATGCACCATGTCACAAAGCTCAAATCATTTCAAACTGGTTTGTTGAACATGAAAATGAGTTCACTGTTCTCCAATGGCCTCCACAGTCACCAGATATCAATCCAATAGAGCACCTTTGGGATGAGGTGGAAGGGGAGATTCACTTCATGGGTGTGCAGCCGACAAATCTGCAGCAACTGCGTGATGCTATCATGTCAATATGGACCAAAATCAGATAAGTATACCATGTTTGTTATTTTTAAACAGAAAAAAAAAACCAAGACTTTATTATCACTTTAAAGCAGTTCTGAAGGCAAAAGGGGGTCCAAGATGGTACTAGCAAGGTGCACCTAATAAAGTGGCCCGTGAGTGTATATTGCAAATGAATGAACAGTAGGAATAAATATTCTATAAAACACAAACAATCAATTGGTGTAGAAATCAACTCCTCCTGAACCCTATACTGGACAATCTGAACTAAGAAGAGCTATACCACCCTAAGGGCTAGTTTACACCTTTGTTGTTTGAAGAGGAATACACATTCAGTTTGCTCTTCAGAGAGCAATACACATACCTTTCTTACAGATTCCTACCTTTTGTTATTCTGAAGTAATCCATGGGTATTTGTATGTGCCTCTGTACTTAGTGGGTTTAATGGGAGTGGTTTCATGATTAACTGTCAGGTGTACCACTGCAGGGCACTAATGAGGAAATCTGCTGGGCCTGCATCCCTTTAGATGTGCTCCTATTAAAAGTATCTCTCCAAAAATGTCATTTTTGTTGCCGGGGATGCCTGAAATCTGACTTGTATCTTAGGCAGACTTTTGTGAAAATTGGTGAGCCAATCACACAAGCAGGAAATTATGTTTCTGGGGAGTGGTCAGTACACACTCTGTGTACAGAACAACCCCAGGTAGCTATATTGCAATGCATTCTCAGAAAATTACAGTGGCTGCAGATTGAAAAGGGAAGGTATTTTTTAACATTCAATTACAGTCAGGTCCATAAATATTGGGACATCAACACAATTCTAATCGTTTTGGCTCTATACACCACCACAATGGATTTACAATGAAACCAACAAGATATGCTTTAACTGCAGACTTTCAGCTTTAATTTGAGGGTATTTACATCCAAATCAGGTGAACGGTGTAGGAATTACAACAGTTTGTATATGTGCCTCCCACCTTTTAAGGGACCAAAAGTAATGGGACAATTGGCTGCTCAGCTGTTCCATGGCCAGGTGTGTGTTATTCCCTCATTATCCTATTTACAAGGAGCAGATAAAAGGCCCAGAGTTCATTTCAAGTGTGCTATTTGTATTTGGAATCTGTTGCTGTCAACTCTTAATATGAGATCCAAAGAGCTGTCACTATCAGTGAAGCAAGCCATCATTAGGCTAAAAAAACAAAACAAACCCATCAGAGAGATAGAAAAAACATTAGGTGTGGCCAAATCAACTGTTTGGAACATCCTTAAAAAGAAAGAATGCACCGGTGAGCTCAGCAACACCAAAAGACCCGGAAGACCACGGAAAACAACTGTTGTGGATGACCGAAGAATTCTTTCCCTGGTGAATAAGACACCCTTCACAACACTTAGCCAGATCAAGAACACTCTCCAGGAGGTAGGTGTATGTGTGTCAAAGTCAACAATCAAGATGTAAACCATTGGTGAGCCTCAAAAACAGGAAGGCCAGATTAGAGTTTGCCAAACAACATCTAAAAAAGCCTTCACAGTTCTGGAACAACATCCTATGGACAGATGAGACCAAGATCAACTTGTACCAGAGTGATGGGAAGAGAAGAGCATGGAGAAGAAAAGGAACTGCTCATGATCCAAAGCATACCACCTCATCAGTGAAGCATGGTGGTGGTAGTGTCACGGCGTGGGCATGTATGGCTGCCAATGGAACTGGTTCTCTTGTATTTATTGATGATGTGACTGCTGACAAAAGCAGCAGGATGAATTCTGAATTGTTTCAGGCAATATTATATGCTCATATTCAGCCAAATGCTTCAGAACTCATTGGACGGCGCTTCACAGTGCAGATGGACAATGACCCGAAGCATACTGCGAAAGCAACCAAAGAGTTTTTTTAAGGGAAAGAAGTGGAATGTTATGCAATGGCCAAGTCAATCACCTGACCTGAATCCGATTGAGCATGCATTTCACTTGCTGAAGACAAAACTGAAGGGAAAATGCCCCAAGAACAAGCAGGAACTGAAGACAGTTGCAGTAGAGGCCTGGCAGAGCATCACCAGGGATGAAATCCAGCGTCTGGTGATGTTTATGCGTTCCACACTTCAGGCTGTAATTGACTGCAAAGGATTTGCAACCAAGTATTAAAAAGTGAAAGTTTGATTTATGATTGTTAATCTGTCCCATTACTTTTGGTCCCTTAAAAAGTGGGAGGCACATATACAAACTGTTGTAATTCCTATACCGTTCACCTGATTTGGATGTAAATACCCTCAAATTAAAGCTGAAAGTCTGCAGTTAAAGAACATCTTGTTCGTTTCATTTCAAATCCATTGTGGTGGTGTATAGAGTCAAAAACATTAGCATTGTGTCGATGTCCCAATATTTATGGACCTGACTGTATATGTGCTATATTATTTTTTCTTTATTTGCTATTTTTTTACCCCACGAAAGTGGAGTTACCCTTTAAAGATAATGAATATTAACACATTCCATGCTCATGAAAAATCAAGTGCAATATTTAAACATGTATAAAATAAATAGTATTACATAAAGTCCTAATATTAATCAAATATCCATGCAAGAGTGAAAGATTTGTATCCACCAACGTGAAGATCATCCTTTACAGAGAGAAGCGCTCTTCAAATGCTTTCATATGTGAAACACCCAGTGCTCCAGTACATATATGCACTTACCGGAATATGTGCTTTGTTAGAGACTACTTCATTCAAAACCCCAAATAACTGGATGCTCGGCGCTCATCAGGAAACAACACGATGACTAGCTGACACTCAGAGAGAGACAGAGAAGAAAGAAGCAACAAGCTTGCAAAGTGTGAAACCTTATGTAGCCACCCCCTCACCCCGTCCTCTTTAGCTAGGGGTATGTCACGCGACAGAGTGAGGTGCGCTACGGCCCATGTCCTCCCCACAACGGCGGGTGAGGTGAAGGCCAATACCTAATGTTTCCTCGGGTCGGTGTGTCCTGAGCATGTACCGAGTCTGTCGTGCAGAAACCACCCAACCACCCTTTGCTCCCATTAACAGAGTCCATACACCGATCACAGTCCAACTGTTGGTTTATTTCGTATCTCCACATACAGGCAATGCGATGGCATGATACGGTGAGATGAGCAGGTCGAGGCACTATACTGATCTGGGTCCCTACACCCCCTATGCTCTGACCAAGGGTTGTAGGAGTCTTGACATGAATACCTCCGTTGCATTGCGGCCTCTATCAGGGGAAGATGTCCTCCAAGAGAGTTACCGAAGGCCCATCCGTCACCGGGTTGACACTACACCGGGTCTTCGAACGGGTGACCTCCCCAGCCTCCTCACCTCAGATGCGGGTCCCCTCACAAGGGGCGCCCTGGAGCAACTTCACCCTCGCGGGACCCAGTCGGAGTCACCGGGTCCCAGGCCTCCTCAATAGTACCTCATCCCAGGCTGAAGGTGTCTGGGATGGACTCCATCTTCATTCCGGCCAGGCCTAGGGCACCTAGGCCGGAACCTTGAACCGCCCGCACCCAGGCTGAAGGTGCCTGGGTGCGTGAAGAGATGATCCCCGAAGACGACGACGACCTCGTGGCGAGGGCGTCTCCCCCTTTTATCTCCTCCCGACGATACCGCGGCGGGTTCCCCGCCCTGGCCGTACCATCTCCAGGAAGGGACAAAGAAGGGTAGCACTCTGGTAGTGATTCTACCCTGAGCCAGTAGGTACACTGACACCCATTGGTCAAGGAGAATATTACACCACCCAATCCTCCACGAATAACAAAAAGGGGTCTGAACCCTAACACAATTACACACTTGGGTCACACTACCCCCAGGTGTATCCCACTAAATTGAGGACCCCGCTACACTTATAACAACAAAACTTCAGGTGAGTTTGCACCAGCAGATCTTGCATTGTCCCCTGGCACTTGGGATGGTGTCTCTCTTGACAGCTCAATGCCTGTTTCGTATCCTGAGTCGTTAGCATCATCCTCTGAGTAGTAGAATTCCACCTGAACAGGACATGTGGGAACCTTCTCTTTATTGAGCATTTGCTTTGTTCTGGTGTGTGAGTATTTATTTTTCTCCTCCAACAAAGGTCTTCCTCCCTAACTTCCATACCAATGATATTTCCAATATGCAGCATGAAGGGAGCTAATGTACTGCCTACTGCCACTGGTCACTGATGCATTGGTACCCAGTGGCAGTTAATTAACCCCTTTGTGCTACATTAGTGGTACCAGTGTCAGTGTTATTTAACTCCTTTATGCCTCAGCATGAAGGGGTTTATAAACACTGACATTTTCTTGTTTTAAAATGACTGCCTCTTTTGTAATAAATTTGCCATTTTGACCCCAGGCACCGGCTGACCTTGTCCCAGCACTGCTTCTGGTCTGGATTTAGCAGTATGGATTGGACATGTAAACAAACAAGGCGCCTCTAAGTGCAGAAGTATAAAACTTTTAATATCCCCTAAAAGGGTTAAAAACACTTACAAGATAGTGGATGAAACAGGCATTTAGCAGGTAAGTGCGTCCAGGAGATGTTCCAGTGGCAGGGCAGTCCCAGTCTGTGATGGTAAAGCTGCCAGGGAAGTCCACGAGATAACAGCTGATTGTGCTGTGAATGTTCAGAGGACACAGTAACGCTGGAGCCTGGGGATGACGTCAGAGGAAGCGAGACAGAAACCAACATGGAACACAAGCAGGAAGTGTGTCATAGAGGCGGGACGCGTTTCAGAACAGCTCATTGGTTCCTTCTTCAGCCAATGACCAGGCTTTATCTGTCAGGATTCAAATGCTTGGAGCGCCCTGGATATACACATTTTTATGGATTGGACACGTGGCTGAGACTTTCTCTCTCTCTTCACTTCCTCCTTCACTTCCTACTCCCTCCAACCTTTAAAAAATAGGAAGTACTAATACATAATTATACATAACATTGTGATTTCAGCAGCTAAATGTAGAGAGCAACGGATATAACACGTTGATTTTAGCAGCTAAAAATAGAGCACAACAGATATACAGTATATAATATACAGTATATCACACCTAAACAACTGGAAAATGTTGTTGTAACAAAGGAACTATCTACCAGGTAATAAGTCACAGAGCAAGGAGAATACAGGTAAAGATTTTCCCTCTACAAACTCTCCCACCCAGCTCAATGTTCCTAAATCCCTTTAGAATGTACTATTAAATAAACGGATTCCTAATACCCCTAAGGCTCCTCAGACTTTACTTGCCTACATATTTTTCTATCTGAAATTACACTTGTTTCATGGTTACATCGTTATAAGGTTGAAAAAGACACAGGTCTATCCAGTTCAACCTATGTGTATGTGTGTGTGTGATTTTTGGTCTGCCCCACTTTCATGTATTTTTTATGTCTTGATTTGACCTGCATTAGGTTATAATTTTTCTGTAGTATTCTGACATCAGGGGTCTTTTTTTGCCACTGCAACTCTACTAATGTGATTTTGTTAGCTTCTTATTTCCTACCCTACTGTTTAGTGCTAGTTAGTTTACTCATAGTTCGACCCTCCCCGCTTCTTCCATGTTCCCTCAGTCAGTGTTAGTTATTCACAGAGACAGGGCTCAGGAAAGTCATTGTCTTCTTGCACGTCAAAATACTGGCAAAAACATCTTCTATACTGCAATTAGCTGAAGTAAAATTGCATTGGATTCAACTTCTGTGTCTTATTGAAGAGTTAGGCTGCCTGCGGATGGTGCCAAGTCAGCAGGTGACCATATTGTCCAGACAAACTGGGTATTAGAAGGTATGTCAATACATAGCGTGCATGCATATTTGAAACAATTTCTATTTTCTAACAATTCCCATAGCCCTGTACATGGCAATATTTCTCACAGAACAGATGCTGGTACTCCCCTCTTCCAAATCACCCCTTGTCACCACTCCCTACCCACCTCCAAGCATCATCACTTGGTCCCACCCTCACCCCAACTCCTAGTATTGCCCATTTTAGAGAATACAGAACCAATTATCATTTTGTGGTGCTAAGTAATTTGTATGGATTTTGTTAATGATAACAAGAAAAGCAGTTAAACAGATCCCCTGCAGCCAGCAACAATAGCTCCCCCCAAGCAACAATATATCCCCAAACAATAATAGATCCACCCCAGCAACAATAGACACCTTCCAGCAACAAAAGTATTCACAGCAGCCAGCAGCAATAGACCCCTCCCTCAACAGTAGATCCATCCTAGCAACAATTGCACCCTCCAGCAACATAAGACCCCCACCTCCCCTCAGCAGCAATAGATGGATTAGATACCTAAGGAATTGAATAGGACAGGTGCGTCAGACGTGAATAGGGATGATGTTGAGCTGTGGCATGAGGCTGATCCCAACCAAACGCCCATCACATTATTCTTTCTAAAATAAAAAACATTTTATATTTACCTGGGGTCCCCCACCGGTGATCTCTGCTCCTCCTCTTCTCTGAATGTCCCCATAGTAAGCCGCCTGGTATGGAGGCATTTGTGTGGGCACGCTCCCAAGCCAGGCTGTGTACTTCCATAGACACAAACAGAGTGGCTCAGCCCAGCCCCAGACCCCCCCCAACTCCCTCTTCAGAGGATTTGACTGACAGCAGAATGAGCCAATGGCTCCCACTGCTATCAGCAAAGTATGTGAGACCAAGAAGAGGGGAGAAGAGCTGATGGGACAATGCTAGATTAAGAGAAGACTTGGGTAAGTGTTTAAGGTGGGAGGGGGGGGGCTGCTATTAAAAGGCATTAAAGCGGAGCTCCACCCTAAAGTGGAACTTCCGCTCATCGGAACCCTCCCCCCCTCCGGTGTCACAATTGACACCTTTCAGGGGGGAGGGGGATGAAGATACCTGTCTAAGACAGGTATTTTCACCCACTTCCGGGAGTCCTCTATGCGGGAAATCTGTGGGAAGCACGTCACTTCCCGCAGAGTACCCGTTGTGTTCTGGAAGACACTCGGCTCTCAGAACACACGGGGACCAGTCAGAACGGCGCAGCGCGACTCACGCATGCGCCGTGGGGAACCGGGCAATGGCTTCACTTCCTGGTTCCCTCACCGAGGATGGCGGTGGGGGCAGCAGAGTGATGAGCGATTGCTCGTCCTCTGCTGCGGACGTTGCTGGACTCAAGGACAGGTAAGTGTCCTAATATTAAAAGTCAGCAGCTGCTGTAGCTGTAGCTGCTGGCTTTTAATATTTTATTTTCGGCGGAGCTCCGCTTTAAGGTAAAAAACAAACAAAAACATTGCTATTAGAACCACTTTAAGCAATATGATATTGAAAATGTCATTATTCAATTAGACAATTACTATTTGTCATTTCATATTTTGATTGATGTTAACTTGCATTGAAAAACAATGATGAATAACTGTTAAAACCAAAAAAATATAATAATAACAACATTAAGAAGGCTACCGAATTCCTTTAGAAAGTGTTTTTTTTTTTTTTTTCTTTTCATCTAAACTCGCTCTTTAAATTTTGATTCACAAAAACCAAATGCACATTATTAATGCATTACTAAGAATCGCCTAGTAGATTTATTATGCCCAGTGTGCAGTATAGATATCGTCTCGCAGCTATACTTTTAATTCAATTATATTTATTAGTCTTTGAGCAGCTTTAAGGATAGCCTGTAATGTGCTAGACCCATGCTCCGTGAACGCTATCAGACTCTTTTATAATTGAAGATCATTCCTGGCAAGGATTTGTGTTAATGGGTCTCTGAGTCTGTCTGACTGGCTGGGAAATAGATAAATCAGGGCAGGCCTAGGCCTGGAGTGCTGGCGAGGGAACCTATTCTCAGTCTGCGCTAGAGACAGCTGGGACGCGACAGACATGCTCAAGTACAATTCCCATTAAAATTATAAAACAGAAGAGGGGGAAATAGAGAGGAGGCATAGAAAGATGATGGTGCTGAAGGAGATTCCAAGTGCACCTACTGAACATAGTAACTGCTAATTAGAGACAGAGGAGCCCTGTAGAGGAGTTTGTCCTTCACAGCATATTCTGCTGCAGTGGAATGTCCGCATAGTGCTGCAGTCTGTTAACTCTTCGCTTAGCATATCTTTTTTTAAGGAAAGATCCATTGAGCGTTCAAAGGGTTAACACACTGTGATATTTAGATGTCACAATTTTTAACTGAACATGTGGCCAAGCTATGGTGATTCAGGTATTTTACATATTCTTAATAGTAATGAGCTAGGGTCCAGGCTGAACACATGGGTCACATAATAGCAGGTTGCCACCCTACAACATGCATGGAATAAAAAGGCGGGGATGCTGGTAACATGATTGACCTAATATGGTCATATTTGGACAATGTCATTGACCAAATATGGCCACGTGACATTATTAGGTCAATGATGTCACCATCATCCATCCCCATCCTGTGACAGGGAACTCCTGACCGCAGGTGATTGGGCTGGAGACCTGCAATCGGTGTCAGCTTCCTTCAGATTCAGGCTGGAATCAAACTTTAGCTCATCACTATTTTATTGAGCTTTAGAATTAGTCCACACCGACCTCTGTAGCTGTAGGCACTGTGGAACAATTAATTCCCAAAGTTCACAGCAAAAACGCTGAAATTGTTCAAATTCTTCTCTCTGCATCGCAATTCACCCTGCTCCCCCCTAATTTTTCTATGTGAGCTTTAAACCAATGTTCCTGTTATAAGCTGGGAATTCGCCAAATTCCCATCTATGATACCTCAGTACTATGTGACATAGCTTTTGCTGTACATAGAAAGAAATATTTTTCTTAATCGAAACAGGTTCACGATAACTGAAAGAAGCTTCTCTAGTTACCATGATCTGTTTAAAGCCTACTGCAATCACCTTAAAACACTTCAAGCTCAGCTTCAGGCTCGCCACTGGAGTTGAGCTTAAAGCATAGAAAATAATGTTCTTAAGCAATGAACATACCGTATATACTCGAGAATAAGCTGAGTTTTTCAGCACATTTTTTTGTGCTAAAAATGCCCCCTTCGGCTTATACTCAAGTCTGTGTCCATCTTCAACTTTGTGTGCCTGATCCTGGCCAGTCATAGGTCCCCTGGACCCCAAGCTTGGCACACATGTAGCCTCCCTCTTCCTCTATAAGTGTGCAAAGTTTGTTGTCCAGGGGACCTATGGCCGGGGAGCACAGATTTTTCAAAGCCAGGCACCCCTTCCATAGACTCCCATGTTAAACGTCAGTCTAGTCACACAGCGCCAGAGATCAGGTACGGAGATTGGGCACAGTGAGGCATGGGCACAGTAAGGCACAGTGAGGCATGGGCACAGTGAGGCATGCACATGGACACAGTGAGGCATAGTGAGGCATGCAGATGGACATCCTAGGCTTATACTCGAGTCAATAAGTTTTCCCAGTTTTTTGTGTAAAATTAGGTGCCTCGGCTTATATTCGGGTCGGCTTATACTCAAGTATATACGGTACATTCTACATTAATAATTGTTCTACTAAAATTAGTGTGTGCTGTAAATTGCCTCCAGCGTTGCTCCTGTTTCTTCTTGCAGGAGGCTGCCATTTTGCTGAAGCCCTGCATTAAATCTCAGCAGATCAGCCTCTAGTGGCTCTAATTTTCATCCCAAAAATGTTTTAGCAACTGAGCATGTGCAGAGCAGTGTGAGACATTGTATTACTGGATTTTAAACAGTGTAGGCACTTATTTTTAATGGTTTACATAGTTATACCTGCAAAAGGGGCCAGCCTGAAGTGATCTAGCAGGACTTAATTTTCTGTCTAAGTCTGACCACTTTAACATTTTGCTACCCTCATTGACTCCAATGCAAAATGTCCTGATTTACATCAAAATGTTGGCAAAGTGCAAACTCCAAATTTTACCCATCCCTAGTATACAGCCTTTTTCTAGGATGCAGTTGGGCTCCAATGGGACACATGTCTGAAGACTAACACAGGCCTCCAGCACTGTTGTTGCTTAATAAATCCTTTAGACCAGGTTAGGTTAGTATACTCAAACAAGCGGCCACTGCTCCCACCTATAACCATTCTTTGCAGCAGGGAGACTGTAAGGGCGACGTATGTCAAACAAAATCAAAGATATTTCCAAGCTCAACTTACCAACCAGCCTGCGACCAACCATATTGACCTGTCTAATATAATGCAATAAAAACTGGGGTTTAGTCTGCACACAGTTGCAAATATATGCGTAAGCTACAGTCCCCATCAAGGCACCCTATTTTCTGTAGTCCTAACGCTAACTTAGATTAGTATATCTTAACACAAAAACAATATATTGCAGGCTACCTACCAATCCTTAGATGTGGCAGTTGCATTGTTTTTTGAGTTTTTTTTTTCCTGTATTTCACCTGGTGATGCTGCTAGTAACACATTTCCTGTCCTTGGGTGACAAATTGACAATGCTCACTTATTGCACTGTATCTTAGGAGGAGCAGTGTTGTCACCCTAGGCTGCTTTCCTGATTTGGACTGCAAGCACACCTCATTTCCATCACCCTGTAGTCCATTAAAGATAGCTGGGAAAGCTGATAACATTAAGATTTCAGTTACACAGAAAGTTGCAAAGATACAAGATTTCTGTCATGAATGGTATCAGGTATACCTCTGTTCTTGCTGGAAAAATTACTTATGGGTGCTTTTACACTGCCCCCCTCCCTACTTTGGCCACAGTGCAAGTGCAGTAGACATCTGCAGAACTTAAAAATGTGTTTCGTTTAGTTTCGAATAGACTTGTTATGTTACTAATTTTGGTTTGTTGATTTGTTTCGGAATTCATTTAGTTTTGTTTAACCCCTTGCTTACTGGGCACATAAACCCCCTTCCTGCCCAGGTGAAATTTCAGCTTTCGGCACTGCATCGTTTTGAATGACAATTGCGCGGTCGTGCAGCGTGGCTCGCATACAAAATTGACGTCCTTTTTTCCCCACAAATAGAGATTTCTTTTGGTGGTATTTGATCACCTCTGCGGTTTTAATTTTTTGCGCTATAAACCAAAAAAGAGCGACAATTTTTAAAAAAAACACAATATTTTTGGATTTTTGCTATAATAAATATCCCAATTTTATTTATTTTTTTTAAATTTTCCTCAGTTTAGGCCGATACGTATTCTTCTACATATTTTTGGTTAAAAAAAATCCCAATAAGCGTATAGTAATTGGTTTGCGCAAAAGTTATAGCGTCTACAAAATAGGGGATAGAATTCTGATTTTTTTTTTTTCCTTACTAGTAATGGCGGCGATCTGCGATTTTTATCAGGACTGCGATATTGCGGCGGACACATCGGACACTTTTGACACATTTTTGGGATCATTCACATTTATACAGCGATTAGTGCTATAAAACTGCACTGATTACTGTATAAATGTGACTGGCAGGGAAGGGGTTAACACTAGGGGCGAGGAGGGGGTTAATATGTTCCCTAATGTGTGATTGCTACTGCGGGGGGGGGGGAGAGGACTGACTGGGGGAGGAGACCGATCTGTGTCCCTATGTACAAGGGACACAGCATCGGTCTCCTCTCTCCCTGACAGGACATGGATCTGTGTGTTTACACACACAGATCCATGTCCTTGTCTCTGTACCGGCCGATCGCGGGCACCTGGCGGACATCGCGGCCGCCAGGCACGCGCATCTCAGGCTCGCGCGCCCCCCAGTGGCCGGAGGAGCGGAGGCCGTATAATGACGGCCTCCCGGCATTATAGAACCACTTTGCGGCCGTCATTAGTCGTATGACGGGCGCGAAGTGGTTAATTTAGTTTTGTTTTTATAAATTTTCGAATTAATTCCAAACTTTCTGAACGATTCGAATTTAGATCGGTCGAAAAATTATCGACCAATTTGAATCCTGTTAAAGAATAGCTGGTTGTTAAGGAGCAGGCCGGGAAGCCGGCCGCTGCATCCTTAACAACCGATGATTAATCAGCTGTCAGCAGGTTTCCTTGCTGAGAGATGAAATGTAAACAAAAGAATGCCGGTGTTCTGTCAAAATAGCCAATTCATCAAGATCTCCAATGACGTCACTTACGGTTACTGGAAACCGTCAGTATTTGTAGATTTCAATGACTTGCCGTTTTCACACAACAACGGCAAGCGTGTACACTCCGGTACAAGAAGACTCTGCTGTTTTGACACAACAGCGGGTAACGAGGAAAAAGTTGTCCCCGCCGCAGAGGCGGATGTTTTGTTGGTTAGTTTTGGAGCAGAGTAACAATATCTGCTCATAATACCGTGTACTGGAGTGTATACGGTTGCCGGTGTTGTGTCAAAACAGCGATTTATCGAAATCTTCAATTACTGACGGTTTACAGTAAATGCAGGAAATGTCAGACGGAGGATCAGACAGTCAGCAGGGAGCCTTCAACAAAGCCATTTTATTTTTTCAGGTCCCCTCTGCCCCCCCCCTCTCCTGATCTGCTGGGCTGCATTCTCGAATAAGGGTTCTTGTATAGATTTGGGGGGATTCCACGCCAATTTTTTTTCATATGTTGGCGTGGGGTTCCCCTTAGAATCCATACCAGACGCAAAGGTTTTTTTTCAGACTTTTCTATTGCCGGCATTCTCTTGCCCGCTGACAGCTGATGGGTCATCAGTTGTTAAGGACGCGCAACCAGCTTCAGGGCCTTCTCCGCAACAACCAGCTATTCACACAGAATTCGAATCAGTCGATAATTTTCCGACCAATCTGAATTCCAATCGTTCCCAAAATTTTGAATTTGTTAGAAAACAAATAAACAAAATGAATTTCAACTAAATGCATTAATATTTCATTCAGAGATTTGGATACATTCAAATTTCTGAATAACCAAAAAAATCATCCGAATTTATATTCGGATCAAAATGAATTGCACGTGTCTAAAGTGCAGTTTTCATGTGGGTTAGCTGTGCTTTCCCATAAAGTTCTATTATGTCCCACAGTTTTGGTTCACTTTTAGAAAGTGCACCAAAATTACAGGACATAATAGAACTCTATGTGAAAGTGCAGCTAACCCGCAGCCCTAACAAAGGTGTTCCTAACAAGTACACCTGTCAGTGTCATGAAGATCCTGCCAGTAACAGGCACCTCAGACTCTCCGGTTCCCGATCGCGGATGCAACCGCGCATGCGACTGTTGGCGCCAGGCGGGCTATTTAAGCCTGCCTGTCACATACAGTCCCCACTGTCTGCTCTACAGCGTTGTGTGCCTTAAAACCTGATCTGAGACTGTTACCTGTATTAAGACCCGGCTTATCATTGACCGTCCAGTTATCTGCCTGCATCTGACCTTGGCCTGTTTGTGACTACTCTTTGCCTGCACCCCTGTACCTTTGCTGCCCGCCTGATACCTGACCCGGCCTGTCTGACTATCCCTGTGTTGGTCCTATCTGTTCCTGGTTCCGATCCAGCCTGCTAAGCCGATCCAGTCTGGTAAGCTGATCCAGCCTCTAAGCTGATCCAGTCTGCTAAGCTGTTCCTGATTCAGTCTGCTAAGCTGATCCAGTCTGCTGAGCAGCTCCTGATCCAGTCTGCTAAGCTGATCCAGCCTGCTAAGCTGATCCAGTCTGCTGAGTTGATCAAGTCTGCTGAGCTGTTACTGATCCAGTCTGCTGAGCTGTTTCTGATCCAGTCTGCTGAGCTGTTTCTGATCCAGCCTGCTGTGCTATTCCTGATCCAGTCTGCTAAGCTGGTCCAATCTGCTGAGCTGTTCCTGATCCAGTCTGCTAAGCTGATCCAGTTCCTGTTTCCCAGTTCCTGCAAGGAAGTTTCCGGGTGTCTGATCCACTTCCTCACCTCTGTTGATCCTGCCAGGCACCCGTGCCACTCCTTACTCCTGTGCCTACTGTTACCTTACCAGGGGGCTGCGAGTGGGAGCCGTAAGGGAGGCCGTCCTCTGCAATTCGGGCTCAAAACCATCAGGTACGTGACAGTCAGTTTTTCAGGTGAACCTGATAAAAAGCTTGAAAGCCCATAGACAGGCAAATGTAAAAGAACTTCTAAAGCCTCATACACATGATCGGACTTCCAACAGACTTTACTGTGGATTTTGGTCCGAAGGGGCGTTGGCCGTGAACTTGATATGCATACACACGGCAGAACTTTTTCAGCCAACATTTACCAAATCACGTGGTTCTTCAGCTCTTTACTGCCACCCTTTGGGCAACTTCTGCTATTGTTGTCTGATCTTTAGCATTGGTTCTGAGCATGCGTGTTTGTACTTTGGACTTTAGTCCGATGGACTTGTGTACACATGATCGGATTATCCTCCATCGAACATTTGTTGCTGGAAAGTTTGAGAGCATGCACAGCGAACATTGGTCCGTTGAAAAACCGAAAACAATTGTCCGATGGAGCATACACACGGTCAGATTGTCCGATAAAAACACGTCCGTCGGACCGTTGTTGTCAAAAAGTCTGATCGTGTCTGATGTGCAAAAAGTCTGATGTGCTAACAAAAGGTTTTTTCTTTTCTTTTTTTAACTACGCAATGATCTTTCTTTAGCTTGGAACTTTAAGGTAATTTCCACAGTACAATTGTAGATCACAAATGGTTAATAATAAATCCTGACCTATAAGTGTGTATAATAGCTTTTTCCCCCTAGAATGCGTCTGTCTACGTAAGTTGTAAGAGGAAAAAAGGTTGTACAAAACAAGCTCTATTAAGCATTGTAGGTCACAGCAGCATTCAAGGTTGACTCGTAGTTTGTTTACTACAAGAAGTGCTCACAGACTCCAGTGAGTCATCTCTTGTATTTGTGTTTTAGAAATGGAAGTGTATTTACCCTTCTACGCTCACGTCCACTTGTTCGGCCCTCTTCAGATACTCACTGCATCAAACTAAAATATTCCTATTATCTAGAATTGACGTGGCTCTGATCTAGATCTTTATGTTAAACTAAAAAATAAAATAAAATAAAATATGAATTTGCATGCCACAAATATAAAACACAGGCATGGTAATTATGCACAACATTCAGTAATGATCTGTTTACTATTTAAAAGAACACAATGAATAGAGTAGACCATAGAAAAATATGAATCAAAATAAATTCTAATCACATAGTGACATTTCATTCATGTCTTTGCAGAGCAGCATGGTGCCCTGGGCTGTGATGACATGGGGTGCCATCCAATGTGCCATGGAAAATTTTGCAGCATTTTTCCCAGCTGCACATTATATCACTGTTGTATTGTGAACTAGGCACGTGGAAAACAAGTGTTTTCTATATGCCCTAGCAGTGTTCCAGAAAAGCGTAGCTCACCACTAGGGATGAGCTTCGTGTTCGAGTCGAACATACGTTCGACTCGAACATCGGCTGTTCGATCGTTCGACGAAGATCGAACGATTTGGGCCGTTCGCGCCAAATTCGAGTGACGCGAACGGCCCACAATGCACTACGCCATCGCAGTGTCATCCAGGCGCTGTGATTGGCCAAGCATGCACTGTGACCCCGCATGCTTGGCCAATCACAGCGCCGGCAGCGAGGAGAGCAATGATTGGCCACAGGCAGGATGCCTGTGGCCAATTATTGCTGAGGGTGTTTAGTACACGCCCCACACTATAAAAGGCCGCCAGCACGGCGGCCTAGTGTAGTGTGTTCCGGAGCAGGGAAAGACAAGCATAGGCAGGGACAGTGACATTTCTTTCTTTCTTGCTTAACCTGGATTCCTTTAGTTTAGGGAAAGAGAAGGATAGGTAGGGAGAGTGTCAGTGTGTTTTACTGTGCGAGTCCTTGTTTCTAGGGACAAAGAAGGAAAGTGAGGGGATTTCTCCTTGTGCTATAGTGTGCTTTAAAAAAACATTTTTTCTAGGGACAGAAAACTGTAGGTAGGGAGAGTGTCAGTTTCTTTCACTGTGCCAGTCCTTGTTTCTAGGGACAAAGAAGGAAAGTGAGGGGATTTCTCCTTGTGCTATAGTGTGCTTTAAAAAAACATTTTTTCTAGGGACAGAAAACTGTAGGTAGGGAGAGTGTCAGTTTCTTTCACTGTGCCAGTCCTTGTTTCTAGGGACAAAGAAGGAAAGTGAGGGGAATTCTCCTTGTGCTATAGTGTGCTTTAAAAAAACATTTTTTCTAGGGACAGAAAACTGTAGGTAGGGAGAGTGTCAGTTTCTTTCACTGTGCCAGTCCTTGTTTCTAGGGACAAAGAAGGAAAGTGAGGGGATTTCTCCTTGTGCTATAGTGTGCTTTAAAAAAACATTTTTTCTAGGGACAGAAAACTGTAGGTAGGGAGAGTGTCAGTTTCTTTCACTGTGCCAGTCCTTGTTTCTAGGGACAAAGAAGAAAAGTGAGGGGAATTCTCCTTGTGCTATAGTGTGCTTTAAAAAAAACATTTTTTCTAGGGACAGAAAACTGTAGGTAGGGAGAGTGTCAGTTTCTTTCACTGTGCCAGTCCTTGTTTCTAGGGACAAAGAAGGAAAGTGAGGGGAATTCTCCTTGTGCTATAGTGTGCTTTAAAAAAACATTTTTTCTAGGGACAGAAAACTGTAGGTAGGGAGAGTGTCAGTTTCTTTCACTGTGCCAGTCCTTGTTTCTAGGGACAAAGAAGGAAAGTGAGGGGATTTCTCCTTGTGCTATAGTGTGCTTTAAAAAAACATTTTTTCTAGGGACAGAAAACTGTAGGTAGGGAGAGTGTCAGTTTCTTTCACTGTGCCAGTCCTTGTTTCTAGGGACAAAGAAGGAAAGTGAGGGGAATTCTCCTTGTGCTATAGTGTGCTTTAAAAAAACATTTTTTCTAGGGACAGAAAACTGTAGGTAGGGAGAGTGTCAGTTTCTTTCACTGTGCCAGTCCTTGTTTCTAGGGACAAAGAAGGAAAGTGAGGGGATTTCTCCTTGTGCTATAGTGTGCTTTAAAAAAACATTTTTTCTAGGGACAGAAAACTGTAGGTAGGGAGAGTGTCAGTTTCTTTCACTGTGCCAGTCCTTGTTTCTAGGGACAAAGAAGGAAAGTGAGGGGATTTCTCCTTGTGCTATAGTGTGCTTTAAAAAAACATTTTTTCTAGGGACAGAAAACTGTAGGTAGGGAGAGTGTCAGTTTCTTTCACTGTGCCAGTCCTTGTTTCTAGGGACAAAGAAGGAAAGTGAGGGGATTTCTCCTTGTGCTATAGTGTGCTTTAAAAAAACATTTTTTCTAGGGACAGAAAACTGTAGGTAGGGAGAGTGTCAGTTTCTTTCACTGTGCCAGTCCTTGTTTCTAGGGACAAAGAAGGAAAGTGAGGGGATTTCTCCTTGTGCTATAGTGTGCTTTAAAAAAACATTTTTTCTAGGGACAGAAAACTGTAGGTAGGGAGAGTGTCAGTTTCTTTCACTGTGCCAGTCCTTGTTTCTAGGGACAAAGAAGGAAAGTGAGGGGATTTCTCCTTGTGCTATAGTGTGCTTTAAAAAAACATTTTTTCTAGGGACAGAAAACTGTAGGTAGGGAGAGTGTCAGTTTCTTTCACTGTGCCAGTCCTTGTTTCTAGGGACAAAGAAGGAAAGTGAGGGGATTTCTCCTTGTGCTATAGTGTGCTTTAAAAAAAAAAAATTTCTAGGGACAGAAAACTGTAGGTAGGGAGAGTGTCAGTTTCTTTCACTGTGCCAGTCCTTGTTTCTAGGGACAAAGAAGGAAAGTGAGGGGATTTCTCCTTGTGCTATAGTGTGCTTTAAAAAAACATTACTCTTTCGTCCATGGACCGACACAGCTTCTCTATTGACAAAGTGGGTATTATCCGTTAATTAGGAGTGACTAGGCAGAAAAACTTGTAAAAAGTGTTGCATCACACCTTCTACAGTACCGCCCAGGGGGCGGACCCTCTGGGTATACCCTCTCAGTCTGCACATCGCAGATCAGTTTTTTTCTGTCTAGCAAGGAGTAGGACATGGCTCCCTTCGGGCTCATTGGTCCGGGGAAAAAAGATATATATATATTTTTTATTTTTTTGCTACATTTGTTGTTTCCTGCGATCTTCGATCAACTGCCGACTGGGTGACAGGCTGGATCCTCGATCCTTGTAGTCTCCCCAGTTTCGGCCATCGAGCGTGTGCCGACCCTAGCTACGCGCTGGGTTTTCCACGACATGCCCGTCGCTCCACGGGTGGCCGGTGAGCCTACGCTCCAGGGCCTGCATCGGACCGCTCAGCTTCGGCTGACCTTACGGCCGAGTCGCAGCAGCCTGGCCGGTGAGCTTACGCTCCAAGGCTTGCATCGGACCGCTCAGCTTCGGCTGACCTTACGGCCGAGTCGCAGCAGCCTGTCCGGTGAGCGTCATGCTCCAGGGCATACATATGATCGTCCCTTCTGGGTCCAATCACAGCATGCCTGGCCAACAGTCACCTTCCGTGCGCGGACGATGATCTGTTTGGAATGTCTTCCAGCAGAATACATGCAGGATAGGTAAGTAAAACTCCCCTGCCTCAGCTGGGTGATTTAGCTGGACATTCCTGGAGAGATCAAGTAAGTGGTTGTGGCCCCTTTCTTCCCTCTCTCCCCGCCTTTCCCTCCTCCCTGGGCTTCTAGCTAAAGGTTGCTGGGTGCTGGGGGTCACCTAGGGGGTCCCACTGGAGCGGGGCTGGCTGTAACTAACATTTAAAAGAAATGTCATTTTTGCTTACCTGTGTTTCTGTGTCTCCATGCTGTCGGCGGCCATTTTGAGGTGGTCCATGCCAAGTTTGGCCTCTTGTAACTGCCTGGCGGCCATCTTCCTGTAGTTCGGCCACACCCACTGGCCCCTATCAGGTGATCGGCGGCCATGTTTGTCCACCCTGTATGCAGATATTGCCGTTCGGCGGCCATCTTTTTTGTGGGCTATGGCTGCCTGACCTCTATCTTCTGTCGGCGGCCATTTTCTTAGAGCCCACATTATCTTCCATACAGACGGTTTTGGCAACCATTTTGCGAGAGCCTCCGGCCTCTAGGGTGCATTACACTGGCGCGAAAATTCACACAGGAAGTGCTGATAAAAGAAGCAGACTGACACAGCAGCAAGGGGACAGCATCATAGGCGCAGCATAGCAGTACCTATCCAGGGTGGTGAGTCCTCTGGGTGACCCAGCATCTCTGCAGCGCAGGAGGGTGGCCTATTGATATCTTGCCTGGAGCCCTGTGAGTGTCAGCGTGTGGTCAGCATGGCATCTGAGCCAGATGTCTTCTCCCCTGAAACACCAGATTTAGCAGCTGGTGTCCCTGAGGTGTCTATGGACGCTATGTCGGCAATCCTAGAGGCGTTTGCTGCCAGGGTGGAAGCAGCACACGGGAATACAGGGGGTAGTAAACGCCCCATCCCCTGCAAGCTTCTGGGGATAATTCTGGTGCAGAACCAGGTCCAGCTATGGCTCGGGGCCCAGATTCTGACGCACCAGAGACTGCAGACCGTGACCGGACAGTGAGAATGACTCAAAGTCCAGGTCAGTACGCGAGACGGCTTTGGTATCTGACCTTATTACTGCAGTGCGGGATACGCTAAAGTTGGAAAGGACTGAAGAAGTAGCAGATACTCCAGTCCCCTTTGGGTTTCGTAAACCTGCCCGCACTGCTAAGGTGTTCCCTTGTGTGTCTTATTTTGACAAACTCTTATACAAGGAATGGGAGAACCCACTGAGGGTCTTTACAGCCCCAAAGAGGTTTGCAGTACGGTACCCCTTTGAGGAGAGTTTTCTGAAGATATGGACCTCTCCCCCTATAGTGGACCCTTCGGTGTCCAGACTTAATAGAGCCACCACTATTCCAGTAGAAGGGGCTCCTGTTTTCAAGGACCCTGTGGATAAGAAGGCTGAAGCACTCGCTCGCTACCTATACTCAGTGGTAGGCTCAGCAGTACGCCCGGCATTGGCGGGGGCCCTAGTGTCTCAGACACTTACTGAATGGGCAAAATTGCTACTCCAGGGGTTAAAGGAGCGAGATGCTCCTCCTAATGAGATAACTTTGGCCGACCAGTTGGTCCAGGGCCTTAAGTTTGTCTGCGAGTCAGACATGGATACTATTCCCCTGCTGTCAAGAGCTTCGGTTTATGCAGTAGCAATACGCCGCCTGATCTGGCTAAAGGGCTGGTCTGCGGACCAGACTTCCAAGAAAGCCCTATTGGATCTGCCTTTTAAGGGCGACAGACTTTTTGGGGCTTCTCTGGATGACATCATCAAGGATGCTACAGGAGGTAAAAGCACTTTGCTTCCCCAAACTAGCAAGGGTAGGGGACCACGCCAAGGGCAAGGGCCCTCCTTTACTGCACGTAAGCGGTTTTTTCGCCCTCTTAAGTCGACAGGGAAAAGACCCCAGGCCGATAAAGCGCCTGCCCAAGGACAAAAGCGTCCTTGGTCCCGCAGACCCAACAAGCCTGTGGACAAATCTGCGTCCACATGAAGGTCCGCCCCCACCCAGCTCTCGGGTGGGGGGACGTCTTCGCAAATTCGCGACTCAGTGGACTGCTCTAGTCTCCGACAGGTGGGTTTGCGAAGTAATCTCCTCAGGCTACAAGATAGAATTTCTCTCTTGTCCACCAGACAGATTCATCACCTCCAATCTCCAGCTACTACCGACCCGTCGGGAGGCCCTGTATGGGGCGGTCCAGGGTCTACTGGAACGCGGGGTAGTTATTCCAGTTCCAGAACAGGAACGGGGTCAGGGTTTTTACTCAAATCTGTTCATTGTGCCAAAGAAGGAGGGGGTTCGTCCAATCTTGGATCTCAGAGCCCTCAATTGCTTTGTGAAGGTACAAAGATTTCGGATGGAGTCGGTTCGATCCGTAGTCACGGCTCTCCATCCGGGGGACTTTCTGGCCTCCTTGGACATCAAGGACGCATACCTGCATGTCCCCATATACTCCAGACACCAGAGGTTTCTGCGATTTGCTATCGGGAAGAACCACTACCAGTTGTGGCCCTCCCGTTTGGCCTTGCCTCAGCACCCAGGACGTTCACCAAGGTGCTCGCTCCGATTCTGGCACTTCTAAGACAGCGGGGTATCGCTATCACAGGTTACTTGGACGACCTTCTGCTGAAGGGCCCTTCAAGCTCAGAATTAGAGGTAAGCGTGTCCATTACCTGTCAGACTCTTCGAGACTGTGGTTGGATACTAAACACGCAAAAGTCAGTATTGGTGCCCACTCAACGCCTAGTGTACCTGGGGTTGATTCTGGATTCCTCAGAGGCAAAGGTATTCCTCCCTGTGGAGAAGTTGCAGACCCTCCGGGCTGCAGTACGGCAGCTGACTTCCAGGAATTGGTCGTCACTCCGTTTTTGCATGCGAGTGTTGGGCCTCATGGTAGCCTCCTTCGAGGCGGTCCCATATGCTCAATACCACACTCGAGTGTTACAGAGGGAAGTTCTGTCCAGATGGAACAGATGCCCTTCATCTCTGGATTATCAAATCCGAGTGAGCCACCTAGTCAGGAGATCCCTGGTATGGTGGCTGACAGCACCGGCTCTAATGGCCGGGAAGTCATTTCTTCCGGTTTACTGGATAGTGATCACGACGGACGCCAGCCTTACAGGTTGGGGGGGAGTCTGGGGTGTCCAGTCGGCGCAAGGTTGCTGGACCCCAGAGGAAGCCCTCCTGCCGATCAATGTCCTGGAGATCCGGGCGATCAAGCTGTGCCTCTTCAAATGGTCTCAGAGACTGCAAGGGCGTCCAGTCAGGATCCAGTCAGACAACGCCACAGCAGTGGCATATGTCAATCATCAAGGAGGAACAAGAAGCTCAGCTGCAGCATCGGAGATCGCTCGCATCCTGAAGTGGGCAGAGAGGAGCGTACCGGCACTGTCGGCCGTGTACATTCCGGGTGTGGAAAACTGGCAGGCGGACTACCTGAGCCGCCAGATGCTGGACCAGGGAGAATGGTCCTTACACCCGGAGGTGTTCCAACTCCTCTGCCAAAGATGGGGCACACCAGACGTAGATCTTCTGGCTTCCCGACTCAATCGGAAGGTATTGAGGTTTGTGGCCCGGTCAAGAGACCCATGGGCAGACGCAACGGACGCGTTGGTAGCATCGTGGGGCCAGTATCGGCTAATCTATGCCTTCCCTCCCTTAAGGCTTCTTCCTCTTCTGCTCCGCAGAGTGGAGGCAGAGGGAATTCCAATGATCCTAATCGCTCCAGATTGGCCTCAGCGTCCTTGGTACGCCGATCTAGTACGTCTGGTAGCAGACGTCCCCTGGCGCCTACCACTACGGAAGGACCTGCTGTCGCAAGGTCCCATATTCCATCCTGCTTTACAGTCATTGGCTTTAACGGCATGGCTGTTGAGAACCAGGTACTGAGAGACCGGGGCCTGTCAGACTCAGTAATTTCTACTATGAGAAGTGCTCGGAAACCGTCCTCTAGGAAGGTCTATCACCGCACTTGGAGGGCCTACATCTCCATGTGTGAGGAAATGAAATGGCATCCGCGTACCTATTTGGTTTCCAGAATCCTGCTGTTTTTACAGCATGGGGTAGACCAAAGGCTTGCCCTAAGTACGATTAAGGGACAGATATCTGCCCTGGCTGTCTTTTTTCAGCGACCCCTGGCGACTCACTCTCTCGTGAGTACATTTGTGCAGGGGGTTCGACATGTGGCCCCTCCGGTCCGCCCCCCGTTACCTCCGTGGGACTTGAACCTGGTCCTCTCGGTGCTTCAGAAGGCACCGTTTGAGAATATTAGAGAGATTCCCCTGTTGACACTTTCTCAGAAGGTGGTCTTTTTGGTGGCTGTTACGTCAGTTAGACGAGTCTCTGAGCTGGCAGCCTTGTCCTGCAAGGCTCCCTATTTGATTTTCCACAAGGATAAGGTGGTGCTGCGGCCGCAGCCTTCCTTTCTTCCGAAGGTCGTTTCGGCTTTTCATCTCAACGAAGACATTGTACTTCCATCCTTGTGTCCTCAGCCGTCGAATCCTAAGGAGTCGGCGTTGCATTCCTTGGACGTTGTCCGAGCTTTGAGAGTATACATATCTGCTACTTCCCTGTTCCGGAAGTCAGACTCACTGTTTGTTTCGGTGGCTGGTCCCAAGAAGGGCCAAGCAGTCTCATCGGCCACCATCTCTAGGTGGATCCGACAGATAGTAATCCAGGCTTACGCCTTAAAGGGTCAGGCGCCCCCCTTTCCTGTCACGGCGCATTCGACCAGGGCAATAGGTGCCTCTTGGGCTTTCCGACATCAAGCGTCTGTTTCCCAACTATGTAAAGCGGCGACTTGGTCGTCCGCTCACACTTTCACAAAATTCTACAAAGTTGATGTAGGTGCATCTTCGGATGCCTCTTTCGGCCGCAAGGTTTTGCAGGCGGCTGTTTAGAGTTGCAACTCCTCCGTTGGAGGAGTGCTGTTTTGTGTTTTGGGGTGAAGTTTGTTTTTATGCTGTTACCACCCCTCGTTTTTTCTCTGACACTGCTTTGGGACGTCCCACTTTGTCAATAGAGAAGCTGTGTCGGTCCATGGACGAAAGAGTAAATAGGATTTTTTACTCACCGTAAAATCCTTTTCTCTGAGTCCATGGACCGACACAGCACCCACCCCTCCTTTTAAGTTTGTACTGCTTTTTGACGAACTGATCTGCGATGTGCAGACTGAGAGGGTATACCCAGAGGGTCCGCCCCCTGGGCGGTACTGTAGAAGGTGTGATGCAACACTTTTTACAAGTTTTTCTGCCTAGTCACTCCTAATTAACGGATAATACCCACTTTGTCAATAGAGAAGCTGTGTCGGTCCATGGACTCAGAGAAAAGGATTTTACGGTGAGTAAAAAATCCTATTTTTTTCTAGGGACAGAAAACTGTAGGTAGGGAGAGTGTCAGTTTCTTTCACTGTGCCAGTCCTTGTTTCTAGGGACAAAGAAGGAAAGTGAGGGGAATTCTCCTTGTGCTATAGTGTGCTTTAAAAAAGCATTTTTTCTAGGGACAGAAAACTGTAGGTAGGGAGAGTGTCAGTTTCTTTCACTGTGCCAGTCCTTGTTTCTAGGGACAAAGAAGGAAAGTGAGGGGATTTCTCCTTGTGCTATAGTGTGCTTTAAAAAAACATTTTTTCTAGGGACAGAAAACTGTAGGTAGGGAGAGTGTCAGTTTCTTTCACTGTGCCAGTCCTTGTTTCTAGGGACAAAGAAGGAAAGTGAGGGGAATTCTCCTTGTGCTATAGTGTGCCAAAGCATTCCTCATCAACCATCTTTGAAATCCTTGTTTTTTGGACAGTCAGGGAAATTGTCGTTGTGCTATTCTGTGCAAAAGCAATAATCCTCAACCATATTTAGAAATCCTTAAGTAAAGGGACAGAGAAGGACACCTGAAGGTAGCCCTTATTGCTTTTTTCCCATCTCCCTGCAGGCCATCTATTAGAATGTCTGGAAGGCAAACAAGGAGAGGCAGACAGTCAGGAGGCAATAAAAGAGGGCAAGCAGGCTCTGTGTCTGGGGGCAACAGTGCTGGTCGTGGACGTGGTGCATTGTCATCAGCACATGGCCATGGGACACGCTTGTCCTTCTTTTCGGCAGCTGGACATGTTGAGCCACATCATGCCAAAGACTTGGTAGAGTGGATGACCAAGCCCTCCTCCTCCTCCTCATCCTCTCTCACCCAGGCTCAGGGTACTGGCAAAGCAGCTGCCAAAGCGTCCTCTTCCCTGGTATCAATGTCAGACTCATCATCAGTCACTCCTTCCCTAGACCCACCATGTCCTCCTCCTGAGGAGTCCCCCGAACTGTTTGAGCACAGTGTTGGGTACATGCTCCAGGAGGATGCCCAGCGTTTCGAAGGGTCTGATGATGAAACCCAGCTACAGGAAGGCAGTAGCGTGAGAGCAGACAGAGGGGATGCTCAAGAAGGACACCAATCTGGCAGTCATGTTCCAGCAGCTGCAGCATACTGCCAGATTGGCTCCAGTGATGAGGAGGGAGGGGATGATGAGGTCACTGACTCCACGTGGGTGCCTAATAGGAGAGAGGAGGAGGAGGAGGAGGAGGAGGCACATCTCCAACGAGGCAGGATGCCCTTTGGTGGCCAGCGTAAGGGCAGTACACCGACGGAATCACACCGCAGAGCTCCGCCTGTGCAGGGCGCTGCCTCTGCCCGTCATTCAAAAAGTTCCTTGGTGTGGGCCTTTTTTGAGGCTAGTGCATCAGATCGCACAGCTGCTGTTTGCAACATATGTCTCAAGCGTATATCGCGTGGCCAAAACATCAGCCGCTTGGGTACCACATGCCTGACCAGACATATGTTGACCTGCCATGCAGCTCGTTGGCAAGCCTACCTCAAAGACCCACACCAAAGAACAAAGCGGACCTCTCCTTGCACCGCATCAGCTGGGATCTCCAACCCCACTATAACTTCAGTCCTCTCTGAAACATGCACTGAGAGGAATGAAGGTGTAGAATTAGGTGTGTCACAGCCAAGTACTTGCAGCCACTCTGCTAGCAGTACACCGACGTCCGATTCTAGCAGGCAAATTTCCCTGCCCCAGCTGCTGGACCGTCGAAAGAAGTTCACTCCCAGCCATCCACATGCCCAGCGGTTGAATGCTAGCTTGGCTAAATTGCTAGCGCTTCAACTGCTGCCTTTTCAGTTGGTAGACTCGGCCCCCTTCCGTGAGTTTGTGCAATGTGCGGTTCCTCAGTGGCAGGTTCCCAAACGCCACTTTTTCTCACGGAAGGCTATTCCGGCTCTCTACCGGCATGTGGAAGGCAATGTCTTGGCCTCGCTGGACAGGGCGGTCAGCGGTAAGGTGCATATTACCGCTGACTCATGGTCCAGCAGGCATGGACAGGGACGTTACCTTTCTTTCACGGCCCATTGGGTCACTCTTTTGGCAGCTGGGAAGGATGCAGGACAAGGTGCAGTAGTGTTGGAGGTTGTTCCACCGCCACGCCTCCAAAATGCTACTACTGGTTGTGACACACCTCTCTCCTCCACCCCCTCCTCTTCTTCTTCCTCCATGGCCTCTTCCTGTGGTTTGTCCTATGAACCAGCGGTGCTCCGTAGCCGTTCACGGGCTACGCAAGTACGCAGGCAAAAAGATGCCATGCCGTGCTTGCGCTGGTGTGTTTGGGGGACAGAAGCCACACTGGGGCAGAGGTCCTGTCTGCTCTGCAGGGCCAGGCCGAGAGGTGGTTGACGCCACGCCAGCTTAAGCCAGGAATGGTGGTTTGCGACAATGGCACCAACCTCCTCTCCGCCCTCCGACAGGGACAACTGACCCATGTGCCCTGTGTGGCTCACGTCCTTAACCTGGTGGTGCAGCGGTTCTTGGGCAGGTACCCGGGCTTACAGGATGTCCTGAGGCAGGCCAGGAAAGTCTGTGTGCATTTCCGCAGATCTTATAATGCCAGTGCTCGCCTGGCTGAGCTGCAAAAGGAGTTGAACCTGCCCAAGAATCGCCTTATATCTGACATGCCCACCAGGTGGAACTCAACGTTGGCCATGCTGCAGCGGCTGCACACGCAACAGAGGGCCATCAATGAGTACCTGTGCGACTACGGCACCAGGACAGGGTCAGGGGAGCTTGGTTTTTTTTCTCCACGCCAGTGGGGCATGATCAGGGATGCATGCACTGTCCTGGCACCATTTGAGGAGGCCACGAGGATGGTGAGCAGTGACAGTGCATGCATCAGTGACACTGTACCTCTTGTCCACCTGTTGGAGCACACGCTGCGTGGAATAATGGACAGGGCACTTGAGGCAGAACAGAGGCAGGAAGAGGAGGACTTCCTTGCCTCTCAAGGCCCCCTTTACCCAGACAGTGTTCCTTCTGTCCCACCCATCGCACAGGAAGAGGAAGAGGAGGAGGAGGAGGAGGAGGAGGAGGATTGTGTCAGCATGGAGGTGGAGGCTGGCACTCAGCATCATCAGCAGCAGTCTTTTAGGGATGATTTACAGTCCCAAGAAACCAGTGGACTTGTACGTGGCTGGGAGGAGGTGACTGCGGATCATGTCGTCCTTAGTGACCCAGAGGATTCCGGAGCGAATGCCTCAGCAAACCTACGCTGCATGGCCTCCCTGATCCTGCAAAGTCTGCGGAAGGATCCTCGTATTCTTCGGATCAAGGAGAGGGACCATTACTGGTTGGCCACTCTCCTTGATCCACGGTACAAGGGTAAGGTTGCGGACCTTATGTTACCTTCGCAGAGGGAGCAGAGGATGAGACAACTCCGGGAGGCCTTGCAGAAAGGTCTGTGCAACGCGTTCCCAGAGACTGGGAGGTTACAAACTCCTGGTCCTGGACAACGAGTTGCTGAGGCTTCGGCCAGTCAAAGAAGGAGCGGTGGGGAAGGTGGCCGTCTGACCGATGCGTTCAGACAATTCTTTAGTCCGCAGCCCCAAAGTATGATCGGTTCCAGCAACCATCGCCAGCGTCTGATAAACATGGTGCAGGAATATCTAGGGGCAAGGTCAGACTTGGACACCTTCCCCACCGAAAATCCTCTGGCTTACTGGGTCTTGAGGATGGATCACTGGCCAGAGCTTGCACAGTATGCAATTGAGCTACTGGCCTGTCCTGCATCCAGCGTTCTTTCGGAACGCACATTCAGTGCTGCTGGAGGATTTGTCACGGATCACAGGGTGCGCCTGTCCACCGACTCGGTTGATCGACTGACTTTCATCAAGATGAACCAGTCTTGGATCACCACCAGCTACCACACACCTGATGCTGATATAACAGACTAATTGATTTTAACATGTCACATCCCTTCAAGACTGATGCTGATGCTGAGTGCCTGTGCTGTTATGTTGACTGGCTATCCTCCTCCTCCGAGTCCTCAATGATACGATTGATGATGATAGCTTGGAAGATCATTTTTGTTTATGGGTGCCGCCACCAGTGGCTAAGGCCCAATTTTTCAGCCCCTGTTTTACAGGGGCGTGTAATTACAATTTTTTTAGCAATAATTTGCCATAGGGCTCATTGCTGTGCTCCAAGTACAGTATCTGTGAGGGGTTGGAGTGTTGTGGCACCAGTGCCTAAGGCCCAATTTTTCAGCCCCTGTTTAACAGGGGCGTGTCATTACAATTTTTGAAGCAATACTTTGCAACAGGGCTCATTGCTGTGCTCCAAGTAACGTATCTGTGAGGGGTTGTAGTGTTGTGCCACCAGTTCCTAAGGCCCAATTTTTCAGCCCCTGTTCAACAGGGGCATGCAATTACAATTCTTGATCTAATAATTCACAGCAGGGCCCATTGCTGCACCCACCAAGAGTAACTCTGAGGGCTTACAGTGTTGTGGCAACGCCACCACCACCACCACCACCACGAAAGGCCCAATTTTTCAGCCCCTGTTCAAAAGGGGCATGTAATTACAATTCTTGATCTAATAATTCACAGCAGGGCCCATTCCTGCACCCACCAAGAGTAACTCTGAGGGCTTACAGTGTTGTGGCAACACCACCACCACCACCACCACCACGAAAGGCCCAATTTTTCAGCCCCTGTTCAACAGGGGCATGCAATTACAATTCTTGATCTAATAATTCACAGCAGGGCCCATTGCTGCACCCACCAAGAGTAACTCTGAGGGCTTACAGTGTTGTGGCAACACCACCACCACCACCACGAAAGGCCCAATTTTTCAGCCCCTGTTCAAAAGGGGCATGTAATTACAATTCTTGATCTAATAATTCACAGCAGGGCCCATTCCTGCACCCACCAAGAGTAACTCTGAGGGCTTACAGTGTTGTGGCAACACCACCACCACCACCACCACCACGAAAGGCCCAATTTTTCAGCCCCTGTTCAACAGGGGCATGCAATTACAATTCTTGATCTAATAATTCACAGCAGGGCCCATTGCTGCACCCACCAAGAGTAACTGTCAGGGCTTACAGTGTTGTGGCACCAGCACCACCATCAAAGGCCCAATTTTTACTACCACTGTTCAACAATTATATGTAATTAAAATTCCTGATATAATAGTTGACAGCAGGGCGTTCCAACACCAACCAAGAGTAACTGTGAGTGCTTACAGTGTTGTGCCAACACCAACAACTAAGGGGCCTATTTCTGCAGAGTATATACGGCAGGTCCCTACTTTCAAACATCCAACTTACAAACGACTACTACTTGCAAATGCAAGAAGACAACAGGAAGTGAGAGGAAATCTACCACTAGGAAGGAAAATTCTCTCCTGTAAGAATAAATATGGGAGAAAGGTGTCTCCTCTGTACTGATGCTTTATCAGCAATCCTTGTTTCAAGAAAAACACCACATTTCAAAAACAGTTGTCATTGGGACGGAAAGTGAGGTGAAATGTTCTGAACAGGGGCACAGACAGCAAAACAAATGTTACAGGGGTGATAACCCTTACCTATGATTTCCAAAAAGTTTAAAAATAGATTTTTGGGCTGGAGCTACACTTCAACAATGTACCTGTTCAAAATTACAAACAGATTCTACATAAGAACAAACCTACAGTCCCTGTCTTGTATGCACCGCCTGTATACGGCTGTTCAGAGTATATAGGGCCTTTTTTATTTTATGTGCGGGGTTCCCCTTAATATCCATACAAGACCCAAAGGGGCTGGTAATGGGCTGGGGTAGGGGGGGGGGGTCATGGGGTAGCTATGCCATTTTTCTTAAAGATTTTCATCCATATTACCGGGACCAGACATTACATTAAAGCCGCAAGCAGTTTTAAATGGCTTTTTTTTCCTTTAGAAGTGTCATTTTGTGCAGGGACAGTTCTAAACACGGGAAACACGTGGCACTTCACAGGCATACTTTAGACACCCCCCAGGTACGATATTTAAAGGAATATTTGACTTTTTTTTTCACTTTATGCATCATTAAAATGACTGCTCCCGAAAAACGACCGTTATTAAAACTTCTTTTTGCATTGATACATGTCCCCTGGTGCAGAACCCGGGTTCCCAAACCCTTTTTAGGACAATAACATGCATAATAGTTGTTATAATTACCACTTTAGAATTCGAACGTTCGCATCCATTGTATTTAATAGGGTTCTAATGTTCGTACGAACTTTCGGTCCGTTCGCGGGTTCTGGTGCGAACCGAACCCGGGGGTGTTCGGCTCATCACTACTCACCACACATAGTGTGAATGTAGACCATTGTAAACCTCAGATATAAAAAATAACCAAAACAAATCCCTCTATAGTGTGTACTTGTCTCAATCCAGAGCACTAAGTGGCATTTCTGTTTGCTGATTCATTCCTCTGCTATTTGCATGAGTTACAGTTACTTCTGACAAATTTCCTGACACCAAGAGGTAAAAAGGTGACAGGGGAGGGACCTGCAGCATACAGCCTATGATTGACAGCCTCAGCTCTGTTCCTCTGTGCTGTGTGAAGGGGGGTGTGTCTCTCCCCTCCAATAAGCTCTCAGCTCCCCTTACGTAATGTAACTTCAACTCCTCATCCCCTGCTTTCTGAAAGCTCAGACAAAATGTATAAATTCTGCACTGTGAATAGCTGTACAGAACAGATGGATGCAGGTAAACAGGTACAACTTATTTAGGAGGATTTATTTAATCTCTGTGTATCACCTGAGGCCAGTCACTTCACTGGGTATATGTAAGGGTTTATAGCCACTTTATTTGGACCTTATGAAACACTTTTAACCAGATTTTCATTAATAAGGAGTTTTGTTTACCTATATGTATACTACTATACGGCTGGTCAGCTTTAGGGCTCATTCACACCAGCCCATTTTACCATACAGGCTGGTGTTCATTGTGTAGCGGCAGTGAGAAGTGGTACTTTGCATTACAACGCAACGCACTAAGGCCCCTTTCACACGGACGGATAGATTGGTGCTTTTAGCTGCAGATTTTCTAGTTTTCTACCGCAGCTAAAAGCACACAATGCTTTCCTATGGCCCCATTCACACACAGCGTTTAGCTGCGATTTCGTTACATGCGGTTCGGTGCGAATAGAAAAAATAGAATTGAATGCGTCCAGGTGCGATGTAGCGCAGCTATCTGCACACAACTGCAGGTAATCGCAGTGCACTGTGTCAGCTGCGGATAGCAGCGTGAACAAAAGAAAAAAACAACAGGAAGCACATCAAAATAAAAATGGTTGCTATGGGGATGACAATAATGGCCAACCGCAGCTAAACGCAGCCGCATGTAAACGCACGTAAACGCAGCTAAAAGCAGTGTACAAATGCAGCTGATCGCTGTGCCTGGGGTCTTGAATTTCAAAAGAAAGAAACATGCTTTTAACTGCGGCAGAACAGCCGCCCGTGTGAAAGGGGCCTAATGGTGCCAAGAGTACAAGGCCCTGCCCCACTTGTAAGGAGGTCCAGCATGGTGCGGCGGCAGGCAGGGAATGTCCGATTGCCTCTCGGGGGAACAGGAAGGAATTTTTTCCCCCTGCTGGAGCAAATTGGTTCATGCCTTGCTGGGGTTTGTTGCCTTCCTCTGGAGCAATTGTGGGTATAGAATTGTATGATTTCTATTTTATTAAGGATATATATTTATTTTCCTTTTATTTGTTTAAATAGATGAACTTGTGTCTTTTTTTAACCAGACTAACTATGTGACAATGTAATTACACTCCTGTTGCAAAGAATAGAGCTTGTATTAATGCAGAATCCAGTACCTAAAACAGACCCAGCAAGAAGGCAAGTAACGGCAACAAGTAGCAGAGCAGGTCTTAGATTTGCCAAAAGCATTTGTCTTGAGAGGCGGAATGCGGCCTGGTCTGGTCCCAACCCAAATAGGGAGGTCTCCAGGTAGGATAGCGTGTCCCCATCCTCTCTCTACTCATCAGAAACCTGTCCCTGCCGCTAAACACTGTCCCTGTCAAATGGATTACCTTTCCCTACACTACCCACATGTAGAGCTGGGCGATTTTGGGCCCAAAAAAATCTGCGATTTAAAAAAAAAAACTTGATTCACGATTCAAATCAATTTTTTTTACCTGATGGACACCGCGCCGGTCCTAAGGAGCTGTGGGCAGGAGTTTTTAGGCGAGGCCGTGGCTTCGGCCTAGTCCGCCGCGATCCTGGGAAAAGGCAGCGGACTAGGCCGAAGCCGCGGCCTCGCCTAAAAACTCCTGCCCGCAGCTCCTTAGGACCGGCGCCCGCAGCTTGACGCAATGCTGGGAAATGGCCGCGAGGCCGCGGCTTCGGTCTAGTCCGCGGCGTTCGGTCTCGCTGCCTTTTCCCAGGATCGTGGCAAGCAGGATTTTTTAGGCAAGGCCGCGGCTTTGGCCTAGTCCGCGGAGCACCGGTCCTATGGAAAAAATGTAACCGAAAAAAATCGATTTGGTCAAAATTTGAATTGATTTGCCCTTGCAACTCGATTCAAGATTCAAATCGATTTTTTCCCGAGCCCTACCCACATGTGAAATGCGTGCCAGGGTCTTAAATAGGTTCTGCTTGACCCAAGGTGGCTGCTAGAGTAACATGGGATGGCAGCATCCAATCATATAGCTTCTCTGGACTCCAGTGACTCTGGAAACCATAGAGGAATAATGGTCCTCTTGACTTCCTCTCCCCTGCAATGCCGCTGTGGTTGAGCACCACCTGCATTGGAGAAAGTGGACTGCACCTGCCTACACACTTCTTCTTCTACCAGAACATCCTGCTTGAGGTTTTAACCCTCTGCCATCTTGTGCCCATCTCCATGCCAGAGGCCTTCGCACGACATTCCCGGTCATTAACCTTTATATCCCAAGGAAGAAATGTCCATACAAAAAAATTAGGATTGGTGCACTTTATTGATGTTACTTTAAGATGGCATTACAGTCACATCATGTAGACATACTATCCGGGGTCACTTGACAGCATTTTGTTAATCACATATAGTGGACGATCAGCAGCAGTCATTGTGAAAGCAGCACACAGTACATTTTAGTGAACCATCTTCCCTACTCAGTCCCTCTCCACCTTGGGGTCTTTAGTACTCACTCAGGAGGGCCTGGTTTGCCTTAGGCTGTCTGTGCCCAGCTCACTGCTCTTAACAGGTAGTGTTCCTAAGACAGGATCACTGCAGTTATCTCTGGCTTGGGTACAGCTCTCCCAGGTCCTCTAGGGGGATAGCCTCACTCTAGGGAACCTTTGGCCTGGCCTAAAAGGCCTTTTGCAACCCACCCTAGCCTCCACCACCATAGGAGTTAGGATGTCTACAGCAGGCTCTTCTGTGTGCAAGTCTCCCTCTCCCTGTTCTTCAGCCCTGTCCAGACTCCAGAGCCTCCACTTGCTGACTACATCTGCCTCTTGGTGGGGTCTTTGGCTCCCATGCCCCAATTGCACTAGAGCTCCTCCCAACCTGGCTTAAATGTGGGCACTGACTCACCCATTACATCGCTACATGTGGGCTCTAGCTAAAAGGGACCTAGCACCTGATGACACTATTTTCTGTCCCCAGATACTATGCTGCAACAGAGCCATCTAGTAGGAGACTAGCTTTCTGCCCCTGCTTACACACTCTTACCATTTTTTTTTTTAAAGCCTAAGCTTAGGTAAATTTATCTTTTAAAAAATCAGCACAATGGACAGTACTTATATTTAATGCAAAGTGTCCCTTATGCTGGTACCATTTATCCATCCATCCTCCATTCCCAAATCACTTTTCATTCACGGAAGCTGTAGTACATCTTCTACGAATGGAGGAGGGTGGAGGAAAGGGTTGGCACATTTGACGAGTGCCTCTGACAGGTCCAGCATTTGTATAACCCTCGCAGTACTAGAAGATTACATTTGCAGGGTATGGGAAGTTGGAGGGGGGGAGATAACTTTGGATTTCAACTTTGACAGCCAACACCAGCACAAGGGACCAATTGCATTAAGTGAAAGCACCATCCCTTGTGCTGAGTTAAAAAAAGTCAAATATATTCAGTTATTTTTTTATTTTCCATAACGCTATCATTTTTCTAATGATCACATATTACTCATTTGTAGTCTCCATGATTATGTTATTTCTCTAACTTTTTCAATCAACTTCAACTGTTTAAAAAATAAATAAAAAAGCCTAACTATAGGCTTTAAAATTAATTGAAATGTCATAAACTGATATATCATCCATCTCTGAAGCCCTGTACACACGGCCGAGATTCTCGTCAGGAAAAAAACGTTGTTTTTCCTGACGAGAATCTCGACAAGAAACTTGTCCCGGCCGAGTGTACACACGTACGATTCAAAAGAACCGCCGTTCTTTTGAATGGCACGCATGCGGTGACGTCATCGACTACGACGAGCGTGCGCGTGCGCTCGTCACATTCAATGCCGTCACCGCCATCTTGCTACACCCTATGCCTATGCCTAGGAAGCTACCGCGCATGCGTCAAAGTAATTTCGAGCATGCGCGGGTTTCCACCGCGACAGGTAAGTGTACACACGCTCGGGTTTCTCGTCGAGAAACAGGCCGACAAGATTCTCGACGAGAAAAAAGACCGCAGGTTATCTTTTTTCTCGTCGGGGAATCTGGCCAGTTTTCTCGATGAGAAAACTGAAACCCACGTACACACAGCCGGTTTTCTCGGCGAGAAAACTCTCCCGGCAGTTTTCTTGTCGTTTTTTGCCGAGAAAACCGGTCGTGTGTATGCGGCCTAAGAGGTGAGGTGCAAAAAAAGCAGCATATCTGCATTTTTAGGCAACCCACCCCACCTCTACATTCCCTTGCATTGAGCCTTCGTTGATCTGTTTGGATCAATAGAAATTATGTGAATGTGAAGGAGCCCTCAGATAGTCTTCTTATTCCAAATAAAACAGTTGTTTCCAGTGTACTATGGATTGTTTCAACAAAAATCTAATGCTTATTATTTTTACTCTCCCAGTCAAGGAGAAGCCGCATAAGCTCAGGTAAACACACAGTGCTGTTGATGAGCAGAGCCATGTGTAACAGCTGCCTACAACTTGCCGGCGTATTAGGAAGATGCTGTGTGACTGACACCTACACACTAGCAGTGAGCTCAGAGCAATTAGTCGTTAGCCGAACATGTCTGTGTTGTCACGTGGTGTTATTGGGGAAAAATGTTATTATTTAAAGCGCTGACTGATCCCAGACTCTCGACTTAGAACACAAGATGCTGCTATTCCAGGAAGCCCAAGGGAATTCCGAGGCTTGGGGTACTTTATAATAAGGCCTATTACTGGAGGGGAGGAGGATGGTGCTTGGAGGGAGCTAGTGGTAGGGTTAAATAATTGATTTCATTGAAGACCAGCAGCCTTATGATCTGGCTCCCTGGAGACAGCTGCGCAGCTAGCTGATAATTAGGGAAAATGATTTCCTACTTGGATAGCCGTCAGTTGAGCTCCAGACTCCCATACTCTGCTGCTCTTCTCACAATGCTGCGAAGCTAGGCGAAAAAATCTGACACAGTGACAGAACATTTCACTGGATAGAGATATAGATTTCAGGGATCGGGACATCCTATTATACTGTGTAATGAGTGTAATCCGCAACAGTGACCCCTGACCTATAAATTTCCCTGCTAAATAGATTCATGATACATATTATTCTACTCCTAGGCGCTGAAATAGTGATTGAACTATATCTTCCACCATTCACTAAGATCCTGCTCTTAAGCTGGCCATACACCTTGCAAACTGATCTTCCTTAGGCCTCATGCACACAGTACGTAAAAAAAAAATGCGAGTAAGGTTAGCTGTAGCTGTAAGATGAGTTTTGCAGCATTTTTGCAGTAGCGTTTTTCAGCGTTTTTAGTGTTTTTTAGCTTTTGCATATTTTAGCTTTTTTTCCCCCAAAAAACTATACTCCAACAAAAGCTTATGGCTCGACGTATGGTCCTCTCAAAACCCACTAGTTCTGGGGGGGTTTTCCAGCCAGAAAATGCCCCTGCCAAAAAAACATGGGATGAAATGCTGGAGAGTTTATTGGCTGCAGAAAAAAAACATCTGAAGCCAAAAACAGCAGCTGTAAAAACATCCAGTGTGCATGAGGCCTTATGCCGTGTACACATGATCGGTTTTACCGATGAAAACAGTCCGATGGACTTTTCTCATCGGACAAACCGATCGTGTGTGGGCCCCATCGGTCTTTTTTCCATTGGTGAGAAAAAATAGAACATGTTTTAAATTTATCCGATGGGGAAAAAAAACGATAGCAAATTCCGATCGTCTGTGTGGAACTCAATCGGACAAAAAACCCACGCATGCTCAGAATCAAGTCGACGCATGCTCAGAAGCATTGAACTTCATTTTTCTCAACTCTTCAGAGTGTTTTACGTCACAGCGTTTGGAACGGTCAGATTTTGGACTGATGGTGTGTAGGCAAGACTGATGGAAGTCAGCTTCATCGGATTTCCGATGGAAAAATCCATTGGATTAGAATCCATAGGAAATCCGATCGTGTGTACAGGGCTTTAGAGCTACCAACAATTATGCAGCACACGAGCCTACCCGATTAGATACCAACTGAGTGGATTGTTCAGTAAGGAATTCTACTAAGATAGAAATGGCATTTCTTTCTCGTACATCACGGGACACAGAGCGACATAGTCATTACTAATGGGTTATATAGATACCGTCAGGTGCTGGCACTGGCAACTTCCAAAACCGGAAGTACCCTCCCCTATATAAGCCCCTCCCATCCGGGAGCACCTCAGTTTTTTGCCAGTGTCTAAGGTGTTGGCCAAGAAGAAACATGTGTTTTTCACTGAGCTTGCGTACAGGTTCTTTTGGGCCTCAGTAAGCTATTCCGGATCCGACCAAAAAAGCTTCATAGCTAAACGGTCGGTACCCGGGCCTTGCAGAGAAGAGCAAGGTTTTGCCTGTAATGCTTCTCTTAGGAGAGCTGGACCCTGGGATCCAGAGCTCTGGTCATACCCACGACCAAGATGTTTTCTGTGCAGGGTGCTATACAGGTCCAGGGGAGTGGAATCCTTGGGAACCCGGTCCCTGAAGGTTTGATTACAATGCCTGCCGTGATAGGTGAAGTTTGGGCTTTTGTGGACCAAACAAAGTCCTGCGGCGGGGAACAGGTAAGTGGGGGCCCCCAGGAACTTGGTTCTATTGGGGGACCCCCAAGCCTAATTTGTCTTTCTGTCTGTTACCTAATGGTATTCCCGCAAAATTATGTGCATGCCTGTAACTACTAAAAAAATGTAATAATTTTTAATGGTGGTCAAGAAAAAAAAAAAAAAAAAATTTTTTTTTTATATATATATTTAATATATTAGACTGCGGTACCTGTGTTTGTCCACTAGAGGCCGCTGTGGAATGTTTTCTTGTCATGTGGACTAGTTTCTTCTCAGCAGAGCAAAGTCCAGGCAGATGGTGAGTTCTCTTATAGGAAACTGCTTCCTCTGCCATGTTGCAGTGCTCGTCCATCCCCCGGCCTGCGGCAAAGAGGGGCCCTGGCTCCTGTCCCTTGTTTCCATTTTTGAAATTAGCGCCGAAGGCGCACGTGGCCGCGCGCGTGCGCGTGCACGCGCCTCTATATATAGAGGTGAGCCGGGAAAGGGGGCGGAGCCTGGGGGATGACGCTCTGTGCGCGCCGCAGCGCTTCTGCGCATGTGCGGGCCTCCCAGCAGTTTAAAAAAACCACAATATTGTAGTAAGCTGGCTATGAAGTACAGAGACAGAGCTGGCAACATTTAAAGGCATACAGCAAGCGGTTGATACAGGCATCCCCTAGAAAGGCACATTAGTAGACACCAACTGTTTCTTATAGCAGCATTTATGCTAGACTATTATCAGTAACTGGTGTATTTCGGCTGGAATACCTCAGCTTTGTGGCTTAGGAATATGCCGTCTAAAAACTCCGGGACTAGAAATTCCAGGAGGAATAGGGGGTCTCCATCGGGCTCTGAGGATCTTGGGCATGCTTTGGCTGCACCAGTCTCCCCTGAAGAATCAGAGGTTAGTGACCGTAGAGCACCCTCAGGAGTACCTGGTACTGTGGCTGTCCTCAGTTCACCTGCTCCTGTGTATGTAACAGAGGAGGTTTTTTCCTCAGCTCTGGGAGGGCTGGAAGAGAGATTGTCAGCATTGATCGCTGCTTCCCTGTCACAGGAGAAAAGCGCTCGATCTCCGTCTCCCCCCTCAGAGTGCCTGTTAACAGAGCAACAGTCCCATACAGAGGTCGACCTACCTGAGGGGGATCAGGATGAGGTCGATTCGGTTGCAGAGGAATCAACAGTGGAAGAGCCGTTCTCAGCATCACATGCTGAAAGGTTATGGGTTCAGTCCCTGACTAATATGGTCCGATCAGCATTTAAAATGCCACTTGCGGAGCCATCCTCCACTTCTGTCTCCTCGTTGGGGTCGCTAAAAGCTCCCCAGACTGTTTGTTCCTTTCCGATCCATCCTTTACTGGAGGGGCTCATTTACCAGGATTGGGAGCATCCTGACAAAATATTTACTCCCCCCAAGAGATTTCCGGTGGTCTATCCCATGGAGGATAAGTTCATCAGAAAATGGAGGGTCCCTACAGTGGACGCAGCCATCTCTTGTGTGAATAAATCACTGACATGTCCGGTGGAAAATGTCCAAATGTTCAAGGACCCAATAGATAAAAAATTGGAGTCCTTATTAAAATCTGCTTTTTCTACAGCAGGATTGGTGACACAACCAGCAGTGGCAGCTATTGGGGTCTGCCAAGCAGTGAAGGATCAGTTAAAACAGGTCTTAAGGGACTTGCCGGATCAGCAGGCTCTTGCCCTAGCTGATCTACCTAGAGCCTTATGCTTTGCGGTGGACGCTATAAAGGATTCAATCCATCAGGCCTCCCGCCTTACGCTGTCTGTAGTACATATGCGCAGGCTTCTATGGCTCAAGAACTGGTCTGCTGAAGCTCCCTGTAAAAAATTGCTGGTCAGCTTCCCATTTCATGGGGAGCGCTTATTCGGGGAAGACCTGGACAAGTATATCCAGAGAATTTCCAGCGGTAAAAGTACACTTTTGCCGGTTAAAAATAGAGTTAGAGGTCCCTCTTTTAAAAGGCCGGCCTCTCCAGTCCCTAGGACATCGGCTGTGAAACAGTTCCGACGGCCTCCTCGGTCAAATCCCGGAGGTAGAAATCAGGGGCAGTTGCAGGGTAACAAAAAGCCCTGGAGCAGGAGAGGTACAAAACCTCCCCCAAAGTCAAATGCATGAAGGATTGCCCCCACCCAATCGGGTGGGGGGAAGACTTCAGTTGTTCACAGAGACCTGGCGGGACACGATCCGAGACAGATGGGTGCTCTCCGCAGTAAATCTGGGATACAAATTGGAGTTAAAAAACTCCCCTTCTTCCCGCTTTATAAGGTCAAACGTGCCAAGGGATCCCCAGAAGAGAGGATCCCTCCTGTTGGCACTAGAACAATTATTGCTTCAAGCAGTAATTATAGAGGTTCCCCTGGAAGAGTGGGGGTTCGGGTTTTACTCAAACCTCTTTACAGTTCCGAAGCCAAACGGGGACGTGAGGCCCATACTAAATCTAAAAGGGCTAAACAAATTCCTGCATATCAGGACTTTCCGGATGGAGTCGATCCGATCGGTAGCCACTGCCCTACAAGGGGAGGAATGGTTAGCCTCGATCGACATCAAGGATGCTTATTTGCACATTCCCATCTTTCCAGCCCACCAAAAATTTCTACGCTTTGCGGTAGAAGGCCGCCATTTTCAGTTCAGAGCCTTACCCTTCGGTCTGGCTACAGCACCAAGAGTGTTCACAAAAATTTTGGCCCCATTATTGGCCAATCTAAGAACACGAGGTGTAACGATAATGGCATATCTAGACGACTTGTTGCTGATAGACCACTCAGTGGAAAAACTAGAAGTGGTTGTTCACGAGACAATCAAGTATCTGGAATATCACGGTTGGATTATCAACCGAGACAAGTCAGCCCTAAAACCAGTCAAAAGTCTGGAATACTTG
This sequence comes from Rana muscosa, assembly GCA_029206835.1. Classification (NCBI taxonomy): domain Eukaryota; kingdom Metazoa; phylum Chordata; class Amphibia; order Anura; family Ranidae; genus Rana; species Rana muscosa. The sequence goes on along the minus strand of CM055124.1, from coordinate 211,735,754 downwards.
GGGCTAAGACTGGATTCAGACCAGAGAAAAATTTTCTTGCCTCAAGAAAAGGGGTCGTCTTTGAGAGATTTGATCCACTTAGTGGGCTCAAAAAGACAGCCATCCATACGCCTGTGCATGAGGCTGCTGGGAAAAATGGTGGCATCATTCGAAGCAGTACCCTACGGTCAATTCCATTCAAGGAAATTGCAAAGGGCCATACTGTCAGCCTGGAACAAAAAAGTTCAGGCTCTGGACTTACCAATGTCCTTGTCCCCTTCCGTTCGCAAGAGCCTCCGCTGGTGGTTGGTTCCCCAGAATCTGGAAAGAGGGAAATCCTTCAGTCCGATTTCCTGGAAGGTGGTCACTACAGATGCCAGCCTTATAGGCTGGGGAGCAGTACTGGAGCAATGGTCTCTCCAGGGCAAGTGGTCAGAAGCAGAAAAGGCCCTGCCCATCAATCTCTTAGAGATACGAGCAGCCCGGTATGCCCTAGTAGCATGGACATCCAAACTCCAAGGGTCCCCTGTCAGAATTCAATCAGACAATGCCACAGCAGTGGCATATATCAATCATCAGGGGGGCACCAGGAGTCGTGCAGCCCAGAGGGAAGTAAATTACATCCTGAAATGGGCAGAAAAATATGTCCCAGCCATATCTGCGGTATTCATTCCAGGAGTGGAGAATTGGAAGGCGGACTTTCTAAGTCGCCAGCAATTAGGCCCAGAGGAAGGGTCCCTTCACCCCGAGGTTTTCTGGACAATATGTCAGCGGTGGGGAACATCGGATGTAGATCTTCTAGCATCCAGATTCAACGCAAAGGGGGACAGGTTTGTCTCTTGGACAAGGGATCCCCTAGCTTGCGGCTCGGATGCCCTAGTGTTCCCTTGGGATCAGTTCAAGCTGATATATGCATTCACACCGCCACAATGGTTACCTCGATTACTCCGCAGAATCAGGGTAGAAAAGAAACCAGTGATTCCGGTGGCTCCAGCGTGGCCCCGAAGAGCGTGGTACGCGGAGATTGTAAAATTTCAGTGGGGAGTCCTTGGACTCTCCCACGTCGTCCGGACCTGCTTTCGCAAGGACCGATATACCACCCTTCCTTACCAGCCCTAGGTTTGACGGCCTGGCTATTGAAGCCCACATTCTAAAAAAGAGAGGGCTCTCTAATGCTGTGGTATCTACCATGATCAATGCCAGGAAGCCGGTATCCAGGCAGATCTACTATAGAATCTGGAAGGCGTACATCGCGTGGTGTAAGGCCAAGAAATGGCATCCACATAAGTACGTAATAGGTAGGATTCTGGACTTCCTACAGTGGGCTGTAGATAGGAAGCTTGCCTTGAGTACTATCAAGGGTCAGATTTCGGCCTTGTCAATATTTTTTCAAAGGCCCTTGGCTTCGCATTCACTAGTCAAAGCCTTTATACAAGGAGTGATGCGTATTAGTCCTCCGGTTAATATTCCCATATGTCCATGGGATCTAAACTTGGTTCTGTCGGTTCTACAGAAACAACCATTTGAACCATTACAGCATATTTCCTTGGTGCTTCTCACCAGGAAATTGATTTTTCTAGTAGCCATTTGTTCGGCTAAAAGAGTATCGGAATTAGCAGCTATGTCCTGTAAGGAGCCATATCTGGTTATCCATAAGGACAGAGTAGTGTTACGTCCTCATCCAGCCTTTCTTCCTAAGGTGGTATCGAGGTTTCATTTGAACCAAGATGTGGTTCTTCCTTCTTTTTTCCCCAAACCTACTTCGGTAGAGGAAAAGTTATTGCATTCTTTGGATGTAGTAAGAGCAGTTAAAGCTTATCTAAAAGCCACTGCTCAGATTCGCAGAACGGATACTTTGTTTATTCTGCCGGAAGGCCCCAGAAAGGGTCAGGCAGCGTCAAAATCTACTTTAGCCAAGTGGATTCGACAGGTCATTATACAAGCTTATGGCTTGAGAAGGAGACCGCCTCCGTTCAAAGTTAGAGCGCACTCCACGAGAGCAGTTGGAACTTCATGGGCAGTGCATCACCAGGCCTCCCTGGCTCAAATCTGTAAGGCCGCAACATGGTCTTCAGTTCACACGTTTACTAGGTTCTACCAGGTGGACGTTAGAAGTCAGGAGGATGTCGCCTTTGGGCGCAGTGTGTTGCAGGCCGCAAAAGATCCTCATGTCTGATAGCGCTCAGCTTATATATGGTGTATCCCCCCCCTCATTTGGCATTGCTTTAGGACATCCCATTAGTAATGACTATGTCGCTCTGTGTCCCGTGATGTACGAGAAAGAAAATAGGATTTTTATAACAGCTTACCTGTAAAATCCTTTTCTTGGAGTACATCACGGGACACAGAGCTCCCGCCCCTCTTTAGGGACACTTATTGCTTTGCTACAAAACTGAGGTGCTCCCGGATGGGAGGGGCTTATATAGGGGAGGGTACTTCCGGTTTTGGAAGTTGCCAGTGCCAGCACCTGACGGTATCTATATAACCCATTAGTAATGACTATGTCGCTCTGTGTCCCGTGATGTACTCCAAGAAAAGGATTTTACAGGTAAGCTGTTATAAAAATCCTATTATTCAGATTGCAAGGTGTATGGCCAATAAGGGGCCACAGTTTGGGTAGCCAACATTTGCACATGATAGCCAGAGATGGGTCCGTTGATTCAACTAAAAATGCTTTTTTTCCATATGATATTAGTACGTAGAAATAGCAACTGTGGGAAGGAAATTAAAAGGTTAAAGTGGAGTTCCACCCTAAAAAAAAATAATTTACAAAAAACCTGCAAAAAAATAATAATAATTTTACTCACCAGAAAAGGCGGTTGCTATGCGGAATTTCCTAATCTGCCTCTTCATCCTCCGCGGCGGGTCTTCTTCCTGTGTGTATCCCAGAGAGCAGCCGCCCATTCATACAGCGCCGCGAGACTCGCGCATGCGCATGTGCAGTAGTGAGGATGGCGGCTCCGGGAGCTGCCAGGATAGAGTGATCTGCCTCAGCAGTTCGACATCCCGGGCGAGTAGGACAGGTAAGTGTCCTTATTAAAAGCCAGCAGCTACAGTGTTTGTAGCTGCTGACTTTTAGAAAGAAAAAAATCGCGGGTGGAACCCCGCTTTAAGCTTCCCTTGGTAACATGTTACACTCGTATTTAGAGTGTAACATGTAACATGGTTAAGCTCATGCCTTGTTCACCACCCTCACCCCTTCCACTGTGACATTGGGTGGAGGTTCCTCTCCCTACACTTGCTGTCACAAAGTGAAAAGTGTCCCTAGGCAGTAGCCTAGAATAATTATCTTTTATGTTGAATACCCCCTGAAAAATAGCTATACACTTTCTGGTATGTTAGGGTGCCTAGGTACTCCTGTGCCTACAGTTTTATAGCTGTATATCTGCAGTGTAAGAGCTAAGGCACTGCTTTGATAATGTGACTACTGTTCTCCTTGCTGGAGGTTTTGACATGTGGAAGCAAAGCCCTGCCGCTATCAAGATGGTTGCCTCAACACAATGACATAGTACAGGACAAGGCATAGTAATTCAGTAACAGGGAAAATATCAGTTGCTGGTGTATGTCCTTTGCCTCTTCCTGCCTTGATTTCAGCAGTTCAATTCCTGTTTATTACAATTAATCAGGGGTCTTAATCAATGCATGATGACATTGATAACAGAGTACAGTACAGGACAGCAGTGTTCTGTCTATCAATGCCTATTAATATATGATTAGTTCCAGAGAATAGGGGTATGTAGGAGTGTATAGAGATAATACATGCCAACACATGCCTATGAATAGGATAAGATACAGTTACACTATTACCCATTTATTCATTGGCCTGTCTATTTTCAAGAGATTTCTTAAAATGAAATACAAATGCATACAGAAGGCCAAGGAGTCTGGAAATGTTCTTATTCCCACTGAATCCAACAAGCTGTGTTTCAGGATAAGACAACTCTCTTTGGCGTGGTATGAAATTTATGGAGATGAGATAGCCATGAACAATTTGCTGTGCTGGCAATTTTCCCACTCTGGCCAACCAGCTTCTAATTGTACAGATGTTTTTTAACAGGTCCCCCAATTCCCAGTTCACCTCCTGGAGAACTTGAAGCACAGAAGAGCCCACGAGCAGAAGGCTGGTGTTATTTTAAAAGGGGACCCAATTAGAAACAGACACCTAAGGGAGTAAGGATAAGCAGATTCATTTTTCTGTTAGAGAAATTTCACAAAGGCAGAGGCTTTGCTTGAAAAACAAAACAAAAAAATCTGCTTTATTTAGATATTTATTTTTCTTTATTAATGAGAGAGAGAGATGTAGCACCCTCCTCACTCCCCTCTTTCTCTCGTCTCGTCTCGTCTCTTGTCTAGGGTAAGGTGACCAGATTTTTAAAATGAAATTCGGGGACATATTTTTTTTTTACTAGTAATGGCGGCAATCAGCGACTCTCTGCCCATCGCCGCTGCCCGCCTCACAGCCTGTCAAGTCTTACTCTCTGGGCCCCGGCTACTACTGGGTGGGGAGTGGAGGAAGATCACTCCACCAGGGAAGGCAAGTAGATAAGCAGGCGGCTGGCTGGGACTTGAGCCAAGGCAGAAGAACATGCGAGCGGAGCTGAATGGGCATGCACCCGAAACTGAAGAAATATTACCTTCGCTCCGACCAGCACATGATCATCAGAAAGGGGCACAGAAAATGGAAAAATACACCCCCCTGCACTGACTGTCTGTGAAATTGCCCCATGGCTCCTGTTCAAATCCAATCCGGGGACAAAACTGGGGACAGACTTGGTCCGGGGACAGTGTCCTCAATCCGGGGACTGTCCCCTGAAACCGGGGATGTCTGGTCACCCTAGTCTAGGGGTATCTCAGAGGGGAGGGAGCGGGGACACCACGCCTGGCTTCCACCACATGTGTCAGTGCGGTATAAGCAACGTTCTTGTATTACCTTCGGGTCAGTGCTGTGCACCTGGATCCTCCCTCCAAGAGTTACCTTGAACAATGTCTGTTAGGAAATGAGCCCCACACCATTAAAGTTCAACACTCCTTTATTCTTCTCGAATGAACACAATCAGTTGAACTCCCTTAGTAGGAACAGAACAGAAAAGGAGGTGTGGATGCGAGCAGGCCCAGACACAATTTGGTTCTCCACTTTCCTTCCTGAAAGTGGGTTACGGTCTCCGCACGAGGGGGGATTTCCTTCCAGGTGGTCTCCGACGAGAGGCTCACCTGTCACCGGCAATATGCTGCACCGGGTCTTCAAGTGAGGAGCTCCCCCCGGTCCATTACGCCTTCCGGATTCGGGTACCCACTCCCGGGGTTCCCTAGGATCTCCTTCCCTCGTGGAACTCAGTGTTGGGCACTGAGCTCCGGACCTCTACCCGAGTACCTCACCCCAGGCTAAAGGTGCCTGGGATGGAACACGACCTCCGGCTGTCCTCTAGGCCTAGGCCACCCAGAGGACCGACACGAACCACCGTCCGCAAGCTGAAGGTGCCTGGGACTTCGACCCCGTGACAAAGATGGCCGGCCCCTTTATACCCTCTCCCAGCAAGCACGGCGGGCTCCCCGCCCCACCATACCGCTGCCGAGGGAGGACAAAAAGGAGGCACAGCACACAGCAATGATTCAACCCCAGCCCAGGGCAACAGCGCCACCTACTGGGCTGCAGGGAATTACACATCACTATTGTCTCTGCCAAATTCAAATCTACACCCGGGAAAGTACATACCCGCTACAGAGATAAATAGGGTAGTTACATTTCTTGTGACTATGTATGATTGTATGTATTTTTTTTTTTGGGGGGGGGGTGTATGTGTGTTTCTTTGGTTGAAATATGTGTAATTGTGAATTTTTAATCCTACTTTTTTTGATAATCTGTTTTTGATTCTGTGACAAAACCTAAAAAAATTAGGCTAATAATGGGATGTACTACAAAAACAGAAAGAAAAACAAAAAAAGAGATATAGGATAGACCACCTGAAGGCTACTTCCTCAATATTTTTTTTTTTTTAATTGAATATAAAAAGCATTGAAAACAGCAAAAAGGCTCATAAAACATACTAGTACCTCCCTCCCTCCTAAAAGACACCACAATCTCCCCAATAATCTATACCCTCCCAAACCAACACCCTATAACCCTCCTTCGTAGCACAGCAACCAACAACTGAGACAGAGGTGACTATAAACTGGAGCCCCCTAAAACTGATGGAACCCCTGATATGAGCACCTAATAATGGGATGTTTTCTGCCACAAGAACAGGTCCAATACAGTTCAAAGGAACTTTCATAACTTCTGGGAGCCATTTACCCTTAGTCCTTCTGCACAATAAAAACACCGTAATTTAAATTTTCACATTGACGCTAATATATTTTTGCTGAAAAAAAAACATAGAATCATTTGGCAAAATCTCAACATTTTCCAAAAATTTCAGGGAAAATAAAAAAAACTCGATATCGTTTATCCCTATAAAAGAGTACCGTATATACTCGAATATAAGCCGACCCGAATATAAGCCGACGCACCTAATTTTACCACAAAAAACTGGGAAAACGTATTGACTCGAGTATAAGCCTAGGGTGTCCATCTGCATGCCTCACTGTGTCCATGTGCATGCCTCACTGTGTCCATGCCTCACTGTGTCCATGTGCATGCCTCACTGTGTCCATGCCTCACTGTGTCCATGCCTCACTTTGTCCATGCCTCACTGTGCCCATGCCTCACTGTGCCCATGACTAGACTGACGTTTAACATGGGAGTCTATAGAAGGGGTGCCCGGGTTTGAAAAATCGGTGCTCCCCAGCTGTAGGTCTCCTGGACAACAAACTTTGCATACTTGTAGAGGAAGAGTGAGGCTATATGTGTGCCAAGTTTGGGGTTCAGGGGACCTACGGCCGGCCGGTCCTCGGTCCCCAAAGTCCGGGAGATCAGGCGCAAAAACTGACTCGAGTATAAGCCGAGGCGGGCATTTTCAGCACAAAAAAATGTGCTGAAAAACTTGGCTTATACTCAAGTAATATATGGTATATTAATGTTAACAGCATGCCAGAGTGCCGACACACTTTTGAGCCTGGGGGATCATCTGTTACGTTTAGCGACTGGTTTTGTTTGGGGAGGGTGGCTGCACATCTTTTTTTTTATAGATCAATTAAGTAGAGTCACAAGGAAAAAATACGGTGGGTCAAATACAGGATGATGCAGACAAATATTCACAAATCTCTGCTGCCTGAAAAATCAGTCTAGTATGTTCATTTATCTCTAGACCTTTTTGGATAATTTTCCAAACGTAAAACTTGAAATAATAGGCCTGTGTGTCAAAATAATTTCAGACTCAACTTATATCACAGGCCTCTCTGTGCAGCCCTTCCATCCACTAATTTTATTTGCTGAACACAGAATATTTCATTTGATTTGTTGATTACTAAGCTACAAATAAGATGTGCAGGGATCATGCTTAAAAAAAAATTAAGTCCGTCTTTTCTTTGCATTTTGTGGATGTGTTGTGTGTTGTAAGCTATATATGCTGCAACACCTTCAGTACCCACCCATAGTCAAATGACGTCCACAGGAGGGACCTCCCATCCTGGGTGGACGTCATATGGGCTTCCCGGACAGTAATCAATGCATTTTTTAGCACTGATCGCTGTATAAATGCGAATGGTCTCAAAATAGTGTCAAAAGTGTCCGATGTGTCCGCTGCAATGTCGCAGTCACAATAAAATACTAGTAAAAATATATATATATATATATATATATATATATATATATATATATATAAAATGCCATAATTCTATTCCTTATTTTGTAGACGCTATAACCTTTGCGCAAACCAATCAATATACGCTTATTGCGTTTTTTTTTTTTTTTTTTTTACCAAAAATATGTAGAAGAATACAAATCGCCTAAACTGAAGAAAAAATTGTTTAAAAAAAAAAATGATATTTATTATAGCAAAAAGTAAAAAATTGTGTTTTTTTTTTCAAAATTGTCGCTCTTCTTTTGTTTATAGCGCAAAAAATAAAAACCACAGAGGTGATCAAATACCACCAAAAGAAAGCTCTATTTATGGGGAAAAAAACAAACATTTCATTTGGGTACAGTGTTGCATGACCGCGCAATCGTCATTCAAAGTGCGACAGCGGTGAAAACTAAAAATTGGCCTGGGAAGGAAGGGGGTGAAAATGCCCTGTATTGAAGCGGTTAAGACTCTTCTAAACCCTAACAGGATAACTTTTAGTTTGCTACAGCGCTGTAGCATAAACACATTTTTTTCCCATAAATAAGGGTTTTTACATATTTTCTCCTTTCTTGCAGCTCATTGTTTCTTGGCCTTTTGCAGTCACCACCAATAGTGTGCGTGACAGATTGACAATGAAGGGAACAATTGGGAACAATTGGGAAGCAGTTGTCACCCAATAATTGAAAATGTTTATAAGAAGGATCTTCATCGCAGGATATTTTAATAAAAACTGCATATCTAAAAAGATTAAAAACAGCATTTGAAATGCTTGTATGTGATTTTGATAACTGGGTTAGGTCTACTTTACTGCACTTTTCACACACTCTCTAAGTCATGACATATAACCCAACTGTGGGTTATGATCTGACAGATGAGTCAAAGACTTGTTCACATACAGAGGGTAAAATAAGTATTGAACACGTCTCCATTTTTCTAGGTAAATATATTTCTAAAGGTGCAATTGACGTGACATTTTTACTATATGTTGGTAACAACCCATGCAAAATCCATACATACAAAGAAACCGAAACAAATAAAGTTCAGAAATTAAGTTATGGGTTATAAAATTAAATGACACAGGGAAAAAGTATTGAACACAAGAAGAAAGGGAGGTGCAAAAAGGCATGCAAAGTCAAGACACCAGCTAAAATCTGTCAGTAATTAGAAAGCAATCCTGCTCCTTATCAGTGCAACTTAATATCAGCTGGTTCAGTCTTAACTGATGGCCTATAAAAAGGTGTCACTCAAGAAACATTTCATGATGGGTAAACACAAAGAGCTCTCTCAATACCTTCACAACCTTATTGTTGCAAAACATACTGATGGCATTGGTCACAGAAGGATTTCTAAACTTCTGAATGTTCCAGTGAGCACTGTTGGGGCCGTAATCTGGAAGTGGAAAGAACATAATTTCATCATAAATCGGCCATGACCAGGTACTCCTCTCAGGAAATCTGACATAGGAGGGAAAAGAATTATCAGAAGAGTATTCCAAGAGCAAAGGACCCATTGTGGAGAGCTTCAGAAAGTCCTGGAATTAGCAGGTACATTTTTTCAAAAAACAATAAGTAATGCACTCAACCGCCATGACCTGTATGCACGCTCACCACGCAAGAATCCATTGCTGAAGAAGAAGCATGTTGAAGCTCATTTAAAGTTTGCTGCACATCATTTAGACAAGAATACAAAAGAAGGAAACTCTCAATTGGTTTCAAAGAAAGAAAATTAAGCCCAGCCAATCACCTGACTTGAATCCAATAGAAAATCTATGGAAAAAACTAAAGATCGGAGATCATAGAAGAGGCCCAAGGAACCTTTAAGATTTGAAAAATTTGTGTGGAAGATTGGGCCAAAATAACATCTGAGCAACGCATGAGACTAGTTTCTCCATACAGGAGGCATTTTCAAGCTGTCATTACCAACAAAGGATTTTGTACGAAGTATTATATAAACTTCAATTAGCGTGTTTAATACTTTTTCCCTGTGTCATTCCATTTTATTACACATAACCTAAATTCTGAACTTATTTTTTCAGTTTCTTTGTATGTATTGATTGCACGGGTTGTTACCGATATGTGGTAAAAATTCCATGTCAATAGCACCTTTAGAAATATATCTACCTAGAAAAATGGTGGCGTGTTCATTCAATGCTTATTTTACTCGCTGTATGTACAACAATGTCTGACCAATCGAAATATTTGGCTTCAAAGCCAAATACCTATACAATCCAAAAAAACAATTGATGTCATCTTATAATGAATGTCGGCAAGCACGATAATCTCACAAGTGGCCTCTGAGGAAGAAGACTTGTCTTCGAAACGCGTCAGCCAGCAGTGATCTTTGTCAATCCCTCCGTGACCGATTCGAGTGGATTCGTTTTGGACGCATTGCTGCGCCTCTGTGGTTCCTTGTATACGCATGGCTTTTTCGTTTGTTTGTAAGTAGGATTCTTTTATTCGCTATAATAAATTTATCCAACGGTAATGCACGAGGCTGGTGCGCCTTTCTTTTTCTTTTCTTGTTATTCACCCTGCCCAATTGAGTGGCCTAAGTAGCCTTTGATTGATTCAGGGAGACTACCCACTATTATCGGATTGGGTCTAAAACCAATCTTAGCAATAATAAGTCGAATATAATTTTAATCTGTAAGATTCTATAAAACAGATGGCTCATGGAAGTTCCCTCCTCTGGTGAGAAAATGCAAAACATAATTGCCTGTTTTTTCCTGTCCCATCAGGGGTACATTTCTGAGCAAAGTTGTACTTTACTGATGACTCTTAAAAAAAGAAACTTGGTCTTTGTTTTTCATTTTCATTCACAGAGTTCAAGCACACTGTCTCAGAGGATTAGCAAGAACGTTAATCAGATCAGATCTGGGGTGGGGAAAGAGATTTCAATGTTAATAGGCTAAGGTTGTCTAAAACATGTTTCTACTGGGATCGAAATGAACATTTCAAATCCAAGTTGGAGCCTGCCCAGGTGCACGATATCCATTTTTCCTGAAGCTATGAAAAATAATAAATAACATTTATAGGTCCCTCTAGGGCTCTTCATAATCATCTCGTTTCCCTTACTTGCACTGATTTAGTAAAAAAACAAAAAACGATGAAACTTCTTTATGTATATCTATCTATACTTTCAGTTCCCATGATGATGCAGGTTGAAACTGAAAATGATGGATGATTTATAAACAAGCTACAATGGATTATTTTCTAGTAGCATTCCAGATTTTAATTGAGAAAATACCTGCCTTCTGAGACATACTAATAAATTACTATGAGGTATTTATAGTAAAGTGAGGACTTACATGCTTCTGTTCTACTTCTCACGTTACCCACCCCCAATTCACTGTGGAAGGCATACCCAACACATACACTTGTACTACTAAACAGCTGGTGGTTACATTCTTGTACTCTCAAGGTAATCACTGCCAAGACATGCTCCTAATTAAATGTGATTTTCACTTTTAATTCTTATTCCATCTCACAAGGGGTATTGCCAAATATACTCATACAGTCAAACTGTTACTAGGATCGTATTTGTAAAAATATTAAATAGACCATGTCTAAGCAGGCAAAGTTTCAAGGCGTGAGAGGTTGGCCCTTTTTTCCATTTATCTAACCTATTTTGTTCATGTTTAACCACTTGCCGCCCGCCCTATTGCAAAATGACGGCGGCAAAGTGGTTTCAATATCCTGACAGGACGTCATATGACGTCTTCAGGATATTGAGCCGCTGCGCACCCCGCATCGCGGCAATCGTTGTTGCGGGATATCAGTCTGACACCCCGCAACACCGATCTAGGTAAAGAGTCTCCGAGGGAGACTCTTTACCACGTGATCAGCCGTGTCCAATCACGGCTGATCACGATGTAAACAGGAAAAGCCGGTGATCGGCTTTTCCTCACTCGCGTCTGTCAGACGCGAGTAGAGGAGAGCCGATCGGCTGCTCCTGTGACAGGGGGGGTTTGTGCTGATCGATTATCAGCGCAGCTCCCCTGAGGATGCCCACACTGGACCACCAGGGATGCCACCAGACCACCAGGGATGCCCACCATAAGGTAAACCACCCTAGACCACCAGGGATGCCAATCAGTGCCCACTAGAAATGCCTAATGGGTGACAATCAGTGCCCACAATGGATGCCAATCAGTGCCCACAATGGGCACCACTGATTGGCAGGCATTATTGTTTGGCACTGATTGGCATCCATTAGTACAACACATTACAGTGCCACCTATCAGTGCCCATCCATGCCACCTATCAGTGCCCATCCATGCCCATCCATGCCACCTATCAGTGCCCATCCGTGCCTCCTATCCGTGCCCATCCATGCCACCTATCTGTGCCCATCCATGCCGCCTATCTGTGCCCATCCGTGCCGCCTACCAGTGCCCATCCGTACCACCTACCAGTGCCCATCCGTGCCGCCTACCAGTGCCCATCCGTGCCGCCTATCTGTGCCGCCTATCGGTGCCCATCAGTGCCACCTCATCGGTGCCCATCAGTGCCCGTCAGTGCAGCCCCATCAGTGCCCATCAGTGAAGGAGAAAACTTACTTATTTACAAAGTTTTGTAACTGAAACAAAAAAAAAACGTTTTTTTTTCAAAATTTTCGGTCTTTAATTTTTTTTAGCAGAAAATAAGGTGATCAAATACCACCAAAAGAAAGCTCTATTTGTGGGAAAAAAATGATAAAAATTTTAGTTTGGGTACAGTGTAGCATGACCGCGCAATTGTTATTTAAAGTGCAACAGTGCAGAAAGATGAAAATTGGTCTGGGCAGGAAGGTGTATAAGTGCCCAGTATGGAAGTGGTTAAGCATAGTAAGACTTTTCGTTTTCATTATACGTAATATAAACTAATTACATATAGGCATAGCTGGGGTGGCATTTCACTATGACATATTTTTGGCTTGCCAGCAGGGATGAGCCGAACACCCCCCTGTTCGGTCCGCACCAGAACCTGCGAACAGACAAAATGTTAGTGTGAACTTTAGAACCCTATTAAATACAATGGACTCGAACGTTCGAAATCTAAAGTGCTAATTATAAAGGCTAATATGCAAGTTATTGTCCTAAAAAGTGTTTGGGGACCTGGGTCCTGCCCCAGGGGACATGTATCAATGTAAAAAGAAGTTTTAAAAACGGCCGTTTTTTCGGGAGCAGTGATTTTAATAATGCTTAAAATGAAAAAATAAAAGTGAAATATTCCTTTAAATTTCGTACCTGGGGGGTGTGTATGATATGCATGTAAAGTGGCGCATGTTTCCCGTGCTTAGAACTGTCCCTGCAAAAAATGTCATTTTTGAAAGAAAAAAAGTCATTTAAAACTGACTCGCGGCTATTAATGAATTGTCGGCTCCTGGCAATACATAGAAAAGTCATTGATAAAAAAATAAAAAAAAAGCGTGGGGGTTCCCCAGAATTCAATTACCAGGCCCTTCAGGTCTGGAATGGATATTAAGGGGAACCCCGCCACAAATTTAAAAAAAAAATGCCGTGGAGTTCCCCCAAATATCCATACCAGGCCCTTCAGATCTGGCATGGATTTTAAGGGGAACTCCACCCCAAATTTTAAAAAAATGGCGTGGAGTCCCCCCAAAAATCCATACCAGACCCTTATCCGAGCACGCAACCTGGCCGGCAGCAGAGGAAAAGGGGGGGACGAGAGAGCGCCCCCCCTCCCTCCTGAACCGTACCAGGCCACATGCCCTCAACATGGGGAGGATGTCCCCATGTTGATGGGGACAAGGGCCTCATCCCCACAACCCTTGCCCGGTGGTTGTGAGGGTCTGCGGGTGGGGGGCTTATCGGAATCTGGAAGACCCCTTTAACAAAGGGGACCCCCAGATCCCGCCCCCCCTTATGTGAATTGGTAAGGGGTACATTGTACCCCTACCATTTCACAAAGAAAGTGTCAAAAAATGTAAAAAAAAACACAAACACCTTGAAAAAGTCCTTTATTAAAAAAAACAAAAACATTCCAGCGGAGAAATCCAGTGTCCCGCGGCGATCCGATGTCCAGCGCTGTCCGTCATTGGCTGAGCCTGAGCGGACCTGATGGGGAACTTCCTCCGCAGTCTATTACATGTATAGACCCGCCCCTTCTAAAGTTCCCCATCAGGTCCGCTCAGCCAATGACTCGGTGTAAGGCTGAGGACCTGATGCAGAACATGAGAAGGGGCGGGTCTATACATGTATTACAAAGTGAGAGAAGTTTCCCATCAGGTCCGCCCCCTCGGTATGTCGGACCCCGCCTACGTCATTGGCCTGAGCGGGTAACTTCCTTCACTGTGTAATCTAAATTTACAAAGTGAAGGAAGTTTCCCGCTCAGGCCAATGACGTAGGCGGGGTCTGACATACTGAGGGGGCGGACCTGATGGGGAACTTCCTTCACTGCGTAATACATGTATAGAGTCTATACATGTATTACACAGTGAATGAAGTTCCCCATCAGGTCCGCCCCCTCGGTATGTCAGACCCCGCCTACGTCAATTACACAGTGAAGGGAGTTCCCCGCTCAGGCCAATGACGTAGATGGGGTCCGACATTTGGTAAAGGGGTCTTCCAGATTCCGATAAGCCCCCCGCCCGCAGACCCCCACAACCACCGGGCAAGGGTTGTGGGGATGAGGCCCTTGTCCCCATCAACATGGGGACATCGTCCCCATGTTGAGGGCATGTGGCCTGGTACGGTTCAGGAGGGGGGGGGCGCTCTCTCGTTCCCCCCTTTTCCCCTGCGGCCGGCCAGGTTGCGTGCTCGGATAAGGGTCTGGTATGGATTTTTGGGGGGACTCCACGCCATTTTTTTTAAAATTTGGGGTGGAGTTCCCCTTAAAATCCATGCCAGATCTGAAGGGCCTGGTATGGATATTTGGGGGAACTCCACACATTTTTTTTTAAATTTGCGGCGGGGTTCCCCTTAATATCCATTCCAGACCTGAAGGGCCTGGTAATTGAATTCTGGGGGACCCCCACACTTTTTTTTTTTTTTTATCAATGACTTTTCTATGTATTGCCGGGAGCCGACAATTCATTAATAGCCGCGAGTGAGTTTTAAATTCCTTTTTTTCCTTCAAAAATGACACTTTGTGCAGGGACAGTTCTAAGCACGGGAAACATGCGCCACTTTACATGCATATCTTACACACCCCCCAGGTACGAAATTTAAAGGAATATTTCACTTTTATTGTTTCACTTTAAGCATTATTAAAATCACTGCTCCCGAAAAAACGGCCGTTTAGAAAAAAAAAATTTGCATTGATACATGTCCCCTGGGGCAGGACCCGGGTCCCCAAACACTTTTTATGACAAAAACTTGCATATAAGCCTTTATAATTAGCACTTTAGATTTCTCCCATAGACTTTTCGAATTTGCCGCGAACACCACAATTTGTTCGCTGTTCGGCGAACGGGCGAACAGGCAATGTTCGAGTCGAACAAGAGTTCGACTCGAACTCGAAGCTCATCCCTACTTGCCAGGTTTAATCTCTGGCTCAATATTAACTCACCGAAGGAGTAACATCAGTGTCACCCTCTCAGCCCTGTTTGAATGAGATTGGTTGTCTAATAAAGTGTTTTACAAGATAGCAGCCCTCAGGGTCAGAGACTACTGCAGACATGAGCCTTTCACCCGATCTGGTCACAAATAGTTGGATCAGATGACATGCAATTGTTTCCTAAATATGCCTATTGAAAAATAAGTTGACTGTATAAGTACAGCAGCATTCACCAGCACAACATGTATATAAGCAATATATGACTAAGCCTATTTCTGACATTTGGCGTTTAAGTTAAAATCTGTATTTTTTGCTAGAAAATTACTTAGAACCCCCAAACATTATATATAGTTTTTAGCAGAGAATCTAGAGAATAAAATGGCGATTGTTGCAATATTTTATGTCACAGGGTATTTGTGCAGCAGTGTTTTAAACGCAACTTTTTGGGGAAAATGTACTTTCATGAATTTTAAAAAAATGAAAAAGTAAAGTTAGCCCAATTTTTTTGTATAATGTGAAAGATGATGTTAAGCCGAGTAAATAGATACCAAACATGTCATGCTTTATAATTGCACGCACTCGTGGAATGGCGACAAACTACGGTACCTAAAAGACGACGCTTTAAATTTTTTTGACGGTTACCAGGTTAGAGTTACAGAGGAGGTCAAAGGCTAGAATTATTGCTCTCGCTCTGACAATCGCGGCGATACCTTACATGTGTGATTTGAACACCGTTTACATATGTGGGCACGACTTCCATATGCGTTTTCTTTGCTGCGCGAGCTCGCGGGGACGGGGGTGTTTAAAAATGTTTTTTTCTTATTTATTTTATTTATTTTTATAATATAAAATTGTGTTTTAAAAAAAAAAAATTTGATCACTTTTATTGTTGTCACAAGGAATGTAAACATCCCTTGTGACAGTAATAGGTGGTGACAGGTACTCTAAAAGACCCCAAATCCCTCCTTTTCACTTCAAGGTATTCAGATCGCCAAAAACGTCGATTCTGAATACTGTATACTTTTTAAAATCCGGCGCCATTGGCAGCCGAGTAAACCAGAAGTGACGTTGTGACGTCTCTTCCATGTTTACATTCAGGAGACTGGCAAAAAGCCATTTACGGCTTCATGCCAGTCTCTCTCTAGGTGCCAGAAGTGAGGGATCGTGGATCGGGTCTCCCGGTGGGACGGGAGGCCCGGTCAGAGCGGCGGGAGGCGGGGAGAGGGGGGGAATGTCCCCTCCCGCTCCTCCGGTATAACAACCGAGCGGCTTTTAGCCGTATCGGTTGTTATGCCTGGATAGCCAATTGCCCACTCTAAACAATGGTACCGGGAGCAGCTGCAGGCATGATCATGGTATAACCCCCGAAAGCCGAGGCCGCATATGTGCATACGCTCGGTGGGAAAGGGTTAAGTAGTGGCATTGGGGGTAACACAAAAAATAAGATTCTAAAGACAAGTGTATATAATATGCTGGAATAGTGTCCTGTATCGATGTAGAGGGTTGGAAAATGCAACCACAGCGGGGGACCAAGGCATCCAACATTTCTAGAAGTGTTGAATGCTGAAGAATCTGACGAAAGGTTGCAGCAGTGGAACAAGAGGAAGTAAATAGACATGGGCCACAGTACAGGTGAGTATACTACCTTTTATATTGCAAGGAATTGTGTAATTATACGATAGGATCTCTCTAACCCCAAATCTACAGCTGACCATACACTGGTGATTTTCAATGAATGTTTTTTCAAAAATATAAAAATTTGTACGAAAAATCTCAGTAAATTCGATGACTTGACAAATGTCATTCGAAACAAATTATGGTTGTATAGCGATACCCCCAGCTAAGAGGGCTGCTGGTATATTTTGGGCCCTGTAGTGCACCGCTGTCAACCCCTGGCAATCGGCTCTACCCTCCCTTGGCACAGTTAGTAGGGGATGATAGGATTGTGTGGCCTGCAACTCACGGTGACACAATCCTATGGCAAGAACACACAGCAATAAGTTAAAACTATATTTAACCGGCACTTCTGCTGAGTAAATGACACCAACACCAGTATACTTGACCCTTATGTGTTTACTCAAATTAGTGGGTAAGCAAAAGAACAACAGTGTACATATTATGTGCAGAGCCCTGCAATAAAACAGTATTTAAATGAGCAGACAAGTATACAGTACCAGGGGCGTACCTAGAGCATTTGGCACCCGGGGCGGATCCTATATCTGGCACCCCCCCACCTTAAAATGTAAAAACACCCCACTGTGCCCCCTGCATACCTCTGTATCCTTCAATATCTCTTTGTCACTACTGTGTACCCCCTCTCCACAACTGCACCTCTGGACCCCTTTACATTACACTTCACCCTGCACCTCTGGACCCCTTTACATTACACTTCACCCTGCACCTCTGGACCCCTTTACATTACACAGCACCTTGCACCTCTGGACCCCTTTACATTACACAGCACCTTGCACCTCTGGACCCCTTTACATTACACAGCACCTTGCACCTCTGGACCCCTTTACATTACACTGCACCTTTTGGACCCTTTACATTACACTGCACCTTGCACCTCTGGACCCCTTTACATTACACAACACCCTGCACCTAAGGATCTCTTTACATTACACAGCACCCTGCACCTCTGGACCCCTTTACATGACACAGCACCCTACACCTCTGGACCCCTTTACATGACACAGCACTCTGGACCCCTTTACATTACACAGTACTCTGGACCCCTTTACATTACACAGCACCCTACACCTCTGGACCCCTTTACATTACACAGCACTCTGGACCCCTTTACAATACACAGCACCCTGCACCCCTTTACCTGACACAGCACCTTGCGCCTCTGGACCCCTTTACATTACACAACCCCTTGCACCTAAGGACCTTTTTACATTACACAGCACCCTACACCTCTGGACACCTTTTCATTACACAGCACCCTGCACCTCTGGACTCCTTTACATTACACTGCACCCTACACCACTGGACCCCTTTTCATTGCACAGCACCTTGCACCTTGTGGGTGTCTCAGGTCTGCATTGTAGGGGTGTCTGTACTGTGGGGGTCTGTACTGTAGGGGTGTCTGTACTGTGGGGGAAAAGGGGTCTGCACTGTAGGGGGTGTCTGTGGGGGGCTGTGTAATGTAAATGGGTGCAGGGTGCTGTATATTGTAAAGGGGTTTAGAGGTGCAGGGTGCTGTGTAATGTAAAGGGGTCCAGAGGTGTAGGGTGCTGAGACTCCCACCCCCCACAGTACAGACACCCCTACAGTGCAGACCTGAGACCTCCACCCCCCCACAGTACAGACACCCCTACAGTGCAGACCCCCAACCCCCCCACAGTACAGACACCCCTACAGTGCAGACCCCACCCCCCCACAGTACAGACACCCCTACAGTACAGACACCCCTACAGTGCAGACCCCCACCCCCCCACAGTACAGACACCCCCACATTGAAGACCCCCACAGTGCAGACACCCCTACAGTGCAGACCCCCACCCCCCCACAGTACAGACACCCCTACAGTGCAGACACCCCTACAGTGCAGACTCCCACAGTACAGACACCCCTACAGTGCAGACCCCCCCACAGTACAGACACCCCTACAGTGCAGACCCCCACCCCCCCACAGTGCAGACACCCCTACAGTGCAGACACCCCTACAGTGCAGACCCCCACCCCCCCACAGTACAGACACCCCTACAGTGCAGACACCCTTACAGTGCAGCCCCCCACAGTACAGACACCCCTACAGTGCAGACACCCCTACAGTGCAGCCCCCCACAGTGCAGACACCCCTACAGTGCAGCCCCCCACAGTACAGACACCCCTACAGTGCAGACACCCCTACAGTGCAGCCCCCCACAGTACAGACCCCCCTACAGTGCAGACCCCCACAGTACAGACACCCCTATAGTGCAGACCCCCACAGTACAGACACCCCTACAGTGCAGACCCATAATGTACCTCAGTCAGAAGCGCGGGACATGCACAGAACTAGTCAGGTGACGGGTCCGGTCCCCTCCCCCTGTGTAGGGAGGAGGAGGGGGAGGCGGCTTCACTGAGCACTGAGACAACTGAGACTGAACAGAGCCGCGGCGCGGTGAGAGAAGTGGATCGCTGCGGATCCCAGGTGTCACTCGGCTCGCACCCCCTCCCCCTCCTTGCAAAGCCACTACGGGCTTTTCTGTCACCACCGCGGTACCGCAGCTTAAACGGCACCCGCCCCGCTGTCTTCACTTCAGCCGCGGGGGGGGGGGGGGTGCCGGCCTGACACCCCCCCCAGTGTGTGTCACCCGTGGTGGCCTGCCCCCCGCCCCCCTCTTAGTACGCCTCTGTACAGTACTATGCAACCCTAACTGTCCCTGCTGCAGCTATTCCCCCTTATGGACAAGATGGTGCCCCGCACTGTCTACGCTACCCAGTCAGGCCTGACTGAACTAAGTGAAAGTCTTGCAGAGAAATCTTCGCTAGCAAATGGTGGTGCACTTTGAAGAATGAACTGTAATCCGCAAGGGTAACAGGGACACTGAATCTGTCTCTGAGCAGGTGCTCTCCCACCCAACCGGACCAGTCCGTGTCCGTTTCTTCCGCTGCTGTGTCTAGGTACACAGGTCTCTTGACATCCAAGTCTTCGGTCCTCCTGGCAATGATGCAGCAACAATGGAGAGACGTCCCTCAGGTTCCTCGGTGAGAGCGGAAGGCTCTTTGGAGAAAGGCCCAGGCTTCGGGCCTAAAGTCACAGCAAACTCAGACAGGAGTTCCACTTGCTGGGCGGGCGGTGTCCAAAGAGAAAGATTTCCGCTCCGCCTTCTCTTATAAAGTTCACCCCAGCAGTCCCTGCGTGGGGCAATGCACCCTGGGTGTCTAAATGTCTACTGGGTAATGTTGTTTCTGCGGGATTGAAGAGCAATACCCCGCTACACACTCCCCTCACTTAAAATCTTTGGTCCCCAAAGATAACACAAACAATATCTGACAGTAATGCAATTTATGGTGGCAAAAGAACTTGGCAGGGGAACCTCCCACCAAACTTGGTATGGGGGGTTGCTCTGACCACAGGCCACATTAACAGAAGTGACCTGCCTAACTGTGCCAGAGAGCGAGCTGGGGTTGTCCTCCACCAAATGCACAGTGGAGGGGCCACTTTTTTGCATTGTCCTTCTGTCCATCACAGTATCCTCAGAGCTTTCCCCCATTTGAGTGTATGTCAACCTCCGAGGAGGGCGGATAAGTCTCTTCGCTCTTTGCTCCCTGGGAGTTACTGGCTCCGGTAGTGTAGGTGTTTCTACTAAGGCAGGTGTGAGAGGATTTTCTGCTTCCAGGACATCTGACTCAGGTGCAGGGAGGTACAGAGATTTCCTTGTATCTTCATCCGGGACTAATTCTAATGCATCTTCCCACTCATCACTCGGAACATTGGATGGGATAAACTCAGCAGCTTCTGTATTCAAAGTGTCACTTATGGAAAAGTCAGAGGATGAAGGATCCACCATCAGGGGTTCAGGTGCCTCGGACGGCCACAGCCAGCTGGGCTCTACTTCCTCCTCCTCACTTTGGTCAGAAGGTTCTTCCACCCTTGATAGAGTCGTTTGAGACCTGGTGTTGGGTCTAGGAGTATGGGGGTGGAAGGTAGCTCAGGGGAATCTAGAGTAGGAGGCATCCCGGACGAGCCCCCCACGTATAGCGATACCCCCAGCTAAGAGGGCTGCTGGTATATTTTCGGCCCTGTAGTGCACCTCTGTCAACTTCTGGCAATCGGCTCTACCCTCCCTTGGCACAGTTAGTAGGGGATGATAGGATTGTGTGGCCTGCAACTCACGGTGACACAATCCTATGGCAAGAACACACAGCAATAAGTTAAAACTATATTTAACCGGCACTTCTGCTGAGTAAATGACACCAACACCAGTATACTTGACCCTTATGTGTTTACTCAAATTAGTGGGTAAGCAAAAGAACAACAGTGTACATATCATGTGCAGAGCCCCGCAATAAAACAGTATTTAAATGAGCAGACAAGTATACAGTACTATGCAACCCTAACTGTCCCCGCTGCAGCTATTCTCCCTCGTGGACAAGATGGCACCCTGCACTGTCTACACTACCCAGTCAGGCCTGACTGAACTAAGTGAAAGTCTTGCAGAGAAATCTTCGCTAGCAAATGGTGGTGCACTTTGAAGAATAAACTGTAATCCACAAGGGTAACAGGGACACTGTATCTCTCTCTGAGCAGGTGCTCTCTCACCCAACCGGACCAGTCCGTGTCCGTTTCTTCCGCTGCTGTGTCTAGATACACAGGTCTCTCCACATCCAAGTCTTCGGTCCTCCTGGCAACGATGCAGCAACAATGGAGAGACGTCCCTCAGGTTCCTCGGTGAGAGCGGAAGGCTCTTTGGAGAAAGGCCCAGGCTTCGGGCCTAAAGTCACAGCAAACTCAGACAGGAGTTCCACTTGCTGGGCGGGCGGTGTCCAAAGAGAAAGATTTCCGCTCCCCCTTCTCTTATAAAATCCACCCCAGCAGTCCCTGCGCGGGGCAATGCACCCTGGGTGTCTCAATGTCTACTGGGTAATGTAGTTTCTGCGGGATTGAAGAGCAATACCCCGCTAAAGTTGCTTTTAACATTAAGTTTTGTAATGAATGAAATTTCTGAATGAAAAACCACTTACGCTGTTAAAGGGTAACTCCACTTTCGTTGGGAAAAAAATAGCAAATAAAGAAAAAATAATATAGCGCTTATAATTGCGACACTAGTCATATTGTAATTGAATGTTATTAAAAATTGCCTTTTATTTTTCAATCTGCAGTCAATGTAATTTTCTGAGAATGCATTGCAATATGACTACCTGGAGCTGTTCTGTACACAGAGTGTGTACT
Organism: Rana muscosa; assembly: GCA_029206835.1. Lineage (NCBI taxonomy): Eukaryota > Metazoa > Chordata > Amphibia > Anura > Ranidae > Rana > Rana muscosa. The sequence continues at coordinate 211,713,665 of CM055124.1, read as the reverse complement.
GACCACTCCCCAGAAACATAATTTCCTGCTTGTGTGATTGGCTTACCAATTTTCCCAGAAGTCTGCCTAAGATACAAATCAGATTTCAGGCATCCCCTGTAACAAAAATGTCATTTTTTTGAGCCCAGCAGATATCCTCATTAGTGCCCTTTAGCTCCACACCTGACAGTTAATTATAAAACCATTCCCATTAGACCCACTCAGTGCAGAGGCACAGAGAAACACACTTGGATTTCTTCAGAATAACAAAAGGTAGGAATCTGCAACAAAGTTTGTTATAATCCTTGCAATGTGCATAGATCACCCAGAGGGGAATGTTTTTTTCTCAACAAGAGTGGAGTTAAGCTGTAGATTTTCTCGTCACTGTGGCTGAAAATGAATGTTGATTTGTCCCACTAATGTTTATAAAATTGAGCGAACCTTCATACATTTTTTTAAATGAAATTCAAATAATATATGGCCAGCCTAACCCTAACACTTAACTTGACCCTAACGCCGGGTGCACATATGTGCGGCCTGGGGTCCGGGTCCTTAGTATAGGCTTACCTGTAGGTAAAAGTTAAAAAAAAGACTATACAACCACTTTAACCCCTAGCACTGGTGTCAGCAAACACATTAAAGCGGAGGTCCACCCCAATTTTTTTTTTAAAAGCCAGCAGCTACAAATACTGCAGCTGCTGACTTTTAAAAATGTACACTTACCTGTCCAGCATGCCCGCGATTTCGTCAGACGAGGCTGAGCAATCGCTCGGTCCTCGGATGCTGCCGCCGCCATGCTCGGTGAGGGAATCACATAGTTGCCAACAGTCACGGATTGGCCGGGACGTTCCCGGGATTCAAACCCTTTTCCCGGATTTATTTTGTCCCGGCCAATGTCCCGGCCAATCCGATTTTTCCCGTTTTCCCCGAATTTGGACGCCGCAGGCCGCCGCCGCTAGAGGTCCACGGCTGGCGGAGACAATGTCTCGGCCGGCCGCCATGTTCAAGAAGACCAAAACACGGATGTAGTACAATAGAAAATAAAGCCGCTGCGGCGCCGCCCACACCCCGCACCTCCCCGGGGGTGGGCGGCGCCGCAGCAGCTTTATCTTCTATTGTACTACATCTGTGTTTTGGCTGGCCGGCAGGCCACCCCCCCCGCCCCGCCCGGGTCGGCAGCGCCACAGCTTAATTTTTTTTTTTTTTTCAGCCACACTGTCGGCTCCGCCTCTATTTTGTTCCCCTTCGGGGAAGGGGAAACAATAATGGCGGCCGAGACAGGAGACGCCTGTGGTTAAGGGGGGACTCCGCTGGGGATGCCTGTGGTAAGGGGGGACTCCGCTGGGAACGCCTGTGGTAAGGGAGGACTCCGCTGGGGACGGCTGAGGTAAGGGGGGACTCCGCTGGGGATGCCTGATGTAAGGGGGGACTCCGCTGGGGACGCCTGTTGTAAGGGGGGACTCCGATGGGGACGCCTGAGGTAAGGAGGGACTCCTCTGGGGACGCCTGATGTAAGGAGGGACTCCGCTGGGGACGCCTGATGTAAGGAGGGACTCCGCTGGGGATGCCTGATGTAAGGAGGGACTCCTCTGGGGACACTTGATGTAAGGGGGGACTCCACTGGGGACGCCTGATGTAAGGGGGGACTCCACTGGGGACGCCTGCATAGTTACCAACAGTCCCGAATTTCCCGGGACAAGCACGATTTTTGGACCCTTGTCCACAAGTGTGGAGGGGGCTCTGCTGGGGAGGCACCTGATGCAAGGACGGACTGCTGGGGAGGCACCTGATGCAAGGACGGACTGCTGGGGAGGCACCTGATGCAAGGACGGACTGCTGGGGAGGCCATCTGGTGGCAGGCGACGTGGCAGGTAACACGCTCAGGGCTTCCACTGATTCGGCATTATGGTGAGTTGAATGATTTAATTTTATATTACAATGTAAAAATAGAAATAATGCACTTCAATCATCCTGACACCGTAACAACCATGGTGCCGGGATGATTGAAGCGCCAACAGGTGTTTTGGAGTATCCTTATCTGCCAATTTTGTTACACATTACTATTGTGGTGTAGGATCTGGCTTCTTTCTTTCTATTTCTTTCTCTCTCTTTCTCTCACCTCGGACTCTAGCCACACCCCTTTGAACCACGCCCATTTAAACCACACCCACTACCGTGCGTAAACCACGCCGCATTTTTCACTCCGGCATGACACGTCTACAAACGAATGCCCCGCCCCCTGATTATAGCAAGGCTCCGCCTCAATACAAAAAAAGTGTCCCAGATGTTTTTTTTGCAATGTTGGCAACTATGGAATCAGGAAGTGAAGCCTTGCGGCTTCACTGCCCGTTTCCTACTGCGCATGCACGAGTAGCGCGGCACGTCATCACTGGTCCCCGCTCTCTCCTGGGAACAGTGTGTTTCCCAGGAGACAGCGGGGGGATGGGAAGTGGCGCACAGAAGTGGGTGCAAATACCTGTCTTAGACAGGTATCTGCACCCCCCTCCCCCCTGAAAGGTGCCAAATGTGTCACTGGAGGAAGGGAGGGTTCCGAAAAGCGGAAGTTCCATTTTTGGGTGGAACTCCACTTTATTAACCCCTATCACTGATGTCAGCAAACGCATTATTAACCCAGCACTGGTGTCAGCAAACGCATTATTAACCCAGCACTGGTGTCAGCAAACACATTATTAACCCCCGGCATTACCCCCCCATACTGCACAATTACCCCCCACACTGCACAAATACCCACCACACTGCACAAATACCCCCCCACACTGCACAATTACCCCCCACACTGCACAATTACCCCCCACACTACACAATTACCCCCCCACTGCACAATTACCCCAACGCTGCACAATTACCCCCCACACTCCATAAAATACCCCCACTCACTCACCTCTCCTGGAAGTCAGGATCGTCTGCCTCCAAAGTCCTCTCCTGTCCCCTCCTGTGACAGGGCATGCAGAGAACACAATCTCCCGCCCTGAGGTAGCAGCGCATGGTGGGCGAAGCGATGGGCGGATCCTTCCTCTGCTCCTTCCTCCACTCTGTCCTCTCTCTGGGCTGCAGCAGCGTGGAGAGGACAGAGGAGATGGAGAGGTAACGCTGTTCGGCGCCTTCCCCTCTGCGGAGCATGTGCAGTGAAAAAACTTGTCCAGGATCGGCCCTGCCTGCGGCCCATTTTTAACCGGTCCGCGGGACGCAAATGGCACGCGGGACGGTACTTTGAGACCCCTGCTCTAAATGCTGTAATGTTCCCTAGTAAGATCATTTTATTGTGCATGTAATACTTTCATCTACATAAATAACAGAAAATGAACACATTTTTCTTCCTGATCTGAATAATTACATAACATAAATCATGTTACATAAATAGTTCACACCCAGTAAATTGTACAAAAAAAAAATGTCTACTTTGGAATATAATCACTCAGCGCTGGCTCCTGTAGGCATAATTATTTGAACCACAAAGTTACCAGCAACCTTTTTAGTCTTTTTTGGAACTGTATGAATAAGCAGGTTGTGGCTATAAAGGCGGCTTTACAAAGCATGAACTAAAATACCCAAAGAATAGAATTTCGGAGGCAGTGAGCCGCAGGAACGGTGCCTTTGCTTTCTAAAAACTTTTCACAGCAGACCATGGAGTGCGGGGCCAGCCTCTCAGGGGATCTGTAGCACTGCGGTTTTCTAATATGCACATTTGTCTAGGAATCGAAGACAGAACAAAACCTAATTTTAGATCCACCAGCTGTCAGGAAATAGTGATTATTGCCAGTGTTCTATTTTTATGTACATTTATTGTACATCTGTATAATTCTTATCCTATAGATTTTCTATAAATACCCTGCACAAATGGTCTTACATTCTAAATATTTTAGTGCCCACATAGGGCATGAATATTATCAGTGTATTATAAAGTGCTAGTGCTTTTCATACTCTTCATTTGGTGTTTGTGCGTTTTACTTGTATATTTGGCATAAAACTGTTGGCGCTATATAAATCATGTATAATAATAATAATAATAATAATGCTTCACTGTATACATTTTTTTGAAGAAAATTATTTTTCTATGAATCTGTTGCCAAATTTTCTGCCTGGAGATCCTGCCAGTAAAAGCACTTCCTGTTGAAGGCTTACACCGCTAAGCCACTGCTTCACAATAAGCAGCAGTGTTGTCAGCCTGCCGCATGCATTTCTCCAATTGGATGTTGGCCTGATAGGCAGCCCAACAGCCAAATGAGCAACACTGCTGCTAACTGGGAGGCAGTGGCTTAGCGATGTCAGCGTGCAACAGTGTCAGGGAAATAACCGCAGAAGGGCTGGCAATATCCAGCATTGACACCTATGGAGAACCTCTATATGCACTGGTGCACGCATCTTGAACCGGTGTACGCAGATACGCGATGGCGCAAACAGGCGTACACGCGTGTGCAATAGCGCACAAATGGTGTGACAGATGCTGGTACTAACTGGCCTATTTAAACCTGCTGCTGAGAGCATGATATTGCTGAATTATTGTCAGCTTCTCTGTGTTCCCTGTTACCTCTGTATCCCTGATTCTTGTTACTGACCCGGCTTGCCTTGACCCTGTTTCCTGATATCCTGGTTTGACCCCTGGCTGGTACTTTTGACTCTGCTCTGCTTGCTTCCCAGTGTTTGACCCCAACTTGGTTTATCGACTCTGCTTCTCCTGTCTCCCATGTATGACCCTGGCTTGTTACAGTTCCTGCTGCTTGACTGATCCATGTATATGACCTTTGGCCTGGCTCACGGATTCCTCTCTACGAAGCACCTCAGCACACCTGCTTCCAGTCTGCTACAGCCATCTACTGGTGATCAGCTCTCCTGACTACAGCAGCATCTGGCAAACTGGGCTTCTTTGGGCACTGCACTCCCTGTATCATCTCCAGGGGTGTGTTGCACTTAGCCGCAAAGGGGATCGCTCTCAGCACCTCAATCCCCTAACCGCTGTGTGACAAACAGATTCATGAAAAAATGCTTTTCAGAAAATTCTTGACCTTACCTCCATTAACCATATACGACCTGTCTACCATAATAATGACACAACCACATTGAATTTAAATGGCCATAGCAGTCTTTTTTTATTAACAACCATAAATAACAAAATAACTTTTTTTAATTTCATTCCACATAAACAGAAACATTTTCAAACCATAATGTACTTGACTGACTATTTTCTGAGTCTTAGGCCCATTTCACACTGAGGCGCTTCTAAACTGCCAGTAAAACACTGAGCTCTTTTGAAGAGCTTTTAAGGCGCCTTTGAAGAGCTTTCCATTTGTTTCAATGGAGAGGGGCAATTTTTTACCGCCCTGCCAGCGCACTCCCCCAGTTTGAAAGCATTCATTGATTTTAATGGTAATAGGTTTACGGGAGTTTTTAATGCGCTTTTTTTAGCGTGAACGCACCTGAAAAGCGCCTCAGTGTGAAAGGGGTCTTAGGTTAATGAAGGCACATTTTCCTCTATTGCATCGGTTATATCAATCACCACGTTACTATCCCGGCTCCCAGCCACAGTTACACTGGCTCAGGGACAATTATTACCAATTATTACCCTCGGGCTTTTACACTGGAGTGAATGGAGCAGCTGTTTTAGGGCGCTTTGCAGGCGCTATTTTTAAGGCTATAGCGCCTGCAAAAGCCCCAGTGTGAAAGGGGTCTAACAGACATGTATAGAAAGAAAAGGTTGCGCTAAAAATGATAAATAGGATGTGAAAAATGAAACATCAAAATGAAAAAACGGTACAGACAACAGCCACAAATAATGATAAAAGGGGTAGCCGCGTGGAAATACCGTCACATCAAAAAGTCAATGTAGACAAGACTATTGTGGTAGAAAACAAAGTCAAATGGCAAAATGAGCACAGCAGCTCAAAGTAGTGACATAATGAGCACAGCGGCTCCAATCCCTTAATAAATAACAAAGGTTGAGCACAATACAGTGATTAGTAATAAAAAAATAATTGGTGATTGACAGGCTCAGAAATGTGACACATGAGTACAGCAATCCCAAAACCTTAAATAATGACGAACAAACGTCAATGCAATAATTAGTACAAAGTTCATGAATTGATGCGTTTAAAACATCTGTAGCGATCCTCCACCGTGACCAGTGAAATCTATATTGAATGTACACCAAAGAAGTAGTGATGGATAGGATAGCCTCCACCTAAGTACACACTGCCGCTTACCGCAATCGGACGATCCCTTATGACAGGGGATCAGAGTGCGCCTGTGGCTTGTTCCCCAGCCTAGGGTATAAGGCATACAGCGTCCAGCAGGAAGGGTAACGTCTCAACCAGGTATTGTATGAGTGAGGACACGGTCCCAATGTACCAAAAAAAGAAGGAGGCTGATAGTGTAAAACTTCAAAAAATTTAATAAACAAAAAGTGGATGGACACTTACAGCAAAGAAGGCGTATAAAAGCAGGAATCGAGCCGGCCAGCTCCCGATAATAACAGCCCGTATAGTTCGGGGATGGCGTGGTGACGTCAGCACGTGGCTCCTTCCTACGCGTTTCGTCACAAAAGGACATGTTCACGGGATCGGGCTTTCACACTGGAGCGAATGGAGCAGCTGTTTTAGGGCGCTTTGCAGGCGCTATTTTTAAAGCTATAGCGCTTGCAAAAGCCCCAGTGTGAAAGGGGTCTAACAGACATGTACCTTTTTTATCACATCTCACAACAACACACATATGACTCACATTTTGCTAAAGCACATGTACGTTGAAGTATGCTGTGCAGGTGCGTTGGAGTGTCATTCAAATTGAATTTCAATGCATTGTACTGCTCCATATATCCCTATGCATTACTTTAATGCATAGTGTGAATGGGAGATAAATCCAAGGTTTCTTTCCTGGTTGAGACCTGCTCAGCTGTTAAATAACAAAGAAAAAAGCATGGCCATCAAGTACTAAAATAAATGTCTCTTCATTTTTTCAGAGTAAATTCGAAATTTCATGTACGACCTAGGATCCTAGGGGTCTCTATAGGGTTTTGAAGCATAGCACAGGTACTTCCAAACATCATAAGATCCCTGCATTTCAGTATTGTTGTTGCCTTAGATACTGTTTTGGCAGGTCAGTCATCACCTTGGTTTTCCCAATAGGACATTTTCTTCTATTTACTATAGATTACCATATTGAAATACCTGCCAGTGAAATTCCTTTTTCTGTGTGTTTTTTTTTTGTAAGAGGGTTAAGTTTACTTTCAATATTCTCCAAGACACTTAACCCATGCTTGCACTTACAGCTTTTCTAGGATTTATGGAGTTGAATGTGTAAGCCATAGCTTCCAAGATAAACACCACCACACCTGGGCTATTCACAAATGAGGTTACTCGGATATTAAAATCCCCCTGGTTTTTGTCTATTTTGGCAGCTGTGGGTGAACGGGTCTTCACTTTCACATGTAAAATCCTGCCGTCGTATGAGCAAAGTGTGAGATACTTTCACTAAATGAGCTCACTTACAAGAGGAATGGGGATTAGTCATCAGCTCACACATGCCTGAAATTGCTCTAGACCATTTACAATAAATTGTTTCAATCTTTCCCACCTCTAAGAAAATGAGAAAAAAAATACTGCAGCCATGAGTAGATAGAGATAACTCAGAGACATGTCATGTTGGTGAAAGGTGTGGAATTGTAAGGCTGAGCCCAAGGATGGCATAGAATCACTGGCATTTAAGATGGTCTGTAAGGTATCACCCTAAAACACAGAAGGCAGTACTGTGTTCTTTGATCGTGCTTCTCAACCAGCACCTGCCCATCTTAGCTGGGCACTCCTAGGGCTTGTTTACACTAAAAAGTAAAATAGTAAAAGCATTTTTACCAACCCCAAGCACCTTCCCTTAAGCTGCAAAGGCAGCCAGCCATGGCAAAAATAATCCCCCTGTGACGGCGACGGTATTGCTGCTAAGCGCAACCAATTCAAATGAATGGTCCTGCAACTTCCCTGCAACCACATGTTGCAGCACCATGGGTTAGCGTTTTAAGGGTTTTAAGGGTTAAAACAAGTGGTGAGGAGGTAACATATTGCCTGTCAAATGTCTCTGAAAAGGGATCTACCATGGATCTCTTTTACTTTTCAATGTTTTTATTGTAGTTTCGCCTATAAAATAAAAAAGGTACAAAAGTACAACAGACAGTTAACTGGTCGCAAGTTAAAACAAGTATTTCATAACAGAAAGAGATATAAAAGTAGTACTGGTCCCTGAGTTCTATTTAGGGAGCTAAAGTTGAAGTCCATCCAAACATGAGCTAGCAGACCCAGAGAATCCACCAGCACCATTAGGACTCCAAGGAATTGTCCATATATGGCACAGAACATTAAACAACCATTTTTTGATTGAGGAGATTTTCCAATTATGCAGAGAACAAGGGAAAATATAGGATAGAGAGGAGAAAAGAAAGGCAGTAGAGGCAAGCACCCTCATTGAGCCTTTCAGCATTTAGCATCCATCAAGTATTGGATGCAAGGATCCCACTTTTTTTTAAACGAAGGCATCTTTTTATGTAATAGTGCCAAAAGACGTTAATTGATCATGATCCAAGATGTCTTGGCCTTTTAATAATGCAAGCTGGACCATGGGAGATTTCCACAATCTAGTTACAATGATTCTTGCAGCTATAAAAAACAATGTTATTAATGTTCTTGTGGGTTTTGGGGCCATGGATCTCTTTTCAAAGAAGCAGCAAGCTCTGCTGCTAGCGTAAGCCTTACTCTAGGCACACCACACACCTTGGCTGCCAAAACTGCAAGGGTTAAAAGTTAGGTGACTAGGAAAAGCACTCTTTCTTACCTGATTGTAAGGAACCCATATTGGGCAGTGGTTCGTGCCATGCTAGTCCAGGTCCCGAGCCGCATCTTCATCAATGGAATGGTAGCCTACCTGTAATTTTGGAGACTCTCTACCATAATGTATTGCACTTATCCTAAAGGCCCAAAGCCTGCCCAGGGCCGATTACCCAGAATAAAAGAATGTCCAGTCCAGTTGCATTTTAATGCTTTACTATTCAACTTAGGCACATTCACCAATACATTCTAACAGATGTCTCCAGTGCAGAACACTATACCTCCATTATATGACTTTCTGTCATTAGCCTCTTACACAACACTCTATACAGCCACATTGTACGTTTACAGCCATCTTCCCAGATGTTACAGTCTCTTACATACTTGGTTCTCACTTGGGTGTTCTCTCCATACACATGGGGTGCTCTTATTAGGCCCTGAGGCCACCGTACCTACAGGGATGGCAAGGTTTCTCTATCTGTCCCCAATATCTCCTTATAGACCACTCAGGAAGTTCAGTCCTGCAGAAGGTTCTCTTTCCTCCAGCACATCACTATATCCTGCAGATCAGAGATGTCATGCTCCCATATCCCAACTCCACTGGGTCTCACCCACAGTCGGCATATAAAGGGGCACTAACTTTCACCCACTACATCCTCACAGGAGGGGCTACAAATAAAAAGGAACTAACACTTGCCAACACACTCCCTCCAGGCTGCTTGACTGGTCATTGCAGCCTCTTTTCCGCTACGCCCCAGCAGTTGTATGCCCTCTGACATCAAGTGCACATACCTTCCAACTTTCTGTGATAAGAAAGAGGGACACCATTTAGTATAAAGTATGAAGGCCAATGACACATCCTTGTGATGCTCCAAATTACATACTTCATGAAGAAATAATATCCAAAAAATGATTGGTTAAACCGATTTTTTCCTCACTACTTTTTTTTACACTGGGTTTTTAAACTACAAATTTAATCATTTAGTGGTTGAATGTATGTTTTACTGTAGTAGAACACTTCTGGAAGCTAAATAGTACATTTCTTTATACATGTATAAACATCAGACAAAAAAGAGGGACCAATGAGGAGGAAAAGGAGACAGGGGAACTTGGTTCAGTCCCTCTAAATCAGGGACTTTTGGGGCCATGAGTACAATGCAGGACCCATTGCCAATAAACAGTCTATTGCCATAGCAAAGGGGAGCGCAGGGATCAGGTAAGTAAAATGCCTGCTGCCATCTACAGTAACTTACAAGTACTGCAAATAATCAGGCTTACTGTGTTTGTTATGAGTCTCAATAAAGTTGTTGATGTTACACTAATCTGAGCTTCATGAAATATGGTGTCAAAAGCTGGGAAGAAAATTAATGGATCTTATTATCTAAAGTGCCTAAAAGTGATAATATGGGGTTGATTTACTAAAGGCAAATAGACTGTGCACTCTTAGTAAATGAGAAGAGGCTCTGCTGACTTCCATCATTCACTCATATGCAAGCAAAAAAGCAGTTTTTTTTATTTTCCTCGCACGTGATTGGGTATTCTTTGGAAAGTCAAGCTTTACCTCATTTACTAAGCTCTGGAGCAACTGCCCTTGCAGCGTGCAACTGCACTTTGCCAAGTGCACAGACTATTTCCTTTAGTAAATCAACCCCAAAAAGTCTTCTTTAATACTGTCTACACATCTAAGCAGACATAAGTAAGGCTACAAAAGCTACCAGCTCCAAATGCTTTGGACTGTGTGGGAGACCTGGGCCTTCTTTTGAACACAATGGGAAGATTATGAGGTGGCCACTGAACTAAACAAAAAAGGCCCCAAAGTAAGGATGATTTCCTTGCACTCAATGATGGGGAGAAACTGTCTTGTGTATTTATCGGCATCCTACACTTTTAGAAAATGAGTAAGATGTGCAAAAAAACTCGAAATGTCTTACAGAACCATTTGTGCCTGCCTGAAACATAAATATGACAAACACATATTTATTACTATAGATCAAGGTCAGTCAGACTATAGACCAGTATGTCACAAAGCCAAGGCAGCTAGCTGTAACATGGGAATCCGGAGCATTGCATGATGAATTCATTAGAGGCAGAATAATGCTTAGATCGAGGAATAGAGTTGCAAGAAAGAGAATGTGAAGGGTGCCTGAGCTGAACTTACAAAAAACAATAGACACGTGCAGAAGCCATGAACTCACAAAGCTCCAAATAATAATGCAAGACAGCAAAGCAGAGATGAAGACTGTACATTATACTGTAAGAACACAGCCCAGAATGGATCGCAAGCCAAGTATGAGAGCACAAGTCAACAGAGGTGTAAGAATCACATATACATTTTGTGGTAGCAGTCACACCAAGAACAGAGAGCACCGTCCAGCTCATGGGAAGAATGCAGTAAATAGAAAGACATTTTTCTATAGTCTGTAGGCAGACAACAGGAGAAATAATACAAATGGCTATAGAGGGAGAAAACAAGCTGTGAGAAATCGGTGCTCATTCTTAGGGTTCATGCACACTGCTGCTCCTAGACTGACATTTTTGGGGCTTTTGGCGTTTTTTGTCGAAGCACTTGCACGCCCCTCAATAAAATGAAAGTGTAATATAGGGGTATACCTTTTTTTGGTAGCTGCTGGGATGTTTTTTGAGATACACTTACCGGTTTAATTAGTCGCAGCTGTTTCTATTTTATAATCCCCTAAATAAAAGCCTATGGGGTTGATTTACTAAAGGCAAATCCACTTTGCACTACAGTGCATTGCAAGTTCACTTGGTAGTGCAGTCGCTGTAGATCTGAGGGGAAGATCTGAAATGAGGGGAAGCTCTGATGATTCTTATCATACGATCATGTACTAGCAAAAATGCTGTTTTTTATTTTCCTTGAATGTCACCCTCAGATCTACAGCAACTAAACTTCCAAGCGCATTTCCTAGTGCACCTGCAGTGCACAATGGATCTGCCTTTAGTAAATAAACCCCCCCCCCCCCTGTCCATGCGCACATAAGCTTTTAAAAGTGTTTAGAAGCAGCAGCGTTTAGAGGCAGTCAAAGCTCCTCCTTTACTGAACGCAGAAGAATCAAGATCAGGAAAGGAGCTTTTGGGCATATAAAATGCCGAACTCTTCTAAATTCGTCTAGACATGCGCTTAAGTGTTTTTTCCAGAATAAATTACAGTTTTGGCCAATGTAATCAATAAACGGCAAAACACGCCTAAATGCATCTAAACAAGGCAAAAAAATTTAATTAACCGTGGCCTTTCAGGAGAAACACTATTTACAATAAACCAGGCGTCTATATGCAGGTGGAAGGTAAAGGCACACCATCCAGCCTTGCTGCTGGCAACCGCTGTAGACGGTGCAGCAAGCGGTACATTTAGGGTCATATGCAAAGTAGTCTGTGTTCCAGGCAGTCGTCCCTGGGCGCCCACTGCCCTAAATAAAAAATATTGCCTGGTGCACTGTCCAGCCTGTCCCAGTTTCATCAGCTGTCAGCCTTTCATGGAGTTTTATAGGCTGCTGGCAGCAGGGCTGGATGATGTGTCTATATCTTCCACCGGCACATAAACTCCTGAGCCTTACTCACCCGGGATAAATTTCCAGTGTGCATGAGTTTGGAAATGCTCAGTACAGCTTATATTTTTACTGAGCTAAAATACAACCCATTAATTGTAATGTGCCTATGCACACAGGCGTGTAAATAAGCGCTGTGTGCCTATCAGTGCAGCCTCATCAGTGACTCTTCATCAGTGCCCACCAGTGCCACCTCATTATTGCCCACCAGTGCCACCTATCAGTGCCCATCAGTGCTGCCATATCAGTGCCCATGAGTGCAGCCTATCAGCGCACATCAGTGAAGGAGAAAAATTACCTGTTTGCAAAATTTTATAACACACTATGAAAAATGTTTGGGGTTTTTTCAAAATTTGGGGTCTTTTTTCGTATGTTTAGCAAATAATAATTAACCCAGTTGTGATTAAATACCACCAAAAGAAAGCTCTATATGTGTAAAATTATAAAAAATTCATATGGGTACAGTGTTGCATGACGGTGCAATTGTCATTCAAAGTGTGACAGCACTGAATGCTAAAAACTGGCCTGGGCAGAAAGTGGGTAAAAGTGCTCAGTGGCAAGTGGTAAAGATATAAACAAAATGGTTGCCATGCCAACTGCTCCAGATTCTGGCTGCTCCAGTTTAAATAAATTCCCCTCTTTGTCTCCTTTACATCTTGCAGCACCCTAGTATCAATACACTTTTTTGTTAAACATATTTTATGTTTGCAAGTTGCCTACATTTGCAAAAAAAGGGAGATGTTATGAGACATTGGGGCTGATTTACTAAAGGCAAAAAGACTGTCCGCTTTGCAATGGAAGTTTTCCTTGTACAAGATTGGGCATTCTTTGTAAAGTAAAAATTCACCATGTTCACTAAGCCCTGGGAAAAGTTCCTTAGAAAAGTGCAACTTTCTTTGCAAAGTTTACCTTAAATCAACCCTATAGAGCTTTATATGTTTACTGCCATCTACAGTAACTTACAAGTAATGCAGTTAATCAGGCTTACTATGTTTGTTGTGTGTCTCCAGTTGTTACACTGATCCAAGCCTCATGAAACATTTCTAGTGCTGACCTTGCCTGTCTTCAGGTTTCTGTTGTTTATCTGTCTGTCCTCACCATTGCGTGATTGGTTCTTCCTGGTTGTCTGTCACCAGCCATGACCTTGCCTGAGCCTGAATGACTTCTTTCTGCATGTCAGCTGTCATTAGTGGTAAATATCTATGTAGCAATACCCCCGTAGCGGGCCGCTAAATTAATTTTGGGCCTTGCACATTACCTCACTGTTCCATATGCTCGTCTCAGGGGTTCTCCTTGAAGAGTTGTCTAGAAGAAGTTTGCACCAACACAAAAGTCCCTTTCAAGGGTTTATTTTAGGGCTGCGGAAATTAACGATTAATTGTTCGATTAATCGTTAATTTCTTTGATTGATCAAAATAATTTTCATCGAGGACGATCCGCAGAGTGAGCTCCGCGGCCTCGTTCATAGGAAGGGCCGCGGCTTCGGCCTAGCTCCGGAGCCGCGGCCATCTTGGTCCACCCGGCGGTGGCCTAGTAGCGTCGCGCTGATGTCATCATCAGCCGCCTGCTTGTGCCGTCTACTCTGCGAGTCTGTGGACGGTTCTGCCTGGATTTTACGGTATGGGGGGAGATGTGGACATTACGTGGGAGATGTGGACATTTCTGTATGGGAGCACTTGTGGACATTACTGTATGGGGGGTAGATGTGGACATTACAGTATGGGGGGCAGATGTGGACATTACAGTATGGGGGAGATGTGGACATTACAGTGTGGGGGGAGATGTGGACATTACAGTATGGGGGAGATGTGGACATTACAGTGTGGGGGGAGATGTGGACATTACAGTATGGGGGAGATGTGGACATTACAGTATGGGGGAGATGTGGACATTACAGTATGGGGGGCAGATGTGGACATTACAGTATGGGGGAGATGTGGACATTACAGTGTGGGGGGAGATGTGGACATTACAGTATGGGGGAGATGTGGACATTACAGTATGGGGGAGATGTGGACATTACAGTATGGGGGGAGATGTGGATATTACGGTATGGGGGGGAGATGTGGACATTACAGTATGGGGGAGATGTGGATATTACGGTATGGGGGAGATGTGGAAAATTGGAAAAACTGTATGTGCGTTATAATTAATCAAAATTAGTCGATTAATCGATAAAAAAATTGATTAATCGAACACGAAAATTTTAATCAGTAACAGCCCTAGTTTATTTGAATAAAAGTTTCAACAGAGGGGATGAAGGGATGGGGAGGACTCAGGTACATTAGTTGCGAATCATAAGAGTTTTTCCTAGATCCAGAGGAACAACTGTCTCCACACTGGACTCAGCAAACACCGGATAGGCCCAATCTCACTGGCCTAGAAGCCGATGTAAAGCTCGATCACGTATAGTCTCTGCCACAGACTTGGAGTAAATAAAACAGTCTCTGCCACAGACTTGTGTAACCTTTACTTGGGTTACCTTCTGAACGAAGAATACAGCTCTCAGTGTTAGAATCTTTCAGCCGTTCCGGCAGCACTGTGAGGTAGATCACGATCCAGATTCATCCTCCAATTGAGTCCTCAATTGCTTGGTCCCTTCCAGCACGTAAGGCGACACAGGATCATCCCTGAATCAATAGGCCTCAGCAAATCCTGGGCCTACTTGTCAGTAACAGAGCCTCAGGCCAACGTGGCCCTGAGGTGGAAACTGACAACACTTCCCTGAGGCCATGAGGACCCTCAGGTGGGGACCGAAGACATGATCCCAGAATCTCCCCCCTGCCCTAATGGCATCTGTCACTTAAATACCCCCTCCCAGCATGCACAGCAGGTTCACCACGCCCCCTGGGCTGCTTGCTAGTAAAGAGGTACCCAATACGTTCAGCCTGTAGCCTTTCCAATCCTGGCCAGCGGTGGCAGCGACACCTACTGTCAGGAGGGAAATCACACAACCAGCTGAACTGAAACAGAGTGCAATTTGTAACACAATCCCTCTGAGCCAAACTATTGCTCAGACAACTATAATTTAACATCTAGCGCACCCTAATTGGGAGTAGGGTGCTACATCTACGTACCACAAGTAGGAGCATCACTCAACAAAACCCATATATCCTGGTTTGAATTTTTACTGAGGATCTTTTTTTTATAATCAAATTTTTTTATTTTATTATAAACTTCAACATATCCATTCAATATTGTACAATCTTGTATTCCATATTTCCATCATTTACATAAAAAGCACATATAAATGTTACAAGAAAGAACTGGGTACAAAATTGTCTTATCAAAAGTGTATCAATTATAATACCCTCCCCCCAAAGAGAAAAAAAAGAAAAAAGGAAGAAGGGGAAAAAAAAGAAGGGAAAAGGGGTTGATAGTTATTTCCCTCCTCACCCCCCCCCCCCCCCTCCACACCATCCCTAGCTGCGGTGGAATAAGTCTGCTCTGTCTCTACCCACTCCATTCTTTCTACTTGAGTCACGTGTTCACCTACTGTGCACTTCTGTATCACTCAAACAAAGGGAAGGGAGAAAAAAAGGGGGGGGGGGGACAACCCTCTCCTACTTCCAAGGAGGGCCATGGTGTCTATTCTTTTTATGTGAAAGAAAAAAAAAGAGAATTTTTTTTTTAAAATAAATAAATAAATAAATAAATAATTTACCTTGTGGTTAAATATTAATTACCCGTAATTGTGAAAAAAAGGGGAAGATAGGAAAGGGGGGGTCCCCTCTCCTACTTCCACTTGTTTATTTATTGATTCCCCCTCTACCAAGACCTCATATAAGAGGCCACTAATGGCCATGGTGTTAAAAATAAATAATTATACCTTGTGCAAAAAAAAAATCCAACTGTGTTTACGTTCAAGCGATCCTCCTGACCTGCTCTTCCCCCAACTTGAGTGACAAACCCATAATTCCCCGAAAAAAAAAAGAGAAAAAATCGTGATAGCCTTACTGAGGATCTGACAATTTTTAGACACCAATTCTTCAGGGATCCAATGCCACCACTGGTAACACAGAGGGTTCAGAGTCAGTCCACGACAATTTATACAGTAAAACCTTGGATTGCAAGCATAATTTGTTCCAGACCAGAAACATGCTTATAATGCACTTGTATATCAAAGCAAATTTCCCCATAAGAAGTAATGGAAACTCAGATGATTCGTTCCACAACCATTTATTCATAAGTCCTTCCGGTTATAGCTCCAAAGACATGCTGGTAGGTTAATTGGCTTCTGTCTAAAAATTGGCCCTAGTATATGAATGTGAGTTAGGGACTTTAGATTGTAAGCTCCTTGAGGGTAGGGACCGATGTGAATGTACAATGTATATGTAAAGCGCTGCGTAAATTGACGGCGCTATATAAGTACCTAAAATAATAATAATAGTACATATTAAAAAATGTGATCGGTTGTGTAACCATAAAATGTCCATCCACAAATGGCAGCCTCCACAAGGGGATTAGAAGTATTTGGCTCCATCCAACTTCCCATCAACTCTGACCAGCTTCCCTGTCCCTGCTAAAGAAAAGCATCCCCACAACATGATGCTGCCACCACCATGTTTCACGGTGGGGATGGTGTGTTCATGGTGATGTGCAGTGTTTGTTTTCCACCACACATAGCGTTTTGCTTATAGGCCAAAAATTTCAATTTGATGGTCTCATCTGACCAGAGCACCTTCTTCCACACGTTTGCTGTGTCCCTCACATGGCTTCTCACAAACTGCAAACTGGACATTTTATGGCTTTCTTTCAACAATGGCTTTCTTCTTGCCACTCTTCTATTAAGGCCAGATTTGTGGAGTGCACAACCAATACTTGTCCTCCAGAGTTACCATGGGCCTCTTGGCTGCTTCCCTTATTAACCACTTCCCGCCCAGTCAATAGCATATTGACGTCCGGGAAGTGGTTCTGTTATCCACACTGGATGTCATATGACGTCCTGCAGGATAACAGCCGCCGCGCGCCCGGGGGGGGCGCGCATCGCGGCGATCGGTGGAGCGGTGTGTCAGTCTGACACACCGCTACACTGATCTCGGTAAAAAGCCTCCGGTGGAGGCTTTTTACCACGTGATCAGCCGTGTCGAATCATGGCTGATCAGGATGTAAACAGGAAGAGCCGTTGATCAGCTGTTCCACACTCGCGTCTGACAGACGCGAGTAGAGGAGAGCCGATCGGTGGCTCTCCTGACAGGGGGGGTTTGCGCTGATTGTTTATCAGCGCAGCCCCCCTTCGGATACCCACACTGGACCACCACGGAAGCCCCCCAGGACCACCAGGGAAGCCCCAAGCATGTGGATGGCCCCCATGGCCATCCACATGTAGTAAAACAAAAAAATATATAAAAAAAACATAAAAAAATATGCCAATCAGTGCCCACAAATGGGCACTGACTGGCACTATCATGGCACGACCACAATGTGTGGTGGCTGGCATTGCTGGGCATCAGTGTCACCAGTGCCACCTACTAGTGTCCATCAGTGCCACCTATCAGTGCCCATCCGTGCCCATCTGTGCCCATAAGTGCCCACCTATCAGTGCCCGTCCGTGCCACCTATCAGTGCCACCCATAAGTGCCCATCAGTGCCGCCTATAAGTGCCCATCAGTGCCACCTATAAGTGCCCATCAGTGCCGCCTATGAGTGCCAATCAGTGCCGCCTATGAGTGCCAATCAGTGCCACCTATGAGTGCCCATCAGTGCCTCATACCAGTGCCACATATCAGTGCCCATCAGTGCTGCCTATCAGTGCCCATCATCAGTGCCCATCAGTGCCACCTCATCAGTGCCACCTCATTGGTGCCACCTCATCGGTGCCCATCAGTGTCGTCTTATCAGTGCACTTCAGTGCCGCCTTATCAGTGCCCGTCATTGAAGTAGAAAAGGTACTTATTTACAAAAAAATTAACAGAAACAAAGAAAAACATCGTTTTTTTCAAAATTTTCGCTCTTTTTTTATTTGTTGTGCAAAAAATAAAAATCGCAGAGGCGATCAAATACCACCGAAAGAGAGCTCTATTTGTGGGAACAAAATGATAAAAAATTTGTTTGGGTACAGTGTAGCATGACCGCGCAATTGTCATTCAAATTGCGACAGCGCTAAAAGCTCAAAATTGGCTTGGGCAGGAAGCTGTATAAGTGCATGGTATTGAAGTGGTTAATGCTCTCTTTGCCTGGTCTGTCAGATTAGGTGAACAGCCATGTCTTGGTAGGTTTGCAGTTGCGCCATACTCTTTCCATTTTCGTATGATGGATTGAACAGTGCTCTGTGAGATGTTCAAAGCTTGGGATATTTTTTTATAACCTAACCCCGCTTTAAACTTCTCCACAACTTTATCCCTGACCTGTCTGGTGTGTTCCTTGGCCTTCATGATGCTTTTTTTTTTTTTTACTATGGTTCTCTAACAAACCTCTGAGGGCTTCACAGAACAGCTGTATTTATACTGAGATTAAATTACACACAGGTGGACTCTATTTTTGAATTAGGTGGCTTCTGAAGGCAATTGGTTCCACTAGATTTTAGTTAGGGGTATCAGAGTAAAGGGGTCTGAATACAAATGCATAACACACTTTTCAGATATTTATTTGTAAAAAAAAATTGAAAACCAATTATCATTTTCCTTCGACTTCACAATTATGTGCCACTTAGTGTTGGTCTATTACCGTATATACTCGAGTATAAGCCGACCCGAGTATAAGCCGAGGTACCTACTTTTACCACAAAAAACTGGGAAAACTTATTGACTCGAGTATAAGCCTAGGGGGGGAAATGTGTCCATTGCCACCTCACTGTGCCAATTGCCCAACCTTACTGTGCCCATTGCCATCTCACTGTGCCACCTCACTGTGCCCATTGCCACCTCACTGTGTCCATTGCCACCTCACTGTGCCACCTTACTGCGTCCATTGCAGCCTCCCTGTGCCCGAGTCAGTCGGTGTACCTGAAAATCTTCTTATTCCGTGGCCGGCGTCCATTGTTTAAATCTCGCGGCTTTCTTCTGGTCCCTTCCGTGATAGGCGTTTCCAGCAAACACTGTGTTGAGTCTTGCGCCCATCATGGAGATCCTCTCATTCTAGGACTCCGTTTCCCAGCAGGCACTGTGTTCAGTGTTCCGCCAATCACGGACGTCGGACAAGAGAACGTCCATGATAGGCGCAACACTCAACACAGTGTTTGCTTGAAACGCCTATCGCGGAAGGGACCAGAAGAAAGCCGCGAGATTTAAACAATGGACGCGGGCCGCGGAATAAGAAGATTTTCAGGTACTGACTCGAGTATAAGCCGAGGGGTATACTTTCAGCCCTAAAAAAAGGGCTGAAAAACTCGGCTTATACTCAAGTATATACGGTATATAATATCCTAATAAAATACATTTACATTTTGGGTTGTAACATGACAAAATGTGGAAAATGTCAAGGGGTTTGAATACTTTTTCAAGGCACTGTATATCTGTAGTGTTTTTGTGTCTCTCTCCAAAGCTCTAAGTGTTATTTCTCTCTGTTGCTTCAATCCTCTTATGAGTCTGGGTCACTTCTGAGAAGTTTTCTGACACATGAGATAACATGAGCTAAAATATGTGTCATGGAGGGTGCTTAGAGGGAGATAAGCACACGGTTTGTCTATTCAGAATACAGCTCTGCACGTTCCTTCGTTCCTCTGCCTATGTGGAGTGTGTGTGTGTGTGGGGGGGTCACTTTCCTCCAATCATCTCTCACACAGTGTCTCAGAGCTGTAACTGCAGTTCTCCACGGTACTACTCCCAGATGCATAAGGATTTTATCACATTATCACAAGTAGAACCTATGTAGGAGGATTTGTTCTATCTCTGTGTAACACCTGAGGCTATTCACTTCAATGGGTATATGTGAGGGTTTACAACCACTTTACATACAGAAATGTCATTACAATAGCAACTCTACTTTACCTGACATTTGTACGTGCTGGGGAGGCAGAGGGAGAGCCACCATGGGGATATACCAGAAAGAACTCACCCTCTTTCGCTAACTTAAAATCTAACCACACCCCAGGCAACTTACAACTATAAGGACTCCTAGTCTCCTGATTAAATACACTAAAAGAAAAACTGACAAATGTTTTTTTTTTCTCTTCAAAAGATGCAAAAGGTATATGTGGTCTATATAGATCAGGAAAGCATGTATCCAATTACAAGTTTAACTACCATACAACTTTTTTTGCTCCTTTATGAAGGTAGTACATTCCTCCATTATCTCCTTTTTTTCCCAATGATAAAACTCTACATTTAGAAATAAACATGCTGTATTCATTTAAAAAAAACTGATCAGTGCCTTGCCAAAATATTACTCTTAGCCCAGGTTCACACTGGGCTGCGAGAGTGAAGCCGTGCGAGTTCAGCTGAACTCGCACGATTTCACTCCCGCTGGTCAGTCCCGATTTCGGCCGCGATTACAGAGACATCTGTGCGGGTTTCTACACAGATGTCAATGTAAATCGCGGGCCAAAATCGCAAAAAGTAGTACAGAAACGACTTTTTGAAATCGGTGCAGCGCTGCAGATGCGGCGTCGCACCGATTAGGCAATTTGCGGCAAATACCGCCGTTTTGACATGCGATTTGACATGCCAAATCGCATGTCAAAAAGCACCAGTGTAAACCAGGGCTAATGTTGTGAAGTGGCAGGAGACGCTTTTTTTGAGGTCAGATTTTAATCCATATCTGACAATTATAGATTGAATAACATCATCCAAAATATCAGACATTGTGGAAGAAGTATAAAAAAGGACAGATGAAAAATTATATCTTTTCAAATACATTTTTTGTACTGTCAATATTGGTGAAAATACTTTTCTTTTTTCCTTCCCTTTTTCCCCTTTTTCCTCTCCTCCCTTTTTCCTTTATTTCTTCAGTCCTTCCCGCTTTCCTTGCCTCCTTCCTTCTTTCCATCTTCTCTCCCATCCTTCCTTCATTCCTTCAATCCTTCCTCCCTAACTTCTCTTTCATCTCCCTACAGTGTCACCATCTTAGTTGTGATGCATAAATAATTCCTGAGCAAAAAAAGTATGCATTACTAAAGTACCACATGAACTGCTTTGACCCTGACAATACAACTAGTGGACTGTGTCATAGAATACTAACACCAGCATTTACACTTGCTGCCAAAGAGTGGGCGTGGGACTGTGTTGTTGTTGCTTGTTTTGGTATGAACTAGTAATAAAGTTTCACTTATTCACATTTTCCACCTTACCGTGTATTCTTCTGTTTATACATAAGTATCCCAGTTTGATTGCCTCCCAAACTCTTTCTTTTTCATGTACCCTTCAAACAGCAGTGGGACCAGAGCCCAGTAATTTCTCCCTAAACCTTCCAAGCCCAAACAGAAGAAATTTTACACTTAAACTGGTCAGTAGGCGGAAGAACGCTCTTTCATATGTGCCTGCTATCAGTACAGGTCCCTACTAGAAAGGTAAACTTCTTCCTCTCCCAGGTCATTTGATGGGTGACATGAGTCTCCGATGGGTTCCCAAACCAATAGCAGGTCTGTTGTTACTCTGCATGAAGGGAGGCATTGATCCAAAATGCCTCCTCATAATTCCTGATTGAGCAGTGCCTGGTGCTGAACACTCAGTGCTCCCGCACAGGATGCCCTCTGCCCCTCTGCCACCCTGGCAACAGGTTGAGGACACTGCAGCTGTCCCTGCAGCCCAGCAGGAGGGAAACTACAGCTCCATAGTTGAGAGCCATTAGCTTAAGCAGCTCTCTGCTTTCCAGATGCATCTTCAGACTGTTAGTGAATAGAGCATCCTAAGGTTCTTATTGTCAATACGAAGTTGTCAATATGAAGAATCTTTAAAAGTTTCAGAGGTTCAGAGGACCCTTCATAAGAGGTTGACAAAAATGCCTCCTCATAATTCCTGATTGAGCAGTGCCTGGTGCTGAACACTCAGTGCTCCCGCACAGGATGCCCTCTGCCCCTCTGCCACCCTGGCAACAGGTTGAGGACACTGCAGCTGTCCCTGCAGCCCAGCAGGAGGGAAACTACAGCTCCATAGTTGAGAGCCATTAGCTTAAGCAGCTCTCTGCTTTCCAGATGCATCTTCAGACTGTTAGTGAATAGAGCATCCTAAGGTTCTTATTGTCAATACGAAGTTGTCAATATGAAGAATCTTTAAAAGTTTCAGAAGTTCAGAGGACCCTTCATAAGAGGTTGACATTTTTATACTAAGGTTTGTCTGGACATGAGATAGAGGCCATTAAAATATGGTATTGCAAAGAAATAAGCAGCCTGTTGAGGTTTCTGGTTTAGCAGCTGGTTTAGCCCCAAAAAAAAAGACAAAAATAAAAAGTAATTTTTGATGGGGAAACATTAGAACTTTTGCAAATGCTTTTACTGCATTTTGTGCCTCCCTGTCGAGGTAAAGTCCGTACCCCTCATTTTTGAGGGATTAATTTCCCAGTGGGATCACAGACAGGATGAAAACCCAGCAGAAAGTCTTCCCCACTCTATACAAAATCTAAATAAAAATTTGGCTGGCATTGGACTTGAAGCTAAGGCAGATCACTGGACAGACTAGGGGAGGAATCTGATAATATCAGTCTCCTAAAATGTAATTGGAAGGCAGTTGGCTGCCTAGGCACCCGGTTACCAGAAAGTGCTAGGAAACCATTTTTTATATTTACCCTCACAGTGTAGGCTTTTTCTGCACTGGCTCATGTTTATGGTGGGGCCACCAACTGGCTTTTATGTCTGCTTTAAAGAGAAATTGCCACTTTTCTCATTTTGCAAATAGACATGGTACCCCAGGCATGTATACTTACCATGCAACCATGCTTCCTAGCCTTATCTCCCTGGTACATGACAGTGATCCAATATGAGCATCTAGGAAACAGGCCGAAGCACAGTCCTGTGGAGGAAAACATGTGTTAATCCCCATGTTTAAGCTAGAACACCATTTTTTACTTACTGAGAATACTTCAGCGGGAGGGCAGTGAGGGAGGTTGACCAGGTAAGTATACATGCGGGGGGGGGCTATGTGCAGACATTGTCACTTTTCCCGGAATAGGTAAAGTGTCAATGTCTCCTTAAAGCGGAGGTTCACCCTAAATCCTGACATTATATTATACTCATCTATGTAGCAGATACATATACATATGCCTATTGTTGTTTTTGTTTGCGGCTGTACTTACCGTGAATCAGTCGTTCCAAATCAGGACTTCCAGGTATTCCTCCCGCGGGAGTGAGCGTATCTTTTTCTTTCCCCGGGGCCCCGTTGATTTCTGGGAGGTGTTCGCTCATGTTTTCATTGTTGTGGGCGTGTACTTTGAATGACGACACCCGTTGTCATGGCAACCTGAAACTGCTCGCCGTCAATACTGATGAAACAGCGGTGAATGCTGGGATGCATTCACCGCATCCCGGAAGTCTCTGCTTGTGGGCTTCACAGTGCCCACAAGCAAAATGGCAAAGAAGATCAATTTATAAAAGTTATAATTTAGAACTGAAATAGACGGGGGATGTTTCTAATCACAGGACAAGTGAGTACTAACATGTTTTCTGTAACCCCATTACATGCACCTAGAAAAAAAAAAACGAGGGACCGCGGAACCTCCGCTTTAAGTTGACTATCTTTATTCTCATGAGCACATGCACCCAGGGAGTCTGCTTGCAAACTGTATTATTAAAAAGAAATGTGGACACTCCTGCTAACTGTCACATCTTATAAACTGTCAAGGTTGCTCGAAACCCGGTATTTAATATGTATTGTCTTTCCAGTTTTATAGAAAATAATTGCACTAGCGGAAGAAAGATGGATGCGGTAGACAGAATTAAACGTATCTTCAATGGAAAGCAGGAAATCTGGAGCATAACTAAAGTAATTTATGACTTCAGCTATCATCTTGATCATCCCCTCCTCCACAGTATGCATAAACAACAGCACCTACTTACTTATACCTGTTACAAAATGCAATTCCCACTGGCAGAAAAGATGATGATGAGTTATCAGCAAGCAATACTGTCAAGCGATGACCTGACTCTGATGTGTTAAACGACAGGAGTCCGCAGCACTGAGCCAGAGCAAAGCGGCACACAATCCATCAATGTGATAGATATTTGTCTAAGGACAGGCCCTTCTGCTTGTCAAACACTGCATGAAACATTGAAACTCTATGCTATGACTGTCTGTTATCTTAATGGAGCCGATCATAAGGAACACAGCTAAACACTGTTACTCTTGGCTCCTACGGTATGTACAGCATGTGACAATGCTAAGCTTCAAAAAATGTCACATGACATTGATACTGCCAGTAAGGTGGAGAGGACTTATTATATATCGATTTTCTGGCATAGACCAAAATTCATAGACTAATGGCACAAAAAAACCTGCAAAAGTATGTAGGCATAGGACACATACCCTGCCACGCCCCTTTTAAAGGAGAATTCTACAAAAAAAAGATTAGTTGAACCCACAAGTGCTGTTTTTACCACTACTATCCCTTTATACTGGCCTTTGAAATTTGCAAACGCAGAAATTAGGAAATTGGATGAAAGGTTTAGCACTGGGAAACACTTTTTAAAAGATAAAAAGTGCATTTTATATACAACTATATAGATCAGACCAAATTGAGGAACAAATGAGGAGGAAGGAGGGACAGAGGGACTTTGTTCCTAATCAGGGACGGTCCCTTGAAATCAGGGACAGTTGGGTGCTATGGATCCTGCCAGTATCCAAACTTTCAGGCCTTGGATTAAAAGCAGTAGTGTTGTCACCCTAGTGAACTCCAAGCTGACGCACAAACCACCACTGCTTATAGCTTGTAGCTCACATGGAACACAAGGCATCATTGGGCATTGACATCATCAGAGAGGGATGTCCACCTTAGGATATGTATGCCACAAATTTTCAACCGTTAAAGGGGTTGTTAAGGCCAATATTAATTCCCTAAGAAGATATACTATATAGTGTGTGTGTTTGTTCTTCAATTCAGCAGCTAAATACCTTTTTTCATATCGCTGATGTGCGGTCACGTGACCGCCCGCCACTCTCCCTCCCCGATGTGCAGACAACAGGGGCTGAGTTTTCCCTCTGACATCAGCCAGGCAGTCATGTGACCGCACATCAGTGATGTGAACAAAAGCATTTGACTTCAGAATTTTTTTAAAACACACACTGTCTAGTACACATTCTTATTGCAGAGGGGCTGGCAGGAATTGGCAGTAACTTTTCACAGGCAAAATAGCAGCAGGATGGGAGGAGGGGAGATAAGAGGGGATGGGCAGGGAGTGGAGTAGAATGGAGGGGATTGTGTTCTCACTGCTGCCTATGGAACTGACAGGGAGATAGAGGTGGAGGTGCAGAGATGCACAGGGGAGAGCTGTTATGATGGAGGCACGTAAACTGACCACACATTCATGGCTCAGCAGTCACGATAAACGTGGTCATCTCACAGAGAGGAAGTCTGGACCAGGCAGGATTAACCAGGTACTGTAGAAGATAAAAAGCGGCACTTAAAAAGGCAAATTGTATCCTATAGGGACAGGAGAATTTTTTTATTTTTTATTTTTTTGGGGTGGGGTAACAATTACTTTATGTCGTAGGGACAATCTACCACAGTATAGGGAAATAGGTGAGATTTTAGCTATATGTTTCTTATTTTGTGAAATATGATATAGTACTGTAGAGTTATTGTATTTTCAGATACACATGTTCTCAGCCCTGGGAGTCCATCGATGACAGTTTTCAGCACAGGACAACCAAGGCAAAAAAAAATAAAAAATTAAAAGCCTCACTAACTGAAAAAACTTAATTTTTCACTATGGTTCCTCCTGAAATCCCTGGCTAGCAGTAGCTGGCAGATCCAACACACCCAGAAGTGTGTCATTTCTGCTGGAGGCTATAGTTCTTGATGACACAAAGCTTAAACTTAAACAGCCTAAGTATTTATTTTATACAAAAGAACCACCAGAGAGCCAAAAAGAGTGTTGCCAACATCCCTGTATTCAATGGAATAAAAATAGTATGGGACTTTAAAGGCAACTTGGAAAATAAATAAATTTATGTTAAAAACATTGTTTTTAATACATCCATAAAAGGTATAAAAGCAACAATACAAATGGTTAAAAAGAGGTCATCAAGAATGAACGGCTGAATTATTAAAGCAATATACATATATTGGTGATTTTGTCTACTTTCTGACGCGCTTCAGGAAGAGTTTAATCCATTCTTCAGGCAGGGGCGGATCCAGGGGGGGGGAAACAGGGCAATTGCCCCCCCCAGAAAATGATGAGCGGGTGAGCGCCGGCGGGTGAGCGAGAGGATGAGCAGGCTGGTGAGTAAGCAATCATGCCGGGCGGTGAGGCTGGTGAGCTCTCTGGCATGTCACTGAACGAGCAGGCAGGTGTTCTGTCAGGAAGCCGCCGCTACCCATCTGAATATGTAAGTGAAGTGACGTTGCGTCTGGGCCATCTTGGTACACCCACACTTGTCCACAGTAAGCCTAGAGTTAGAAGTCAGCAAGCAGACATCTTTATACACCCACCCGGGTCTTGCTTTTCACAGTTATTTTTAACAGTAAACTCAACTTATATTTCGCTATATAAGCTGAGTTTACTGTTAAAAATAACTTTGAAAAGCAAGACTCCGGTGGGTGTATAAAGATGCCCGCTTGCTGACTTCTAACCCTAGGCTTACTGTGGACAAGTGCGGTTGTACCAAGATGGCCGCAAAGCAACATCACTTTGGTTGCATATTCTGATGGGTAGTGGCTTTCTGACATCATCTCTCCCTGCCCGCCCTCACTCTGGAACACAGCCACTGGCAAGTGACAATCCACATCTTGTGGCAGGCGACATTGGCAAATGACAATCCACATCTGGTGGCAGGGGATGTGGCAAGTGACGTGGCAAGTGACAATCTGCATCTGGTGGCAGGCAAAAGTGGCAAGTGACACACTCAGGGCTCCCACTGATTCAGCATTATGGTGAGTCTAACTATTTAATTTTATATTACAATGTAATAATAGTAATAATGCGCTTCAATCATCCTGACACCATATCAACCATGGCGCCGTGATGATTGAAGTGCCAACACCAGCCATTGCCCCGACAAATTTCCCGCAAAATTTTCTGGTAGTGCCCCTCCCGAGACTAGACTATGCATCTGCCCCTGTCTTCAGGGGTATTATGAGGAGAAGATCACGCTCAGCAGTCATGATAAATGTGGTCAGCTCACAGAGAGGAACTCAGGACCAGGCAGGATCAACCAGGTACTGTAGAAGATAGAAAGGGGCACTTGAAAAGGCAAAAGCACTATGAAGTCGAAGTTTGAAGTTCATTTGCTTTTTTAATAAAAATAAAATATATATATACAAAAGGTACAAATAGCAAAATGCTGCATTAATGGAACATTTTGCTTGTTTTGAATATCATTTTTTTTTTTCTTTAATGAATTTTAAGTGCAGCGATCCCGGACTCATTCCTATATATATTCAAAAATATTATTAAGTTATCCACATTGCTGTAATTATATCCAAACCTAAAACCATAGCTAGTCATCACCATAGAAACTCCAAGTGGAAAGCAGACATCTTTAAAATGTGCCGCCTGTTTAGAAGGTTTCTGCAAGCAAAGAAATTGCTGACAGTTTAGAGGTGAAAATAATTGCGGAAAACGTTTTGTGAAAGGTTATGTGTACTTTTAATTGGGAACAGTTAAGTGATGTGCATCTCAGTGTACACAAAATGTTTTGCTATGTTCTCTAAAGCTGCAACTAACAATTTAATCCTTTCTGTAAACTCGTATCAATTGCTTGGAGCCAGAATAAGCATTGGAATGCATCAACCCTTTAAAGAAACCCTGTCACCAGCCTGGACAGTTCAGACTGAACATAGGATGAAGAACTGCACAGGTTACCTTCAATGAAAACCACAAATTAAGGAGTTTTATTCTCCAAAAAGTTTGCTCAAAGTCAGGAGATTTTAGCAATTTTTTGCCATTTTGGTAGAATGCATTCGAGTCAATGCTGAAGGAGAAATTAAAGCCCAACTCCAGCCTTACCTCTTGTCTTGTACAGTTGAACAGGTTCCTCTCCTCTCGTTGCTTATTCTGATTTCACTACACACTCTGAGCTTCCCACAGTGTGCATTAGAAGCTACAGCAAATCACACAGAGACTGCTTCATGGAGGACATCCATCATCGTCTAGTGCTCACCTCCCTAGCCTGACTGCTTGGCCTGTTTCTTTCATTTAATGTCTTTCAGTTCTTTCAATCAAGGGAGACTCAACTTCACATGTGGGTGTTACCTAGAGCAGTCTGCATGCAAATAAAGCCTGCTTAGACCCGCCCATGCTTAGACCCGCCCATGCTTCTCCAAATGGACCTTCGCCCATTAAAAGCATTTTGATATGTGCATAACTCTGCTGGGGTTTTTTGCCTTCCTCTGGATCAACTGTGGGTATAGAATTGGGTATATGGGATTGTACGATATATATATTTTTTATTTTTTTATGGTTGAACTGGATGGACTTGTGTCTTTTTTCAACCTGACTAACTATGTAACTATGTAACTACTCCGAAGAGCCAGCCCACTGCTTGCATCAAGGCTTAGGGCTCCTTAGAGAAGTGCAGGGTGCTGTTATTTTTTCAGAAAGCTTTGTACTATGCCATGCTGGCCCCTCCTACCAGCCATGATCTGTTTGCACTGAATAGAGAAGCACTGGGACCCATTGATGATGTCACTGAGTCTAAAATAAGGTTTGTAATGAAAATGGAAAGCAGGAACCAGTAAAGGCAAAATATAAGCAGATTATTCTACAACTTAAAAGTACTTTTTGGTGTTTTTTAAGGGTGCGGGGGGATTATAATTGGCTCCTGAGATTTACAGAAGCCTCCAGGATCTGTTCCAAAAAGGAGGCTTTGGAGGCAAGATTGGGTGAGGTCAGGTTCATCCTTTACTAACATACCCCCACCACCTGTTGTCTGTTTGATTTGTTATTATCTGCTATGTAAAATGTACTCTAAGGCCGGGTTCACATATTTGCGGTGGCGGTTTCCAGCCTGGGGTTCCGGTGCGTTTCTTTTGACTGGCTCAGGTCGGTTCATTTCCGAATTTTTGCCTAAATTCGCACCTGAACTGGACCCAAAAACGCACAGGACCGTTTTAGAATTTGCATTGCAGCCACCCCGTACACTTGTGAAGCATCTCCATTGCATGTTATGCGAATTGGATGCAGTGAAAACCGCATACAATTCACACATATGTGAACCTGGCCTTAGATTGGGTTTCCTTTTCAATGGTGTGGTGAATAGACTTGTGCACGACGGAAAATGTAATTTAGTTTTGTTTAGTTTTCATTCATAAAACACATAATTTTGTTCTGTTATATTCGTTATGTTACATTAATTAGTTTTTGGATAATTTATTATTTCTGTAGAGAATAGATATTGATTATAAGGAATCGATTTGTTTTATTGTTTAATTGTTTCATTTTCAGATAATTTGTTATTTATGTATGTATACATAGGCCCGGTTCACACAGGGGCGGCACGACTTTGGGGGCGACGCGATCTTAAGACGACTTGAGAGGCCCGGTTCAGGCGATTTGCATAATGACTTCTGTATAGAAGTCAATGCAAGCCGTCCCGAGTCGCCCCCAAAAGTAGTACAGGAACCTTTTTCTAAGTCGGAGCGACCTGAGTCGCTCCTATTAGAGCGGTTCCATTCAACAGAGCGGGATGCCTGACGAGTCGCCCCTATGTGAACCGGGCCATACTGTATTCGTGATAAAGATTTGTAGTTCGGAAAGTCGTTTGTTTATTGAATCCATTAACACACACAATGACAATATCTCTTCTCCTATGCTCAAATACAATAAAACCCCCTTCTCATTCAGTTCTCAGGAATGCACTTTGCCAGTAATCCAACCTCCAGCACAAAATGAATCAGCTGATTGGACTGTAAGATTTACTCCGAGTTGACCTTTTATTTCATTAGACCTTTAACGAATGAACGAATCATGCTAAATTAATTCGTTATTTGAGTTCTAATTTATTTTGTATTGGTTGAAATTCATTATTTTTTTATTTGGACATTCGGTTGCATCCAAATGTCCGAAAGATGCAAATTTTGTCCGAATTTCAATTGGTTACGAAACCAATTGCACATGTCTAGTGATATGCTCCTGTTGACGTCTATTCAGACGAAATGCATTGGGCTTGGCTTATTACTCACTACATTGCTCCTTTTTACCTTTGTGATTACAAATTTTATTATTACGGATGTAAGTTGGTTTTTATTCAATAAAACCTACCCTTTTGATCTACACCATGTGGAGGCTTTTTCTCTCTTTAGATCTTTTTTGATGAGAGTTTTTTTGGCCGTTCCATCCAACTGTCCCAACTTGGTTCTTCAACCTTACGGTCATCTACAAGACCCCTCGAAGCTGCTCCTGGAGTCACTTGGGTTTCCATGATCGCCTTGGAAGACTGCCGATCCTGGTTTTCTTTGCTTGATTGACTCGTTGTTACCGACATTCGAGTCCACTATTTCTGGTAAGAGTACACACCCCATAGTTCTGGTAGAAGACACATCACCCCTGAGGTTTCCACGTGCTCACCTCATCACTGTGCCTCATTTCTGAGTAACAACCATTTTATGTTGGTCTCTATGTGTTAATTACATGGATTGGTTCACTTATGGGACATTTTCTACAATTTTGTTTATATATGTGTGTTTTCATATTTTTATATGTTTATATTTTCACATTTTGAGACTTACTTTTATGTGCTTAGCAACATTTGGTATATAGAATATTGCTTATTAAAGGGGTTGTAAAGGTTAAAGTTTTTTTCACCTTAATGCATTCTATGCATTAAGGTGAAAAAACATCTGCGGATTAGCGCCCCCCCCAGCCCCCCGTTTACTTACCTGACCCCTCGAAAGTCCCACGCCGTGAACGCGCTTGCTTCCCGGCCAGGCTTCTCGGCTCATTCATCGGTTGATTGAAAGCAGCGCAGCCATTGGCTCGCGCTGCTGTCAATCAAATCCAATGACGCGTCACGAAGGGGGGCGGGGCAGAGTGATACAGTGAGCGGCTATGGCCGCTGGCTGTATCATGGGAGCGCGCCCGCAAGAACTTTCCACCATGCGAGCTTGCTCGCATGAAGGAGGAAAGTTCTTGCCGGGAGGAGCAGATACAGCCGCCGAGGGACCCCAGAAGAACAGGTTCGGGGCCACTCTGTGCAAAACGAGCTGCACAGTGGAGGTAAGTATAACATGTTTGTTATTTAGAAAAGAAAAAAACATGCCTTTAGTGTTCCTTTTCTAGCGCTACATTTTCTACTTACCTAGTGGTGAATGGTACCCCAATGAGCTAAAGCAATGCACCTGGCTGCAGTACGGCTCAACACACGTGGTGATACAAAGCGATGCACTACTGTGCAGATTTAGCCATGCTGGGGTGTGTTGGG
This sequence comes from Rana muscosa, assembly GCA_029206835.1. Classification (NCBI taxonomy): domain Eukaryota; kingdom Metazoa; phylum Chordata; class Amphibia; order Anura; family Ranidae; genus Rana; species Rana muscosa. Next base: position 211,681,856 of record CM055124.1, on the reverse strand, counting down.
ATTTTATTTTATTGAAAATAAATGGGCTACCTTACCGCAACTCATGTTACCATGCAACATAACATGATTAAAGTGGATGTGTTACCACTTAGTGGAAATGTAAGCTTGGCCCTTAAAGTAAAAGTATCCACTGAACAGAAGTGATGTTTCGGGTACATGTACCACTAGTAGAGAACCATAGGACTATAGTGACAAACCTATAAACTATACTCAGAAGTAGTGATGAGCCGAACACCCCCGGGTTCGGTTCGCACCAGAACCCGCGAACGGACCGAAAGTTCGTACGAACATTAGAACCCTATTAAATACAATGGATGCGAACGTTCGAATTCTAAAGTGCTAATTATAACAACTATTATGCATGTTATTGTCCTAAAAAGGGTTTGGGAACCCGGGTTCTGCACCAGGGGACATGTATCAATGCAAAAAGAAGTTTTAAAAACGGTCGTTTTTCGGGAGCAGTCATTTTAATGATGCATAAAGTGAAAAAAAAAAAAAAAGTCAAATATTCCTTTAAATATCGTACCTGGGGGGTGTCTAAAGTATGCCTGTGAAGTGCCACGTGTTTCCCGTGTTTAGAACTGTCCCTGCACAAAATGACACTTCTAAAGGAAAAAAAAGCCATTTAAAACTGCTTGCGGCTTTAATGTAATGTCTGGTCCCGGTAATATGGATGAAAATCTTTAAGAAAAATGGCATAGCTACCCCATGACCCCCCCCCCCTACCCCAGCCCATTACCAGCCCCTTTGGGTCTTGTATGGATATTAAGGGGAACCCCGCACATAAAATAAAAAAGGCCCTATATACTCTGAACAGCCGTATACAGGCGGTGCATACAAGACAGGGATTGTAGGTTTGTTCTTATGTAGAATGTGTTTGTAATTTTGAACAGGTACATTGTTGAAGTGTAGCTCCAGCCCAAAAATCTATTTTTAAACTTTTTGGAAAACATAGGTAAGGGTTATCACCCCTGTAACATTTGTTTTGCTGTCTGTGCCCCTGTTCAGAACATTTCACCTCACTTTCCGTCCCAATGACAACTGTTTTTGAAATGTGGTGTTTTTCTTGAAACAAGGATTGCTGATAAAGCATCAGTACAGAGGAGACACCTTTCTCCCATATTTATTCTTACAGGAGAGAATTTTCCTTCCTAGTGGTAGATTTCCTCTCACTTCCTGTTGTCTTCTTGCGTTTGCAAGTAGGAGTCGTTTGTAAGTTGGATGTTTGAAAGTAGGGACCTGCCGTATATACTCTGCAGAAATAGGCCCCTTAGTTGTTGGTGTTGGCACAACACTGTAAGCACTCACAGTTACTCTTGGTTGGTGCTGGAACGCCCTGCTGTCAACTATTATATCAGGAATTTTAATTACATATAATTGTTGAACAGTGGTAGTAAAAATTGGGCCTTTGATGGTGGTGCTGGTGCCACAACACTGTAAGCCCTGACAGTTACTCTTGGTGGGTGCAGCAATGGGCCCTGCTGTGAATTATTAGATCAAGAATTGTAATTGCATGCCCCTGTTGAACAGGGGCTGAAAAATTGGGCCTTAGGCACTGGTGGCACAACACTACAACCCCTCACAGATACTGTACTTGGAGCACAGCAATGAGCCCTGTTGCAAAGTATTGCTTCAAAAATTGTAATGACACGCCCCTGTTAAACAGGGGCTGAAAAATTGGGCCTTAGGCACTGGTGGCACAACACTACAACCCCTCACAGATACTGTACTTGGAGCACAGCAATGAGCCCTGTTGCAAAGTATTGCTTCAAAAATTGTAATGACACGCCCCTTTTAAACAGGGGCTGAAAAATTGGGCCTTAGGCACTGGTGCCACAACACTCCAACCCCTCACAGATACTGTACTTGGAGCACAGCAATGAGCCCTATGGCAAATTATTGCTAAAAAAATTGTAATTACACGCCCCTGTAAAACAGGGGCTGAAAAATTGGGCCTTAGCCACTGGTGGCGGCACCCATAAACAAAAATGATCTTCCAAGCTATCATCATCAATCGTATCATTGAGGACTCGGAGGAGGAGGATAGCCAGTCAACATAACAGCACAGGCACTCAGCATCAGCATCAGTCTTGAAGGGATGTGACATGTTAAAATCAATTAGTCTGTTATATCAGCATCTGGTGTGTGGTAGCTGGTGGTGATCCAAGACTGGTTCATCTTGATGAAAGTCAGTCGATCAACCGAGTCGGTGGACAGGCGCACCCTGTGATCCGTGACAAATCCTCCAGCAGCACTGAATGTGCGTTCCGAAAGAACGCTGGATGCAGGACAGGCCAGTAGCTCAATTGCATACTGTGCAAGCTCTGGCCAGTGATCCATCCTCAAGACCCAGTAAGCCAGAGGATTTTCGGTGGGGAAGGTGTGCAAGTCTGACCTTGCCCCTAGATATTCCTGCACCATGTTTATCAGACGCTGGCGATGGTTGCTGGAACCGATCATACTTTGGGGCTGCGGACTAAAGAATTGTCTGAACGCATCGGTCAGACGGCCACCTTCCCCACCGCTCCTTCTTTGACTGGCCGAAGCCTCAGCAACTCGTTGTCCAGGACCAGGAGTTTGTAACCTCCCAGTCTCTGGGAACGCGTTGCACAGACCTTTCTGCAAGGCCTCCCGGAGTTGTCTCATCCTCTGCTCCCTCTGCGAAGGTAACATAAGGTCCGCAACCTTACCCTTGTACCGTGGATCAAGGAGAGTGGCCAGCCAGTAATGGTCCCTCTCCTTGATCCGAAGAATACGAGGATCCATCCGCAGACTTTGCAGGATCAGGGAGGCCATGCAGCGTAGGTTTGCTGAGGCATTCGCTCCGGAGTCCTCTGGGTCACTAAGGACGACATGATCCGCAGCCACCTCCTCCCAGCCACGTACAAGTCCACTGGTTTCTTGGGACTGTAAATCATCCCTAAAAGACTGCTGCTGATGATGCTGAGTGCCAGCCTCCACCTCCATGCTGACACAATCCTCCTCCTCCTCCTCCTCCTCTTCCTGTGCGATGGGTGGGACAGAAGGAACACTGTCTGGGTAAAGGGGGCCTTGAGAGGCAAGGAAGTCCTCCTCTTCCTGCCTCTGTTCTGCCTCAAGTGCCCTGTCCATTATTCCATGCAGCGTGTGCTCCAACAGGTGGACAAGAGGTACAGTGTCACTGATGCATGCACTGTCACTGCTCACCATCCTCGTGGCCTCCTCAAATGGTGCCAGGACAGTGCATGCATCCCTGATCATGCCCCACTGGCGTGGAGAAAAAAAAACAAGCTCCCCTGACCCTGTCCTGGTGCCGTAGTCGCACAGGTACTCATTGATGGCCCTATGCTGCGTGTGCAGCCGCTGCAGCATGGCCAACGTTGAGTTCCACCTGGTGGGCATGTCACATATAAGGCGGTTCTTGGGCAGGTTCAACTCCTTTTGCAGCTCAGCCAGGCGAGCACTGGCATTATAAGATCTTCGGAAATGCACACAGACTTTCCTGGCCTGCCTCAGGACATCCTGTAAGCCCGGGTACCTGCCCAAGAACCGCTGCACCACCAGGTTAAGGACGTGAGCCACACAGGGCACATGGGTCAGTTGTCCCTGTCGGAGGGCGGAGAGGAGGTTGGTGCCATTGTCGCAAACCACCATTCCTGGCTTAAGCTGGCGTGGTGTCAACCACCTCTCGGCCTGGCCCTGCAGAGCAGACAGGACCTCTGCCCCAGTGTGGCTTCTGTCCCCCAAACACACCAGCGCAAGCACGGCATGGCATATTTTTGCCTGCGTACTTGCATAGCCCCGTGAACGGCTACGGAGCACCGCTGGTTCATAGGACAAACCACAGGAAGAGGCCATGGAGGAAGAAGAAGAGGAGGGGGTGGAGGAGAGAGGTGTGTCACAACCAGTAGTAGCATTTTGGAGGCGTGGCGGTGGAACAACCTCCAACACTACTGCACCTTGTCCTGCATCCTTCCCAGCTGCCAAAAGAGTGACCCAATGGGCCGTGAAAGAAAGGTAACGTCCCTGTCCATGCCTGCTGGACCATGAGTCAGCGGTAATATGCACCTTACCGCTGACCGCCCTGTCCAGCGAGGCCAAGACATTGCCTTCCACATGCCGGTAGAGAGCCGGAATAGCCTTCCGTGAGAAAAAGTGGCGTTTGGGAACCTGCCACTGAGGAACCGCACATTGCACAAACTCACGGAAGGGGGCCGAGTCTACCAACTGAAAAGGCAGCAGTTGAAGCGCTAGCAATTTAGCCAAGCTAGCATTCAACCGCTGGGCATGTGGATGGCTGGGAGTGAACTTCTTTCGACGGTCCAGCAGCTGGGGCAGGGAAATTTGCCTGCTAGAATCGGACGTCGGTGTACTGCTAGCAGAGTGGCCGCAAGTACTTGGCTGTGACACACCTAATTCTACACCTTCATTCCTCTCAGTGCATGTTTCAGAGAGGACTGAAGTTATAGTGGGGTTGGAGATCCCAGCTGATGCGGTGCAAGGAGAGGTCCGCTTTGTTCTTTGGTGTGGGTCTTTGAGGTAGGCTTGCCAACGAGCTGCATGGCAGGTCAACATATGTCTGGTCAGGCATGTGGTACCCAAGCGGCTGATGTTTTGGCCACGCGATATACGCTTGAGACATATGTTGCAAACAGCAGCTGTGCGATCTGATGCACTAGCCTCAAAAAAGGCCCACACCAAGGAACTTTTTGAATGACGGGCAGAGGCAGCGCCCTGCACAGGCGGAGCTCTGCGGTGTGATTCCGTCGGTGTACTGCCCTTACGCTGGCCACCAAAGGGCATCCTGCCTCGTTGGAGATGTGCCTCCTCCTCATCCTCCTCCTCCTCTCTCCTATTAGGCACCCACGTGGAGTCAGTGACCTCATCATCCCCTCCCTCCTCATCACTGGAGCCAATCTGGCAGTATGCTGCAGCTGCTGGAACATGACTGCCAGATTGGTGTCCTTCTTGAGCATCCCCTCTGTCTGCTCTCACGCTACTGCCTTCCTGTAACTGGGTTTCATCATCAGACCCTTCGAAACGCTGGGCATCCTCCTGGAGCATGTACCCAACACTGTGCTCAAACAGTTCGGGGGACTCCTCAGGAGGAGGACATGGTGGGTCTAGGGAAGGAGTGACTGATGATGAGTCTGACATTGATACCAGGGAAGAGGACGCTTTGGCAGCTGCTTTGCCAGTACCCTGAGCCTGGGTGAGAGAGGATGAGGAGGAGGAGGAGGGCTTGGTCATCCACTCTACCAAGTCTTCGGCATGATGTGGCTCAACATGTCCAGCTGCCGAAAAGAAGGACAAGCGTGTCCCATGGCCATGTGCTGATGACAATGCACCGCGTCCACGACCAGCACTGTTGCCCCCAGACACAGAGCCTGCTTGCCCTCTTTTATTGCCTCCTGACTGTCTGCCTCTCCTTGTTTGCCTTCCAGACATTCTAATAGATGGCCTGCAGGGAGATGGGAAAAAAGCAATAAGGGCTACCTTCAGGTGTCCTTCTCTGTCCCTTTACTTAAGGATTTCTAAATATGGTTGAGGATGATTGCTTTTGCACAGAATAGCACAACGACAATTTCCCTGACTGTCCAAAAAACAAGGATTTCAAAGATGGTTGATGAGGAATGCTTTAGCACACTATAGCACAAGGAGAATTCCCCTCACTTTCCTTCTTTGTCCCTAGAAACAAGGACTCGCACAGTGAAAGAAACTGACACTCTCCCTACCTAGAGTTTTCTGTCCCTAGAAAAAATGTTTTTTTAAAGCACACTATAGCACAAGGAGAATTCCCCTCACTTTCCTTCTTTGTCCCTAGAAACAAGGACTCGCACAGTGAAAGAAACTGACACTCTCCCTACCTAGAGTTTCTGTCCCTAGAAAAAATGTTTTTTTAAAGCACACTATAGCACAAGGAGAATTCCCCTCACTTTCCTTCTTTGTCCCTAGAAACAAGGACTCGCACAGTGAAAGAAACTGACACTCTCCCTACCTAGAGTTTTCTGTCCCTAGAAAAAATGTTTTTTTAAAGCACACTATAGCACAAGGAGAATTCCCCTTACTTTCCTTCTTTGTCCCTAGAAACAAGGACTCGCACAGTGAAAGAAACTGACACTCTCCCTACCTAGAGTTTTCTGTCCCTAGAAAAAATGTTTTTTTAAAGCACACTATAGCACAAGGAGAATTCCCCTCACTTTCCTTCTTTGTCCCTAGAAACAAGGACTCGCACAGTGAAAGAAACTGACACTCTCCCTACCTAGAGTTTTCTGTCCCTAGAAAAAATGTTTTTTTAAAGCACACTATAGCACAAGGAGAATTCCCCTCACTTTCCTTCTTTGTCCCTAGAAACAAGGACTCGCACAGTGAAAGAAACTGACACTCTCCCTACCTAGAGTTTTCTGTCCCTAGAAAAAATGTTTTTTTAAAGCACACTATAGCACAAGGAGAATTCCCCTCACTTTCCTTCTTTGTCCCTAGAAACAAGGACTCGCACAGTGAAAGAAACTGACACTCTCCCTACCTAGAGTTTTCTGTCCCTAGAAAAAATGTTTTTTTAAAGCACACTATAGCACAAGGAGAATTCCCCTCACTTTCCTTCTTTGTCCCTAGAAACAAGGACTCGCACAGTGAAAGAAACTGACACTCTCCCTACCTAGAGTTTTCTGTCCCTAGAAAAAATGTTTTTTTAAAGCACACTATAGCACAAGGAGAATTCCCCTCACTTTCCTTCTTTGTCCCTAGAAACAAGGACTCGCACAGTGAAAGAAACTGACACTCTCCCTACCTAGAGTTTTCTGTCCCTAGAAAAAATGTTTTTTTAAAGCACACTATAGCACAAGGAGAATTCCCCTCACTTTCCTTCTTTGTCCCTAGAAACAAGGACTCGCACAGTGAAAGAAACTGACACTCTCCCTACCTAGAGTTTTCTGTCCCTAGAAAAAATGTTTTTTTAAAGCACACTATAGCACAAGGAGAATTCCCCTCACTTTCCTTCTTTGTCCCTAGAAACAAGGACTCGCACAGTGAAAGAAACTGACACTCTCCCTACCTAGAGTTTTCTGTCCCTAGAAAAAATGTTTTTTTAAAGCACACTATAGCACAAGGAGAATTCCCCTCACTTTCCTTCTTTGTCCCTAGAAACAAGGACTCGCACAGTGAAAGAAACTGACACTCTCCCTACCTAGAGTTTTCTGTCCCTAGAAAAAATGTTTTTTTAAAGCACACTATAGCACAAGGAGAATTCCCCTCACTTTCCTTCTTTGTCCCTAGAAACAAGGACTCGCACAGTGAAAGAAACTGACACTCTCCCTACCTAGAGTTTTCTGTCCCTAGAAAAAATGTTTTTTTAAAGCACACTATAGCACAAGGAGAATTCCCCTCACTTTCCTTCTTTGTCCCTAGAAACAAGGACTCGCACAGTGAAAGAAACTGACACTCTCCCTACCTAGAGTTTTCTGTCCCTAGAAAAAATGTTTTTTTAAAGCACACTATAGCACAAGGAGAATTCCCCTCACTTTCCTTCTTTGTCCCTAGAAACAAGGACTCGCACAGTAAAACACACTGACACTCTCCCTACCTATCCTTCTCTTTCCCTAAACTAAAGGAATCCAGGTTAAGCAAGAAAGAAATAAATGTCACTGTCCCTGCCTATGCTTGTCTTTCCCTGCTCCGGAACACACTACACTAGGCCGCCATGCTGGCGGCCTTTTATAGTGTGGGGCGTGTACTAAACACCCTCAGCAATAATTGGCCACAGGCATCCTGCCTGTGGCCAATCATTGCTCTCCTCGCTGCCGGCGCTGTGATTGGCCAAGCATGCGGGGTCACAGTGCATGCTTGGCCAATCACAGCGCCTGGATGACACTGCGATGGCGAAGTGCATTGTGGGCCGTTCGCGTCACTCGAATTTTGCGCGAACGGCCCAAATCGTTCGATCTTCGTCGAACGATCGAACAGCCGATGTTCGAGTCGAACGTATGTTCGACTCGAACACGAAGCTCATCCCTACTCAGAAGACCGCTACTCGGTTTTTGACATATTACCAATGCTGTTATCCACTAATTAACTGAGGGCCAACCCTAGCAAATATGTTTTAATTTGTATAGGCTAGAGTAAGGAAGATTTAGAGCCTGTCAGGGAAGGCATGGCCGTGCAATAGTAATCGCACGGCAGACACGCACATTCACACGTGCGCGTGCGCATGCGCCTGTCACCAACATTGGCGCCAAAGGGGCTATTTAAACTGAGTGCACCAAAGACTCTTTGCTGATTGGTCTGCAGCTTCTGTGTGTCCTGAAACCCATTATCTGTGCTGACTTCTGATCCTTGACCCGGCTTGCTCTTACTAACCTTGTCTGCTTGATACCCTGACTTCAGCTTGTTTTGGACTTCTCTTCTGCCTGCTGCTCTGCCTGATCCGCCAGTACGTCTCCGACCTGGCCTGCCTGACTCTGCACCTGTTCCTCCAGCCTGCTGCAGTTCTGCTCTGCAAATCGCACCAGTTCCTGCTTCCATCTGCGATCCAGTCTGCCACCGTTCTGGTCTACCCAGCCTACCGGTTTGCCTGCTGCATCTCCAGCTACGAGCACCCAGCCACAGCGATACTGGACTGATCCGACACACTCCTGCGTCACCGTGCTTCCGTGGCTGCTGTCTCAACCTCAGGGGCCCGCAAGCTGGTGCGGCAAGAGAGGCTCTCCTCTACACGTCAGGCTCACGATCCAGGTACGTGACAGAGCCTCTCTCGGGTTGTTTTATTGCCATCCATATCACTATTGATGAAATTTGCCATTATGTCTTGTCGGGACAGGAAGTGTTTGAAAAGGGGAAGGATTAACCGCTTGTGGAACGCCGCACAATGATATACGTCAACAGAATGGCACGGCTGGGCACAAGGGCGTACAGGTATGTCCCCTTTAAGATCCCAGCCATGGGTCGCGAGCGCGCTGCCGGGCGGCACGCTCGCGACCCGGTCCTCTGCTCCATGACTGTCCCCGCGGGAACAGCGGACCCGTTCGCCGCCGATGTCCCGCGATCGGGTCACAGAGAGGAAGAACGGGGAGAGGTAAGTGTAAACAAACCTCTCCCCTTGCTTCCTAGTCAGACTGTCACTGATCATCTGTTCCCTGTCATAGGGAACAACGATCAGTGACGTCACACGCCAAGCCACGCCCCCCACAGTAAGAATCACACATTAGGGCAGACTTAACCCCTACAGCGCCACCTCCTGGTTAACCCCTTCACTGCCAGTGTCATTTTTACAGTAAACAGTGCATTTTTATAGCACTGTTCGCTGAAAAAATGACAATGGTCCCAAAATAGTGTCAAAAGTGTCCGATGTGTCCGCCATAATGTCGCAGTCATGATAAAAATCGCTGATCGCCGCAATTACTAGAAAAAAATAAATTATTAATAAAAATGCATTAAAACTATCCCCTATTTGGTAGACGCTATAAATTTTGCGCAAACCAATCAATAAACGCTTATTGCGATTTTTTTTACCAAAAATATGTAGAAGAATACGTATTGGCCTAAACTGAGGAAAAAATTAGTTTTTTTATATATTTTTGGGGGATATTTATTATAGCAAAAAGTAAAAAATATAGCATTTTTTTCGAAATTGTCGCTCTATTTTTGTTTATAGCGCAAAAAATAAAAACCGCAAAGGTGATCAAATACCACCAAAAGAAAGCTCTATTTGTGGGAAAAAAAGGACATCAATTTTGTTTGGGAGCCAAGACGCACGACCGCGCAATTGTCAGTTAAAGCGACGCAGTGCCGAATCGCAAAAAGTGGCCTGGTCTTCAAGCTGCATAATGGTCCAGGGCTTAAGTGGTTAAAGCTTGTGACAATAGTTTTTATATTTCTTTGTACCTTTCTCTCTTGTTGACATTCTTGTTATTTATGGACTGCACAGGGACAGAATGTGAGCAAAATTGTCTCGAATGGGGTCACAGATCCAATTTTTAACTCTTCCTAACTCTAATAAAAACCTTAAAAATGTGTGGAGTTGCATTTTATTTATGCACTGATTTAAAATTTCAGTATCCCTTTAAATTGCATTGCACTTCACTGTTATTCCTACAATTAATGTCATTTATGTGGTTTTTTTTTTCATTGTTGCCTGGCAGCCAAATTCAGCATCATCCTTTACCCATGTAGAGAACAGTGTATTTGACCCTAGCTCACTACACATTGAAATAATTTAGCTTCAAACAATGTATTTGAGTTTTGATTTGATTATAACAGGCTGACCCAATCAAAAGGTTCTTTATAATTTGCAAAATAAGGACTGTGGTATGCAAATGGATGGAAATAATAGGATACCTAGTATCTAAAAAGCAGACTTTATCAGCACAACATGAGGCAACTTAGTTAAAAATATATCAGCAACACCTTCTTGAACATAATCTTTAACCACTTTCGGACCGCCCGTCGTTTTACGTCGCTATTTTAAAGAGGAATATCGTTGTTATGGTAGCAGCTAGCTACCATAACCCCAGTATCCTCTTCAAGAGCGGGCGGTCCGCTTCAAGATAAAAGTGGTCTCTGCGGCAGGTTCACTACGAGATCACTTTTATCGGCGGTGGATGAAGGCCCCCCCTCCGGTGCCCTCCGCCGCTTACCGGAGCCGTCGGTAGCAGCGAAGGCAATCGCGTCTGCTCCCTAGGTTGACATGGAGATGAGTGAGAGGAAGATGGCCCCCACCCGTCTCCATATCATTGCAGGGCGAAAGCGACGTCAAAACGTCACTTCCGCCCAATGCTCTTCAAGGGACATTTTTTTTTTTTTAAATGACATATTTTTTTTTTTATTGCATTTCAGTGTAAATATGAGAGCTGAGGTCTTTTTGTAAAAGGACAGTGTAAAAATTTTAAATAAAAGGTTAAAATAAATAAGAAAAAAAAATGTAAACGCGTCCCGTCCCGCTGAGCTTGCGCGCAGAAGCAAACGCATATGTGAGCAGCGCCTGCATATGAAAACGGCGTTCAAACCACACATGTGAGGTATCACCGTGATCATTAGAGTAAGAGCAATAATTCCAGCCCTAGACCCCTGCAACTCAAAACATTTAACCTGTAAAAAAAATTAAATGTCGCCTATGGAGATTTTTAAGGGTAAAAGTTTGTCGCCATTCCACGAGCAGGCGCAAGTTTGAAGAATGACATGTTGGGTATCAATTTATTTGGCGTAATAATATCTTTCACAATATAAAAAAAAAAATGGGTCAACTTTACTGTCTTCATTTTTAATTCAAAAAAGTTAATTTTTTACAAAAAAAGTGCGCTTGCAAGACCGCTGTGCAAATACGGTGTGACAAAAAGTATTGCAACAGCCGCCATTTTATTTTCTAGGGTGTTAGAAAAAATATATATATAATGTCTGGGGGTTCTAAGCAATTTTCTAGCAAAAAAAAGTGGTTAAATAAGTTGGTCAAAATAAGTAAACAACTTAGGCAGAAAGTTATTAATGGTAATGTGTTAAATCAGCTGCTGCTACAGAATAAATCCACTTAAAACATGTAAGCGATACAAATGAACATAAATAAAACATAATCAATGCTCTATCACTGAACCTGGGATTATACATGCTTACACACAACTAGGGATGAGCTTCGTGTTCGAGTCGAACATACGTTCGACTCGAACATCGGCTGTTCGATCGTTCGACGAAGATCGAACGATTTGGGCCGTTCGCGCCAAATTCGAGTGACGCGAACGGCCCACAATGCACTACGCCATCGCAGTGTCATCCAGGCGCTGTGATTGGCCAAGCATGCACTGTGACCCCGCATGCTTGGCCAATCACAGCGCCGGCAGCGAGGAGAGCAATGATTGGCCACAGGCAGGATGCCTGTGGCCAATTATTGCTGAGGGTGTTTAGTACACGCCCCACACTATAAAAGGCCGCCAGCACGGCGGCCTAGTGTAGTGTGTTCCGGAGCAGGGATAGAGCAGCATAGGCAGGGACAGTGACTGTTATTTCTTTCTTGCTTAACCTGGATTCCTTTAGTTTAGGGAAAGAGAAGGATAGGTAGGGAGAGTGTCAGTGTGTTTTGTGCTTGTGCTATAGTGTGCTTAAAAAAAACATTTATTCTAGGGACAGAAAACTGTAGGTAGGGACAGTGTCAGTTTCTTTCACTCTGCAAGTCCTTGTTTCCAGGGACCTGGAAGGACAGTGAGTGAATTGTCCTTGTGCTATATTGTGCTTAAAAAAACATTTATTCTAGGGACAGAAAACTGTAGGTAGGGAGAGTGTCAGTTTCTTTCACTCTGCAAGTCCTTGTTTCCAGGGACCTGTAAGGACAGTGAGTGAATTGTCCTTGTGCTATATTGTGATTAAAAAAAACATTTTTTCTAGGGACAGAAAACTGTAGGTAGGGAGAGTGTTTTTTTTCTTTCACTCTGCAAGTCCTTGTTTCCAGGGACCTGGAAGGACAGTGAGTGAATTGTCCTTGTGCTATATTGTGCTTAAAAAAAACATTTTTTCTAGGGACAGAAAACTGTAGGTAGGGAGAGTGTTTTTTTTCTTTCACTCTGCAAGTCCTTGTTTCCAGGGACCTGGAAGGACAGTGAGTGAATTGTCCTTGTGCTATATTGTGCTTAAAAAAAACATTTTTTCTAGGGACAGAAAACTGTAGGTAGGGAGAGTGTTTTTTTTCTTTCACTCTGCAAGTCCTTGTTTCCAGGGACCTCTAAGGACAGTGAGTGAATTGTCCTTGTGCTATATTGTGCTTGAAAAAAACATTTATTCTAGGGACAGAAAACTGTAGGTAGGGAGAGTGTCAGTTTATTTCACTCTGCAAGTCCTTGTTTCCAGGGACCTGGAAGGACAGTGAGTGAATTGTCCTTGTGCTATATTGTGATTAAAAAAAACATTTTTTCTAGGGACAGAAAACTGTAGGTAGGGAGAGTGTTTTTTTTCTTTCACTCTGCAAGTCCTTGTTTCCAGGGACCTGTAAGGACAGTGAGTGAATTGTCCTTGTGCTATATTGTGATTAAAAAAAACATTTTTTCTAGGGACAGAAAACTGTAGGTAGGGAGAGTGTTTTTTTTCTTTCACTCTGCAAGTCCTTGTTTCCAGGGACCTGTAAGGACAGTGAGTGAATTGTCCTTGTGCTATATTGTGCTTAAAAAAAACATTTATTCTAGGGACAGAAAACTGTAGGTAGGGAGAGTGTCAGTTTATTTCACTCTGCAAGTCCTTGTTTCCAGGGACCTGTAAGGACAGTGAGTGAATTGTCCTTGTGCTATATTGTGATTAAAAAAAACATTTTTTCTAGGGACAGAAAACTGTAGGTAGGGAGAGTGTTTTTTTTCTTTCACTCTGCAAGTCCTTGTTTCCAGGGACCTGGAAGGACAGTGAGTGAATTGTCCTTGTGCTATATTGTGCTTAAAAAAAACATTTTTTCTAGGGACAGAAAACTGTAGGTAGGGAGAGTGTTTTTTTTCTTTCACTCTGCAAGTCCTTGTTTCCAGGGACCTGGAAGGACAGTGAGTGAATTGTCCTTGTGCTATATTGTGCTTAAAAAAAAACATTTTTTCTAGGGACAGAAAACTGTAGGTAGGGAGAGTGTTTTTTTTCTTTCACTCTGCAAGTCCTTGTTTCCAGGGACCTCTAAGGACAGTGAGTGAATTGTCCTTGTGCTATATTGTGCTTAAAAAAAACATTTATTCTAGGGACAGAAAACTGTAGGTAGGGAGAGTGTCAGTTTATTTCACTCTGCAAGTCCTTGTTTCCAGGGACCTGGAAGGACAGTGAGTGAATTGTCCTTGTGCTATATTGTGATTAAAAAAAACATTTTTTCTAGGGACAGAAAACTGTAGGTAGGGAGAGTGTTTTTTTTCTTTCACTCTGCAAGTCCTTGTTTCCAGGGACCTGTAAGGACAGTGAGTGAATTGTCCTTGTGCTATATTGTGATTAAAAAAAACATTTTTTCTAGGGACAGAAAACTGTAGGTAGGGAGAGTGTTTTTTTTCTTTCACTCTGCAAGTCCTTGTTTCCAGGGACCTGTAAGGACAGTGAGTGAATTGTCCTTGTGCTATATTGTGCTTAAAAAAAACATTTATTCTAGGGACAGAAAACTGTAGGTAGGGAGAGTGTCAGTTTATTTCACTCTGCAAGTCCTTGTTTCCAGGGACCTGTAAGGACAGTGAGTGAATTGTCCTTGTGCTATATTGTGATTAAAAAAAACATTTTTTCTAGGGACAGAAAACTGTAGGTAGGGAGAGTGTTTTTTTTCTTTCACTCTGCAAGTCCTTGTTTCCAGGGACCTGTAAGGACAGTGAGTGAATTCTCCTTGTGCTATATTGTGCTTAAAAAAAACATTTATTCTAGGGACAGAAAACTGTAGGTAGGGAGAGTGTCAGTTTATTTCACTCTGCAAGTCCTTGTTTCCAGGGACCTGTAAGGACAGTGAGTGAATTGTCCTTGTGCTATATTGTGATTAAAAAAAACATTTTTTCTAGGGACAGAAAACTGTAGGTAGGGAGAGTGTTTTTTTTCTTTCACTCTGCAAGTCCTTGTTTCCAGGGACCTGGAAGGACAGTGAGTGAATTCTCCTTGTGCTATATTGTGCTTAAAAAAAACATTTATTCTAGGGACAGAAAACTGTAGGTAGGGAGAGTGTCAGTTTATTTCACTCTGCAAGTCCTTGTTTCCAGGGACCTGTAAGGACAGTGAGTGAATTGTCCTTGTGCTATATTGTGATTAAAAAAAACATTTTTTCTAGGGACAGAAAACTGTAGGTAGGGAGAGTGTTTTTTTTCTTTCACTCTGCAAGTCCTTGTTTCCAGGGACCTGTAAGGACAGTGAGTGAATTGTCCTTGTGCTATATTGTGCTTAAAAAAACATTTATTCTAGGGACAGAAAACTGTAGGTAGGGAGAGTGTCAGTTTATTTCACTCTGCAAGTCCTTGTTTCCAGGGACCTGTAAGGACAGTGAGTGAATTGTCCTTGTGCTATATTGTGATTAAAAAAAACATTTTTTCTAGGGACAGAAAACTGTAGGTAGGGAGAGTGTTTTTTTTCTTTCACTCTGCAAGTCCTTGTTTCCAGGGACCTGTAAGGACAGTGAGTGAATTGTCCTTGTGCTATATTGTGATTAAAAAAAACATTTTTTCTAGGGACAGAAAACTGTAGGTAGGGAGAGTGTTTTTTTTCTTTCACTCTGCAAGTCCTTGTTTCCAGGGACCTGTAAGGACAGTGAGTGAATTGTCCTTGTGCTATATTGTGCTTAAAAAAAACATTTATTCTAGGGACAGAAAACTGTAGGTAGGGAGAGTGTCAGTTTATTTCACTCTGCAAGTCCTTGTTTCCAGGGACCTGTAAGGACAGTGAGTGAATTGTCCTTGTGCTATATTGTGATTAAAAAAAACATTTTTTCTAGGGACAGAAAACTGTAGGTAGGGAGAGTGTTTTTTTTCTTTCACTCTGCAAGTCCTTGTTTCCAGGGACCTGTAAGGACAGTGAGTGAATTGTCCTTGTGCTATATTGTGCTTAAAAAAACATTTATTCTAGGGACAGAAAACTGTAGGTAGGGAGAGTGTCAGTTTATTTTACTCTGCAAGTCCTTGTTTCCAGGGACCTGTAAGGACAGTGAGTGAATTGTCCTTGTGCTATATTGTGATTAAAAAAAACATTTTTTCTAGGGACAGAAAACTGTAGGTAGGGAGAGTGTTTTTTTTCTTTCACTCTGCAAGTCCTTGTTTCCAGGGACCTGTAAGGACAGTGAGTGAATTGTCCTTGTGCTATATTGTGATTAAAAAAAACATTTTTTCTAGGGACAGAAAACTGTAGGTAGGGAGAGTGTTTTTTTTCTTTCACTCTGCAAGTCCTTATTTCCAGGGACCTGTAAGGACAGTGAGTGAATTGTCCTTGTGCTATATTGTGCTTAAAAAAAACATTTATTCTAGGGACAGAAAACTGTAGGTAGGGAGAGTGTTTTTTTTCTTTCACTCTGCAAGTCCTTGTTTCCAGGGACCTGTAAGGACAGTGAGTGAATTGTCCTTGTGCTATATTGTGATTAAAAAAAATATTTTTTCTAGGGACAGAAAACTGTAGGTAGGGAGAGTGTCAGTTTCTTTCACTGTGAAAGTCCTTGTTTCAAGGGACAGAGAAGGACACCTGAAGGTAGCCCTTATTGCTTTTTTCCCATATCCCTGCAGGCCATCTATTAGAATGTCTGGAAGGCAAACAAGGAGAGGCAGACAGTCAGGAGGCAATAAAAGAGGGCAAGCAGGCTCTGTGTCTGGGGGCAACAGTGCTGGTCGTGGACGCGGTGCATTGTCATCAGCACATGGCCATGGGACACGCTTGTCCTTCTTTTCGGCAGCTGGACATGTTGAGCCACATCATGCCGAAGACTTGGTAGAGTGGATGACCAAGCCCTCCTCCTCCTCCTCATCCTCTCTCACCCAGGCTCAGGGTACTGGAAAAGCAGCTGCCAAAGCGTCGTCTTCCCTGGTATCAATGTCAGACAAATCATCAGTCACTCCTTCCCTAGACCCACCATGTCCTCCTCCTGAGGAGTCCCCCGAACTGTTTCAGCACAGTGTTGGGTACATGCTCCAGGAGGATGCCCAGCGTTTCGAAGGGTCTGATGATGAAACCCAGCTAGAGGAAGGCAGTAGCGTGAGAGCAGACAGAGGGGATGCTCAAGAAGGACACCAATCTGGCAGTCATGTTCCAGCAGCTGCAGCATACTGCCAGATTGGCTCCAGTGATGAGGAGGGAGGGGATGATGAGGTCACTGACTCCACGTGGGTGCCTAATAGGAGAGAGGAGGAGGAGGAGGATGAGGAGGAGGCACATCTCCAACGAGGCAGGATGCCCTTTGGTGGCCAGCGTAAGGGCAGTACACCGACGGAATCACACCGCAGAGCTCCGCCTGTGCAGGGCGCTGCCTCTGCCCGTCATTCAAAAAGTTCTTTGGTGTGGGCCTTTTTTGAGGCTAGTGCATCAGATCGCACAGCTGCTGTTTGCAACATATGTCTCAAGCGTATATCGCGTGGCCAAAACATCAGCCGCTTGGGTACCACATGCCTGACCAGACATATGTTGACCTGCCATGCAGCTCGTTGGCAAGCCTACCTCAAAGACCCACACCAAAGAACAAAGCGGACCTCTCCTTGCACCGCATCAGCTGGGATCTCCAACCCCACTATAACTTCAGTCCTCTCTGAAACATGCACTGAGAGGAATGAAGGTGTAGAATTAGGTGTGTCACAGCCAAGTACTTGCGCCCACTCTGCTAGCAGTACACCGACGTCCGATTCTAGCAGGCAAATTTCCCTGCCCCAGCTGCTGGACCGTCGAAAGAAGTTCACTCCCAGCCATCCACATGCCCAGCGGTTGAATGCTAGCTTGGCTAAATTGCTAGCGCTTCAACTGCTGCCTTTTCAGTTGGTAGACTCGGCCCCCTTCCGTGAGTTTGTGCAATGTGCGGTTCCTCAGTGGCAGGTTCCCAAACGCCACTTTTTCTCACGGAAGGCTATTCCGGCTCTCTACCGGCATGTGGAAGGCAATGTCTTGGCCTCGCTGGACAGGGCGGTCAGCGGTAAGGTGCATATTACCGCTGACTCATGGTCCAGCAGGCATGGACAGGGACGTTACCTTTCTTTCACGGCCCATTGGGTCACTCTTTTGGCAGCTGGGAAGGATTCAGGACAAGGTGCAGTAGTGTTGGAGGTTGTCCCACCGCCACGCCTCCAAAATGCTACTACTGGTTGTGACACACCTCTCTCCTCCACCCCCTCCTCTTCTTCTTCCTCCATGGCCTCTTCCTGTGGTTTGTCCTATGAACCAGCGGTGCTCCGTAGCCGTTCACGGGGCTACGCAAGTACGCAGGCAAAAAGATGCCATGCCGTGCTTGCGCTGGTGTGTTTGGGGGACAGAAGCCACACTGGGGCAGAGGTCCTGTCTGCTCTGCAGGGCCAGGCCGAGAGGTGGTTGACGCCACGCCAGCTTAAGCCAGGAATGGTGGTTTGCGACAATGGCACCAACCTCCTCTCCGCCCTCCGACAGGGACAACTGACCCATGTGCCCTGTGTGGCTCACGTCCTTAACCTGGTGGTGCAGCGCTTCTTGGGCAGGTACCCGGGCTTACAGGATGTCCTGAGGCAGGCCAGGAAAGTCTGTGTGCATTTCCGCAGATCTTATAATGCCAGTGCTCGCCTGGCTGAGCTGCAAAAGGAGTTGAACCTGCCCAAGAACCGCCTTATATGTGACATGCCCACCAGGTGGAACTCAACGTTGGCCATGCTGCAGCGGCTGCACACGCAGCAGAGGGCCATCAATGAGTACCTGTGCGACTACGGCACCAGGACAGGGTCAGGGGAGCTTGGTTTTTTTTCTCCACGCCAGTGGGGCATGATCAGGGATGCATGCACTGTCCTGGCACCATTTGAGGAGGCCACGAGGATGGTGAGCAGTGACAGTGCATGCATCAGTGACACTGTACCTCTTGTCCACCTGTTGGAGCACACGCTGCGTGGAATAATGGACAGGGCACTTGAGGCAGAACAGAGGCAGGAAGAGGAGGACTTCCTTGCCTCTCAAGGCCCCCTTTACCCAGACAGTGTTCCTTCTGTCCCACCCATCGCACAGGAAGAGGAGGAGGAGGAGGAGGAGGAGGAGGAGGATTGTGTCA
This sequence comes from Rana muscosa, assembly GCA_029206835.1. Taxonomy (NCBI): domain Eukaryota; kingdom Metazoa; phylum Chordata; class Amphibia; order Anura; family Ranidae; genus Rana; species Rana muscosa. The sequence goes on along the minus strand of CM055124.1, from coordinate 211,663,222 downwards.
GCATGGAGGTGGAGGCTGGCACTCAGCATCATCAGCAGCAGTCTTTTAGGGATGATTTACAGTCCCAAGAAACCAGTGGACTTGTACGTGGCTGGGAGGAGGTGGCTGCGGATCATGTCGTCCTTAGTGACCCAGAGGACTCCGGAGCGAATGCCTCAGCAAACCTACGCTGCATGGCCTCCCTGATCCTGCAAAGTCTGCGGAAGGATCCTCGTATTCTTCGGATCAAGGAGAGGGACCATTACTGGCTGGCCACTCTCCTTGATCCACGGTACAAGGGTAAGGTTGCGGACCTTATGTTACCGTCGCAGAGGGAGCAGAGGATGAGACAACTCCGGGAGGCCTTGCAGAAAGGTCTGTGCAACGCGTTCCCAGAGACTGGGAGGTTGCAAACTCCTGGTCCTGGACAACGAGTTGCTGAGGCTTCGGCCAGTCAAAGAAGGAGCGGTGGGGAAGGTGGCCGTCTGACCGATGCGTTCAGACAATTCTTTAGTCCGCAGCCCCAAAGTATGATCGGTTCCAGCAACCATCGCCAGCGTCTGATAAACATGGTGCAGGAATATCTAGGGGCAAGGTCAGACTTGGACACCTTCCCCACCGAAAATCCTCTGGCTTACTGGGTCTTGAGGATGGATCACTGGCCAGAGCTTGCACAGTATGCAATTGAGCTACTGGCCTGTCCTGCATCCAGCGTTCTTTCGGAACGCACATTCAGTGCTGCTGGAGGATTTGTCACGGATCACAGGGTGCGCCTGTCCACCGACTCGGTTGATCGACTGACTTTCATCAAGATGAACCAGTCTTGGATCACCACCAGCTACCACACACCTGATGCTGATATAACAGACTAATTGATTTTAACATGTCACATCCCTTCAAGACTGATGCTGATGCTGAGTGCCTGTGCTGTTATGTTGACTGGCTATCCTCCTCCTCCGAGTCCTCAATGATACGATTGATGATGATAGCTTGTAAGATCATTTTTGTTTATGGGTGCCGCCACCAGTGCCTAACGCCCAATTTTTCAGCCCCTGTTTAACAGGGGCGTGTAATTACAATTTTTGAAGCAATACTTTGCAACAGGGCTCATTGCTGTGCTCCAAGTACAGTATCTGTGAGGAGTTGCAGTGTTGTGCCACCAGTGCCTAAGGCCCAATTTTTCAGCCCCTGTTTAACAGGGGCGTGTCATTACAATTTTTGAAGCAATACTTTGCAACAGGGCTCATTGCTGTGCTCCAAGTACAGTATCTGTGAGGAGTTGCAGTGTTGTGCCACCAGTGCCTAAGGCCCAATTTTTCAGCCCCTGTTTAACAGGGGCGTGTCATTACAATTTTTGAAGCAATACTTTGCAACAGGGCTCATTGCTGTGCTCCAAGAACAGTATCTGTGAGGGGTTGCAGTGTTGTGCCACCAGTGCCTAAGGCCCAATTTTTCAGCCCCTGTTCAACAGGGGCATGTAAATACAATTCTTGATCTAATAATTCACAGCAGGGCCCATTGCTGCACCCACCAAGAGTAACTGTCAGGGCTTACAGTGTTGTGGCACCAGCACCACCATCAAAGGCCCAATTTTTACTACCACTGTTCAACAATTATATGTAATTAAAATTCCTGATATAATAGTTGACAGCAGGGCGTTCCAGCACCAACCAAGAGTAACTGTGAGTGCTTACAGTGTTGTGCCAACACCAACAACTAAGGGGCCTATTTCTGCAGAGTATATACGGCAGGTCCCTACTTTCAAACATCCAACTTACAAACGACTCCTACTTGCAAACGCAAGAAGACAACAGGAAGTGAGAGGAAATCTACCACTAGGAAGGAAAATTCTCTCCTGTAAGAATAAATATGGGAGAAAGGTGTCTCCTCTGTACTGATGCTTTATCAGCAATCCTTGTTTCAAGAAAAACACCACATTTCAAAAACAGTTGTCATTGGGACGGAAAGTGAGGTGAAATGTTCTGAACAGGGGCACAGACAGCAAAACAAATGTTACAGGGGTGATAACCCTTACCTATGTTTTCCAAAAAGTTTAAAAATAGATTTTTGGTCTGGAGCTACACTTCAACAATGTACCTGTTCAAAATTACAAACAGATTCTACATAAGAACAAACCTACAGTCCCTGTCTTGTATGCACCGCCTGTATAGGGCTGTTCAGAGTATATAGGGCCTTTTTTATTTTATGTGCGGGGTTCCCCTTAATATCCATACAAGACCCAAAGGGGCTGGTAATGGGCTGGGGTAGGGGGGGGGGGTCATGGGGTAGCTATGCCATTTTTCTTAAAGAATTTCATCCATATTACCGGGACCAGACATTACATTAAAGCCGCAAGCAGTTTTAAATGGCTTTTTTTTCCTTTAGAAGTGTCATTTTGTGCAGGGACAGTTCTAAACACGGGAAACACGTGGCACTTCACAGGCATACTTTAGACACCCCCCAGGTACGATATTTAAAGGAATATTTGACTTTTTTTTTTTCACTTTATGCATCATTAAAATGACTGCTCCCAAAAAACGACCATTTTTAAAACTTCTTTTTGCATTGATACATGTCCCCTGGTGCAGAACCCGGGTTCCCAAACCCTTTTTAGGACAATAACATGCATAATAGTTGTTATAATTAGCACTTTAGAATTCGAACGTTCGCATCCATTGTATTTAATAGGGTTCTAATGTTCGTTCGAACTTTCGGTCCGTTCGCAGGTTCTGGTGCGAACCGAACCCGGGGGTGTTCGGCTCATCACTACACACAACCCCAACAGGACTAATTTCCTCATACAAAGTCTGTTTAAGTGATAGAATCAGTCTTTATGTGTGTGACCTCTGTGAGCAGATCCTTATATATTTTCCGTGATAGCACCACCCGCACCACACCGCGTGAGTCCCGTTCCCTTCAGATACAACACTCACCAGAAAGCAATAATAATAATAGGCTTTGTTTGTAGTGTCACTAAGCTTCTCCCACAATAGGTGGATAAACTCTTGGGTACCACATCAAGGACTGAAATCCTTATCAAAAAACAAAGCAATACTTCATAGAGTAATCCGGTTGGTAAAACCTGCCCCCTTTAAAAACGCACTGGCAAGCCAATCGTCTCTACAAACAGTAATCACATAAATTGTCAGTCAGATAACCATCGGATATCCAACACAGCAACTCACCCCTCGCTGGTATACTTGGTGGTGGTGCTCGTCGCTTGCGATGGCGTCCTGAAGTCACTTCCGGTCGCCGCATTGTCCCGCGCTGACTCGTTTCATCATTACGACTTCATCTGAGGGTGTTGCTATATGGCGCGCTCCGATATTTATAAACCATGTCTAACAGCACTTAACTCTTAGTTGCCTCTAGGTCTCAATTGATCCAGCTCACTCACCGTTCACAACGGGACGCTTTGCAATTTTGCCATATACTTTAGATGTTGTATTTTTTACATCTGAAGATTACCTTCCTGGAATATGTATAATATACTCAACTAACTTAAAATATCACTATACTTCATATAAAAGTTAATTAAAATCATTCACATATATAAAATATGCAATCTTAATTCCTAAAAGAAAATTAAATCAATCAAAAATTCATGATTTGTTTTAATAAAAAATATACAAAAACGTATACAAAAAAGTGTATATATACTACTATAGCATACACACATATATACAGTTTTTAAACTCCTATGATGAAAGATGTATGGAATGCAACATATTTTTCCTCAATCAACAGGTTAGATACATGGTAGCCCTAACAGTCACTTATAAAATAATTTATGTCTAACTCCACGTTCAAACATTTAGTAGTTATTACATCAGTTAAAAATATCCATTTAGTTTCCCTCCAAGAAGAAAAGTTCTATCAATCACTCAAAATTTTAAACCCGAAGCATCTTGGTTAAGACAATATTTAAAGTGCAAGGACACGCTGTGATTATTAAAACCGATCTAGATATTATGAATATGTTCTGCAATACGTTTTTTTATGGAGCTTTTGCTCCATCCAATGTACATGAGACCACACGGACATTCCAAAGCGTAAACCACATGTTGTCAGGATCACTTAAGTGCTCCTGTTCCTTATTCCAGCATCCGGGTTTTGGCTATTGCATTCTCCCTGTCTGTGTCCACCTACAAGGTGATTGATATGGTCAGTCACCTGTTATTCATAAGCCAAACGCTCTGTCCCTTGCTTGTGAATGTGATACAGACAGTGATACCTGCGTTGTTCCTGATCGAGCCCCCTGTTTGTCTGTCCTGTTTTGCTAGTTTGGATTTCCCTGTGTATGACCTGGATTGAATATTTGACTATTCCCTGAACTCAGCTTGCCTTTTACCTGGACTGTCATAGAACCTGACTATCTGTCTTCTAAACTACAAGTATCTGTTTGCTTTGCTCAGTTCACATCTGCCTTGGCATGGTGGCCAGGCACTATAGCATTGTGTATAAGTACTGGGGGCAACCAAGTACTGGTAGGTCTGCTTGCCTTAAGGGAAAAGGGGGCTGCTATAGGTGAAGCCCACAGTAGCTAGCTATAGTGTCTAACCACCTGCATTGGGGTAGATGTGACACATGTGTGGTATTGCACAATACGAATGCAGTGATCTCAAACTCTCTATTATTAACGGGGGATCTGAACCTTTCTAACCCCTTGATAGTATGATTCACTTGCTGACATGCTTTGCACTTTCTACATGAGAAAAAACTGCCCTATGTCAAAACATTTGGGGCCTTGTAGGTGGATCAAGAAACCTTTTTAACCACTTTGTCCCTTAAGCTAGGGGCTTTCCTGTAGCTAAAAGAGGGATTCGTGGGGAGTGCTTGTTTTAACACTTTGTCCATACTGAGAACATACCAATATCTCTTGAATATGGTCTCCACCTCCCTTTACTGGGAATGAAAATTAGAAATAACCCCCCATTCTTGATTATTGACATTATCACCTTTTTTGTCGACTAAACAAGATTCCTGTGGTATCTCCTTGACTTTTTGTATAATTCTATCTATTTGTTGTGCCTCTTACCCTTTCTGGACAAATCTCTGTTTTATTATCTGTGACTGCAGCATATAATCTGAGTCAGAAGAGCAATTCCTTCTTACCCTCATAATCTGGACCATGGCAATATTTTTTACCATGAGAGTTGGTGTCCACTTTGCAAAGGGAGGTAACTGTTATGGTCGGTAGGTTTGAAATAAATGTTGGTGTCTAATTGGTTACCCTGTCTGAAGACACTCTCATCTAAATAGTGGATATGGTCCTTACCTTTTGTAGAACAGGGGGCCTTCCCTCCTCCTACTAAACACAAACTTATCCTCCCATTCTCCCATTCTGCCAAGCCTCGCAAACCTATTAATGGGAGAATGGGAGGATGAGTTTGTGTTCGGTAGGAGGAGAGAAGGCCTCCTGTTCTACAAAAGGTTCATAGATGATCTATTTTTAAAAAGGGCAGGTACAGAAAGTTCTTTATAGGAGTTTCTGACTGAACTAAACAACAATGAGAATAACATCAGATCAGATTAGATTGGAGTAAGGACCATATCCACTATTTAGATGTGAGTGTCAGACAGGGTAACCAATTAGGCACCAAAGTTTATTTCAAACCTACCGACAGTAACTGTTACTTCCCTTTGCAAAGTGGACACCACCCCTCATGGTTAAAAAATATTCCCAAGGGCCAGATTATGAGGGTAAGGTGGAATTGCTCTTCTGACTCAGATTATATGCTGCAGTCACAGATAATAAAAGAGAGATTTGTCCAGAAAGGGTACAAGGCACAACAAATAGATGGAATTATACTGTAGAAGAAATCAAGGAGATACCACAGAAATAGTGTTTAGTTGACAAACAAGGTGATAATGTCAATAATCAAGAATAGGGGTTTATTTCTAATTTTCATTCCCAGTATAGGGAGGTGGAGACCATATTCAAGAGACATTGGCATGTTCTCAGTATGGGCAAAGTGTTAAAACAAGTACTCTTTTAGTTACAGGAAAGCCCCTAGCTTTGGGGATAAAGTGGTTAAGAAGGTTCTGGGTCCACCTACAAGGCCCTAAATGTTTTGGGATAGGGCAGGTTTTTTCTCATGTAGAAAGTGCAAAGCATGTCAGCAAGTGAATCATACTATCAGGGGGTTAGAAAGGTTCAGACCCCCGCTAATAATAGAGAGCTTGAGATCACTGAATTCATATTGTGCAATATCACACACGTGGTTTACTCTTTGGAATGTCCGTGTGGTCTCATGTACATTGGACGGAGCAAAAGGCCCCTAAAAAAACATATTGCAGAACATATTCATAATATCCAGATCGGTTTTAAAAATCACAGTGTGTCCTTGTACTTTAAATATTGTCATAACCAAGATCCATTCGGGTTTAACATTTTGGGGGGTTGATAGAACCTATTCTTCTTGGAGGGGAGCAAGTAGAGTAAGGAAATTGTCCAGGAGAGAAACAAACTATATATTTTTAACTGATGTACTAACTACTAAAGGTTTAGTAGTTAGTTAGTTAGACATAAATTGTTTTATAAGTGACTATTAGGGCTACCATGTATCTAACCTGTTGAGAGAGGAAAAATATGTCGCATTCCATACATCTTTCACGATAGGAGTTTCAAAACGGTATATAGGTATGTATGCTATAGAAGTATATATATATACTTTTTTATATACATTTTTTTGTATATTTTATATGAATTTTTCATGAATTTTTGATTGATTTCATTTTCTTATAGGAGTTAAGATTGCATATTATATATATGTGAATGATTTTAACTTTTATATGAAGTATAATGATATTGTATTTTGGTTGAGTATATTATACGTATTCCAGGAAGGTAATCTTCAGATATAAAACATCTAAAGTATAGGGCCAAATTGCAAAGCTCCCCGTTGTGGACGGTGTGAGTCGGATCAATTGGAACCTTAACTTAGTGTTAAGTGCTGCTAGACGTGGCTTAAAAATATCTGTGCGCTGCTCCATATGGCCACACCCACAGATGAAGTCGTAATGAAAAAACGTTTCAGGGCGGGACCATACAGACCATATCTGACTGACAATTGATGTGATTACTGCTTGTATATATGATTTATTTGTAAGTGTGATTTTAAAGGGGGCAGGTTTTACCAATAAATAGCTTGAACTGGATTACGCTATGGAGTATTGCTTAGATTTTGATAAGGATTGCAGTCCTTAAAAGGGTACTCGAGAGTGTCTCCACCTATTGTGGGAGAAGCTTAATGACACTACAAACAAAGCCTATTATTATTGCTGTCTGGTGAGTGTTGTATCTGAAGGGAGCGGGACTCACACGGTGTGGTGCGGGTGACTGCTTTTACTGAAAATATATAAGAATCTACTTACCGAGGTCACAAACTTAAACAGTAAATTTTGTATGATGAAGAGAGAAAACATTTTTTTTTTTTTTTTTTTTTTTGATGGAGTGGGGTTTTTTCTTTTTTTTTTTTTAGAAGTTAGGGTATAGGGGACACTGTAAAGGGTGATGGGAAACAGGTTGTGTTACATTGGAAGATACTGCAAAATGTAAGATGTAAGTTATGACAGCTGTGACCACCCTGCAGGTTTACATACACTTATTGCCCCCCCCCATGGGGACGGAGGGGAGCCCTTGGGGGGAGGGACTTATTCCCTCCCCCCCAATTTAGGGATTTATATACACTGGAATCATTGGGTGGTTTAGTGGGGGTTTTTTTTTTTCTCTCTTCTCTCGGTCGGAGTTAGAAGGAGCTTAGAAGATATAATGTACGAAGTTTAAATAATGTATAAATAACGTATAAATGCATAAATAATGTATAAATAATGTATGATGAAATGAAGGGGGAGAAGGATTTGATCTGATTTGACTTTGAAAAGGAGGGGGTATAGGAGGGAGATAACAATAAACAGGGGGGTTTAGAAATAAGAAGATAGGAGAAGAGATCAATAGAGACCAATGGAGTATTGGAGAGAAGAGAAGGGGAGGGAGAAGGGGGAAGAGGGGGAAAAAAAGAGGAGAAGGAGAGGAAGAGAGAAGGAGAGGGGAAGAGAGGAGTAAAAGGGAGAGGGGTTCCTATAATGGAATGGAATATTCCAGTAAGGGTAGTGGCCTGAATAGAAGAAAGCGAAGAAAATGCCAAGTGTGGGGGGTGCAAATGTTATAGATACCACACAAGGGTCATACACTTACTTTTGTAGACTTAGAGAGACACATATAAGACACGTATACATATAATATCGGGAATAGGTTTTGAGGTATTGGTTAAGAAAGGAGTAGTTAGGAGCCAAACACATAGACACAAGGGGGAAGTAGGGAAATAGGGAGGTAGACAGAGGGTAGACTGAGATAACAAGGGTGGAAGGGGGGAGAATAAATAAGGGTTGGGGGTCAGGAATTAGGGGGTTCACGAGAAGAAAGATTTTTAGAGAGTAGGAGGAGGGGGGGAACTTACACATCACATTACACATGAATACAATAGGATAAAATAGGTGGTACACACACTTGGATATAACCGGATATAACTGAGGAGGCCAGTGGCTAGAAAGAGGTGGGAGCCCCAAGCAGGAAATAGGAGTAAGTTAGTACCCAGAAGATCCACCATTAGGGAAGAAGGAGGAGGGGGGGTAGAGGGATTAGGGTTTAAGAAGCAAAGGGAAATAGTACAGAGGGAATGGGAAGAAAGGTGAGAAAGGAGGGAAAATGGCCCTGGTATACGCTCCTTAAATTCAGTTATACTAAAATCTCCAAAGTAAGAAGGTATTATATGTACTATATGTAAACAATTACAAACAAACACAAATGCAAAAGTTACATAAAGGATAAATATTATTTGTTTATTTATTAGGATGATAAGGGGAAAAAATTAGGATAATTTAGGGTAAAATTAAAGGATGGAGGCCCCCTCGGATTTAAGGCTCTATAAAGTAGGAGAAGGTGAGGGGAAGAGAAGAGAGGAGAAAAGAGAGAGGAAAAGGGAGAAAGGATGGAGAGAAGAGCTGGAGAGAGATAGATGAAAGGGGTGTCCGGGGTGGAGAGAGGGGGGTGTACCTCTGCCGTACCAACCCAACACCCCAATTAGGCGTGCACCCACCTGAACCGTAAGGTTAAAGGTCCAGAAGTGGGTGCCTCCCTTGGGGGCGGGGGTAAGGGGGGAGGGGTTAGTTGAATATTTAAGGTAGGGAAGTTGAATAGGGAGGGCTTGGTTTTAAGGGTTTTTCCTTTTTTTTTTTTCCTTTCTCTCTCCCCTCTCCCCCACACTCCATCCTCTGAATCTTTAGGGATGGAGGAATTAAAGATAACCACCATTAATGCTAAAGGACTTAATGTCCCACAAAAAAGGAGAATGCTCCTGAGCGAGTTAAAACGAACTCGCTCAGACGTAGTATTTGTGCAGGAAACATACTTTAAGATGGGCGGACTCCCATACCTACAAAATAGGTTCTACCCATGTACATACCATGCATGTAGTCAGATATCAAAGTCAAAAGGGGTGTCAATTTTAATCTCCAATAGGATACCTTGGTCCCTGTTGGATAAACGAGTAGATGCAGAGGGCCGTTTTATTTTTTTAAAAGGACAGATTGGAAGTACAAAGGTGACATTGGCGACCGTTTACGCACCAAATACACATCAAGACGCCTTTTTGAGTAAAACCTTGGATAAGTTGGTAGGGTTTGCAGAAGGGAAGCTGATAGTAGGGGGAGACCTTAATACAACATTGGAACCTAAGGTAGATACATCAACGGGGGTATCCTCCATACCAGGGGGGACTAGGAGGAATATCTTGCAGAAGTTGCGGGAATTGCAGATGGTAGATGTATGGAGATTATTACATATCGAGGAAAGAGATTATACATTCTTTTCCAACCCACACCAACTGTATTCTCGTATAGACCTCTTCCTGGTACCACATTATCTGCTGACGGCGGTGAAGGAAGTAAAAATTGGGAATATAACATGGTCGGACCACGCACCAGTGACGCTACACATTGCGTTGTCCGACTCATCTACGGCTCCGGTGTGGCGTTGGCGTCTGAATGAGAGTTTGCTGCAGATCCCCGAAGTTCGGGAAGATGTAGCAAAAGAAATGGAGGCATACTTCCGGACGAACGACACCCCGGGGAGTGACCCGGGAATGATATGGGAAGCGCATAAGGTAGTAATGAGAGGGGTTTTGATAAAACATGGTTCCCGATTAAAAAGAGCACGAGAAAGACAGATAGTCAACTTGCTAAAAGAAATTCAAGCATTAGAGGTACAACATAAGAAAGTACAGATACCGCTAGTGGGGACAGAACTGGCACACCTGAGGAGACAACTGACAGACTTACTTAGATATAAAGCAGAAGCGGCAATACAAGTAGGGAGAAAAGTAACCTATGAACTTGGGGAAAAATGTAGTAAAATATTAGCGGGGAAACTTAGAGAGAAAGGGAAGACAGTATATGTACCCCATATAAAGGGAAAAAACGGGCAGTTGATTTCACTACCTAAAAAGATCGCGCAGAGATTCAGAGAATACTACTCATCCCTCTATAATTTAACCCCAACTCAGGTGCCTCAGGCCAAGATGGAAGAATACCTCCTCTCAGCAAACCTGCCTAGGTTGGCCTTAGAAGACCGTAATAAACTGGAGATACCTATTTCAGTGGGGGAACTGGAGACAGTGATAAAGACAGTTAAACGAGGGAAGGCGCCGGGTCCAGATGGCTTCACTATCCAATACTACAAATATTTTCTCCCAATATTAGGGGTCCATATGACAAAGGAATTCAATGAGATTGGCCGGGCTCCCGCACTACCGCCGGATGCCCTTATGGCACATATTTCGGTTATCCCGAAAGAAGGGAAGGACCCGGCGGAGTGCGGGAGCTATCGCCCGATCTCACTGTTAAATACAGATTTAAAACTTTTCACTAAACTACTTGCCTCCCGTCTCCAGCCGTTTTTGAATCAGTTGGTACATCAAGACCAGGTTGGGTTTATCCCAACCCGCGAGGCCAGGGATAATACCGTAAAGGTCCTCAACCTGGTACAATATGCTAATATTTCAAAAACGCCTAGTATTTTTTTGAGTACTGACGCTGAGAAAGCGTTTGATAGGGTCAGCTGGCGATTTATGTTTGAAGTATTGAGGCAAATGGGACTGGGAGAACATATACGGAGTTGGATAGCGGGGGTCTATGCTACGCCCCAAGCCTCAGTAAAAGTGAACGGAGTTTACTCTGAGACATTTAAAATCTCAAATGGTACGCGTCAAGGGTGCCCACTCTCTCCAATGCTGTTTTCTCTCTCTCTAGAACCCCTACTAAATAGGATTCGGCAAAACCCAGATATTCAGGGACTGCAAATAGGTGATCAAGAATATAAAATCTCTGCTTATGCAGATGATTTGATGTTCTCTCTATCACGACCCCATGTTTCACTGCCAAATTTGATGAAGGAAATAGAAGGATATGGGACATTAGCAAATTTAAAAATTAACTACACAAAATCGGAAGCGATGGGGGTAGCCCTTCCCATAGAAGTTCAGCAAAATATACAACCAAATTTTAACTTTAAATGGGTAGGGTCCTCACTAAAATACTTAGGGATAAATATACCATAAATTTCCCCCCACTATATAAAGTAGTTAGATCCCTACTGGATAAATGGCAACAGGGATTCCACTCATGGTTTGGCCGATGTAACGCTATTAAAATGAATATTCTGCCCAAATTCTTGTATTTATTTCAAGCTGTACCAGTTAGAATTGATAAGGCCTACTTTCAGCAAATAAATGCACTCTTTACTAAGTTCATATGGGCCAACAGGCGACCACGGATTAGCAGAAGTCAAATGACCCTCCCCAAATGCTATGGGGGCTTAGCAGTCCCAGATGTATCTAAATATCACCAAGCAGTTCACTTGGGAAGGGTCATAGACTGGTGCAGACATAAAGAACTTAAATTATGGATAAAATTGGAGCAAGAGATTGGTCAGATACCATTGGGTAGAGCACCTTGGTGCTATACAAAACTATCAGACGCACTCAAAAAACATCCTTTGATAGGGCCAACACTGTCTATAGGGGCCAAAATATGCCTAAACCCTAAATATTCGTCAAGATACTCTCCACTTTACCCAATACTGGGAAACCCAAGTTTCGAGCCGGGGATGGAGATAAAGGCATTTCGGAGACTTCGAGAGAAGGGATATACGCAGGTATCGCACTTTATGCAATCAGAAATATGGCCCACAATAGTGGAATTGACGAAATCAGGAGGCCAATTCGAAGTAGAGTATTGGCAAGCAATACAACTTCGACATTATTTGGAGACACTAGGTCCAATGAGTAACTTTAAACGGGAGCTAACTAGGTTTGAAGTATACTGTGAGGAGAAGGAACCCATCAACCGAATAATATCAAAGATATATATGATGCTAATGACTCCACCAGATAACTATGAAATGCCAGCAATTAGAAAGTGGGAAAGGGACCTTGGTAGGACTTTTACACCAGGTCAATATCAGAAGATAATATATCTTGCGCTACACTCATCAGTAAGTACTAAAACGCAAGAATCAAATTACAAATTACTGACGAGGTGGTACTATACGCGCTCAAAACTGGGTAGGTTCTACCCTGATGCCTCAGATCAGTGTTGGCGATGTAATAGGGAGCGGGGAACTTTGTTCCATATATATTGGACATGTTCTCGAATTAGACAATATTGGATAGAGGTACGGAGGATTGCCCAAAAAATTGAGTCTTACCCTGTGCCGGACGATCCAGGCTTCTTCCTATTGCACGAAACGCAAATACCCACACAGACTTATAAAAACTCAGTATTATGCCACCTGGTCAATGAGGCCAAGGCATGTATTGCGAGAGGCTGGAAAAGCTCCAGCCCTCCAACAATTGCAGATTGGCTCAATAGGGTCGGGAAAGTGGGGGCCACAGAGGAGTTGGTGTTTTCGGCCCAAGACAGGAAAGAGCAACATATTAGGATCTGGTCATCATGGAATAAATTTATGCAGACAGAAGAAGGGAAAAGATTAATGGGGAAGTGAGTCCGCCCTGTCAGAGAAGTATTTAAGAGGTTGTGGCTTACTTAATGGGGAGGGGGGATGGAGGGGGGAGGGGAGGGAGAAAATTTTTCGTTTGTCCCTTTTTTTTTTTTTTTCTCTCGATTAGGTTTGCTTTGGGAGGGAGGCAGGGTGGGAATAGATAAAAACGCAAGGGAGAATAAGTAAGGTTGTGAAAATCAAAGATAACTAAATAGAGTAAGGGACTTGGTGTGTTTCTCCCTTTAAGGAGAGACATATAAAGGACATAAGGGCAGGGAACCCATTGACACTGAGGTTTTGAGGCGAGACTGATGTTTAGATAAATAAGATTTAAGTAACGGATTGGGATGAGAAATATATTATGAATAGAAATGCAATGGAAAATGTATAAATAATGTATTAGATGTATCTCCCTTTTTGAAATATAAATAAAGAATATTTAAAAAAAAAATTTGTATGATGAAATTAGTACTGTTGGAGTCGTGTATAAACATGTATAACCCCGGGTTCAGTGATAGAGCGCTGCTAATGCTTTATATTAACCTCTTGAACATAGCATGTATGACCAGCAAATACCCAAACCAACCCAGAGATGGAGATAACAAGAATAAAATTGTGCTTCACTTTTTTTAAAGCATTTTGCTATAGGAACTTTTAGCTTCTTCAGGACAGGTTGGGTGGGTGTTGCTGTAAAATGTCAAGTACTTCACATATACAACAATTATCTAAACAATTATAAAATTCTATAACATCATAGTACATATATGAATATAGAATAGCATGCTTGCCTGGTCAGCATATGCTTAAGGAGTAGATGGGAGAAAGAATCCCCAGGATGGACACAGCAGCCCCCACCAAATGGTGGGGAGAAAGCAAGGTGAGCCAACCCCAAAACAGGCCTGGGTACCCAGGCGGACCAGTAAGTCTCAAAGAATATCAAGGGGCTACACAATGTTCTAAAGGAGACTGTGGTATGCAGACGCTTTGAATTTCTTGGTCTACCAACACACCTCCTTCCAATAGAATTAAATAGACAGAGTTTGTGTCTGTTAATAGGCACCCCAACCTGCTAATACCTTTTCAGCGACCCCTCACTCCTTTTTCAAAGCAGCTGGCAGAAAAACACTCAGTGAAGATTAGAGGGTGTGGTGATGTCAGACCCTCCGTCATGTAATTTTAATTATACTTTGCAATTAGCTGCTATATCTAAACATAGTCACACATGAGGACGTCATATGCTCTTGAAAGGCAAAGTGATGAGTGCCTCTTTTACAGACGTTTTTAAAAAAGATGGAAACCTCAAATTTAATTGATGTGCCTACACATAGTAACATGGAAGGTTTCCCATTTCCATTTGCCTCCTAATTAAAGTCATGGCAACATTTACCAGAAAGTGACTTGTACTGTATTTGCTTAGTGCTCCATATTTTATTGATTGCACTTCAGATTCTAACAATAAATAGTCATTTCTTTTCATGACCGGATAAGTGAGTAGTGTTTAAAATGGACCTAAAAAGCAACTTCATTCATAAAACAGACAGCTGATATTTTGCCCTGACTCACTTTGTAATTTACATGCAGAAAGACAAAAGAGGGCACACCAGCGTTAACCATTATACCATTTATTAAAAAGCTAAAAGTAGGTAATTATACTCACAAATGGACAAAAGCTCATCTCAACCACCAAGAAAGAAATGACCAGAACCACTGTGCGTGCCTCTTGATGGACTGGGAAGACGTCACAGGGGTCTGCAGATGCTGATGAATTTCAGAGCTAAATGTCTGCTGCACTAAGCTACAATGGTCATAATGCATTCAAAGATTAATGGCTCCAGTGGGTTAAATGCATCCCCTGATGATGCCATGTGTGGCTAAATGCATTGGGCTGGGCCTACGGACATGACATCACCACGCACAGCTTTCGGGCACCAGGCGGATGGTGTTTGCCGCCTAGGAGTATTTGCGATGATTACTATATTAAAAATCTTTACAACCAAAAATGTAAAGGTATTTTATTGGGATTTTTTTTGATCATTCAAGTTTTTTATTTTCGTCAAAATAGAGTCATTACATTAAAGAAATGTAAGAAAACATTACAAAATAATTCACAGACAGTTAGGAAATATTACAATAGAACAAAAGTTATATTATTCTTGTGAAAAGTTATATCTACTTATATATAATAATAAAACATAAATAATTGACTTTTACTCACTGAAAAGGGAGTATCTTTCTATAAATAAATAAATATTATAATAAATGTCATAGTGTCTACCCTACGTATCTATACATCAAATGGTAAGGAGACCCCCCAGTCCCCCCAGACACCCCTAAGGGGAACATACTGTGTCCGAGGAGGCAAGAGGGACCCCCCATCCACTCTCTATTCTCCCTCCGAGATTTCTGGTGGAGATACGAGAGGAGACTTTTATTGGGATTTTATGTGATAGACCAACACAAAGTGGCACACAATTGTGAAGTGGAAGGAAAATAATAAGTGGTTTTCCAAATTTTTTACAAATAAATATCTGAAAAGTGTAGCATGCATTTGTATTCAGCCCCCCCGAGTCAATACTTTTTAGAACCACCTTTGGCTGCAATTACAGCTGTAAGTCTTTTTGGGTATGTCTCTACCAGCTTTACAAATCTAGAGAGTGAAATTTTTGCCCATTCTTCCTTGCAAAATAGCTCAAGCTCTGTCAGATTTTATGGAGAGCATCTGAGAACAGCAATTTTCAAGTCTTGCCACAGATTCTCAATTGGATTTAGGTCTGGATTTAGGGCTGTTCTAACACATGACTATGCTTTGATCTAAACCATTCCATTGTAGCTCTGGCTGTATTTTTAGGGTCGTTGTCTTGCTGGAAGGTGAACATCCGCCCCAGTCTCAGGTCTTTTGCAGACTCTAACAGTTTTTCTTTTAAGATTGCCCTGTATTTGGCTCCATCCATCTTCCCATCAACTCTGACCAGCTTCCCTGTCCCTGCTGAAAAAAAAGTATCCCCACAACATGATGCTGCCACCACCATGTTCACGGTGAGGATGGTGTGTTTAGGGTGATATGCAGTGTTAGTTTTCTGCCACACATAGCATTTTGCTTTAAGGACAAAAAGTTAAATTTTGGTCTCATCTGACCAGAGCACCTTCTTCCACACGTTTTCTGCATCCCCTACATGGCTTCTCGCAAACTGCCAAGGGACTTCTTATGGCTTTCTTATGGCAACCAAAAACAAATACCAATAAAACAAGTCCAAATATAACAAAATTCCACCGTTCCACCTGCAACTTTCAGTGACAATTCATAAATTTCCAGTGACTTCAGTGACCACCACCTCTAGCTGGAATGCTTGCTGAGTCTATTATTTGCATAAAATACATAAAAATGCCACCCAGGGGTGCGGAAATCTTGTGAGCTCAGCTTATGGGCTAGTATTTTCACATTAAAAGCAATACATTTCCCTGTCTATGGTGTCCTTCAGTTGGTGAGGGACACTCAGAGTGAGTAGATTTGCACAATGTCAGCTTTTTTAAAAATATACATTCCAGTGATTGGAATGGGTTCACCTCTAAGGGCAGAAGTATACATAAGGAAGGAATAGAGTACAATTCGGAATGCAATTTCCCGTTTCGAGTGGGGTCTCGTCATTTCCAGTTTTCCTAGCCCCAAGTGATAGGTTTACACCTAGGAAATGTCACTTCCTGTTTAGGAGTGGGGCGGAAGTGGCCACACGTTAAACATCAAGGAGGAAGGAAGAGGATATGATGTCAAGTGACACAGAATCCTAGCTCCAAGTGATAGGTTTACACCTAGGAAATGTCACTTCCTGTTTAGGAGTGGGGCGGAAGTGCCGACATGTTATACATCAAGCAGGGAGGAAGAGGATATGATGTCATGTGACACAGAATCCAGTGTCACTCATGATGATCCCCCTGAGCTGAGTGTACAGGTGTCCGCACTTGTGTGATGATTGATACTAAGGTAGAAGTTTATTTATGGAACTACAGATCAAATTCAATATTATCTTAATCTTTAAATATATTAAATATAATAAAACAAATAATCTTAAACTGTGGTATGAATGGCCACGGCCCTTTATTACTGGTATGATGATACATAACCAATAAAAACCAATGTTTATTTTGACGATATAATATTTTTTAACCTTACATAAATTAACATACCAATGGTTCAGCTTTAAAAGCTTGAACCAACCAACTTATAACAAAAAAACACTATCCCTTTCAACAGAAAGGATATTCAAAATGGGGAAGGACCGCGACAAGGGTAGGGAGGGGTGACTTTTCTTCTGCTGCAGCCGTTCTGTTAAAAACCGTTGGTCTGATTTCTTTTATAACCTCTTCTTTTTTCCTATAGGTTCGTTGAATCACCTGACCAACTGTAGAATCTTCTAGAAGTTAAATGTCAGCTGACAGGTAAGTGACCAATAATAACTGTACTTTATTTTTAAAAATTTACAGTGCAGTACCCTATTGATTTGTCCCTATTCCCATAGGTAGGGGGCACTATTGTGTTCCCCCTACTTCCATTCCTCTCATTTGTGATGGCTCCTCACCTGCTAAAGAAGCTCATCAAAAAGCGTAACGCATACAGGTGTGAGGTGTCGCAATTCAGGATGTTTTCTCTGTTCACATCATGATTGATGATATGCATGTTTTTCCCATTTGTATGTGAGTATTTTATCCCTAAGTTACAGTTTTAATCAATGTTATTAGCAGAGAGCAAGAGAGCACTATGGTTTGCCTTTGCTATATATGGCCACACATGACTGAATGAGATCCCGGGAGGAGGTCTGAGCTGTCTAGGTGCACTGTGATGAGGATTCGTCTTCCTGAAACATCCTGAGAGATATTACACTAAGAGTGGGAGATGCTGCAGTGGAGTCTACATAGTGAGAACCCGGGAGGAGGTCTGTCTTGTCCAGGAACACCAGGAGGAGGAGTTGTTTTCCCAAGGCATCCTGAGAGATATAATCACAGGTGTGTGTGACTCTGTAGTGGGGTAAACTTTTAGAGGTTAGCAGGCATTCCAGCTAGAGGTGGTGGTCCCTGAAGTCACTGGAAATTTATGAACTGTCACTGAAAGTTGCGGTAGAATTTTGTTATATTTGGACTTGTTTTATTTGTTTTGTTTTTGGTTGCGCCACACTATATTTTGTTTTGTTTGATATATTAAGAGCCACATGTGGATACACTCTAAAATCACGTTACGCCTATTAGTAAGCTAATTACATTATATATTGATTTCACATTATTATATTGATTATTGCGCTGATTATATATTTTTTCACTAGTTTAGGTGGATGGCCATGTCTTGGTAGGTTTGCAAATGTGCCATACTCTTTCCATTTTTGGATGATGGATTGAACAGTGCTCCATGAGATGTTCAAAGCTTGGGATATTTATTTATAACCTAACCCTGCTTTAAACTTCTCCACAACTTTATCCCTGACCTGTCTGGTGTGTTCCGTGACCTTCATGATGCTGTTTGTTCACTAAGGTTCTCTAACAAACCTCTGAGGGCTTCACAGAACAGCTGTATTTATACTGAGATTAAATTACAGACAGATGGACTCTATTTACTAATTAGGTGACTTATGAAGGCAATTTGTTCCACTAGATTTCAGTTAGGGGTATCAGAGCAAAGGGGGCTGAATACAAATGCACACTTTTCAGATATGTATTTGTAACAAATTTTGAAAACCATTTATCATTTTCCTTCCACTTTACAATTATGTGCCACTTTGTGTTGGTCTATCACATAAAATCCCAATAAAAATACATTTGCGTTTTTGGTTGTAACATGACAAAATGTGGAAAATGTCAAGGGGTATGCATACTTTTTCAAGGCACTGTATATTATTAAAGTAAATTAAGTTCTTTTATTTTTAAGTGCTGTACAATTTATATTCCAAAGAAAATGGAACAATTAAGTGCTCCTAGGACAGTCACACGTGTAGTGTACTCTACTGTTCTACTCCATCATTTTGAGAGAATTCAACTCAATAAGTTATTCACCCATCATTTTCAAAAAGGATTTGCCCTTTTGGTCCATAATTTTCAAAGAGGATTTCCCCTAAACACCCATTATTTTAAAAAAAGAGTCACCATTTTGCCTATTATTTTGAAAGAGGATTCACCCCATGTGTTATACTATGGCTGACAGATGAATCCTGTTACTGGAATCTCTCTTTTTGTTGTATATGGCTGCTGATGGGAATCTTTCTTTTTATTGTATACGGCTGCTGATCTTGTTAAATTTAAATGTGATTGGCTAATCTAGATTGTTATTGGAATCTCTCTATTGTGTTTTATGCAACTGCTGATAGGTGAAACATGTTAAACATGATGGACAAAACCTATTTGAAAATTATGGGTGAATTTTGTAAAGTACAAATAGGAAATGTCCAGCAATCCTTTGTCACTAAGTATAGGTGTACTTCGGTGAGAGGTGTTTTTGGCATATACAGGGTAACAGGTTATGAACACAGTATAGGTCACAGAAGAAGAAAACTATATTCTTTTTGACTTTCAGAAGTTGTTAAAGTGGTTGTAAACCCGTTTTGTTTTTGTTTTTTTAAAACCACCTGCAAGACAAAGCCATAATGAGCTAGTATGACTAGCATACTAGCTCATTATGCATCACTTACCTTAGATCGGGGCCCCCGAAGCTGTCCTCATCTCCCCCTCCAGCCGCAGCCATCACTCCACAGATATCCGGAAGGTTACTTCCGGGTATCGCCGCTCCGGCGCTGTGATTGACGTCACTCCGAAGACGTCACTCAAATCCATCAAATCCGGTAAAGCCGGATTTGTGAATGGGGATTAACCCTGTGAATGCACCATTGTCTACGGCATGCATGCGCCGTAGACAACGTTGTAAAACTTTTTGGCAAATATCTCCTAAACCGTGTAGGTTTAGGAGATATTTCTTGTAGGTGCAAGTTGTAATGGAGGGTTTACAACCACTTTAATGTTTATTTCACGTACAATAGGCAAGAAGTTTAAAAAGCTCCTAGTCTTTACTGGCCTAAAAAAATTCCTCCAAAAATGTAATGTCATAAGGTACACTAGTGGACATTTATCAAAACTGGAGCAGCCAGAATCTGGAGCAATTGTGCATAGCAACCAATCTTTAGTTTGTTCAGTAAAGCTTTGAAAATGAAACATAGAAGCTGATTGGTTGCCATGCACAACTGCTCCGGATTCTGTCTGCTCCAGTTTTGATAAGTTCCCCTCATTGTAGACAGCATCTTATTTTGTTTTGCCCTTTATTCATGTCGAGTTGTTGAGATCACCAAGCTTATTGACGAACTGCCTTCTGCATCAGTATTGTGAACATACAGTATTGATGATTATCAAATTTTCTAGAATGACCATAAAAAGGAAAAGAAAGAATCATTACAACAAATGTGAAAATTACTTGAATTTTTCATCTATTTAATTATCAGTGTCTGACTTGTAAAATGTTTGTATTTGGTGATTTTTGCATTTCATTTAAGGAATCGTCTTGCCTTTTTTCACAAACCTTTATTCCTTTTTAAAGAATTAAAGATTATTAGCATAAACCTGGTTTCTAGCTATGAAAGCGGGTATAAAAATCATCATTATGGCTGCAATTCACAGGAAATAAAAGAAGAACAGAATTACTCTTCTGAAGGGAATGTAACATAATTACAGATAATTAAAAAGTTATTAAAAATTATTTACACTGTCATTTATTTATAAAACATCAATAAGCTACAAAAGAGCTACAATTAGGCCCTGATACTTTCCAATTATAAAATGGCAAAAAGGCAACAGGTCTGACATTAGTGTACATGAAATGATAGTGCAATCCTTCCACACAGATTACTGTAATAATTCAAGTTAATGAAGAGCAGGATCAGCTCTTTAACCCAAACACAACACAAAGAAACTGGACAAATGTTTCTAATGCTAGTTATGAATATAGTATGTTTAACCACTTAAGCCCCGGACCAATACGCAGCATAAAGACCAGGACCCTTTTTGCGATTCGGCACTGCGTCGCTTTAACTGACAATTGCGCGGTCGTGCGAAGTGGCTCCCAAACAAAATTGACGTCCTTTTTTCCCACAAATAGAGCTTTCTTTTGGTGGTATTTGATCACCTCTGCGGCTTTTATTTTTTGCGCTATAAACAAAAATAGAGCGACAATTTTGAAAAAAATGCAATATTTTTTACTTTTTGCTATAATAAATATCCCCAAAAAATATATAAAAAAACATATTTTTTCCTTAGTTTAGGCCGATACCTATTCTTCTACATATTTTTGGTGAAAAAAAATCACAATCGGCATATATTGATTGGTTTGCGCAAAAGTTATAGCGTTTACAAAATAGGGGGTAGTTTTATGGCATTTTTATTAATTCGTTTTTTTTCACTAGTAATGGCGGCGATCAGCGATTTTTTTCGTGACTGCGACATTATGGCGGACACATCGGACACTTTTGACACATTTTTGGGACCATTGTCATTTTTACAGCGATCAGTGCAATAAAAATGCACTGGTTACTGTAAAAATGACACTGGCAGTGAAGGGGTTAACCACTAGGGACGTTGAAGGGGTTAAGTGTGCCTAAGGGAGTGATTCTCACTGTTAGGGGGCGTGGCTACGAGTGACATGTCACGATCTCTGCTCTGATTACATAGAGCGGAGATCGCTGACAGTGTCAGTAGGCGAGCGGGGAGATGTTGTGTTTACACTAACGTCCCCCCGCTCCATCCCTTCGTGAGACGATCCCGGGGATCCCCGCGGTGATCAAGTCCGCGGGACCCACGGTCCGACTTACGGGATGACTGCAGGGTCACGAGCGCGCCGCCGGCGGCGCGCGTGCGACCACACGGCAGGCAGTTAAAGGGCCACGTACAGGTACGTGATTGTGCCTGTACGAGCCATTCTGCCGACGTATATATGCCGTGAGCGGTCATTAAGGGGTTAAGCAATATAACAGAAATAAAAAAAAAAGTTATAGAACAGATATTTAATATCACCAGCTTTTAAATTAGATCTGTTGTCATTCGCTCAAATCTCATATAATCTTTTGTTAATTTCATTTAAAAGTCTCAATTTTAAAAACAAATCTTATTCTCAGTCGTTTTGCAGGATCACCTGGTATTACAATCATTTACAGTATAATGATCCTGCCCTGAAAGTTCTTGCAAAGAGATATCCTATTATAGGATGAAAATATGCTAGGTAGAATTCATTAAAGCACTTGCTACTCTTTCCTGGCTCTATGGTCCCTTTAAAATGTCCTGCGCCTAATTCATGAAAGCTTTGCAAACAGTTTTGGTAATATTTTCAACACGTTCTACAGATTCAGATATTTCTTAGAGCCGGTTCACAGAGGGGCGACTCGTCAGGCGACTCAGCCGCCTGACAAGTCGCGCTCCGCTCTCTTTAATGGAGTCGTTCTCATAGGAGCGACGTAAGTCACTCCGACTGAGAAAAAGGTTCTTGTACGACTTTGGGGGCGACTCGGGATGACTTGCATTGACTTCAATACAGAAGTCATTTTGCAAGTCGCCTCTGAAGTCGTCTTCAGATCGCCTTTCCGAGTCGCCCCCAAAGTCGTGCCGCCTGTGTGTGAATCGGCTCTTATTTGATCATGGCTGCAACACAAAAAAAAATGACTGCCAGTTCATAGATACAGAAACTGGAAGTAAATAACTATATCCCGCCCGACCCATAGTCAAATGACGTCTGAGCGGGAGTTTCTAATCCTAGAGAACAACATATGATGTCCTCCAGGCACGAGCCTCCTGCACGTTCTAGAGGCCACACTGCAGCTCAACTTGTCACCCACTGTGTCCACTGGACACAGTGGATGATAGCTCTTTGTGCCGGTTCAGCCATGTTACCATGTGATTGCTGTGATCAATCACATGTCAAATGTACACGATGAATGGCTTTCATTCATTGCCACTCATTGTGTATAATTGTGATCTTTGTGATTGGTCACAGTGATTATATGGCACAGGCAGGATCAATCACAGTGCACATGTACCATGTGATAGCTGTGGCCATCACGTTTAAAAAAAATATTTGAGCCCCCCTCCATATACATGCATGTATAAATGTAAATATATGCATCAGAGAGACACCTACACACAACAGTGACGATTGCGCTACACATGTTACAAACCACTGCACACACTGGAGTGAGAGCAATCATTTTAGGCCCATTCTTCATTGTTAACGCTAAACTGATAACCTGTAGGGGCTACCAAAGAGCCGCCTATGGAAAATATAGGTGTCACGTCTACCCCAACGCAGCCCTGTTTCCCTTAAGGCAAGCAGGCCTACCGGTACTTGGTTGCCCCCAGGACTTATGCACAATGCTATAGTGCCTGGCCACCACACCAGGGCAGATATGAACTAAGCAAACAAGCAGACTACTTGCAGTTATCAGACAGATAGTGTGGTTCTACGACAGTCCAGGTAAAAGGGAGGCTGAGTTTAGGGAAAAATCAGTTCAGGGAAAAATCCAACAAATCGTTTGGCCTAAAATTATTTTTTAAATGTGCAAAAAATGCAAAAACTATTCTGGCAGCAAAAGGGTAAACCTCATTGTTTATAAGTTTAGTTCCTTGCAGAGCTGGACCTTGTCAATGTGGACATAGCCGTCCATCTATGGAAAATTTTGTGTGGATTTAGCATTAATCAGGGTCCCATTAACATGTTCTACTTTTTATTACCAAAAGGGCAAAATGCTAATTCTACGATAGACCATATTATTATAAATATTAATACATATATTTTTTTTTTCGTTTATTTTTTTTTCCTGCTCACCAGACTGGCAACAATGTAGTTCTCCTGGAAGAACTTCAGCTTCTATATCATTGTTGTAATGTTCTGCTTTAAATTGAAGCCGGATGAGCATCAAGCACCACAACATTGTCTGACATGCTTCAGTAACCCAGGTGTGTGTTGTCATTCAAAGCTGGCTGGATTGTCTTTGAAATATGTGTGCTTCACACAGACATATCATTACCATCTGCAGAAGTGCTTGTTCATCTGTAATTCTCTTCAAACCACTTGATACAAAACCCCTGACGCCAAAAAAGGCACAAGCATTTTCTTCTTATGAAAGCACAGAATAATTTGTTGTACCTTTGTGGTTTGATTTATGCTTTGGTTCCATAGATGTATAATTTGCTCTGACATATGTACATTTCAGGGAAACCCCAAATAACCCAAATCTCGAATGCCCTTGAATTCCAGACACTTATAAGGGCGACTGCCTAGTCTGCAATCTTTTGTTTATCTCTGCAGCCAATCTTTATGATATTAGTTACTCTTTATTTGACTGATTTATTGATATCTTAATTCCTTAAAAAAAAAACAAAAAAAACCCCACTATTTTTAAAGTAGTAAAACCTAATTGAATGCCATTACGTTTTTTTAAAGCATACTGTATGATAAGCAAATACATTTTAATAATTTATTAAATACTGTTTTTCTTCCTCTGTTCCTTCCTTCCTTCCTTCCTCTGTAAGCACACAACATTTTATAAGATTTCAATAAAATTAATTTAAAGTGTATTTATAGCCAAACTTTTTTGTTTGTTTTGGGCAGAGTGAGGAAGAATTAGATCTCCTGTCGGGTTTTGCTTACGTAACAGGCTGTATTGGAGAGATTCCTTCACATCCTGTTGTGTAAAAAGGTTGTCCTCAAGATAGGAAATGAGGGATAGCCGATAGGGATGAGCAAATTAAGCAAAGTTCTGTTTTTAGGAGGTTGGTGAACCCAGTGGGAAGTTCACAAACCCTGAACATAGCACCCTGTTAAAGTCTATAGGGGGCCAAATCGTTTTATTTATTTTTGTGTTGCCTTTTGCAGGCTACTTGTAAAAAAGTTGAATGGTAAAAAAGGTTAAAAAAAATACTATTCAGTCGGGAGAGCGACTGAATGCGTCTAAGGAACAACATTGAAGATATACAAATCCTTTAAAAAAAATGCTTGTGAGATACCTTAAAGCTGTATGTAACAGTATAGAACAGTGCATTGTGGTCCTTTAAAAAAAAGGAGGGGGATTGTGTTTGGTTTAACCTAAAATTTATACCAGACCCTTCTGGCATGCAACCTGAATGGCCAGGAAATGGAGAGCAGTGAGTTTGCAGCCCCCCTTCCTGGACCATACCAGGCCACATTCCTTCAATATTGGGAACCCTCCTTGCAAACCAGGGCAGCATAGCTTGCAACCATTGCAAAGCACTTTGTCCTCATGGGAGGGATACAAAGACCTCATCCTAACATCTAGTCCCCGAAGAGGTATGGTTGGGGGTTGCAGACAGTGACTTATTGCAATATTGAATTCTGAAAGCCCTCTTTAAAGTATGGGGGCCCCCAAATATCCACCAAGGTACATTAATATCCCATAAAATATGAAATCTAAATAAACAATACACTGTGTGAAAGTCCTTTATTGCAGAAAGAAAGTAAACAATGTCCCACAATATAAATCCAGTGTCAATCACACCATCCAATGATGTAGACAATGATTACCTGCTGCCCAACATTGATGCCCTACTGCACTACCACAGCTAAATGACAGATCCCCAGCTTCTGTTTCACCCTCCCAATGTTGAAAGGCATGTGGCCTGGTATGGTTGAGGAGGGGAGTGGGGCCTCCCTTTCCTGGTCATCCAGGCTGCATGCCACGACAAGGGTCTGATATGAATTTCAGGGGGAACCCATGGCTTCTTTTTTTATTCAAAGAGCAGTATACATAAAAACAAATGGTCGGCATCTGTTTGGAAATAAACCAGTTAGGGATGTAGAGTAATGTCTTTGATCAAATATTGTCACAATTAATATTTGGTCCATGATATCACCCAACAACCTTGGCTGGTTTTGTCTGCAAACAGAAACCAGCCAGGGATCTATCATTTAGTGACATTAGTGCTTCCACCGCTAAAGGACAGATCCCAGCCAGTTTGTTTACAAACAGCAATCGGGTGGTGCAGGCAGGCAACTGGCCAATTTGGTATAGTTTGTTTGCCACCTTGCCCAGCTAAAAACAGCTGAGTTCAGGTCAAACTCACAGTCAACCATAATTCTGAAGCTCCACCCTAGAGCTCAACCCTAGTGAGAGGGAATCTCTGTAACAGCAACACAGACAGAACTAGCATTTTTAAGTTTAGTAGGGAAACGCTACAATACCTGTCAGCATTTTAAGGTTGTCTGTTTCCCTGTTGCAGATTTTTCCTCACTTCCTGTTTTGTAAAATGTTGTCACTAGAACAGAAAATAAAGGGAAATTTCTCTAACTGGGCCACAGATAGCAGTAAGACCTGACAGGGGTTCTAACCCCCCCCCCCCCATTCTGTCCAAAACAAAAATATATTGGATATTGATTCACTTTAAAGTGGGAGTGAACTCCCTTGTATGATTTTTACCTATAGGTACAGAAAATATCTCCTAAACGTGCACCGTTTAACCACTACTCTACCGCCCACCGTCAAATGACGGCGGGACGAAGAGCCTCTCGTTCTGGGTAGACGTCATATGACGTGATTGCCTTTCCGAGCCACTAGGGGGCGCGTGCGCCGCCAACGGCACACCCGCGCCTGCAGTGTCACTGGGGACCTGATGCGCGTGCCCGGCGGCCGCGATGTCCGCGGGGCACCCACGATTGCCCAGTAACCGAGCAGGACCATGGATCTCTGTGTGTGACCCCTTTCCTCTTCCACTGACAGCTGCTGAGGGCACACAGGCAGGTTATTTCAGGATGGTGAGCAGGGGGGCACACCTCCCTAAATGAACACAGTGAGCGATTGGTACCAATCGCTCACTGTGGGAGTGCAGATATTGCCTTTGTGCCAATATTAACTTGAATAGGCCTTGTTCAACAGGGGTATTATTTCTGCCATGGCTGCAAAGCATAGCATCACAGACATTGCATTTTAGCAAAAATATCATTTGATATTTTCAGGGGAGGGGGGCCCTGTCAGGTAAGCTGTACGGGGCCTCCTGTGATTTATATCAGCAGCCCTGGCAACATCACACCATCCCTGCTCAACAGAAGTTGATTGTTTGATCGACCTCTGTCCAAAGGACTTGCTGGAAAGCTTTTCGACCAATTGGCTGCAGCTGTTGATCAGTGTATTCCAATGACAACTAGTCCTGCAGCCACAATACTATGTCCTATTGGCCGAATGAAAAAAAATCGATTGCCTATGGCAAGCTTAATGCTAGGAAGAGACAAGACCTGTAAGTGATATTTAACCACAGCAGAGAAAATCAGGTCTCCTGTCTTGCCAAACAAAGCTGTGCTCTGAGGAAGAGCCGTGCAAATTTCGGTACTGGATAGAGAGAAATACAAATCAGCTCCCTTTTTTGTATTTCATCTGTGTTTTAGACTGTTTGTCTTGGGTTCAGCTAATCCAACTTCTGTATGAAAAATCATTGAGAATCTAAAAGACTGTAAGATCTAGTGCCATTTGCATCACAACCGGTCTACAATCTTGTAAAAAAATAAAAAAATTATAATATTCATACATGGACAATAGAAAAATGTAATACAATGGGAAAATAATGTATTATAGTCTTTCATATTCTAGCATATTCACAATATTTTCCTCATGAAAGCCCTAGAAATAAGTGACATAACTGACATGAAATCATTTATACATGACACATAAGTGATGCAATTAGTGAACATTATAGGTCTACAAAAAATGGCTACCACTACTGAGCACCAATTGGACATCCAAGAAAAGAAGCTTTTTCAAGATTGTGCCCATGCATAATTTCACACAATTAGTGTAGCCTCATTACCCCACCCCAAATGTAATTATCCTGATCTCTAGAGCTGAAATACTCTGCAAAGCATATGACTAGACAGATGTCACTTGGTGTATATATAGCTATGCAATGCTCTACAAGTCACCAGAAACATTTTTCTAAGAGCTGAGCTCCTGGCAGATACAAAGAGCACCAATTAAAGCAGTTAGGCCTCATGCCCACTGGCGTTTTTACAGCTGCGTTTTTTGCAGCTTAAAAACGCCTGTCCATGTTATTGTAAATATTTTTTTTTTTATTTTTTTTTGAAAAAACAAAAAAAAAAACAAAAAAAAAACGTCGGAGCTAAAAACGCGACCACGCGTTAGTGCGCGTTTTTTGCGCGTTAGGGCGCGTTAGTGCGCGTTAGTGCGCGTTTTTGCGCGTTTTTTGACGCTCGCGTTTTTTCCTGCCAAATTTTGACGCTGAGGAACGCACTGGCCCTGGGTTTTTTTTACAGCTTACAAACGCCTATGCTCTTTACAGCTCAAAAACGCCTAGGTGGGCATGAAGCTATAGACTAACATGGACAGGCGTTTTTAAGCTGTAAAAAACGCTCAAAAACGCGGCTGAAAAAACGCCCGTGGGCATGAGGCCTAATACATGTACAATAAAAGTCATTAAATGCATTATAAAAGGTTAGTAGTGTATGTTCTTGACTATTTCTTGGTAATAGCCGACTCTATTTTTCTGTATGGCAACACTTAGATAAAGGGAAAGTGCTAGAAATCTGGGCTCTGAACGTATGCTTATCATAATCATGCTGACAGCAGGCAAAAGCAGAGTGAGCATGGTGATAACATCATTAGGATGCTGCTATGTCTAAAGCCCCGTACACACAATCAGAATATCGTACAAAAAATACTGCTTTCAAAGCGATCGTGCGATAATCTGATCGTTAGTACACAGCTTTCTTCCAAAATTTTCCCAAGGTACAAACATGAAAATTTTTCTTGTACGATATCAGATCATACAATTTTCATTTAATCAGCACTATATAAATACATTACATCACTGCAAAATTTTCATTCTGTCGTACGAGAAGCTTCGTACTTTAGTAACCTATTTGTTTGCAATATGGAGACCAGCATGTAAAAGAAACGGCTGATCATTTGTTAATAATCTCCTTGTGTGTACTAGGCTTTACTTTTGATACCAGTATACTAAAGTATACTAAAAAAAGTATATGGGTGGGTGGGGATTTTGAGGTGATAGCTGTGTGACGGAACCTTCCAGCTGTCACGGGCTGGGCAGGCGACTATAGAGGAGGCAGGAGGTGGATCCACTGTACCAGAGAGGGGATGGTACGAATCGCACCGAGGGACCGGTTCTAAGCAGCTACCGGTTTTCACCAGAGCCCGCCGCAAGGCAGGATGGACTTGCTGCGGCGGTAGCAACCAGGTCGTGTCCCCCAGTAGCGACTCCACCTCTCTGGCGGCTGAGGCTGGTGCGGTACAGAAGGACTAGGCAGAGGCAAGGTCAGACGTAGCAAAGGTCAGGGCAGGCGGCAATGGTTCGTGGTCAGAGACAAAGGCAGAAGGTCAGGTACACAGGCAAGGTAAACTCAAAATACTTCCACAAGGTACTAGGACAACAAGATCCGGCAAGGACAGGAAGGGGAAGTGGGTTTAAATAGGTTTTGGGTAGCGGAACCGTAATTGGACCGGGCACCAATCAATGGTGCACTGGCCCTTTAAATTTTAGAAGGCCGGCGCGCGCGCGCCCTAGAACACAGCGGGGCCGCGTGCGCCGGGAGGAAGCAGGAAGAGGAAGGTAAGTGGAGAGGAGATCGGAGCAGCGCCCACGGCCAGGAGGGCTGGCCGGAGCGCCGCAGAGGGGACGATGCCGTGAGTGCTCCGGGCTGGATGGGACACCCGGAGCACTCGGCGTTACACCAGCACCCAGCTTGGGTGCTTCTGTCAAGATATACAGTAAAGCTTCCTCCAGTCTGGAACCAGAAACCAGGTATTATAGCTGAGCACCCAAGACTAGACAACACTAGCTCAGATGCAAACTGGAACTCTCTTTACTGAAAATTCACACAGAATAAAGAGCACACAAGATCAGGTAGAACCTGATCACATTACCCTAACAATGCAAACTGTAAACAGGAATATAATTAACATAGCTAAGGAACAGCCAACATAAACATTAAGCGTATTAAAAAACTAGCCACCTAGGTGACTTAGTGCCCACCCAGACCATTCAGCACCAAGCCCACAACTCTGGGATACAAAGTACATTACACATCATCATAAGAATAAACACGCCACAATGGTTTGATAACAAAGTAACATGGCCCCAATATTAATCACATCTCCAAGAGATGATCAGACAGACAGACACAATAGGTGACTCAATTAACAATGGGAGAGACATACTTAACAATAAACATTTAACACCTTAATAAACAGACTATAGAAGGAGACTCCAGTATCAAGCTGGTTTAAGCTGATCATATTAACATCTGCTTGGAGTCTCACAGTCTGAAGCAGTCATTGCTGGTTTGGGCATAGAGGCCCCAAATATGTATCTGGGTCCTCCACTTCCCAGAGTCTGCGTGTTTTGGGGAGACATGGACTTGAATGTGAAGAAAGACCACTCCAATGGTCCCCCAGGCACACACCTCCCAAAGGATAGTGCTCCATTAAAAGCCAGGGCCCATAGTCAGTAGGCAAGAGGCCACCCTGCAGTCCCCTCCAAAAGCTCCTGTCCTGTTTGGGTCTGTCACAAACTGCAACCAAAAAGTGTAAGAATCTGGATACTGACAAGACTCACCATGCTGCTACCCAGGTGTTCCAATGCAGCTGTGAGTGAATATCGGTGCTTTGCCTAAGGCTCCTGTATGCAAGACCGTAAGGTGAAAGCCGGTAATCAATCACAGAACTGTACAATATTCTTTATTGGAGCCAGGGTAAAAATCTCATGGTATACAACAGTGCTAATGCATTTAAGCTCAAAAGGGCCTTAATCATAGCTAGTGATGAGCCGAACACCCCCGGGTTCGGTTCGCACCAGAACCCGCGAACGGACCGAAAGTTCGCACGAACATTAGAACCCTATTAAATACAATGGATGCGAACGTTCGGATTCTAAAGTGCTAATTATAACGACTATTATCCATGTTATTGTCCGAAACAGAGTTTGGGAACCCGGGTTCTGCACCAGGGGACATGTATCAATGCAAAAAGAAGTTTTAAAAATGGACGTTTTCCGGGAGCAGTCATTTTAATGATGCATAAAGTGAAAAAAACAAAGTCAAATATTCCTTTAAATATTGTACCTGGGGGGTGTCTAAAGTATGCCTGTGAAGTGCCACGTGTTTCCCGTGTTTAGAACTGTCCTTGCACAAAATAACATTTCTAAAGGAAAAAAAAGCCATTTAAAACTGCTTGCGGCTTTAATGCAATGTCTGGTCCCAGTAATATGGATGAAAATCTTTAGGAAAAATGGCATAGCTACCCCATCAACCCCCCCCCCCCCCCACCCCAGCCCATTACCAGCCCCTTTGGGTCTTGTATGGATATTAAGGGGAACCCCGCACACAAAATAAAAAAGGACCTATATACTCTGAACAGCCGTATACAGGCGGTGCATACAAGACAGGGACTGTAGGTTTGTTTTTATGTAGAATCTGTTTGTAATTTTGAACAGCTGCATTGTTTAAGTGTAGCTCCATGCCAAATTCCTTTTTTTTAGCTTTTTGTAAAACATAGGGAACGGTTATCACCCCATCACATTTTTTTTGCTGTCTGTGCCCCTGTTCAGAACATTTCACCTCACTTTGCGTCCCAATGACAACTGTTTTTGAAATGTGGTGTTTTTATTGAAACAAGGATTGGTGATAAAGCATCAGTAGAGAGGAGACACCTTTCTCCCATATTAATTCTTACAGGAGAGAATTTTCCTTCCAAGGGGTAGATTTCCTCTCACTTCCTGTTGTCTTCTTCCGTTTGCAAGTAGTAGTAGTTTGTAAGTTGGATGTTTGAAAGTAGGGACCTGCCGTATATACTCAGCAGAAATTGGCCCCTTAGGTGTTGGTGTTGGCACAACACTGAAAGCACTCACAGTTATTCTTGGTGGGTGCTGGAACGCCCTGCTGTCAACTATTATATCAGGAATTGTAATAACATATAATTGTTGATCAGTGGTAGTAAAAATTGGGCCTTTGATGGTGGTGCTGGTGCCACAACACTGTAAGGCCTGACAGTTACTCTTGGTGGGCGCAGCAATGGGCCCTGCTGTGAATTATTAGATCAATAATTATAATTGCATGCCCCTGTTGAATAGGGGCTGAAAAATTGGGCCTTTGGTGGTGGTGGTGGTGGTGGTGGTGATGGTGGTGCTGGTGCCACAACACTGTAAGGCCTGACAGTTACTCTTGGTGGGCGCAGCAATGGGCCCTGCTGTGAATTATTCGAACAATAATTATAATTGCATGCCCCTGTTGAACAGGGGCTGAAAAATTGGGCCTTTGGTGGTGGTGGTGGTGGTGATGGTGGTGCTGGTGCCACAACACTGTAAGGCCTGACAGTTACTCTTGGTGGGCGCAGCAATGGGCCCTGCTGTGAATTATTAGATCAATAATTATAATTGCATGCCCCAGTTGAACAGTGGCTGAAAAATTGGGCCTTTGGTGGTGGTGGTGGTGGTGATGGTGGTGCTGGTGCCACAACACTGTAAGGCCTGACAGTTACTCTTGGTGGGCGCAGCAATGGGCCCTGCTGTGAATTATTAGATCAATAATTATAATTACATGCCCCTGTTGAACAGGGGCTGAAAAATTGGGCCTTAGGCACTGGTGGCACAACACTGCAACCCCTCACAGATACTGTACTTGGAGCACAGCAATGAGGCCTGTTGCAAAGTATTGCATCAAAAATTTTAATTACACGCCCCTGTTAAACAGGGGCTGAAAAATTGGGCCTTAGCCACTGGTGGCGTCACCCATAAACCAAAATGATCTTCCAAGCTATCATCATTAATCGTATCATTGAGGAGGAGGAGGAGGATAGCCAGTCAACATAACAGCACAGGCACTCAGCATCAGCATCAGTCTTGAAGGGATGTGACATTTTAAAATCAATTAGTCTGTTATATCAGCATCTGGTGTGTGGTAGCTGGTGGTGATCCAAGACTGGTTCATCTTGATGAAAGTCAGTCGATCAACCGAGTCGGTGGACAGGCGCACCCTGTGATCCGTGACAAATCCTCCAGCAGCACTGAATGTGCGTTCTGAAAGAACGCTGGATGCAGGACAGGCCAGTAGCTCAATTGCATACTGTGCAAGCTCTGGCCAGTGATCCATCCTCAAGACCCAGTAAGCCAGAGGATTTTCGGTGGGGAAGGTGTCCAAGTCTGACCTTGCCCCTAGGTATTCCTGGACCATGTATATCAGACGCTGGCGATGGTTGCTGGAACCGATCATACTTTGGGGCTGCGGACTAAAGAATTGTCTGAACGCATCGGTCAGACGGCCACCTTCCCCACCGCTCCTTCTTTGACTGCCCGAAGCCTCAGCAACTCGTTGTCCAGGACCAGGAGTTTGTAACCTCCCAGTCTCTGGGAACGCGTTGCACAGACCTTTCTGCAAGGCCTCCCGGAGTTGTCTCATCCTCTGCTCCCTCTGCGACGGTACGATAAGGTCCGCAACCTTACCCTTGTACCGTGGATCAAGGAGAGTGGCCAGCCAGTAATGGTCCCTCTCCTTGATCCGAAGAATACGAGGATCCTTCCGCAGACTTTGCAGGATCAGGGAGGCCATGCAGCGTAGGTTAGCTGAGGCATTCAGTCCGGAGTCCTCTGGGTCACTAAGGACGACATGATCCGCAGCCACCTCCTCCCAGCCACGTACAAGTCCACTGGTTTCTTGGGACTGTAAATCATCCCTAAAAGACTGCTGCTGATGATGCTGAGTGCCAGCCTCCACCTCCATGCTGACACAATCCTCCTCCTCCTCCTCCTCCTCCTCCTCTTCCTGTGCGATGGGTGGGAGAGAAGGAACACTGTCTGGGTAAAGGGGGCCTTGAGAGGCAAGGAAGTCCTCCTCTTCCTGCCTCTGTTCTGCCTCAAGTGCCCTGTCCATTTTTCCACGCAGCGTGTGCTCCAACAGGTGGACAAGAGGTACAGTGTCACTGATGCATGCACTGTCACTGCTCACCATCCTCGTGGCCTCCTCAAATGGTGCCAGGACAGTGCATGCCTCCCTGATCATGCCCCACTGGCGTGGTGAAAAAAACCCGAGCTCCCCTGACCCTGTCCTGGTGCCGTAGTCGCACAGGTACTCATTGATGGCCCTCTGCTGCGTGTGCAGCCGCTGCAGCATGGCCAACGTTGAGTTCCACCTGGTGGGCATGTCACATATAAGGCGGTTCTTGGGCAGGTTCAACTCCTTTTGCAGCTCAGCCAGGCGAGCACTGGCATTATAAGATCTGCGGAAATGCACACAGACTTTCCTGGCCTGCCTCAGGACATCCTGTAAGCCCGGGTACCTGCCCAAGAACCGCTGCACCACCAGGTTAAGGACGTGAGCCATACAGGGCACATGGGTCAGTTGTCCCTGTCGGAGGGCGGAGAGGAGGTTGGTGCCATTGTCGCAAACCACCATTCCTGGCTTAAGCTGGCGTGGCGTCAACCACCTCTCGGCCTGCCCCTGCAGAGCAGACAGGACCTCTGCCCCAGTGTGGCTCCTGTCCCCCAAGCACACCAGCGCAAGCACGGCATGGCATCTTTTTGCCTGCGTACTTGCGTAGCCCCTTGAACGCCTACGGAGCACCGCTGGTTCCGAGGACAAACCACAGGAAGAGGCCATGGAGGAAGAAGAAGAGGAGGGGGTGGAGGAGAGAGGTGTGTCACAACCAGTAGTAGCATTTTGGAGGCGTGGCGGTGGAACAACCTCCAACACTACTGCACCTTGTCCTGCATCCTTCCCAGCTGCCAAAAGAGTGACCCAATGGGCCGTGAAAGAAAGGTAACGTCCCTGTCCATGCCTGCTGGACCATGAGTCAGCGGTAATATGCACCTTACCGCTGACCGCCCTGTCCAGCGAGGCCAAGACATTGCCTTCCACATGCCTGTAGAGAGCCGGAATCGCCTTCCGTGCAAAAAAGTGGCGTTTGGGAACCTGCCACTGAGGAACCGCACATTGCACAAACTCACGGAAGGGGGCCGAGTCTACCAACTGAAAAGGCAGCAGTTGAAGCGCTAGCAATTTAGCCAAGCTAGCATTCATACGCTGGGCATGTGGATGGCTGGGAGTGAACTTCTTTCGATGGTCCAGCAGCTGGGGCAGGGAAATTTGCCTGCTAGAATCGGACGTTGGTGTACTGCTAGCAGAGTGCCCGCAAGTACTTGCCTGTGACACACCTAATTCTACACCTTCATTCCTCTCAGAGCAGGTTTCAGAGAGGAGTGAAGGTATAGTGGGGTTGGAGATCCCAGCTGATGCGGTGCAAGAAGAGGTCAGCTTTGTTCTTTGGTGTGGGTCTTTAAGGTAGGCTTGCCAACGAGCTGCATGGCAGGTCAACATATGTCTGATCAAGCATGTGGTGCCCAAGCGGCTGATGTTTTGGCCACGCGATATACGCTTGAGACATATGTTGCAAACAGCAGCTGTGCGATCTGATGCACTCGCCTCAAAAAAGGCCCACACCAAAGAACTTTTTGAATGACGGGCAGAGGCAGCGCCCTGCACAGGCGGAGCTCTGCGGTGTGATTCCGTCGGTGTGCTGCCCATACGCTGGCCACTCAAGGGCATCCTGCCTCGTTGGAGATGTGCCTCCTCCTCATCCTCCTCCTCCTCCTCCTCTCTCCTATTAGGCACCCACGTGGAGTCAGTGACCTCATCATCCCCTCCCTCCTCATCACTGGAGCCAATCTGGCAGTATGCTGCAGCTGCTGGAGCATGACTGCCAGATTGGTGTCCTTCTTGAGCATCCCCTCTCTCTGCTCTCACGCTGCTGCCTTCCTGTAGCTGGGTATCATCATCAGATCCTTCGAAACGCTGGGCATCCTCCTGGAGCATGTACCCAACACTGTGCTCAAACAGTTCGGGGGACTCCTCAGGAGGAGGACATGGTGGGTCTAGGGAAGGATTGACTAATGAAGATAATGATACCAGAGAAGAGGACGCTTTGGCAGCTGCTTTGCCAGTACCCTGAGCCTGGGTGAGAGAGGATGAGGAGGATGAGGTGGGCTTGGTCATCCACTCTACCAAGTCTTCGGCATGATGTGGCTCAACATGTCCAGCTGCCGAAAAGAAGGACAAGCGTGTCCCATGGCCATGTGCTGATGACAATGCACCGCGTCCACGACCAGCACTGTTGCCCCCAGACACAGAGCCTGCTTGCCCTCTTTTTTTGCCTCCTGACTGTCTGCCTCTCCTTGGTTGCCTTCCAGACATTTTAATGGATGGCCTGCAGGGAGATGGGAAAAAGAGCAATAAGGGCTACCTTCAGGTGTATACTGTGCAGGAGGCTTAGCAACAATGACACTGACACTGTCCCCTGCCTATCCTTCTCTGTCCCTAAACACAAGGATTGAAAATATGGTTCAGCAAAATTGGTTTAGAACAGAATAGCACACTGACACTTTCCCTCACTGTCCTACTCTGTCCCTCCCTACAAACAAGATTTAGCACAGAATAGCACACTGATAGTTTCCACGAGTGTCCTTCTCTGTCCCTAAACTCAAGGATTTGAAATATGGAACAGCAAAATTGGTTTAGAACAGAATAGCACACTGTCAGTTTCACTCACTGTACCTCTCTGTCCCTAAACTCAAGGATTGAAAATATGGTTCAGCAAAATTGGTTTAGAACAGAATAGCACACTGACACTTTCCCTCACTGTCCTACTCTGTCCCTCCCTACAAACAAGATTTAGCACAGAATAGCACACTGATCATTTCCACGAGTGTCCTTCTCTGTCCCTAAACTCAAGGATTGAAAATATGGAACAACAAAATTGGTTTAGAACAGAATAGCACACTGACACTTTCCCTCACTGTCCTACTCTGTCCCTCCCTACAAACAAGATTTAGCACAGAATAGCACACTGATAATTTCCACGAGTGTCCTTCTCTGTCCCTAAACTCAAGGATTTGAAATATGGAACAGCAAAATTGGTTTAGAACAGAATAGCACACTGTCAGTTTCACTCACTGTACCTCTCTGTCCCTAAACTCAAGGATTGAAAATATGGTTCAGCAAAATTGGTTTAGAACAGAATAGCACACTGACACTTTCCCTCACTGTCCTACTCTGTCCCTCCCTACAAACAAGATTTAGCACAGAATAGCACACTGATAATTTCCACGAGTGTCCTTCTCTGTCCCTAAACTCAAGGATTGAAAATATGGAACAGCAAAATTGGTTTAGAACAGAATAGCACACTGACACTTTCCCTCACTGTCCTACTCTGTCCCTCCCTACAAACAAGATTTAGCACAGAATAGCACACTGATAATTTCCACGAGTGTCCTTCTCTGTCCCTAAACTCAAGGATTTGAAATATGGAACAGCAAAATTGGTTTAGAACAGAATAGCACACTGTCAGTTTCACTCACTGTACCTCTCTGTCCCTAAACTCAAGGATTGAAAATATGGTTCAGCAAAATTGGTTTAGAACAGAATAGCACACTGACACTTTCCCTCACTGTCCTACTCTGTCCCTCCCTACAAACAAGATTTAGCACAGAATAGCACACTGATAATTTCCACGAGTGTCCTTCTCTGTCCCTAAACTCAAGGATTTGAAATATGGAACAGCAAAATTGGTTTAGAACAGAATAGCACACTGTCAGTTTCACTCACTGTACCTCTCTGTCCCTAAACTCAAGGATTGAAAATATGGTTCAGCAAATTGGTTTAGAACAGAATAGCACACTGACACTTTCCCTCACTGTCCTACTCTGTCCCTCCCTACAAGCAAGATTTAGCACAGAATAGCACACTGATAATTTCCACGAGTGTCCTTCTCTGTCCCTAAACTCAAGGATTTGAAATATGGAACAGCAAAATTGGTTTAGAACAGAATAGCACACTGACACTTTCCCTCACTGTCCTACTCTGTCCCTCCCTACAAACAAGTTTCAGCACAGAATAGCACACTGATAATTTCCACGAGTGTCCTTCTCTGTCCCTAAACTCAAGGATTTGAAATATGGAACAGCAAAATTGGTTTAGAACAGAATAGCACACTGACACTTTCCCTCACTGTCC
This sequence comes from Rana muscosa, assembly GCA_029206835.1. NCBI lineage: Eukaryota > Metazoa > Chordata > Amphibia > Anura > Ranidae > Rana > Rana muscosa. The sequence continues at coordinate 211,625,138 of CM055124.1, read as the reverse complement.
TACTCTGTCCCTCCCTACAAACAAGATTTAGCACAGAATAGCACACTGACACTTTCCCTCACTGTACCTCTCTGTCCCTAAACTCAAGGATTGAAAATATGGTTCAGCAAGATTGGTTTAGAACAGAATAGCACACTGACACTTTCCCTCACTGTACCTCTCTGTCCCTACAAACAAGGATTAGCACAGAATAGCACACTGACACTTTCCCTCACTGTACCTCCCTGTCCCTACAAACAAGGTTTAGCACAGAATAACACACTGTCACTGACACTCTCCCTACCTATCCTTATTTGTCCCTAAACACAAGGAATCCAGGATTAGTAAAGGAAAAAAAATGACACTGTCCCTGCCTATGCTTCTCTTTCCCTGCTCCGGAACACACTACACAAGGCCGCCGCGCTGGCGGCCTTTTATAGTGTGGGGCGTGTACTAAACCCCCTCAGCAATAATTGGCCACAGGCATCCTGCCTGTGGCCAATCATTGCTCTCCTCGCTGCCGGCGCTGTGATTGGCCAAGCATGCGGGGTCACAGTGCATGCTTGGCCAATCACAGCGCCTAGATGACACTGCGATGGCGTAGTGCATTGTGGGCCGTTCGCGTCACTCGAATTTGGCGCGAACGGCCCAAATCGTTCGATCTTCGTCGAACGTTCGAACAGCCGATGTTCGAGTCGAACGTATGTTCGACTCGAACACGAAGCTCATCCCTAATCATAGCCAGTGGGGTAATAGCTGCAATCAATAGGTGTAAGACTTTTGATACTGACTAGACTCACCATGCTGCTACCCAGGTGTTGCTGTTTCAGCCTGAAAAGGCTTTAATCATAGCCAGGTTCTTTCAGTATGAAATGCATTAGTACTGCTGTATTCCATGGATTTTATACCCTGTTGTCAATAAAGAGTACAGTCCTGCAATTGCTGGATTTTTCCTGATAAAAGAGGTGCTGGTTTTGCCATACAGTAAGACTCTGGATATCCTTTAAATGCACCCCCTTACAGTACCTCTATCCCAAGTCTAATGGCCCGTACAAACAATCCGAATATTGGACGAAAACGGTCGTCTGAGGAAGAATCGTACGATTTTTGGATCGTGTGTACACTACTTTCGAGAGCCGATGACAGCAGTTCATCCGATATTATTCGAATGGACAAGCGCGAAAATTTTCCTCGTATGATACCAGACCCTACGATTTTTGTTTAATCAGTATAGTTGTCGTCCGAAAATACAATACAAATAAATTACAACACATGACATCACTTCCGTTTTTTTTTTTGTCGTACGAGAATTTTCGTGACTTTATTACCCTATTCAATTTCTACTGTCGTACGATATTTGGATTGTGTGTACGGGCCATTAGGCTCATCATACAAATTACAATATGAGTGAATGTGCTCTTTGTACAATCTCATCTAGATTTGCCCAAAATTTGTAAAATTAGGACCTACCAAAACTAGATAATTTTTGAAGGAAGATAAGTCTGTGTGGCACAGTGAAAATTTATGAGGAGCTGAGGGAACAGGGAAGAGTGAGAGGGTGTACTGAAAATACAGGTATTCTTTAAATCTAGTTTAGCCATATACAATATAGGTTGATTGAGTCATTTTAGGATGACCACATCTTTTTGTTTTAGTTTTCTTAAATAGTTTCCCTATGTGGAGTATGCTTTTGACCACTAAGTGGCCTAGCGTGTAAACCTAGGTGATGAAGACTCATATTCATGATTTTATATATAGGGATTTTTTATGTAATTGCCCATTATGTGTAATTGAAAAATGGTGCAGGAGATTTATAACACTCGGATCATTCAGAACGGTCATCTGTTGGTAATGATCGTGAATAGTCTAATTATGGTACTGGTGCTTCGGTCTGATCAGCCAATGGAAGTGCCTTCTTATCTGAGTGATGTGTTTATGTGTGGTACTCAGCGTGTGTATGTACCCCTGATGACGTCACCTATGACAAAACGCGTCGGATGGAGTTACATACACACGCTACTGCGCATGCGCGACCGATGTTCGACCATCTTATCTTTAGGAAAAGGATCTGTTATTAATGAGATATGTTTAAGCGTAATATTGTTGTTTTAAATGTAAGTGCACTATTATCCTTTTAATAAACATTATGAATTGTACAGTATTGCGCTATGGTGGAGCTTTATGTTTTACATATACCCCACTTATTGAGAACGCATGAGGCTTTGCTGAAGCAACTTCCTGGATTATTTTCTCACCATATCTGTACACTTATCATTTAGAGCCAGGTTTGATGACATCTGAGCTAAAGCGATTGGAACTAAGGTTCAATCAAGTGTATATTGCTCTCCCTGAGTAAGGGGGGTCGCCGGCTCTCTGGTAAGCCTCCAGTGTGAATTTACTGTGGGTGTCACTGTTGCGGTATCTGGATTTTCTATTGAGCATGGATTTTCTTCTTCGGATTTTCTCTTTATGGACATTATTTTGATTCACTGATTTTTAATGTTGAATTTAAAAAAAATTCACCCAATTTTGTTTATATGTACATATATATAGCGCAGCACTTTGTTTATTTATTCATTAAATTTGATGGGGCTGCTAGGACAGCTTCATATCAATGCCCTTGGAATTTTACAACCTAATTAAAAGAAACACGTTGAGCCATCTTCACTAACTCGGAAGTAGACTAATCAGTGTTAATCCTGGGGATGCATAGAGGGAACACAGACTTACCACGTAAGGTAGGGTGACCAGACATCCCCGGTTTCAGGGGACAGTCCCCGGATTGAGGACACTGTCCCCGGACCAAGTCTGTCCCCGGTTTTGTCCCCGGATTGGATTTGAACAGGGGCTGGGGCAATTTCAAAGACAGTCAGTGCAGAATTAAAAAAACTAATTCTGAATTACACACCCTCGCTCCGCCTCTCCTACTAGCTTAGGGGGTGTATTTCTTTCCTCTATCTGTGTCCCTTTCTGATGATCATTTGCTGGTCGGAGCAGAGGGACCATTTCTTCAGTTTCGGTCGCATGCCCATTCAGCTCCGCTCGCATGTTCTTCTGCCTTGGCTCAAGTCCTGGCCAGCCGCCTGCCTGTTTATCTCCTTGCCTTCCTTGGTGGAGTGATCTTTCTCCGCTCCCCACCCAGTAGTAGCCGGGGCCCGGAGAGTGAGACTTGAGAGGCTGTGAGGTGGGTGGCAGCGGCGATGGGCAGAGTCGTTGATTGCCGCCATTACTTGTAAAAAAAAAATATGTCCCCGGATTTCATTTTAAAAATCTGGTCACCTTAACGTAAGGTATCCATTTTTCATCCAGACACAGCTTAGTATATCAGGGCACATCACTTCTTAAATTGCTTTGTTGCTGGTAATTGTGTTTTACTGTAGCAACACCAGCAGCTGAGCCAAAATACCTGGTGATCTGTCAGACATCCGGTGTGCTACTAACTTTCTACAAGTCAGTTCAGCTGGACCCAGAGGCAGAGATTTGCCTGCTGGGACTAGTTGAGGAAAATACGCTCTCTATAGAAAGAAGAACACAGCTTGGCCTGCTGCTCTTCTATGCAAGAAAGGCAATAGTGCTAAACTGGAAGAGGGTCGAAGCTCCCCCACTAACCCAATGGAAAAACCTAGTAAATAGCAACCTGACATTGTATAAGGAGACATACTGTAACAGAGGAAAGGAAGAGAAATATAGAAAAATTTGGTCAAATTGGATAGAGAATGCTATGACAGCTTCAGGGGAGGGGGGTGCGGAATTGGGATAGAATTACACCAATGGAAGAAAGGGTTAAAGAATATACAAACCTATGTATGTGAATGTAAGGAAGTGGGTCTTGTTTTGGAGTAATCGGTTGATTGTAAGATGTGAAATGTATGATGTTAAATGTATAATTTAATATGAGAAGACAGGATGTATAAGATGTAAAATGTATGATGTAATATGAGAAGAAAGGAAAAAAATTTTACTAAGAGATTTGGAAAAAAATAAAAAATTCTACAAGGGCCACCAGTGCCTTTGCTGTACTGAGATCCCAACCAATGCTGTCATCCCTGACTGCTGGACGACAGAACACCGCCTTTTCCCCAACTCCTTTCTGTCTTACTCAACATGCATACATTGATTTCTTTCCTAGCAAAACAATACTACTACTTTGAACCAAGGATATGTGTCTGAGGCGCTCAGTCTGTATGGGAATGGAGTCCTGTGCCCGCCGCTGTGAGTGCTGGCCAGGAAAAGAGCTCAGCTATGCTCCAGGTAATGGTAAAGAGTGACAAGGTGTCCCAGGAGCCGCACATCAGTCAAGACTTGCTGTATGATAGTGAATGGCAGTCTCAGCTGGAGCTTACTCATGGGGATCCCCATGCATAAGCTCTGGTGGGCGGAGTTAAACACATTGTGGGTGTGGCCTGGTGGGGGTACAGGCTGAAACTGCCATTAACTATCATACAGCAGGTCTTGACTTGATGTGGGGCTCTCAGGACACCTAGTCACTCTCTACTAATACTACTACTTTGGTTTTCCCAAGAGCCTGCCAACACACTAATTATAAAAAAAAAAAATTGCTATGTGAATGTTCCAGCATTTGTAACGCCATGGCAAATAAACCCTGTTGTATTTCTAATATGTTACTTTCTTGTGATTATCAGCTCCATCTAGTGGCCATAATGTGTTATTTTACTGGAATACCTCTATCAGGAAAATACTACAGTATGGCCCCTAGATAGAGCTGACGATCATAGGAAATAATATATTAACACATTACAGGAATTATTTGCGACCCCTGTGAAAACACTCAGACATGGCATTTATTTTAATTTTTATCTCTATATGGAGGGACAGAGCTCTTTGAAGATGTATTTCTGGGGTGTCACAATAGGAACTGACATCTAAGCAGACATCCTGCAAGAAGTTTGCAAGCCCAGTAATGATGTCACATGCAGTAATAAAAGTTGATTCTTGCTGCCGGAACAGAGTAAAACAAAATACTGGAGCATGCTATAGAAGGTGAGAGAGAATTGAGGAAAAAGTTGGGCAATGCCTGGACATTCACTTAAAGTAAAACTTAAAGTGGACTTTCTGATTTTAGCTCTGGTGGATTGTTTCCATGAATGGCTTTGGCTTGTTGCTGGAGCTGCCTTATAACATTTTCTATAAATATTATTATTACAATAGTTATTGTTGGCACTGCTCTTAATACTCTCAGTGAAAAACACGGTTTAGTGGCGCGGTGCCATTTAGCGAGGTGTTTAATTGGGGGCCTCATTTGGGTCTTCTGACCTGAAAAGAAAGAGCCTCGCAGTAAGCGGTGATGCTAGAGTCACAGCCGCCTCTGCCTATTTTGTAATTGATTAATACACCGTGAATAAAATCACTTTATTATTTAATGATCCCAGCATCCATAGTACACTATCCGCATTCCTTACCCAGTGTGCTCTGCCGTAACCAAGGCAGTACTGGGGCCAGAGGAATTTGCAGCCGCCGAGGGGCCTCTGCTCAGGATTCTTGCCCTCATTGTGTGCGATCAGTCAGTAATCATCATCATTAGCCCCATACTGGGTTTCAAAATGGGAATCACGTAGACATCTCATCATTCACTTATGTATTATACAGTGCACATCCCTTTGTTCCTCCGTTTATGTGCTTACAGCTAGAGAGACAATCCCACTGTGGATAATTGATGCCCAGCAAGTCAATTACCAGCATTTGCTGCCTGCAACCAGCTTGCCTTGGGCGACCTAGTAGAAGTGAGCTGCCGTCCCTTGACAATACCTTATCGCTACATCACCTACACAACAAGGTGCTGCTCTCGAGGTGCCTAATGGCCTACTTTACTCTGTATCTTCATGATATTTTTGTAACTTTCTAGAAAAACTACCATATAGAAAATGCTTAGAAATAACAGTTTTTTTTATGGAAAATGGAAAAATAGACATTTGTCCTAAATCAATGGATAGTTTTTACTCCTAAGTGCCTGTTCATTGGAATTTAAAGGGGCTCGTACCTCTGCAGAATATCCTGGTGGTTGGTAAGGATGGGCGAATAGTTCGGCCCAAGCATGAGTTTGGGCCAAACATTGGCTGTTCGGAAGATCTCCGAACAACCAAATTATAGGGTCGTTCGACTGTCTGTTCGGCCCGCCGAACATCCGCAATGCACTGCGCCATCGCACAGTGCATTAAAAAACCCTGATTGGCTGAAGTAATGAAAGATTCGCCCAATCAGGGCACAGAGCACTGTCAGAGCCATGATTGAACGCTGTCATGATGACTGCATCCAATCATGGCTCCATGCTCCTAATCCTGCCCCACACTATAAAAGTATTCTTTCCATAGTGGCCATTTGTAGTGTGATAGCGGCGTAGAGAGAGATAGAACAGGGCTCTGTTCAGTGCTATTAGACAGTTAGTGTGCTATAGTGTTCTATTCTGATTCTATTGTCAGTGTAGAATATCAGTTTAGTGTGCATCTAGGGATAGTTCAGTGTGAATGTTGTGCAAATATTCATCTTTACATTAGTTTCAATGTAGGGATAGTTCAGTCATTGTGAGTTTAGTGACAACCATTCACCTTTACATTAGTGTGAATGTAGGGATAGTTCAGTCAGTGTGAGTGTAGTGACCGTTTAACACAGTTTATTTTATCTCGTTACTGCAAGTTTAATGCAATATAATTCTGTGCGTTACTGCAAGTTTTACACCGTATATTTCATTGCGTTATTGCAAGTTTAATGCCATATATTTCTGTACGTTACTGCAAGTTTAACGCCGTATATTTCATTGCGTCACTGCAAGTTTAACGCCACATAGTTCTGTGCGTTAGTGCAAGTTTAATGCCATATAGTTCTGTGCGTTACTGCAAGTTTAACGCTATAAATTTCATTGCGTTACTGTAAGTTAACGCCGTATATTTCATTGCATTACTGAAAGTTTATATATGTATATTTTATTTAGCTACTTTAAGTTTAACGCTGTGTATTTGATTGCGTTACTGCAAGTTTAACGCCATATAGTTCTATGCGTTACTGCAAGTTTAACACCATATATTTCATTGCGTTACTTCAAGTTTAACGCCATATATTTCATTACGTTACTCCAAGTTTAACACCATATATTTCATTGCATTACTTCAAGTTTAACGCCATATATTTCATTGCGTTACAGCAAGTTTAACGCTGTATAGTTCTGTGCATTACTGCAAGTTTAACGCTATATAGTTCTGTGCGTTACTGCAAGTTTAACGCTGTATATTTCATTGCATTACTGCAAGTTTAACGCCATATAGTTGTGTGCATTACTGCAAGTTTAATGCCATATATTTCATTGCGTTACTGCAAGTTTAACACAATATATATTTAATTGCATTAATGCAAGTTTAACGCCATATAGTTCTGTGCTTTACTGCAAGTTTACCTCCGTATAGTTCTGTGCGTTACTGCAAGTTTAACGCTAGATAGTTCTGTGCATTACTGCAAGTATACCACTGCATATTTCATTGCATTACTGCAAGTTTAACGCCATATAGTTGTGTGCGTTACTGCAAGTTTAACGCCATACAGTTGTGTGCATTACTGCAAGTTTAACGCTGTAAATTTCATTGCGTTACTGCAAGTTAACGCCGTATATTTCATTGCATTACTGCAAGTTTATATATGTATATTTTATTTAGCTACTTTAAGTTTAACGCTGTGTATTTCATTGCGTTACTGCAAGTTTAACACCATATATTTCATTGCGTTACTGCAAGTTTAACACCATATATTTCATTGCAATACTGCAAGTTTAACGCCATATAGTTCTTTGCGTTACTGCAAGTTTAACGCCAAATATTTCATTGCGTTACTGCAAGTTTAACGCCATATAGTTCTGTGCTTTACTGAAAGTTTAACGCTGTATAGTTCTGTGCGTTACTGCAAGTTTAACGTTAAATAGTTCTGTGCGTTACTGCAAGTTTAACGCTGTATATTTCATTGCATTACTGCAAGTTTAACGCCATATAGTTGTGTGCATTACTGCAAGTTTAACGCCGTATATTTTATTGCGTTACTGCAAGTTTAACACAATATATATTTACGTTTAACACCATATGTTTCATTGCGTTACTGCAAGTTTAACGCCATATATTTAATTGCGTTACTGCAAGTTTAGCGCCATATAGTTCTGTGCTTTACTGAAAGTTTAACGCTGTATAGTTCTGTGCATTACTGCAAGTTTACACCATATAGTTGTGTGCATTACTGCAAGTTTAACGCCATATATTTCATTGCGTTACTGCAAGTTTAACACAATATATATTTAATTGCATTAATGCAAGTTTAACGCCATATAGTTTTTGGCTTTACTGCAAGCTTAACGCTGTAAAGTTCTGTGCATTACTGCAAGTTTAACGGTAGATAGTTCTGTGCATTACTGCAAGTTTAACGCTGTATATTTCATTGCATTACTGCAAGTTTAACGCCATATAGTTGTGTGCATTACTGCAAGTTTAACGCCGTATATTTCATTGTGTTACTGCAAGTTTAACGCCATATAGTTCTATGTGTTACTGCACGTTTGACGCAGTATATTGCAGTATATTATAGTGTATCTGTGGAGTGTGTCTGTGTTGTGAATACTCAAATGAAAGTGCACCAAACACCACTTTCCATTGATTAAATGCATCCACGTACACATTTACACATCTTTATTACATTTTGTTAATAAGCACCCCCCACTCCCCCATCATGTCTGGGAGGACAGCAAGGTGAGGCAGGCAATCCCATGGCACTGTAAGGGGGCCAGCAGCGTATGTGTCCACAGGCAAAGGTGGACATGGTCAGTCCTCAGGCAGGGCATCATTTTCTCTGTTTAGTGATGTTGTCCGTACTATCCAGCCACAGCATACAGAGCAGGTGGTGGACTGGCTTACTAAACCGTCCTCATCCTCCGTCAACCAAGCACAGACTTGTGCGCAGTTCCCTGCAGCTGCCAGAGGGGCAAAACCTGCCTCCTTGTCCACAGCTATTCCTGCCATAGCCCTAGCATCAGGCATGGAGGAGTCAGCAGAGTTATTTAAACACGGCATCAGCCAGTTGCTCCTTGATGATGCACAGTCATTACTCGATTCAGATGTTGGTTCTGACTCTGAGGTTGAGGAAGGCAGGAACATGAGCCTACAGTAAGGTGACCAGATTTTTAAAATGAAATCCGGGGACATATTTTTTTTTTACTAGTAATGGTGGCAATCAGCAACTCTCTGCCCATCGCCGCCGCCACCCGCCTCACAGCCTGTCAAGTCTTACTCTCCGGGCCCCGGCTATTACTGGGAGGGGAGCGGAGGAAGATCACTCCGCCAGGGAAGGCAAGGAGATAAGCAGGCAGGCGGTTGGCCGGGACTTGAGCCAAGGCAGAAGAACATGCGAGTGGAGCTGAATGGGCACCCGAAACTGAAGAAATATTCCCTCCACTCCGACCAGCACATGATCATCAGAAAGGGGCACAGATAATGGAAAAAAATACACCCCCTAAGCTAGTAGGAGCGGCGGAGCAGGGGTGTGCAATTCAGAATTTATTTTTTAATTCTGAACTGACTGTCTATGAAATTGCCCCAGCCCCTGTTCAAATCCCATCCGGGAACAAAACCGGGGACAGACTTGGTCCGGGGACAGTGTCCTCAATCCGGGGACTGTCCCCTGAAACCGGGGATGTCTGGTCACCCTAGCCTACAGGGAGGGGAGAACACTGATACACAAATTGGCAGTAATGTTCCCCCAGCCGTAGCATATTGCCAAGTTGTCTCCAGTGGTAATGAGGATGGAGGAGATGATGATGATGAGGTCACTGACTCCACTTGGGTGCTGGATAGAGCAGAGGAGGAAAGTGAGGGTGAGGCAGAACCTCAACAAGGCAGCCATCATGGAAGAGCAGAGAGCAGCCATCCTATTTCATCACATTGTGGAGCTGCTAAAAAAGGCCCACTTCCCACAGCTCAGCTGTCTGGGCCTTTTTTAGTACATGTGCAACCAATCGCACTGTTGCTATTTACAAACTTTGTCTCAAGCGCATCAAGCGTGGCAAAAACACCAAACATTTGGGTACCACATGCTTGACAAGGCATTTAACTTCCCACCACTCAGCCCATTGGCAAGAGCACATAAAAGCCACACAAAAGGGGCACAAATCTGTCCCTCCTCCTTACTCACTTTAATCTGTCCCTGCATACCTCATGACCTCTCAGCAGCCTCCACCGACAGGGATGATGGTATAGAGCACTTGACCCAGGTCCTTGCAGCACATCTGTCAGCAGCACACCACCAGCTGTTGACTATAGCCGGCAAATTTCTCTGCCCCATCTGCTGCACCGAAGAAAAAATATAGTCCCTGCCACCCACATGCCCACCATCTAAATGCAAGATTGTCAAAGCTTCTGGTTCTACAACTTCTGCCTTTCCACCTGGCAGATTCTGCAAATTCACGGAAGGTTGATATTGGCAGGTTCCAAGTCACTATTTATTTTCACATAAGGCCATTCCACCTCTCTATCATCACATGGAAGGCAATTTTGTAACATCGTTGGGCAAGGCAGTCAGCCGCAAAAGTCCACGTTACTGCTGACACGTGGTTCAGCAAGCATATATTTTGTTCACAGCACACTGGGTAACTCTGCTTGCAACTCGGAAGGATGCAGGACAGGGCTCAGTGCTGCAGCTTGTTGTGCCCCCACATCTCCATACAGCTGGTGATGATGCCAGATTCGTCATCTCTACCCCCTCCTCCTCCTCCTCCTCCATGCCCTCCTCATTTTAGGTGGTCATACACAGCCAGTGCTCGGTTGGCTGAAATTCAGCAAGAATTCCACCTGCCTGTAAACCGCCTGATTTGTGACATGCCAGGGCCGATCCTAGACAGGGTGCGAGGGGTGCAGTTCACCCAGGCGCCACAGAGGTGGGGGCGCTCAAGCGCCAGAGTGCTCTCCTCCCTCCTCCTCCTTCTTGCTGGTATTCAGAGGCCGCTCACCGCCGCTGCTATTTCATCCCGCCCAAGCCCGTCCCCCATCCATCCTCCTGTCAGAGGAGATCGGAGCGAGTGCCCTGGGCAGAGAGTAGGAGGGGGCGGATTTCTCTCCCTCCCTCTGTGCATAATATGAGAGCCTCGCATTGCCACGACCGCCCAATCTGCTCCCCCCCCCCTGCATCCTCATTGGCAGGGAGGAGAGCGACTTCAGGAAGGGCTCCACCAGAAAGGGGGGGGGACAAGCCTCCCATTATGTCAGTAACCATGAGAAATCAGTCTGTAGATTCTGAGATGACTGGTGGCTGCAGCTCTGTAAAGTGTCTGTGACAGTGACACTTACACAGCCCAGCGAACACACCACCTCCCCCCTCACTGACGGGAGATCAGTGAGGAATACAGCTCCTCCCACCTCTGCTCCTCCAGTGACTTCCTGCCCCGCCCACACTATCCCCGGCGTACAGCTGTATCTGGAGAAAGGATGTGTGGGCGGGAAATATGAAAACAGCAGCTGCAGATTCCTCTGTGAGACTGATTTCTGCTTCCAACCTGTGAGCCTGGAAATGTGAGTGAGTATGGAGGGGAGCGCAGTGGAGGGACTATTTTCTTATTTTAGGGCACATGTACATCATGCCGCCCCACTATTCTATTAGTCCCGGCTGGCGGAGTGATATTGCAATTCTCCGTTCGGCTCTCGGCTGCAATCCTAGCAAGATGTGAAGAAGTTGAGGGCTGACAGAGAAGAGCAGGAGGACAGCATGGCTGCACTCAGGGCCGTCGGAACAGGACAGGCAAACCAAGCATGTGCTTGGGGACCCCAGCTGGCCTGGGGCCCCAGCAGAGCTGCCTTCCCTCCCGCGATTGGCGGGCCCCCTCCAGCGATTGGCGGCCCCCTCCTCCCGCGATTTGGCGGCCCCCTCCTCCCGCGATTTGGCGGCCCCCTCCTCCCACGATTGGCGGCCCCCTCCTCCCGCGATTTGGCGGCCCCCCCTGCCGTGATTGGCGGCCCCCCCCACCCGCGATTGGTGGCCCCCCCACCCGCGATTGGCGCCCCCCTCCCGCGATTGGCGGCCCCCCCTCCCACGATATTGGCGCCCCCTCTCCCACGATTGGCGCCCCCCCTCCCGCGATTGGCTGCCCCCCCCTCTCGCGATCGGCGTCGATGTCCCGCGTTAGCACCCCCCCTTCTGAATTAAAAAAAAAAAGGGGGCCCAATGTGCTTGGGGCCCCCAAATTCCTTCAAACGGCCCTGGCTGCACTGGACACAGTGAGTGGGGATTAGAAGATAGAATACTCACTGTGTGTCCTATTATGTATTTCACAGCACAGCAGGTTATCAGCATTTCAATTATCACACAGGTAGCAGTAGCACTGTAAGCAGGTGCTCCATCATGTCTCTATGTCACACTGCTTTTGGGTGCTGACTTTGTTATGGATGTTAACTTATTGCTGTACTTACTGTATGTAACAGCCATAACAAAGTCCGCACCCAAAAGCAATGTGACATAGAGACATGATAGAGCACCTGCTTACAGTGCTGCCTGTGTGAGAATTGTAATGCTGATGATAATAAGAAACGGTGTAATGCTAATTTACACTTCATTTTAACTGCTTCCCGTCCAGCAATGTATCAGTACGTTGCTGGATTGGAAGGGTGATATCTTGGTCATCACTACAGCAATGATCAAGATATCATTTTTTAACACCAGCAATTCTGCACAAAGTAAAAGTAGTCCTAGTGGCTAAGAAGCCCCTGTATTACTTTTACAGGCAGTGGAAGGGGGTTCCACCACCACCTTTACTGCTAGATGTGACCAGTAGCATCTGGTTACTGGGACACAGTAAGAGGGATGGATGTCATTCCGCCCACCGTGTGATGTCAGAAACTGGAAGTGATGAGGAATTTATCACTTTCGGTTTCGGACTCATTTAATGAAACCATTACCGGCTTGAACAAGTATCTGATCAAACTGATTTTGGTTTGATCTTATGCTTTGGAGGCCAGAGGACAGATATGGGGTCTAAAAGACCCCAGATCGCTCCATAAAGAGGACATGTCATGGCCCATGCTATCACAAGGGATGTTGTTCATCTCTTGTGAAAGCAAAAATGAAAAAAAAAAATGTAAAGATACAGTGTAAGATTTGTTTTTATGTGTAATAAAATAAATAAAATACAATTTAAAAGAAATTTAAACTGCCCCAACTCCTTCATGCTTATTAAAGTGGTTGTAAACCCACTTTGGTTGTAAACCCACTTTTTCAACTTGCACCTACAGGTAAGCCTAGATTAAGGCTTACCTGTAGGTGCAAGAAATATCTCCTAAACCTACACGGTTTAGGAGATATTTACTAAAAATGACAGGCGCCGCTGTCTACGGCGCATGCGCGCCGTAGACAATGGCGCATTTATGGGGCTAATCCCATTCACAAAATCGGCTACTTCCCAGCAATCGCTGGGCGTAGCCGAATGTGACGGCTCCCGCGCGCATGCGCGGTAGCACGTCTTCGCCGCTCCGGCCAATCACAGCGCCGGAGCGGCGCTGTGATTGGCTGGTGCTGCGATACCCGGAAGTAACATTCCGGCTATCGCCGCAGTGATGTCTACGTCTGGAGAGAGGGACGCGGACTGCTTCGGGGGCCCCGATCTAAGGTAAGTGGTACATAATGAGCTAGTATGCTAGTCATACTAGCTCATTATGCCTTTCTCTTGCAGGTTGGCTGAGAAAAAAAAAAGATTAGTGGGTTTACAACCACTTTAATTGCAAAGACATTCACTAACTTTCACTTTCAGTTAGGCTGGTAATATACAGTACAAATTTCTTTCCAGCAACCACAGATTGCAGGGAAGAAACTTGCATGATTCCCCCATGCAGTCTCTGACCATCTCCTGTAATATGTCTGCAGTCTCTGACCATCTCCTGTAGTATGTTTGCAGTCTCTGACCATCTCCTGTACTATATCAGCAGTCTCTGACCATCTCCTGTAATATGTCTGCAGTCTATGACCGTCTCCTGTAATATGTCTGCAGTCTCTGACCATCTCCTGTAATATGTCTGCAGTCTCTGACCATCTCCTGTAAAATGTCTGCAGTCTCTGACCGTCTCCTGTAATATGTCTGCAGTCTCTGACCATCTCCTGTATTATTTCTGCAGTCTCTGACCATCTCCTATAATATGTCTGCAGTCTCTGACCATCTCCTGTACTATGTCTGCAATCTCTGACCATCTCCTATAGTATGTCTGCAGTCTCTGACCATCTCCTGTAGTATGTCTGCAGTCTCTGACCATCTCCTGTAATATGTCTGCACTCTCTGGCCATCTCCTGTAATATGTCTGCACTCTCTGACCGTCTCCTGTAATATGTCTGCACTCTCTGACCGTCTCCTGTAATATGTCTGCACTCTCTGACCATCTCCTGTAATATGTCTGCACTCTCTGACCATCTCTTGTATCATGTCTGCACTCTTTGACCATCACCTGTAATATGTCTGCACTCTCTGTCTCCTGTAATATGTCTACAGTCTCTGACCATCTCCTGTAATATGTCTACAGTCTCTGACCATCTCCTGTAATATGTCTGCACTCTCTGACTGTCTCTTGTACTATGTCTGGGGGCTCTTCCTAACAGACTCTGTAACAGAAGCCCTCTCTGTGTGCATCAGAGAGACTATCCTCCAGGTCTCATTAGTGTACGCTTATCCTGTATTTTCTTTATTGTTAAAGGATCATGGGAGGATCCCTGGGTAACGACAAATTCTTAGGGGAGCATCTCTGTGTTTGAGTCGTTGCCATAGAAACATGTGTAAGGGGAGGAGTTTGTAAGATAACCACACCCACGTGGGGGCGCCAGAAATATTTCTGCACCCAGGCGTCTGTGACCCTAGGATCGGCCCTGTGACATGCCTACCAGGTGGAACTCGACTTTGACAATGCTGCAGCGGCTGCACATGCAGCAGAGGGCCTTCAACGAGTACCTCTGTGAATATGGCAAAACAACAAGCTCAGGCCGGCTCAGCTTTTTTTCCCCATGCCAATGGCTGCTCATAAAGGATGCATGCATTGTACTGTCACCATTTGAGGAGGCCACAAGGATGGTGAGCAGTGACAATTCATGCATCAGTGACACAATCCCTGTTATGTTTCTGCTGGAGAAGACTCTGCATGGCATTATGGACAGGGCACTTGAGGCAGAGCAGCGGGATGAAGAGGAGGACTTTCTTTCCTCTCAAGGCCCACTTTATGCAGACACCATTGTTCCTATGCCACAGAACACACAAGAGGAGATAGAGAGGAGGAAGAGGACTAGTTTCAGAGGCATTGAAGCATAGGAAGACATACTGTACGTCAAACAGTAAGAGATGGTTTCCCATCCGCAGAATCCTTGGGAGTAATACTTGGCTGGGGGGAGGCAGTTCCAGATACTATAATCCTCAGTGACCCTGAGGAGTCTGCTTCTCATGCCTCTGCAAATTTGCGGTGCATGGGCTCTCTCATTCTTCAAAGCCCTTCGACAGGACCCAAGAATATGTGGCGTAAAGAAAAAAGGATCACTATTGGTTGGCAATCCTCCTTGACCACAGTTATAAGGAGAAAGTCTCAGAACTCATCCCGTCCCTATAGAGAGTGCAGAAGATGAAATCTCTTGAGGAGAGCCTAAAGAGAAGTTTATCAAACGCGTTTTCCAACTCTGGTAGGTTACAGTGTCATGGAAAACGTTGTTTTGAGGCTTCTGTTGGTCAAGAGAGGAGTGGTGGAGAAGGCGGCCGCCTAAGTGATGCATTTCTGGATTATTTTAGTCCTCACCGCCCAGGGCTGACGGCTTCCACATCTCATCGGCAGCGTCTGCATCACATGGTGGACGATTATCTAGGGGCAAAAACAGAGATTGAGAGCTTTCCAATCGATGATCCACTGGCTTACTGGGTCATCATGAGAATAGACCACTGGCCAGAACCTGCCCAGTATGATATTTAGCTGCCCTGCATCCAGCGTGCTTTCTGAATGGGCATTCAGTGCAGGTTTTTTTCTAAGATTGACCTGTATTTGACTCCATCCATCTTTCCATCAACTCTGACCAGCTTCCCTGTCCCTGCTGAAGAAAAGCATCCTCACAACATGATGCTCCCACCACCAAGATTCACAGTGGGGATGGTGTGTTCAGGGTAAAATGCAGTGTTAGTTTTCCGCCACACATAGAATTTTGCTTTTAGGCCAAAAAGTTACATTTTAGTCTCATCTGACCAGAGCACCTTCTTCCACATGTTTGCTGTGTCCCCCACATGGCTTCTTGCAAACTGCAAATTGGACTTCTAATGGCCTTCTTTCAACAATGGCTTTCTTCTTGTCACTCTTCCATAAAGGCCAGATTTGTGGAGCGCACGACTAATAGTTGTCCTCTGGACAGATTCTCCCACCTAAACCGTGGATCTCTGCAGCACCTCCAGAGTTACCATGGGCCACTTGGCTGCTTCTCTGATTAATGCTCTCCTTGCCCGGCCTGTCAGTTTAGCTGGACGGCCATGTCTTGGTAGATTTTCAGTTGTGCCATACTCTTTCCATTTTCAGATGATGGAGTGAACAGTGCTCCATTAGATGTTCAAAGCTTTGGATATTTTTTTATGACCTAACCCTGGTTGAAACTTCTCCACAACTTTATGCCTGACCTGTCTGGTGTGTTTCTTGGCCTTTATGATGCTGTTTGTTCACTAAGGTTCTCTAACAAACCTCTGAGGGCTTAACAGAACAGCTGTTATTATACTGAGATTAAATTACTCTATTTACTAATTAGGTGACTTCTGAAGGCAATTTGTTCCACTAGATTTTAGTTAGGGGTAGCAGAGTAAAGGGGACAGAATATAAATGCACGCCACACTTTTCACATATTTATTTGTAAAAAAAAATTGAAAACCATTTATCATTTTCCTTCCACTTAACAATTATGTGCTACTTTGTGTTGGTCTGTCACATAAAATCCCAATAAAAATACATTTACATTTTTGTTTGTAGCATGACAAAATGTGGAGAATTTCAAGGTATATGAATACTTTTTCAAGGCACTGTATATAACCCAAATACAGACACGTGGAGTAAAAAAGGAACTCTCTTGACAATAAATGGGATGAGACTCACCATGAATAGCAGGCATCAACTAACCATTACACACAATGGGATTGATTTACTAAAGGAAAATGAGCTGCTAATTTTGCAGGAATTTTTTTTCCCCGGAGCGTAGTGAAAATAAAATTGTGTTTTTATTGCCTATGACTGGATGATGAAAGTCATGTAAAATTAACAGCAAACTAAAATGAACAGTCCAATAGTAAACCCTTCTTACACCATTCTAATTGAAATGTTGGACTCAGGTGCTAGAAGCGAATTCAGCAGGGATGCTTCTGCAGTCACATTTTCTTTTAATTTTAGCTCAAGGGGGGTTAATTATGTGGCTGACATTACTCCTTCACATATCATACTACCTAAATTAACAAGGAGCATGAGGGACTCCTACAGTGCTCACGTGCTAATGAGGAACATGCTGATAGGAGGAGAGGCAAAGAGACCATTAAATGAGCTTGTTATTTTGCTGCTTCTTCTTGCACTGTCCAGTCACAAACTTGGAGAAGGACAAGCTAGTTTTTACTCAATTTTTAAATCAAGAAATAGGTACTTTGGTACTCAAAACTTTTCCTTTATAACCCAGGTAAATACATGATTGAAATACATATATGGAAGCGCCAAAGGGCTTGTATTTCTGTATATCCGTTCCCAAGATTAACACAAGCCTGACAAGCAGCAAAGCTAGCCCTGTGACCTGTCTTTTTTTCGACTGCATTTAAAGCTGAACTCCAGCCGAAAAAAAGATAAAAATCAAAAACACATTAAAAGACAAAATGACAAAACTGGCTGCCACTAGATGTCCTCCGTCTGATGGCCAGCATCATTCAACCCACATTCTCTGAGCCCAGGTTGTCCTGGACTAGTCTCAATCTGTAACTGAACAATGAAAGGTGAAAAAGCACAATGATGAACTCATCTCCCTGTCACTCTGTGCCCTGCTCCTTGACCGCACATTAACTGAATGACTTCTTGTGCTGCATCTTCCTCTCACACTCCAGCCCTGCTGTACTTGGACTGGAAAAGGCTGATACCCAGGTGCATTAAGCTACTTTAATTTAATTTAAAAAATGAATTAAATGGTGAATCAATAATTACAAGTGTAGCGGGTGGTCATATTTAGGGGAGGCATCTGAGTGATATCAGGCTCAGATGCAACAATTGTTAGGGTTTCTGGACCAATTTATGCCAGTGGAGGATATCAATGGTGTCTAGTTCCCTGCGGCCTATAGGTGGCACTGTTGCCATGGGTTGGGGTTGAACCACCATTGGAGGGCTGTGCCCTTTGTGTCCTCTCGCGGCGGTAGTGCAGCGGGGGGGGAACCCGCTGTGCATGCTGGGAGAGGGTATAAAGGGGGCAAACATCTTGCGCACGAGGTCCGCGCCCAGGCACCTTCAGCCTGGGTGCATGTGCGAGAGGTCCCTGGGTGCCCTAGGCTCGGAGTTGCGGTTCCACCCCAGACACCTTTAGTCTGGGGTGAGGTACTCTCTGGAGGCCTGGGGCCCAGTACCTTCGACTGGGTCCCGCAAGGGATCGAGGGCTCCTAGGGTGTCCTCCGGTGTTGGACATCCGAATCTGGGACGAGAAAGCCAGGGAGGTGACCCTTCCGAAGACCCAGTGCAGCATTTGCTGGTGACGGCGGGGCCTCTGGTAACTGTCCGGATGGATGTCCTCTCTCTGATAGGGGCCATTTCCTAGAGGAGGTAGTCCACATTTTCATGGTCTGTGGCAGGGACCCATCGTGAATCAGGTCGGTGGCAGAGACCCAACAACCAGGTCTGTGGCAGAGGCCTTATTCATCTGGTCTGTGGCAGAGACCCCCTCACGGTCGGTGGCAGCGACTGTGCGCCAAGCCTGTTCGCGCTAAAACGGAAGAGGAGAAAACCCAAGTTCAAGTTTGTGCCTGGACCTCCTCCCCACTTTGCTCTGTTCTATGTCTAACCAGTCGCTCTTAAAGGACTATTTATTGCTCTGAAGAATAAATAAGTGTTGGACTTTCAGTGGTGTGGAACTTGACTTTCTGGGAGTTAAAGGGTCATTCTCAAGGAAAGTTTTGGCTCTGGACAGGGGCACAGGCCCGAAGGTAATTGGTTATAGCTCACACCTCTGCACACTAGAGGATACGAGCTGGTGGTGCGCCACACTCTCCTCCCTGGTCCCCTAGACGAGAGCCATTGATCGAGAAGAGAAGAGGGAGGCAGAGGTGAGGTCGCTACACAAGGTAGCATAATTTCTGCTATTTTATAGCAGTCTGACGTCCCACCTTAAGTAATAAAGCTAAGTCACCTCCCTAACCCCAGCCAGTGACTGGACAATGAAGCAGCATTAGCAGTTTGCCATTCTGCTGCCTTTGCTCTCAGTATTATCCCTATTAGTGTATTTGAATGTAGCACACACAATTGCCTCCTAGTACTGTCCACCTTCCAGTCTGAGTGCTGCTGTATAGGCAATTACATGAGATTCATACCAGGTCTAATTCATGTTCTTATCTACATAGCTCCCAACTGTCCCTGATTTTGAGGGACTGTCCCTGATTTTGAGCAATGTCCCTCTGTCCCTCATTCCTCCATATTTGTCCCTCATTTTGGTCTGATATATATATTGTGAGGGGGTTAGCTCGGCAGCGGGTGTGTGTGACCCCCGGGATGGGCTCCCCACACAAAAACAGGCCCAGCAGACGGAGCTTGTGGTTTTCAAAATCAAAAAGGTGCGGTTTATTTTCTATTTACAGTGACAAAACACAGCAAAGCAAAAGAAACATAAACAAAATAAATCCTGGTCAACTTGACCTCTGACTAAACCTACAGGTTTCCTAACTAACAACTGGGATCAGCCTAGTGCTGTCCTAGTCCCTAAGTCCCTGGTTTTAAATGTCCAAGCAAATAGCCACACAGGCTTTGTCTCACCACACAAGGGTTCACTCTCTCCAGGAAGTCCACACAGGTCTGCTTCCAGGCATGAGCTAACCCCTAATGAAGCTGGGAGTTCTTATAGAGGCCTAAATGAGCTGACAAGCTTCAGCTGGTCTCATCAACTCCCTGTCTGCACGACGCCCCACACTCTCCCTAGAGGTATGAGTCATCCATGAGCCCACTAGCCTCAGCTGGGCTTATACAACTCTCCACCTAGTTGTATAAGTCGGCGTAAAGCCTGAATCTGGGCGAAATATATCTACCCCCCTGGATGCAACCAGGTGACTTTACCTTCCTGCTGTCACATACCCCCCCTCTTGTTTTAACCTCGGGGTTGGAACACCAGCAATCAGGCATTCATGTACTCGAGACAAAGCATCCACATTCCCCATTTGAACGCCAGGGCGATGCTTTACTGTGAAGTTGAATTCCTGTAGGGCCAGGAACCACCTATTCACTCTTCTATTTGTCTCCTTGTTTTGAGCCATCCACTTTAACGGAGCGTGATCCGTAACCATGTCAAAGTGCCTACCTAGCAGATAGTACCGAAGGGAATCTAGAGCCCACTTCACCGCTAAACACTCCTTTTCAACGGTGGCGTAATTTACCTCATGGGACTTCAACTTCCTGCTGAGGTAAATGACTGGGTGCTCTTCCCCGTTCCAGACCTGGGACAATACTGCTCCTAACCCCACATCTGACGCATCACTTTGTACGACAAAGTCTTTAGAGAAGTCGGGTGAGTACAACACTGGCTGGCTACATAAGGCTTGTTTCAAGAATTGGAATGCTGCCTCAGCCTCGGGGGTCCATTTAATCATGACCGACCCTTTCCCCTTCGTCAGGTTGGTTAGGGGCACAGCCTTAGAAGCAAAGTGGGGAATGAATCGCCGATAATACCCAGCGATTCCCAGAAAGGCTCGTACCTGCTTCTTGCTGTTGGGACGTGGCCAACTCTGGATGGCCTCGACTTTGTTGAGTTGGGGTTTTATTACTCCCCTCCCAATGGTGTACCCAAGATATTTGGCCTCCTCCTGCCCAATGGTACACTTCTTGGGGTTAGCCGTAAACCCCGCTTCCCGAACAGAGTCCAGGACTGCTTGCACTTTTGGCAGATGTGAGGCCCAATCTGTGCTATGGACAATTACGTCATCCAGGTAAGCCGCAGCATACTTCCGATGGGGCCTCAGCATCTGGTCCATTTTCCGCTGGAATGTGGCCGGCGCATTCTGTAACCCGAACGACATTCTTTTATATTGGAACGCCCCGTCTGGGGTTACAAATGCGGTTTTCTCTTTGGCCGACTTGGCCAGGGGGATTTGCCAATACCCTTTTGTGAGGTCAAGAGTCGTCATGTATCGGGCTGTTCCCAGCCGGTCGATCAACTCATCTATACGTGGCATGGGGTAGGTGTCAAATTTTGTAACTTTGTTCAACTGACGAAAATCGTTACAAAATCGCCAGCTCCCATCCGGTTTAGGCACCAACACAATGGGACTAGACCAATCACTTTGGGACTCCTCTATCACCCCTAAGTTCAGCATTTTCTGTACTTCCTCCCGTATTGCCTCCCGTCGGGCCTCTGGGATCCGATAGGGTTTTAACTTCACCCTTTCACCGGGCGGGGTAATAATGTCATGCTCTACCCCAGATGTTTGTCCCGGCAGCTCAGAGAATACCTCCTTGTTGCGAAGCACAAACTCCTTAACCTCCTGTTGTTGGGGTTGTGACAAGGTGGCTGCGATTCCAACCTCAGGAATCACGCAACCAGTTTGAGCTGGTGACCAAGTGTCTGCGACTAGGGACTCTCTATCCCTCCAGGCTTTCAACAGATTAACGTGATAGATCTGTTCGGGCTTTCGCCTTCCTGGTTGTCTGACCTTGTAATTCACTTCGCTCACTTTTTCCATTATCTCGTAGGGGCCTTGCCATTTGGCAAGGAATTTACTTTCAACCGTAGGGACAAGTACCAGTATCCTATCCCCCGGGGAAAAGGTACGGGTCTTGGCTCCACGGTTGTACACTCTCTGCTGTGCTAACTGCGCTTGGGCCAAATGTTCCTTCACGATGGGCATTACCTGTGCAATTCGGTCTTGCATCAGGGCGACATGCTCAATCACACTCCTGTGGGGAGAACTCTCACTTTCCCAAGTTTCCTTGGCAATATCCAACAGCCCTCTTGGGTGTCTCCCATACAGTAACTCAAAGGGGGAGAATCCCGTAGAGGATTGGGGCACCTCCCTAATAGCAAACATCAGATAAGGAAGTAGACAGTCCCAATCCTTTCCATCTCTATCCACCACTTTCTTCAACATTTGTTTTAGGGTTTTGTTGAATCTTTCAACCAGCCCATCGGTTTGGGTGTGATACACAGATGTACGTAATTGCGTCACTTTGAACAATTTACACAGCTCCTTCATAACCCGGGACATAAAGGGTGTACCTTGGTCCGTAAGCAGTTCTTTACAAATACCCACCCGGCTAAACACAAGAGATAGCTCTTTGGCTATGGTTTTGGCCGAGGTATTTCGGAGAGGGATCGCTTCTGGATAGCGGGTGGCATAGTCCATTATAACTAATATGTACTGGTGCCCCCTAGCGGACTTGATTATAGGACCTACCAAATCCATGGCGATCCTCTCAAACGGGACCTCAATGATGGGTAGAGGGACCAGCGGGCTACGGAAATGTGGCATCGGGGCCGACCTCTGACACACAGGGCAGGAGGAACAATAATTTTCTATGTCCTTCATCACCCCCGGCCAATAGAATCTCTGTAATACCCTCTCTCGGGTTTTCTCTGTCCCCAGATGACCTCCAAGAATGTGCCCATGGGCCAACTCCAACACCAACTTCCTGTAAGGTTTGGGCACCACAAGCTGCTCAACGGTTTCTTCTGCCCTTTTTGCCACTCGATACAGTAGGTCCTTCTCTACGCTGAAGTATGGGTAAGTGCAGGTATTATCTGGGTTCACTAACTCGCCATCTATTTTCACTACGTTTTCCCGTGCCTTTATTAGGGCGGGGTCTTTCAACTGTTCTGTGGCAAAGTTTTCCCTGTGAACCTCAAGATCAGAAAACTCCACAGACGGTAGGTTTTCGTCTGAGGAGGTGGGCTCCTCTCCAGTTTCTTGAGTCTCCCCTGCCAATACTGACAAGGGAAATTCCGGAGAGTCCTCACCACTCTCAGGGGAGTTCTGGCTATCACATTCCTGGTACATAGGGGCACCAGTGGGGGGCTCAGGATCATCCCACAGTTCCCAGAACTTCGGAAAATCCCTTCCCACAATGGCGTCATGCGGTAACTGAGATACTAAGCCCACTGGATGAGAGAGGGTACCTTTGGGGGTCTCGAAACACACTGTAGTCACTGGATACTCTCGGGTGTCCCCATGCACACAAATAACAGCTACCTTGCTATTCCCAGAGACCTCTGTTCTAACTAACTCAGCCTTTATCAGGGTCACAAGGCTACCTGAATCCAGCAATACCACAACATTTCTACCATTAACACACATTTTGCATAAATGTTTCTCAGTTCCTCGAATGGCAGTGCATGCGACTGTCGCACACAGCGACTGACGTCTGCCCGTCAGAAAGTCACACTGCATGGGTTCCTCCACAACCGGGCAATTTGCTGCAATATGTCCCGCTTGCCGGCAGCGGTAGCAAACGATCCTTCTTGCCGCCTCTTGAGCCGCTGATTTCCCAGGCTGTTCTCGCCAAACTTGGGGTAGAGCTCCCACCCTCTCACTCTCTCCACCCTTACCCCTTGGAATCATCTTATCCGCCCCTGGGGATGGTCTGGTCTTAGGGTGGAAAGTCCGAGTGTCTCTGGAAGAGGCCGTCAGGTTCTCTGTAGCCAAGTATTTCTCCACACGATCCACAAGACCATCGGCCGTCTCTGGGTCTCCATGGCTTACCCACTTTTGGATGGCAGTAGGAAGAGCTCTCAAAAACCGATCCATTACAACACGTTCCACAATCTTTGGTGCGGACCAAGTCTCTGGCTGTAGCCACTTTCTGCTCAGGTGAATGAGATCATACATTTGAGACCTGGGGGGTTTTCCAAGCTGGAAAGTCCAGTTATGCACACGCTGAGCCCGGACAGCCAGAGTGACACCCAGCCTTGCCAATATTTCAGCTTTTAGCATCACATAGTCTTTTGCTTGGTTAGGCTCTAGGTCATAGTAAGCTTTCTGCGATTCACCAGTTAACAGAGGAGCCACTAGTCCAGCCCACTGCTCCTCAGGCCACTTTTCTCTTTCAGCGGTCCTTTCAAATGTGGTCAAAAATACCTCTGGATCATCCTCTCCAGTCATTTTTGTCAATAAACGACTCACCCCAAAGGACGCGGTATTAGTGGGACGGCTTTCCTCACTGGTCTGCGGACGTTGCTGCATTACTGCTTCCATCTGTTGTTGTAGTCTCTGCTCTTGCTTCTGCAACAGGTCTATGAAGCGGGCCTCAGATTGCTGCTGGGCTTGTTGCTGAGCCTCCAGACTCTGTTGCAAAGTTGCGTTTGTCTGCTGCTGGGCTGCAAGGCTCTGTTGATGAGCTTGCTGCTGGGCTGCAAGGCTCTGTTGATGAGCTTGCTGCTGGGCTGCGAAGTTCTGTTGTTGAGCTGCAAGGCTCTGTTGATGAGCTGCAAGGCTCTTTTGCAAACCTGCATTTGTCTGCTGTTGATTGGCATTTGCTAGAGCCAGCTGTTTCAGTATCTCCTCCATGCTGGCTTAAAAAAAAAATGCCACTGGTTCTCCACCAACTGTGAGGGGGTTAGCTCGGCAGCGGGTGTGTGTGACCCCCGGGATGGGCTCCCCACACAAAAACAGGCCCAGCAGACGGAGCTTGTGGTTTTCAAAATCAAAAAGGTGCGGTTTATTTTCTATTTACAGTGACAAAACACAGCAAAGCAAAAGAAACATAAACAAAATAAATCCTGGTCAACTTGACCTCTGACTAAACCTACAGGTTTCCTAACTAACAACTGGGATCAGCCTAGTGCTGTCCTAGTCCCTAAGTCCCTGGTTTTAAATGTCCAAGCAAATAGCCACACAGGCTTTGTCTCACCACACAAGGGTTCACTCTCTCCAGGAAGTCCACACAGGTCTGCTTCCAGGCATGAGCTAACCCCTAATGAAGCTGGGAGTTCTTATAGAGGCCTAAATGAGCTGACAAGCTTCAGCTGGTCTCATCAACTCCCTGTCTGCACGACGCCCCACACTCTCCCTAGAGGTATGAGTCATCCATGAGCCCACTAGCCTCAGCTGGGCTTATACAACTCTCCACCTAGTTGTATAAGTCGGCGTAAAGCCTGAATCTGGGCGAAATATATCTACCCCCCTGGATGCAACCAGGTGACTTTACCTTCCTGCTGTCACATACCCCCCCTCTTGTTTTAACCTCGGGGTTGGAACACCAGCAATCAGGCATTCATGTACTCGAGACAAAGCATCCACATTCCCCATTTGAACGCCAGGGCGATGCTTTACTGTGAAGTTGAATTCCTGTAGGGCCAGGAACCACCTATTCACTCTTCTATTTGTCTCCTTGTTTTGAGCCATCCACTTTAACGGAGCGTGATCCGTAACCATGTCAAAGTGCCTACCTAGCAGATAGTACCGAAGGGAATCTAGAGCCCACTTCACCGCTAAACACTCCTTTTCAACGGTGGCGTAATTTACCTCATGGGACTTCAACTTCCTGCTGAGGTAAATGACTGGGTGCTCTTCCCCGTTCCAGACCTGGGACAATACTGCTCCTAACCCCACATCTGACGCATCACTTTGTACGACAAAGTCTTTAGAGAAGTCGGGTGAGTACAACACTGGCTGGCTACATAAGGCTTGTTTCAAGAATTGGAATGCTGCCTCAGCCTCGGGGGTCCATTTAATCATGACCGACCCTTTCCCCTTCGTCAGGTTGGTTAGGGGCACAGCCTTAGAAGCAAAGTGGGGAATGAATCGCCGATAATACCCAGCGATTCCCAGAAAGGCTCGTACCTGCTTCTTGCTGTTGGGACGTGGCCAACTCTGGATGGCCTCGACTTTGTTGAGTTGGGGTTTTATTACTCCCCTCCCAATGGTGTACCCAAGATATTTGGCCTCTTCCTGCCCAATGGTACACTTCTTGGGGTTAGCCGTAAACCCCGCTTCCCGAACAGAGTCCAGGACTGCTTGCACTTTTGGCAGATGTGAGGCCCAATCTGTGCTATGGACAATTACGTCATCCAGGTAAGCCGCAGCATACTTCCGATGGGGCCTCAGCATCTGGTCCATTTTCCGCTGGAATGTGGCCGGCGCATTCTGTAACCCGAACGACATTCTTTTATATTGGAACGCCCCGTCTGGGGTTACAAATGCGGTTTTCTCTTTGGCCGACTTGGCCAGGGGGATTTGCCAATACCCTTTTGTGAGGTCAAGAGTCGTCATGTATCAGGCTGTTCCCAGCCGGTCGATCAACTCATCTATACGTGGCATGGGGTAGGTGTCAAATTTTGTAACTTTGTTCAACTGACGAAAATCGTTACAAAATCGCCAGCTCCCATCCGGTTTAGGCACCAACACAATGGGACTAGACCAATCACTTTGGGACTCCTCTATCACCCCTAAGTTCAGCATTTTCTGTACTTCCTCCCGTATTGCCTCCCGTCGGGCCTCTGGGATCCGATAGGGTTTTAACTTCACCCTTTCACCGGGCGGGGTAATAATGTCATGCTCTACCCCAGATGTTTGTCCCGGCAGCTCAGAGAATACCTCCTTGTTGCGAAGCACAAACTCCTTAACCTCCTGTTGTTGGGGTTGTGACAAGGTGGCTGCGATTCCAACCTCAGGAATCACGCAACCAGTTTGAGCTGGTGACCAAGTGTCTGCGACTAGGGACTCTCTATCCCTCCAGGCTTTCAACAGATTAACGTGATAGATCTGTTCGGGCTTTCGCCTTCCTGGTTGTCTGACCTTGTAATTCACTTCGCTCACTTTTTCCATTATCTCGTAGGGGCCTTGCCATTTGGCAAGGAATTTACTTTCAACCGTAGGGACAAGTACCAGTATCCTATCCCCCGGGGAAAAGGTACGGGTCTTGGCTCCACGGTTGTACACTCTCTGCTGTGCTAACTGCGCTTGGGCCAAATGTTCCTTCACGATGGGCATTACCTGTGCAATTCGGTCTTGCATCAGGGCGACATGCTCAATCACACTCCTGTGGGGAGAACTCTCACTTTCCCAAGTTTCCTTGGCAATATCCAACAGCCCTCTTGGGTGTCTCCCATACAGTAACTCAAAGGGGGAGAATCCCGTAGAGGATTGGGGCACCTCCCTAATAGCAAACATCAGATAAGGAAGTAGACAGTCCCAATCCTTTCCATCTCTATCCACCACTTTCTTCAACATTTGTTTTAGGGTTTTGTTGAATCTTTCAACCAGCCCATCGGTTTGGGTGTGATACACAGATGTACGTAATTGCGTCACTTTGAACAATTTACACAGCTCCTTCATAACCCGGGACATAAAGGGTGTACCTTGGTCCGTAAGCAGTTCTTTACAAATACCCACCCGGCTAAACACAAGAGATAGCTCTTTGGCTATGGTTTTGGCCGAGGTATTTCGGAGAGGGATCGCTTCTGGATAACGGGTGGCATAGTCCATTATAACTAATATGTACTGGTGCCCCCTAGCGGACTTGATTATAGGACCTACCAAATCCATGGCGATCCTCTCAAACGGGACCTCAATGATGGGTAGAGGGACCAGCGGGCTACGGAAATGTGGCATCGGGGCCGACCTCTGACACACAGGGCAGGAGGAACAATAATTTTCTATGTCCTTCATCACCCCCGGCCAATAGAATCTCTGTAATACCCTCTCTCGGGTTTTCTCTGTCCCCAGATGACCTCCAAGAATGTGCCCATGGGCCAACTCCAACACCAACTTCCTGTAAGGTTTGGGCACCACAAGCTGCTCAACGGTTTCTTCTGCCCTTTTTGCCACTCGATACAGTAGGTCCTTCTCTACGCTGAAGTATGGGTAAGTGCAGGTATTATCTGGGTTCACTAACTCGCCATCTATTTTCACTACGTTTTCCCGTGCCTTTATTAGGGCGGGGTCTTTCAACTGTTCTGTGGCAAAGTTTTCCCTGTGAACCTCAAGATCAGAAAACTCCACAGACGGTAGGTTTTCGTCTGAGGAGGTGGGCTCCTCTCCAGTTTCTTGAGTCTCCCCTGCCAATACTGACAAGGGAAATTCCGGAGAGTCCTCACCACTCTCAGGGGAGTTCTGGCTATCACATTCCTGGTACATAGGGGCACCAGTGGGGGGCTCAGGATCATCCCACAGTTCCCAGAACTTCGGAAAATCCCTTCCCACAATGGCGTCATGCGGTAACTGAGATACTAAGCCCACTGGATGAGAGAGGGTACCTTTGGGGGTCTCGAAACACACTGTAGTCACTGGATACTCTCGGGTGTCCCCATGCACACAAATAACAGCTACCTTGCTATTCCCAGAGACCTCTGTTCTAACTAACTCAGCCTTTATCAGGGTCACAAGGCTACCTGAATCCAGCAATACCACAACATTTCTACCATTAACACACATTTTGCATAAATGTTTCTCAGTTCCTCGAATGGCAGTGCATGCGACTGTCGCACACAGCGACTGACGTCTGCCCGTCAGAAAGTCACACTGCATGGGTTCCTCCACAACCGGGCAATTTGCTGCAATATGTCCCGCTTGCCGGCAGCGGTAGCAAACGATCCTTCTTGCCGCCTCTTGAGCCGCTGATTTCCCAGGCTGTTCTCGCCAAACTTGGGGTAGAGCTCCCACCCTCTCACTCTCTCCACCCTTACCCCTTGGAATCATCTTATCCGCCCCTGGGGATGGTCTGGTCTTAGGGTGGAAAGTCCGAGTGTCTCTGGAAGAGGCCGTCAGGTTCTCTGTAGCCAAGTATTTCTCCACACGATCCACAAGACCATCGGCCGTCTCTGGGTCTCCATGGCTTACCCACTTTTGGATGGCAGTAGGAAGAGCTCTCAAAAACCGATCCATTACAACACGTTCCACAATCTTTGGTGCGGACCAAGTCTCTGGCTGTAGCCACTTTCTGCTCAGGTGAATGAGATCATACATTTGAGACCTGGGGGGTTTTCCAAGCTGGAAAGTCCAGTTATGCACACGCTGAGCCCGGACAGCCAGAGTGACACCCAGCCTTGCCAATATTTCAGCTTTTAGCATCACATAGTCTTTTGCTTGGTTAGGCTCTAGGTCATAGTAAGCTTTCTGCGATTCACCAGTTAACAGAGGAGCCACTAGTCCAGCCCACTGCTCCTCAGGCCACTTTTCTCTTTCAGCGGTCCTTTCAAATGTGGTCAAAAATACCTCTGGATCATCCTCTCCAGTCATTTTTGTCAATAAACGACTCACCCCAAAGGACGCGGTATTAGTGGGACGGCTTTCCTCACTGGTCTGCGGACGTTGCTGCATTACTGCTTCCATCTGTTGTTGTAGTCTCTGCTCTTGCTTCTGCAACAGGTCTATGAAGCGGGCCTCAGATTGCTGCTGGGCTTGTTGCTGAGCCTCCAGACTCTGTTGCAAAGTTGCGTTTGTCTGCTGCTGGGCTGCAAGGCTCTGTTGATGAGCTTGCTGCTGGGCTGCAAGGCTCTGTTGATGAGCTTGCTGCTGGGCTGCGAAGTTCTGTTGTTGAGCTGCAAGGCTCTGTTGATGAGCTGCAAGGCTCTTTTGCAAACCTGCATTTGTCTGCTGTTGATTGGCATTTGCTAGAGCCAGCTGTTTCAGTATCTCCTCCATGCTGGCTTAAAAAAAAAATGCCACTGGTTCTCCACCAACTGTGAGGGGGTTAGCTCGGCAGCGGGTGTGTGTGACCCCCGGGATGGGCTCCCCACACAAAAACAGGCCCAGCAGACGGAGCTTGTGGTTTTCAAAATCAAAAAGGTGCGGTTTATTTTCTATTTACAGTGACAAAACACAGCAAAGCAAAAGAAACATAAACAAAATAAATCCTGGTCAACTTGACCTCTGACTAAACCTACAGGTTTCCTAACTAACAACTGGGATCAGCCTAGTGCTGTCCTAGTCCCTAAGTCCCTGGTTTTAAATGTCCAAGCAAATAGCCACACAGGCTTTGTCTCACCGCACAAGGGTTCACTCTCTCCAGGAAGTCCACACAGGTCTGCTTCCAGGCATGAGCTAACCCCTAATGAAGCTGGGAGTTCTTATAGAGGCCTAAATGAGCTGACAAGCTTCAGCTGGTCTCATCAACTCCCTGTCTGCACGACGCCCCACACTCTCCATAGAGGTTTGAGTCATCCATGAGACCACTAGCCTCAGCTGGGCTTATACAACTCTCCACCTAGTTGTATAAGTCGGCGTAAAGCCTGAATCTGGGCGAAATATATCTACCCCCCTGGATGCAACCAGGTGACTTTACCTTCCTGCTGTCACAATATATATATATATATATGTACATAAAATGCATTTTTTATCTATCAAAAAGTGTTTCCCAGTGCTAAACCTTTCATCCGATTTCTAAATTGCTGCATTTGTAAATTTCAAAAGAAAATATAAAGGAATAGTAGTGGTAAAAAAGCACTTGTGGGTTTAACCAATCTTTTTTTTTTGTACTATGCTTCTTTAACCACTTAAGCCCCGGACCATTTGGTAGCTAAAGGACCAGAGGTGATTTCAGAATTTTGCACTGCGCTGCTTTAACTGTAAATTGTGCGGACATGCAATGTTGTACCCAAACTAAATTTGCGTCCTTTTCTTCCCACAAATAGAGCTTTCTTTTAATGGTATTTGATTGCCTCTGCGATTTTTATTTTTTGCAATATAAATGGAAAAAGACCGAAAATTTTTTAAAAAAATGATATTTTCTACTTTTTGTTATAAGAAAAATCGAATAAACTCAATTTTTGTCATACATTTAGGCCAAAATGTATTCAGCCACATGTCTTTAGTAAAAAAAATGTCAATAAGCGTATATTTATTGGTTTGCGCAAAAGTTATAGCGTCTACAAACTAGGGTACATTTTCTGGAATTTACACAGCTTTTAATTTATGACTGCCTATCTCATTTCTTGAGGTGCTAAAATGGCAGGGCAGTACAAAACCCCCCCAAATTACCCCATTTTGGAAAGTAGACACCCCAAGGATTTCTAAGGGCGCAAATTTTTGATTTCACTCCTCACTACCTATCACAGTTTTGAAGGCCATAAAATGCCAAAATAGCACAAAACCCCCCCAAAACCCCCCCAAATGACCCCATTTTAGAAAGTAGACACCCCAAGGAAATTGCTGAGAGGCCTGTTGAGCCCATTGAATATTTTTTTTTTGTCCCAAGTGATTGAATAATGACAAAAAAAAAAAAAATTACAAAAAGTTGTCACTAAATGATATATTGCTCACACATGCCATGGTTATATGTGGAATTGCACCCCAAAATACATTTTGCTGCTTCTCCTGAGTACGGGGATACCACATGTGTGGGACTTTTTAGGAGCCTAGCCGCGTACGGGACCCCGAAAACCAAGCACCGCCTTCAGGATTTCTGGGCACAAATTTTTGATTTCACTCCTCACTACCTATCACAGTTTCGAAGGCCATAAAATGCCAAAATAGCACAAAACCCCCCCAAATGACCCCAT
Source organism: Rana muscosa (assembly GCA_029206835.1). NCBI lineage: Eukaryota > Metazoa > Chordata > Amphibia > Anura > Ranidae > Rana > Rana muscosa. The sequence goes on along the minus strand of CM055124.1, from coordinate 211,593,494 downwards.
TTTGGAAAGTAGACACCCCAAGCTATTTGCTGAGAGGCATGGTGAGTATTTTACAGCTCTCATTTGTTTTTGAAAATGAAGAAAGAACATTTTTTTTATTTTTTTTCAATTTTCAAAACTTTGTGACAAAAAGCGAGATCTGCAAAATACTCACAATACCTCTCAGCAAATAGCTTGGGGTGTCTACTTTCCAAAATGGGGTCATTTGGGGGGGTTTTGTGCCATCTGGGCATTCCATGGCCTCCGAAACTGTGATAGGCAGTGAGAAGTGAAATCAAAAATTTACACCCTTAGAAAGCCTGAAGGTGGTGCTTGGTTTTTGGGGTCCCGTACGCGGCTAGGCTCCCAAAAAGTCTCACACATGTGGTATCCCCGTACTCAGGAGAAGCAACAGAATGTATTTTGGGGTGTAATTCCACATATGCCCATGGCATGTTTGAGCAATATATCATTTAGTGACAACTTTGTGCAAAAAAAAAAAAAATTGTCTTTTTTCCGCAACTTGTGTCAACATATAAAATATTCCATGGACTCGACATGCCTCTCAGTATATAGCTTGGGGTGTCTACTTTCCAAAATGGGGTCATTTGGGGGGGTTTTGAACTGTTCTGGCATTTTATACACAACATTAGGAAGCTTACATCCACTCTTCTAACCACTTGAAGACAAAGCCCTTTTTGACACTTTTTGTTTACACGAAAACATTTTTTTTTTTTTGCAAGAAAATTATGTTGAACCCCCAAACATTATATATATTTTTAAAGCAAAGACCCAACAGATTAAAATGGTGGGTGTTGCATTTTTTTTTCTACACAGTATTTGCGCAGCGATTTTTCAAACGCATTTTTTGTGGAAAAAATACACTTTTTTAAATTTTAATGCACTAAAACACACTATATGGCCCAAATGTTTGATGAAATAAAAAAGATGATCTTAGGCCGAGTACATAGATACCAAACACGACATGCTTTAAAATTTTGAACAAACGCGCATTGGCGACAAACTACATACATTTTTAAAAGCCTTTACAGGTTACCCCGTTAGATTTACAGAGGAGGTCTACTGCTAAAATTACTGCCCTCGATCTGACCTTCGCGGTGATACCTCACATGCATGGTGCAATTGCTGTTTACATATGACGCCAGACCGACGCTTGCGTTCGCCATTGGGCAAAAGCAGGGCAGGACAGGGGTGCTTTTTTTTTTTTTTTTTTCTTATTATTAATTTTGCTTTTTTATTTTATTTTTAAATTGTTCCTTCCATATTTATTTATTTTTTATCATTTTTATTGTTATCTCAGGGAATGTAAATATCCCCTATGATAGCAATAGGTAGTGACAGGTACTCTTTTTTTGAAAAAACTGGGGTCTTCTAGACCCTAGATCTTTCCTCTGCCCTCAAAGCATCTGACCACACCAAGATCGGTGTGATAAAATGCTTTCCCAATTTCCCAATGGCGCTTTTTATATGCGGGGGGGTCATTCCCTCCCACTGCTTGTAAAAGCAGTCCAGAGGCTAATTAGCCACTAGGATTGCTTTTACATGAAAGCCGGCCGCTGGCTGAAAAGAATGATACCAAGATGATACCTAAACCCGCAGGCATCATTCTGGTATAAACATTCAAAGTCCAGCAACATACCAGTACGCTGCTGGTCCTTGTTATACATGTATTGTAATCTTTTTTTTTCATGCAGCCAGTTGGCTGAACGAAAAAAGAGATTGATCGGTGGGTATGCCCACCATTAGAATACCGCCCTTCATCCACCCACTTCTAATGATGGGCATACATGCACCATTTATATATGCCGAAGCATGGGGGCATCCTCCCGCAAAAAAGTTATGCCGCACACACATGGTCGGACTTTTCCACGGGCAAGCCTCCGTCGGAATTTCGACCGTATGTACGCGGCATTAGGAGCAAAATCACTCCTCCGCCCCTGCTGCCCCAATGCTTCGGCATATATGCTTTTTTTTTTTAACTGTGGTGGTGAAATCACCTCCTACAGCACTGGAGTCGCAGGGATCAGGCCTGTCTCTGCGAACGCTGCAGTTATGTGTGTTGTGTTTTGTAAGTGACAATGATCGATCGATACTGCACTTGGGTGGCCTGGGCTGGACGGAGGGGCAAAACGCAGGTGCTAGCAGGTATCTGGGATGATCCCGCTAACACTGCGTTTTTGGGAACCCTAAACTGCTGGGGACGCTAGTATAGATCTGATCAGATCAGATATTGATCTGTTCAGATACTATACCACTAAGGGAGGTGTATGCTTCACGCGTGGGTGTCAGCGTTACCGGCACTAACCTGACGCTGCCTGGGGTGTGACGCAGACCCTCTCTGATGCTAAAACGTAATTGATATCACCCGCCGTGCGATCAGGGGGTTAAACCTTTATTGGGTTATATATACGGCGGGTGCCCTGACACTATAAAAAGCAAACTAACTAACCAGCGTCACCCGTAACACTTATATGGTGATCACTGGTGAAAGGGTTAACTAGGGGCAATTAGGGGGTTAAAACCTTTATTAGATAATATATGGGGGTACCTGACGCTATAAAAACCTGGGGCGAACCTAAAAAAAATTACTGGCTACCGATCGGCATCACCGACACTAAGACAGCGATCAGAAAAACGATCGCTTAGCGACAGTGGTGATAGGGGGTGAAAGGGTTACCTGGGGGGCGATCAAGGGGGTTAAACCTTTATTAGATAATATATGGGGGTACCTGATGCTATAAAAACCTGCGGCGAACCTAAAAAAAATTACTGGCTACCGATCTGCATCACGGACACTAAGACAGCGATCAGAAAAACGATCGCTTAGCGACAGTGGTGATAGGGGGTGAAAAGGTTACCTGGGGGGCGATCAAGGGGGTTAAACCTTTATTAGATAATTTATGGGGGTACCTGACGCTATAAAAACCTGCGGCGAACCTAAAAAAAATTACTGGCTACCGATCTGCATCACAGACGCTAAGACAGCGATCAGAAAAATGATCGCTTAGCGACAGTGGTAATAGGGGGTGAAAGGGTTACCTGGGGGGCGATCAAGGGGGTTAAACCTTTATTAGATAATTTATGGGGTACCTGACGCTATAAAAACCTGCGGCGAACCTAAAAAAAATTACTGGCTACCGATCTGCATCACCGACGCTAAGACAGCGATCAGAAAAATGATCGCTTAGCGACGGCGGTGCTAGGGGGTGAAAGGGTTATCTGGGGGGTGATCAGGGGGTTAAACCTTTATTAGGTAATATATGGGGGTACCTGACGCTATAAAAACCTGCGGCGAACCTAAAAAAAATTACTGGCTATCGATCTGCATCACAGACGCTAAGACAGCTATCAGAAAAATTATCGCTTAGCGACAGTGGTGATAGGGGGTGAAAGGGTTACCTGGGGGGCGATCAAGGGGGTTAAACCTTTATTAGATAATTTATGGGGGTACCCGACGCTATAAAAACCTGCGGCGAACCTAAAAAAAATTACTGGCTACCGATCTGCATCACCGACGCTAAGACAGCGATCAGAAAAATGATCGCTTAGCGACGGCGGTGCTAGGGGGTGAAAGGGTTATCTGGGGGGTGATCAGGGGGTTAAACCTTTATTAGGGGGGGTTAGGGGGCTACACTGGACCTAAAACTAACTTTAGTGACACTTTTACAGTCACAAATGTCACTGATTGCAGTGATCAGTAAATAAATGGTCACTGCAATCAGTGACACTGTGACTGGGGGCTGGGGGGTGATATGGGGGGGGGGCGATTTGTGTGCCTATGTGTCCTGGTGTCAGTGTGCTGTTTGTGCACTAACCTGTATGTCTTCTCTTGTACGGCGCTCGGTATATGTGAGCGCCGCATGAGAGATGACATCACTTCCTCCTGCTTCCTCTGCCTGTGTTTACATTACAGGACAGAGGAAGCATTTTCATTCGCCGGGAGCGATCGCGGGGGGTGGCCGGAATCGAAAGGCCGTCCCCTCATCTTGGATCGCTCCCCAACGAATACCGACCGCTCACTGTATAAGAGGGGGGTCCGATCGGACCCCCCAACTGTACAAAGGCAATCACGTACACTGTACGTGATTGTGCCTGTCGGTGCCATTCTGCCGACGTACATATACAGTGAGCGGTCGTTAAGTGGTTAAGGAGGCGTGCCAGGGGGTGTGTCCTATGCCTGCATACTTTTGCTGATAGGTGTCCCTCATTCCAATCTCAAAAGGTTGGGAGGTATGTTATCTATATTTAAAATGTTACTAAACCCACAACAGTAAAATCAGTCTGTACTGTATATGCTGCTTGTTATACTCACTGTGAAACCTAAGTGGTTAATCCTCCGCATTGTGTAAAAAGGCTGTTTGATCCTGTTTTCTTTGATGCTCCTCTTCTTCCACTGTATCTCCTGATAGAACAGACCCTTGGAGTCACTCAGCACATGCTCAGTTTGGTGTGTATTGCTAGAGAGTTTTGTTTTTTCTTGGGATGGTGAAAGTTAGTGTAGAATGAAAACTCCCCCTACAAGCTTTAACCTCCCTGGCGGTATGATTCTGTCTGGAATTATGTACCAAAAGCGGTACAATTATTTTGCATGGAAATTTGTTGTTATGTATTGTAGGCCTGCAATTCTTAGGAATAACTCACTTAAACCTGACCAAACAAGAGTCTAGTAGACATCCCGGGTTTGATAAAGTTTGAAACACAAAATAATAAATTATAATATAATAAATTACTATAAATAATTATAACAAATAGTAATGTAATTATAATTAAAATTATTCAATAATGTAATCAAATCAAAAACAATGAAATTTGCTCAGTTGCAGAATTGTCGCTGTCATTAGATTTAGTGTTTGATGATGAATTTCCCCACAAATCGCTATCGCTCAATTCTGCGAGTGATTCTAATTTATTATCGCTGTTTTCTAGCTGGTCTAAAACCACTTTTGACGTAAAGGGACACTTTTTGGTTGCTATGGACAATCTCCAAATTCCAGGCAGAAAGAACAGTTTTTATAATATAAAAGGACACTGGACAGACCACTAGGGACAATGGGGATGTGAAATAAATTGATACAGTACTGTAATCTGTAAGATTACAGTGTACTGTATGTATATTGTGTTTTTCACTTTTTGAATTTGCCGCCGAACTCCGCCCCCGTGCGCCGCGCCGCTCGGTAACGGAGCTCGGCGGCACTGTGTGTGAATCGAGCGAGGAGACAGCTCGCACACACAGCGGGAGCACATCACAGGATCCAGGGGACAAGGTAAGTAACTTCCCCTGTATCCTGCAATGCAATCCCGAGTCTGGCTCGGGGTTACCGCTAATGGTATGTAAAATCCACCCCGAGCCTGACTCGGGATTACCGCCAGGGAGGTTAAGCAGACACTAATAGAAGTCATAAGACTGCTATATACTGCAAAAGAGAAAAGGTATTTAGCAGTTTCTATTTACTAAAATAATTGCAATTCCATGTTCTGTGTACTGTGGAAGACCAAATATGGTGAATGCAGGGTCCTGGGTTTAGTAACACTTTAATATAAGCAAAAAAGGTATAAATAAATTCAACATGCATATTCTTACTTTATTGGTGTGTGCTTTGTATACAGTATTTCTTCCAGATCTCTGCAGAAATCCAGTGTGAAAATTTGCCTCTGTGGAGGAGCTTCCTGTAATGAAGACCAGTCATGACTGCCCTCTCTCCTTGTGCAGGGTGACTGGTCTTGTCTCTGCCCCCTTCCTGTAGTTTTCTGCAGGCAGCCTGTAGTGAGAGTGCCTTTTTGGTCCCTCCTACAGCTCTGCTCACTGCACAGGAGAGCATAGCAATCATGTCATTTTTTCACAGTAATATTTGGGTTTGCAGAGGTATTTGATGCACACAAAGTAGACTTATATCATCTGTGGCCATTAAGAAATATTTTCAAAAGCCAGTTTTTGTGCTTGGAATTCAGCTTTAAAAATATTTATTGGTTTTAATAAATACATAACTGCATTTTATATCTACCTGGAGTTTAACTGTACATAGGAGGGCATGGTGCAATTATTTCACACAGGTTTTTTTAATAGCGATCAGCTTGTTTTGTTAACCTTTCTCCCAGGAGTCATATGTAGCACTGTGCTAGTTTAAAACATACCTTCACCCAGATCTAAGGTGCAAGCATGTATGATGTTATAAAATCTGTTAAATACCTCGATAAATCTCTGCTAAAATGTCAGTGCTGGGTTAGGGGCATGCCTTCCCAGGGATTGAAAAATGAAATACAATGCTAATCTCTTGATTAATAAATTGCAGCTAGCTTGATTTACACTGTGTAGGTTCCTCGGTTACTCAGCATCTGCTTTAATAAATCTCCAGCACCAGTGCCGGCTAGCTCAAGATTCTCTCAAGATTGCAACATATAACACATAAATATATTTTGCTACGTGACTTCCATAAAAACATTAAAGACCCAATGCTGAGTCTTGGGCCTTTGGCCTTATGGTTTCTGCTGCTACTATTCTATGTTCTACAGCACAGTGGGAAGAAAAATGTTTACTAAAACCGGCTATACAGGAGTCCGTTTTTTTCATTCAGCCAACGGGTTGATGTTGATGTTGGAATCCAACCCGCTGTGTCATTGTATTCCGACTCCCCAGCCGTCAGAATACACTGATCAGCGCTGCAGCCGATTGGCTGCAAGTGCTGATCAAATGGAAATTTTCCAGCAGGACCATTTATGAAAGGTCCACCAATAGACTTCTGGTTCCTGCTGCACCGGCCGAATTTCAGTCCGTGTATGGTTAGCTTTACTGATAATAATATTAATTATCTCAATCAGCCCTCAACACTCTGACACCTTTCAACATCTCCTTTTTAGTGCCTGTGTCCAACTAGCCAGAAGCTATTATTAATAATATTATTACAGGTATTTATATACTGCCAACAATTTGTTCAAAATTTGATGTATTGTATATAAAATATAGTATAATCAGTCACTGCCCTCAAAAAGCTTACAATCAAAGGTCCTATCTCACATAAAGTACATACTAGGACCAATTCAGACAGAAGCCAACTTACCTACCGGCATGTATTTGAAATGTGGAAGGAAACCAGAGGACCCGGAGGAAACCCACACAGGAACAGAGAGAACATAGTACCCAGAGGAAACCCACGCAAGCACAAGGAAGTCTTGTCTATGCAAGCCAATGCAAGCCACCCCTGAATTCACCAAAAATAGTGCAGGAACCTTTTTCTCAAATCGATGTGACACCGCAAAGTCGGCATTTAACCAATTTGAACAGTTCCATTGCCGCCAATAGGGTGCGACTTGTCATGCGATTTGGACCTGTCAAATCGCATGACAAGTCACACCGGTGTGAATGGGGGCTTAACCCCAAAAGCAAAGCACGTATTATATTGCAGCTTAACAATTCTCATGTTGTGGCTGCATTTGTTTTCTTTTTTTTAGTAAAGAAATAATGAAGCAGCGCTAATTATCAAAGTGCAAACGCATTTACATGTACATGCACAAAGGGACTATAAACGTTTCCACACAGGAAAACAGATTCAAACTATTTTCCAAATGGTACAGGACCCCCGACAAACTCCACAAGTACTATCCTAACCTTCCTCCGACTTGTTGGAGGTGTAACGCTAACACCGGCTCATTGCTCCACATTTGTCCCCTTATCCGACCTTTTTGGAACGAGATACACCGCCTCGTCTCGCAGATCACTACATACACCCTGGATTTTACCCCCGCACAATTTCTACTTCATTACTCCCCCAGACCCCCTCCTAGCTACAAGAAGTCCCTGACCATGCCCCTCATAAACGCAGCCAATCTTTGTATACCGATACACTGGAGATGCTCCATGCCTCCAACGATAGCAGAGTGGCACCGAAGGGTTGACAAGATCGCAGAAATGGAGAAGCTCATATTCCAGGTTCATGACAACCCTACTAAATTCACTGACACCTGGGCATGTTGGATACATTACAGAGACACTACCACACAATCGCCCTCCACATGCCACTCTTCCACGCACTCTTGACGTGCTCCCCCCAGCAGGACCGACCCCAGAGCCTGCTATTGCCTCCCCTCCTCCCCACCTCCCCTTTTCCCCGCCTCTACACCCCCCCTTAGTCCACATACTCGTGGGCGCTTTTGTTTACACGCTCCCCAAAAACCCACCATTAATTGCAGATTACCTGGTTGAGTACAAAAACATGCCCCTGATAGACCACTGGATCCCCCCCCCCCCAACTAGCTTTGGCAAAACTACCCTCCCTACTAAGACCCACATATATTTTTTTCATACACCAGCTCTGCCTTGCGAAACCTACACACCCAATTGGGGCCCCCGATCTCTCACAGCTAGATCCCGCTGAGGGGTGAGTGGATTGGAGGCCGGTCTCGGCTGGTGTCCCTTACGTGACCCAGGAGCTTACATCATAGGCCTACCCTGTTTCCCAACCTTTTAGGATAACCTTCATGCCCCATCCCTCACTTAACAGTTGTTTAATTTGTTGAAATTGTTAAAAATGTTAAATTTACTTCTCTGCAAGCAGCTGGACCTAGCATGCCTTCACACGGCTTTAGGGCTTGACAGTCCAGTCTGCCTCAACACGGTATTTTTTTTTGTGGTTATTATTTTATGGCTATTGTCCCATCACTCATCGCTTCAATGTATATTGCGCACAAAGTGTTTAACATTATTCACTGCTTCTGATTTTTCTGATTTTCTGTAAACCTGCAAAATCTAATAAAATTCTTTGGAAAAAAAAAAAATTATTATCAAAGTGCAAGTGCAAATATAAACTAACGAACAATCCAGTGAACCATATTAAAAAACATATGAATAATCAATGTCTTCAACTACAGTCTTGAATATATTAGTGCAAGGATTTATTTACTTTCTATCTCATTTAAGTCCTTATAATTTTCATTAGGATATATTCTGTAGACCCTATTATTTGTTATTTTTCTATATTTGTAATAATTGGACAAATATCAACAACATGTATTACATATGATCTGTATGTGACTAATATATATGTCCAATAAAATACTTTGACAAGGAATAATCAATGTCAAAGTATCAAAAATATTGTACATCATAAATACAGCAATACATAAAAAGTGGTATATTCAAAAAGGATGAGTAAATAATAAATATATATATATGAAGAACAAGGGGTGTGCAAAAAGGCCTAACGAACACCCACTCAGCGCCAAATCAATCCCACAGGACCCTAAGCAACATGTACACCAATAAAATTGTGATGAAATATAATTTACAAAATATTCAAAACACTAAGCAGCTGTTTAAAAAATAAAGAAGATAAAATAAAGCGGTATAAAAATAAAACAGTCCAGTCACTGAATCATTAAAATATACAAAACAGCGCTAACATTTAATTAATGATAATGGACCCGTGGTGAAACCACTAATAAAAAGTCTTTAACGTAGCAAAGATGATGTAAACAGTTCAAAGTATTGAATGGTGTCAATATGCGGTTATCCTAGCGTGCACCTTCCACCAGAAAAGCCAATAATCACAATTCACCGCGTGATGCACACTCCCCCAGGGGGTCAAACTCACCAGAAGCCAATGATATATGGGCCTTAAGCAAGATGTCACATCAGCCACTTTGTAATGGCTCATCACCATCCAGCAGGATCAGCCGTTGCAGGGGCTCCAACCCAGGTCATAAAAACAAGAAAAGCAGCAAATAGTGTAATCCTGTTTATTGAACCAAAGTTGCCTATACAATAACAGACCCCTTAAACCTATCTACGTACATTTATATCAATCAAACAAGCATAAAAAGTGACCCCAGAGGACGCTGTCACCGTTATCCAGCCGTTCCAGAGGGAAGCCTGCGTCTCCTTGCAGACACTGCAGCAGTTTCCGAATGAGGAGCTGTGAATGGTGGAGCGCAAAACGTCACTTCCGGTTTGTGGGATGTCGTGGGTCACCCTCTGACGCGTTTCGTCACCTGACTTCAACAGAGAGCGTGACGCCTCTCCTCTCTTCTTGCCTGCTGGAAAATCATATCCCGTCTGGGAGACCGTGACCCTTTTGTGGGAATTTTTTACCTCACATTTTTATATATATATTTTTTGGATTACATATTATATTTTTTTTTTTTGGACTGAACATATATATATATATTCACTTATCCTTTTTGAATATACCACTTTTTATGTATTGCTGTAATTATGATGCACAATATTTTTGATACTTTGACATTGATTATTCATATGTTTTTTAATATGGTTCACTCGATTGTTCGTTAGTTTATATTTGTATTTGCACTTTGATAATTAGCGCTGCTTCATTATTTCTTTATTACTTATTTGTGTTGGTACACTGCAGCCTAACTACTTGCTGATCACAATGCATATATATATATGTTGCAGCTTGCAAGTGGTTTACCGGGGTTATGGCTGAAGCATAGCAATCAGCCATAACTCAAGTATTTATTTTTTCAGCCGGCGATTCTCTTTCTCACGAATGGCTAATTAGCTGCTGGATGGCTTTCAGAAGCAGCAGAAGGGGTCATCGCAAGTGGTTCTCAGTCTTACCGCTTACAGGTACCGGATCGTCTCTGATCACCTCTATGATCTTGGAGGACCAGAGTGACGCCATGACCTCACTTCTGGTCCAGGGCGGAAGTAAACTATTTTTTTTTTATTAAAAGCAAAAGATTTTTTTTTTTTTTTATCTTTTGCTTGTAAAGGCAGAGGAGAGATTTGTGGTCTTATAGACACTAGAGCTCTTTATAAAGAAGACCTGTCATCCCTATTTTTTTGCATAAAAATTCATCAAAGTGTATTCTTTCCAGCAAAAAATTGCATTTGCAAAGCCGCTGCGCAAATACTGTGTGACATAAAAAATTGCAACAATCGCCATTTTATTCTCTAGGGTCTCTGCTATATATATATATATATATATATATATATATATATATATATATATTGTGAGGGGGTTAGCTCGGCAGCGGGTGTGTGTGACCCCCGGGATGGGCTCCCCACACAAAACAGGCCCAGCAAACGGAGGTTGTGGTTTTCAAAATCAAAAAGGTGCGGTTTATTTTCTATTTACAGTGACAAAACACAGCAAAGCAAAAGAAACATAAACAAAATAAATCCTGGTCAACTTGACCTCTGACTAAACATACAGGTTTCCTAACTAACAACTGGGATCAGCCTAGTGCTGTCCTAGTCCCTAAGTCCCTGGTTTTAAATGTCCAAGCAAATAGCCACACAGGCTTTGTCTCACCGCACAGGGGTTCACTCTCCCTAGACAGTCCACACAGGTCTGGGTCCAGGCATGAGCTAACATCTAATGAAGCTGGGAGTTCTTATAGAGGCCTAAATGAGCTGACAAGCTTCAGCTGGTCTCATCAACTCCCTGTCTGCACGACGCCCCACACTCTCCCTAGAGGTATGAGTCATCCATGAGCCCACTATCCTCAGCTGGGCTTATACAACTCTCCACCTAGTTGTATAAGTCGGCGTAAAGCCTGAATCTGGGCGAAATATATCTACCCCCCTGGATGCAACCAGGTGACTTTACCTTCCTGCTGTCACAATATATATATATATATATAATGTTTGGGGGTTCTAAGTACTTTTCTAGCAAATATACAGATTTTTACTTGTAAACAAAAATTGCAGAAAAGTCCTTAAGTGGCTAAACAATAAAAATAATGCAACTAGCCTCCACATTTAAGGATTACGAAGCTACAGCATGTTAAATGTTTGGTTTTGGGCTTAATGCTGCTTTAGAGTGACTCTTTCCCTTACCCAAGCAGTAAAAGATCCACTCACAGAGTTATTTGGGGCAAAGTGACAATGCCTCCTTCCCTATTCATTGTTGCCTCGTCTTGGTTGCTTTAACGGAGAAGACTTTCAGGTATCGGGAGATATGTGATATTTGACCAGCCCTGTGCGAGCAGCCAATCGCTAGTCCCAAACAATGTAATGTGGATGAGGAAGTCATGTTATCCTCCCCGTGTATACTCCAACACCATCTAACACTGGAGCTTACAGGCGGGTGGCAGGAAGTAGGTAAGAGAGCTTGGAGGGGTGAGTATACCTTGTTTGGGAGTGGAGATTTCAGGAGGTATTGTCACCAAATCCTGAATGAGAAGGTAACAGTGTTCTTAGATCTTAGATCTTTTAGATGTTACTATGGTATACTGAAGTATAATTACAAGCATTTTATAAGTGTCAAAGGCTTTTATTGACAACTACTGTTTATGCAAAGAGTCAACATTTCTTCTTTTTCAAGACTTCTGCAATTTGCCCTGGCATGCTGTCAATCAACTTTTGGGCCACATCCTGACTGATGGCAGCCCAATCTTGTATAATCAGTGCTTGGAGTTTGTCAGAGTTTGTGGGGGGGGGGGTTGTTTATCTGTCTCTTGAGGATTAACCACAAGTTCTCAATGGGATTAAGGTCTGGGGAGTTTCCTGGACATGGACCCAAAATGTTGATGATTTTTTCCCCAAGCCATTTAGTTATCACTTTTGCCCTTATGGCAAGGTGCTCCATCATGCTGGAAAAGGCATTGTTGATCACCTAACTGTTCTTGGATAGTTGGGAGAAGTTGCTCTCTGAGAATATTTTTGTACCATTCTTTATTTATGGCTGTGTTTTTAGGCAAAATTGTGGGTGAGCCCACTCTCTTGGCCGAGAAGCAACCGCACACATGAATGGTCTCAGGATGCTTTACTATTGGCATGACACAGGACTGATAGTAGCGCTCACCTTTTCTTCTCCGGACAAGGTTTTTTCTGGATACCCTAAAAAATTGGAAAGGGGATTCATCAGAGAATATGATTTTACCCCAGTCCTCAGCAGTCCATTCCCTGTATCTTTTGCAGACTGTCCCTGATGTTTTTCCTGGAAAGAAGTGGCTCACACCTTGCTGCTGCCATTCCTGAGCAAGCTCTGCACTGGTGGTGCCCCGATCCCTCAGCTGAATAAACTGCAGGAGACAGTCCTGGCGATTGCTGGACTTTGTTGGGTGCCCTAAAGCCTTCTTCGCAAATGCAGTGCAAGTGTTTTTTATGGTATTAAGTTAATTTTCATGGCAAACAGGGACTTTGCAATTAATTGCAATTCATCTGATCACTCTTCATAACATTCTGGAGTATATGCAAATTGCAATCATAAAAACTGAGGCAGCAGACTTTGTGAAAATTAATATTTGTGTCATTCTCAAATATTTTGGCCATGGCAACTCAATGTACCCGTAACTGTTCCTGCAGCACAAGAACTGCTGACCAATTTTTTTTAACTCACTGTACATAATGTGTAAAGATGTACAGTGAGACAAGTTGGGGAATTTGTAGCTCATTCGTAGTGCCAAACAGTGAGTTAACTCCACGCCAGAAGTTCGTTTTAGGGCTTTTTCTGGCCACTTTTATTTAAAATAAAGTGTAGCAGGGTATCGTTTTTCACCCAGAGACTACAGTTCCCAGCACGCTTTGAGGCACCCAGGGTGCATTGCCCCGCGCAAGGACTGCTGGGGTGGACTTTAAAAGGGAGAGGCGGAGCTCTCTCTTTCTCTTTGGACACCGCTCTCCCAGCAAGAGGATCCCTGTGCTGACCTGCTGCGCGTGCAAGGCCTGAAGCCTGGGCCTTGCACTTTCTTCCAAAGAGCCTTCCGCTCCACCGAGGAGCCTGCAGAGCGTCGGACCCTGTTGTGAAGAGTTGTCATCAGGAGGACCGAAGACCTGGGCATCGTGGACACTGTGAAGCGAGTCACAGTAGCGGAGGTACCGGACAACGACTGGTCCGGTCGGGTGAGAGAGCGCCTGCTCAAAGCCACATTAACTTTATCCAGGCCCATCAGTGATTACAGTTACACTCTGGGGAGACTATCTGCTGAACTGAGTTTACTAGTCTCTCCAGCTTTACAAAGTTAGCGATCATCGCTACCCCATTGGATTACAATTTGTTCTTTAAGTGCACCACCGTGTTTTGCTAGCGAAGATTTCTTCATCAAACTATACCCCAAGTTATAGTCAGGCCTGACTGGGTAGTATAGGACATTGCTGGGCGCCATCTTGCTCACGAGGGAGGATAGCTGCAGCGGGGTCTGTTAAACTGTCATTACATTGCTGAATATTTTATCTTTTGATAAGTATACTTATATTGCAGGGATCTGCATGTGACATTGCATACTGTTTTACCCTTTTAACCTTTACTAATAGTAAAGAACCTATAGTTAAGTATATTGGTTGTCAGTAGTGATGAGCCGAACACACCCGGGTTCGGTTCGCACCAGAACCCGCGACCGGACCGAAAGTTCGCACGAACTTTCGAACCCTATTAAATACAATGGATGCGAACGTTCGAAATCTAAAGTGCTAATTATAACGACTATTATGCATGGTATTGTCCTAAAAAGGGTTTGGGAACCCGGGTTCTGCACCAGGGGACATGTATCAATCCAAAAAAAAGTTTTAAAAATGGCCGTTTTTCGGGAGCAGTCATTTTAATGATGCATAAAGTGAAAAAAAAAAAGTCAAATATTCCTTTAAATATCATACCTGGGGGGTGTCTAAAGTATGCCTGTGAAGTGCCACGTGTTTCCCGTATTTAGAACTGTCCCTGCACAAAATTACATTTCTAAAGGAAAAAAAGCCATTTAAAACTGCTTGCGGCTTTAATGTAATGTCTGGTCCCGGTAATATGGATGAAAATCTTTAAGAAAAATGGCATAGCTACCCCATCACACCCCCCCCCCCTACCCCAGCCCATTACCAGCCCCTTTGGGTCTTGTATGGATATTAAGGGGAACCCCGCACACAAAATAATAAAAGGCCCTATATACTCTGAACAGCAGTATACAGGCGGTGCATACAAGACAGGGACTGTAGGTTTGTTCTTATGGATGGTGGATGGAGAGTGTGATGAGTCTGAAGCATTATGGGTAGGACTGCATACAGATGTGCGTAGTTCAAAGCTAATCATTGGAGTTTGTTATAGACCACCCAATGTTAATGAGGAGTTAGAGACTCAGCTCCTTGCACAGATGGAAAGGGCTGCAAGGGCTGGGACGGTGATAATAATGGGGGATTTTAACTACCCAGAAATTGACTGGAGTAATGGAACTGCTGGGACAGTTAAAGGGCAAAAATTTATAAACCTATTGCAGGACAATTTTATGGTCCAGTTTATTGAGGCCCCAACTAGGAATGATGCTCTGTTGGACCTGGTAATCTCAAACCATGCAGAGCGTATTACTAATGTTCAGATAAAGGAACACCTGGGTAGCAGTGACCATAACATGATTTCATTTGATGTTAGTTGTAAGCAAAAATCACATACAGGAAAGATAAAAACACTTAATTTCAAGAGAGCAAATTTTCCAAGGATGAGTGCTGCTCTCCAGGACTTAGACTGGGAAGGAATATTGGCATCAATGGGCACAGAACAGAAATGGGAATTCTTCAAAAAGACTGTTTGGGAACTCACTGCAAAGTATATTCCCATGGGCAATAAGTTTAAAAGGCTAAAAATAAAACCTATGTGGCTCACTGACAAAGTTAAAAAAGCTATAAACTATAAGAAAAGAGCTTTTAAAAAATATAAAAATGAGGGAACACTAGTGTCATTTAAATGTTACAAAGAATATAACAGGATATGTAAAAAGGAAATCAAGGATGCAAAAATTCAAAACGAACGACAGATTGCAAAAGATAGTAGGACAAACCCCAAAAAATTCTTCAAATATATTAATAGTAAAAAGGTCAAGTCTGAGCATGTAGGCCCTTTACAAAATAATCTAGAGTGGGTGACTGGGGACAAAGAGAAGGCTAATTTATTAAATACTTTCTTCAGTTCTGTGTATACAAAGGAGCATGGGGGAGCTCATGTCCAAAATGGGGGTGGTAGTGACACAGCCCCAAATCCACAATGGCTCAAAAGTGATATGGTCCAGAAATATTTAGATGGAATAAAGGTGGATAAAGCACCTGGACCAGATGGCATACACCCACGGATCCTAAAAGAATTGAGCTCTGTAATTTCAAAGCCATTGTATTTAATTTTTAGGGACTCATTAATGACAGGAATAGTACCACTGGATTGGCGCAGGGCCAATGTGGTGCCTATATTTAAAAAGGGAATTAAGTGTTTACCAAGTAACTATAGACCTGTTAGTTTAACTTCTATAGTTGGGAAAATACTGGAGAGATTAATAAAAGACCACATAGATGAGTTCTTGCTGGAAAAAAACTATTTAAGCAACAGACAGCATGGATTCATGAAAGACAGAAGTTGTCAAACAAACCTGATTTCTTTTTATGAAGAGGTAAGTAAGACCTTGGACAGAGGGGTGGCAGTGGACGTGGTATACTTGGATTTTGCAAAAGCGTTCGATACAGTTCCCCACACACGGCTCATGTGTAAGGTAAAGTCTACAGGATTGGAAATATCAGTTTGTAAATGGATAGAAAACTGGCTAAAAGACAGAATTCAGAGAGTAGTGGTTAATGATTCTTACTCTGAATGGTCCAAGGTTATCAGTGGTGTACCCCAAGGTTCAGTGCTGGGACCCTTACTTTTTAATATGTTTATAAATGATATTGGGTCTGAGATCAAAAGTAACATTTCTGTCTTTGCAGATGACACCAAGCTATGCAGTGGAATAACGTCCTTACAGGATGTCGCCAATTTACAAGCCGACCTCAATGCTCTGTCTAATTGGGCGACTATGTGGCAGATGAGGTTTAATGTTGATAAATGTAAAGTTATGCACTTGGGGGCTAATAATATGAATGCATCATACATACTAGGGGGAGTACAACTGGGGGGATCCGTAGTGGAGAAGGATCTGGGGGTTTTGGTAGATCATAAGCTCAATAATGGCATGCAATGCCAAGCTGCGGTTTCCAAAGCGAGCAAAGTCCTTTCTTGTATTAAGAGAGGTATGGTCTCCAGAGAGAGAGATATCATTTTGCCCCTGTTCAAATCATTAGTAAGACCTCATCTGGAATATGCAGTTCAGTTTTGGGCCCCAGTTCTCAAAAAGGATATTGGGGAACTGGAGAAAGTGCAGAGAAGGGCAACCAAACTGATAAGAGGCATGGAGGAGCTCAGCTATGAGGAGAGATTAGAGGAACTGAATTTATTCTCTCTTGAGAAGAGGAGATTAAGGGGGGATATGATCAACATGTACAAATATATAAGGGGTCCATATAGTGAACTTGGTGTTCAGTTATTCACTTTACGGTCAACACAAAGGACAAGGGGGCACTCTTTGCGTCTAGAGGAAAAGAGATTTCACCTCCAAATACGGAAAGGTTTTTTCACAGTAAGAGCTGTGAAAATGTGGAATAGACTCCCTGCAGAGGTGGTTCTGGCCAGCTCAGTAGATTGCTTTAAGAAGGGCCTGGATTCTTTCTTAAATGTACATAATATAACTGGGTACTGACATTTATAGGTAAAGTTGATCCAGGGAATATCCGATTGCCTCTCGGGGGATCAGGAAGGAATTTTTTCCCCTGCTGTAGCAAATTGGATAATGCTCTTCTGGGTTTTTTTGCCTTCCTCTGGATCAACTGTGGGTATAGAATTGGGTATATGGGATTGTACGATATATGTTTATTTTTATTTTTTTATTTTTATTTTTTACGGTTGAACTGGATGGACTTGTGTCTTTTTTCAACCTGACTAACTATGTAACTATGTAACTATGTAGAATCTGTTTGTAATTTTGAACAGGTACATTGTTTAAGTGTAGCTCCTGTTGTGTTACACTATGTGATTATTCTTGCTCTGTGTCTTTAAGATCTGTCCCCTTATTTCTAGCTGAACTCTCTCTCTCACCGTAGTTCTTTATATATCTCCTCCACTTCCTGATTCTGGTCATTACTCCTGTATATCTTCCATGCTAAACATCTTACATGTGGCTTACAACTTCAACGTTTTTCTACCTATGAATATCCATCATTAAACGGAACATTCGAAAGGATTCATCGTCTGTCGTCCTAACTGTGAGTTTATTCATTGAGTTAAACTGCCTGTATCGATGCAAGGGATGAATATCAAACCAGCTTGAGTAAGGCCTACTTAAACCTGGAGATGAACTTTATCGCTTTGTAGTTGAGACAGAACAGTAGAAAAACGGAGTTTCACAGCCTAATTACAAGATTTCTGCATGTCAGTACTGATACAGACAAGATTTACTGCCCTCATAGCAAGACAGAAGGGACAGAGCAGCACATGGCAGCCTTATAGCCTGAGACAATCTGCACAGTGTCATATTTCAGCACACAGATCCTGCCTGCTTTCACAGCCAGTCTGCTATCATGAGTGACCAAGCTTCTGCATGTGAACTCACATCTCCTTCCTCACAAGTTCCTGAAGAAACTGAGTTACCCAAATGCTCAGTTAAACCCACTTGGAAAGTAATGGAGAATTATGAAGCTTCAAGGACTGAATTGTCAAATAGCTTGGAATTAGTCTGGGAGAAAATCCTCGCTGAAACTAATACAGTGTCTGTTGAACGTGAACTACTGACACTAGAGGGCGCCATTAAACAACTTTCTGCCTCATATGAGCTTTATCAGCTTACCAGCAGCAAATTCACTAATGTCTTACAAAACATGAATACAGAAAGTGTGATGACGCAATTAAAGTGTGTCAATGCTCTCAATATTGAAAGAGACAGTTTTATCCAGCAAACCAGATTAAAGGCAGAAGCAAAAATAAAGCTGTTACAGGACACTGCATCTCACAGATCTGTTTCCACCAGACGTTCTAAAAACTCGTCAAGATCCCATAGTTCAAGATACTCAACACTCAGTGAGCGACTTATTAATGCCCGCGCTGAAGTGGAAGCCAGCAAAGTGCAGGTGGCATATGCAGAAAAAAGAGCAGAGTTGGAAGGGCAGTCAGCACGTCAAAGAGCAGAGTTGGAAGCGCAGTCAGCACGACAAAGAGCAACAATGGAAACCTTAAATGAACAGTGTAAACATGACGCAGCTATGGAAAAGCTAAGGGTCCTACAGCAAGCTATCAGTGCAGACGAAGGTGCAAGTGAGAAAGACAGCATTAACCTAAACATAGCAGATATGGAAGACCCCCTCAAATGCGCTAAAGACTATGTCCTAAGCCACTGCAATGCACACTCCATCGTCTTCAATGCTCCCGGCTACATAGAGACTCCTTCACAGCTTCAAGTTAAAGAGGTTCCAGCAACTTCCTGCACTCAAAATCACTCCACTGCATTTCCTACCTGCCTACCTTGCCTGCCTTCATACGTCACAGAGCATCAGCGCAAGCTTCAAGCAAGTCATCAATCTCCAGTCATCGGTACAGCCTTGAATCAACGTACCATTGGAACAACTGATTTCAAGCAAGCAACTCACCTGGATGCATCTGCTGCACCATATTTCCCTGTGTCCTTTAACAACAATGTCAAAGATAACGCAATCAGCACCATACAGCCAACAGCATCTCACATAAAGGCGGAGACAACTGAGACAGAAGAGTTTGTGAGGTACATGCTTTCGCAGAGAGCTCACAAAGACTGGTCTTACAAGTTTTGATGACCAACCTGAGAACTACAGAAGTTGGAAATGTGCCTTCAGAACTACAATCAGCAATATTGGCCTTACAGCTTATCAAGAATTGAATCTGCTGATCAAATGGCTTGGTCCTCTATCTGCTGCACGTGTTAAGCCATTAAGATCGGTTTTCATGGACAATCCTACTGCAGGCCTCACAGCTGCATGGGAGCGACTAGAGCAAAGTTATGGCAGTCCAGAAGCTTTAGAAAATGCTTTGTTCATGCGTCTGGAAACTTTCCCAAAGATATCCGGTAAGGACAACAAGGAGTTCCAGAGACTGAGTGACCTTCTCCTTGAGCTTCAGCTAGCCAAGACAGACCCAAAACTACCTGGACTCAGTTACCTTGACACTCCAAGAGGGGTAAACCCAATTGTCTCCAAGCTCCCGTATGGTTTGCAAGAGAAATGGACTGCACTAGGGTCATCATTAGGGATGAGCTTCGTGTTCGAATCGAACATACGTTCGACTCGAACATCGGCTGTTCGATCGTTCGACGAAGATCGAACGATTTGGGCCGTTCGCGCCAAATTTGAGTGACGCGAACAGCCCACAATGCACTACGCCATCGCAGTGTCATCCAGGCGCTGTGATTGGCCAAGCATGCACTGTGACCCCGCATGCTTGGCCAATCACAGCACCGGCAGCGAGGAGAGCAATGATTGGCCACAGGCAGGATGCCTGTGGCCAATTATTGCTGAGGGTGTTTAGTACACGCCCCACACTATAAAAGGCCGCCAGCACGGCGGCCTAGTGTAGTGTGTTCCGGAGCAGGGATAGAGCAGCATAGGCAGGGACAGTGACTTTTATTTCTTTCTTGCTTAACCTGGATTCCTTTAGTTTAGGGAAAGAGAAGGATAGGTAGGGAGAGTGTCAGTGTGTTTTGTGCTTGTGCTATAGTGTGCTTAAAAAAAACATTTTTTCTAGGGACAGAAAACTGTAGGTAGGGAGAGTGTCAGTTTCTTTCACTGTGCAAGTCCTTGTTTCCAGGGACCTGGAAGGACAGTGAGTGAATTCTCCTTGTGCTATATTGTGCTTAAAAAAAACATTTTTTCTAGGGACAGAAAACTGTAGGTAGGGAGAGTGTCAGTTTCTTTCACTGTGTAAGTCCTTGTTTCTAGGGACCTGGAAGGACAGTGAGTGAATTCTCCTTGTACTTTATTGTGCTTAAAAAAAACATTTTTTCTAGGGACAGAAAACTGTAGGTAGGGAGAGTGTCAGTTTCTTTCACTGTGCAAGTCCTTGTTTCCAGGGACCTGGTGTCAGGGTCACCTGTGGCCAGGTGACAGATGCACACCGTAGGGGGACAGGAGTGCACCGCGAGGTAGTGAACCCTATGGCTGGCTTCTGTGGATAGGAAACTGGGTGGTTGTGGAAAGCGGGACCAGAGGAGCACAACCGGGATCCCAACGGAAGCGAGAGCCAAGATTCCCCAGGGCGCGGAGTCTAAGACCCAGCTGGTCTTCTCCAGGGCCTCTAGTGGTGAGGATGTTACGCTGCAGGCTGGGACCAGGTCGCGGCCCCTGGAGTTTCCTAGCTCACGCCCCGTAGGATAAGGGGAAGCAGCAGCACACGATAGAGAGAACCGAATAACAAGCCGAAGGTCAGGGGCCACAAGCAGACAAGGATAACGAAGAACGAGCCGAAGGTCAAGGGTCACGAGCAGACAGGGATGGTCGGGGACAAGCCAATAACGTAACAGAGAGACAGACGTAGCACACGGCAGGCAGGAACCCAAACACACAATGCCTAACAAACACGTTGATCAGCAAAGCAGGCTTGCAGTGCACAGGTTAATATAGTGTTCAGTGATAGGGCCTGGGGTGGAGTCAGGCTGGGAGGAGATTATAAAGGAAGCCAGGTGAAGGAGGTCTGGTCTCTAGATGAACACATGAGGAGGAAGGTAAGATGGCAGACAGACATTAATGCATATCCATGACAGTACCCTCCCTCTTACGAGGCCTCCCCCTTCCCCGCCTGGGCCCAGGTTTAGAGGGAAACTTCAGATGAAACTCCTTTAACAGACGAGGTGCAAAGACCTCAGATGCAGTGATCCAAGACCTCTCCTCAGGACCAAACCCTTTCCAATGAACGAGGTACTGAAGAACGCCTTTACAGAGTCGGGAGTCCAGAATTTGACTGATCTCGTACTCCTGATTATCCTCCGAGACAGGCGCCACGGTAGGAAGAGGACGAGAGAATTTATTGAGGACTAAAGGCTTTAGAAGAGCAACATGAAAGGAGTTAGTGATTTTAAGGCTCTTAGGAATCTGGAGTTTGAAACAAACCGGATTCAGTTTAGCAGTTACCGTGTATGGACCGATGAATCGTGGAGCAAACTTCAGAGAAGGAACTCGGAGCTTGATGTTCCTGGTAGAGAGCCAGACTTTGTCCCCTGGCTGAAGAGAAGGCGGTTTACGCCTGCGGCGGTCGGCAAAGCCTTTGAATTTTTCAGCAGCTGCCCGGAGGGAATCATGAACGTGACCCCAAACGGAATTGAGAGACTCCTGAACCGAAGCCAAAGCTGGAATGTCTGGAGAACAGATCATAGGAAGAGGAAGTTGAGGGTGTTTTCCATAAACTGTGAAAAAGGGTGTCTTCTGCGAACTGGTATTCACATGATTGTTATGGGAGAATTCTGCCCACGGGAGTAGAGAGGACCAATCGTCATGGTGAGAAGACACAAAGGTGCGAAGAAAGACCTCTAACTCCTGATTAACCCTCTCAGTCTGTCCATTGGATTGGGGATGGTAAGAAGAAGAAAAATCCAAGACAATATTGAGGGATTTGCAAAAGGCTCTCCAAAAACGAGACGTGAATTGGACTCCCCTGTCGGAAACAATATGAGAAGGGACCCCATGTAGGCGGAGAATTTCTCGAATGAAAATGGGAACCAAGGCAGGGGCAGAAGGAAGACCAGGAAGAGGAACAAAATGAGCCATCTTGGAGAATCGATCGATTACCACCCAAATGACTGTATTATTCTCAGACAGTGGGAGATCGGTGATAAAATCCATGGCAATATGGGCCCAGGGTTCCTTAGGAATAGGCAAGGGCATGAGGAGACCAGCAGGAGCTTGTGTGGAGGATTTGGACTGAGCACAGACATGACAAGCTTTAACGTAGTCTTTGACGTCTGAGCGGAGATTAGGCCACCAGTAGTGACGACTGATGAGTAGGAAGGATCGGAGGAATCCAGAATGCCCTGCCATGGATCATCCGCGGGAAGCGGGATGTCAGCCGGGTTCATGGCTGATCAAACTGTCAGGGTCACCTGTGGCCAGGTGACGGATGCACACCGTAGGGGGACAGGAGTGCACCGCGAGGTAGTGAACCCTATGGCTGGCTTCTGTGGATAGGAAACTGGGTGGTTGTGGAAAGCGGGACCAGAGGAGCACAACCGGGATCCCAACGGAAGCGAGAGCCAAGATTCCCCAGGGCGCGGAGTCTAAGACCCAGCTGGTCTTCTCCAGGGCCTCTAGTGGTGAGGATGTTACGCTGCAGGCTGGGACCAGGTCGCGGCCCCTGGAGTTTCCTAGCTCACGCCCCGTAGGATAAGGGGAAGCAGCAGCACACGATAGAGAGAACCGAATAACAAGCCGAAGGTCAGGGGCCACAAGCAGACAAGGATAACGAAGAACGAGCCGAAGGTCAAGGGTCACGAGCAGACAGGGATGGTCGGGGACAAGCCAATAACGTAACAGAGAGACAGACGTAGCACACGGCAGGCAGGAACCCAAACACACAATGCCTAACAAACACGTTGATCAGCAAAGCAGGCTTGCAGTGCACAGGTTAATATAGTGTTCAGTGATAGGGCCTGGGGTGGAGTCAGGCTGGGAGGAGATTATAAAGGAAGCCAGGTGAAGGAGGTCTGGTCTCTAGATGAACACATGAGGAGGAAGGTAAGATGGCAGACAGACATTAATGCATATCCATGACACCTGGAAGGACAGTGAGTGAATTCTCCTTGTGCTATATTGTGCTTAAAAAAAACATTTTTTCTAGGGACAGAAAACTGTAGGTAGGGAGAGTGTCAGTTTCTTTCACTGTGCAAGTCCTTGTTTCTAGGGACTGGGAAGGACAGTGAGTGAATTCTCCTTGTGCTATAGTGTGCTTAAAAAAAACATTTTTTCTAGGGACAGAAAACTGTAGGTAGGGAGAGTGTCAGTTTCTTTCACTGTGCAAGTCCTTGTTTCTAGGGACCTGGAAGGACAGTGAGTGAATTCTCCTTGTGCTATATTGTGCTTAAAAAAAACATTTTTTCTAGGGACAGAAAACTGTAGGTAGGGAGAGTGTCAGTTTCTTTCACTGTGCAAGTCCTTGTTTCTAGGGACCTGGAAGGACAGTGAGTGAATTCTCCTTGTGCTATATTGTGCTTAAAAAAAACATTTTTTCTAGGGACAGAAAACTGTAGGTAGGGAGAGTGTCAGTTTCTTTCACTGTGCAAGTCCTTGTTTCTAGGGACCTGGAAGGACAGTGAGTGAATTCTCCTTGTGCTATATTGTGCTTAAAAAAAACATTTTTTCTAGGGACAGAAAACTGTAGGTAGGGAGAGTGTCAGTTTCTTTCACTGTGTAAGTCCTTGTTTCTAGGGACCTGGAAGGACAGTGAGTGAATTCTCCTTGTGCTTTATTGTGCTTAAAAAAAACATTTTTTCTAGGGACAGAAAACTGTAGGTAGGGAGAGTGTCAGTTTCTTTCACTGTGCAAGTCCTTGTTTCCAGGGACCCGGAAGGACAGTGAGTGAATTCTCCTTGTGCTATATTGTGCTTAAAAAAAACATTTTTTCTAGGGACAGAAAACTGTAGGTAGGGAGAGTGTCAGTTTCTTTCACTGTGTAAGTCCTTGTTTCTAGGGACCTGGAAGGACAGTGAGTGAATTCTCCTTGTGCTATATTGTGCTTAAAAAAACATTTTTTCTAGGGACAGAAAACTGTAGGTAGGGAGAGTGTCAGTTTCTTTCACTGTGCAAGTCCTTGTTTCCAGGGACCTGGAAGGACAGTGAGTGAATTCTCCTTGTGCTATATTGTGCTTAAAAAAAACATTTTTTCTAGGGACAGAAAACTGTAGGTAGGGAGAGTGTCAGTTTCTTTCACTGTACAAGTCCTTGTTTCTAGGGACTGGGAAGGACAGTGAGTGAATTCTCCTTGTGCTATAGTGTGCTTAAAAAAAACATTTTTTCTAGGGACAGAAAACTGTAGGTAGGGAGAGTGTCAGTTTCTTTCACTGTGCAAGTCCTTGTTTCTAGGGACCTGGAAGGACAGTGAGTGAATTCTCCTTGTGTTATATTGTGCTTAAAAAAAAACATTTTTTCTAGGGACAGAAAACTGTAGGTAGGGAGAGTGTCAGTTTCTTTCACTGTGTAAGTCCTTGTTTCTAGGGACCTGGAAGGACAGTGAGTGAATTCTCCTTGTGCTATATTGTGCTTAAAAAAAACATTTTTTCTAGGGACAGAAAACTGTAGGTAGGGAGAGTGTCAGTTTCTTTCACTGTGCAAGTCCTTGTTTCTAGGGACCTGGAAGGACAGTGAGTGAATTCTCCTTGTGCTATATTGTGCTTAAAAAAAACATTTTTTCTAGGGACAGAAAACTGTAGGTAGGGAGAGTGTCAGTTTCTTTCACTGTGCAAGTCCTTGTTTCTAGGGACCTGGAAGGACAGTGAGTGAATTCTCCTTGTGCTATATTGTGCTTAAAAAAAACATTTTTTCTAGGGACAGAAAACTGTAGGTAGGGAGAGTGTCAGTTTCTTTCACTGTGCAAGTCCTTGTTTCTAGGGACCTGGAAGGACAGTGAGTGAATTCTCCTTGTGCTATATTGTGCTTAAAAAAAACATTTTTTCTAGGGACAGAAAACTGTAGGTAGGGAGAGTGTCAGTTTCTTTCACTGTGCAAGTCCTTGTTTCTAGGGACCTGGAAGGACAGTGAGTGAATTCTCCTTGTGCTATATTGTGCTTAAAAAAAACATTTTTTCTAGGGACAGAAAACTGTAGGTAGGGAGAGTGTCAGTTTCTTTCACTGTGTAAGTCCTTGTTTCTAGGGACCTGGAAGGACAGTGAGTGAATTCTCCTTGTGCTATATTGTGCTTAAAAAAAACATTTTTTCTAGGGACAGAAAACTGTAGGTAGGGAGAGTGTCAGTTTCTTTCACTGTGCAAGTCCTTGTTTCTAGGGACCTGGAAGGACAGTGAGTGAATTCTCCTTGTGCTATATTGTGCTTAAAAAAAACATTTTTTCTAGGGACAGAAAACTGTAGGTAGGGAGAGTGTCAGTTTCTTTCACTGTGCAAGTCCTTGTTTCTAGGGACCTGGAAGGACAGTGAGTGAATTCTCCTTGTGCTATATTGTGCTTAAAAAAAACATTTTTTCTAGGGACAGAAAACTGTAGGTAGGGAGAGTGTCAGTTTCTTTCACTGTGCAAGTCCTTGTTTCTAGGGACCTGGAATCACAGTGAGTGAATTCTCCTTGTGCTATATTGTGCTTAAAAAAAACATTTTTTCTAGGGACAGAAAACTGTAGGTAGGGAGAGTGTCAGTTTCTTTCACTGTGCAAGTCCTTGTTTCTAGGGACCTGGAAGGACAGTGAGTGAATTCTCCTTGTGCTATATTGTGCTTAAAAAAAACATTTTTTCTAGGGACAGAAAACTGTAGGTAGGGAGAGTGTCAGTTTCTTTCACTGTGTAAGTCCTTGTTTCTAGGGACCTGGAAGGACAGTGAGTGAATTCTCCTTGTGCTATATTGTGCTTAAAAAAAACATTTTTTCTAGGGACAGAAAACTGTAGGTAGGGAGAGTGTCAGTTTCTTTCACTGTGCAAGTCCTTGTTTCTAGGGACCTGGAAGGACAGTGAGTGAATTCTCCTTGTGCTATATTGTGCTTTAAAAAAACATTTTTTCTAGGGACAGAAAACTGTAGGTAGGGAGAGTGTCAGTTTCTTTCACTGTGCAAGTCCTTGTTTCTAGGGACCTGGAAGGACAGTGAGTGAATTCTCCTTGTGCTATATTGTGCTTAAAAAAAACATTTTTTCTAGGGACAGAAAACTGTAGGTAGGGAGAGTGTCAGTTTCTTTCACTGTGCAAGTCCTTGTTTCTAGGGACCTGGAAGGACAGTGAGTGAATTCTCCTTGTGCTATATTGTGCTTAAAAAAAACATTTTTTCTAGGGACAGAAAACTGTAGGTAGGGAGAGTGTCAGTTTCTTTCACTGTGCATGTCCTTGTTTCTAGGGACCTGGAAGGACAGTGAGTGAATTCTCCTTGTGCTATATTGTGCTTAAAAAAAACATTTTTTCTAGGGACAGAAAACTGTAGGTAGGGAGAGTGTCAGTTTCTTTCACTGTGCAAGTCCTTGTTTCTAGGGACCTGGAAGGACAGTGAGTGAATTCTCCTTGTGCTATATTGTGCTTAAAAAAAACATTTTTTCTAGGGACAGAAAACTGTAGGTAGGGAGAGTGTCAGTTTCTTTCACTGTGCAAGTCCTTGTTTCTAGGGACCTGGAAGGACAGTGAGTGAATTCTCCTTGTGCTATATTGTGATTAAAAAAAACATTTTTTCTAGGGACAGAAAACTGTAGGTAGGGAGAGTGTCAGTTTCTTTCACTGTGCAAGTCCTTGTTTCTAGGGACCTGGAAGGACAGTGAGTGAATTCTCCTTGTGCTATATTGTGCTTAAAAAAAACATTTTTTCTAGGGACAGAAAACTGTAGGTAGGGAGAGTGTCAGTTTCTTTCACTGTGCAAGTCCTTGTTTCTAGGGACCTGGAAGGACAGTGAGTGAATTCTCCTTGTGCTATATTGTGCTTAAAAAAAACATTTTTTCTAGGGACAGAAAACTGTAGGTAGGGAGAGTGTCAGTTTCTTTCACTGTGTAAGTCCTTGTTTCTAGGGACCTGGAAGGACAGTGAGTGAATTCTCCTTGTGCTTTATTGTGCTTAAAAAAAAACATTTTTTCTAGGGACAGAAAACTGTAGGTAGGGAGAGTGTCAGTTTCTTTCACTGTGCAAGTCCTTGTTTCCAGGGACCTGGAAGGACAGTGAGTGAATTCTGCTTGTGCTATATTGTGCTTAAAAAAAACATTTTTTCTAGGGACAGAAAACTGTAGGTAGGGAGAGTGTCAGTTTCTTTCACTGTGTAAGTCCTTGTTTCTAGGGACCTGGAAGGACAGTGAGTGAATTCTCCTTGTGCTATATTGTGCTTAAAAAAAACATTTTTTCTAGGGACAGAAAACTGTAGGTAGGGAGAGTGTCAGTTTCTTTCACTGTGCAAGTCCTTGTTTCCAGGGACCTGGAAGGACAGTGAGTGAATTCTCCTTGTGCTATATTGTGCTTAAAAAAAACATTTTTTCTAGGGACAGAAAACTGTAGGTAGGGAGAGTGTCAGTTTCTTTCACTGTGCAAGTCCTTGTTTCCAGGGACCTGGAAGGACAGTGAGTGAATTCTCCTTGTGCTATATTGTGCTTAAAAAAAACATTTTTTCTAGGGACAGAAAACTGTAGGTAGGGAGAGTGTCAGTTTCTTTCACTGTGCAAGTCCTTGTTTCTAGGGACTGGGAAGGACAGTGAGTGAATTCTCCTTGTGCTATAGTGTGCTTAAAAAAAACATTTTTTCTAGGGACAGAAAACTGTAGGTAGGGAGAGTGTCAGTTTCTTTCACTGTGCAAGTCCTTGTTTCTAGGGACCTGGAAGGACAGTGAGTGAATTCTCCTTGTGCTATATTGTGCTTAAAAAAAACATTTTTTCTAGGGACAGAAAACTGTAGGTAGGGAGAGTGTCAGTTTCTTTCACTGTGCAAGTCCTTGTTTCTAGGAACCTGGAAGGACAGTGAGTGAATTCTCCTTGTGCTATATTGTGCTTAAAAAAAACATTTTTTCTAGGGACAGAAAACTGTAGGTAGGGAGAGTGTCAGTTTCTTTCACTGTGCAAGTCCTTGTTTCAAGGGACAGAGAAGGACACCTGAAGGTAGCCCTTATTGCTTTTTTCCCATCTCCCTGCAGGCCATCTATTAGAATGTCTGGAAGGCAAACAAGGAGAGGCAGACAGTCAGGAGGCAATAAAAGAGGGCAAGCAGGCTCTGTGTCTGGGGGCAACAGTGCTGGTCGTGGACGCGGTGCATTGTCATCAGCACATGGCCATGGGACACGCTTGTCCTTCTTTTCCGCAGCTGGACATGTTGAGCCACATCATGCCGAAGACTTGGTAGAGTGGATGACCAAGCCCTCCTCCTCCTCCTCATCCTCTCTCACCCAGGCTCAGGGTACTGGCAAAGCAGCTGCCAAAGCGTCCTCTTCCCTGGTATCAATGTCAGACTCATCATCAGTCACTCCTTCCCTAGACCCACCATGTCCTCCTCCTGAGGAGTCCCCCGAACTGTTTGAGCACAGTGTTGGGTACATGCTCCAGGAGGATGCCCAGCGTTTCGAAGGGTCTGATGATGAAACCCAGCTACAGGAAGGCAGTAGGGTGAGAGCAGACAGAGGGGATGCTCAAGAAGGACACCAATCTGGCAGTCATGTTCCAGCAGCTGCAGCATACTGCCAGATTGGCTCCAGTGATGAGGAGGGAGGGGATGATGAGGTCACTGACTCCACGTGGGTGCCTAATAGGAGAGAGGAGGAGGAGGATGAGGAGGAGGCACATCTCCAACGAGACAGGATGCCCTTTGGTGGCCAGCGTAAGGGCAGTACACCGACGGAATCACACCGCAGAGCTCCGCCTGTGCAGGGCGCTGCCTCTGCCCGTCATTCAAAAAGTTCCTTGGTGTGGGCCTTTTTTGAGGCTAGTGCATCAGATCGCACAGCTGCTGTTTGCAACATATGTCTCAAGCGTATATCGCGTGGCCAAAACATCAGCCGCTTGGGTACCACATGCCTGACCAGACATATGTTGACCTGCCATGCAGCTCGTTGGCAAGCCTACCTCAAAGACCCACACCAAAGTACAAAGCGGACCTCTCCTTGCACCGCATCAGCTGGGATTTCCAACCCCACTATAACTTCAGTCCTCTCTGAAACATGCACTGAGAGGAATGAAGGTGTAGAATTAGGTGTGTCACAGCCAAGTACTTGCGGCCACTCTGCTAGCAGTACACCGACGTCCGATTCTAGCAGGCAAATTTCCCTGCCCCAGCTGCTGGACCGTCGAAAGAAGTTCACTCCCAGCCATCCACATGCCCAGCGGTTGAATGCTAGCTTGGCTAAATTGCTAGCGCTTCAACTGCTGCCTTTTCAGTTGGTAGACTCGGCCCCCTTCCGTGAGTTTGTGCAATGTGCGGTTCCTCAGTGGCAGGTTCCCAAACGCCACTTTTTCTCACGGAAGGCTATTCCGGCTCTCTACCAGCATGTGGAAGGCAATGTCTTGGCCTCGCTGGACAGGGCGGTCAGCGGTAAGGTGCATATTACCGCTGACTCATGGTCCAGCAGGCATGGACAGGGACGTTACCTTTCTTTCACGGCCCATTGGGTCACTCTTTTGGCAGCTGGGAAGGATGCAGGACAAGGTGCAGTAGTGTTGGAAGTTGTCCCACCGCCACGCCTCCAAAATGCTACTACTGGTTGTGACACACCTCTCTCCTCCACCCCCTCCTCTTCTTCTTCCTCCATGGCCTCTTCCTGTGGTTTGTCCTATGAACCAGCGGTGCTCCGTAGCCGTTCACGGGGCTACGCAAGTACGCAGGCAAAAAGATGCCATGCCGTGCTTGCGCTGGTGTGTTTGGGGGACAGAAGCCACACTGGGGCAGAGGTCCTGTCTGCTCTGCAGGGCCAGGCCGAGAGGTGGTTGACGCCACGCCAGCTTAAGCCAGGAATGGTGGTTTGCGACAATGGCACCAACCTCCTCTCCGCCCTCCGACAGGGACAACTGACCCATGTGCCCTGTGTGGCTCACGTCCTTAACCTGGTGGTGCAGCGGTTCTTGGGCAGGTACCCGGGCTTACAGGATGTCCTGAGGCAGGCCAGGAAAGTCTGTGTGCATTTCCGCAGATCTTATAATGCCAGTGCTCGCCTGGCTGAGCTGCAAAAGGAGTTGAACCTGCCCAAGAACCGCCTTATATGTGACATGCCCACCAGGTGGAACTCAACGTTGGCCATGCTGCAGCGGCTGCACACGCAGCAGAGGGCCATCAATGAGTACCTGTGCGACTACGGCACCAGGACAGGGTCAGGGGAGCTTGGTTTTTTTTCTCCACGCCAGTGGGGCATGATCAGGGATGCATGCACTGTCCTGGCACCATTTGAGGAGGCCACGAGGATGGTGAGCAGTGACAGTGCATGCATCAGTGACACTGTACCTCTTGTCCACCTGTTGGAGCACACGCTGCGTGGAATAATGGACAGGGCACTTGAGGCAGAACAGAGGCAGGAAGAGGAGGACTTCCTTGCCTCTCAAGGCCCCCTTTACCCAGACAGTGTTCCTTCTGTCCCACCCATCGCACAGGAAGAGGAAGAGGAGGAGGAGGAGGAGGAGGAGGAGGATTGTGTCAGCATGGAGGTGGAGGCTGGCACTCAGCATCATCAGCAGCAGTCTTTTAGGGATGATTTACAGTCCCAAGAAACCAGTGGACTTGTACGTGGCTGGGAGGAGGTGACTGCGGATCATGTCGTCCTTAGTGACCCAGAGGACTCCGGAGCGAATGCCTCAGCAAACCTACGCTGCATGGCCTCCCTGATCCTGCAAAGTCTGCGGAAGGATCCTCGTATTCTTCGGATCAAGGAGAGGGACCATTACTGGCTGGCCACTCTCCTTGATCCACGGTACAAGGGTAAGGTTGCGGACCTTATGTTACCGTCGCAGAGGGAGCAGAGGATGAGACAACTCCGGGAGGCCTTGCAGAAAGGTCTGTGCAACGCGTTCCCAGAGACTGGGAGGTTACAAACTCCTGGTCCAGGACAACGAGTTGCTGAGGCTTCGGCCAGTCAAAGAAGGAGCGGTGGGGAAGGTGGCCGTCTGACCGATGCGTTCAGACAATTCTTTAGTCCGCAGCCCCAAAGTATGATTGGTTCCAGCAACCATCGCCAGCGTCTGATAAACATGGTGCAGGAATATCTAGGGGCAAGGTCAGACTTGGACACCTTCCCCACCGAAAATCCTCTGGCTTACTGGGTCTTGAGGATGGATCACTGGCCAGAGCTTGCACAGTATGCAATTGAGCTACTGGCCTGTCCTGCATCCAGCGTTCTTTCGGAACGCACATTCAGTGCTGCTGGAGGATTTGTCACGGATCACAGGGTGCGCCTGTCCACCGACTCGGTTGATCGACTGACTTTCATCAAGATGAACCAGTCTTGGATCACCACCAGCTACCACACACCTGATGCTGATATAACAGACTAATTGATTTTAACATGTCACATCCCTTCAAGACTGATGCTGATGCTGAGTGTCTGTGCTGTTATGTTGACTGGCTATCCTCCTCCTCCGAGTCCTCAATGATACGATTGATGATGATAGCTTGGAAGATCATTTTTGTTTATGGGTGCCGCCACCAGTGGCTAAGGCCCAATTTTTCAGCCCCTGTTTTACAGGGGCGTGTAATTACAATTTTTTTAGCAATAATTTGCCATAGGGCTCATTGCTGTGCTCCAAGTACAGTATCTGTGAGGGGTTGGAGTGTTGTGGCACCAGTGCCTAAGGCCCAATTTTTCAGCCCCTGTTTAACAGGGGCGTGTCATTACAATTTTTGAAGCAATACTTTGCAACAGGGCTCATTGCTGTGCTCCAAGTACAGTATCTGTGAGGGGTTGTAGTGTTGTGCCACCAGTGCCTAAGGCCCAATTTTTCAGCCCCTGTTCAACAGGGGCATGTAATTACAATTCTTGATCTAATAATTCACAGCAGGGCCCATTCCTGCACCCACCAAGAGTAACTCTGAGGGCTTACAGTGTTGTGTCAACACCACCACCACCACCAAAGGCCCAATTTTTCAGCCCCTGTTCAACAGGGGCATGCAATTACAATTCTTGATCTAATAATTCACAGCAGGGCCCATTGCTGCACCCACCAAGAGTAACTGTCAGGGCTTACAGTGTTGTGGCACCAGCACCACCATCAAAGGCCCAATTTTTACTACCACTGTTCAACAATTATATGTAATTACAATTCCTGATATAATAGTTGACAGCAGGGCGTTCCAGCACCAACCAAGAGTAACTGTGAGTGCTTACAGTGTTGTGCCAACACCAACAACTAAGGGGCCTATTTCTGCAGAGTATCTACGGCAGGTCCCTACTTTCAAACATCCAACTTACAAACGACTCCTACTTGCAAACGCAAGAAGACAACAGGAAGTGAGAGGAAATCTACCCCTAGGAAGGAAAATTCTCTCCTGTAAGAATTAATATGGGAGAAAGGTGTCTCCTCTGTACTGATGCTTTATCAGCAATCCTTGTTTCAAGAAAAACACCACATTTCAAAAACAGTTGTCATTGGGACGGAAAGTGAGGTGAAATGTTCTGAACAGGGGCACAGACAGCAAAACAAATGTTACAGGGGTGATAACCCTTACCTATGTTTTCCAAAAAGTTTAAAAATAGATTTTTGGGCTGGAGCTACACTTAAACAATGTACCTGTTCAAAATTACAAACAGATTCTACATAAGAACAAACCTACAGTCCCTGTCTTGTATGCACCGCCTGTATACGGCTGTTCAGAGTATATAGGGCCTTTTTTATTTTATGTGCGGGGTTCCCCTTAATATCCATACAAGACCCAAAGGGGCTGGTAATGGGCTGGGGTAGGGGGGGGGGGGTCATGGGGTAGCTATGCCATTTTTCTTAAAGATTTTCATCCATATTACCGGGACCAGACATTACATTAAAGCCGCAAGCAGTTTTAAATGGCTTTTTTTTCCTTTAGAAGTGTCATTTTGTGCAGGGACAGTTCTAAACACGGGAAACACGTGGCACTTCACAGGCATACTTTAGACACCCCCCCGGTTAGATATTTAAAGGAATATTTGACTTTTTTTTTTTCACTTTATGCATCATTAAAATGACTGCTCCCGAAAAACGACCGTTTTTAAAACTTCTTTTTGCATTGATACATGTCCCCTGGTGCAGAACCCGGGTTCCCAAACCCTTTTTAGGACAATAACATGCATAATAGTTGTTATAATTAGCACTTTAGAATTCGAACGTTCGCATCCATTGTATTTAATAGGGTTCTAATGTTCGTACGAACTTTCGGTCCGTTCGCGGGTTCTGGTGCGAACCGAACCCGGGGGTGTTCGGCTCATCACTAGTCATCATACAAAAGAGAGAACAAGGTTTCCTTCCCTCCATTCTCTTTCTTCTGTGAATTCATCAGGAAAATTGCAGAGACCAAGAACGATCCAAGTTTTTCCTACGGTGAGTACAGCCTCTTCTCACCCTTTCCTAAGAGTACCAGTCTTCAGGGCAACTATAGAAACCATAGAGGCCCAGTGTCCGTGAAAAAGACTGACATCCTTCCCACTCCTACCACAGTTCTGGCCACGAACAAACAGAGTAGGAAGATTGAAAACCCTAACAGAGAATGTCCCATACACAAGAAGCCACACCCCCTCAATAAATGTATCGGCTTTAGGAAAAAGCCTCTGGAAGAGCGCAAGGAGCTTTTAAAGACATTTAGGGTATGTTTCAGGTGCTGTGCTTCTACAGAACATTTTGCAAGGGACTGTAATGTGTCCATCAAGTGCATAGAGTGTGGCTCTGAAGAACATGTGCAAGCCCTCCATCCTCTTGAGCCCAGCTCTGCACAACCTGCTAACACTCCTCCCAGGTTAACGCATGGCGGGGAGAATACAGACCAAGTGCCTAATTCTACCATAATTTCTTCATCCTGCACTGAAGTTTGTGGAGAAGACCGCTGTGGTAAGTCCTGTGCTAAGATATGCTTGGTGAACATATACCACAAGGATCAACCAGAAAAGTCTCTAAAGGCATATGCTATCTTAGACGATCAGAGCAATCAATCACTTGCAAAATCGGAATTGTTCAATCTATTTGAAATAAAAGGCGAAGCTCATCCTTACACCTTGGGTACCTGTAGTGGAACTATAGAGGTTTCTGGAAGAAGGGCTCATGGACTCATGGTATCTTCTCTCAAAGGTAACTTGCAATTACCCTTACCTACACTTGTTGAGTGCAATCAGATACCTGCTAACAGGGAAGAAATCCCTACTCCAGCTGCTGCTTTCCATCACCCTCACCTCAAGGTAATAGCAAATGAGATACCGCCACTTG
The DNA here is from genome assembly GCA_029206835.1 of Rana muscosa. Classification (NCBI taxonomy): domain Eukaryota; kingdom Metazoa; phylum Chordata; class Amphibia; order Anura; family Ranidae; genus Rana; species Rana muscosa. The sequence continues at coordinate 211,558,718 of CM055124.1, read as the reverse complement.
ACAAAGATGCTCAGATCCTTCTTCTGTTAGGAAGAGACATTCTAAGATTTCACAAGGTACACAGACAAGTCAGTGGACCCCCAGATACCCCATTTGCCCAGCGCACGGATCTAGGGTGGGTCATCATAGGCAATGTCTGCATAGGCAAAATGAAAAGACCTACCAACATTTCGTCATTCAAGACAAATGTTCTGCCAAATGGCCGAAACACTTACTTTGAGCCATGCCCACATCACTACTGGGTGAAGGAGAAGATAGCCAGCCACGAATGGCAACATGGTATCTCAGGTGACACAAGCCCTTTCTCCTGCCATGATGGCGACTTCGGCTCTACAGTCTTTAATGCAACCAGTGAAGATGACATACTGGCTCCTTCAATGGAATACAAAGAATTCATCAAGGTAATGGACAAGGAGTTCTTTCAAGATGACTCCAATAACTGGGTAGCACCCCTACCCTTTCGTCTCCCAAGAGAGAGATTGCCCAACAACTTACAGCAGGCCATCAGTAGATTCTCCTCCTTAAAGCGAAACTTAAGCAGAAAACCAGAGATGCAAAAGCACTTTGTAGACTTTATGCAAAATGTATTTGACAGAGATCATGCAGAGCCTGCTCCCCCACTAAAGGAGGGAGAAGAATGCTGGTACCTTCCATCCTTTGGCGTGTATCACCCACGCAAACCAGACCAAATCAGAGTTGCCTTTGATTCCAGTGCTCAGCACGAAGGTGTTTCTCTTAACAACATGCTCCTTACTGGACCCAACTTGAACAACAGTCTAATAGGAGTCTTGATTTGTTTCAGACAAGAGCCTGTAGCAGTAATGGCCGACATTCAACAGATGTTTCACTGCTTCATCGTCAGAGAAGAAAACAGAAACTACCTCAGGTTTCTATGGCACAAGGACAATGACCTCAACAAGGAAGTTATAGATTATCGCATGAAGGTACATGTCTTCGGTAACAGTCCTTCCCCAGCAACTTATGGGCTAAGGAAAACAGCTCAGACTGGAGAAGTTGAATATGGATCTGATGCCCGTCAATTTGTTGAAAGAAACTTCTACGTTGACAACGCACTTAAGTCCTTTCCAACTGCTAAAGAAGCAATTGATCTTCTCACCAGAACAAAGGAGATGCTTTGTGTAGCAAACCTTAGACTGCACAAGATTCTATCCAACAGCCAGGAACTTATGAATGCCTTTCACTCTGAGGACTATGCCACTAGTCTAAAAAACCTTGACTTAGGTACAGATGTGCCTCCTGTACAGCGAAGTCTGGGTTTGTTGTGGAACATCAAGCAAGACAAATTCACCTTCCAAGTGTCAACTTGTGACAAACCCTTCACTAAGAGAGGAGTCCTGTCCGTGGTGAATAGCATCTATGACCCACTGGGTTTCCTTGCTCCAGTTACCATTCAAGGTAAGATTTTACTAAGACAGTTGTCTACTGAGAACATAGACTGGGATACTCCCTTGCCTAGTGAGAATCAACACAAGTGGGAAAGGTGGAGATATTCTTTGAAGTCACTAGAAAAACTTCAGATTCCCTGTTGCTATGTTCCAGGATCCACTTCAACTGCTAACCGGAGAGAGATTCATATTTTCTCTGATGCATCAGTTGAAGCTATTGCTGCAGTAGCCTATTTGAAGACCTCTGAACTGAATGGAGAATCACACTGTAGTTTTGTCCTAGGCAAGGCAAAACTCACACCCAAGCCTGCACATACCATACCAAGACTTGAACTTTGTGCAGCCGTGCTAGCAGTAGAAATTGCCGAGGTCAAACTAAGTGAAATGGACACTAGAATTGATTCTTTCACCTTCTATACAGACAGTAAGGTAGTACTTGGTTACATAAACAACCAAACAAAACAATTTTATGTGTACGTCAGCAACAGGGTTGAACGTATCAAGAGATTCTCTTTACCAAGTCAATGGCATCACGTTCCCACTGAACTCAACCCAGCTGACTGTGGGACCAGAGCCGTGTCACCTGCCGCTCTTCAGGACAGCTTATGGCTGTCACCTCCAAGGTTTCTGTGTGAGGACTCTTACTTACTCCCTATTGACACCACCTATGGGCTAGTAAACCCTGAAGATGATAAGGAAATAAGAACTGTGAACACCTCACTCCACACTTCTGTAAGTACAAAACAGAAGCTGCGGTCGCACCGTTATGAGCATCAATGGAAGCAGGTGCAGCATCTAGCCAATGTGTTCTGGCATCGCTGGAAGAAAAAGTATCTTCACCACCTTCAAGGTCGTAACAAATGGCAAGCATCTAAGCCGAATCTTAAGGTTGGAGACCTCATCCTTCTAAAAGACAAGGAAGTTTGTCGGAATGAGTGGCCTATGGGTCTTATTACTAAAAGTTATGCCCAGCGACGATAACAAAGTCCGGAAGGTAGAAGTCAAGGTAACCAAGGGAGGATCGACACAAACCTTTAGTCGACCAATTACAGAGTTAGTACTCCTTTTGCCAGGTGAGTGACTTGTGCAAGGACTAGCCATGCTGTTGGCACGGCGGGGAGTACATTGCTGCCATCTACAGGTTCTACTCAGAACTTTGGAATTATTTGAAGACATCATACTGTGACTTTATGTTCTTCATCCTGTTGAACTTTCGTTTATTATTTGCTTGTTGCATGTTTTTCATTACAGGTTCCAGGACATTCGTCAGTATTGGACTTTTTGAAAATATATATTTTAGTTTAAGGTTATGAAATCTAAAGATTTCAGACGGGGAGTGTTGTGTTACACTATGTGATTATTCTTGCTCTGTGTCTTTAAGATCTGTCCCCTTCTTTCTAACTGAACTCTCTCTCTCACCGTAGTTCTTTATATATCTCCTCCACTTCCTGATTCTGGTCATTACTCCTGTATATCTTCCATGCTAAACATCTTACATGTGGCTTACAACTGCAACGTTTTTCTACTTATGAATATCCATCATTAAACAGAACATTCGAAAGGATTCATCGTCTGTCGTCCTAACTGTGAGTTTATTCATTGAGTTAAACTGCCTGTATCGATGCAAGGGATGAATATCAAACCAGCTTGAGTAAGGCCTACTTAAACCTGGAGATGAACTTTATCGCTTTGTAGTTGAGACAGAACAGCTCCAGCAAAGAAATCTATTTTTAAGCTTTTTGGAAAACATAGGGAAGGGTTATCACCCCTGTAACATTTGTTTTGCTGTCTGTGCAGTGTGCACCTGTTCAGAACAGTTCACCTCACTTTCCGTCCTAATGACAAATGTTTTTTAAAAATTTGGGGTTTTTATTGAAACAAGAATTGGTGATAACGCATCAGTGGAGAGGAGACACTTTTTTTCCCATATTAACTCTTACAGGAGAGAATTTGCCTTCCTAGGGGTAGATTTCCTCTCACTTCCTGTTGTATCCTTCCGTTTGCAAGGAGGAGTCGTTTGTAAGTTGGATGTTTGAAAGTAGGGGCCTGCCGTATATACTCAGCTGAAATTTGCCCCTTACATGTTGGTGTTGCCACAACACTGTGAGCCCTCACAGTTACTCTTGGTGGGCGCATGAATGGGCCCTGCTGTGAATTATTAGATCAAGAATTGTAATTGCATGCCCCTGTTGAACAGGGGCTGAAAAATTGGGCCTTTGGTGGTGGTGGTGGTGGTGTTGACACAACACTGTAAGGCCTCACAGTTACTCCTGGTGGGCGCAGGAATGGGCCCTGCTGTGAATTATTAGATCAAGAATTGTAATTGCATGCCCCTGTTGAACAGGGGCTGAAAAATTGGGCCTTTGGTGGTGGTGGTGGTGGTGTTGACACAACACTGTAAGGCCTCACAGTTACTCTTGGTGGGCGCAGGAATGGGCCCTGTTGTGAATTATTAGATCAAGAATTGTAATTACATGCCCCTGTTAAACAGGGGCAGAAAAATTGGGCCTTAGGCACTGGTGCCACAACACTGCAACCCCTCACAGATACTGTACTTGGAGCACAGCAATGAGCCCTGTTGCAAAGTATTGCATCAAAAATTGTAATTACACGCCCCTGTTAAACAGGGGCTGAAAAATTGGGCCTTAGCCACTGGTGCTGGTGCCACGACACTGCAACCTCTCCCAGATACTCTAGTTGGAGTGCAGGAATGAGCCATGCTGCAAAGCATTGCATAAAACATTGTAATTACATGCCCCTGTTAAACAGGGGCTGAAAAATTGGGCCTTAGCCACTGGTGGCGGCACCCAGAAACAAAAATGTTCTTCCAAGCTATCATCATCAATCGGATCATTGAGGAGGAGGAGGATAGTCAGTCAACATAACAGGACAGTCACTCAGCATCAGCATCAGTCTTGAAGGGATGTGACATTTGAAAATAAATTAGTCTGTTATATCAGCTTCAGGTGTTTGGTAACTGGTGGTGATCCAAGACTGGTTCATCTTTATGAAGGTCAGTCGATCAACAGAGTCGGTGGACAGGCGCACCCTGTGATCCGAGACAAATCCTCCAGCAGCACTAAATGTGCGTTCTGAAAGAACGCTGGATGCAGGACAGGCCAGTAGCTCAATTGCATACTGTGCAAGCTCTGGCCAGTGATCCATCCTCAAGACCCAGTAAGCCAGAGGATTTTCGGTGGGGAAGGTGTCCAAGTCTGACCTTGCCCCTAGGTATTCCTGCACCATGTATATCAGACGCTGGCGATGGTTGCTGGAACCGATCATACCTTGGGGCTGCGGACTAAAGAATTGTCTGAACGCATCGATCAAACGGCCACCTTCCCCACCGCTCCTTCTTTGACTGACCGAAGCCTCAGCAACTCGTTGTCCAGGACCAGGAGTTTGTAACCTCCCAGTCTCTGGGAACGCGTTGCACAGACCTTTCTGCAAGGCCTCCCGGAGTTGTCTCATCCTCTGCTCCCTCTACGACGGTAAGATAAGGTCCGCAACCTTACCCTTGTACCGTGGATCAAGGAGAGTGGCCAGCCAGTAATGGTCCCTCTCCTTGATCCGAAGAATACGAGGATCCTTCCGCAGACTTTGCAGGATCAGGGAGGCCATGCAGCGTAGGTTAGCTGAGGCATTCGGTCTGGAGTCCTCTGGGTCACTAAGGACGACATGATCCGCAGCCACCTCCTCCCAGCCACGTACAAGTCCACTGGTTTCTTGGGACTATAAATCATCCCTAAAAGACTGCTGCTGATGATGCTGAGTGGCAGGCTCCACCTCCATGCTGACACAATCCTCCTCCTCCTCCTCCTCCTGTGCGATGGGTGGGACAGAAGGAACACTGTCTGGGTAAAGGGGGCCTTGAGAGGCAAGGAAGTCCTCCTCTTCCTGCCTCTGTTCTGCCTCAAGTGCCCTGTCCATTATTCCACGCAGCGTATGTTCCAACAGGTGGACAAGAGGTACAGTGTCACTGATGCATGCACTGTCACTGCTCACCATCCTTGTGGCCTCCTGAAATGGTGCCAGGACAGTGCATGCATCCCTGATCATGCCCCACTGGCGTGGTGAAAAAAACCCGAGCTCCCCTGACCCTGTCCTGGTGCCGTAGTCGCACAGGTACTCATTGATGGCCCTCTGCTGCGTGTGCAGCTGCTGCAGCATGGCCAACGTTGAGTTCCACCTGGTGGGCATGTCACATATAAGGCGGTTCTTGGGCAGGTTCAACTCCTTTTGCAGCTCAGCCAGGCGAGCACTGGCATTATAAGATCTGCGGAAATGCACACAGACTTTCCTGGCTTGCCTCAGGACATCCTGTAAGCCTGGGTACCTGCCCAAGAACCGCTGCACCACCAGGTTAAGGACGTGAGCCACACAGGGCACATGGGTCAGTTGTCCCTGTCGGAGAGCAGAGAGAAGGTTGGTGCCATTGTCGCAAACTACCATTCCTGGCTTAAGCTGGCGTGGCGTCAACCACCTCTCGGCCTGCCCCTGCAGAGCAGACAGAACCTCTGCCCCAGTGTGGCTCCTGTCCCCCAAACACACCAGCGCAAGCACGGCATGGCATCTTTTTGCCTGCGTACTTGCGTAGCCCCTTGAACGCCTACGGAGCACCGCTGGTTCCGAGGACAAAGCACAGGAAGAGGCCATGGAGGAAGAAGAAGAGGAGGGGGTGGAGGACAGAGGTGTGTCACAACCAGTAGTAGCATTTTGGAGGCGTGGCGGTGGAACAACCTCCAACACTACTGCACCTTGTCCTGCATCCTCCCCAGCTGCCAAAAGAGTGACCCAATGGGCCGTGAAAGAAAGGTAACGTCCCTGTCCATGCCTGCTGGACCATGAGTCAGCGGTAATATGCACCTTACCGCTGACCGCCCTGTCCAGCGAGGCCAAGACATTGCCTTCCACATGCCGGTAGAGAGCCAGAATCGCCTTCCGTGAGAAAAAGTGGCGTTTGGGAACCTGCCACTGAGGAACCGCACATTGCACAAACTCACGGAAGGGGGCCGAGTCTACCAACTGAAAAGGCAGCAGTTGAAGCGCTAGCAATTTAGCCAAGCTAGCATTCAACCACTGGGCATGTGGATGGCTGGGAGTGAACTTCTTTCGACGGTCCAGCAGCTGGGGCAGGGAAATTTGCCTGCTAGAATCGGACGTCGGTGTACTGCTAGCAGAGTGCCCGCAAGTACTTGGCTGTGACACACCTAATTCTACACCTTCATTCCTCTCAGTGCAGGTTTCAGAGAGGACTGAAGGTATAGTGGGGTTGGAGATCCCAGCTGATGCGGTGCAAGGAGAGGTCCGCTTTGTTCTTTGGTGTGGGTCTTTAAGGTATGCTTGCCAACGAGCTGCATGGCAGGTCAACATATGTCTGGTCAAGCATGTGGTGCCCAAGCGGGTGATGTTTTGGCCACGCGATATACGCTTGAGACATATGTTGCAAACAGCAGCTGTGCGATCTGATGCACTCGACTCAAAAAAGGCCCACACCAAAGAACTTTTTGAATAACGGGCAGAGGCAGTGCCCTGCACAGGCGGAGCTCTGCGGTGTGATTCCGTCGGTGTGCTGCCCTTACGCTGGCCCCCCGAGGGCATCCTGCCTCGTTGGAGATGTGCCTCCTCCTCATCCTCCTCCTCCTCCTCTCTCCTATTAGGCACCCACGTGGAGTCAGTGACCTCATCATCCCCTCCCTCCTCATCACTGGAGCCAATCTGGCAGTATGCTGCAGCTGCTGGAACATGACTGCCAGATTGGTGTCCTTCTTGAGCATCCCCTCTCTCTGCTCTCACGCTACTGCCTTCCTCTAGCTGGGTATCATCATCAGACCCTTCGAAACGCTGGGCATCCTCCTGGAGCATGTACCCAACACTGTGCTCAAACAGTTCGGGGGACTCCTCAGGAGGACATGGTTGGTCTAGGGAAGGAGTGACTGATGATGACATTGATACCAGGGAAGAGGACGCTTTGGCAGCTGCTTTGCCAGTACCCTGAGCCTGGGTGAGAGAGGATGAGGAGGGCTTGGTCATCCACTCTACCAAGTCTTCGGCATGATGCGGCTCAACACGTCCAGCTGCCAAAAAGAAGGACAAGCGTGTCCCATGGCCACGTGCTGATGGCAATGCACCACGTCCACGACCAGCACTGTTGTCTCTAGACACAGAGCCTGCTTGCCCTCTTTTATTGGCTCCTGACTGTCTGCCTCTCCTTGTTTGCCTTCCAGACATTCTAATGGCCTGCAGGGAAATGGGAAAACCAGCAATAAGGCCTAGCTTCAGGAGTACATTTTGCAGGAATCACACTACGCCTGCTGTAGGTGCTGCAAATGCCTGTTGGTGTAACACACCAGGAAAAAGCAGCAATACAGGCTAACTTCAGGTGTAATATGATCAGGAGGCACACTCCGCCCGCTGTAAGTGCCGCAAATGCCTGTTGGTGTAACACACCAGGAAAAAGCAGCAATACAGGCTAACTTCAGGTGTAATATGATCAGGAGGCACACTCCGCCCGCTGTAAGTGCCGCAAATGCCTGTTGGTGTAACACACCAGGAAAAAGCAGCAATACAGGCTAACTTCAGGTGTAATATGATCAGGAGGCACACTCTGCCCGCTGTAAGTGCCGCAAATGCCTGTTGGTGTAACACACCAGGAAAAAGCAGCAATACAGGCTAACTTCAGGTGTAATATGATCAGGAGGCACACTCCGCCCGCTGTAAGTGCTGCAAATGCCTGTTGGTGTAACACACCAGGAAAAAGCAGCAATACGGGCTAACTTCAGGTGTATAATGTGCAGGAGGCTTAGCAACAATGACACTGACACTGTCCCCTGCCTATCCTTCTCTCTCCCTGCACACAAGGTTTATCAAAGTATGACACTGACACTCTCCTTGCCTATCCTTCTCTCTCCCTGCACACAAGGTTTAGCAAAGAATGTGACACTGACACCGTCCCCTGCCTATCCTTCTCTCTCCCTGCACACAAGGTTTAGCAAAGAATATGACACTAACACTGTCCCCTGCCTATCCTTCTCTCTCCCTGCACACAAGGTTTATCAAAGTATATGACACTGACACTCTCCCTGCCTATCCTTCTCTCTCCCTGCACACAAGGTTTAGCAAAGAATGTGACACTGACACTGTCCCCTGCCTATCCTTCTCTCTCTCCCTGCACACAAGGTTTAGCAAAGAATATGACACTGACACTCTCCCTGCCTATCCTTCTCTCTCCCTACACACAAGTTTGAGGTACAAATAGCACTGACACTGTCCCTGCCTATGTAACTCTTTCCCTGCGCCGGAACACACTACACAAGGCCGCCGCGCTGGCGGCCTTTTTTAGTGTGGGGCGTGTGCTAAACCCCCTGAGCTATAATTGGACACAGGCAACCTGTCTGTGGCCAATTATTGCTCTCCTAGCTGCCAGCGCTGTGATTGGCCAAGCATGCACTGTGACCCCGCATGCTTGGCCAATCACAGCGCCGGGATTGCACTGCGATGGCGCAGTGTATTGTGGGCCGTTCGCATCACTCGAATTTGGCGCGAATGGCCCAAATCGTTCGATGTTCGACGAACGGTCGAACAGCCAATGTTCGAGTCGAACTTATGTTCGACTCGAACACCGAGCTCATCCCTAGTTGTCAGTGTCAATTACTGTGCTATATTATAAAGGGGACTGTGTCATATAGAATACCAGAGAGAAAGAGTGCAATTCTATCATCCCCTTTCCTAACTGTGTCACAAGAGGTTAGAGCCAATTGCCAGGGGTTGACAGCGGTGCACTACAAGGCCCAAAAAAACAAACAAGGCAGCCCTCTTAACTGGGGGTATCGCTACAAAAGCAAAAAGTTCACAATTGAATAGTTTTCCCACGCAGGGAATTCTCAACATCAATGCACAAAACATAGAATTGGCTTTTTCTTTGTAGCTTCACTGCTTAGGCCTCCTGCCTTGGTCCTCCCGACGTCAAACACACAGTCCCAGTGCTCGTGCACAACACGCTGTACCTTTGTCAGCTTGACTGTTTCTCCTGCAGCTCCCAGCTGCTATATTTCACAGGCTCGTGCCTTTGTCTATTTTGACCTGGACAGTATGGTGCGAAGTGCACCTCACAGCTCCCTTCACACACTGACAACCTCGGGAGGGTGGGGCCACTGACCTCTAACTCTGGCTCTAACATAAACCCAGCACATACCTGCATCATTATTGTGCCTGTTTTCTGCAAAACCTGGTCAAGACAGCCATATGTAACAGTTGCACGGGCTCGACTTGCCACAACAGATAAAATACATGTATGTGAACTGTCTTATCTGCCTAAGAATTTGCAATTTTACTCCAGGCACTCTTATGATGCATACACCTCTGGAAGACAACACAGCCAGGAGGATGACATTACATCTTTTTCTGGAAGAATTAGGTGGTTATGCCTCTCTGCCCCCCCATCATGCTGATTGGACATAAAAAGAGCAGCAACACACTGAGATGTCATCAACTCTGCTCACTTCTCCTGTCCTCTCTATTTCTGTAAGAATTTGTATATATCTACTAGTGTTATGCACCAGTAACACAGGTTAGTTGCATTTGTACAATGCAGTACCATTCATTCCAAATGATACCCCAATGTTTCTCGTTTATGGATGTGTGTTCCAATGTTCTGCACTGGCAGAAAAGCAAATCTTTTGGTAAATTGACAGCCTATTCATATTTAATGCACTACACGGCCGCCATCTTGATATTCAGCGGTTGGCAATTCATTTCAGCCCGTCGGTAAGTATGAGGTCCCTCTTCAGACCTCTCTTGCCAATCATTCCGTCTGCCCCCATTTATTAACAACAAACATCTATTGATTTTATCACTTACATTGCAGATACAACATTCATGCATCCGCCCCAGAAGAAGCGAGCAGGGTCTCGCGAAACTAGTAGGGCTTCATTGATGCTTGTTTTATGCCTGTACATGCTGGGTATTATCGATGTCTGCATTATGTCTACATATTTCCCTGTTTATATGTATGCACATTTTATTTCCTTATTGTATATGTGAATCCACTGACCCAGCAACTTTCAAGTTTTACTGTTGCTCATTGATGTATAACATTTGTAATAAATCTTTATATATTTACTTTCATCTGTGCTGTGTACATTGGCTATTATGACGGGCAACTCACAATCATTGTTGTTGCAGCTTCGTTACATAACACTTTGAAACAAATAAATTAATTTTGTCTCATTATTTCGCTGTGAACATTGGCTAAACCTCTCTCACCTCATTCAAAGTTACAGGGCGACCTCTTTTGTCTATTAATTTTTAATGGGCTGCCTTAGAGCGGAAGTAAACCCATCGATTTAACGGTTTCAAAAAGCAGTTACATTCCCGGCATGCCTGGTTGTGCTCTCAACCAAACTGTCAAACCATCCAATGGCTGGTGTCATAACTAATCACATGTGCAGCATCATGGCAGTTGAAGATTAAACAGAGGCCAAGATGGCAGCTTCATTGCCTGAAAATGATAGGAGGGTTTACTTCCACTTTAATGCAATAAACTTTGACACACAAAATAATGCATCAACATGCATGCATTAAAAGGTAGGTCCACTTTTCTAAGCACGTTTCATGTTACATCCATAATTAGGGTGTAAAATGAAACATGGTCACAGTCTACAGGCCCCAATCTGCCCTCTTACAGAATTTGGAGCTCTTGTCCTTGCCAGCTCCTGTTACTATTTGAATTTGGTGTGGCTGTTCATGGCTCTGTCTCTGCATTCTTCATTCACAGGAACCTCTGCCACCATGGCAGAAGGACTCGTAGTTCTCAATGTAGTCCATTGGTACTTCCTCTAGTCCTAAAACTGAAGATCCTCCTGCAGCTAAAACGTGAATCTCCAAAATATGGCCCGTGGGCCACACCCAACCATTCCAAGTTTTTATCCAGCCTGCATCTAGGGTCAGTTATTGAATGCATACAGATTTAGGATTCATGTCAGCTGAGGATGCTTATGGTTTTCACTTCTCCCTGCTAGCATCCTAGCAACCAAAGATATCCTTTCCCAAGCATTCACAGAAGGAACTTCACCGTCCAGACCTGATCCCCCTCCTGGATCATGCCCTACTGCTACAGCTACGCTATAAACCTTACAGTGGTATAGGTGGCTCTGATACAATGTATATGGGGGGATTCTGATGGGGATACTGATGTAAGGGAGGGAACTCTGATGTGGACTCTGATGTTGGGGGGAACTTGATTATTGCTGGGGGATTTTTCGGCCTGCAAATATTTGTATAATATATAAAATGACCCTCGTACTGAAAAGTGGGGAGACCCCTGGGCTAGAGATATAGTCTGTGGGAGCCTAGGCATTGCACTCGTGATCTACTGAATGCAAAAAAATAATAAATTCACTTTTATTGTTAATCAGAATGGGTGCATTTTTTTTGCAAAAGGCGGATTATGCTTTTAACTCACTGTAACAGTGTGAATGAGAACTAAAATTAATGCACTGCATCAGACAGACAGTTTTTCTATGTTTCTGAAATTCAGTTTTCATATCATTATTGCATCCTATAAATGTCTTTCCTTTTTTTCCGCTTTTGCATTAGATGTACTCGCTAGGAGAATTGGCAATAATAATAAGCGTTTTGATGACTCCTAAGCGTAAATGGCCTTCTCCTTGTGTCTCTACCGAGTAAATGAAAAGTATATGTTTACTGGCCTGTGCCAGCTTTCCCCCAGAAATCTCCATTCCTGGCCCCATACATGAGCCTTTTCTTGGATCGGAGTGGCACACATTCACACCTCCTCAGACGTGACCGTGTGACTAATTACAGGCAAGCCATATGAAACAGCCGCAGACACAGGCTCATTATATATGGTCATATAGAAAAATATGTGGGCATATATCACCATCCCTACAGCGAAACATCTTATTTCTCTCATTATTTTCTGCGCAAATGTTCAGTCTGGAATATTTACGCTAGCAAACTATTCAGTTTTTCCTGGCAGCCGTCGCCATGGTTGTTCCACACAGGAATACAATTAATTACAACTTGTGTTCGTCTGAGGCGGATTCTAGGGTTTCTGTATTATTAGCATGGTGATTTTTCAGGCTGGGTAAAGAATGTAATTGTGACTTGTTACGTAAAATGTACATCCTGCTTGACAGGAGAAAGCCCTCGCAACTGTTCACCAATGATATTATTTGGATATTTTTAAATTTCAATGGTTTTAACCCATTTGTGCCTGGAACAGCTTGCAAATCACCCAAGGATAGAGAAGGGCAGAATTGTTGTGTAAAATAAATAAATAAATAAATATAATACAGAGACTATAGTGAGTACATTTGCTAGGCATTTTTATTTCTTTGTCTTATTTTGTTTCCTGCAATTATTGTATCCAAGGGCATGTGTGACTGGATACAGATTGATTGGATAGATTACATATTACATATTACATAGTTTGATAAATCTAGAGTTCATGGCATCCACTCCTTCCATGTATGGCTTATTGCATTCATTCTTATGTATAGTTGATTGTATTGACCCCCATATAGGGATGAACCTATGTGAGCTATCCCGCCAGTGATGCCATTCCCCTGAAGTGAATTTTACTTACAGGATGCCCAAATTTACAAACAACACTGATTTTTTAAAAAAAATTACTGACACAAATCATGAAATCTACTAACTGAGCCTGATTTTTTAATGGCAACTCAAAAGAGTACATAAAATGGCCATTTTAAGCGCAAAACAGTGCAAGTATCAATATTTAAGCTACAAACATATAGTTAGTGTGATTAGCAATATATCAAAATTATAACAAAAGTAAAAATCATATAGTGTAATTGACCATGTGGTCTGAATAAGGCCTGAACAAATTAGCCCCATTAATTTTAGCAGGTTCTCAGTAAGGAGTGTGGCTGAGACCTGCCCATATGTGTGTACATGCAGCTGCCATGTATAGTTGATTCAGAAACCTTAAAGAAGAAGTACAGACAAAGCTTGTTTGGCTGGACTTCTCCTATGGATCACAGGAGTGCAGTTCAATCTGCACTCCTGTGACCCGCTGTCAGCTGACATCACATGATGTCGGGTTCCGCCTACACGCCTGGACCGGCATCCAACTCAGCCTCTCAGCAATCCACTGAGAGCCTGAGCCGGCTGCTCCCACCCCTCTTCACAGCCCAGCACTCCTGCTCAGGGAGCCCTGAGAACTGAGCGATCGGCAGTGTTTGATTGCTCGGTTCTCAGTGTTAGAGCCGGTGGGGGACAGATGCAGCTCTCCGGCTCAGGCTCTCAGTGGCTCACTGAGAGGGTGAGCCAGGTGTCGGGCCAGGCATGTAGGCGGATCCTGACTTAATTGTCACGATCTTGCCTGGACTGGCTCTGCATCCACCTAGGTAAGTATGATTCTGAAAAAAAACAACAAACCCCATACTTCTCTTTTAAAACAGCACACAAAGCCAATTGCAACTCTGCCCCTAGTTACATCACCAAACTCATCTCAAAATTTAACCCAAACTGTCCTCTCCATTCCTTCCAAGACCTCCTTCTCTCTAGCTCCCTCATCTCCTCCTCTCTATCTCACTTCCAGGACTTCTCCAAAGCCTTTCCCCTTCTCTGGAACTTACTACCCCAACCAGCCTGGCTATATCCTACTCTGTCCGCCTGAATCTCTTTGGCCTATCTTGCCTCCAACTAAATTTGTACTTTAACTTTCTCCATCAGCTTTTCCCTCCTTTTTTAACACTTGCCCCTTCCTCTAGATTGTAAGCTCCCATGAGCCGCCCCTCCTAACCCTATTGTATTGAATTGTATTGTAACTGTACTCTAATTTTTTTCTGTAAAGCGTGTGCAAACTGATGGCGCTACATAAATGTTGTATAATAATAATAATTGTACAAACATTGTATGGTCAGATAATTGTAATACATATGGTGAGGTTTAAAGGGACTCTGGCAAATTGTACATTCAGAGCAAAGCAACAGAGTCTTTTTAAAACCCACACCTCAACCGGCTGCTTATACTCAGCTGGCAAATTACCATGTGTTGCGGTGTGCTGCATCGGAAAAAAATGCAGGTGCACCTTCTGGTGCATTGGCAGCACATTCAAATGAGTGGGCTGCCTGAACGTAATGCATGTTAACTCACATAGGAACGCATGTTAATACAATCCACCAGAACAGAAATGTGTAAGAGGGAACTAAGTGGGTCAGGGATGAGGGAATAAAAGCCCCTGTCATTTTGCTAAACTCCAGACAAATATAAAAGTCCCATTATTTATTCATTGTGGAAATACTGTGTAACTCTACAGTAGCTAGGCACACACTATAATGCTGGATTAGACTGTATCTGAGTTCTGGATTTATATTAGGGAAGTTGGTGAACAAGGTGAAGGGGTGGATTACTGTATTTACTGGAAAACTGTTATTTTCCTTTATTAAAATTATTCTCACAATCCATGTCAATATTATAAACCTTGTTTATAGGTGTAGCTTGTAATTACACATGTACATGAATAAACTCTCATTTGTTCATAACATATACTGTACAGTCTCAGCTTCTTTCTTATACTGCACTGTATGGCATAGTGATTGTGCTTTAGGCTGCATGCACACCTGAGTGTTTCAAAGTTGCGCGTTTTTACCGCTATTTTGTATAGGTCACCAATGTAAAAAGCTGAAAAATGCCTGTAATCTGCCCCAAAGAAGCTCATGTTCTTTTTTGAGCTTGAGGCTGCATTCACACCTGAGCGTTTTAAAGTCACAGTTTTTTTCCACGTTTTTACCGCTATTTTGCCGCAATTTTGTACAGGTCACCAATTAAAAAAGTTGAAAAATGCCTGTAATCTGCCCCAAAGAAGCTCATGTTCTTTTTTGGGCTTGAGGCTGCATTCACACCTGAGCGTTTCAAAGTCGCCGTTTTTTTCACGTTTTTACCGCTATTTTGCCGCAATTTTGTACAGGTCACCAATGTAAAAAGCTGAAAAATGCCTGTAATCTGCCCCAAAGAAGCTCATGTTCTTTTTTGAGTTTGAGGCTGCATTCACACATGAGCGTTGCAAAGTCGCGCGTTTTTACCGTGATTTTACTGCGTTTTTTACCGTGATTTTGTTCATATGAGATGGCTGCTTGCAAGAGGAAATGGACTGTAGATTATAAGAGTCATGAGCGCAGTATGATAGAATATCCTTAAGATAGGAGTCATCAACCCAATTTGTAGGGAAAGGGAAAACCTCTGTGGCTTTTCTTTGGTGTCAAATGGAAACAATCACATAGGGAATAATCAATGGTTCCCCGGCAAATTATGCATGTAAGATGAATCAAAGAAACTCCAATTGTGTGAAATGTATTAATAATGATAAAAGATACCAACTACTTACATAAAGGTAGTTAAAAATGAGCATATGTGCAATGAATATTCATCCCGGGATTTAAGCCGACAGCCTCGTGGGATTGGCGGGCATGGTAACGTCACGAGCATGGACTTCGTCCAACGCGTTTCGTGAAAGATCACGTCATCTGTTTTTTATATATATATATATATATATATATATATAGACTATTCTCTCATTGTCAGCAAATCTCACATCTCAGGGATCTGGCCTTTAATTACTCTTGTGATTCCTTGATGGCAACACAGGAGGAAATATGCAAATAACAGAATAACCATAACTTCCCTTCTGATCAGTTTAGAATTGCTTTAGACGGGATTCGATCAAACTGAGCCAATCAGCCAGGGTGGAAAATTATCGATCGGTTGCACCAAGATATTTTGTTCATGAATATGAAATGGGTCATGAGATTACATATTGAAAGCAGAGATGTGATCGATAACTTATCTCTTAAAGAGTAACTCCACTTTTGTTGAGAAAAAACATTCCCTGTATATTGCAAGGATTTTAACAAACTTTGTTGCAGATTTCTACCTTTTGTTATTCTGAAGAAATCCCTGTGTATTTGTCTGTGCCCAGGTGCAAAAGTGAGTCTAATGGGAGTGGTTTCATAATTTTCAACCAGCTGCTGTACCTGCAGGGCTCTAATGAGGAAAATGTCAGGGCCTGCATTCATTTAGACATGATTTCCTATTGGGAGTAGGGGATGCATTAAATCTGACTTGTATCTTAAAGGAGCACTAAAGCTTTTTTTTTTTTTTGCTTAAAAATAACAAACATGTTATACTTACCTCCACTGTGCAGCTCGTTTTGCACACAGTGGCCCCGATCCTGGTCTTCTGGGGTCCCTCGGCGGCTGTCTTGGCTCCTCCCCGCAACGACTCCACACCTTAATGCGAGTGAGCTCGCATGGTGTGGAGTGATTGCGGGCGCGCTCCCGTGATACAGCGGCGGCCATAGCCGCCGACTGTATCACTCGGCCCCGCCCCCCGGCGTGCCGCGTCATTGGATGTGATTGACAGCAGCGCCAGCCAATGGCTGCGCTGCTTTCAATCTATCCAGTGTAGCCAATCGGCGGCCAGGCAGAAAAACGAAGAGGATGACGGGGACGAGCATGGGACTTTCGAGGGGCCAGGTAAGAAAAACGGGGGCTCGGGGGGGGGGCGGTATTGTCGAATGTTTTTTCACCTTAATGCATAGGATGCATTAAGGTGAAAAAACATGTAACTTTACTACTCCTTTAATCCAGACTTCTGGGAAAATCACTGAGCGGGAAATGACACATCTGGGGGTGTTCTGTACACATTCTGTGTGCAGAACACCACCAGGTAGCCATATTAAATTTTACAGAAAATTAAAAAGCTGCAGATTGAAAGGAAAGGTAATTTTTAATAACATTTAACTATAATGTGACTTGTGTCCCAATTGTTGATGCTATATTAGATTTTTTTTCATTTTTTTCCCCCACGAAACTGGAGTGACCCTTTAACTATATGTTGACATCCACTTCCTTGTGTGTGGAATACGGATCAAATAGGTTGCCAACTATAGATCAATTATTCCTATCGTAAGAGACTGGTCTGAAAATAAATTGGTCATTATCAGAGTGTGTACTTTATGCCCACCATTAAAGAGGAGTACCCGCAAAGAGTCTAATACAGAAATGTAATGAATGAATACAAATAAGACAGTTTAATCCTATAAGGAGGATAACTGACATAACTGACCTTCTTATTTTTTTATACATAATTACAGGTGAAGAAACTTTGACTTTTGCTTAAATTTTTTTTTTTTAAAGTTCAACCTAATTAAGGAGATGGTACATATGTTGTAGTAGACAGAACTCTGAGGTGTGACAAGTAAAAAAAGATTTAATTACTTACACAAAATGCACTGCACTGCCATGTGAATTATCAACGTGTGTGATTGCTTTCATGAACAACTAGCTAAGGAGAAGAAAAATGCTTAACAGGCAAAAAATGCTTGTAAAGGAAGACATCTCACCAAGCCTAGCTAGTTACAACACCGTTGGTTCCAAGGTAAAGAGACCATCAAACCAAAAGTGATATCTCAGTTGTTGTAAGATATGGTGGGCTGAAAAAAATAAATAAACACAGAATGACGATGTCATATTATATGTAAGTGCTACATTATACTTACGAAGTGAATCTGGACATGGACCAACCTGTAGGATCAATGCATTACATCCCAGATATAAATATATAGAACCATACAACAATTTTTAGGCACTGTTCAGTTGATAAAGTGATTTGTACTCTTTGCTATCACCAATGGTACCCAACCCCACTACTGGTTATAAATATCTTTTCTCAATTAATCATTACAAGGATCTCATATTACATTGAAAATAGTGGTGGGGAGAGGGTAATACTAGATGCTTATCTGCATTTGCTTTGTCAGGAGCTGCAGACAGTATATATATATATATATATGTGTATATATATATATATATATATATATATATACACAGGGCAGGACTTAGGGTGGTGGGGGCCCCTGGGCTTGAGTCACTTTCGGGCCCTACCTTCTATACATTACGAAAAATAGGCATGGTTCACGCAAAATAGTGGGCATGGCTCAAGTGGGCGTGGCTTGGAAGGGGTGTGGTTAGAGTCTGAGATGAATGAGGGATGGAGGGAGAAAGAAAGCAGAGACATGGGGGACGCCGGTCATAAAAATGCACCTTGCACTGAGAGTGTCATTAGACACTCATACATTATATAGCAATGCATGACACTTAGTGAGGCATGATGGCACTGACCCTAAAGTGGCACTGACAGGGGCATGGGGGCCGGGGCACTGACCATAAAGTGGCACTGACAGGGGCATGGGGGCACTGACCATAAAGATGCACCCTGCACTGACAGAGACAACGGACACCGACCATTATGTTGCACATTGCAGTGAGTGAGGCATGAGGCACATACCAAAAGGTTGCACTGAGGGGGGCACTAACCACAAAATAGCACCTTGCACCGAGCAAGGCATTGGGCACTCATGCAGTATATACTTATGCATGGCTCTTAGCGAGGCACTTACTAGGGCATGAAAGCATTGGTCATAGAGTTGCACCTTGCACTGACAGAGGCATCAGACATGGACTACTATAAAGTTGCACCTTGCACTGAGTGAGGCATGAGGCACTAACCATAAAGTAGCACCTTGCACTAACAGAAGCCTGAAGCACTTACCATAAAAAAGTTCCACCTAGCACTGAATGAGGCATAAGGCACAGACCATAAAGTCACACTGACAGAGGCACTGAGGATAAAATTGCAATGAGTAAGATATGAGGCATGACACAGAGAGAGGTATGAGGCACTGATCTACAGTATAGAAAGTTATGCATTGCACTGATATAGGCAGCACTGACAGAGGTATGAGGCACTGTCGCTGACCTGCTGCTGGTGAAATAGGTAGGTATTTAAGGTGACTTACCTGGTTGATCACTCTTCCGAGTCTTCCGTCCCCTACTACAAGCAGGACTCAGGAGAAGCTGACTGTCCACTTTGAGCGCCCGCCCTGCAGTGCATTCTGGGAGGTGTAGTCTCTGCAGCGTGCAGGCACAGCCCGGCCGAGTCTAGAGTGCGCTGTAGAGAACTACATCTCCCATCATGCAATGTGGTGCCAACTAGGACAGCGATGGAGCCTGCTATTGGCTGCTGCCGCTGATGAGGTTGTAACATGGGGGGGACTTTTAATGTGTGTCGTGGCTCACCCCGCCAGCTTTTACCTAATTAGAGAGCCGCCTCTGCAGGCAGGGGCCCCCTATTGGGCGGGCCCATGGGCTTGAGCCCAGTCAAGCCCAATGGTAAGTCCGGCCTCATATAAGTTTATGAGCTATAGGTCTAAGCAGGCAAACCTGCCTAAATCCAAGGATGGAGGGGGTAACAGGGGATAAGTGAGGTGTCCAGGACTGGCAGAATGAATAAGCTTATATTAAATGGTCTTTCAAGATTGGGGCTTCTGTTAATGCAATCAATCACATGGTTATTTTTCATTGAGTATTGCTCCACTGGACAAAACTACTAAAGTTTAAAGCTATTGCATATTATCTGTGCATCACATAGGGCCCACTAATAAAAATACAAAGATAATCCCTGTGAAATGTCTAAAACACAACAAATGTAGGGGGACCCCTAGATTGCTAAGGTCCCTCTGTTTAGTTAGTGTCTTTCCCCATTGTTCCCAAACAGATTACATTTATCTACAGTAAAACCTTGGTTTAGGAGTAACTTGGTTTGAGAGCGTTTTGCAAGACAAGCAAAATTTTTAAATAAATTTTGACTTGATATACAAGCGATGTCTTGATATACAAGTAGCGCCAAGTCACAACTGAGTAAAAAATAGAACAAAAGTGCCTATAATGCCCTGTACACACGATCGGATTTCCGATGGAACAAAATCTGATGGATTTTTCCGACGGAATTCCGATGAAGCTGACTTTCATTAGTCTTGCCTACACACCATTAGACAAAATTCCGACCGTCCAAAAGGCGGTGACGTACAACACGTACGACGGCACTATAAAGGGGAAGTTCAAATCCAACGGCGCCACCCTTTGGGCTGTTTTTGCTGATTTTGTGTTACCGCGTGTAAGTTTGGTGTTAGCCGATTCGCGCTTTTCAGTCTCCGTGCTTTTCAGTCCGTTACAGCATGACGAATGTGCTATCTCCATTACGAATGCTAGTTTTACCAGAACGAGCGCTCCCGTCTTCTAATTTAGTCTGAGCATGCGTGGATTTTTCTCCGACGGAGTTCCCCACAGACGATCGGTATTTGCTATCATTTTTTTTTCCATCTGTAAAATTTAAAACATGTTCTATTTTTTTACACCAATGGAAAAAAGACTGATGGGGCCCGCACACAATATTTTTTTCCGATGAAAAAAGTCCATCGGCCTTTTTTCATCGGAAAAAACAATCGTGTGTACGCGGCATAAGTGTAGCAATAAGGTTACATTTGATGAAGGTACAACAATTAGCAACATATTGCTACACTTAGAGGTGCCTCTCTTCCCTTTTATACTCTGGAGCTCCTTCTGGATTTTGCTTCTAATCCCCTTGTGGATGGACATTTTATGGTTACACAACCTGGTCAAATTGCTATAATCTTGACTGCTGAGGCGCAATGAGCCCAGGTACAATTAACTGTAACATAGATGTATAGAAAAACCTTCCCCCCTGCCCCTTCACCCCGTTAAATAAACACACTTACAACCATTAGGTTGGAAAGGGCAAGGCCACAGCTTTATTAAATCTAAACATAACTTGTGAACACTTTTCAACCAGTGCCAGTCACAGTTGTACTGTGAGCACACAATTCCAAAAGGGAGCGGGGGCCTGTCCTTACTATAAGTGCTGGACAGGCCAACTACTTCCGATTTCCATCAAGGGCATAGCCCATTACAGCCATTTTATGCTGGCAAGGTCAAGAAACCGCAGCAAGCTGTGACATACCATTGAAAAAAGGGGCGGGAGGGTGGGCAACTCTTCCAGCCACGTTCCTTAAAAGACCCAGAATTCCCTGGGGCAATACTTTTTCAGAGCTCAGGCCCAGCCCATTCCCCCTAGCAACCAATCCTTGGAGCTGCCTTATTCTGTACCTGGCCATGCCCCCATTAGTCAAAGCTCTCTTTCCCTAAGGGGCTCAAAAGGCCTTCATTTTATATGGACTCTAAACTGAAGGACTTGTTAATAAATGTTGTGGAACGAATCATTTGAGTTTCCATTATTTCTTTTGGGGAAATTTGCTTTGATATACAAGTGCTTTGGATTACAAGCATGTTTCCAGAACAAATTATGCTTGCAAACCAAGGTTTTACTGTATTATACTTTTGCTCCAAAACATGATATTAAGGAGCTGAAGCTAATATCACGAAATGGAGAGACACAAGGGTATCTTATATTTGCAGGAAAGAGCATGTGTCAAAACCTGACATGGGTATTCCAGTCCATGTAGAAGTACCCACTCATAGCCAGGCACAGGAACAAAGAAAAAAAAAAACTAGGTGCAAAACATGAATTCTGAGAGATGCCCATCATAAAAGCCACACCTCACCTTCACCACAGCTAAAGCATTTCAAGGCTTTGTCCCTTATTCAACATCCTTGTGAATTTTTTTGTATTCTTCAGCTGATTGTGGCTTTCCCTAGATTGCCACTTCAAGGTGGTGCTTATTGTTGGTTTATACCTTCACACCCACTTGAGCAAATTTCTTGAGCTTGAAATATTGTTTGAGTTGTTTTAATATTGTTCCTGTAAGCAGTACATTTGCTAGTTTGCAGATTTTACGCATTCAGAATAATAGGATTTTTATAACAGCTTACCTGTAAAATCCTTTTCTTGGAGTACATCACGGGACACAGAGCGACATAGTCATTACTAATGGGTTATATAGATACCGTCAGGTGCTGGCACTGGCAACTTCCAAAACCGGAAGTACCCTCCCCTATATAAGCCCCTCCCATCCGGGAGCACCTCAGTTTTGTAGCAAAGCAATAAGTGTCCCCAAAGAGGGGCGGGAGCTCTGTGTCCCGTGATGTACTCCAAGAAAAGGATTTTACAGGTAAGCTGTTATAAAAATCCTATTTTCTTTCTCGTACATCACGGGACACAGAGCGACATAGTCATTACTAATGGGATGTCCTAAAGCAATGCCAAATGAGGGGGGGGATACACCATATATAAGCTGAGCGCTATCAGACATGAGGATCTTTTGCGGCCTGCAACACACTGCGCCCAAAGGCGACATCCTCCTGACTTCTAACGTCCACCTGGTAGAACCTAGTAAACGTGTGAACTGAAGACCATGTTGCGGCCTTACAGATTTGAGCCAGGGAGGCCTGGTGATGCACTGCCCATGAAGTTCCAACTGCTCTCGTGGAGTGCGCTCTAACTTTGAACGGAGGCGGTCTCCTTCTCAAGCCATAGGCTTGTATTATGACCTGTCGAATCCACCTGGCTAAAGTAGATTTTGACGCTGCCTGACCCTTTCTGGGGCCTTCCGGCAGAATAAACAAAGTATCCGTTCTGCGAATCTGAGCAGTGGCTTTTAGATAAGCTTTAACTGCTCTTACTACATCCAAAGAATGCAATAACTTTTCCTCTACCGAAGTAGGTTTGGGGAAAAAAGAAGGAAGAACCACATCTTGGTTCAAATGAAACCTCGATACCACCTTAGGAAGAAAGGCTGGCTGAGGACGTAATACTACTCTGTCCTTATGGATAACCAGATATGGCTCTTTACAGGACATAGCTGCTAATTCCGACACTCTTTTAGCCGAACAAATGGCTACTAGAAAAATCAATTTCCTGGTGAGAAGCACCAAGGAAATATGCTGTAATGGTTCAAATGGTTGTTTCTGTAAAACCGACAGAACCAAGTTTAGATCCCATGGACATATGGGAATATTAACCGGAGGACTAATATGCATCACTCCTTGTATAAAGGCTTTGACTAGTGAATGCGAAGCCAAGGGCCTTTGAAAAAATATTGACAAGGCCGAAATCTGACCCTTGATAGTACTCAAGGCAAGCTTCCTATCTACAGCCCATTGTAGGAAGTCCAGAATCCTACCTATTACGTATTTACGTGGATGCCATTTCTTGGCCTCACACCAGGCGATGTACGCCTTCCAGATTCTATAGTAGATCTGCCTGGATACCGGCCTCCTGGCATTGATCATGGTAGATACCACAGCATTAGAGAGCCCTCTCTTTTTTAGAATGTGGGCTTCAATAGCCAGGCCGTCAAACCTAGGGCTGGTAAGGAAGGGTGGTATATCGGTCCTTGCGAAAGCAGGTCCGGACGATGTGGGAGGGTCCAAGGACTCCCCACAGACATTTTTACAATCTCCACGTACCATGCTCTTCGGGGCCACGCTGGAGCCACCAGAATCACTGGTTTCTTTTCTACCCTGATTCTGCGGAGTAATCGAGGTAACAATTGTGGCGGTGGGAATGCATATATCAGCTTGAACTGATCCCAAGGGAACACTAGGGCATCTGAGCCGCAAGCTAGGGGATCCCTTGTCCAAGAGACAAACCTGTCCACTTTTGTGTTGAATCTGGATGCTAGCAGATCTACATCCGGTGTTCCCCACCGCTGACATATTGTCCGGAAAACCTCGGGATGAAGGGACCATTCCCCTGGGCATAATTGTTGGCGACTTAGAAAGTCCGCCTTCCAATTCTCCACTCCTGGAATGAATACCGCAGATATGGCTGGGACATATCTTTCTGCCCATCTCAGGATGTAATTTACTTCCCTTTGGGCTGCACGACTCCTGGTGCCCCCCTGACGATTGATATATGCCACTGCTGTGGCATTGTCTGATTGAATTCTGACAGGGGACCCTTGGAGTTTGGATGTCCATGCTACTAGGGCATACCGGGCTGCTCGTATCTCTAAGAGATTGATGGGCAGGGCCTTTTCCGCATCCGACCATCTGCCCTGGAGAGACCATTGCTCCAGTACTGCTCCCCAGCCTATAAGGCTGGCATCTGTAGTGACCACCTTCCAGGAAATCGGACTGAAACCATAACCTTTCAGCATGTGATGCTGAGAACGGCTCTTCCACTGTTGATTCCTCTACAACCGAATCGACCTCATCCTGATCCCCTTCAGGTAGGTCGATCCCTGTATGGGACTGTTGCTCTGTTAACAGGCACTCTGAGGGAGGAGACGGAGATCGGGCGCTTTTCTCCTGTGACAGGGAAGCCGCGATCAATGCTGACAATCTCTCTTCCAGCCCTCCCAGAGCTGAGGAAAAAACCTCCTCTGTTACATACTAGACATGTGCACACTAAAATATTTTGTTTCGGAATTTCGTTTTCGTCCGAAAAATAAATTTATTTAGTTACTCCTGAAATTCGTTTTTATTTATTTCGTTTTTCGTTAGAAATTGCATTCGTCCGAAAATCTGAATTAATTAAGGTCGAATCTGTCATTGAAGGCTTATGGTGTCTGTCGAATGTTCAAAGAAGAAATGTACGATTGCAGCATCGTACAGTTTTGCTGCACCGTCGAATCTTCTAACTTTCGATGCTTTGTCGAATCTTCGTCATTCTAGCTATTTTACTGCTCCTCCTCTTTGGTTACAATCAGCCAATAACATTCATCATCATCATCATTTTTATTTTACTTCCCCCACCCAATTCCAGCAGTGATCTTTTCTCTCTATGTCGAATCTTTTCTCTCTATAATGTCGAATCTTTTCTCTCCTATGTCGAATCTTTTCTCTCTATAATGTCGAATCTTTTCTCTCCTATGTCGAATCTTTTCTCTCCTATGTCGAATCTTTTCTCTCCTATGTCGAATCTTTTCTCTCTATAATGTCGAATCTTTTCTCTCTTATGTCGAATCTTTTCTCTCTATAATGTCGAATCTTTTCTCTCCTATGTCAAATCTTTTCTCTCCTATGTCGAATCTTTTCTCTCCTATGTCGAATCTTTTCTCTCCTATGTCGAATCTTTTCTCTCTATGTAGAATAATCTTGGACTAATAGAGTTAAGGTTAGGCACATTCGACCACAGGTTCGATAGACACAGATTGTTATTGTCAGCGTCACGTCGAATCTCCTATCTATATCGAACTGTTGTAGCAACGAAAACGAAAATAAAGCATTTGTTTATGTCGGATCTTTCGGTTTTCGGATTCTGTGCTTTCGTTTTCGTTTGTTAAAACGATAATGAAAATAGCTGAAATTCGGACGAAAATGCATTCGGACGAAAACGAATGCACATGTCTATTACATACACAGGAGCAGGTGAACTGAGGACAGCCACAGTACCAGATACTCCTGAGGGTGCTCTACGGTCACTAACGTCTGATTCTTCAGGGGAGACTGGTGCAGCCAAAGCATGCCCAAGATCCTCAGAGCCCGATGGAGACCCCCTATTCCTCCTGGAATTTCTAGTCCCGGAGTTTTTAGACGGCATATTCCTAAGCCACAAAGCTGAGGTATTCCAGCCGAAAATACACCAGTTACTGACAATAGTCTAGCATAAATGCTGCTATAAGAAACAGTTGGTGTCTACTAATGTGCCTTTCTAGGGGATGCCTGTATCAACCGCTTGCTGTATGCCTTATTTAAATGTTGCCAGCTCTGTCTCTGTACTTCATAGCCAGCTCACCACACAAAATTGTGGTTTTTAACATGCTGGGACGCCCGCACATGCGCAGAAGCGCTGCGGCGCGCACAGAGCGTCATCCCCCAGGCTCCGCCCCCTT
Organism: Rana muscosa; assembly: GCA_029206835.1. NCBI lineage: Eukaryota > Metazoa > Chordata > Amphibia > Anura > Ranidae > Rana > Rana muscosa. Next base: position 211,532,672 of record CM055124.1, on the reverse strand, counting down.
TCCCGGCTCACCTCTATATATAGAGGCGCGTGCACGCGCACGCGCGCGGCCACGTGCGCCTTTGGCGCTAATTTCGAAAATGGAAACCAGGGACAAGAGCCAGGGCCCCTTTGCCGCAGGCCGGGGGATGGACGAGCATGGCAACATGGCAGAGGAAGCAGTTTCCCATAAGAGAACTCACCATCTGCCTGGACTCGCTCTGATGAGAAGAAACTAGTCCACATGACAAGAAACGTTCCACAGCGGCCTCTAGTGGACAAACACAGGTACCGCAGTCTAATATATTAAATATATATATATATAAAAAAAAAAAAAATTCTTGACCACCATTAAAAATTATTACATTTTTTTAGTAGTTACAGGCATGCACAGAATTTTGCGGGAATACCATTAGGTAACAGACAGAAAGACAAATTAGGCTTGGGGGTCCCCCAATAGAACCAAGTTCCTGGGGGCCCCCACTTACCTGTTCCCCGCCGCAGGACTTTGTTTGGTCCACAAAAGCCCAAACTTCACCTATCACGGCAGGCATTGTAATCAAACCTTCAGGGACCGGGTTCCCAAGGATTCCACTCCCCTGGACCTGTATAGCACCCTGCACAGAAAACATCTTGGTCGTGGGTATGACCAGAGCTCTGGATCCCAGGGTCCAGCTCTCCTAAGAGAAGCATTACAGGCAAAACCTTGCTCTTCTCTGCAAGGCCCGGGTACCGACCGTTTAGCTATGAAGCTTTTTTGGTCGGATCCGGAATAGCTTACTGAGGCCCAAAAGAACCTGTACGCAAGCTCAGTGAAAAACACATGTTTCTTCTTGGCCAACACCTTAGACACTGGCAAAAAACTGAGGTGCACCCGGATGGGAGGGGCTTATATAGGGGAGGGTACTTCCGGTTTTGGAAGTTGCCAGTGCCAGCACCTGACGGTATCTATATAACCCATTAGTAATGACTATGTCGCTCTGTGTCCCGTGATGTACGAGAAAGAAAAGAATTTTCATTGGTTACATACCTGCTTCTTACATCTGCTAAATTCTAGATGTAAACCTCAACTGCATGCCATTTACTTTGCTAAGCCAGTATATCATGAACAACTGCAAATTTCTTTTAACAAAATACTGTTTTCACCTTTTTTCTATCTTTTGTGAATAATAACTGTAATTGAAATCACATGTACCAGGAAAATATACCTGTAGTGAATGTTTGGTGAATCTGACTGCATAGTTGCCAACATTTCCCAAAAATGTTTAGGGACACCTTTTTTCCAGAACCATCAGCGCCCTCCTTTACATTCAGAGCCCCCTTTTCATTAAGAGCCAGTGGCGGTGCACCCATAAAGGGCGCAGGAGCGCCGCCCCCTCTCTCCTGTCACCACTTTATCACCATAGATAGATTCATGCATTGCAAGGACCTGCTCCAAAGCACCCACCCCCCCATGCTGAGGGCATGCGGCCTGGTAAGGTTCAGGAGGGGGGGTTGGTCGCTCGTCCCCACCCCCTTTCCTGATCTGCTGGGCTGTGTGCTTGGATAAGGGTCTGGTATGGATTTTGGGAGGGACCCCCACGCCGTTTTTCGGCGTGGGGGTTCCCCTTAAAATCCATACCAGACCGAAGGGCCTGATATGATTCATACCAAACACTGCCTGGTATTGTCGAGGATCAAAGTCGGATCCCTGTTCATTGAAGTCAGAGGCATGTCAGACTTCAAGTCGCAGGGCAAAGTCGGATCCAAAGTGGTATGGGACTATAGTATCGTACCAGTGAGCCAAATACCACATGAATTATTTTAACTCAAATAAACATACAGTATTTAACTCTTAGTGAATTGAGCCCACTATCTGTCCATTTAAAGATATGAGTTAGTCCAAGACAAAGATCTCTCTATTGGGTAGTGCTGACCATTCCATAAGGAGCGCAGGAGTGCCGCCCCCTTATTCTCCATGTGCCGGCCCCTAATCTTTACGCGGGGTGCCAGACGCATGAATTTCTATGGGCTTTTTTTGAAGCACATGATTAGAGCCTGAGGCTCTAATTTAGGATGACCAGACATCCTCGGTTTCCGGGGACAGTCCCCGGATTGAGGACACTGTCCCCGGACCAAGTCTGTCCCCGTCTTGTCCCCGGATTGGATTTGAACAGGGACTGGGGCAATTTCAAAGACAGTCAGTGCAGAATAAAAAAAAAAAAAAATGAATTACACCATGCCTACTAGATTAGGGGGGTGTATTTTTTTTCCATTATCTGTGCCCCTTTCTGATGATCATGTGCTGGTCGGAGCGGAGGGAATATTTCTTCAGTTTCGGGTGCATGCCTATTCAGCTCCGCTCACATGATCTTCTGCCTTGGCTCAAGTCCCGGCCAGCCGCCTGCCTGCTTATCTCCTTGCCTTCCCTGGCGGAGTGATCTTCCTCCGCTCCCCACCCAGTAGTAGCCGGGGCCCGGAGAGTAAGACTTGACAGGCTGTGAGGCGGGTGGCAGAGAGTCGATGATTGCCGCCATTACTAGTAAAAAAAAATTATGTCTCCGGATTTCATTTTAAAAATCTGGTCACCTTACTCTAATTGGCTTCATAAAGGTTGGGCTTGGGGTTCAGAGCACTGCGCCCAGAGCCCACCTACTTGTGAAATTAGCAAACCAACATTCGTTATTGTCTTCCTGCTTCTCCTGGATTGGCCAGGAGGAGAAGCCAGCAAAGCCACCCACGAGCGAGCGGGCTGGGTTTGGTTGCCGCCCCCCTCAAAAAAATGGAGCACCAGCCGCCACTGCTATTGGACCTAGGCCATATTTGTAAAACACGATATTAAATCTTTACATTTTGGTTAAATTGCACCTTGTGAGGGCATCTGTGTAAACTTTTATGATAACATTCCTTATTTTTAACGGAATGGAATGAGCAGGGTTTATACTGGAAGCAAAGTTCCATGTGTTTCACCTCTGTCAACTCTCAATCTGCAGTTAATAGCATTTTAAAAAGTAAAAAGAGCTTTATAAATTGCTTATCATAATACTTTATAAGACAATCAAATTAAATTATGCATTAAAGTGTTTAGAGAAGGGTTAAAATCCCTATCAGGAATATTTTTTTTTTTTGACCATCTGTGTTTCATTTGAAATACTTTCCTTCAGTCCCTAAAAGTAGACACAAGAGGAAGTGAGAGGAAATCACTCCAAAGGCGATGGGAATACTCTGTTGGACAGCTGTCACCACAATAAGTTTCCCATTGAAAGATTATCCTTCTTTTCCTGCTTTTGGGAAACAACACAAAAATGTTGGTCTTTTTTTGGACTATTTTTTTAAGTCCAATCACCAAGACAAATAGACAAGTCTCCCCAGTGGGGACACAGACAACAATTTAAAACACTTCCCTGCTCTTGCTTTAATTTCTTGCATTTGCTAATTTCATTTACGCATGTAAAAAATTTAATAAACAAAACATGTAGCATATCAATACACAATGTGAAAACTTGACATACTGCGTTTCCCCGAAAATAAGCCCTACCCCGAAAATAAGACCTATCTTGTTTATTAGGGAGGGCTGCAATATTAGCCCTACCCCGAAAGTAAGCCCTAATAAAGTTAATGAAAAAAGCTGTAATCCGTTTAGGAAAGAGATCCCAGGTCCAGTGTGTCTCCCATTGCATCAGCACCATGTAAAATACCCCATTTATAACACCAAGATATAACCAGAGATCTTCTCCTCTCCTTCTCCACCTGGCTGATGGCCCCTCCCTCTTTAGTTCTGACGTCAGCGGGCATCGCAGGTCTTCCTTTCTTCTCTGATCCTCCCAGATGACGTCTGCGGCCCCTTCCTCTGCAGTACTCAGAGCGGGCTGACGTCAGCGGGCTGACGTCAGCGGGGATCGCGGCCCTTTCTTTCTTCTCTTCTCCTCCCGGCTGAAATCTGTGGTCCCTCCCTCTGCAGTTCTCAGAGCGGGCTGACGTCAGCGGGGATCGCGGCTCTTCCTTTCTTCTCTTCTCCTCCCGGCTGAAATCTGCGACCCCTCCCTCTGCAGTTCTCGGAGCAGGCTGACATCACCAGAGAAGAGCTGAGGAAGATCATGTGAGCCCCCAGCGGAGCTGTAAAAAAAGGTATTTTTTTTAATAAAACTGCCACAAAAGGAGACACACTGCACCCTAACTAAGATGTATTTTTGGGGTATTAAAATGTCAAAATACTGACTCCTGACCTGACAGGGGGGAGAAGAGAGGGAACTTCTTAAAACATCACCTGAAAACAAGCCCTAGTGTATTTTTTGTACCAAAAATTAATATAAGTCCCAGTCTTATTTTCGGGGAAACACAGTAGGTTCATTTTTCACTTGTGTTGTTGTTTCTGTACCCAGACAGAGGAAGCAGGTATAGAGAGTTCAAAATAGACCATCACAGGAGAGTTTCAGAAGTTGAAAGTCCTGGGAAAAAACGAAACTTTAAAAAAAAAACACCACATGTTACAGTATAAAGCCCCAAATGTCAATTCCAAAGCAACTCACAGGGAGCAGGTAATGAAAAATGATTGGCAATGACCATGATGACTGCTTAAATCAAGTTTTTCTTTAGCATAAGTATAAAGAGAGCGTGTTGGGATGAACATGCACATAATGGAGCTGTCACTGTCTATCCTCCTACATAATATTCTAGCTACAATTTGAAACCGCTGCTAGAAAACTACAATATTTCTTTGTCCATAATGATATAACAGTGCTGTCCTCCTGTCTTATTCTGTCACCATATAGGTATATAGCTCAGGATATATATAGATTCACTTAGCACAAATTACATTAGTGCCAGCAGTTCCCAGGTGGTGAAGGCTGTAGACTGTTAGCTAATTGAGGGAAGGCCTGCAGCTGTTAATTCGGATAGTACCTGGAGGTATCTCTGTGGCAACAAGAAAAATATTGTCATTTTCTGAGGATTAAGGTCTGTTCAGGGCTGAGAGCCGCAGCGGCGAGTGCTGAGAAGGCTGTGCTGAAGTAAGTCGTGGAGTCTGGGAGTTGACTAATTTGCTCTGTGAGTTCTTGGTCCCAACCAAACAACTTGAAGTGTAGCTGAAAAGCTCCGATGACAAGTAAGAAGTCACCAGAAAACCAAATGGTGATGAGGAGACATCTTCTCTGAGTTACATGTCAGGATGTTGGCATTAACATACATTGGAGAACTGTAGAAATCTGGAAGCTTTATGATGAAGAAGCTTTATTTGACAGCTTACTTTCCATTCTTTTGGGGCAATTAGGAAGCCTACTATATTCTACCTGGATTGTTACCAGAGTAGAGTATATAACTTCAGTCAATCTGTTTATATTTCCTGTAAGGAATGTACAGCATTGTTCCTATCAACAGGCATAGTGTAGTTTTTTTTTTTTTACAGTTGCCCCCCCACCCCACCCTAGAGCAATAGGAGTCAAGTTTGTATCTGACCTTAAAGCCCCATACACACCATCAGATTTTTTGCAGATTTTTGTCTGCAGATTTACCAAAACCATATAAAAAAAACACACGGTCTGACTTTTGACAGGCCAAAATCACATCGGAATTCCGACGGAATTCCATCGGAGTAAAAGAGAACATGTTCTCTATCTAAACTGCGACGGAATTCCTCTGAATTTCCGATGGAAAAAGTCCGATGGGGCATACACATGGTCGGAATATCCGATAAAAAAATTCCGTCTGACTTTTTCCATCAGAAATTCCGATCGTGTGTACAAAGCATAAAGCCTCGTACACACGACCGAGTTTCTCGTCCAAAACCGGCAAGAAAAGTGTCGCGAGAGCTTTTTTCTCGAGAAAACCGTTCGTGTGTATGGTTTTACGACGAGAAAACTGCCGTGAATCTCGACTAGAAAATAGAGAACCTGCTCTTTATTTTCTCGTCAGGATTCAAGATTTCCTCGGCCTGTTTTGTGACGAGAAAATGGTTCGTGTGTATGCTTTTACGACTCTTCCAAAAGCGCGCATGCTCAGAAGCAAGTATGAGACGGGAGCGCATCTTCTGCTAAATCAAGCCTTCGTAATGGAGATAGCACATTCGTCACGCTCTAAATTATTGCATCGTTTAAATTTTGTGCATTGAAATCTTCTTTAGAATGTTACATTAATCAAAACGAATGAACTTCTTTTGCTGCTGATATTCACACAGAGTTAGGACTATCTTTTTTTAACCTTTTTCATGCTGCTCTTCAGAAGATATATGTGTATTATATTGTGCAAGATCTTCTGAATATTTTACTGTTTTATATTTTTCAAACAGATGTTAAAAGTAATTTGCCAATGTTTTGATAGTGATCTCCCATTGAATATTTAAATTTATTTTTGGTAAATTTTACACCCTCTATTTTCAAAAATATATTTTAATTGTTTTTTTGTGGGTTGTTATCTGTCCCTTTTTTTGGCTGTCAAATGTATCTGCTTACTCCAAAGCTAAATTAAAAAATTGTAAAAATAAACATAGTCAAGTATGAACTTAAACAAAAATAACATTTATTCATGTTTGAAACAAAATAAAGAGAAGGCACCGCTGGAGAACTTGCTGCCATTTGTGCATCCCAGGGACCCCAGACCACACATCAACCCGGTGTGGACACTAAAATTGGGAGCTTGAGAAGGCCAACAGTTCTGAGCACAATCTGATCCTGGCCTCCCAGAGGTCAGGAACAGCAGCAGGTGATATATATGTCCCAAGTGTGTGGTACTACAACAGGCTGCCTTCTGTCCGACCACAATGAAGCAAGGCCATCACTTCCTCGTCTTCTTGGCAGCCTTCCCTGCAGCCTTCCCTGCAGCCTTCCTTCTTCGCGTGGCTGGAGGCTGGGCCACTGGAGGGGTACTCCTGTCAGGAGGAGGAGGAGGTGGAGGAGAAGGGGGTGGCGCAGAAGAAGAAGGTGGAGGAGGAGGTGGAGGAGAAGGGGGTGGGGCAGAAGAACAAGGTGGAGGTGGAGGAGGAGGTTGAGGTTGTGAGAGTTGTGCCACCTCACAAATTGCGGTATTGGGGGTAATTTTCTCCATCACCCCCTTGTTCAGCAAGGTGATGAGCAGGGGCTCGCATAGGAGGCGTTGCTCCATGCTCATCACCTTGAACTTTGCCTCCACTAGGCCGGCAATGGCCTCTTCAGGGGATGTGGGCTCCTTGAGGGTGGCATGGGCCTCTTTAATAAGGGCCATTGCTGCCTCACTGGTGGTCCTGTCCCTCCTGCTTCTTTTGGGAAGTCGGATGGGAGGCACCTGTGATGTTGTGCTTCTCCTTTGGCCGGCCACCTCCTGGCTGCCACTGGGCCCTGCCACCTCCTGGCTGCCACTGGGCCCTGCCACCTCCTGGCTGCCACTGGGCCCTGCCTCCTCCTGCCTGACAGTTTCCTGACCCTCCTCCTGGCTGATTTCATCCTGTGTATGAAAAAGGGACATAGTTTAATTTTTTGTTTTATTGTTTTCATCCAACTTTCAGCTCATGTTTGAAGCAATTAGAATGTAAATCCTTAAAAAAAAAATTACAATTTACAACTACATCAGATTGACTATTTTGCACCCAATTTAGGCCAGACTAATGTCTAGAGATCTTGATTTCACTTGTGGAACACAAAATAGTTTATGTTTGTCATCTTGACATATTTGTCAAACATTAGGTTTATCACAATACATTTTCAATAAATACTATACCTGGCTCCAGATGGCCAAATCAGGTTCATCCAGGATGGCTGCCTCCTCTTGCTCCAGAGAAGGCTCAGGTTGGCTGCAGGGAAGTCTGGGGGGAAGAGTGGATAGTGATGGCCTTGCCTCAATGTGGTCATCCAGAAAGGACATCCTGCTGTAGTACCACAAATTGGGGACATACACATCATTTGCTGCTGCTCCTGACCTCTGAGAAGCCAGGACCTTAGAGCGTTCAGTCCTGTATGTGCCTCTCAAGCTCCCAATTTTAGTGTCCACCTGTTTTGCTGTGGCTGTGGGCACCTTGGTCTGCACAAATGGGAGCAGGCTCTCCAGCGCTGCTTTTCTCACCCCTTTTTTTTTATGGATGTGGTTTTTGGTCTCCCACAGAGCGGGCAGCTCTCTTACCCGGTCTATAAATTCCGCAAGGAATTCCTTGTCACTTATAAAGACATTCATTTTGGGTCTGCAAGTAAAAAAAAAAAATAACTAATGTGAGGCACACAGTCTAACCTCCTTAAAATCTTATTCACCATTAGGGATGAGCTTCGTGTTCGAGTCGAACATACGTTCGACTCGAACATCGGCTGTTCGATCGTTCGACGAAGATCGAACGATTTGGGCCGTTCGCGCCAAATTCGAGTGACGCGAACGGCCCACAATGCACTACGCCATTGCAGTGTCATCCAGGCGCTGTGATTGGCCAAGCATGCACTGTGACCCCGCATGCTTGGCCAATCACAGCGCCGGCAGCGAGGAGAGCAATGATTGGCCACAGGCAGGATGCCTGTGGCCAATTATTGCTGAGGGTGTTTAGTACACGCCCCACACTATAAAAGGCCGCCAGCACGGCGGCCTAGTGTAGTGTGTTCCGGAGCAGGGATAGAGCAGCATAGGCAGGGACAGTGACTTTTATTTCTTTCTTGCTTAACCTGGATTCCTTTAGTTTAGGGAAAGAGAAGGATAGGTAGGGAGAGTGTCAGTGTGTTTTGTGCTTGTGCTATAGTGTGCTTAAAAAAAACATTTTTTCTAGGGACAGAAAACTGTAGGTAGGGAGAGTGTCAGTTTCTTTCACTGTGCAAGTCCTTGTTTCTAGGGACCTGGAAGGACAGTGAGTGAATTCTCCTTGTGCTATATTGTGCTTAAAAAAATCATTTTTTCTAGGGACAGAAAACTGTAGGTAGGGAGAGTGTCAGTTTCTTTCACTGTGCAAGTCCTTGTTTCCAGGGACCTGGAAGGACAGTGAGTGAATTCTCCTTGTGCTATATTGTGCTTAAAAAAAACATTTTTTCTAGGGACAGAAAACTGTAGGTAGGGAGAGTGTCAGTTTCTTTCACTGTGCAAGTCCTTGTTTCTAGGGACCTGGAAGGACAGTGAGTGAATTCTCCTTGTGCTATATTGTGCTTAAAAAAACATTTTTTCTAGGGACAGAAAACTCTAGGTAGGGAGAGTGTCAGTTTCTTTCACTGTGCAAGTCCTTGTTTCTAGGGACTGGGAAGGACAGTGAGTGAATTCTCCTTGTGCTATAGTGTGCTTAAAAAAACATTTTTTCTAGGGACAGAAAACTGTAGGTAGGGAGAGTGTCAGTTTCTTTCACTGTGCAAGTCCTTGTTTCTAGGGACTGGGAAGGACAGTGAGTGAATTCTCCTTGTGCTATAGTGTGCTTAAAAAAAACATTTTTTCTAGGGACAGAAAACTGTAGGTAGGGAGAGTGTCAGTTTCTTTCACTGTGCAAGTCCTTGTTTCTAGGGACCTGGAAGGACAGTGAGTGAATTCTCCTTGTGCTATATTGTGCTTAAAAAAAACATTTTTTCTAGGGACAGAAAACTGTAGGTAGGGAGAGTGTCAGTTTCTTTCACTGTGCAAGTCCTTGTTTCCAGGGACCTGGAAGGACAGTGAGTGAATTCTCCTTGTGCTATATTGTGCTTAAAAAAAACATTTTTTCTAGGGACAGAAAACTGTAGGTAGGGAGAGTGTCAGTTTCTTTCACTGTGCAAGTCCTTGTTTCTAGGGACCTGGAAGGACAGTGAGTGAATTCTCCTTGTGCTATATTGTGCTTAAAAAAAACATTTTTTCTAGGGACAGAAAACTGTAGGTAGGGAGAGTGTCAGTTTCTTTCACTGTGCAAGTCCTTGTTTCCAGGGACCTGGAAGGACAGTGAGTGAATTCTCCTTGTGCTATATTGTGCTTAAAAAAAACATTTTTTCTAGGGACAGAAAACTGTAGGTAGGGAGAGTGTCAGTTTCTTTCACTGTGCAAGTCCTTGTTTCCAGGGACCTGGAAGGACAGTGAGTGAATTCTCCTTGTGCTATATTGTGCTTAAAAAAACCATTTTTTCTAGGGACAGAAAACTGTAGGTAGGGAGAGTGTCAGTTTCTTTCACTGTGCAAGTCCTTGTTTCCAGGGACCTGGAAGGACAGTGAGTGAATGCTCCTTGTGCTATAGTGTGCTTAAAAAAAACATTTTTTCTAGGGACAGAAAACTCTAGGTAGGGAGAGTGTCAGTTTCTTTCACTGTGCAAGTCCTTGTTTCCAGGGACCTGGAAGGACAGTGAGTGAATTCTCCTTGTGCTATAGTGTGCTTAAAAAAAACATTTTTTCTAGGGACAGAAAACTGTAGGTAGGGAGAGTGTCAGTTTCTTTCACTGTGCAAGTCCTTGTTTCTAGGGACTGGGAAGGACAGTGAGTGAATTCTCCTTGTGCTATAGTGTGCTTAAAAAAAACATTTTTTCTAGGGACAGAAAACTGTAGGTAGGGAGAGTGTCAGTTTCTTTCACTGTGCAAGTCCTTGTTTCTAGGGACTGGGAAGGACAGTGAGTGAATTCTCCTTGTGCTATAGTGTGCTTAAAAAAAACATTTTTTCTAGGGACAGAAAACTGTAGGTAGGGAGAGTGTCAGTTTCTTTCACTGTGCAAGTCCTTGTTTCTAGGGACCTGGAAGGACAGTGAGTGAATTCTCCTTGTGCTATATTGTGCTTAAAAAAACATTTTTTCTAGGGACAGAAAACTGTAGGTAGGGAGAGTGTCAGTTTCTTTCACTGTGCAAGTCCTTGTTTCCAGGGACCTGGAAGGACAGTGAGTGAATTCTCCTTGTGCTATATTGTGCTTAAAAAAAACATTTTTTCTAGGGACAGAAAACTGTAGGTAGGGAGAGTGTCAGTTTCTTTCACTGTGCAAGTCCTTGTTTCTAGGGACCTGGAAGGACAGTGAGTGAATTCTCCTTGTGCTATATTGTGCTTAAAAAAAACATTTTTTCTAGGGACAGAAAACTGTAGGTAGGGAGAGTGTCAGTTTCTTTCACTGTGCAAGTCCTTGTTTCTAGGGACCTGGAAGGACAGTGAGTGAATTCTCCTTGTGCTATATTGTGCTTAAAAAAAACATTTTTTCTAGGGACAGAAAACTGTAGGTAGGGAGAGTGTCAGTTTCTTTCACTGTGCAAGTCCTTGTTTCCAGGGACCTGGAAGGACAGTGAGTGAATTCTCCTTGTGCTATATTGTGCTTAAAAAAAACATTTTTTCTAGGGACAGAAAACTGTAGGTAGGGAGAGTGTCAGTTTCTTTCACTGTGCAAGTCCTTGTTTCTAGGGACCTGGAAGGACAGTGAGTGAATTCTCCTTGTGCTATATTGTGCTTAAAAAAAACATTTTTTCTAGGGACAGAAAACTGTAGGTAGGGAGAGTGTCAGTTTATTTCACTGTGCAAGTCCTTGTTTCTAGGGACCTGGAAGGACAGTGAGTGAATTCTCCTTGTGCTATATTGTGCTTAAAAAAAACATTTTTTCTAGGGACAGAAAACTGTAGGTAGGGAGAGTGTCAGTTTCTTTCACTGTGCAAGTCCTTGTTTCTAGGGACCTGGAAGGACAGTGAGTGAATTCTCCTTGTGCTATATTGTGCTTAAAAAAAACATTTTTTCTAGGGACAGAAAACTGTAGGTAGGGAGAGTGTCAGTTTCTTTCACTGTGCAAGTCCTTGTTTCAAGGGACAGAGAAGGACACCTGAAGGTAGCCCTTATTGCTTTTTTCCCATCTCCCTGCAGGCCATCTATTAGAATGTCTGGAAGGCAAACAAGGAGAGGCAGACAGTCAGGAGGCAATAAAAGAGGGCAAGCAGGCTCTGTGTCTGGGGGCAACAGTGCTGGTCGTGGACGCGGTGCATTGTCATCAGCACATGGCCATGGGACACGCTTGTCCTTCTTTTCCGCAGCTGGACATGTTGAGCCACATCATGCCGAAGACTTGGTAGAGTGGATGACCAAGCCCTCCTCCTCCTCCTCATCCTCTCTCACCCAGGCTCAGGGTACTGGCAAAGCAGCTGCCAAAGCGTCCTCTTCCCTGGTATCAATGTCAGACTCATCATCAGTCACTCCTTCCCTAGACCCACCATGTCCTCCTCCTGAGGAGTCCCCCGAACTGTTTGAGCACAGTGTTGGGTACATGCTCCAGGAGGATGCCCAGCGTTTCGAAGGGTCTGATGATGAAACCCAGCTACAGGAAGGCAGTAGGGTGAGAGCAGACAGAGGGGATGCTCAAGAAGGACACCAATCTGGCAGTCATGTTCCAGCAGCTGCAGCATACTGCCAGATTGGCTCCAGTGATGAGGAGGGAGGGGATGATGAGGTCACTGACTCCACGTGGGTGCCTAATAGGAGAGAGGAGGAGGAGGATGAGGAGGAGGCACATCTCCAACGAGACAGGATGCCCTTTGGTGGCCAGCGTAAGGGCAGTACACCGACGGAATCACACCGCAGAGCTCCGCCTGTGCAGGGCGCTGCCTCTGCCCGTCATTCAAAAAGTTCCTTGGTGTGGGCCTTTTTTGAGGCTAGTGCATCAGATCGCACAGCTGCTGTTTGCAACATATGTCTCAAGCGTATATCGCGTGGCCAAAACATCAGCCGCTTGGGTACCACATGCCTGACCAGACATATGTTGACCTGCCATGCAGCTCGTTGGCAAGCCTACCTCAAAGACCCACACCAAAGAACAAAGCGGACCTCTCCTTGCACCGCATCAGCTGGGATCTCCAACCCCACTATAACTTCAGTCCTCTCTGAAACCTGCACTGAGAGGAATGAAGGTGTAGAATTAGGTGTGTCACAGCCAAGTACTTGCGCCCACTCTGCTAGCAGTACACCGACGTCCGATTCTAGCAGGCAAATTTCCCTGCCCCAGCTGCTGGACCGTCGAAAGAAGTTCACTCCCAGCCATCCACATGCCCAGCGGTTGAATGCTAGCTTGGCTAAATTGCTAGCGCTTCAACTGCTGCCTTTTCAGTTGGTAGACTCGGCCCCCTTCCGTGAGTTTGTGCAATGTGCGGTTCCTCAGTGGCAGGTTCCCAAACGCCACTTTTTCTCACGGAAGGCTATTCCGGCTCTCTACCGGCATGTGGAAGGCAATGTCTTGGCCTCGCTGGACAGGGCGGTCAGCGGTAAGGTGCATATTACCGCTGACTCATGGTCCAGCAGGCATGGACAGGGACGTTACCTTTCTTTCACGGCCCATTGGGTCACTCTTTTGGCAGCTGGGAAGGATGCAGGACAAGGTGCAGTAGTGTTGGAGGTTGTCACACCGCCACGCCTCCAAAATGCTACTACTGGTTGTGACACACCTCTCTCCTCCACCCCCTCCTCTTCTTCTTCCTCCATGGCCTCTTCCTGTGGTTTGTCCTATGAACCAGCGGTGCTCCGTAGCCGTTCACGGGGCTACGCAAGTACGCAGGCAAAAAGATGCCATGCCGTGCTTGCGCTGGTGTGTTTGGGGGACAGAAGCCACACTGGGGCAGAGGTCTTGTCTGCTCTGCAGGGCCAGGCCGAGAGGTGGTTGACGCCACGCCAGCTTAAGCCAGGAATGGTGGTTTGCGACAATGGCACCAACCTCCTCTCCGCCCTCCGACAGGGACAACTGACCCATGTGCCCTGTGTGGCTCACGTCCTTAACCTGGTGGTGCAGCGGTTCTTGGGCAGGTACCCGGGCTTACAGGATGTCCTGAGGCAGGCCAGGAAAGTCTGTGTGCATTTCCGCAGATCTTATAATGCCAGTGCTCGCCTGGCTGAGCTGCAAAAGGAGTTGAACCTGCCCAAGAACCGCCTTATATGTGACATGCCCACCAGGTGGAACTCAACGTTGGCCATGCTGCAGCGGCTGCACACGCAGCAGAGGGCCATCAATGAGTACCTGTGCGACTACGGCACCAGGACAGGGTCAGGGGAGCTTGGTTTTTTTTCTCCACACCAGTGGGGCATGATCAGGGATGCATGCACTGTCCTGGCACCATTTGAGGAGGCCACGAGGATGGTGAGCAGTGACAGTGCATGCATCAGTGACACTGTACCTCTTGTCCACCTGTTGGAGCACACGCTGCGTGGAATAATGGACAGGGCACTTGAGGCAGAACAGAGGCAGGAAGAGGAGGACTTCCTTGCCTCTCAAGGCCCCCTTTACCCAGACAGTGTTCCTTCTGTCCCACCCATCGCACAGGAAGAGGAAGAGGAGGAGGAGGAGGAGGAGGAGGAGGATTGTGTCAGCATGGAGGTGGAGGCTGGCACTCAGCATCATCAGCAGCAGTCTTTTAGGGATGATTTACAGTCCCAAGAAACCAGTGGACTTGTACGTGGCTGGGAGGAGGTGACTGCGGATCATGTCGTCCTTAGTGACCCAGAGGACTCCAGAGCGAATGCCTCAGCAAACCTACGCTGCATGGCCTCCCTGATCCTGCAAAGTCTGCGGAAGGATCCTCGTATTCTTCGGATCAAGGAGAGGGACCATTACTGGCTGGCCACTCTCCTTGATCCACGGTACAAGGGTAAGGTTGCGGACCTTATGTTACCGTCGCAGAGGGAGCAGAGGATGAGACAACTCCGGGAGGCCTTGCAGAAAGGTCTGTGCAACGCGTTCCCAGAGACTGGGAGCTTACAAACTCCTGGTCCAGGACAACGAGTTGCTGAGGCTTCGGCCAGTCAAAGAAGGAGCGGTGGGGAAGGTGGCCGTCTGACCGATGCGTTCAGACAATTCTTTAGTCCGCAGCCCCAAAGTATGATTGGTTCCAGCAACCATCGCCAGCGTCTGATAAACATGGTGCAGGAATATCTAGGGGCAAGGTCAGACTTGGACACCTTCCCCACCGAAAATCCTCTGGCTTACTGGGTCTTGAGGATGGATCACTGGCCAGAGCTTGCACAGTATGCAATTGAGCTACTGGCCTGTCCTGCATCCAGCGTTCTTTCGGAACGCACATTCAGTGCTGCTGGAGGATTTGTCACGGATCACAGGGTGCGCCTGTCCACCGACTCGGTTGATCGACTGACTTTCATCAAGATGAACCAGTCTTGGATCACCACCAGCTACCACACACCTGATGCTGATATAACAGACTAATTGATTTTAACATGTCACGTCCCTTCAAGACTGATGCTGATGCTGAGTGCCTGTGCTGTTATGTTGACTGGCTATCCTCCTCCTCCGAGTCCTCAATGATACGATTGATGATGATAGCTTGGAAGATCATTTTTGTTTATGGGTGCCGCCACCAGTGGCTAAGGCCCAATTTTTCAGCCCCTGTTTTACAGGGGCGTGTACTTACAATTTTTTTAGCAATAATTTGCCATAGGGCTCATTGCTGTGCTCCAAGTACAGTATCTGTGAGGGGTTGTAGTGTTGTGCCACCAGTGCCTAAGGCCCAATTTTTCAGCCCCTGTTTAACAGGGGCGTGTCATTACAATTTTTGAAGCAATACTTTGCAACAGGGCTCATTGCTGTGCTCCAAGTACAGTATCTGTGAGGGGTTGTAGTGTTGTGCCACCAGTGCCTAAGGCCCAATTTTTCAGCCCCTGTTCAACAGGGGCATGCAATTACAATTCTTGATGTAATAATTCACAGCAGGGCCCATTCCTGCACCCACCAAGAGTAAGTCTGAGGGCTTACAGTGTTGTGGCAACGCCACCACCACCACCACCACGAAAGGCCCAATTTTTCAGCCACTGTTCAAAAGGGGCATGTAATTACAATTCTTGATCTAATAATTCACAGCAGGGCCCATTCCTGCACCCACCAAGAGTAACTCTGTGGGCTTACAGTGTTGTGGCAACACCACCACCACCACCACCACCACGAAAAGCCCCATTTTTCAGCCCCTGTTCAACAGGGGCATGCAATTACAATTCTTGATCTAATAATTCACAGCAGGGCCCATTGCTGCACCCACCAAGAGTAACTGTCAGGGCTTACAGTGTTGTGGCACCAGCACCACCATCAAAGCCCCAATTTTTACTACCACTGTTCAACAATTATATGTAATTAAAATTCCTGATATAATAGTTGACAGCAGGGCGTTCCAGCACCAACCAAGAGTAACTGTGAGTGCTTACAGTGTTGTGCCAACACCAACAACTAAGGGGCCTATTTCTGCAGAGTATATACGGCAGGTCCCTACTTTCAAACATCCAACTTACAAACGACTCCTACTTGCAAACGAAAGAAGACAACAGGAAGTGAGAGGAAATCTACCCCTAGGAAGGAAAATTCTCTCCTGTAAGAATAAATATGGGAGAAAGGTGTCTCCTCTGTACTGATGCTTTATAAGCAATCCTTGTTTCAAGAAAAACACCACATTCCAAAAACAGTTGTCATTGGGACGGAAAGTGAGGTGAAATGTTCTGAACAGGGGCACAGACAGCAAAACAAATGTTACAGGGGTGATAACCCTTACCTATGTTTCCCAAAAAGTTTAAAAATAGATTTTTGGGCTGGAGCTACAGTTCAACAATGTACCTGTTCAAAATTACAAACACATTCTACATAAGAACAAACCTACAGTCCCTGTCTTGTATGCACCGCCTGTATACGGCTGTTCAGAGTATATAGGGCCTTTTTTATTTTATGTGCGGGGTTCCCCTTAATATCCATACAAGACCCAAAGGGGCTGGTAATGGGCTGGGGTAGGGGGGGGGGGGGGGGGGTCATGGGGTAGCTATGCCATTTTTCTTAAAGATTTTCATCCATATTACCGGGACCAGACATTACATTAAAGCCGCAAGAAGTTTTAAATGGCTTTTTTTTCC
Source organism: Rana muscosa (assembly GCA_029206835.1). Classification (NCBI taxonomy): domain Eukaryota; kingdom Metazoa; phylum Chordata; class Amphibia; order Anura; family Ranidae; genus Rana; species Rana muscosa. Next base: position 211,515,990 of record CM055124.1, on the reverse strand, counting down.
TTTAGAAGTGTCATTTTGTGCAGGGACAGTTCTAAACACGGGGAACACGTGGCACTTCACAGGCATACTTTAGACACCCCCCAGGTACGATATTTAAAGGAATATTTGACTTTTTTTTTTCACTTTATGCATCATTAAAATGACTGCTCCCGAAAAACGACCGTTTTTAAAACTTCTTTTTGCATTGATACATGTCCCCTGGTGCAGAACCCGGGTTCCCAAACCCTTTTTAGGACAATAACATGCATAATAGTTGTTATAATTAGCACTTTAGAATTCGAACGTTCGCATCCATTGTATTTAATAGGGTTCTAATGTTCGTACGAACTTTCGGTCCGTTCGCGGGTTCTGGTGCGAACCGAACCCGGGGGTGTTCGGCTCATCACTATTCACCATATATATCCTCCAACATTCTCAAGACAGTATAGGCCAACAATTGTTCAAAGTCACAAAATCACATACCTTCGTTCGCACGTCCGTCACTTGAACTCCTCTCTCCGTACACCGAACCTAGTATAGTCACATGTGTGTTTGCTATATATACACCACGCATGCGTGTAACTACGCACACGTTGCCCGCCCATGACGTTCTAACTAACATCTTTTCCCCGCCCCTTCTCTTTCGGCGCGCAGACAGATATGGCGGATTTACAGCAGGTGTCTGATAATTCCTCAAATAACGAGGAGGAGACAAGCCCAGAGACTGAGGAAACGTCACGATCAAGGAGGAGATTCAAGGCATCTAATATGTCTTATGCGGAGATGGCGGAGATGGTGGACATATTGCTAAAGTCGGATTATGACGCAAAGCATGGGCCGTATAGCAAACCAAATAGAAGGAAGGCCAAAATCATGAAGAAAGTCGTGAAGAGTCTGAAGAAGAATTTTGGGGTGAAACGCTCAAATGAGCAGCTCAGAAAGAGGTGGTCAGACCTCAAACTGAGGGAGCCGGAGCAGTTAAGAAGCATTAAGAGAATGCTAGCAAAAAGTAAGTAAATTTTTCACTTTTATGCTATTAATTTATTTCTCAACTTCCATGTTGCTCCATTTTTTTTTATTTCCTATTGTACTCCCTTCCAAAATGTCATAGTTTGAACTTGGTTTGGCACAGTAATCGTTCGTTACAGACACATCATTCGGCCACTCTCCTCTTTTTTGGGTTATTTTTCACCCTCAAATGTAATTAGACATCTGCCGGATTTCTTTAAATTGTTGGCTAGATGATGTGTTTGTAAAGAGAATGAAATGCAAACTTTAATCAGTGTAAAGGAGAGGACACTCAGCAGCTGCTTCCACATCTGTACTTTGGAGCACTATAGTGTGGGCCACTACAACCGCCTTTTTGGGGTGTCCCACACAGGTGCATCAGTGAATTTTTGTGCTGCCTCCATGTCTGAAAATTGACAGCCAAAGGTGAATACTAAACCGATTCTTGGACATATATAATGCATTCATGTTTAAATTCCGCACAAACACACACTTGTACCCCACTTTCAAGCAATTTAGCCTGTTTTCATTTTTCATAGAGAATTTCTGTGTGATAACTAGACCTTTGGTTTGCTTCTCATAGGGGAGAGAAGATTGGGAGGAGAACACTCCAGGGAGCACATGAAACCCATAGCTTCGAAACAACCCCAAACTCCCAAAGACCCACAATCTGAGGGTGTTGAGGAAGTTGAAGAGGTGGAGGAAGGAGAAGTGCAGGAAGGAGAGGTGGATGACGTGGTGGAACTGGTCACCACAACAGGTCAGTATCTGTCACCACAGCTTCAGGTAAGAGATGTAGGCCTGCAGAGTTATAATAACTTTTGTATTTTGTTTTTAGGGGATGTAAATGTTGTGGTGAAGGATAGTACACGTTTCTCTGCTGACAGTGCCCTCCGAATAATACAGCAAGTGATGGAATGTAGCACAGAACTGGACAGAATTAAACAAAGAATTCATGTGATGGATCAAACATTTAAAGACATTCTCGATGTTTTGGGGAGAATTGAATAAGGCATCAAAACCCCAAATTTTGTTTAATGATTGTTCTTTCCCCTTTTTATTACCTTTTTGACAATCAAACCAGCCATAAATTGAATATGCACACAGTGTGTCAACATGTGCCATCTGCCATCAGGGGATATCCCTGTACGGCTTTTGTGGGTGCAACCCCTTCCTCGTATCTCAAGTAGGTGAACTGAAGAAGGGGTGGCACCCACAAAACACGTCCATTGATCACCCCCGATGGCAGATGGCACATGTTGTCAATAGGGATCAGGAGTCTCAAATCCCTATTGGAAATGACTTCAAAATGTGTGCATATTCAATTTTTGGCTGGGCAAGGGGTGGCAAGACCCCATATTAGGACGGGCACATAGAGACATAGTTTGTGTACGTGAATGCCTCATATTGCTCAGAGGTATCCAATGTTGTACCTTTTGCAATGCAACTGATGGTTTTCTATTTTCATATTAAAAAAATTGCCGGTTTGTGGAGCCAAAATCCCCAAAAAAAAAATATTACCATGTGTGTGAATGTGCACAGAGTAAAATGTTTGAACACAAACAACGTGTAGCTTCTTTTTCAAATACGCTCTAACCTTATTTTATTTTTTTGTGGGGTTACATAGTGAAATGGTTGGTATTTACTAAAGGAAAATACACTTGGCACTACAAATGCACTAAGACAAACTAGGAGACATGAAAAAACAAAAGTTAAAAGATTATATCAGATTTTTATTGAGTTCGTTCTCCATGCATCTTTACACATGGCCTGGCATAGGAATTGCCCTACTACCCGTGAAATATTCCAGATACTTCTCACGAACCTCACGGGCATTTTGGGGGAGGCAAGCCAGGACGGGCAGATTCCAGGCCCGGCAGCCGATTGCCAGAGGAAAGTCCTGCCTCCGGAAAAACTGAGGCCATATAAGAAGTTGATTTTCTGCTGAGAAAGTTATGGAGCACACAGCAGCATAAAACTACATAGTTTATTTTGTAGTCCGCCAAGTGGATGGGAGTCATAAAAAGGCGGAACCGGCTGGCCATTATCCCGAAGGCATTTTCAACGACTCTTCGTGCCCTGGCCAGCCGGTAGTTGAACACCCTCTTCTCTGGGGTCAGGGTCCTCTGTGGAAATGGCCTCATGAGGTGCGGTCCAAGTCCGAAGGCTTCATCAGCCAAAAAAACAAAGGGGAGTCCTTCAACATTCCCTGCATCCGGTGGCAATGCAAGGTCGTCACTCTGGAGACGGAGGGCAAACTCCGTCTGGATGAAGGATCCCCCATCGGACATCCGGCCATTCTTCCCTACATCAACATAGAGGAATTCATACCGTGCTGACACCACCGCCATCAGGACAATGCTATGAAACCCCTTGTAGTTGAAGTAGTAGGACCCAGAACGGGGTGGCGGCACGATGCGGACGTGCTTCCCGTCTATGGCACCACCGCAGTTGGGGAAGTCCCACCGCGTGGCAAACTCCGATGCCACAGTCTGCCATTCCTGTGGCGTGGAAGGAAGCTGGGGAATCAAACAAGATGAGAAAAAAAATTAGAATTTAAAAATAGAACATTACAAGCAGATTATAAGAAAATACATTAGAGGTGTTTTTAAGAAGTATAATGGAAGGCTCATGTTTCATATTCATCACCCCCTCTGATGGTCCATTCTTAAAATATTTTGGGGGGGGTAGATGTGTTTGGCCACAGGATAGCATTGCAGTGGCGGTGTGTCCAGAGTGGGCGCTGGAGCACTGCCCCCTCTATCCTGCGCCCGTCACTCAGAACAATACATAGGTTCATGCGTTGCAGTAACCTATGTATTGTCAATGCCGCACAATATTCAGGTGGGTGGCCCCCTGTTAAGCAACCGACATATGAAGAACTGCGGCATTTATGGGGTGAAAATTGCATATCAGAAACAGGGGGCAAATAGGCTTGCAAAATCCAGCCTGAGGGATGTAATTGGCTTGATAAAAGTAAAATTGGGGACGCAGGGGGGAGGGGGGACATTCCTTGGGTAAACACTGACAGGCTGCTCTGCCAATCATGTTCACCAAGTCTGTTTTACGGTTACATGATTGGCTGATGCAACATCGAGGGCAGGAAAAGACATCAAGGACAGAAGAAGGGTGGCGCTGACCAGAAGAAGGTAAGTGCAGGGCTGGGAGGAAAATGGCTGCATTGGAGGGGACAAAATGGCTGCATTGGAGGGGACAAAATGGCTGCATTGGAGGGGGCTAACTGGCTGCATTGGAGGGGACAAAATGGCTGCATTGGAGGGGGCTAACTGGCTGCATTGGAGGGGACAAAATGGCTGCATTGGAGGGGACAAAATGGCTGCATTGGAGGGGGCTAACTGGCTGCATTGGAGGGGACAAAATGGCTGCATTGGAGGGGGCTAACTGGCTGCATTGGAGGGGACAAAATGGCTGCATTGGAGGGGACAAAATGGCTGCATTGGAGGGGACAAAATGGCTGCATTGGAGGGGGCTAACTGGCTGCATTGGAGGGGACAAAATGGCTGCATTGGAGGGGGCTAACTGGCTGCATTGGAGGGGACAAAATGGCTGCATTGGAGGGGGTAACTGGTGGCGTTTAATAGGCACAGTCGCTAAAAAGGAGGAAGTTTAGTTCCTAAAATTGGGGGTGGACCCCCAAACATTTGGAGCAACAGACGCCCCTGCTGGAAAGCTTAGTGAAGGGAAATATGCATGGAGGAGAAAAATGGGGCATTTAAAAACTTCCAGCATGCATGGGGACAAAGGGGACATTCTCAGCATATTACAATCATGGTAATTAGGGAAGGATGAAAGAAATACAAGACATTAGCATACATGAAATACATAAAATGTGATGTTAATGGAGAAAACTTACCCTAATATAGTCCTCCTGCAGGACTTGTATAATGGCAGAACAGGTGTCTGGGATTATGAGGCCCAGAACCTGGGGGGAGATGCCTGTCGTGAACTTCAAGTCCTGAAGACTTCTCCTTGTCGCCAGGTAACGTAACGTGGCGATGAGCCTCTGCTCAGCACTGATGGCTTCCCGCATAACGGTGTCCTTCCTGGTAATATAGGGGGACACCAAAGCCAACAGTTCCTGAAAAACGGGTCAGACATCCGCAGAAAATTCCTGTAATCCTCAGGATTATTCTCGACGATCTCCCGCAGCAGAGGCATATGGCAGAATTGGTCCCGCTGGAGCAACCAATTCTTGGTCCATGAACTCCTCCTCACACCGTTCATGGACTGGTCTTGGTCCAAAACAAGCAGACCAACACCAAGCGCACGCACAGCACGAACTCGACGACGAGAACGTCCAGGCGACATGGCTAGGAAACGGTCGTCTGATCAGAACGTACAGAACAGAACGCACTTTAGAACAGCAAGGCCTATGAATAACGAACTGAAAATCAGAAACGAACGGGCAAGAACGCACTGTAAAACAGATACGACCTGCCTAGATGCCCTGAAAGTCAAGATACGAACCCACAAGCACAAACTGAACCTCAGAAAATGAACTGAAAAGTACGAAGACTGAAAAGCGCGAATCGTCTCTTCCCAAACTTTTACTTCACACGCGGTAACACAAGATCAGCAAAAGCAGCCCAAGGGGTGGCGCCAGGGAAATCGATCTTCCCCTTTATAGTGCCGTCGTACGTGCTGGACGTGGCCGCGGAGAACAACGAGGAAATTGGGAAATGTCAGTGTGTACGCATGGAAAGCTTGACGAGAAAATCGTCAAGGTTAACAAGAATCTCGTCGAAAAAAACGACGTGTTTCTAACGACGAGAAAATCGTCCGTGTGTACGAGGCTTAAGAGTTTCAATTTGTATGCAATCAGGTAGGCCTTTGCACTACAAAGTTTTGGGAAATCTGAAGACAAAAATCTGCAGAAAATCTAATAGTGTGTATGGGGCTTAAGACCCCTTTCACACTGAGGCGGTTTTCATGCACTTTAACGCTGGAAATAGCCTCTGCTCAGTGCCTGAATAGCGGCTCCCATTCATTCAAGTGTGACTTTTCACACTGGTGCGGTGCGCTTGCTGGATGCTACGAAAAGTCCTGTAAGCAGCAACTTTGGGGCAGGTTGGGAGTGCTGCATTTAGCGCTCCCAAAACTCCCTGCCAATTAGAATGTAAGCGCCGCAACACAGGAGTTTTTAACCACTTCTTTGGGGTTAAAAGCGCCCCGCTAGCGTCCGAAAAGCTAAACAAGCGGCGATTTACCGCGATTGTGGCCATGGCCCCAGTGTGAAAGGGGTCTAAGTTCTCTCTAATAATCCATCAACAGCTGTACTGTTTTACAGCTAGTTCCGTTTTGTCCTAGTGTGCAGAGAAAGATCTAAGCTGGCCACACATTATACAATTTTCTTATTCAATTTCCTTTAGATTTACCTTTGATTATGTAGTGCAAGGGCCTGCCTGATTGCATACAAATTAAAAGTGTTTAGATTTGACCTCATATTATATGGTTTGGGTAAAATCTAAAGGAAAACTGAACAAGAAAATTGACTTGCTGGAACTGCATTCTCACTTCTGACACCTACTGGATGTTTCTCAGCACTGCGTTATGCACACCTGACCTTATTAGCAGTGTTTAACCACTTAAGGACCGCCCCACGTACATTTACTGCGGCAGGGCGTGTTGTGTTACACTATGTGATTATTCTTGCTCTGTGTCTTTAAGATCTGTCCCCCTTCTTTCTAGCTGAACTCTCTCACTCACCGTAGTTCTTTATATGTCTCCTCCACTTCCTGATTCTCGGTCATTACTCCTGTATTTCTTCCATGCTAACATCTTACATGTGGCTTACAACTGCAACGTTTTTCTACCTATGAATATCCATCATTAAACGGAACATTCAAAAGGATTCATCGTCTGTCGTCCTAACTGTGAGTTTATTCATTGAGTTAAACTGCCTGTATCGATGCAAGGGATGAATATCAAACCAGCTTGTGTAAGGCCTACTTCAACCTGGAGATGAACTTTATCGCTTTGTAGTTGAGACAGAACAGTAGAAAAACTGAGTTTCACAGCCTAATTACAAGATTTCTGCATGTCAGTACTGATACAGACAAGATTTACTGCCCTCATAGCAAGACAGAAGGGACAGAGCAGCACATGGCAGCCTTATAGCCTGAGACAATCTGCACAGTGTCATATTTCAGCACACAGATGCTGCCTGCTTTCACAGCCAGTCTGCTATCATGAGTGACCAAGCTTCTGCATGTGAACTCACATCTCCTTCCTCACAAGTTCCTGAAGAAACTGAGTTACCCAAACGCTCAGTTAAACCCACTTGGAAAGTAATGGAGAATTATGAAGCTTCAAGGACTGAATTGTCAAATAGCTTGGAATTAGTCTGGGAGAAAATCCTCGCTGAAGCTAATACAGTGTCTGTTTAACGTGAACTATTGACACTAGAGGGCGCCATTAAACAACTTTCTGCCTCATATGAGCTTTATCAGCTTATCAGCTTTATCAGCTTTATCAGCTTACCAGCAGCAAATTCACTAATGTCTTACAAAACATGAATACAGAAAGTGCGATGACGCAATTAAAGCGCGTCAATGCTCTTAATATTGAAAGAGACAGTTTTATCCAGCAAACCAGATTAAAGGCAGAAGCAAAAATAAAGCTGTTACAGGACACTGCATCTCACAGATCTGTTTCCACCAGACGTTCTAAAAACTCGTCAAGATCCCATAGTTCAAGATATTCAACGCTCATTGAGCGACTTATTAATGCCCGCGCTGAAGTGGAAGCCAGCAAAGTGCAGGTGGCATATGCAGAAAAAAGAGCAGAGTTGGAAGCGCAGTCAGCACGTCAAAGGGCAGAGTTGGAAGCGCAGTCAGCACGTCAGAGGGCAGAGTTGGAAGCGCAGTCAGCCGGACAAAGAGCAACAATGGAAACCTTAAATGAACAGTGTAAACATGACGCAGCTATGGAAAAGCTAAGGGTCCTACAGCAAGCTATCAGTGCAGACGAAGGTGCAAGTGAGAAAGACAGCATTAACCTAAACATAGCAGATATGGAAGACCCCCTCAAACGCACTAAAGACTATGTCCTAAGCCACTGCAGTGCACACTCCATTGTCTCCAATGCTCCCGACTACATAGAGACTCCTTCACAGCTTCAAGTTAAAGAGGTTCCAGCAACTTCCTGCACACAAAATCACTCCACTGCATTTCCTACCTGCCTACCTTGCCTGTCTTCATACGTCACAGAGCATCAGCGCAAGCTTCAAGCAAGTCATCAATCTCCAGTCATCGGTACAGCCTTGAATCAACGTACCATTGGAACAACTGACTTCAAGCAAGCAACTCACCTGGATGCATCTGCTGCATCATATTTCCCTGTGTCCTTTAACAACAATGTCAAAGATAACGCAATCAGCACCATACAGCCAACAGGATCTCACATAAAGGCGGAGACAACTGAGACAGAAGAGTTTGTGAGGTACATGCTTCGCAGAGAGCTCACAAAGACTGGTCTTACAAGTTTTGATGACCAACCTGAGAACTACAGAAGTTGGAAATGTGCCTTCAGAACTACAATCAGGAGATGTATGGACCGTTCACAAAAAAAGCCCCTAGGGAATACCTAGAAAGGTGTAGGGGGGAGGGGGGGAGGGAGGGACCAAAATGAATTATCACAAGGAACACAAAAAGGTTGGAATTTAAAATTATGGCTAAAATTTACACAAATATATATATATGGGGCACATTTGTTTTCTTTTTTTCTTGGAAAAAAAAAAAGAAATATATCACTTTTTGCAGGGGTAAAAAGAAAGGAGTATAATGACGTCACTAAATAATGATAAAACAATTAAGTAAATTGGTGGTAAAAGGTGGAGTAAATCATATAATCATATTTTTTAAAGAGAAAGGATGGGAAAAGAAAAGGATAGAATATTTCTGCACGGTGTGGTATAGCGGGAAGTCAAAAGTTTTAATCACAATGTATTGCTATGAGAGATTTATGATTCTGTTGGTAATTTATTTCAGGCAACTTGTGTTTTGGTTAGTTGATACCTTCTTGAATGAATTGATTGTTTTATGCAGTCCAGAGTAATGAAAATGGGGTCTTGGAATGTCCGTGGGTTGGGTACCCCTGCCAAGAGAGCTGCAGTATTTGATATGCTGGAAATGTATAAGGTGGGACTGATCTGTCTCCAAGAGACTCACCTGACTAAAATTACTATACAACAAGTTCAAAGTAAGAAGTTCCAACACCAATACCACTCAGTACACACCTCTTATTCCAGAGGTGTGTCAGTAATGGTTAAAAGAGGGGTGGTGTTTTCTTGCAGACAGATCAGCATAGACGAGGAGGGGCGTTATATTTTTCTTCACTGTGAAATAGAGAGTAGAGAATATGTTCTTGCAAATATTTATATACCCCCGCCCTTTAAAATGGAGGTTATATATAAGCTAATGGAATTTATGGTGGATAAGATGGGGATGGCAATTATAGCAGTGGGGGATTTTAATGAGGTCATAAATAGAAAATGGGATAGGTTTCCAGGGGGAAGGGAACCAAATCCTCCAGAGAGTCGATTGTATCAAATTCTACAAGAAGCTGGTTTGTTTGATATATGGAGAGTGAGGAACCCAGATGTGCGACAGTATTCCTGTTTCTCTAGTTCCTACTCAACACTTTCTAGGATAGACCTAGTTCTAGGTAACACGGAAGCATCACAGATAATAAAAAACATAGAATATCAGCCGAGAGGGGTGTCAGATCACTCGTTAGTGACAGTTCTGGTAAATTTAGAAGGGAATAAAACCAGGGGAGTATGGAGGATGAACCCTTTATGGTTTGAAGTTATCGGAGGCCCTGAGGAGATTCTAGACAAATTACAAGAGTTTATAGAATTTAATGAAGGAACGGCGACACAGGGAGTGATGTGGGATACGCTGAAGGCTTTTTTAAGGGGAATATGTATTCAACAAGTGGCAAAAGTTAAAAAGGCATCCAGAGAGGAGGAGAATAGGATAAGGCAGGAATTGGTGAATGCAGAATAGGAATATATTGAATACCCAACATCAGAGCGACAAGGAATATGGATGAATAAACAACAAGAATATAAAATAGTAATGATTAAAAAATCTGAGAATAAAAGATTATTTCAGAAACAAGCCGCATTTGGGGAGGGGGAGAGTGTGGGAAGAATGCTGGCACATTTAGTGCAAACCAATTCCTCCCCATCCGCAGTACCCGCGATTAGGACTTCGAAAGGAGAAATTTCTACTCGGGTATCAGAGATCACAGATACCTTTAGGGAATATTATGATAAATTATATAAATCGCAGGGTGCAGCGGAAGAGGAGGAATTGGAAATATTCTTTGAGAAAATTAAAATACCAATTCTTACTGAAGCAGAGAAAGAGGGAATGGAGGCTCCAATAACTCTTGAAGAAGTACAGTCAGCAGTTGCAGAGATGGCCAATCAGAAATCGCCCGGACCTGATGGACTCCCTATAGAAACTTATAAACATTACGGGAAAGTGCTATTGCCGGAACTCCTGAAAACACTGAATTGGGCAAGGGAGGAGGGGGAATTACCTAAGTCAATGTCAGAAGCAATAATTTTAGTCCTGCATAAGGAAGGGAAAGATCCACTAGAGACCTCATCCTATAGGCCCATCTCCCTGCTTTGCTCAGACGCTAAAATATTGGCCAAAATAATGGCAACTAGATTAAACAAAATTATTTCAAGACTAATACATCAAGATCAAACTGGGTTTATCCCCAGTAGATCAACTAGTATGAATATTAGAAGGGTATTCCTTAACCTACAAATTCCAACACAGAATATGGGTACAAGGGCAGTTATGTCCTTAGATGTGGTTAAGGCGTTTGAAAGCGTGGAGTGGGGATATATCTGGCATGTTCTAGGAGCATTTGGTTTTGGTCCATCAGTGATTAGATGGATAAAAATTCTGTATAGTGACCCAAGCGCAAAAATTTGAGTTAACAATGTTTACTCAGGTAAGATTAATTTGGAGAGGGGCACAAGGCAGGGGTGCCCATTGTCACCCCTGCTTTTTGCGCTAGCAATGGAGTCACTGGCCATAGCAATAAGAACGAACATAAAAATTAAAGGATTTGTGAGACCGACAGAAGAGAGAATCGCATTATATGCGGATGATGTTCTTCTCTTCTTGGGGGACACAGATCATTCACTTAAGAAGGCTATGAGTATCTTTGGAGAATTTGGTAGACTCTCAGGATTGGTTATAAATTGGGAAAAATCAGCCTTGATGCCGGTGGATCCCATTGCCAATCAAACCTTAGCAGAAATACCCCAATTAGAAATGGTGGATACAATGAAATACCTGGGAATACATATAACAACTGACCCCAATAAATATATAAATAACAACATAGTTCCCCTACTGTCTAAATTTAAAAATAAAATTCAAATATGGCGGCGGCTCCCACTGTCAGTTGCAGGGAGATGTAACCTGATCAAAATGCTGTGGATGCCACAATTATTATATGTATTGCATAATACACCAACATGGATACATAAGAAATGGTTTAAGAAAATAGATACACTATTTAGAGAATTAATATGGAAAGGAGGCCAGGCAAGGATAGGACTGCAGACCCTGCAACTGTCAACAAGGGAGGGAGGCATGGCGGTACCGCTCCCACGGTGTTATTTCCTGGCAGCACAGCTGCAGCAGATAGGAATGAGATCAGAGATGGGAGGGGATACAAATGGGCGGCTGATGATAATGGGGTCACCCCATAAGTTGGTGATGGAGGCACTGGAGGCAAATTCATTTATATACAAATCCCCTACGGTCAAGATGGTAATAAAGGTGTGGAAAGCTGTGAAAGCAATAGGGGGATTAGAAGGAGAGACAGAATATACACCGCTTTGGGATAATAGGAATCTGCAGGAGTTGGAGCCGATGGGGAAAATTAAGGAATGGGAAGGGAAGGGGATAACTAGGTTGGCCCAGCTGTATGAGGGAGAAATTCTAAAAACTTTTGCTGCACTTAGAGGGGAATATGATGTCCCTAAACATACATTTTACAGATATTTGCAAATTAGACATGCATTAGATATGCAGTTTGACAGACAGGGACCAATCTGGCATAAATCCCCTATCTTTCAGAGATTGGGCAACCAGAGTGAGACTGGGGGCCGTATATCCGAAATATACCCACACTTATGCAAAGGAAGTATTACAGCTCCTGAACATCTCAAAAGCAGAGGGAAATGGGAGGAAGATCTGGGGCCCATATCCGGGGGGCAATGGAAAAAAGTACTAGAGAGTGGACACCATGTATCTGTTTCACCGGCCCAGAAATTTTCATTCTTAATGTTATTACATAGGACATACTATACACCAAAAAGGCTGTTTGACTTTGGGTGGAGAGCAGATGCAGGGTGTCCCAGATGTCAAGACACAGGGGACCTGATACACATGCTATGGAGGTGCCCGAAATTATTTAGGTATTGGACAGGGGTACTGGATAGTATAAATAGGACATATATGACAGCAATAGAAATGGACCCTAGAATATGTGTCTTGGGACTAGAGGAGGGAACAAACAGAGCGATCAGCATAACAAAAGCAGTGCTTAGATGCCTTTTTCATGCTAGAAAATTGATAGCGCAAAGATGGCAGGCAGAAGACCCCCCTTCAGTGAGAGAATGGGCTAACACAGTTACCGCAACAATATGGAAGGAGAGGGTAGTATATATTAAGAGAGGAAACACAAGAGAGTTTGAAAAGGTGTGGAACCCGTGGTTGGAAAAAAATAGGGATACCTCTGTAAAGCAGAGAGTGAGAGGGAAAGAGAGTAAGAAAAATGGCACAAGGAAAATAAATGAAAACAGAAATAAACTTTGAATAAGGTGTAAAAATGGAAGAAAGGAAAATAGGAAAAAACCTAATATGAGAAAATAGTAAAGGGGGAGGGGGGAAGGAGGGAGGGATGAGGGTTAACAGAGTGAAACTTACATTGATAATATTTTGCTAATTTGTTGTGAAAAGTAAATATAAATAAGCATGTACAATGTCAATTTGAATATGCAAGAAAATTAATAAAAAGAATATAAATTAAAAAAAAAAACATAGCAGATATGGAAGACCCCCTCAAATGCACTAAAGACTATGTCCTAAGCCACTGCAGTGCACACTCCATTGTCTCCAATGCTCCTGAGTCCCGACTACATAGAGACTCCTTCACAGCTTCAAGTTAAAGAGGTTCCAGCAACTTCCTGCACACAAAATCACTCCACTGCATTTCCTACCTGCCTACCTTGCCTGTCTTCATACGTCACAGAGCATCAGCGCAAGCTTCAAGCAAGTCATCAATCTCCAGTCATCGGTACAGCCTTGAATCAACGTACCATTGGAACAACTGACTTCAAGCAAGCAACTCACCTGGATGCATCTGCTGCATCATATTTCCCTGTGTCCTTTAACAACAATGTCAAAGATAACGCAATCAGCACCATACAGCCAACAGCATCTCACATAAAGGCGGAGACAACTGAGACAGAAGAGTTTGTGAGGTACATGCTTCGCAGAGAGTTCACAAAGACTGGTCTTACAAGTTTTGATGACCAACCTGAGAACTACAGAAGTTGGAAATGTGCCTTCAGAACTACAATCAGCAATATTGGCATTACAGCTGATCAAGAATTGAATCTGCTGATCAAATGGCTTGGTCCTCTATCTGCTGCACGTGTTAAGACATTAAGATCGGTTTTCATGGACAATCCTACTGCAGGCCTCACAGCTGCATGGGAGCGACTAGAGCAAAGTTATGGCAGTCCAGAAGCTATAGAATATGCTTTGTTCATACGTCTGGAAACTTTCCCAAAGATATCCGGTAAGGACAACAAGGAGTTCCAGAGACTGAGTGACCTTCTCCTTGAGCTTCAGCTAGCCAAGACAGACCCAAAACTACCTGGACTCGGTTACCTTGACACTCCAAGAGGGGTAAACCCAATTGTCTCCAAGCTCCCGTATGGTTTGCAAGAGAAATGGTCTGCGCTAGGGTCATCATACAAATGAGAGAACAAGGTTTCCTTCCCTCCATTCTCTTTCTTCTGTGAATTCATCAGGGAAATTGCAGAGACCAAGAACGATCCAAGTTTTTCCTATAGTGAGTACAGCCTCTTCTCACCCTTTCCTAAGAGTACCAGTCTTCAGGGCAACTATAGAAACCATAGAGGCCCAGTGTCCGTGAAAAAGACTGACATCCTTCCCACTCCTACCACAGTTCTGGCCACGAACAAACAGAGTAGGAAGATTGAAAACCCTAACAGAAAGTGTCCCATACACAAGAAGCCACACCCCCTCAATAAATGTATCGGCTTTAGGAAAAAGCCTCTGGAAGAGCGCAAGGAGCTTTTAAAGACATTTAGGGTATGTTTCAGGTGCTGTGCTTCTACAGAACATTTTGCAAGGGACTGTAATGTGTCCATCAAGTGCATAGAGTGTGTCTCTAAAGAACATGTGCAAGCCCTCCATCCTCTTGAGCCCAGCTCTGCACAACCTGCCAACACTCCTCCCAGGTTAACGCATGGCGGGGAGAATACAGACCAAGTGCCTAATTCTACCATCATTTCTTCATCCTGCACTGAAGTTTGTGGAGAAGACCGCTGTGGTAAGTCCTGTGCTAAGATATGCTTGGTGAACATATACCACAAGGATCAACCAGAAAAGTCTCTAAAGGCATATGCTATCTTAGACGATCAGAGCAATCGATCACTTGCAAAATCGGAATTGTTCAATCTATTTGAAATAAAAGGCGAAGCTCATCCTTACACCTTGGGTACCTGTAGTGGAGCTATAGAGGTTTCTGGAAGAAGGGCTCATGGACTCATGGTATCTTCTCTCAAAGGTAACTTGCAATTACCCTTACCTACACTTGTTGAGTGCAATCAGATACCTGCTAACAGGGAAGAAATCCCTACTCCAGCTGCTGCTTTCCATCACCCTCACCTCAAGGTAATAGCAAATGAGATACCGCCGCTTGACAAAGATGCTCAGATCCTTCTTCTGTTAGGAAGAGACATTCTAAGAGTTCACAAGGTACACAGACAAGTCAGTGGACCCCCAGATACCCCATTTGCCCAGCGCACGGATCTAGGGTGGGTCATCATAGGCAATGTCTGCATAGGCAAAATGAAAAGACCTACCAACATTTCGTCATTCAAGACAAATGTTCTGCCAAATGGCCGAAACACTTACTTTGAGCCATGCCCACATCACTACTGGGTGAAAGAGAAGATAGCCAGCCACGAATGGCAACACGGTATCTCAGGTGACACAAGCCCTTTCTCCTGCCATGATGGCGACTTCGGCTCTACAGTGTTTAATGCAACCAGTGAAGATGACATACTGGCTCCTTCAATGGAAGACAAAGAATTCATCAAGGTAATGGACAAGGAGTTCTTTCAAGATGACTCCAATAACTGGGTAGCACCCCTACCCTTTCGTCTCCCAAGAGAGAGATTGCCCAACAACTTACAGCAGGCCATCAGTAGATTCTCCTCCTTAAAGCGAAACTTAAGCAGGAAACCAGAGATGCAAAAGCACTTTGTGGACTTTATGCAAAATGTATTTGACAGAGATCATGCAGAGCCTGCTCCCCCACTAAAGGAGGGAGAAGAATGCTGGTACCTTCCATCCTTTGGCGTGTATCACCCACGCAAACCAGACCAAATCAGAGTTGTCTTTGATTCCAGTGCTCAGCACGAAGGTGTTTCTTTTAACAACATGCTCCTTACTGGACCCAACTTGAACAACAGTCTAATAGGAGTCTTGATTCGTTTCAGACAAGAGCCTGTAGCAGTAATGGCTGACATTCAACAGATGTTTCACTGCTTCATCATCAGAGAAGACAACAGAAACTACCTCAGGTTTCTATGGCACAAGGACAATGACCTCAACAAGAAAGTTATAGATTATCGCATGAAGGTACATGTCTTCGGTAACAGTCCTTCCCCAGCAGTGGCAACTTATGGGCTAAGGAGAACAGCTCAGACTGGAGAAGTTGAATATGGATCTGATGCCCGTCAATTTGTTGAAAGAAACTTCTACGTTGACGACGCACTTAAGTCCTTTCCAACTGCTAAAGAAGCAATTGATCTTCTCACCAGAACAAAGGAGATGCTGTCTGTAGCAAACCTTAGACTGCACAAGATTATATCCAACAGCCAGGAACTTATGAATGCCTTTCACTCTGAGGACTATGCCACTAGTCTAAAAAACCTTGACTTAGGTACAGATGTGCCTCCTGTACAGCGAAGTCTGGGCCTACTTCAACCTGGAGATGAACTTTATCGCTTTGTAGTTGAGACAGAACAGGGCGGCCCTTTAGCGCATAATCACGTACCTGTAAGTGATTATCGTCTTTGTCTCTCGTGCGCACCGCCAGAGCCCCGATCCCACTGTGATTGGACACAGCGGGAGTCAATCAGCGGGTCCGGCGGCCCCGATGGCAGGCAGAAACCCGGCGATCATTCGTAGAGAGGCAGAATGGTGGTCTGCCTATGTAAACAAGGCAGACCGCTGTTCTGCCAAAAAAGAAAAAGGAGATCTCACGATCTCTGTTTTCCTTTAGTCAAAGCACTCCCCCTACAGTTAGAATGCACACATAGGGAACACATTTAACCCTTTGATTGCCCCTGATGTTAACCCCTTCCCTGCCAGTGTCATTTATACAGTGTCAGTGCTTTTTTTTAGCAATGATCACTGTATTGGTGTCACTTGTCCCCAAAAAGTGTCACTTAGTGTAAAACTTGTATACCGCAATGTCGCAGTCCCACTAAAAATCGCTGATCGCCGCCATTAAAAAAATGGAAAAGGAGTAAAAAAAAAAAAAGGTCTATAAATCTATTCCATTCTTTCTAGATGCTATAACTTTTGCGCAAACCAAGCAATATACGGTTATTGGGATTTTTTTTACCAAAAACATGTATCAGAATACATATTGGCCTAAATTTATGAAGAAATTTGATTGTTTTTTTTTTTCAAAATTGTTTCTCTTATTTTGTTTATAGCGGAAAAAATAAAACCTGCAGAAGTGATCAAATACCATCAAAAGAAAGCTCTATTTGTGGGAAAAAAAGGACATCAATTTTATTTGGGTGTAGCATCACACGACCGCGCAATTGTCAGTTAAAATAATGCTGTGCCGTATCACAAAAAATGGCCTGGTCAGGAAGGAGATAAAACCTTCCGGAGCTGAAGTGGTTAAATGAACTGCATTCCGGCTCTGTTAGCCTGCCTGACTACCATATGTGTATGCAGACTATTGCATTAGGGTGGGCACCCCAAAGTTCAAACTCGCATGCCTTTCTCTGCAGCCTCAGCTGCACGGAACAGTGAATGAATGGGAAGAGCTCTGTACTGAGAGGCTTCCTCTTTATTCACAAACTGAAGCATAGTAAACACAGTTAGTGAGTGTGTTCACTGTGTTTATTTAGAAAAGGAAGGTGTCAGTCAATGACATATTTACTAGCCCCTTCCCCCACTCTCCATCTTAAACCATCCCCTGCAGCAGCCGGGGGGAGAGGAGAAGAGGGAAGCTAGCAGCACTGTGGTGCTGGGGGGCCAACACGGGGGAGGCCCAGACAGTAGGGGTAATTGGCGCTGCATGTGGTGATTAGGGTGTGCCCAGGCACACCCCCTGCACACACCTATGCTGACTACCTTGTGCTTGAACTGATTTATATACTTCAACCTTGGACTGTATTTTGGACTCTGCCACCTACCTCGCCCATCTGACCTCACTTCTGTTTTCCACTCTTATGCCGCGTACACACGATCGTAATTTCCGACAACAAAACCGTGGATTTTTTTCCGACGGATTTTCGCTCAAACTTGTCTTGCATACACACGGTCACGCAAATGTTGCTCGGAAATTCAGATTGCCAAGAACGCGGTGACGTACAACACTACAACGAGCCAAGAAAAATGAAGTTCAATGATTCCGAGCATGCGTCAAATTGATTCCGAGCATGCATAGGATTTTTGTGCGTCGGAATTGGATACATACGGTGGTCGGAATTTCCGACAAGAACTTTTGCTGTCGGAAATATTGAGAACCAGCTCTCAATCATTTGTTGTCGGAATTTCCGACAGCAAAAGTCTGATGGAGCCTACACACGGTCAGAATATCCGACCAAAAGCTCACATCGAACATTTGTTGTCGGAAATTCTGATCGGTGTACGTGGTATTCGTTTTCGGCTATTTCTCTATCATTATATTGTCTTTGGCTTTGATTGTCCTTTGATATGCAAGCAATTAAACATATAAGCAGCTCTGGAAAAGACTTGACCTTATGGGTGCACATCTCAGAAAGAGTTCTGTACCCCACCAGTAACATGGAGGGTTTATTGACCCCATGAAAGTCTCTCAGCTCATTTATGCTGTTATGAATTTGCATCATTGTGCTGATCCCTTGGCTCAGTGTCCACAGGCCTATAAGCTCACCACCGGTTCAGTTTCCCTCTGGTTGTGCTAAGTCCAGTCTGAAAGAGAGCCAGAGTAATACTCCCACCCTCTGTAGGGTTCACAATCTGTGCACCAGCACTTGGTTGTATTGCCAAGCACAGTGAAAGTATCTAAAAAAGGTATGTTTTTGCTCAAATGTTTTTACTGTGATCATACCTCCATGATGGAGCATCTGTTCCCCATCCATATCACTGACCCCAGGTAAGCAACTGTATGCACCTATTGGTGTTTGCCTAAAAATAAAAATGTGTTTTATTTAGGGATCTCTTACCAGCCCTCCTTTGACCCATTCACCTTTATTGCTTTTATCTTAAGGTGACCAGATTTTTTAAATGAAATCCGGGGACATATTTTTTTTTTTACTAGTAATGGCGGCAATCACCGACTCTTTGCCCGTCGCCGCCGCCGCCCGCCTCACAGCCTGTCAAGTCTTACTCTCCAGGCCCTGGTTACTACTGGGTGGGGAGTGGAGGAAGATCACTCTGCCAGGGAAGGCAAGGAGATAAGCAGGCGGGCGGCTGGCCGGGACTTCAGCCAAGGCAGAAGAACATGCGAGCGGAGCTGAATGGGCATGCCCCCGAAACTGAAGAAATATTCCCTCTGCTTTGACCAGCACATGATCATCAGAAAGGGGCACAGATAATGGGACAGTGTCCTCAATCCGGGGCAGCCAGCTGCCAAGCTCCATCACTGTCATGTAAGGGAGGCAGTGACACCATCAAACCCGTGTTGGCTCCAACATCCCATCTGACATAGAGCTTACATAACGTTTTATTTCCTGGAGGAACAAAGCGTTGGCAGAGCTCCTGGAAGGTTAGTATAAGTAGGTTGTGGGGGGGGGGCTATTAAAAGACCCTATCACTTTTCCCAAACTTAGCAAAGTGACACAGTTCCCCTTTAAGAACCAGTATCGGTGAAGATTTTGAAATTAGTATTTCCTTGACACTACAAACTCTGTATGTAGATATAAAACAAGTATCTTTAATAAAAGAAGAAAGAGGAAATAATAAAGGAATTCTTCAATTCATTACTGAGCAAAAGGAATCTCTGGACTTTCACTGAACTTTTATCATTATTTTTCACTATGCTCTGGAGATAATTAAATTGGCAGTGTAATAAGCAGAAAACTTGTAAAATTCTATTTGTATTTGAAGTTTACATGCTCCAGAGTTATTCCTGAAAATGAAAACATTTTAATGAGTCCGGAATGACACAGGATGTGGATGCTAACTGGCCGTTGTAGGGTCAAAGGGCATGAAAGAACACAGAGAATTATTCCAGGCATAAAATTGAAATTTTGCACCAAGTTTATCCAAAAATACCCTTCTCTGATACACATTTCAACAAGTTTCTTTTACAATCTCATAAAGTATGCATCACTAAAGCCCCATCTTTATCTACAACCAATGCTTCATTTGCTTTTGGCCATAGTTTTCATTGAGTATATATATATATATATATATATATATATATATATACATACATACATATATATATATATATATATATATATATATATATACATATACCCCCAGTGTAATATGTATAATTAAGGATATTCTTCATGAGTTATGTTGTAACAGACATGACAGTTAAATTGGCATCTGCAGGAAATATCAAGTTTCTGAATATTTTATGCATGAAAATAATAATCGCGCTGCGGGTTCCGGATGTTCTTCACACATTTAGGGCACTTTTATGTGTGCAAAGGCCATGTCTTTAGATAATGACCCTCTGCAAAATTGATTTTGTTTAACATATTTTTCTCCGCATTCATAAATACTCAATAAAATAACTGAATTAGAAGAAAAATGCATGCAGGCATGTGTGGAAACTGTACTTTCCCTGTCTGTTTCTCTCTGTATTATGTTTGCCAAAAACTATCTATCTATCTATCTATCTATCTATCTATCTATCTATCTATCTATCTATGTTTTATCTTTCTTTCTTTCTCTCTCTTTCTCTCTTTTTCTTTTTTCCTCTCTCTCTTTCTTTCTCTTTCTCTTTCTTTCTATTTCTTTTCTTCTTTCTTTCTTTGGCAGGTTTTAAGTTGGGCATGGCATTTATGTGTGAATTAATGGGCAGTATCTGTTGAGTTATTTGCTTGCAGCAGTATGGAAGGGAGGACACCCATACTGCAATGCGATAGTAAGGAGTTTGCCCGTGACGGGACCCGGAATGAGCAAAGTGCAGGACTGTTAGCTATGTACTCGGGAAATGTTTAAAGTGTTACTAAACCCAAGACACTGCATTCACTTTATCTGGTCTCCCACAGTACACAGAACATGAAAATGCAATTATTTTAGTTAATATAAACTGCTAAATTCCTTTTCTCATCAGCAGTGTATAGCAGTCTTGTGACTTCTATCAGTGTCTGGTTAAAGCAGGGATGTCCAACCGCTGTGCCCTCTGATGTGGCCTGCCACCTCCTGATCTGGGATGGCAGGATGGCAAGTCCAGATCGCGGTTTCCTGACACACCATCCCCGAGCATCAGTGTAAAGAATGGAGCTATATGAATCAGAGCTGATGCTTCCTGTATAACGTTGGCTACTGTCACAGGCGGAGTGAAAATAAATGTTGTACTTCGCGTGTGACAGGAGCGATACAGGAAGCATCGGCTCTGCTCTCTACTGCAGCTGCATGCTTACTCTAGCACCGGCTCCTGTCACAATGATGCTCAGGGATGGTGGGTCGGGAACCAGCTAGCAGTACCCACGAGCAGTACCCACCAGCAGTACCAGAGAGCAGTACCCGCCAGCAGTACCTGCCTGGGGGAAAGCAGCAGCCAGCGATACCTGCAGGAATCCTGAGGAACAAGTGAAGATTGAGGTGAGTTGAGGTGCTTGTAGACCGCCGTGCATCAGTGTAAAAGCAGCCTTAGCCCTGGTTCACACTGGTGCGTTTTGACATGCGATTTGGCATGTCAAATCGCATGTCAAAACGCCGATATTTGCCGCAAATTGCCGGCAATGGTACCGTCCTAATCGGTGCGACGCCGCATCTGCGGCGCTGCGCCGATTTCAAAAAGTAGTTTTTGTACTACTTTTTGCGATTTCGGCCGCGATGTACATTGACATCTGTGTCAGATGTCTTTGTAATCATGGCTGAAATCGGGACTGCCAGCGGGAGTGAAATCGTGCGAGTTCAGCTGAACTCGCACGGCTTCACTCCCGCAGCCCAGTGTGAACCTGGGCTTAGACCCCTTAGGTCCGATTGGGTCCACCTGTCTTTTTTTCAGGTGGACCAAATCGGACCCTTCATTTACCTCTATAGAGCGGTAGATATAAACGGACTTGTGTCAGTTTACACCCGCCTATCTCCGATCTGATCCACTTAAAAAAACAGAAGGGGATCTGTCCAGTTCTGCCTGGGTGGATCAGATCGGGCTGTGTCCATGTCTGCTCTCCATATGCAGTGTAGACAGGGACCTGTCATCTGCCCGCTCCACTCATTGTGGCCTGCGACCGGTTACTAAGTCGCTAAAGTGGCCCTCGGTCCTCAAAAGGTTAGGCACCCCTGGGTTAAAGCTTGTAGGAGGAGTTTTCATTCTACTCTTCATGTCCTATGAGGCTGCAGGACCCCTGACCCTCTGTCTGGACAGTGCTTATTGGTCCTGTGCCAACTTTCAGTTGATTGGACATGATTTGGAAAGGCACACACCTGTCTATATAAGGTCCCACAGTTAACAGTGGGTGTTAAAGCACAAACCAAGCCATGAAGTCCACGGAATTGTCAGTAGACCTCAGAGACAGGATTTTATCGAGGCACAGATCTGGGAAAGGGTACAGAATAGTTTCTGCAGCAAATGGAAGAAGTTTGGAACCACCAGGAATCTTCCTAGAGCGGGCCGCCTGGCCAAACTGAGCGATCAGGGGAGAAGGGCCTTAGTCAGGGAGGTGGCCAAGAACCCAAGGTTCACTTTGACAGAGCTCCAGTGTTTCTTTGTGGAGAGAGGAGAACCTTCTAGAAGAACAACCATCTCTGCAGCACTCCACCCATCAGGCCTGTATGGTAGAGTGGCCAGACAAAGCCACTCCTCAGTAAAAGGCACATGACAGCCTGCCTGGAGTTTGCCAAAAGTCACCTGAAGGACTCTCAGACCATGAGAAACAAAATTCTCTGGCCTGATGAAACAAAGATTGAACTCTTTGGCCTGAATGGCAAGCGTCATGTCTGGAGGAAACCAGGCACTGTTCATCACCTGGTCAATACCTTCCCTACAGTGAAGTATGGTGGTGGCAGTATCATGCTGTGGGGATGTTTTTCAGCGGCAGGAACTGGGAGACTAGTCAGGATCAAGGGAAAGATGAATGCAGCAATGTACAGAGACATCCTTGATGAAAACCTGCTCCAGAGTGCTCTGGACCTCAGACTGGGGGAAAGGTTCAATTTCCAACAGGACAACAACACTAAGCACACAGTTAAGATAACAAAGGAGTGGCTACAGAACAACTCTGTGAATGTCCTTGAGTGGCCCAGCTAGAGCCCAGACTTGAACCCCATTAAACAACTCTGGAGAGATCTGAAAATGGCTGTGCTCAGACGCTCCCCATCCAACCTGATGGAGCTTGAGAGGTCCTGCAAAGAAAAATGGGAGAAACTGCCCAAACATAGGTGTGCCAAGCTTGTAGCATCATACTCAAAAATACTTGAGGCTGTAATTGGTGCCAAAGGTGCTTCAACAAAGTATTGAGCAAAGGATGTTAATACTTATGTACATGTGATTTTTTTCATTTTTTATTTTTAATAAATTTGCAAAGATTCCAAACAAACTTCTTTCACATTGTCAATATTGGATTTTGTTTGTAGAATTATTTTTAATTTGTAATAAATGTAATCCATTTTGGCGTAAGGCTGTAACATTACAAAATGTGGAAAAATTGAAGCACTGTAAATACTTTCCTGATGCACTGTATCTGGTTTGGTCACTTAATGAAGATAAACTCATGTGTGTCATCACAGTGTGTGAAATGAGGAGATCGAAGTGTAAATTGAATAAGAGTGTTTCATGTGCTTTTGTATTATCAGCGTAAATAAAGAAGTGCAGACAGTTCGGGATAGGGTTGGTGGTGGCCAGTGACAGAAGGCTCCAGTTGTAAGGTGTCTGTCTAAAATGTGCTGTTCTCAGTTGTGGGTCCCTATTTTTCAGCCACTGTGGTACAGAGTTTTCCCAGGTACAGGACCTTGACCACCGAAGGAGCAAGGGCTCACATGTGAGTGGTGTCACTCCTATACCTATGGGTTGGAGCAACACAAATGTGCTGTGCAAAAGAAAGGAAAATCTTCTGGACGGCCGCACACCGAATAAAATTGCCTTTATTTGTAAAATCACCACAGCACTACAAGTTTTACACTGTACTCGTGTTTAATCATAGCTATGATTAAACACTAGTACAGTGTGAAACGCGTCAGCTTGACCGGGTGTGCTGTGACTTGTAGTGCTGTGGTAATTTTACAAATAAAGGCAATTCTATTCGGTGTGCGGCCGTCTAGAAGATTTTCCATTCTTTTGCCTTGCATATGCATTGCCTGCACCCGGGGTGTTTGTGAGCATCATCACACGTGGAGATAGTCACACCTGAACGGCCTCCTTTCTTTCTTTTTACAAATGTGCTGTGCTAAGGAACTGGTGGAGGGCATCCAGTGTTATGCAATGTTAGCCTCAAAATATCTTTGCTATCTGCTGCAGGAGGGGTAGGAACAGACCCATGTCATCGACTGATAAGGAGATGCAGTCTTTCTGATGTCAGGCTTGAAAGGCTAGTTTGACAATTATCCCACCACCTACAGTATCAACTCACACATTTACTAATTTTACTGTAGTGGGGCAGGTGTCATGGGTTTGTGGTGCCCATACGGTAGAGGCCCCCTCCTATATCTATCTATCTATCTATCTATCTATCTATCTATCTATCTATCTATCTATCTATCTATCTATCTATCTATCTATCTATCTATCTATCTATCTATCTATCTACCTACCTATCTATCTACAAATCTATCTATCTATCTATCTGTCTGTCTATCTTGGAAATGTTATAGATAGGCAAATCCTATCCTAATATTAAACAGCGGTTGTAAATTTATAAAAATCACTGCAGTAGGCAACATACTCAAAAATATTAAATGTGTATTTTGCTGTGACTTTACATTCTCTGGACCAAAGTCGCATCAAAAGTCAAAGTGCAGGCACCTTTTCAAAGACCCTGGGACTTGAACGGTGCCATTGAAAAGAATGGGCTGTGATTTGTCATGCAACTTTGATGTCCAAGGTCGCATGACAAGTCACACAAGTGTGAATGGAGCCTTAAAGGTAACAAGGGGCATTACATAGGTAGGCTAATTTCTTGTCAGAGTCTAAAAGAATAATTTAACCACTTCAATACAGGGCTTTTTGTACCTATTCAATACCGGGCCTATTCTAGCACTTCACATGTACAAATCATCATTCTTTTGCTAGAAAATTACTCAGAACCCCCAAACATTATATATGTTTTTTTAGCAGACACCCTAGGGAATAAAATGACGGTCATTGCAACATTTTTTCTTGCACGATATTTGCGCAATAATTTTTCAAACGCCTTTTTAAAAAAAAAAAAATGGTTTCATGAATTAAAAAATAACAAAACAGTAAAGTTAGCCCAATTTTTTGGGAAAATATGAAAGATGATGTTACGCCGAGTAAATAGATACCTAACATGTCACGCTTTAAAATTGCGCACACTCATGGAATGGCGTCAAACTTCGGTACTTAAAAATCTCCATAGGCGACGCTTTAATTTTTTTTGCAGGTTACCAGGTTAGAATTACAGAGGAGGTCTAGTGCTAGAATTGTTGCACGCACTCTAACGCATGCGGCGATACCTTACATGCGTGGTTTGAACGGCGTTTACATATGTGGGCGACTTACATGTGCATTTGCTTCTGATCGCGAGCTACCGGGGACAGGGGCGTTTAAATTTCTTTTTTTTATATATTTTTTTTTTTTACTTATTTATTTATTTTTTTACAATGATTTTACTTCTTTTTTTTTTTTTGATCACTTTTATTCCTATTACAAGGAATGTAAACATCCCTTGTAATAGGAATGTGTGTGACAGGTTCTCTTTATTGAGAGATGCGGGGTCAATAAGACCCCACATCTCTCCTCCAGGCTGGAAAGCATGAGATCAGTGAACATTTTTTCACTGATCTCATACTTACAGCCGCAATGGCGGCTTTGTTTACATTTGAGGCCCGGGCGTGACGTCATCACATCGCGCCCGGGCCTCCGACGATCATAGAGATGACTGGTGACCATCTGGTGACTCATCACGTGACCCCACCAACGACACCGGAAGATTCGCTCCGGGTCCCCGATCGCACGGGGAGCCCGGAGAAGCACCGGATGGCAGCGGGAGGGGGGGATGTCCCCTCCCGCCACCTGTAAGAACGATCAAGCGGCGTAAGCGCCGCTATGATCGTTCTTATGGTGCACTTCAAAAGGATATCTGAATGATGCCTCTAGCTGCAGGCATCATTCAGATATCCCCCTACAAAGCCGAGGACGTCATATGACGTCCACCCAGGATGGGAGATCCCATCTGTGGACGTCATTTGACTATGGCTGGGTAGGGAAGTGGTTAAAACATAATTATGTGCAGAATAAGAATACGGGGTGTGCAAAACATAAGCAAACCATACAGAGTGTAGTACAGGTTGATACAGAATTTAACATTTCTTTATTTCTTTCAATCAATCAATCAATCATGGAAAAAGAGATAACCCATGCCTCTCTCGAGGGGGAGACTATGGGATTTTTGAGTGCCCAGAATGTAATAATTCGATGTAGCAAAAACATATAAAATCACATAATATTTTATTTGTACAAAATGATTAAAAGAAACAGCAGGACTGTCAGCCCCATGCAGGAATACCAAATACTAGACAAATATCCACTATAACTATCTGTGCTTGACTGGATAGTATGAGGTGTATGGATCAACGCGTTTCGCCCAGAAGAGGGGCTTCTTCAGGATCCACCTTTTAGTGTTTACAGAGCTTATAACTCAAATAATATAACATCAAATACATTCAATAGGCATATGTTGAAAACCCAAAAGCACACTGATCCAAGTCGATATGTGAATCAAATAAGTAAAAAGCAAGATAGAGTATTGATTAAACTTGAATCCCATGGGGTCAAGGGTCCAATAAGGGGGTGATGGGTAAAGCCATATACCAAAGTTCAATGGATAAATGGTCTTTGTGATAGAGAGGACTGGCGTCCACACATGCCATGCAAGAGGTACTTAATACAGCTTACCATTTCTTAGATGTTGTGGCTGCATTCATTTTCTTTTTTAGGTTTTCTCTCCTTTATTTTCATCTGGTGATCCAGTCAGCAAGTCTGTTGTATTTCAACAGAACAAGCCCTCCTGCAAATGTAGCAGTTAGAAGGTTAAGATAACCAATTTACCACTGACAGTGGTATTTATATTGATCAACTTTTATTTATTTATGTAAAATCTTTATCTTAAAAGAACAAAAACTGTTGCTGCAACTGCTCGTGTAACTGCAGTGTGAGCTTGAGTTTGGCTTCAATTAGTCTAACTAAATCTGATAGTACAGCCAACACTCCCTTTACCCCAGGCTGACAATGCAGCTATCCAAAGGTGCCCCCTGTGCTCATTCATCCAGAGTGGGGGGATTTTAATACAGGGGGTGTGGTACTGGCCAGACCACCAAGTGAAAACAGAGGGAAAAAAGCCACCACATCTAAGGATTGGTAAGCTGCAATATATTACATTTTTGGTTTTGAGTTTAACACCGCTATAATTCTGTTCAATGTTGAATTTTCTATTTGCATGCACCAGGTATGTCTCCTGTGTCTTGGGTCCAATCACCAATGACATGAATGCTAACTTCATACAGCTTTAAAGCCCAGCTCTGGGCACAAGTGAAAAACTACCTTTGCTACAAGTGTTACCTGCTCATTATGTCTAGAGGTAGAGGGATATGGAGTACTCGGCTTACTCCTCACTCCGGTAAGCTCCATCAATAGATGCACCAGCTCCCATAATGCCTCCTCTCTAAGGCGCTCCTGGCCATGGTCACACGCCTACCTCCTCCATGCACAATGCAGGGTGTAAGAAACAATGTGAGTGACCACCCACAGACCAGAACATGAAGAAGAAGACTGCCAGAGCCTACCAAAGCGAGGGAAAAGGTAAGCAACGCCGCCTTCTCTTCTACCCTTAGAGTAAAAGAGAATTTAACCTTTGCAGTGCAGGGGGGGCCCACATCAACAATTTTTTCACCATCCTAGGGTGGGGTTTTAGGTATTTTTTAGATTGAAGCTGAACTCCAGGGAGATTTAGAAATAATATAAATGCAGCTATGTGTTTATTTAAAGTCATTAAATTTATATTTACATGGAAAAAAGTGTAATTTTCAGAATATGCTTAAACATCTGCCTCTATTATTACCCTGTTCAGTAGAACTCAGACTGGGACGACGGCACTAGGATCGAATCAAGTGTATGCTGGCACAGAACACACTGGCAGGAGAGAGCAGAGAGATGGGTTCATCAGTCTGCTGCTGCTTCTTCACTGTGTGTCATAGACTTGTGGGTGGGGAAGTGACAAATCAATACTGCCTAAATGCAACACCGGAAAGATCGGTCACCTACCTTATGTAACAATTCTGTCTGGCAGGACTATGTACATCTTACTTGTGTTGGAGACCACGCTGGACTGACTGGGTTGGTCACTAGTCCTGAGTGGGTATGCATGTGGGCAAAAAGAAAGGAATGCCTTCCGGTGGATAGTGCCCAATGATGGATGGTGGTAATGGGCCTTCTCCGGATGGAGCTGCTCCCTTTTCTTTGCAACCTTAAAGCGGAGCTCCACCCAAAAATGGAACTCCCGCTTATCCGGTTCCTCCCCCCCCTCCGGTGTCACATTTGGCACCATTCAGGGGGAGGGGGGAGCAGATACCTGTCCAATACAGGTATTTGCTCCCACTACCAGTGATAGATCACTGCAGAATCTGCGGTTATCTATGCCATGTCTGGCCCCTCCTCTGTCCCCCCCGCTGTCTTCTGGAAGACACACAGGTCCGAGAAGACGGCAGGGACCAGTCAGGACGTGCAGCGTGACTCGCGCATGCGCAGTAGGTAACCAGGCTGATTCCCTTACTGAAGATGCCGGCACCTCCACCTGGGAGCCGAGGGACGGGTCAGCTTCGGGTGAGGACATCACGGGCGTCCTGGACAGGTAAGTGTCCTTATTTTAAAAGTCAGCAGCTGCAGTATTTGTAGCTGCTGACTTTAAAAAAAAAAAAAAAAATTCGGCGGAACTCCGCTTTAAGGTCATTTCAACATGTAGACTTTGATAATTGTACTACTGCACAGTAATATTTAGACACCTTGTACAAATGCTGTATTAGGAAAGCGAGGGTAGACTCTGTAAATAGAGGGTTAGTAAAATGTCTTTGTGTTCTGATATTTGATGATATTTGATGTGCTTGGTGATGTAGACATAGATGTCAGAATAAAACAAGGAAGTATTTTTGGTTAGCACACAGAAAAAAAATGATGATGAGTACAGAGTCCAGTGTGACATGCTACATTCTTATATATTTTACAATATTTTCACAATAATCTTCATAGACCACAGACAAAAGGCATTAATTCTGTAATAACCACAGAAAAGCAGAAGAAAGTAAACAAACGATGATCTGTTAGGCAGATTAGGGGTACCAGGCAGAGCTGATAAATATCTATAAATTTTTCTCTGTCCATCTGAACCTGTGACTTGAGTCTGTTACTTTAAAACAGTTAAGTATTTCCTTTGAGATATTAAATGTTTTAACTTATTTCAACCCTATGTTTTTCTTAAAGCAGAGTTCCACCCAAACGTGGAACTTCTTCTTTAAGCACTCCTCACCCCCTTACATGCCACATTTGGCATGTCATTTTTTTTTTGGTGGGGGGGGAGTGGGGGCTTCGGTAGGAGTGGGACTTCCTGTCCCACTTCCTACTTTCAACTACGGACCCCCTAGGCGACTCCTCCTCTCGCCTTAGGCGGCCCCCCTCCCTCAAGGCGATCTCCTGGGACACGCGACAGGTCCCAGGAGATTGCCTGTCCACTCCTAGAGCGCAGCGCGACTCGCGCATGCGCAGTGAGTGCCCAGCCGTGAAGCCGAAAGCTGTCACGGCCGGGTGCCCACAGTGTGAACGGAGGCACCGGCGGAGAAGGGGGGAGAGGAGCGATGCTCCGGGCGGCCGCATCGCTAGACCGTGGAGCAGGTAAGTGTCTGTTTATTAAAAGTCAGCAGCTACACTTTTTGGAGCTGCAGACTTTTAATAAACATAAAAAAGCTGGAACTCCCCTTTAAGCCCATTTTCTTATCTAGCACAGTTAATAATTAAAGTGTTACCAGACCCAGGACCCTGCATTCACTATATCTGGTCTCCCACAGTACACAGAACATGGAAATGCAATTATTTTAGTAAATATAAACAGCTAAATACCTTTTCTCATCATCAGTTAGAGCAGTCGTGCGACTTCTATCAGTGTCTAGTTAAAGCTTGTAGGAGGAGTTTTTATTCTGCTCTGACTGTCCTATGAGGCTGCAGGACCCCTGACCCTCTGTCTGGACAGTGCTGATTGACCCTGTGCTGATCACATGCACTCTCCCAAGAAAAAAAAAAGAAACTCTCTAGCAATACACACCAAACTGAGCATGTGCAGCTTGTCCCCTAGCCTCTGTTCTATGGAGCTAGTTTGAGGACAGTGGAAGAAGGGGAGGATCAGGGAAGACAGGATCAAACAGCCTTTTTACACAATGCAGAGGATTAACATCTTATGTTCAACAGTGAGTATAACAAGCTAGATTTACTCAGGGCTTTTTTTCTCAGAGAATAGGTGCAGGAACTCCTCCTTTCTGAGTCACCCCTTGACTCCACCCCCCTACCCACCTCCAAGCACTGTTCCGTGGTTCCACCTCCTAGTCACCTCCCAGTACCACCCCTTTTAGAGAATACAGAACCAATTATCATTTTATAGTGCTAAGTATTTTGAATGGAATTTGTTAATGATAACAAGAAAAACTGTAAAATGGATTTAGCAACAATAAACACCCCAGTGACAATACACTCCCAACAGCCAGCATCAATAGACCCTCCAGAAGCCAGCAATACAAGACCCCTCCCTCCAGCAATGATTGATCCCCTGCAACATAAGACCCACCCCAGCAACAATACAACCCCCTTTGGCAACAAAAGACCTCCACAGCAACAATAACCCCCCCCCCAGCAAAAATAAGTCCCCTCCAGCAACAATAGATTCCCCAGTAGAAAACATTAATAGACCCTCCAGCAGCCAGCAACAAAGACCCCTTTTTCAACGGTAAATCCCTCCCAGCAACATAAGACAATAGATCCCCCATCCTCAGCAAATAGATTCCCTCCAGCAACAACAGATTCCCCAGCACCAGCATCAATAGATCCTCCAGCACCCCTTGCCATTACATATATTCAGTTCTGGAGGTGCCGGAACTGCATTCCCCCGCGTTCCCGCTGAAAAAAAGCCCTGGATTTACTGCATATGTAGACTGATTTTACTGTTGTGGGTTTAGTAACACTTTAAAGTGAAAATAAAAGTTCCACTTTTAAAAAAAAAAAATAACAAACATGTCATACTTACCTGCTCTGTGTAGTGGTTTTGCACAGAGAAGACTCAATCCTCCTCTTCGCATGTCAACCTGCCGGCGCTCCTGCCTCCTTAGGTGGTATGAAGCAGGATGTGTTGAGCTCTAAGCACTTCTGGGTTCAGAGCTGTCAAATTTTGACCACTCTGGCTGCCATCTCTTCCCCAGGTAAGCAACGCACGTGCATCTGGCCATCCACATGATGTAAAAGAAAACGTGATTCGTTGGACCAGGCCACTTTCTTCCATTGATCCAGTTCATATGTGCCCATTGTAGGCACTTTTAGCTATGAGCACAGGTCAGCATAGACATCCTGACCAGTCTACGACTATGTAGCCCTATACACAACAAACTGTGGTGCACTGTGTGTTCTGACATCTTTCGTACAGAGCCAACATTAACTTTTCCAACAATTTAAGCTTTGGTAGCTCTTCTATTGGATCTGACTACACGGGTCAGTCTTCACTCCCAGCGTGCATCATGCCATGGCCATAGCTGCCCATGACCCTGTTGCTTGTTTGCAAGTTTTCCTTCCTTGGACTGCTTTTAATAGGTCCTGACCATTGCAGACCAGGAATATCTGACCAGAGCTGCAGTTTTGGAGTTGCCCTGACCCAGTCATCTAGCCATTACAATTTGGCCCTTGTCAAAGGTGCTCAAATCCTTACGCTTGCCCATTTTATTCTGCTTTGAAGACATCTACTTCAGGGACAACACGTTCACTTTCTGCCTAATATATCCCATCCACTTTCAGATGCCATTGTAACAAGATAATCAATATTATTTACTTCACCCATCAGTGGTCAAAATGTTATAGTTGATAGGTAAAAATTCCTTTTTATTTTAACACCTTGATTTATATGGTTTTATACTTTTAGACAGACAAAGTCAACCAGCACATATGACGTGCCATAGGTGTTTGATCAGCTGCTACGAAAGCATCCCTATACTGTTATTACATATATAGCGCACCCACCCCAGGCTTTACCTGCTTTTCTTAACCTGGCTCCTCCGCAGGAAAGACTGAGGCACACCGCACTACAAGCCCGTACCCTCCTGGATGGGGAGGTTGAGCAGTGTTAGTTTTCTCGGGCCTGCCAGCGGCTGGTGTTTGAATCCTCCCGAGCTGATCTCACTTCTGGCTTGGCCAGAAGCAAGTCCTTAATTCTCCCCAGTAAAGCCACTGTCCACACCAACTGAAAGTCCAACTTCTGTATTTATTTCACATGGATAATAAATAGTCCCTTTGAGAGCAGACAGGTTGAGACAAGACACAGGTCAGATAAGGTGAGAGAGAGGTCCAGGAACAAACTCAAATCTTGGTTCTCTTACTGTTCTGATATGCACGAACAGGTTTGGCATGCGATCTTTATCACAGGCCTAATGAATATGGTAGTCACTGCCACTGACTTGGTGAGGATGGTCACTGCCACTGACCAGGTGAATAGGGCCTTGCCCTATTTGGTCACTGCCACTGACCTGGTGTGCGTAGAGTCACTGCTACTATGACCTACAGAACATGCACTGCCTTCTTGGAGAACTTGGCCCATGTCAAAGAGAAAAACATCCCTCCGGAGAGTTACCAGAGACCACGACTCTGCGCTGGGTCTTCAGAAAGGGTCACCTCCCTGGCCTCCTCGATCCAAGATACAGGCCCCCTCGCAAGGCGATACCCTGGGAGCTCTCGATCCTTAGCGGACCCCAGCCGAAGGTTGCTGGGCCCCGGGCCTCCTATTTAGTAGCTCACCCCAGACTGAAGGTGTCTGGGATGGAACAGCAACTCTGCCTCCGGGCCTAGGGCATCTGGAGGCAACACACACGCCCAGGCCTCCGGGCCTAGGGCACCCGGAAGCGACACACACACCCAGGCCTAAGGTGCCTGGGCGCGACCGACGACGACCCCTCTGGAAGATGCCTGCCCCTTTTTATACCCTCTCCTGACAGGCACAGCAGGTTCCCTGCCCCGCCGCACTGCTGTCAAGAGGGGACAAGAAAAGGCACAACCCTGTACTGTGGTTCAACCCGGGCCTATGGCAACAGCGCCACCTATAAGCCCCAGGGAACTGAACATCAGTACTATCTCCCAGGGACAGAAATGGTCCATGAACCCTAACAATTTGTGTATCTGAGCTTGATTACCACTCAGATACTTCCCTTAAATATAGCACCCCGCTACACATAGAATTTAGTTCAGCTCTCTTGCTATATTCAATGCAAAGACCCCAGAAATACCCAAACCCACTGAAAAATCCTGTTAAATAGTTATCCTTGTTCACTGCAGAAAAGAGCATCCACCCATACAGCAATAAAAAACAATAACTGTTACCTTATATATTCAAATTACAAACCTTGATATGGTAGTCAGAGAAAAAGTAAAACTAAAAGCAAAACTTTTTTATTTATTTTTATTTTGGATAGAGTAATGGAGGGTTATAACCCCTGGCCATTATTCTATGCCATCTGTGTCCCATTGGGAAGATTTCCCTTCACTTCCTGTCCCATAGACAAAACGGGAACTGAGAGGTAATCCCTGCAAAATCAGGGAATTCTGGGATTTCACCAAGGTCACCAGAACTAGTGTCCCTATTGGAGGATTAACCATTATTCATGTTCTGGTGTCAACCAAATATTTGGGATTTTCTTTAACTTTTTTCAATTTTTTGGTGATTACGGTAAACAGGACAAATAGAAAAGGGGAATCTCCCTAGCGGGGACACAGACAGCAATAAAAACCCACTTAGAATTCTAATGCCTCACCACTTTAAAACTTCAAGTGTATTGCATGATAATGGTCACGTTAGCATACTGGAAAACGTAAGAATATATATGAGTACAGCAGGTGATAAAGAATAACAAAATTCATGCACATAAGTCTTATGTACATCAGATACATTCCAAAAACTTTCTGCTCTGTGAATATAAAAGTCAATAAATGGCACTATAGATGTGATAATATAATCTTAAAATAACATAGAAAATGAAAGCAACCTGCTGTTATATCTGCTTAATGATTTTGACATTGTACACTTGTGGATACTTGTGATAGATAATCATCTTATATAAATGCATACTCACACAAAGAGAGAGAGACAGTAACAGTGTTAAAATGGCAAAACGCTTGCACACACTGCAGAGTAAATCCGAAACAGATTGTGAAAGCTACACACAGAGGCATAACTAGAACCTTCAGGGCCCGGGTGCAAGAAACCATAAAGGGCCCCCCTGACCACCAGCCGGGGTGCACCCATGGTGGCAGAACGCCAGAGCTTGGTCGCAAGTGCGACCTTTGGGGCCCTGGTAGTACCGACACTGGTGTCAGTATTTTTTTATTTTTGTTATTTTATTTGTTACCATTTTATTTATTTATTTTTTCAGATTTTTTTTAGGAGCCCGTTGGGGGTGTGGGGGGGGGGGGGCTTGGGTGAGATATCATATGTGGATATTCGCCAGCACACCAAGGATCGTCAATTTTGTCCAAGAAAGCTCACATTATTCAAGAAAACTCACATCACAAAATGTAGTGCAACTTTTCAGAGCCATGCAGGACTCTTTTGTCAGGCATGTGATAAAACATGCCTGACAAAGGGGTCCTACGTAGCTCCGAAACATTGCACTACATCGTTTTGTGATGTGATCTTTTTTGAATAAAAAAAAGTTTGGATGAAATTGAGGATCCTTGGTGTGCTGGCCAATAGCTAAATATCGTACAGGTTCCAGTATTCAGCTGGCAGTCGCTACAGCATCCTGTACCTTAAGAGCTCATTCCAGGAATGTGTGCGATGGGAATATGGACTGTGGGTGTGATATCAGGGGTCTAAACAGACCCCTGATGTTTCATTTTTGAAAAAGAGAAATTAGATTGAGGACACAGCCCACAATCTCCATCTCTGCAGCCTCAGCTGCACAGAATGAATGGACAGA
The DNA here is from genome assembly GCA_029206835.1 of Rana muscosa. NCBI lineage: Eukaryota > Metazoa > Chordata > Amphibia > Anura > Ranidae > Rana > Rana muscosa. Next base: position 211,480,885 of record CM055124.1, on the reverse strand, counting down.
AATAGCTCCATACAGAGCTTCCTGTTCATTCACAAACTGAAGCATAGTAAACACAGTTTACTATGCCTCGGTTATAAATGAACTGGGTCAGCGATCCCTGCGGATCACTGACTCTATTCATTAAGACAAGGGAGGAGCCGGTAAATTACACATTTACTGGCCCCTTCCCCACTCTCCATCCAGAAAGCATCACCCGCAGCAGCCAGGAAGGAGAGGAGAGGGGGGAACCCAACAGCACTGTGGGGGATGAGGGGGGCCAAAGAGTACACAGGAGCTTGGGGCAGCAGGTAGTGGATAGCAGGGGTGGAGGGGTGAGTGGCAGTGGTGGGTGGGTGGGATGAGTGTCAGTGCTGGGGGGATGGGATGAGTGTCGGTGCTGGGGGGATGGGATGAGTGTCAGTGGTGGGGGGTGAGTGTCAGTGCTGGGGGGATGGGATGAGTGTCAGTGGTGGGGGGGATGAGTGTCAGTGCTGGGGGGATGAGTGGCATTGGAGGGGGGTAGGGATGAGTGGCTGTGCTGGTGGGGGGTGGAATGAGTGTCAGTGCTGGGGGATGAGTGTCAGTGCTGGGGGGATGAGTGCTGGGGGGGAGGGATGAGTGGCTGTGGTGGGGGAGTGGGATGGAATCAGCGGTGGTTGTGGTGGGGACTGGGTTCATTGGCAGCGCTGGGTGCCGGGATCAGAGACACTTACTTGCTGTCAGTGTCCACTCGTTTCTCCTGCATAGCTCTGTGTCTCTGTCGGCTCCCTCTGCTCCACGTGTTTCTACTCCTTACACAGTGGCCGCTACCTACTTCAGCTCCTCCCCCACCTTCTCTCACTAGGAGTCAGCAGTGTCCGCCCCGCCTTCCTACATTCTCTCTGTCTCTGGATAGGCGGGGGCGGGGCGGTCCACAGTCTCAGGCTGCCTCTGCCTTCTCTCTCTCCCCTTAGGGAGCGAAAGCCCCCCTCCCCGCGGCGGAACGACACATGCCGCGCTCACAACAGCAGCCAGAGTGTATAGGCGTGCGGCGGGCATACCCGGCCCCCCCTGAATTGGCAGAACTACAGGGCCCAGTCGCAGGTGCGACTGCAGCGACCCTGATAATTCCGCCACTGGCTACACAATCATGGACTCTTCATAGCAATGTCTCTGTGACTCAATCAGGGTAACTACTAGGGACGAGCCCGATGTTCGAGTCGAACGTAAGTTCGACATGAACATCGGGTGTTCGCCTGTTCGCCGAATAGCAAACATTTTGGGGGGTTTGCGGCAAATTCGAAAGCCGCAGAACACCCTTTAAAAGTCTATGGGAGAAATCAAAAGTGCTAATTTTAAAGGTTAATATGCATGGTATTGTCATAAAAAGTGTTTGGGGCCTGGGTCCTGCCCCATGGGACATGTATCAATGCAAAAACAAGTTTTAAAAACGGCTGTTTTTTCGAGAGCAGTGATTTTAATAATGTTTAAAGTGAAACAATAAAAGTGAAATATTCCTTTAAATTTCGTACCTGGGGGGTGTCTATAGTATGCCTGTAAAGTGGCAAATTTTTCCCATGTTTAGAACAGTCCCTGCACAAAATGACATTTCTAAAGGAAAAAAAGTCATTTAAAACTACTCGCGGCTATAATGAATTGTCGGGTCCCGGCAATACAGATAAAAGTCATTGAAAAAAACAGCATGGGTTCCCCCCCCCCAGTCCATTACCAGGCCCTGTGGGTCTGGTATGAATATTCAGAGGAACTCCGAACCAAAATGTAAAAAAAAATGCGTGGGGGTCCCCCCAAATTCCATACCAGGCCCTTCAGGTAGGGGAACCCTGCGCCAATTTATTTTTAAAAAATGGCGTAGGGGTCCCCCTCAATATCCATACCAGACCCTTCAGGTCTGGTATGGATTTTAAGGGGAACTCCGCTCCAAAATTAAAAATAAAATGGCATTTAGTTCCCCCCAAAAATCCATACCAGACCCTTATCCAAGCACGCAACCTGGCAGGCCACAGGAAAAGAGGGGGGATGAGAGAGCGCACCCCCTCCTAAACCATACCAAACCACATGCCCTCAACATGGGGAGGATGTCCACATGTTGATGGGGACAAGGGCCTCAACCCCACAACCCTTGCCTGGTGGTTGTGGGGTCTGCGGGCGAGGGGCTTATCGGAATCTGGAAGCCCCCTTTAACAAACCCCAGATCCTGGCCCCCCTATGTGAATTGGTAACGGGCTGACAAAAATGGTAAAAAAAAACACAGACACAGCTTGGGACAAGTCCTTTAATAAAAAAGAAAAAAAAATCCAGCGATGTAATCCTTCCACGACCCGACGATACACGCCGCCACAATCGATTCCGCCTCCAGGGGAGGCAGCCGAATGACGCTAGACCCGCCGCGACAGCGCTTTAATAGCCAAGGGCGGGGCCACTGGTGACGTGCACTGGTGACCCTGCCCCCCTCTGATGCAACGGGGTTTCCGGCGGTTTCCCCGTGGCGTCACGGGTGACCCCGCCCGCTCTGACGCAACAGGGGTTTCTCGTGGCGTCAGAGGGGGCGGGGTCACCAGCACACGTCACGGGTGGCCCCACCCTCAGCTATATAAGAACTGTCACGGCGGGTCTTGCGTCATTCAGCGGGCGACCTGAAGGACCTGGTATGGAATTTGGGGGGACCCGCACGCATTTATTTTTTATTTTGGTTCGGGGTTCCCCTTAATATTCATACCAGATCCAAAGGGCCTGGTAATAGACTGGGGGGGGGGGAAACCCATGCTGTTTTTTCAATGACTTTTACCTGTATTGCTGGGACCCGACAATTCATTATAGCCACGAGTAGTTTTAAATTACTTTTTTTCCTTTAGAAATGTCATTTTGTGCAGGGACTGTTCAAAACATGGGAAAAATTTGCCACTTTTATTGTTTCACTTTAAGCATTATAAAAATCACTGCTCCCGAAAAAAAGTTTTTTTTTTTTAAATCAGAAAAAGTTTTATTCTGCCAACAGAAATGAAACATACATTACATATCCATATGCAAAACATCTGAAATCAGTACGTTTTAACGATAAAGACATAAAATAGTGGCACCAAAGCAGTTCACCTGAAAAATTTTGATGAAAAAGAGAGAGAGTCCAGATAGGCAGGGAAGCATAGGCCCGCCTACCTGGCTTTACAAAAGAAAAGGCCAACGAGTCAACAAACAGTAAATATTACCCATAATATTCTACCTGTACAAATAGAATCTCCCCCTCTGCAGCAGAGGGTAAATACAGTGCTCGCATTATTCAGTCAGAAATAGAGAGCACTGAAATCACCATCCACCCAACCAGAGAAACTGCTTACATTTGTAACAACCGATGCAAGATCAGTCGCAGGGGTGCCAACCCAGGTGTCGCCAGCCATGCCTGCCATATAGAAAATAAATTTCGAGCTGAAAAACATCAGTTTTTAAAACTTTTTTTTGCATTGATACATGTCCCCTGGGGCAGGACCCAGGTCCCCAAACACTTTTTATGACAATAACTTGCATATTAAACTTTAAAATTAGCACTTTTGATTTTTCACGTTCGTGTCCCATAGACTTTAACAGTGTTCAAACTATTTTTTTGCCTGTTCGCATGTTCTGCTGCGAACCGAAACGGGGGGGTGTTCGGCTCATCCCTAGTAACTACATAGCATAGTCAGGCACATGTCAAGTCAGAGGTGGAATCTAGGCTTCAGCTTCCTTTAGCATTGAACAGACCAAACAATGTTGGCAGATTTGTTTAATTGAATGGAACAGACCCACAGATTGCTTCTATTTTTAGAGCCGGTTCACACTGGGGCAACACGACTTCCAGCACGACTTCCAGAAGCAACTCAGACACGACTTGAGCATGAATCACAGTGAGACTTGTAGGAGACTTCAGCGCGACTTGTGGTCATTAACAATACGACTTGAAGTAAATTCCTTGTGGCTTCTGGGTAAATTCCTTTCTGCTTCCTGTAAAGTTGCCTTCAAAATGAACAGTGATCAGACTTCTAAGCGACTTCCATTGAAATCAATGGGTACAAGTTGCCTACAGGTCGCCTAGAAGTCTGATTGAAGCAGTACAGGAACCTTTTTTGAAGTCGGAGCGACTGCAGTCATGTACATTAAAACATCTCCATTCACTTCAATTAGTTTTAAAAATAGCGCGACTTGGGGCAACTCGGGGCGACCTGAAGTCGCGTCCGGAGTCGCCCCTGTGTGAACTGGGTCTTAACCAGATGAACATTTTGCAGACATCCTAGTATCCCACTTCCACATAGATATTCTCTGTCACAGTGAGGGCCCAGGCCCTTGGCAGTAAGACCTACCAAGTCACTGACAAGTGATAGGGGAACATTATTCTGCAGAACAGTATACCATCCCTCAGGACGAGACTGGACGAATCACAGTTTCTTGGTTTCTGGAACTAGCTTTAATTTTTCTTTGGGACTGGGCCACTCAGGGGGCAAAAACTGGATCCTCTCTTTGTGTCTCTGCTCAGTTATACTCTTCAAGTACATGGATGAGGTTCGGTTCACTTGAGGTTTACTCTTAAAGCCTTCCTCCAGTCAATTCAGGGGTTTTTCAGGTTTTTAGCTTCTTCATCCACATGTTCGGATCTGGATGGGAAGTCATTCCACTTTGCCGCCACCCACTGCTTGATTCCTGGCAATGGAGAGTTCTTGTTTAACTTATTTCACTGTGTATGATTGGGGTTATCTTTCTAGAGATGGCCCAATTTAACAGTCTCATCAAAGGGTTGATGACCTTGAACATCTTGGCCGCCTCTGAGGCAGTGTTTGTTTTCTTCACTTCTCCCCAGGGAGGAGTATTTCTGTCTGCACTGTAACATGAATAACTCTGTGTTGGGCTGAGCCATTCTTTCTGTAAGCTTCTGGGTGGCCACCTCCAATGGAGCCTTCTGAACAATTAACAGAATGACAAAATACCTAACTACCTAACTATAATACAATATATAAAATATATATAAGATAAAGAACACGGGTCACAGGGAATACCAGAGATGCAGTGAAGGGGGGAACCAGGACTGGGATCAGGAATAAGGGGAGCAGATATAAGGCAGCAGGGTGCAGGGTACAGGATGCAGGGCATGAGCAATATCAGGGGCAGGATAAATGGTAAGCAGCATCTGACTTAGCACAGCAAAGCAAAGCAAAGCAAAACACTTACACAAAATGTACTAGCAGAGGGAAGACTCAATACCCTCCCAGCAACCAGCATCAGGTGAAGACTGATTACTAGAAACTTCTGGCTGCTGAGAGATACCCCTGGTAGACACTGGACTACAACTTTTCGCTCTGGGAAGCACAGTGCCACCAGCAGATGACCAAGGTCCTGACATTTATTCTGGCAGTGGAGAGCCTCCAACCTAGCTGCAATTCACTTGGCCAGCGACCTCCGCCTCAACGGGTGTAGCCTGATTAAGTGCTGCAGCACCTAGTTATAAGTCATAGTCCCTTTGCAAAGTCCCACAAATAACTAATGAGCCTTCCAGTAAAGCCCACCTAATGCAGCTGCCTGGGATGGAATGGCATCAATGCTGCACTGTTCCAGAATTCAGAGCAAAGTTGCCAAACATTTGTAGGCTGTACCTGCTTGCACCACAGTGGGGTGAGAAGATGTGCAGGGGTGTGGCTATCAGCATTGTCACTACCAATTCACAAGCCTGTAGCTTGTCAATCAGCACCTCCACCCCCAGTCCTGCCCACTGCTTTCTGAATTGACAGCACTGACTCTGTTGCTGAAACCCTCCCACTGTGAGCTTCAGTGTCTGGGAAGGGATGCACGTGAGACACAAATGAACAAGGCCAATTCCACTGGCATCATCATTTTCTGACAATACGCGTTGGACGTGACTTAGACATGACGTCATCACACAAATTGCTGGCATTTTCGAGTAACCTGGTTTGCTTTTTTGACACATTAGGTGAGAAGGAATTACATTGTGAAAGCATATTTCATACTATAATGAAGCTATTAATACACTACACTATGGTCCGCACCCCCATTTTTTTTTTGCCGGTACTAATGGTGTTGTCGGAGGAGCCGCAATGCTGACTGCCTGACAGAGAGAGGCATACCGTGTTTCCCCAAAAATAAGCCTGGGTCTTATATTAATTTTGGCAACAAAAGACACAGTAGGGCTTATTTTCAGGGTAGGTCTTATCATGCCATGTGCTGTCTCTCTCGCTCCCTACCTGTCAGGAACCTGCTGGGTTAAATTGATTGTAGAATACTGGAATCCACTCCGTTACAGTATCACACAATCCAAACATACCATTTTATAGCGTCTGAGACCTGCTGGAGCTCTGCGGAGGGAGCGGGCCAAGAACCTCCGCTGTCAGCTTGGAGAGAGGGAGATCAGGATGCTAAGTGTAGCTCGCCACTTCCTTAGCCCGCCGCATCCTTAGCTCGCTGGACCTCTCCTCCCCGCTCTGAGCACTGAAGAGGGAGGGGGTGAAATCCCCCGCTGACAGCTGTGAGGAGAGAAGGAGAGGAGCAGGAGATCAGCTGATCGCAGAGGGGCGCTATTCCGAAGGTACTTGGCACACTTGGATCACACAGGCCCACACAGACTACACTATACACTACTGCAACGGAGTGGATTCCAGCATTCTACACTAGGGCTTATTTTCGGGGTAGGGCTTATATTGTAGCCCTTCCCGAAAATCGCAGTAGGTCTTATTTTTGGGGTAGGTCTTATTTTCAGGGAAACGTGGTAGATATACAAAGCCCTACTATAAATTTTTAGTTAAATGATTCACATTATCCAGTGAGAGGCTTGTGTTCTAGGTCTGTTCACATGGTGGTGGTACTACTGCGGAGATCGGTTACTACACTGGATGGTGGAGCATTTTATTTAAAGCGCTATTGACCATTTATGCATGAATGGTCCTCCCTGACTGGTAAGGGCTCAAGTTTTTTTTGCTTGCTGGGGAAGATGGAATATGCTTATGTGGAACTATCATGTTGAAAGAAAATGCAGCTGCAATAGGATGATTTACACTATTTTGGCAATGCACTGTGACACTTTTGGTTTTCTTTGCACAGTTCTATAAAAAATACAATCAGACATCCTATATTCTTACTGTGTGTGTATATATATATATATATATATATATATATATATATATATATATATTATTTTTTGCAAATTTAGCACTATATTCAGCACAATAAATTCAGCACTTTATTGTTTATATGTTCTGAGACATAGTGCTGCACTTTGTATCCATCGACAAATTAAGAAGGAATTGGTTCAGTCAGCCAAGGTACTTTAACAGCAGGTACGTGTAACAGAATAACACGCAACTCTTGAAGTGGGTGCACAAAGAGCAGTAATATAAACTCTCTTGCCTTAAAGTGGTTGTAAACCCACTAACTTTTTTTTGCCCACCTGCAAGAGAAAGGCATAATGAGCTAGTATGACTAGCATACTAGCTCATTATGTACCACTTACCTTAGATCGGGGCCCCCGAAGCAGTCCGCGTCCCTCTGTCCAGACGCAGACATCACTGCGGCGATAGCCGGAATGTTACTTCCGGGTATCGCCGCACCAGCCAATCACAGCGCCGCTCCGGCGCTGTGATTGGCCGGAGCGGCGAAGACGTGACTCCTCGCATGCGCGCGGGAGCCGTCACATTCGGCTACGCCCAGCGATTGCTGGGAAGTAGCCAATTTTGTGAATGGGATTAACCCCATGAATGCGCCGCTGTCTACGGCGCGCATGCGCCGTAGACAGCGGCGCCTGTCTTTTTAGTAAATATCTCCTAAACCGTGTAGGTTTAGGAGATATTTCTTGCACCTACAGGTAAGCCTTAATCTAGGCTTACCTGTAGGTGCAAGTTGAAAAAGTGGGTTTACAACCACTTTAACGCCTCCCTAATGCAAGGAGCAAAGAAAGACATGTACTTTTTAAATGGCATAGAATTGGGTAACACATTATTTCTGCCACACTTCCTATCTGTAGTTATGGATCTAAGCTCACCTCCCCTCCTTTGGGTGGTAGCCTGCATATTACCCTATTTTGACTGGGGCCATAACGATGCCCAAGGACCTCACCACTCTGTGCATAGCTAAACAAAATTTTGTGCTTTAGATACACTTTATTCCTTGTTTTGAGCAAAACTGCCAAGTCTACGTTACTGCATGATTGTGTAGGCTAGGATATGAAGGGTTCACTCTTTCCAGTTGCATTGTACAAAGCACTTTTCCCTGCCACTGTAAATAATGTAACAACATATATATAAGCGAATGCGTCTGGAGCAAGTACACACTTGTTTGTGTTGTGTTATGGTTCTGTTTACCATTCTGCCAGATGGCTTCCTGTTCACTCACTTTGCAACTTCACATATTTTTTTCATTAGCCGTCTGCAAAGAGATTAACAGCTACAGTAAATTCAGTACATTACGTAAGAAGCTTTAATATTCTTAAACGGTTATATATATGTAGCAAGGTGTCTTTTTTGCACGTAGCTTACAGTTTGTGCCTATGAGAACTTGACTCCCTCTGGTGCCCGTTTATGCTAGACTACTAAAAGTTGTTTGGTTCAGTTATTCACGGACAAGAGCATTATGGGTAATGTGGAAGCACAGACAGAGACTCTATTGGCGTGGATAGAATTGAGACTACATTACCCACAAGGCCACTATGCCGCCAAAGTCTTTGGCGCCACGCACAGCCTGCTCGGAGAAGGTATTTAAGGCAAGGTGGGGCTCTTGTGCGGCCTCTTGGGACGCCATCTGACATCAGGCAAAAGGCCTGCCGCGATCGTGCTTAGGCCGGAGAAGCCTGGGCCTAAAGTGACGAAGACCGGATCGCCTGTTGGAGGGATTCCGGCCACACCCCTGCTGATCGGACCAGGGAGAGGGACCGCTCTACACTCCACGGCATCCAGAGTCACCTATCCACCAACACCTCGTGAACGGCTGTGCGGAGGATCAGGGTCCACAACCTGTCCAGAGGCTGAGAACCAAGAGGGTTCGGACGGAGCATACCGGCGAGGCGAGGCCTCATGTAGTGAGACGGCACCTGCCCACCAAAAAAACTAACTGGGTTGCAGGAAGGTGACTTCCATAGTTTTACTTATACTTGTTGGCAACTGCAGTGCCTTAAGTAGAGACACGCTACATTCGGGAGTGATTTAGTGCTTTGGGAGGATCATCATTCCACTTGCCCTCGGACTGCACATTTTAAGTGTTCTTTATTTCTTCACCTTGTTTGTTGGATTACAAATACTCAAGTGCACCAGCGAAAGCTAGCCGAAGATTACTGGAAACTTTTAGAAACCATCATCAGCTCATTTCACTGCATAGGTTGATACAGTGGGACACACACCAGTTGAGCTGCCCACTAGGGGGAGCCCGTATAGCTTATTGAACTTATATTTGTAGGCTAACCATTTGCATTTATTTTATTGTAATTGTGCCATTTCAGTGAGCTGGGTGGGACTTGGTGGAGAAGTACCCCACTGCGGCTATCATTGTAGTGGGAGATTCCTCCACCGTGTACTTCCTCAGGTCTGACCCCAAGTTGCGTAAGTTGGGTCTCTTATTTTATAAGTGAAAACCTGGAACTGTTGTGTATGTGTATGTCAGTCTACTCTCACAGGGACCTGTTTGAGTCAAATATTATATGTGTAATCTCTACTCCAATTTCTTTACCAAGTAAACATATTTCCTTTGGTTGAACTACATCTTGTGTGGGACTCTGTCCTTTGCAGCTGTTTGGCAGGCAAACCACATTAAGGTAACAATATTTAACTACATTTATTGTTGGGTGGCATCATTGTGGCCCTCTATAGCCTTTTAGGGGCCCACAATCACATTGTTGTCATTATTGTCCCGTTGTGCCAAGGGGGAATCGAGCCAAATTACATGGGTTGATAGGTAGAGTGCTGGCCCAAATCTAAACCAGCAGCTCCTACAGGGGTAGTGCTATATATATATATATATATATATATATATATATATATATATATATATATATATATATATATTTATATATATATATGAAAACAACTAGCGTGTTCTATACTGTTTAATGCTTTAGTGGAGCAACAGATAAAGCATGTGTAACTTCTATGTGTAGCCTGGTGCTGGGCCACAGCAATATGGAGAAAGAGATGTTGCCTTTTATTCTTCTCTCCCTCTACTGAAATATTGATATTATGCTGCAGGGGGAGTGCTAAGGCCAACAAGCCCATAGACTTCTATGCATAGCGCTAAGAACCCTGGGAGTTGTTGTTTGAGACAGCAGCCATATAATGGGGCCAATTGACCCCTTAGACTACAGATTCCAATAGGCACTGTGCAGTAGGAGGAATGGAGAGATGATTTTTTATTAAACTTCCTGGGAAAGTTCTTCCTTTTGGCACTAATAGGAAGTTAGAAAGAAAGCACCTCTGTCTGAATATTCACCTGCCAGTGGGAGACCATACCAGCGGAGATCCAAGCCTGGGACTGTGAGTGAGAACACCCAGGGACAATGCAGCAGCTTCCACATCACAGCTCCTACACCACTGCCACAGGGAGACTGGAGCAACCTTTTACCCTCTGCTTCCCACCACTGATCATCGGAGGCCTTGGTGGAGAGACCGATGGGGCCTCCTTTCTACCGTAAGAGGTTACATCAGCATCCCAGGGACTGGTGAGAGGGCTATTCAACCATTACTGATACTGCTAACAGAATCTGAGCCACCGAGAGCAGGACACCAAGTATACCCCATCCATACTGTACCCATTCTACACTCTATAATGCACTAATTCCAAAACTAGACGGCACCTATACCAAACCTATACTGTTTTACACCAAATCTTTACTGCATCTGTACAAGATCTACCTTGAACCTGTGATAAGTTTATATCATCACTTTATTGTACCTATACTGCATGCAGGTTAACTGGGACTGTCATTAAGTGCACCAGCAGTCTTAAAGGCTCCCAATGATAGCTGGCAGAAGAACATCTCAAATGATTGCCCCTCCGGTAATAATTATTCTGCAAGTTTTTTTGTTCATTCATGCCTCAAATTTACACAGCAATGTAACACAGCACAGCCAGGTAGATGGCACCACTTTTTCTGCTACAGGTATAGACTTCAAAAGGCAACCTGTTAACTAGACAAAAAAAGATCAGACTGGTAAAGTCTTATTTCTGCTCACGCTGCTCTCTCTTTCTATTAGCATGTTCCTTGTCAGCATATTTGCATGCAGCACACATGTAGAATGACTCCTGTTCCTGTCCCCACCCCTACCAGTCTGAAAAAAAACTTACCTTGGACCCTGGGATCCAGCTGCTTTCCGAAAGGTGTTCATTTGAGTATTTATGGATTCTATTTGGCAGAATATTTATTTATTCTGGCCGCTGAAATGAATGAATGATCATGCGTTAAACACATTTAGACGCTTTAGTGCATTAGCATTTGAGCACGTTTAGATATGTTTACACAAGTGCATAAAGCATTTTTTCTGCCTGTAAACACCTATGTGTGCATAGACACAAAAGCTACCATAGAAGTGCTTTTACAGGCACGAAAAAATGCCAAACGCTTGTAAAAGCAGTGTTTTTTTTTAAGCCCACTTGCATGAGCCCTTAAGCAGTCAATTTCCCACATTAAAAAGTCGTATACAATGAAATGTTTTTTTTTTTTCCATTGCAATAACTTGTTCCATACTTTTGTGTTTTTAAATCAGCTTGGTCTGTATAAATTTGTATTTATTTAATTGTTTTTTTTTTTTTTTAAAGAATGCTCATCCTACTAAATTCTATAGCTGAGTGGTATGATATATTTATAGAAAGGCATGTATCTTGGCAATACTGTGTGTAATGTACGTAAATGGTGAAGCTCACATACGGTGGGTAATGCGTTAGATAAATAGATGTTCCCAAGCAGATTCCACTGTTCTTTATCTTCATCTGTCTGATCCTGTCCATTATAGCTTAAGTGATTAACCAAACTGAAGTCTCTTAATAAGCAGCAAGGGCTCTGCACAGAGGACAGTAACACGTATTAACCTTTGCGTCCTAACAGGGCTTTTATCAATTGAATAGCCAAGTGCACAGTCACGGATTGCTGCATACGGTGATAGCCTGTCATCTCAGTGATACAAGGCCGACTGCGGCAATCATCACTTACAGGGGTAAATTGAGCCAACGCTGCCGAGTGGTATATTTTACTGCATGTGCTGCTAGTTACATTCCACCACATATATTCTGCCTTATTATCCCTGATGTCTATATTTTAAATTGGCTTATATTGTACTCTATGCCTTTAGTTTATATTGTTACGGAAGGTTTTTTTGATCAGATATGTTTCTAGGTCACTCTAAGTGTAAAAGTGGGAATATTTTTTCTTTATGTGATATGGGCACAGTATAAAGAATGTGGATAACTGGGTCCAGGAAAATAAATAAATAAATGAAACAAATAAAGAACCCTGTGGGAAATATACCTTTTCATTTCTTATAGGCATTATTTTTTTTCTCTTACAGATCTATCCCTATATGGGTTTTCATTTTTTGGCAGATATTCTAAAGGCCATCTCTGGGCAAATTTGTCCCCTGCCATGGCCCCATTTATCTCTATGGACAAGCCATACTCTGGCTGGAGGCCACCATGAGTACAGCTCAACCATAAGAATGATTGCGATGCACAGAAGGAAGAAGAGCTGGCCAGAACACTTTATTTGTAAAGATTGTGTAGTACCAAGCAGGTTCACTCACTGAAGATCACTGGAAGGTAAGTATTTTACTTGGTATGCTGCACCCAGAGGGCTGGGGGTTTAAATAAAGGACAGCTGTGCTAAAGATGCAACTATTCTTATGCCGCGTACACACGATCGTGATTCACGGCGGTGAAAACACCGCCGTGAATCACGACATGAAATTAACTGAAAAACGAGGGAACGGCATTTTCCCCCACACACGACCGTTTTTCCCGTCATTTTTTTCTTTGTCGAGAAAAACGACCGTCTGTGGGCTCCGCGGCAGTGTCTCCCTATGGGAAAACTGCCACGGAAAAAAATGATGGAAAAAACGATGAGAAAATTTAGAACATGTTCTAATTTTTCTCGTCGTTTTTCCTGCCGTTTTTCTCAACGAGAAAAACGGCATAAAGCCCACAGACGATCGTTTTTCTCGGCGAAAAAAAAAATGTCATTTTTCCTGACGGGAAAAATGATCGTGTGTACGCGGCATAAGTACTTGAATTTGATTGACTTCAGCCTCTTTCAGTCCCAATATCCCTATCCCTATAGAGCAGCACTTAGAATAGGAGAGGGAGAGAGAGTGGCAGGAGTGGGAGCCAATCAGATGTACCACAATGTATAAAAAAAAATGATTTCACATAGTTAAGTTAGTCTGTATATGCAGTGAAGCATGCTTGTTACTCACTGTGGAACCTAAGGGGTTAATCCTCTGCATTGTGTAAAAAGGCTGTTTGATCATGGCTTCTCTGATCCTCCCCTACTTCCACTGTTCCCTGATAATTTCCTGATAACACAGAGTCTATGGAGTCAGGCTGCACATGCTCAGTTTGGTGTGTATTGCTAAAGAGACTTTTTTTTTTCTTGGAAGAGTGCATGTGATCAGCACAGGGCCAATCAGCACTGTCCAGGCAGAGGGTCAGGGGAATTGAAGTCTCATAGGACAGTCAGAAAACTCCTCCTACAAGCTTTAACCAGTGCTTGGCTAGACACTGATAGAAGTCACAAGACTGCTCTAACTGCTGATGAGAAAAGGTATTTAGCTGTTTGTATTTACTAAAATAATTGCATTTCCATGTTCTGTGTACTGTGGGAGACCAGATATAATGATTGCAGGGTCCTGGGTTTAGGGAACAAAATAATAAATTAATAAAATAAAAGAATAAGAAAACATATATGATATACAAATTTAAAAATTTGTCTTAAAGTGGAACTTCAGTCATTTTTTACATCATTCCATCTATTAAATCTTCTGCCCTTGTTGTTTTAATTTTGCATAGTAAAACTTTTTTGTTCTGCCACTAAATACCTTATATTTAGGGTGGCGCTGTCACTTTGGGCCTGGAGTTGAGCCATCGTTGCAGTGGCATACCCTTTTTGGCCTCTCGCAGCATGAGTACAGCGGGACGGGGGCTCCGCTGGACTTGCTGGGGGAGGGTATAAAGGGGGTCGGCCATTTTTGGTCAGGGGTTTGTCAAGTCTCTGGCACCTTTAGCCTGAGGGCTGTGGTTCGTGGTCGGTTCCAGGCAGCCTAGACCTGGACACCCGGAGCTCGTGTTCCACCCCGGGCACCTTCAGCCTGGGGTGAGGTACTCGGTTGGAGGCCTGGGGCCCAGTGTCCTCCGCTGGGCTCCGCGAGGGAAGGATATCCTAGGGGACCTCGGGAGTGGGGTACCCGAATCCAGAGGCGTAAGGGACCGGAGGAGCTACTCACCCGAAGACCTGGTGCAGCAGATTGCCGGTGCCGGGTGAGCCTCGGGAGACCGCCCGGAGGGATGTCTTCCCAAACAGGGGCCAAGTGCAGTCAGGAGGAAGGTTCACCGTTCAGCCGGTCGGTGGCAGCGACCAAGATTCTAAACAGGTGGTAGAGACCACGTGCAAAAAACCTATTCGCTGATAGAGGAATAGGAGAGTTCATTGTGCCTGGGCCTACTCGTATCCACACCCCCTGTCTGTTCATTGAGGGAGTCCAACTGATTGTGTTTCATCCTGACATTGAAGAATAAAGGAGTGTTGGACTTTTATTGGTGTGGGGCTCAATTACTGGCAGATACTGTTCCACAGAAGAGGCGGAGGCTCCAAACTCAGAACACCGACCCGAAGGTAAAGGACGTTTGCTTACACCACATAAACATCTGCGGTGAAGGCTTGGCGTGGTGACCCCGCACTCTCTCCTCCAAGGTACCCCTAGACAAGTAGAAACCAGCTGGCAGGGGAGAGAGAGAGTGGAGGTCGCTACAGGCATAATCTGATAGGAGTGGACATTAAACTGAGCAGAGAGATGACCACCCCAGTCTCCTGCTGCTCCTTGTTGTCCAATCAGCATGCTTGGAGTGGAGAGAGGACACTACTGTATCTCTTTGACAGTTTATGACTGTAACAGAGAATGTGATGTCATCTACCTGGCTGACAGGGTATATAAATCTCAGGAGCAGACATTCAAATCCTTCAGCAGGTGAAATATCTCCCTTATATGTATTTAATCTGTGTATTTTTACCTGTTTATCTATAAATGGCATCTAAGATAGTAGCTAAGGTGAGACTTTTGCCTTCCCTGCCGAAGGAAAGGTTGTTTGGCTCCTTATGGCTCCCAGCTTTAACTTAATATTTGCTTTTCATGTTGCTCCTTATGTTTACAGGTTGTTTCGCATCTTTAAATATTTCTTATAACTGCAGCAAAGAAAAACGGGTTCTCCCAGAAAATGATAGCCTGGATGCTGATTGGTTGTTCTGGTCAATGACTTTATTTATTTTTTCTTTTATATTGGTAGATCTCTCATTACTTTTCAACAGTGCACGTAATTTCTTTTTAAAAGCGAACTATAAACGTGAAATGCTTTCCTGCCCCCTGCCATGTTCAAACCACAGCTTAAAGGCATCAATAGATTTTTAAGAAATGTATTAAACTGCGTTCAGCTTAAACATTTATTTCTCGGGAAAGCTATTGGAGATTGATAAAGCACCAATTAACATTTTATAGGTCAAAGGCATACAGCTGTGACATTATGGTCATGCTGCTTTCATTAAGAAATTTTACATGGGGCTGCTATTGTTCGAGGAAAATGTAAACCTATTTCTTAATCTTCCAAAACTGTTTCCTTGTGATTGGTCCCTATGGGAGTTCAAACTGTATTAGGCACTGTACACGTTGTATCATAGTTCGTCTACTTTTTAGAAGTGTCCTTCCAAGGTCTGTATTATTAGAAGATATGCAGAGAGAATTATAGATTGAATCTGGCCATACATCAATTAAATCACCTGGATTTATGCCAGACTGTATCATGCAGCAGCGCTGGGAGCTACATGGAAAGGTCTAATAAGGCTCTTACTAGCTGGTTAGTGGTCAAAATGTTCTATTCATTAGGCTAATAATAGCATTCAGTAATAAAATAATTAGGGTAGGCAAGAGGACCATGCTCTTCTTAATGACCATCTAGACGATAAGAACACTTGGAACATAAAACAGTTAAATCTTAAATCTAATTATAATTTTGGAGATTATGACATAAGATAAGTTTTGGGTTCGCCACTAGCATAGGTTTGGGCAGTGGCAGCCTCTCATGCATGGTGCAGGGGCACCGCCCTCCTAATCTATGCACCCGGCCCCTAATCTACATGCAGGGCACTGGACACATGGTTTTTATGTCTTTTTTTCTTTTTGGAGGCTCTAATTGGCTTCAAAAAGGGTGGGTTTGGGGCGCAGAGCACTGCTCCCAGAGCCCACCCAGTTGTGTGGCATTAGCAAATTAATATTCGCAAATGTTTTCCTGTTTCTCCTCCTCCCTGCCAATCAGGAAGCAGGTCCTAAGACCCGATTGGCCGTGAGTCCTAAGTCCTGATTGGCTGGGAGGAGAAGTCACCGCTGGGACTTGGGAAGAGACGCAGGAGGGAAGCCATCGAAGCCGCAAACTGGATGGGGTAAATGCGGGGCTGTCGGGGGTCCTGGCGGGGGACGGGCGAGCGATGCAGCGATTATGCAATCGGGGGAGCGGCAATCGATCGAGCAAGCGCTGGGGGGGTGATTGGTTGGCTGGCTGGGGGGGTGGTTGGTTGGCTGGCTGGGGGGACCGTGGGCTGCCCCCACAAGAGAACTGAGCACCAGCCACCACTGGGTTTGGGACTGATCCAGTGGATTCAAGATTCACAGATCTGGCAAATTTGTGAGCTGATTTGCCCAGGAAATATTTTAAACCATAGCACACTGCATGGCTTTTAAATTATTTCAAGCAGGCTTAGAAAAAACAATAGGGAGGCTTTTGGATGAGCCATCTCCCAAATTATAAAATGGAGGGGATACAGTACACCCATAAGGGTTGATTTACTTAAAGCAAATAGGCTGTTAACTTTGCAATGGAATGTTCCCCAGAGCATAGTGAATGAGGTGAAACTCTGCTGACATCCATCATCCAATCATGTGTAAACAAAAATGCTGTTTTTATGGGTTTTTTTCCTTTCACATGATTGGGTATTCTTTGCAAAGTGAAATTTTACCACAGTCACTAAGCTCTGGGGAAAAATTATTTGCAAACTGTAACTTCCCTTGCAAAGGCCTATTTGCCTCTGGTAAATCAACCTCATTGTGCCAGTAATTTGGAATACCAGTGATCCGAGGCCTCCAGTCGGGTGAGAGGGCACTTGCCTACCAGCATAGTTGACGGAGTTGCAGGAGAATGGTCTATATAATCCCACTTGTAGTTGCTGACACTTGCAGTGCCGTAGATAGGGATCCCTTGTAACCTCGTGTAGTATAGTGGCCTGGGAGGACTAGCGGTTCTTCTGCTCCTATTCTACTTTCATTGAGTGATCATTTTTCCTTTTGTTACATACTGATTAGAATACAATTAAAGTGCACCAATTGAGCTAGCAGAAGACAAGTGAATTTAAAAGAACAATCATCACTCTATTTCTTTCCAACCTTCACTGCAAAAGGATACGTACCAGTTTGAACTGCCCGCTAGAGGGAGCCATATAGCCATATGAACTATAAGGTCTAATGTAACTGGTTGCATTGTATTTGTCGTTTATTGTTTTAGTGATTTGTGTGAGCCTTGGTGAAGAGGTGCCCCAGTGCCGGTGCCATAGTATTGGGAGATTCCTCTACCACACACTCACTCACATCTGACCTGAGTATATGGTGATCAGATCTTGTGTTATAGAATTCTTGAAACAGTTAGGCTTCATTGACTTTGCAGGGATCTGTGTACAGTCAAATGTTTATTTGTATAACCACTCTGTTACTCTTTTCCAAGTAAGCATTTTACAACTGGTTAAGTACTACCTGTGTCAGGCTCTGTCTATTTCAGCTGTGAACCAGGTGTCCAGTGCCAAGGTAACAATAACTATATACATTATAGTGTGGTATTGTTGTGGTCCCCTTTGCTATTGGGTTCCACGTTTATATTGTTGTCCAGTTGTGCCAAGGGGGGTTCGAGCCAAATATCTGGGGTTGACAGGCAAAGTGCAGACCCAAAATTAAACCAGCAGCTCCTTCGGCAGTAGTGCTACACTCACAAAGAGTTAAGAGCAACTAAACACACTGAATTAAAAATCTTTTTAAATACAATAAAACATAAACACATACCAGCTTTTAACATAAAAAAGATTGTCCCTAGAAGTAAATCCAGCATCAATCACAGTGTCTAGCAAGGTAATCCATGATAGTCATGATTACTCATCGCCCAACTATCTGGGATTAGCTAGTATTCAGAAAGGAATTGCAAGGGGTCTGCTACGTGCTAGGTGACAACTTGAGTTTAGGGGATCAATCCATCTAAAACTATTATTTCACTTTTTTGGTACATACTAAAGAAGTAAACCACCTGAACATTTCTTATTTCTCTTGGGAGCTCAATTGGTTAGATATCTGGGCTTGAGTTCTCAGGTCTGAACACATCCTGTGGCCATTATGAGGGGGGTCCCCACTCTTTTTGTTAGATTTTTTTGTTTATTTTATTTCTATTATGAAGAATGTACATTAGGAGCTGAAACACTTAAAGGTGGGCAGAAACACACAAAACTAAACACAATCACAGTGCCGGAGCCCGCGATGCCCGGAAGTCACTCCGGGAGAGATGTCGCCGCCGGAAGTGGTGACGAGGAGCGCTGCAAGGGCTTAGATCTCAGGTAAGTAATTCATAATGAGCTAGTATGCTATGCATACTAGCTCATTATGCCTTTGTCTTGCAGGGTTTTTTTTCTGAGGGTTTACAACCACTTTAAGTTTTTACCAAAGCAGAACCAATGGTTAGCAATAGGGAAATGTTACAACAGCCAGATTCATTAGCCTCAGCAGGTATCATCTGTAAACTATGTGACAAGTTGGGGGGTTTGTTTAACTCAATGGTAGTGCAAAACAGTGGGTTTATTCCAAGCCAGAAGTGTCTTTTCAGGGCTTTTCTGCCCACTTTTATTTAAATTAAAACAAAAGTTCACATACAAATTATTTCCCATGCAGGGGGTTCTCACCATCAATACAACAAAAGAACAATATTCAGCCTCATGGCTCTTTTTGCAGCTCTACTGCTCGGGCCTCATGCCTTGGTCCCCCAGACCATCCAGCACACTTCCCAGTGCTCATGCACCAATGCTGTAACTCTCTCTCTCAGGCTTGGGCCTTAATCTGTCCTGTCCTGGACAGCATGGTGCAGACGTTCACCTCTCTGCTCCCTTACAACACACACTGTCTCCCGGGAGGGTGGAGCACAGAACTCTAAGCCTGTCTCTAATATGAATCCAACACACACCTGCACCATCAGTGTGCCCGTTCTGTCCAAAAACTGGCCTAGACTGCCTTTTCCAACAGTGGCATGGCCTCACCCTACCACAACTGGTAACTTGCAAATAATCTGTTAACATTCTGTGCTTTGTTGCTAATGAATGACAACAGAAATTGATTTCCCCATAGATTTAGGCAAAATGGTGCCATTTTGAAAAATACATGGGAATCCATAGGTGATGTACAATAAGATGTTTTTTGTTGATTCAAGGGTGCAATAAATGCAATTTAACTCATTATTCCGGTCCCTCTTGTTCTTGAAATACGAAAAAGCAGACAGTGAAAAAAAATCTAATACAAAAATTGATAGTTAACAGATAACAATCAAAAACACACACAAAAAATAAAAAAATAAAAATACAGAGAAAACTTAAGGAAATAAACCGACCTATCCTAAATGCATTCCAAAAAAAATGAAAGCGAATTTCATCAATCAATCAACTAATCAATGAGCGCAGTTGAGAGTTTCTGCTTTTGTCAATGCTAAAATATGTAATTTCATTCCGCTCATCCCTATCTGTTAAAGAGACAAAGAGAAAATCAGTACCAACAGCTCCTGCAGCTGCTGGCACTGCCAAGAACTGCACGCTATCATAGGATGCAGTCATAGTTCGGTCATAATTTTTGTCTGGCTGAGTCGATTTTTAAATCGACTTTTGTCAAGTCAGGTGGTGCTTGTAGGGCCACCCGTGGCTCTAATTTTTGCTGTATCAGCAGGAATCAGTTGAAATTGAAGTCGTCTCAGGGAACCTTAAAATAGTTGTGAATATACTATGTTACAGACACTTTCCAATGTAGTTATAACTATGCAGACACCATAACTGCTTTTCTTGGTTTTTGAAATGATCTTTCTTACCTTTTTTACAAAGTTAATGCCTGTATTCCAAAGCCTGTTTAGCCAACATACATGCTGTACGTGAGCAGGGGGGCATGCTCAAGAAGCAGGTTGTGATTTGGAGGCGTGTGTGCCAGAGGCAGGCATTGATTGGTCGAGGGGTGTGGTGGTTGAAAAAAACTGTGCATTGCATGGTCAATTTAGAACAAGGAAGGATCAACCGGGTACCTTAGATGGAAGAAGTACATGAAAATGATAATGACTACGACTTTTTCTTGTATTCGGTTAAAGTGCACTTTAAGTTGTTAGATACAGTGCCTTGAAAAAGTATTTATATCCCTTGAAATTTTTCACATTTTCTCAGGTTACAAACAAAAACGTAAAAGTATTTTATTGGGATTTTATGTGATAAGCCAACACAAAGTGGCACACAATTGTGAAGTGAAAGGAAAATTATAAATTGTTTTCAATATTTTTTACCAATAAATATCTGAAAAGTGTGGAGTGCATTTGTATTCAGCCCTGTTTACTCTGATACCCCTAACTAAAATCTAGTGGAACCAATCGCCTTCAGAAGTCACCTAATTAGTAAATAGAGTCCACCTGTGCATAATTTAATCTTAGTATATATACAGCTGTTCTGTGATGCCCTCTGAGGTTTGTTAGAGAACCTTAGTGAACAAACAGCATCATGAAGGCCAAGGAAAATACCAGACAGATCAGGGATAAAGTTGTGGAGAAGTTTAAAGCAGGGTTAAGTTATAAAAAAATATCACAGGCTTTAACCTCCCTGGCGGTATGATTCTGTCTGGAATTATGTACCAAAAGCGGTACAATTATTTTGCATGGAAATTTGGTGTTATGTGTTGTAGGGCTGCAATTCTTAGTAATTACTTACTTAAACCTGACCAAACAAGAGTCTAGTAGACATCCCGGGTATGATAAAGTTTGAAACACAAAATAATAAATTATAATATAATAAATAACTATAAATAATTATAACAAATAGTAATGTAATTATAATAAAAATTATTCAATAATGTAATCAAATCAAAAACACTGAAATTTGCTCAGTTGCAGAATTGTCGCTGTCATTAGATTTTTTGTTTGATGATGAATTTCCCCACAAATCGCTATCGCTCAATTCTGCGAGTGATTGTAATTTATTATCACTGTTTTCTAGCTGGTCTAAAACCACTTTTGACATAAAGGAACACTTTTTAGTTGCTATGGACAATCTACAGTTTCCAGGCAGAAAGAAAAGTTTTTATTATATAAAAGTGCATGCAGGACACTGGGCAGACCACTAGGGACAAAGGGGGTGTGTAATTATTACATACAGTACTGTAATCAGTAAGATTACAGTATACTGTATGTATACTATGTGTTTACTTTTTTGAATTTGGCGCCGAACTCCGTCCCCGTGCGTCGCAACGTCGCAGGGAACGGAGCTCGGCACTCGGCAGTGA
Organism: Rana muscosa; assembly: GCA_029206835.1. Classification (NCBI taxonomy): domain Eukaryota; kingdom Metazoa; phylum Chordata; class Amphibia; order Anura; family Ranidae; genus Rana; species Rana muscosa. Next base: position 211,459,103 of record CM055124.1, on the reverse strand, counting down.
GGATCGAGCGAGACACGGCTCGCTGACACTGCGGGAGGACATCGCAGGATCCAGGAAACAAGGTAAGTTACTTCCCCTGGATACTGCGATGCAGCCCGAGTCTGGCTCGGGGTTACCGCTCTTAGCATTGAAAACTCACCCCGAGCCAGACTCGGGATTACCGCTAAGGAGGTTAAACATCTCACGGAGCACTGTTCAATCTATCATCCAAAAATGGAAAGAGTATGGAACAACTGCAAACCTACCAAGACATGGCAGTTCAGCTAAACTGACAGGCAGGGCAAGGAGAGCATTAATCAGAGAAGCAGCCAAGAGGCCCATGGTAACTCTGGAGGAGCTGCAGAGATCCACAGCTCAGGTGGGAGAATCTGTCCACAGGACAACTATTAGTTGTGCAGTCCACAAATCTGGCCTTTATGGAAGAGTGGCAAGAAGAAAGCCGTTGTTGAAAGAAAGCCATAAGAATTCCTGTTTGCAGGATGCGAGAAGCCACGTGGGGGACACAGCAAACATGTGGAAGAAGGTGCTCTGGTCAGATGAGATCAAAATTTTACTTTTTGGCCTAAAAGCAAAACGCTATGTGTGGCTGAAAAATAACATTGCACATCACCCTGAACACACCATCCACACCGTGAAACATGGTGGTGGCAGCATTATGTTGTGGGGATACTTTTCTTCAACAGAGACAGGGAAGCTGGTCAGAGTTGATGGGAATATGGATGGAGCCAAACACAGGGCAATCTTAGAAGAAAACCTGTTAGAGTCTGCAAAAGACTTGAGACTGGGGCGGAGGTTCACCTTCCAACAGGACAACAACCCTAACCACTTCCATACCGGGCCTATTCTGGCACTTCTCTTCTACATGTAAATATTATAATTTTTTTGCTAGAAAATTACTCATAACCCCCTAACATTATATATGTTTTTTTAGCAGACACCCTAGGGAATAAAATGGCGGTCATTGCAACTTTTTATCTTGCACGGTATTTGCGCAACAATTTTTCAAACGTGTTTTTCTGGAAAAAAAAACACTTTCATTAATTAAAAAATAACAAAACAGTAAGGTTAGCCCAATTTTTTTGTATAATGTGAAAGATGATTTTACGCAGAGTAAATAGATACTCAACATGTCACATTTTAAAATTGCGCACACTCATGGAATGGCGCCAAAGTTCGGTACTTAAAAATCCCCATAGGCGACGCTTTAATTTTTTTTACAGGTTATTACTAGTTTAGAGTTACAGAGGAGGTTTAGTGCTAGAATTGCTGCTCGCACTCTAATACCTCACATGTGTGGTTTGAACGGCGTTTACATATGTGGGCGGGATCTATGTGTGTGTTCGCTTTTGAGTGCGAGCTACCGGGGACAGGGGCGTTTTGAAAAAAAAATTGTTATTGTTAATTTTACTTTATTTTTTTATTTTTAAACTTTCTCTTTTAAATTATTTTTTTTTTGATCACTTTTATTCCTATAATAAGGAATGTAAACATCCCTTGTAATAGGAATATATTGTGACAGGTCCTCTTTATGGAGAGATGCAGGGTCAATAAGACCCCACATCTCTCCTCCAGGCTGGAAAGCATGAGATCAAAAAAAAATTACGATCTCATGCTTACCAGTCGCGATCGCGGCTTTGTTTACAATTGCGGCCCGGACATCATAACGCCGTGTCCGGGCCTCCGATGGTCATAGAGATGACTGGTGACCATCTGGTCACTGGAAATCTCTATGATCATCATCTGGCGGCGCGGCCGATTCTTTCTCCGTGTCCCCGATTGCACGGGAGTGCCTGGAGAAGCACCGGATAGCGGCAGGAGGGGGGATGTGCCATCCCGTCACCTGTAAGAACGATTAAGCGGTGGAACTGCCACTATGATCATTCCTATGATGCACAGAATTGCTGGCTGAAAACGAGGATATCTGAATGATGCCTGTAGCTGCAGGCATCATTCAGATATTCCCACTGAAAGTCAAGGATGTTATTTGACGGCCTTGGGCTGTAAGTGGCTAAACACACAGCCAGAGCTACAATGGAACGGTTTAGAGCAAAGCATATTCATGTGCTAGAATGGCCCAGTCAAAGTCCAGACCAAAATCCAATTGAGAATCTGTGGTAAGACTTGAATATTGCTGTCCACAGACACTCTCCATCCAATCTGACAGAGCTTGAGCAATTTTGCAAAGAAGAATGGGCAAAATGTCACTCTCCAGATGTGTAAAACTGGTAGAGACATACCCAAAACGACTTGCAGTTGTAACTGCAGCGAAAGGGTGTTCTACAAAGTATTGACTCAGGGGGGCTGAATGCAAATGCGCGCCACATTTTTCAGATATTTATTTGTAAAAAAAAATAATGGAAAACCATTTATCATTTTCTTTCCACTTCGCAATTATGTGCCACTTGTGTTGGTCTATCACATAAAATCCCAATAAAATACATTTAGGTTTTTGGTTGTAACATGATAAAATGTGGAAAATTTCAAGGGGTATGAATACTTTTTCAAGGCACTGTATAAACAAAAAAGAACTGGTACAGGGCTACAAGGAAAATTAGCAGCTTACAGAATAAACACCTCCTGAAGCAAGCAGAGCACAGTGCACATTTGTACAGCACAGTGCTGTGCTTTGTAAATGTGTATTTTTTTGGTTTTTTCAAGCAGCAGTCGGGCTGCAATGAGGCTATACCGCTGTTTTGTAAATGGAGCCCTGTGTGTTCACCCACCTGCTATGTGCTGATTGATAGTACAAATCAATAAACCTGAACTCATAGACCTCAACTTAAAAAGTGACTAACTTAAAGGGAACATCTAGAAATGCCTATTTTATCTTAGCAGTACTGTAATGCCATGTACACACGGTCGGGATACTCGACGGGAAAAGGTCCACCGGAAATTCAGACGGGAAAATAGAGAACCTGCTCTCTATCTTTTGCCGGCCGTTTCCCCTTCTGAAAAAGTCAGATGGAGCATACACACGGTCGGAATTCCTGACCAAAAGCTCTCATCAGACTTTTTCCAATGGGAAAACCGGCCGTGTGTATGGGGCACGTGTCTTTAAGGCCCCTTTTACACTTGTGCGACTTGTCCTGTGACTTGGGACTGCAAAGTCGCATGACAAATTCGTACCCCATGATTTCCAATGAGTACCGTTCATATCTGTACGACTTCAAAGTATTCCCTGCACTACTTTGGTCTGACTTTGATGCGACTTGAGGTACATAGACCTCAAGATTACACAGGCATTGCCTTAAGTCGCGTCAAAGTCGCACGGCAAAGTTGCGTCAAAGTCGCTTGGCTTTTAGGTCATACAAGTGTGAAAGAGGGTCTAATTCCTCCTGAAAAATAGCAGAGTACTTGTTGGTATGTGATAATGCATAGGCACTCCTCTTCTGTAGCCTTATAGCTATAGATGTAAAGTGCTGCTTTTTCTGACTGCTAGTTTCCCAGGATCTGGAGTAAGATTTGTTAATGTCACTACTGTGCTGCTCACTGTTCTCCGTGCTGGAGGGCAAGCTACAGTCAGGTCCATAAATATTGGGACATCGACACAATTCTAATCTTTTTGGCTCTATACACCACCACAATGGATTTGAAATGAAACAAACAAGATTTGCTTTAACTGCAGACTTTCAGCTTTAATTTGAGGGTATTTACATCCAAATCAGGTGAACAGTGTAGGAATTACAACAGTTTGTATATGTGCCTCACAGTTTTTAAGGGACCAAAAGTAATGGGACAATTGGCTGCTCAGCTGTTCCATGGCCAGGTGTGTGTTATTCCCTCATTATCCCATTTACAAGGAGCAGATAAAAGGTCCAGAGTTCATTTCAAGTGTGCTATTTGCATTTGGAATCTGTTGCTGTCAACTCTCAATATGAGATCCAAAGAGCTGTCACTATCTGTGAAGCAAGCCATCATTAGGCTGAAAAAACAAAACAAACCCATCAGAGAGATAGCAAAAACATTAGGTGTGGCCAAATCAACAGTGGATGGATGGTATCACACCGGTGGATGGTATCCTCCCAAGTGTCTGCTCCTCTGTATATGCGTGTCCGTATATGGAGGCAGCTAAGCGGGAAGCGCTGTATAACAGGATACCAAGGATTTCAGAGATGCTTCAGCAAAAGTTCCGTGACCGAGTCAGCTGTTGTCTTTGTATTTGGCGCTCGGTTCTCTGCTCTGTACATCCCATTTGATTGGGGGATCTCTCCGACGGCGTCACAGGACCGAGTGACGTCAACGCGTTTCGCAACTGGTGTTACGTAGCTTCGTCTGGACGGGAGAGGGGGAGCGTACATCTCTCCCTTTATTTTGTCAAGGTACGTTCGGCCCTCCTACAAATAATTTCTGCAAAGAAATCCTTGGTAAAAAAGGAAAAGAGTACAAGAGACTGGTTCTTTCTCTATGTGTTTTTTGTTATTTTGTACATTCCGTTGTGAGAAATTCCTGGTATTTGATTTAGATAAGGTTTATTTTTTGTAAATGGCATATTTATTCCTCTTGTTCATGGTCTTAGGGTCCTTTCACACGGGGCGGATCCGTGCAGATCCGCCCCGTGAAGCTCCGCTTGCTCAGCGGGGATCACTGTGTTGATCCCCGCTGAGCCGACGGATGACTGGGCGGTCCCCGCACACTGTGCAGGGACCGCCCTGTCAGAGCGCCGCTCTCCCCTATGGGGAATCGGATGACGACGGACCGTAGAGTCCGTTGTCATCCGATCCGCTCCGCCGACGGAAGGAAAAATAGGGTTTTCCTCCGTCACACTTTGGCGGAGCGGAGCGGAGCGGATGTCAGCGGACATGTCTCCGCTGACATCCGTGCCTCCATAGGGGTACATGGAGGATCCGTTTCAGGTCCGCCTAAAAAACTGACAGGCGGACCTGAACGGACCTCCGTGTGAAAGAGCCCTTATTCTTTTATTCCTTTATTGTATTGTCTATTGTTTGTACTTGTCTCTAAGTGTGTTATTTTGTTTATATGTTTGTGCACTTTATTAACTTGGAATTAACGGTGCTACACTGATTGTTTATTAGCTAGACTAATTAACCATTAGCTTTCAATAGGAAAGCGATATGTTTTACTATGTAATTTTACCTTTTTGATATAACCAATAAACTATTTAACTTTTAATCATGATCCATTATTGTCCATTATAGCCAATAGTAGCCTCTAATTTCCTTTGGGGGTTCCTGCTTCTTTAGGCTCTCCCAATGAAATATAAATTTTCTTTTCATATCTGGGTCATCGAGCTGGGCAGCAGGCTCTGGGTCATCGAACTGGGCAGCAGGCTCCGGGTCATCGCGCTGGGCAGCAGACTCCGGGTAATCGAGCTGGGCAGTAGGTCCGGGTCATCGGGCTGGGCAGCAGGCTCCGGGTCATCATGCTGGGCAGCAGGCTCCGGGTCATCAAGCTGGGCAGAAGGCTCCTTGTCATCGAGCTGGGCAGAAGGCCCTGGGTCCTCGAGCTGGGCAGCAGACACTGGGACATCAGGCCGAGCAGCGAGCACAGTAACGGCAGGCTGAGTAACAGGCACCGGCTCAGCAAGCTGAGTAACGGGCCCCGGCCCAGTGGGCTGGGTAACAGGCCCCGGATCAGCAGGCCAGACGCCGGGCACTGGTCTAGAAAGCCGAATGACGGGTACTGGCACAACAGGCCGGGTAACGGGCACCGGTTTAACAGGCCGGGTGACGGGCACCAGTTTAACAGGCCAGGTGACAGGCACCAGTTTAACAGGCCGGGTAACGGGCACCGGTTTAACAGACCGGGTAACGGGCACCAGTTTAACAGGCCAGGTAACGGGCACCGGTTTAACAGACCGGGTAACGGGCACCGAAACTTCAGGCTGAGACACGGCCACCGAAACTTCAGGCTGAGACAATGGATCTTTAGGCTGGGACACCGGATCTTTAGTCTGGGACACCGGATCTACAGGCTGGGACACCGGATCTTCAGGCTGGAACACGGGCACAGGAACATCAGTCTGGAATACAGGCATCAGAACTTCAGGCGGGGACACAGGCAACGAAACTTCAGGCGGGGACACAGGCACCGGAACTTCAGATGGGGACACAGGCACCGGAACTTCAGGCGGGGACACAGGCACAGGAAAATCAGACAGGAACATGTGCATCGGGCTATCAGACTGGACAGCAGGCACTGAGACGACAGACTGGATAGCAAGCCAGGGGACGTCGGACTGGACAGCAGGCACCGAGATATCAGACTGGGCAGAAGGCACTGAAACATCAGACTGGACAGCAGGCATTGGGACATCAGACTGGACATCAGGCACTGGGACGTCAGACTGGACAGCAGGCACAGGCGTTGGTACAACAGGCTGAACAGCAGGCACTGGCACAACAGGTTGAACGGCAGGCACATCAGACTGGTCGGCAGGTACTGGAACATCGGACTGGAACATGGACACAGGAACATCAGACTGGGGCACAGGAACTTTAAGCTGGATAGTAGGCAGAGAGTTGGCAGGATTAGGTGGGTCATCAGGTTCAGCTGGCATGAAGGCGGACTGGCGCAGGTTGGTTGGTGTGGAGGCTCGGAAGGACCCGAATACAGCCTCATTTATAGCAGTGGTTACTGCTACAAGTGTGGTACACTGCTGCCTACCTGGAGGGACAGTTGTTCTATCCCCACCACACTCCCTTCTTATGGTTGTGTACAGACACAAGTGACCAAGTGATCCGGAGCGTATATGGGCACAGTGATGCTGTTGGAGCCGTGACCGGCAGATGTCCTTCATTTTCAGGCTCCCCCATATTGGGTATTGTATGCTGTAAACTGAAAGCTACTGATCTGTCTGTGTTACCTGCCGCAGCCCTCTCCACATATACAACAATATCACTGTGCTATACTATCATCACATGTGATTTAATTCTGGAGTTTTCCACCTGTCAGTTATCATCCATTCCTTTCATGAGGATCATTACTTTGGAACTGTTGACTGTTCTTTCCTCTCCTGATCAAATTTTTTCAGCGACATTATGAACTTTGATGGGATTTGACAGCATATGGTTTATGGTGCTTGATTTTGAACTTCGCCATTCCTCTCCCTCCAGCTAGATTGCTCTACTATTTAGGATCCCTCCCACATTTACGAGTTCCCCAGAGGCCCATCTTTACTTTTCCCCCACCCCCCTGTCCCTCTCTCTCTCCCCTTTTCCTCCCTTCCCTCCCCTTCCCTCCCCTTCCCACCATTCCTTCCCTTCCCTTTCCCTCTCCTTTCCTTCCCCCATGGGCTATAGCCTTCCAGGGACCTATATGTGGATTGCCTGTTTTACTTTCTGAAATTTGAATATTGAGACTATGCGGCCTTTGTCGCAACAGACCATGCACAGAGACTCTTGGCGTCCGGACGATTTTTATTGTTCTATGTTGTTTGTTAGTTGTCCTGTGCTTTATTTTGTTGTGTTTGTGGCCACACATGGAGATTGTTTCATGCTGCTATTTTTCATGTGTTCTATGTCAGTAATTCAGCATTTCTCACTCTCTTACTAAGAGAGGTGTTTTATGATATACCTTCCATTCATTAAATAAATGTATATCTTTTTTACTCTTAAACTTCGATTTTGGTATCACTCATTTGGTCCTCTCGTCCGCTACCCCGGTAAGGGACACCTCCCCTTTTTGTTTATATGCATATCAATGACCAGAGAGATACCGCCCATATCGGGTATGTAGTGTAAGTTATTTTCTCTATTGTGCGTTGTGCACATTTAAATGCCCTTTCTCCCCCTCTTTTTGTTTTCATTGGTTGGTGTGGAAGCAGGTTGGGTTATGGACAGGATCGTGTGAGTTTGAAAGAACTTCTGATTCTTCTTTGGCTTAACTGCTGGAGTTCTGTAGGTGACTGCAGGACTGTAGGTAGGGGGTGAAGAATACTGAAGAGAAGGGCTGGGATATGGCAAGGAAGGGGGAACAGCGGCCAGAGGAAGTTTTTGTGGGGAACTTGTAGGTAGCAGAGAAGAGGCAGGTGGGTTAAAGGCAGGATAGGTGCAGGGAGTAGAGACAGGGTATTGATATTTGGTGGGAAGCAGGATATATTGGGCAGGCAGGTGTCTGGCAGCAGAGATGGTTTGCTGTGGGCTGGCTGGGGCTGATTGCAAAATATCAGACCATGCTAAGAGTAGTGGTTGCACAAACTGCAGTTTACATTCAGCCTGTCTGACAAGGGATTGTACAGAATCAACACATTCTATTATCATCTGTTGGGAACAGGCTGTGTAATGTCAAAAAAGTATGGGGAGTCATCTTCCTAAAGCCATACCAGTGATACGATCTGATTAATACTGAAAGGGGGAGAGAAATCATCATGGCCCTTTGGGATGCAGGGCAAAGCCAGCTCTGTGCAGATTTGAATTAAAGGCTGAACATCCCCAAACAACACACAGCCCTGATCAACCAAGGAGTGAGCTAGACGATGGATCTCTAGCAGCTGATCACTGGTCCACTCTTTCAGTGCCTGGTGGAGATATTCACCACTCTCTGATGCCAGCAGAGCATAATAAGTAATCACATCAGAATTCATCTCCGCAGAGCAAACAAAACCAAGATGGTTCTTCTGTGCAGCCACTTCTGGTCAGGGATGGCCTTGGTATACTGTCATGTACCAGGTGTGACCAGACTGTGTGGACGGCAAAGAGAGAACCAAAACGCATGTAAACCTACATGACCTACAAATAACAAACAACTATATACAGTAGATGGGGAATACCGTAATCAAGAACATAAGCCAGACCAGAGTCATACACAGAGGATCAGCAGATAAACAAAGAGCAGTTCCAGAATCACAAACGTAAGCCAGGCCAGGGTCATACACAGGGAATCAGCAGGTGGGGGAAGGTAAATGGGATCAGGCTACAGGGCAAGGATGAAAGGGAACAGGAACACAGGAGGGAGAGGATCAGGATAGGCTCGGGATCAGGATCGGGTACAGGCTCGGGATCAGGTACAGGTTCAGGTTCAGGTTACAGGCTAGCAGGTCAGGGCGCAAGGACAATACCAAGGCAAGCATATGAGTGCTTTCCGGGTATTTATATGCATGCCTATAATTAGCCTCAAGTGACACCTGATCGCAGGAGGTGCTGTCTGCTCCACACTGCCGGGAGACACCCGCTGGTGGACACTGGTACTATGGCCCAAGTATCTAACAGTGCCACCAGCAGGTGAATCCCTCCACTACAGATCCTGAGTGTTAGAAGACACCTGCTGGTGGACACCGGTACTGCGATCCACAGGACCGACAGTGCCACCAACATGTGAACCCTTTCCTGACACCATCTCTTTCCTAAAAGTGTTATTATATGAAATTGACCTTTGTGATGAGGGTCAACTATTAAGGTGGTGCCTCTTGGGGCTCGATGGATGTCCTTTCTTTGAGAGAATACACTTTTTCTTGAATTTATTGGAAGCAGTGCAATTAGTTGGACGGATTATCGGATGGATTATCACAGATGTATATTTTTTTATGTGTTTTGTTTTTCATTTGTAGTGATATACGCATATTATTATACACTTATTGTGGATTATTTATTTATAAATACATTTTATATATATTGTAATAGAAGCACAGTACAATTTATTTATTGTTTCTTTGAAGTGTTTATCACTTTGGTGAAAGGTGCCTGAAATGTATTGAATACTGAATACTACTGACTAGCCTTTGCAAAGGGCACAGCTTCCGCAGTACAGGTTCTCTCTAATTTGGCAGGCTGACACTATTATAAATGATGATAAGCAATGATGAAAAAAAAAAAAACACCCTGATCTATCAGCAGTCAAATACTCCTGTGCAATCCCTAGATGCCTAAGTATTACTGCATATATGCACTGTTAGTTTTCATACTTGAATTTATGATAAAAATTGCTTCTTTTGTTGAGAAATTTGTGAATTGATTTGCTTATCATTGCATACTTACCAACTATGTACAGTAAATGTAGGTTTATAACATTTGTAGGTTTTTTTTTTTTTATTCAATGTTCTTTATTAAGTATAATAGGTATATAACAAACATACATTCATTACACACAGCGCGCATGCGTTGTTCGGGTTTAACAAGTACAAATACAACATGTTTAATATAGCTAAGTTATCCACTATAAGCTGTATATAGCAAGAAACATTTAGACACTATAAACTGACATAGCAATAAACAATTACTAGATTTTGTATTTATCAGTCCACAATCTCCAGTTAGAGTCAAAATTGTTACACTTCAGGGACTTAATAGCCAGTAGGCGTTCGAATGTGTGGTTTCTGTTAACTAACTTGATCACTTCCGAGAGGTTGATGGCCACTGAGTTTTTCCAGTTTCTAAGAATAAGGGTACGTGAGGCCAACAGTATATGGGTGACGATTGGTCTGAGATCCTGTGGATATTGGTCTGCACCAATGTGAAGAATTGCTAATGCAGGGTTTGGGGTCGTTAGTATTCCAGTGATTGATGAAATCAATCTGAACACATTGTTCCATAGACTTGTCACACTAGGACATGTCCATAAGGTGTGCAATAGGTTGCCTATGTGACCACATTTCCTCCAGCATAGAGGCGATGAAGCCGGATAAAAGGTTGCTAACCTATAGGGTGTGTAGTGCCATCTGTTAGTAAGTTTAAGCGTCATTTCCCAATGTGATACACAGTGGGAATGTTTGTGTATTTCCTTGAAGGCGCGTGTCCATTGTTCTTCAGAGAAAGTTTTGTTGAGGTCAGTTTCCCACTTCCTAAGTGCAGCTGATTTCTTGAAAGTATGTTTATCATGGATGAGGTTATAAAATATTGAAATGCCTTTAGCAGATTGAGGAGCTTTTGTATAAAAACGCCATGCTATAGCAGAAAGTTTTATTTTTGGTATAGAATGTGCCCTTAAGAAGTGGGAGAGGCGTATGCAGGAGAATAACATATGGCTGGGTAAGTGGTGGTCAGTCACTATTTGCTCTATTGATTTTGGTGTTTGTCCAGTATATAAATCTTGTACATGTTGAATTCCTAGTGCCTGGAGTCTCGTGGTTGGAAGCATAGGTATTTTTGCCCCTAAGAGTGCAATAGGGAAGTCGTACTGTATTTCCTGCAGATCAGCACTATCTAGTGTCTGTAGGAATCGCCATGCCTGTAAAGACACTTGTACGGATGGTGATAGCCCCTTAGTTGCCCATGGTTCCCATATGTCGCCCATGAGAAAAGTAGTCGTATTCCTGGTCGGGATAGCCGAACGTTCTATTTCCACCCATAGGGGGCTGTCCGTGTCGTGAAACCAGTGTTTAAGTTGGTCAAGTCTCGTAGCCCACAGGTAGTCTTGGATGTCTGTGAATCCCGCCCCCCCCCCACCTTCCTATGTGGAAGAAGGTTGTTCCGTGAACACCTAGCTTTTTTACCTCCCCATGTGAATTTCCATACAATTTTTGATAATGTATTTAGGTAGCGGGACGGTACGGGGATCAATAGGGAGCGGAAAATATAGAGAATTTGTGGTAGTATGGACATTTTAAATGCCGCTATTTTACCTAACCAGGATATCTCCCTCTTGGATATGTCCATTAATTGTAGTTCAATTTTGCCTATTAGCGGTTTAAAGTTAGCCTCTGCTAAGGATGCAGTATTGTCAGTTAGGGTGATGCCTAGGTACGATATGCCCTTTGCGCTCCATGAGTAGGGTAGGGACTTTTGCAGATATTGTTTTGAAGTATGTGAAACTCCTAAGTTAAGAATCTGGGACTTCGTAAAGTTGACCTTATAATAAGATACTGCGCCAAAGTCGGTTAGAACTTGGTGGGCCTGCGGGAGGGAGGAGTTCGGGTGTGTCAGTAGGAGTATAACGTCATCAGCAAATAAGTTTATGACGTGTTTGTCAGATCCGAAAGTGAAGCCTGTGATGCCATTGTGTGCTCTAATGGATTCGGCCAGAGGATCAATCATAAGATTGAATATTGTGGGGGAGAGAGGGCAACCCTGGCGTGTGCCATTTGATATGCAGAACTGTTTGGATAGGAGACCTGAAGTATAAACTTGTGCCGATGGACAGGAATATAAAGCCAGTATTGCCTTGAGAATCGGGCCTGTAAAGCCGAATTTAGCCAACACCATTTCCATGTACGTCCAGTGGACCCTATCGAAGGCCTTCTCTGCGTCTATAGATAGCAGCAGAGAAGGCGTTCTCATTTGAACAGCGTGGTGAATGATATTAATGATACGTCTAGTAGCGTCTGAGGTTTGTCTCCCCCTCACAAATCCCATCTGATCACGTTTTATGAGTAGCGGAATAATATCTGATAATCTCTTGGCTAGCAATTTTGAATAAATTTTTATGTCGGTATTAAGAAGAGATATCGGCCTAAAGTGTGCTGGTGTAGTAGGGTCTTTCCCCGGTTTTGGTAAAGTAACAATGTGGGCTCTCAGCATCTCTTGTGGGAAAGCAGAAGTTCCTTCCGCCTTTGTGAATACCCGCTGTAAGTGAGGAGCAATGATTTCTTTAAATGTTTTAAAATACTCGTTTGCGAAACCATCCGGTCCCGGTGACTTGCCATTAGGCAATGTCGATGTAATCTGTTCGATTTCCTGAGGGGAGAAAGGTGTGTTCAACTTCCTAAGTTGGTCCTCTGTCAGTGACGGGAGTTGTATTTTCTGTAAGAAGTGTTGTATGGTGTCAGTGGTTGGTTGTTGTGTGGCCGTATTATCACGTAAATTGTACAGTGCCCCATAATAGTCTGCAAATTGATTTGCTATGTCTTGTGGGTTAGTGATTTTGTGGTGTAAGGTATCATGAAGGAGGTATGCAATTCTCGACTTTGTGCGAGCAGCCTTAATTCTGTTAGCCAGATATTTTCCTGCTCTATTTGCGTTAGCGTATGAATTCGCTTGTAAGCGTCTGAAATGTTTGTCGTGTTGTTGTGCGAGAATCTCTCTTAGACTTTCTCTAAGCATAGAGAGTGTGTTTGCCACTGCCTTTGTTGGAGACTGTTTATTGTGGGTTTCTAATCTATTAATGTCAGACATTACTTGATTTAGTTTGGCAGCATGTCGTTTCTTTTCCCTAGCCCCTAACTGTATTAATATGCCTCTCATATACGCCTTATGTGCGTTCCATAACGTGAAGGGATCTATCAGTGGTGTGCAATTGTATTGAAAAAAATCTTGGAGATGCTGAGAGATCACTGGAAGAATTTGGGGTTCTTGTAAGAGCCTAACATTGCAACGCCAGACATGGGATGAGGGGGAGACACCCTTTTCAGCAATAGTCATAGATACTGCTGCGTGGTCTGACCACGTAATACCCCATATTCGTGTTGCCTGAACACGTTGCAAAAGCCACTGGTCAGTGATAAACATATCTATTCGTGAATATGAGCAGTGTCTAGTAGAGAAAAAAGTGTAATCTCTTTCGTTGGCATGGAGGCACCTCCATGCATCGAACAGTTCCTGTGTATGTAGCAGATTACGGAGGTGAGCAGATTTCTTCGGTCTATCCGTAGTAGTGTCCAAAATAGGATCTGATATTAGATTAAAGTCGCCTCCTATGATGATATTGCCGTATTGCATGGACTTAGTCCTTTTAATCACTTTCCTTAGGAAGCGGATTTGGTGGGTGTTCGGGGCGTATAAAGTAACCAGTGTGTACGGGTTAGAGTTGATTTCTCCAGTTACTATTATATACCTTCCCCCTTCATCAATATAAGATTCTTTGAGTTGGAAAGATAGAGAGTTCCTTAAAGCTAGCATCACTCCTCCTTTTTTGCTATCCGGTGTATCTGCCAAAAACACGTGTGGATATTCCCTGTGAGTGCATTTAGGGGTTTTTTGTTTCTGAAAGTGTGTCTCCTGTACATAGAGAATGTCAGCCCGGTGCCTACAGGCCTCCTTCCATACCGAGAATCTCTTGGCCGGGTGATTCAGGCCTTTTGCGTTAATAGATAGACATGTGATAGTCATTTGTGGTGTTGTAGTGTATAGCGTCTGGTCTCGTGGTGCAAATACTCACTGTGTCCCTGGGTGTGAGACGTAACATCTTTTCCATTGAGGCCTGAGGCTGCAGGAGATTCATCTTCTGTACGTAGTGGACGTTCCTTGCTATGAAGATTGCTGTGTGCAAAAAATAGGTAACGTAGAAAACAAAAAAGAAAAAGAAAAAACAAGAGATAAGAAAGTATCTTTGAATGCGTAAAAAGGGATCTTACAACGGATCCACGTGCAGACATAACTGCTGAACTCGTTAACGGGGGTTATAGGAGGATAAATTTAAACTCCTTTTTACCGGAGAGATAAAAGAATAATTTTGCGGTTTTGTTATGAGCCTCCGCTGGCTTGTTTCTTATTGGTGCGTTTGTGTGACACCACCTGCCATTCGTTTTGAAGCCTCTGCGGTTGTGGAGTAGGGTTGAGTTGTGAGGCCTGGTCTGGGAGTATTCCCCATTGGCGCAGAGTTGAAAGGCCTTCCTCCAATGTGTTTACGGAAGTTGTGGTCCCATTATGGGTGATGGAAAGAGTGGCCGGAGACTTCCATTTGTGCAGGATTTTGTGGTTCCTCAGGGCCTTGGTTATAGTCGCCAGGTTGCGACGCCTCTGTAGTGTGTGCCTGGATAGATCTGGCAACAATTGGAGGGTTGCGTACTGCGGAGGGACAGTGTCAGGTCTGCGGGCCGCTTGTATGATTTGTTCCATCACATGGAAGAAGTGGACCCTCATTAGTATGTCCCTTGGGGTGCCTTCTGGCAGGAAGGACGGTTTAGGAATCCTGTGGATTCTGTCTATTATGAGGTCCTGCGCATTCAGAGCTGGGACCAGGGTGGAGAACAAAGCGTGGACATACTGTAGGAGTTGGGTGGCTGGAATAGATTCTGGTACTCCTCGCAGCTTTAGATTATTCCTCCTTGACCTGTCCTCAAGGTCAGCGACCTTGTCCTTTAGCCACGCCATATCCTCTCCCTGGGCCGCATGTGCGTCCACCATATTATTGTATGTAGCAGTATACTCGTCCATCCTTTGCTCTACTCTATCCACTCTGACCCCAATAGCCTGTACCTCCTTGTGACACTGGTTAATCCCTCTGACCAAATCTGTTTGTAGGGAGGATCTGAGCGATAGCAGCATCTCCTTCAGCATAGTGTCTGAAATAGGCCTGTCGGCAGTAGGAAAGTCCGCTATGGGGTCAGCTGTGTGTTGGGCCTGAGCAGCGGTGGTGCCTGGTGTCCCGCTTACCTCCATGTCCTGCGTGCATATCCGCCTGACAGGGGAGTCCATCCGTGGCTTTGACTTAGCTGGGCTCCGAGTGGATGGGCTGGATGAGCCTGAGGACGATCCGCTGTGCAGTGGGTCACGAGAGGACTGTACACGGAGCTCTCCGTGTCCGTTGCTTTGGATCGCGGCCTTCACCTGTTGTTGTGCAGACGAGCCGCCGCCATTTTGACGGAGCCCGCGGGGCTGCATCGCAAAGATGCTTGTCAGTTTTTGTGGCATCGGCGGGTTCTTTCTGCGCCTCATCATTCCCCTGTCCTCTGGCAGTCCGGCCGTGTTGTTTCTAGCCGCGGATGTGCCTTGGAGGCTCTGATGTGTCTGGATCTCTCCGGCGGCCGAGCGGAGCTCTCAGCTAGGCTTCCATCTTGGAGCTCGGTCACCACGCCCCCCAACATTTGTAGGTTTATAACATTGCAACACGAGCACCTTGTAGGTGTTGGCAGTTCCACGGTGTAACAGCATTTGTGTCTTGAGCATTTTACATGGATGGGCGCCACAAGATTTATTTAAAAAGAATAAAGATACAATAATATATAAAGAGGTAAAGTAGGCATTTATGATAGTTTATGATGATGTCACTATATACAATATAATAAAGACATTGTTTTACACAACATTGGATCCCAACGTTGACGTACTCCTTCGATTTGAGCACTGGTCTGATGAATGCTAGATGGAAGGACTGTACAGATTCTATCTGTGGCAGCTCTGTACATGCATGAATGTTTTATCAATATAAACAATTTATTACACATTCTTATTGGATTTCTACATTCCTGCATTATTAGGTGCATTGTTGGAGATCCATCAGTTGTTCATACAGTATGTATGCATTTTAATGGTGTAACTCATAATGTGGAAACTCTCAACTTCTCACATTAAACCTAGATTCACATTGGAGCGATTTGCCATGCGATTTGAGAGATCAAGTCGCATGACAAGTCGCAGCCTATTGGAGGGAATGGCACTGTTCTAATTGGTGCGTCACCGATTTTTGCGGCGCTGCACCGATTTGCAAAAGTAGTTACTGCACTACTTTTGCCGATTTCAGGTGCGATTTCAATAGACATCTGTGTATGAAGCCACACAGATGTCTATCAAGTAGCAACTAAAGTCACGCTGACCTTGCTACTTTGAAATTGTGCTACTTCAAGTGAAGTAGCGTGATTTCAAAGTAGCATGAATGTGAACCAGGGCTAAGCTGCTTATCCAAAATTTGCTTTAAAAAGTTCTAGGTTTACTTTTTTTATTTGAGTTAAAATGTGTTTCTTTTTTGGAGGGGTGGTGAGGGGAATATTTAAGGTAGTGTAATTTATTTTTTTTGTTTTTTGTGTTCTTTGATTTTTTTTTCTAAAAATTGCTTGGTTGGAATTTGCCACCCTTTAAGAGATGGGAGTATTTTTCGACACCCATTTTTCCATAAGAAAGTATATCCAGTCTCCAAAAAAAAACTATAGTTGGTGACCACTGGTTCATAGGTTTCTTGCACTTTTCTTGGCATTTATGTAGAGTAATAGAAAGCATATAAGCATAGTTATATGTGGGCCTGCAATAATTAAATTTATTTTTAAAATAAAGAACGTCTCAAAATACTTCAAGTACTGTATTTCAAAGATCAGTTTACAAAACTTTATAAACTTAAAAAAACTTCAAATAAGTTTGTCTTAAACCCTTTTTTTTTTTAAAGGGAATTTTTTTCACTAGGTCCTTGAAACACTACCAGTCACTTCTAATTTTGCCAAAGCCTAACCCCCTAGCACTAAAAAGTTAACATGCAGATAGAGTGGTATGCAGTAAATGAGCTTTAAAACAAGCTATAACTGACCTCCATAGCTGCATGTACTGTGGAGCAATTACGATAGAGATTAGAAGGCTGGAAGACTGCAGAGTCACTGTCAGGAGGGAGGCATAGGGTAAGCTGAGCTGATAAAAGAGAAAGTGCTTCTTCCGTAAACTTTGAGGGTGAATTACTATACAGTGCTTGCAGCTACAGAGGATCATGAGGGTATGTTTTAAAGCTCAATTACTGTTTCTTGAGAATGTGTAAATATATAAATGTCCATATAACATCAAAAATGCTTCAGCGCTCAATCCAAGGTGCTCCAAACGGTACTTAGGTGCACAATGCTTCATCAGGTACAGCCCTCCACAGATCAGGAAATCTCCACTAAATTGTAAAAAACACACACAAGAGGGTGCAAATCCTAATGCATTACCACCAAACAATTTATTGTGTCCCCAGAGACAAATGGATACTCACAATTGATTGAAAACAGCAGGCATATAACAAATATACTTCAGCAGTGAGTCCCATCATAAAACCATCTGATTGGAAAGCTAACACGTTTCGGGAGTCAAGCCCCCTTCCTCAAAGCTAAACCAACCTAGTGTCCTGTCAACTCCTAAATGGAACATTTGGGCCCCTTTCACACTGGTGCGGTTTGCAGGCGCTATTGCGCTAAAAATAGCGCCTGCAAACCGACCTGAAACAGCGGCTGCTGTTTCTCCAGTGTGAAAGCCCGATGGCTTTCACACTGGAGCGGTGCGCTAGCAGGACCGCTCCAAAAGTCCTGCTAGCCGCATCTTTGGAGCGGTGAAGGAGCGGTGTGTTTAGGCGAATTGCAGGCGGTATTAACCCTTTTGCAGGCCACTAGCAGGGGTTAAAACCGCACTGGTAGCGGCTGAATACCGCCCCAATTCCGACGGTAAAGTGCCGCTAAGAATAGCGGCGCTTTACCGCCACCGCACCTCCCGCCCCAGTGTGAAAGGGGCCTTAGCCTTCCAATCTAATGGTTTTATGATGATACTCACAGCTGCCAGCTGAAATATACTTGTTTCATGGCTGCTGTTTTTAATTGCTTGTGAGTATCCTTTTGTCTTTGGGAACTTAATAAATTGTATGGTGGTAAGGCAGTTTTACAACCCCTGTTAGCATTAAATGACTATTTGTGTCATCATTTAGGATACTTCTCCTCCCTTCCTTTCTATTTCAGGAATGTCAGACAGAATAGAAAGTGGGGGAATATCCCTCAATTTCCTGCTAATTCAACAGGTGTCATACAGAACAGGAAGTGAGGAAAATCCCCACACTTTTATATCTATTTGATGGCTGTCAGACAGCACAGGAGATATGCATGGGCAGAAAAATCCAAGAACAAATTTCCAACAAAAGTGAAGGCTTAGAGCCTTTGCCAGGAGTACATTGCTGTGTGTATCTCCATAAGGGAGATTTTTTTTCCTCATCTGTTGCCCCAGAGACTGGGTCAGACAGTGCAAGAGGACAGAAAAATACAAGAGGAGAAGAAATATTGGATATATAAATCTGGAGTTGGGCTTTAAAAGTCTACCAGTCATAGCAAGCAATGTCTAAAACACTATGGCAGCACTTCCCATACCAACCAGCCAGGCTGATTTAACACAGCTCTCAGTTTTCTCATAGAAAGTGAATAGTTGAAAGCTGTAAATTATTAAAGTGGACCTAGAACCTTATATTTTTTCATGTTAAGTGCAGACATGTGTGAGTTTAACACATTCAGGTATTTAATATCTTCCACAAAAATCCCAGTCCTTCCCCTGAGAATGCCTAATTTCTGCTTTTCTTTTGTAAAGCGTGGCACAATCTTTGCTTCCATGATCCACGATTTACATTCAGAAATTATACTTCCTGGACTGAGATGCCTGGCGCAGAGATGATACATGCATATAAATACAGGTGTCTGTGCAGTTATTGGCTTCACAAATGTCTGACAGCCTTTACCTTGTGAAAGTTACAGTGTTGCATTGTGATCACTGGGAAGGAAGAGATTGAGGAAATGTGTCCTCCTTTCTACAGCAGACTAATAACATTATCTCAGCCTAGGTACTTGCCTGTAGGTCAGACACAGTTTTTTAATAACAAAAAGTCCTTTTTTTTTAATAAAAAGTATACTGTTACTGTTGTTAATTATTGTGACAAGTCAGCAATTTATTCATGTCACCCAAAGGTTCACTTTAAATAACCTACTTAGGTGAAACATGTTTAATTTTTTTCTGGGTAATGTCCTTTAAAAAAAACTCTAGTTTCTGTATCCTCATAAACTACTGCCCAGTTTAGCCTAACTATTCACTATCTGCTTCAGAACCCAGAGGTCCTTGGTTACGTACAACATGAAAAAACAATGGCCGGTTTTGTTTTTCCCATGCTCTGTTCCAGTAATGTCTTCTCTTCCAATGAACACCAAATGAGCTCATCAATGCTCTGTTATTGACTAGACCAGCATGAGTCAAATTATGCTGCTAATTGGTGCTTGCTTATTGCCTTTTTATACCACTTACTGCTCATTCGGTTGCATGTTAGACAGATTACAATTAAGTGCAAGGTAATGTCTCATGAGTAATTGCAGGCCCCTTTTTTATTCAATTCCTAAAGCATATCATTGCTGGAAGAATCAATATTACTTTACAAGAATATTTAGTTTCTGTTGTTTATTTTAAATCATTTAATCATAAAAAATATATACTTTTGCTGCAAAATTTTATGATATATATATACATATATATATATATATATATATAAAAAACAATTTATAATTATATCAATTATATATATATATATATATATATATATATATATATACTACTGTGTAAAAGTTTTAGGCAGGTGTGAAAAAATGCTAAACAATTTTTTGTCTATTAACAAAATGGAAAGTAAATAAACAGAAGAGAACTCCAAATCAAATCAATTTTTGTAGTGACCACACTTTGCCTTCAAAATAGCATCAATTACAGGTACAGGTGCACATAGTTTTTGAAGGAACCTTAGCAGGTAAGTTAATCCCAAAAACTTGGGGAACTAACCACAGATCTTCTGTAGATGTAGGATGCCTAAGATCCTTCTGTCTGGTCGTGTAACCCCACAAAGACCTGATGATGTTGAGATGAATGCTCTGTGGTTGGCCAAACCATCACTTCCAGGACTCCTTGTGCTTGTTTACGCTGAAAATAGTTCTTAATGATATTGGCTGGATATTTGGGGTCATTGTCCTGCTGCAGAAATAATTTGGGACCAATTACATGCCTCTCTGATGGTAAAGCATGATGGATATGTATCTGCCTGTATTTCTTAGAATTAAGGACACCATTGATCGTGACCAAATCTCCAACTTCATTTGCAGAAATGCAGCCCTAACTTTGCAAAGAACCTCTACCATGCTTTACTGTTGCCTGCCGACACTCATTATTGTACTGCTCTCCAGTCATTCAGCGAACAAACTGCATCCTGATACAGCAAAATATTTAATATTTTGACACGTCCAGAGCACCGGTTGACAATTTTCTGCACCCCAGTTCCTAAGTTTTCCTGCATAGTTCAGCCTTGTTTCCACATCGGACGTCTGGCTTTTTGGACGCAATTCTTCCATGAAGACCACTTCTGGCTAGACATCTCCAGACAGTAGACAGGTGTACCTGGATCCCACTGGTTTATGCCAGTTCTGTGCTGATAGCACCGCTGGACATCTTCCAATGTCGAAGGGAAGTAAACATGATGTGCCTTTCATCTGCTGCATTAAAGTAGAACTACAGGCAAAACCTTTTTTGTTCTAATTGTGGATAGAGTAAGAAAGGCCTATAACCCCTGTCAGATTTTTTTTTCTTCATCTGTGTCCCATTGCGGAAATTTACCTTTACTTCCTGTTCCATAGCCAAATAGGAAGCGAGAAGAAATCTCTGCAAAATAAGGTAATCCTGTGGGCCCCCCAGTGTCCCCATTGGAAGATTTATTCTCTATTACTTCTACTTTCAATGATAATGGTAAACAGGACAAATAGAAAGGGTGAACAACCTTAACAGGGACACTGGCAGCAATAAAAACCTAATAGGTATTCTAATCCCTCTCCAATCTATCCAAAACTAAAAAGTTTTAGTTATACTTTAGGTTTCCTTGGCCAGCCACTGCATCTATGGACCTCAACACTGCCCATTTATTTGTGCTTCTTCAAAAGAGCTTGAACAGCACATCTTGAAACCCTAGTCTGCTTTAAAATCATTCAGTCTCCGATCTAATTTATCCCAAGGGTGTTCTATCGGGTTGAGGTCAGGACTTTGCCAGTCAAGTTCCTCCACCCCAAACCCACTCATCCATGTCTTTATGAACCTTTTATCTTCTTTTCTAGTATCACCTATGTTCCTTTGTTATACAAATTTACACACACAAGTAAATGAGTCGGAACATTGTTTATCAAAACAAAGTTTGTATATATGTAAATACATATCAAAGGGCATTGCCCCATAATGTAAGTAAGAACACTTTACAGCCGAACTCCAGGCTTATCTTCAGTCTTGCACAAGTTTTCAAGCTCTTCTCCTGGCAGGTACCAGCCAAACTGACAGCATCTGTCTTGAGGGGCAAAATGCGGCCTGGCCGTCTCATACCCAAACAACAAGATGCCCTAGGAAGTTGCGAGCCAGAGACGCCAACCCGGAGCCTGCATGAAGACTGCTGTTCAGTCTGTTAGTGGGACAAAGGATCCTGGAGTTCAGGAGGAAACCCATTAGGCCACAGGAAAGGAAGTGGAACACGTCTGGGGAGGTCTTGGGCATTGCTGGATACTCCTGCCTGACCCCCCATAAATGTGCCAGCAACACTGCAGCCTACTTCTATTTGCTTTCATCCAGCCTACAGGAGTGGCCATCGGGAACAGACTGCTCAATGAAGGACATCTGGAATGCATTTAGTGAGGTTTGGAGCTTTTAAACACTCTTACATGTATTAGGCTTGTTTGCTCTCATTTGAAGTTTGGTGTCTCCAGCAGTGCTCTACCTAGGATACTGCATTGCTCTTCCTTTACTTGTTGAGTACAAATACCCTCATTTGAGATGTGAATGCTCCAATGTATAGTCTAATAGCCCCTACCACTGGCAAACTTTATATTTACTACCCCACTGACCAGTAGTTAGGTAGGGCTTAAGTGTAGTATATAGGCCACACTGTTAGTTGCAATTATCTGTATTCTCCTTTGTGGACATTACTATGGTTGTCTAATTGTCTTTCAGCAAGGCGATAAAAAGGAAACAAGTGTCACATACTTGGTTGTAACTTTATTTCTGTGGCTGCCATTGCATTCACCTTATCATGTTAAGTTTATTCAGTACTTCCTATGCAAAGCTTATTCCTGCTTAAATAAAGCACAATTATCATTACTGGTACGTCTGTGAGTTATCGGGTTCATTTAATGGCGGGTCACCACTGGGAAGAGGTGAAGAACCCAACATTTTGCAACTCCTTAGGAGGCATTTTTACATATTTATTTTGATGGAATATTTACAGAGATGCATTTGTTGGTTTTTACCTGCTGCCCTACACACACGAAAAATATTTATTGATAACAACATTTTAAAAGTAACGGATACAGTTCATTTAAAGTCGCAGGCGTACATCTACTACCTAAAAAATGACGATAAAGCACTGTATTCATATACAAACTGTATTCATATCACCAATTTGTATATGAATACAGTGCTTTATCATCATTTGTTAGGTAGTAGGTGTATATTAACTGTTTCATTAATTCAGGGATGTTGGTGCCGTATAGTTTATGATTACTTATATGCTGATCTCTGCCCACTATTTTTGACCAGTAAAATGTACATGTCAACTCCTGAAATTGTTTTAATTTGTGATGCACTACAATCCACTTATCAGCTACACCAATGAGTTTCTACCTTTCATTCTCACGCACGGCTCTTTTATTTTTTTTCACCATACATACACTTTAGCTTGTCAAAAAACAACAGACAGGCAGCCTTTCTGACAATTATTCCTCTTTACTTAACACGCATCTCACAGCCAGAAACTTCCATAGCCACATCTGGGCCCACAGCAGAGAGATGACTGACTGCTGCTCTCACTTACCAGCTCATTTGCACTTTAAATGGTGCAAGACAATGAACCTTAATTGGCTCATCACGGCAAATGTGTAAAGTATTTTGCTGAAGGTAGTTAGAAGATATTTCTGCTTTGATTAAAGGTTCCAAACTGCCAAGACTGGAGATGGCAAACAACACTCGTTTGTAAAATTATATGTACACAGAGTCCAAAAGTTGTCCAATACAAATCATTTGGGCACTTTTGTAAGCCAGTTGGACAGCGTATGCGGAACAATCATAATGCATAACTTAAAGTGAACCTGTCATTTAATTTTACACTTCACATGAATCAGTAGGGAAAATGGAATTCCAGATTATATTATTATTTTAACCTCTTGCTTGCCATTAAAAAAAAAAAAACTGCACAGGCAGCCTGTGTGTACCTAGGCTTCATGACAGTTAAATAGACTATGGATTTAGGGGTTTATTATAAGTCTTTTACAATTACAAACGGAACACGACAGGGCTGTCCCCTCTCGCCTCTCTTATATGCCTTGACACTAGAACCATTCTTAAATAAAATTAGACAGAACCCGGATATTAGGGGTATTGAATTTGGGGAAAAGGATTATAAAGTTTCTGCTTATGCAGATGACATGCTTTTCTCATTATCAAGACCACAAACCTCGCTACCTATTCTTATGAAAGAAGTAGAACTATACGGGAGTATGTCGAACCTTAAAATAAACTATGGTAAATCAGAGGCGATGGGGATGGCACTCCCAGGTTCCATTAAAAACATATTAGAACAAAGTTTTAAATTTAAGTGGACGAGGAAAGCATTAAATTATTTAGGAACACAGATGCCCGCAAGCGTACCGAATACCTTCGAGCTAAATTTTGAACCATTAATTTGATCTGTAAGAATGCTACTGGAAGGCTGGAATAAAGGTACGCACTCATGGTTTGGGAGATGTAATATCCTAAAAATGAGTGTGATGCCAAAATTCCTTTATCTATTTCTTGCATTACCGATAAGAATTCCTAAGTCTTTTTTTAGTCAAGCCCACACTTTGTTTATGAAATTCATCTGGGCTAGTAAAAGACCAAGAATAAGTAGGAAACTTCTAACTCTACCAAAAAGAGTAGGAGGAATATCGGCACCAGATATATATAAATATTATCAGGCAGCACACCCTGGGAGGTTCGTAGACTGGAGCAGACACAGGGACTATAAATTATGGATTAATATAGAGCAGCAAATAAGTTCCATTTTCCTAAACAGAGCATTATGGTGCTATACGGCCCTTTCCGCCTTTAGTAAAATCCCATCCCATGATGGGAACGACGCTATGGATAGGAAATAAAATATGTCAGAAATCTAAACTTACTAATAAAAAATCACCCTTATTCCCGATAATAGGAAACCCAGATTTTATACCTGGGATAGAATTACCAATATTTAAGAAATTGAGGGAAAAGGGTATTTTCCAAGCATCTGATTTTGTAGGAGAAAGGGGGTGGGTAACAATGGATACGCTTACAAAACAAGGAGGGAAATTCGAAATCCTGATATGGCAAGCTCGGCAGATCCGACACTACTTAGAAACTTTGGGATCGGTAGGAATATATATATAGTCGGACACGGACAAGATTTGAGGAATATTGTGAAAGCGGGGAACCCCTACCTACCACATGTGATATCTAAAATGTATGCACTGTTGATTGTACCCACAGAGGACTTTAAAATTGAATGCTTGGGTAAATGGGAAAGGGATATAGGACATACCTTCTCTCCAGCACAATGCCAGAACATAATAGACTTGTTAATAAAATCCTCGAGGTGTATAAAAATACAGGAATCAAATTATAAAATACTAACACGTTGGTATTATACGCCCGTGGCTCTAAATAAATTTTTCCAGAACTTTCTGACAGGTGCTGGAGAGGATGTGGTGAAAAAGGAACAATGATACATATATTTTGGTCGTGCCCAGCAATCAGACAATTCTGAGAGACAGTACATAGAATCACACAGACATTTACTGAATACCTAATCCCACAGGAACCAGATCTTTTTTTGCTACACAATACACAAATTCCACCTAAAAGATATAGTAATTCAATGTTGTGCCACTTAAAGCGGAGGTCCACCCTGAAAAAATATATACATTAAAAATCATAAAAAAATTAATAAAAAATTAATAGAAAAAAATAAAATTATACTCCCCCTAAATGTCTGTTGCTATGCGGAAGTCCCCTAATCTGCCTCTAATGTTCCTCTTCTCGTCCGCGGTGGGTCTCCTTCCATTTCCTCTTCTTGTGAATGGGACGCGCTGCCTTCTGGGAACTGTGTGTATCCCAGGAGGCAAGCCGCCCATTCACAAAGCCCCGTACGAGTGGCGCATGCGCAGTAGGAAACGGGCAGTGAAGCCTTACGGCTTCACTGCCTGTTTCCCTTACTCAGGATGGAGGAGCCGGGACCTGCCAGCAGCGATCGATCGCCGTGACGGGACCGACATCGCAGGTAAGTAGGACAGGTAAGTGTCCTTATTAAAAGTCAGCAGCTACACTGTTAGTAGCTGCTGACTTTTTTATATTTTTTTTTATTTTGGCTGCACCTCCGCTTTAATAAATGCAGCAAAAAGTTGTATTGCAACTAATTGGAAAAATATAAAAGCCCCAACGGTTTAGGAGTGGCTTAAGAAAGTTAGGAGGGTAGGAATAATGGAGAAATTGTTACCTATAACATTAGATAGAAAGGAACAAATTAAATAAATCTGGGCTCCATGGGATGTATATATACAATCAGAAGAGGGTAAAAGGTTATTAGGAGAGTGAAAAGAGAGATAAGTGTCATAAGGGAGAAGTCAAGGAGGAGGGAAACATTTTCCCCCCTTTTTTTTTTTCTTTTTTTTTTTTTGGGTGGATTATGGAGATTGAAGGGAATGGGAAATGGGTGTAGGGATATTAGGGAGAACTTGGGATAAGTGGGAAATAACAGGGGGAGATGAGAATAGGTAAGTAAATAAGTAAAAAAGAGATTAAGGAATTTAGATAGATAAAATAAGATTGTATGAAGGAATAAATATGGTCTTGCTGAAGATATATATATATATATATATTAAATTAATATTAATATACTATGGACAATGTATAGATTAAATTTTTTCGTTATTTGACTTATAATTTAAGGTATAAGTATGTATGTATAAACCCTACTGTTGAGAAGAGAGAAATAAAGAATTTACAAAAAAAAAATAGACTATGGATAAAGATATGCCCCTGACCTGCCCTAGATTATGTGCTGCCTTGTGCAATGTGGTGCCCCTGAAAGAAAATACATATATATGTGTGTGTGTGTGTATTATATATCAAGTAGCATGGTAAACATGGGAAATGGAAAATGTTCTTACCTTGATGTAGCCTGACTTATAAATGCTACACAAACAGTAGTTAAATATAGTGGAAAACGTTACTAGGTAGTGGTACATAACCATTTGTCAGTCTGAGGAAATCGTATATACTCCAAACGTGCCCTAGACAGATGGACATATCAGAAGTGGAAGGAAAATAACCTGAGGACAATGGATTGCAGTGCTGAGTTGGTTGCATCATTGTGTTTTTTGTCTGCTTAATGTTTATGATAAGATGTTTGGTGGTCATATTTTGCCTGCATTAAATCTACAGCCAGCTTTAGGCTTTCCAGAAACACTTGGTGAGTCCTCATTAAGGCCAGTGAATTATTTACAGAGTTCACGGTCGGAATGGTTCACAGTCACCGGCAGCATCCAGTATGACACATGGCTGGAGAATTTTTGACACACAATCAATGGCTGAAGATTTAATATAAATAAAAAGGTTGGATTTGTTACCCTAATTACCACCTACAGTAATTACAACAATGAATGAAGTGTGGAATCCAAATAATAGAAGTGAAAATAAATGACCTGAAACGCTGTGTCCAGTAAACCATTAAGTCTGTTTTTATTTCTTCTACTGTAGCACTACCCCCCGAAGGAGCTGCTTCATAATTTAGGTTCTCTGTTCTGAACCTCAACTCCAAGAATAACCCCAGACCCTCTAGCACACCTGGTTGAGTGAAAGTTACTGCACACACCTATAGGAACACAATCGTGGATACCTTTAACTCAACGATAAATTAGCATCAGGAAATAGACACAATATTTTTTTGTGGTAAATTAACCTAATGTATTGGTATAAGTTAGAGTAAATGGTGGTTTAAGCATAATGAGCACACAGAAGAAGGATTCAGACACAGTCTGCTAAACAGTGTGATCTCTAGGCCAAAGTGACTTATGTTATAGTGCTGTACCCCTAGACTGTAATCAACTCATTAGTTAGCAAGATCAGTAATAAGCAGTGCATATAAACATTAATTGTGATGCAAATAATAATACTATAACTAGTCTGGAGTGCACTCTAGGAGAATGGCTAGCATATAGTATAATGTCCCCTGAGAGGTAACTCTTAGCAAAATAAATAGGTGAAGGTCTTTATGTAGCAGCTGTAAAGGGTCAGTCTTTAGTCCTAACTTTTCAGCTAGCTAGCATTGGGGCCCAGTTGTACAGATGGTGCACATGAGAATCATCCCATTCAAGCCTGCAGGCAGAAAAAGGGCCGCTACATGGCTGTATGGCCAGTTCCTAAAGGGCTCTGTCTTTCTCTCTCTCTTGCAGCAGATAGTTAGTATCCACAGCAGCAGCTCACCAGTCCCAGCAATACTGCAGCTTACCATCCGATCCCACACAATGATTACAAAATTGGGTAAAAGGGGGAAAGGGAACAGCCTGTTTAGGACAGGCAAAAAGGGGTTACTGTAGGTAACAAATTATAGATCCAAGAACGGGAATAATTTAAAATTAATTGTTTATTCCTATTGTCTTTTAATATATGTAAAAGATATTACAAAGTGCAGTGTTAGTACCAAAAGGTGAATTATCATACAGTACATTGATTAATTAGGAACATCAAGGGACAAACAAGACTAACAAATTACTATACATATAACAACACACAAGTCCGGACGTGTGGTTCGGCCCTATGTGAAAAGGCAACCCAATAAAGAATAATATATTTATTTGTTTAATTACCCTCCACTAAGGGATATGGGGTAATTGAGTCCACTTACTAGTATGTGGACTCATTCATTAGGTCCAAATGGGTGCCATGTAGCAAAGGGCCCACCCCATCAGGTTCAGCCCTTTGATGTATAGTAATTTGTTAGTCTTGTTTGTCCCTTGATGTTCCTAATTAATCAATGTACTGTATGATAATTCACCTTTTGGTACTAACACTGCACTTTGTAATATCTTTTACATATATTAAAAGACAATAGGAATAAACAATTAATTTTAAATTATTCCCGTTCTTGGATCTATAATTTGTTGCCTACAGTAACCCCTTTTTGCCTGTCCTAAACAGGCTGTTCCCTTTCCCACTTCTACCCAATTTTGTATGCCTGCATGGTTACAGCAACAATATCTCACCAGGTAAATGATCCCCAGTGGGTGACGTACTCGATCACCCACTTACCAGTGGAACTTGCGCATTCCCTTTCCCTTAACCCCAATATGTCCACACAATGATTAGTCTACTCTCTAATCTGCACACAGGTGACTCTGGCTGTTGTCACCCCTAAATCCCACTCAGGCCGCCAATATGCAGGAGTGATTGTGCAATAGGACAGCGATGTGCACTCTCCAGTCTTCCTCATGGCAAAAAGGAAGCTGTGTCCTGTACAGCCTGAGAAAATTGAGCTCTTTCCTCTCCTCCTGGCAATCTCTCTTGGAAATGCAAGTCAAAAGCTCTGGATTACAGTAGAGTCTCTCTATTCTGTGGCCTACAGTTCCCACAGTGCAGTGCTGCCTGACTGCTGAACTATTACTGCTCAGCAGCTCCCTCCTCTTGCTGATATAGCTTTTAACCAGTTTAGCACCACAGAACAGCAGCCACAGAGAGCAGCTGCAGCCAGCGCCTCTCTCAATCTATCCATTCTTAGCCAAACACATGGCTACGCTACTTAATATTCAGTAGTTTTTCAAATGAATGTGTGATCGGGCTATGAAAAATGTAAGAATTTTCATACCCTTATTAAACAAGAAATGAACTTTACAGCAAGTCTTCACTGAACTCTGTGGCTGCATGTAGTGTGGAATAATTCAACCTCTAAGGTCACAGCAGAAGCACCGAAGTCCTAAAAGTCCTGCCCTAGACCTCCTGCTATGTTAAACTGTCTATTTTTTATACTGCCTTTTATGCAAAGAGAGATTCTGATAGAATGGAAATCTCAGTCAACTTCTTCTGTGACAGGGTGGAAGACTGCAATTAATGATGTGCTACCATTATATAAGATTACCTAAACCAACCTTAATTGTTGCAAAAAAATATGATAAAATTTGAACCAGTTGGATTGACGTCCAAGGTTTATCCATATGATGTGTCTACTCAATGCGCCTTTCATTTTGTCAGTGTCATTCAAGAATGTCACGCCCATGTGAATTTTCCTTGTGCTAAGTGGTTACTTATTACTGTGTAGCATACATTCTAAACACATCAGGCTAATCATACCTCCTTCCCCTTCACCAGGTGGGTTTCTCCTCTTGCAACACCTATCTCTCCATGTGTGCCGATGGTCCAGCGGACATGAGGTAACGCCTCGGTCAACCCACCGGAAATTACCCTCTACAGAGGAACAAGCGATAAAATAACAAATAATAATGTGCTAATTTTTGCATTACAGACTCTTTACCACATAAGTTATTATGGGTTATTATATTAGATGCCTCTAGATATTCTATATATTAAATGCCTCTAAAATGCCTCTAAAGTGCCCTCTTTCTGCATTCAATTTTTGTATAGTCACTGGAGGTGGTTACCTGTTTTTTTGTTTGTTTGTTTTTATTGATTATACCAACATGCTCTGTACAGTTTTCGTTTTCAATTTCTTTTTATTTATCTTTTTTCCAGTACAAAAACAAAAACTTTTACATTTATACAAGATTCACTTATAATTACATTATTCCCCTTAGTTATTCAACATGCCGAATCTTGATATATATCACTTACTTATCGTTTAAAAACAATATACCTTCTATAATCTACTGTATTATTCCTTTTTTTTTTTTTATCTTCCCTATCCATTCATCCTATCATTCATTCACAAATTAACCAAACAAAAAAAAAGGGAAAATTTCCATTTACTCTAATTTCCCCCTTTTCCCTTCTCCCCTTCATATTTCTCCTTATTTTCCACTTATATATATTCCTTCACTCCTTCCGAGAGCCGAAATTCCTCCCATTTTTGCCAAATTTCTGGCATTTATATATCCTTCTTCTCTTATCTGTCTTTCCATATATTGTATTTCGTTCAATTCACCTATCCATTCTATTATATTTGGGCTTCTTTGTACTCTCCAATTGCGCGCTATTAGGACTCATGCCCACGGACGTTTTTACAGCCGCGTTTTTGAGCGTTTTTTACAGCTTAAAAACGCCTGTCCATGTTAGTCTATAGCTTCATGCCCACCTAGATGTTTTTGAGCTGAAAATAGCATAGACGTTTTTAAGCTGTAAAAAAAACCCAGGACCAGTGCGTTCCTCAGCGTCGGAGTTAGGCAGAAAAAAACGTGAGCGTCAAAAAACGTGCAAAAACGCGCACTAGTGCGCGGTCGCGTTTTTTAGCTCCGCCGTTTTTTTTTTTTTTTTTTTTTTTTTATTTACAGTAACAAGGACATGCGTTTTTAAGCTGAAAAAAACGCAGCTGTTAAAAACGTCTGTGGGCATGAAGCCTTATTGTTCTCGCTGCCGTTATCATATGGTGCAGTATATCTTTTTAATACTCATTATTTGTTTTTGTTTTTTGTTTTTTTTATTGATTATACCAACGTACTCTGTACAGTTTTATACACTATTGTCACTGACTGTACCTGTTTCTTTAAAAATTAAAAAAACTTTTCTGGAAAAAAAAAAGACCAGCCTCAACAACTCAGTTCCCCCTGCTCCCCAATCTAGAGCTTCTGATTTGTGCTAACAGAGATTGGAATGCTTCTGAATTACTGCTGGTAGGGGAAGCAGGAGGGAGGGGTTAAGCTGCTGAGAGAATGACTTTAACAACTTCAGGGTTTTGTCTGGAAACTTTGAGGATGGATTCCTCCACAGTGCCTGCAGCTACAGTTCATAGCTGAGCCCTAAAGTTGTTCAAAATGCATTATTTTATTAAAATAATACCTGGTGATTATAAAGGTCAATTGTTCAGGTAATGCTTTGCTCTATCTCCCAACTGTGCATCTGCATTGGCACCCTGTCACATGGGTCTCCAATAGAGATTACGATTGGTCATTACAACACGCATTCTGCCAGCATGGTCCACTGTTTTTGCCATTTGTAAACCCCCCCTGAGAAATGCCTTGAAGCCATCTCTGGAAAGAATTTAGACAGAAAGTTGGTTACTGGCTCAAGTCTGTTCCTAAAAGACAATTTATCAGAATTAAACGTACTCTTCAGGATGATTATCAAAAGCAGGCATGCCTTTTGAAATCAAGGTTTATTGACAAGCAGTATAATGCTGAGGAATTTAAAGGAATGATTGAGGAAGTTGGTGTGTACTAAAGCCAAGACGCTGGCTGAATAATCTAATAAGGATGATAGGTTGGATACCTTTGGATACTCCTTTGTTACCTATTTTTTCCAATCAGTATTATGATATAAAAAAATACTCCGCAAATATTAGAGAGTTTTAAAAAATTAAAAAATATTGGGTCCTCGATTACTAGAACTTCCTCCTGTTGTTTACAGGGGGATTCCACCTCTGAGGCTCCACGTTGCCCTGAATGTTAAAGATTGCCCCATAAGACCTACTTTTTTCAGGGTCTTTAAAGGGTTTTTTCTTGTTGGAAATGTGGGGTTTGCAAACTGAATCAGTTTAAAGGGAGAACTTTCTGTCAATTCCAATCAAACACAACTTCTAAGACCTATGATATTAAGTGTTTTATTACGTGTATTACAACAAATGCAATTTATTCGATACAGTGCCCATGCAGCCTACAATATGCAGGCTGCACAGTGATGGCATTACAAATTAGGTTGAACAAATGAATGTTGCAAATGTGTCACAAGGCTTTCCGGGACATAGTGTTTCCAAGCACATTGCGGTCCATCATAGGAAAAATCATGAAGGTACTTCTATTTTGGTTATAGATAAGGTTGTTTCTAACTTGAAGGTAGTCATGTTCAGAGATAAATTTGAAAAATGTAAACTCATTTAATTTATCATGTTTAAAACATTTACCCCATTCGGGTTAAACATTAAATGGGATGTAAATTGTTTTATTAATAATAGTTGATTTACATTGTGTTATAATTTGATAATGTGTAAAATATTTATAATATTAATACATGATTTCTTTATATATGGTGACATTTTACCATTTTTATGTATTTTTGTATGTAGTATTGAGTAATCACTGGATGATGCTAGTTTGATTACAAGTCTATTGGATTTTAAGTATTCTGGTCAGTGGAGTGCAAAAGCTGTTTTGTTTCCTGTGTTTAGTCTTGTTTAGAGTTGAGCGGACACCTGGATGTTCGGGTTCGACGGGTTCGGCCGAACTTCGGAAAAAAGTTCGGGTTCGGGACCGAACTTTAACCCGAACCCGAACCCGAACCCCATTGAAGTCAATGGGGACCCGGACTTCTGAGGACTAAAAAGGCTCTAAAAAAGTAATGGAAAGGGCTAGAGGGCTGCAAATGGCAGCAAAATGTTGTTAAGAGCATGGCAAATGCTCTGCAAACAAATGTGGATAGGGAAATAACTTAAAATAACATAAAAAAATTAAAATATATGCTGGAGGCCCCCTTTTCAGCAGAAGAGGTACGGGAAGTCATTAAGAACCTCAGAAACTCAACGGCACGATGCCACACATATGGTGGGAATGCCCCAGAATACGCCCTTTCTGGAATAAATTATTAAATTTAATGGATAAGCTAGTGGGAAAATAAAATACTTTGAAATAAAAATGTAGTGGGGTGCTAAATTTAAGGGAAGTGTTTGAGTGGTAAATAGGCTCAAAAACCCTAATTCTGTAGGATTCATGGACCATTTTGTCCTCGGGGGACAGTATTGGTGTGCAGTTCCCTGCGGTCTACAGGTGGCGCTGCCATGGTAGGCTAGGGTTGAACCGCGATACAGTGCTGTGCCTTTTGTGTCCCCTCTTGGCAGTAGTACAGCGGGGCGGTGAACCTGCTGTGCATGCCGGGAGAGCATATAAAAGGGGCAGACCTTTGACCTGGGGGCTGATGTCCAGTGGGGTCCGCGCCCAGGTGCCTTCGGCCTGGTGCATGTGTTCCTGTTCCATCTCGGGCACCTTTAGCCCGGGGTGAGGTACTATCCTGGAGTTCCTGCTGCCCTGGGTATGGAGGCCTAGGGGCGGGAGTAAAGCCTGGAGTCCAGAGCCTTCGTCTGGAGTCCGCTAAGGGTCGAGGAGTCTTAGGGTGCCGCCTCGTGTAGGGGACCCTGTTCCAGGGAAGGGAGGATCATTCTGATGGACCGATGCGGGAGTCACGTGAAGGAAGGGTCTGTTGACTCCCTGGAGAGATGTCTTCCCCTTGATATGGGCTAGGTACGTAGAAGGAGAAGCTCAAGGTCATCTTGAGTGTATCAGAGGCCTTATTCACCCGGCCCGTGGCAGGGGCCTTATACACCCTGGTCTGTGGCAGAGACCAAAGTTCTCCAGGTCCGTGGCAGGGGCCTTGTACACCCGGTCTGTGGCAGAGACCAACCTCAAGGTCTGTGGCAGAGACCGTGCACCTAAAACTGTTTGAGAAACCTAAGCAGTGAAGTGAATGTGCTACGTTTGTGCCTGGACCTCCTCCACACCTTAAGCTGTCCTGTTTCTTTGCTCTAACCTTTTCTATCCATGTAGAGTTTATTTTGCCATGAGAGAATAAGAGTTGTAGTTTCAGCTGGTGTGGACATTGACTTTACTGGGAATTAAAGGACTTGCCTCTACCTACAGTAGAGGTGAGAATCATCCTCTGGAGGAGTTTTGACTCCGGCTGTGGACACGGCCCGTCAAGTACACCGCTCAACCTCTTTATATAGGAGGGTACGGGCTGGTAGTGCAGTGTGCCTTTCTCCCTCCTGCGAGGAGCCAACAACATAAAGGCAGGTAAGGGGGAAAGGATCTGTGGGCTACAAAAAAATAAAATAAAAATGATAATCTTGACCTAGGAGGACGAGGTCCATATGGAGTAGGAGGTTGAAGTGGCGGTGGATGTGGCTGTGTAGGTGGAAGCGGCGGTGGAGGAGGACGAGGTAGCCAACACTGGTTCAAAAATACAACAATGGCTGGGTAAGGCCGGTGATGTGTCGAATGTTGTTTTTTTAGCATAGCACAGTAGAAGACAAATATATAGAAATGGTTTATTTCACACGCCTCCAGATATGTATTTCACACTGCAAAATATTTTTTGTGGCCCTAAATGGCGTTTTTTGGAAGACCACAACACACCCACAGTACGTAACCGCTGAATCGCACAGCTACAGAACTGCAGAAAATGCTATTCAAAAAAAATGTTTTTTTTTTAGTATAGCACAGTACAAGAAAAATATATAGAAATTGTTTATTTCACACACTTCCAGATATGTATTTCACACTGAAAAATATTTTTTGTGGGCCTAAATGGCGTTTTTTGGAAGACCACAATACACCCACAGTACGTAACCGCTGAATCGCACAGCTACAGAACTGCAGAAAATGCTATTAAAAAAAAAATGTTTTTTTTTTAGCATAGCACAGTAGAAGAAAACTATTTAGAAATTGTTTATTTCACACACCTCCACATATGTATAACACACTGCAAAATATTTTTTGTGGCCCTAAATGGCGTTTTTTGGAAGACCACAATACACCCACAGTACGTAACCGCTGAATCGCACAGCTACAGAACTGCAGAAAATGCTATTCAAAAAAAATGTTGTTTTTTTTAGTATAGCACAGTAGAAGAAAACTATTTAGAAATAGTTTATTTCACACACCTCCACATATGTATAACACACTGCAAAATATTTTTTGTGGCCCTAAATGGCGTTTTTTGGAAGACCACAATACACCCACAGTACGTAACCGCTGAATCGCACAGCTACAGAACTGCAGAAAATGCTATTCAAAAAAAATGTTGTTTTTTTAGTATAGCACAGTAGAAGAAAACTATTTAGAAATGGTTTATTTCACACACCTCCACATATGTATAACACACTGCAAAATATTTTTTGTGGCCCTAAATGGCGTTTTTTGGAAGACCACAATACACCCACAGTACGTAACCGCTGAATCGCACAGCTACAGAACTGCAGAAAATGCTATTCAATTTTTTTTTTATTTTTTTTAGTATAGCACAGTAGAAGAAAACTATATATAAATTGTTTATTTCACACACCTCCACATATGTATAACACACTGCAAAATATTTTTTGTGGTCCTAAATGGCGTTTTTTGGAAGACCACAATACACCCACAGTACGTAACTGCTGAATCGCACAGCTACAGAACTGCAGAAAATGCTATTCAAAAAAAATGTTTTTTTTTTAGTATAGCACAGTAGAAGAAAACTATATATAAATTGTTTATTTCACACGCCTCCACATATGTATAACACACTGCAAAATATTTTTTGTGGCCCTAAATGGCTCTTTTTGCAAGCGTACATTAAAGTGCAAATTTTTTTTTTTTTTTTTGCCCTAAACGGGTCTTTTTTTGCACGAGCAAAATAAAATGGAATTTTTTATTTTTTTTTGCCCAATGGGTCTTTTGGAAAAGAGCACAATAAAGTGCCTTTTTTTTTCCCCTAAATGGATCTTTTTCAAAAGAGCAGAATACACCCACAGTATGGAAACGGTGTATCTCTCAACGTAATATATGCAATGCTGGTGCACTGAGCTTGCAGATAAAAGGTAGATTTTCTCTGACACTGGGCTCATGGCAGTGTAAAAAGACTGCACTGCAACACAAACAGGTAAACCTATGCAGATCGCTGAGTTATATCTCTGAATCTGGACTCCTATTCCTATATAATATTCTCTCTCCCTAAAAGCAAAAAACAGGAACCTGGCCCTACACTACACTGTCTCTATCTTTTCCCTCAGATTCCAGAATCAGGACTAACTCATGTATTTTTCTATCTCTCCCTAAAAGCAGCAGCAGCAGACAAGATCCTCTCCCTATCTATTCTGAAGCAGAGTGACGTGTGTGTTGTGTGCTTCTAGCTTATATAGAAGCTGGGTCACATGTTGCACTGACCAATCACAGCCATGCCATTAGTAGGCATGGCTATGATGGCCTCTAAGGGCACACCAGCTAATCAAAAGGTGATTGGCTGGCCCCTGAAGCATTTCTAAATGCGTAATTAGATTGCCGAACCCGAACCCGGACTTTTGCGCAAAGTCCGGGTTCGGGTTCAGGTTCGGGAAAAAGCTAAAGTTCGGTACGGACCCGAACTTTACAGTTCGGGTTCGCTCAACACTAGTCTTGTTCCTTGCGTTTGTTTCTGCTTCTGGAGCTTGGAGCGCATTTGGTTCTAAGGATTATTCCAGTCCTGTGTTTTGCACATTTCTGGGAGCTGGAAGGCATGTATGGTTAAGCCCATCTGGTGACGATCACTAGTCACGTCCCTGGCAAAGTTATTCTATGACAAAATGCGTAGGGCTCGGTTTTACATGACGTGTGACATCATCACACTGAATGCCGCGGCTTGTAAACAGTGTGATGTCATCATGCTGGACACCACGGCTTCTACATGTGGATTTGAGATTTTAAAATGCACATTTTTACTATGTTTATGTAAGTGCAATACTTTTAATTCTAATAACTACTTTGGAAAATGTACTACACCATGGAGCTGAATTTATACTTTAATGAGGAGTATATCTTCTAAAGTCGGATGAAGAGACCTTTATATGTACTATGACTGGAGAGTGTGGGAGCCCTAGATAATCATCTTAAAGGCACAGTTGACCATGCTATAATTTAAAGGTCAACACTGTCTGGTAAGCGGTTTGGCTCATTCACTGCAGATGATGTGTGGATCAACCTTTGCACAGTGAAAGGTTTCAGGATTTTCCTTTAAGAGTAACTCCACTTTTGTGGAGAAAAAAATAACAAATAAAGAAAAAATAATATAGCGTGTACAATTGCGATACAAGTCACATTGTATTTGAATGTTATTAAAAATCACCTTTCATTTTCAATCTGCAGGCGCTGTAGATTTCTATAAATGCAATGCAATATGGCTACATGGAGTTGTTCTGTACACAGAATGTGTACTGACCACTCCCCAGAAACATAATTTCCTGCTTGTGTGGTTGGCCCACAAATTTTCCCAAAGTCTGCCTAAGGGCCCTTTCACACGGACGTGTCCGTGTACGGGCTCCGCTTTGCTCAGCAGGGATCGCTCCGTCGATCCCCGCTGAGCAGGCAGATGACAGGTCTGTCTCTGCACACTGTGCAGGGAACGAGCTGTCAGAGCACTGCTCTCCTCTATGGGGGATCGGATGAAGACGGACTGTAGAGTCCGTTTTCATCCGAAACGATCCGCCAGGCAGATGGAAAATAGGGTTTCCATCCATCACCGCTGACATCCGTCGCTCCATAGACCTTTCATGGAGTGCCCGTTCAGGTCCGCCTAAAAAACTGACAGGCGGACCTGAACGGTCCACCCGTGTGAAAGGGGCCTAACATATAAGTCAGATTTCAGGCATTCCTGGCAAAAAAAATGAATTTTTGGTGAGATATTTCCAATAGGAACCCATCTAAAGGGATGCAGGCCCAGCAGCTTTCCTCATTAGTGCCCTGCAGTTGCCACAACTGACTGATATATATGAAACCACTCCCATTAGACCCACTCGGCACAGAGGCTCAGACAAACATTTCTTCAGAATAACAAAAGGTAGGAATCTGCAACAAAAGTTGTTATAATCCTTGCAATGTACATAGATCACCCGGGGGGGGGATGTTTTTTTCTCAACAAAAGTGGAGTTAGGCTTTAAATTTGGATATCTATTTTTCCTGTACTCTTCATTGGGGTCATATGAATGGACACAATTTCTTAATACTTGAATGGACTGATGTTATGTTATTATGGTTTTAGTGCTGCATGAATGTACATATTGTTTTTATTTGTACTCAACAAATTATACTAGCAGCTTTGCGATTTCTAAGTCTGAGCGCAAATATTATTTTTCTTCTGTTTGGGGAGTGGGTTAAAAAAGTCTTCAGGAAACCAGGAGCACTGAGCTGCAACAAAGGATGAACGAAAATGGCATTAATTTATGATACACAGTGGGGTTGATTTACTAAAGGCAGATAGATTGTGCACTTTGCAAGTGAGGTTTCACAAATTTTCCCAAAAGCTTAGTGAATGTGGCAACGCTTTGCTTTGTAAAGAATACCCAATAAGATGCAAGAAAAAAAAAAATGTTTGTGTGCACATGATTGGATGATGGAAATCAGCAGATCTTCTCCGCATTTACTAAGCTTTTGGGAAAATGAGTGCAAAGTGCACAGTTTATTTGCCTTTAGTAAATCAACCCTAGTGTTTTATCAAACGACAGAAATTTTCAGGCGAAAAATAGAAATATTTTTTTTAAATGGATGAATAGAATTTAAATATATTATTACATTTTATTTGGATCTTCTTTTGTAATAAGCACAAAATGATTCAAGGCAAGAGAGAAATAACTTTAATAAAACAAAGCAGAGAAATTATTGTCAAATTTGTTTATTGAGGTTTAAAACAATACGTAGGCAGATTTAAGTACAGTAATAGAAAATAAAATGCTGAGGTGTAACAGTGAAGTGAGCTCCAAAATGCAATATAGAAGAACATACATATTGTTGCCTAATCATAGGTATAACAACAGCTAAAGAAGTTGTTTCCTGATAATAGTCGAGAAAGACCAAAACCCAATGAAAGCAAGGAAAGCATTAAACAATCGGTTAGCACAAATTATCAAGGATATAAGCATAACAGGATTATTGGGAGATTAACCTTGTGGGTGAACCGCATTGGAGCTTAGGGGCACGATACTGTGAATCCATAGGGCACGAATATAAATACTGTGACCTGAACCAAAAGTAAAGTGAAAAAAAGGGAATAGGGGGAAGAGAAGAGGAAAAGAGCAGAAAAGGAGAGAGGAGGAAGGAAGAAGGATGAAAGTTAAGAGTGCGGAGAGGGAAGAAAAGGGATCCCCGGAGTAATGTGGGGCTCCAAGCACATGATACGTATAAAAAGGGTATGAGTACAGGAAGCAGACAAATTCTAAATAAACTGAAGCCCATCAGAGTTCACCCTTGCATCAGAGTCCCTTTTACATCAGAATCCCTATCAGAGTACAACTGCTCAGAATTAGAGTACCACTGCTCAGAGTCTCCCCTTACATCAGAGTCTCCCCTTACATCAATGTGCCATTTACATGAGTGTCCCTATCAGAGTTCCCCCTTACATAAGAGTCCCCTTCAGAGTCCCCCTTTAAATCAGGTTCCCATCAGAGACCCCTCTTACATTGGAATCTCCCTCACAGTCACCAACAGAGTTCACACTTATGTCACACACTTACAGTGTGGCCGGGAGCCCGGAGAGCCCAGGGGCATGACAGTACAATGACAGTATACTAGGGGAACCTATGTAAGGTGTGAGTTGTAGATGTTGGAGAGAAATGGAGACCATAGCCTGACTTGAAGACCTTTGTGAGTGGTTACTGACTCTAGCTGCAGGCCGGATAAAATCTTGCAGCTGGTCGTATTTATGGTTTACTGTTAGTTTACAAGTGTCCCTTTGTTAGGGTAATTTAAATACTCAAATTAAAGTGCATATTTAGAAACATACCATGGAATTTTGAAGGTGTCCTTCAAAATACCAAGGTATGTTTCTAAACAGGTAGTTTTTATTCAGGATGTGGTGCCCTTGATCTCTATGATTGGCAGTGTAATAATATATTAATGTGATTCAAAATAAAAGTGTTTATAAACCCAACAACGAACTTCTGTTTGCTCACTTTTGTTCTGTTCATTAAAATATTCAGCATTCCTCTGTTACCTGAACATGCTGAAGAGTAACTATTTACAGAGCTACTGCTTAATTATTGCAGGCAACATTTCACATTCACCTTCTGCCCTTTATACTTTCAATTTGCTGCACCATGCCAAAGGTAACACAAACATACTCGTTTCAGAGTGCATACGTTCAAGCATCCAAAGCTTTAATGCCTGTATGTGAAAGAAGATATGGAGAGCAAAACATTATTTTATCTGATCTCTACGCTAAATTATTTTCCTCTACTGACTGTTATCAGTTAGCATTGTCCCAAGCTCTCTTTGTGGACTACAGAACACCTCCCTCTTATGTGTAGTCTGCAGTTATCACACATCTCCCATGTATAGGGTGAGTATCTCCCATGGTTAAGAGAAGTGGGATTTATCTTTCTTTTTTATGAATAGTGTAGGACCTACTGAAAATGGGGTACTTTGGCACAGTGGTGGGCTTAAGCATGGTATGGCCATATAATGTGACTAAATCCCCATATTTACTCAATAAAGTGGTTGTAAACCCACGGGGGGAAAAAAAAAAACCTGCAAGACAAAGGCATAATAAGCAAGTATTAACAAAAAAAGGGGGAAAAGGGCCTGAATTTATGTGTGATAACACACCGATACAGTATGTCCATCACTTTAGTAAAAAATACTGCATATATATATCCAAAAAACGGGTTTATCCTTATCAAGACTGAAAGGAACCAGAGGACCAAATGAGTGACACAGCATACAATGTGAGGATAAGTAGAAAAAATATATTAAGTTTATTAACGAATTCAAAAGTTAATTAATCTCCCCAATGGGAGGTAATCGTTTTTTTTTATTCATTAGCCTCCCTGGCGGTATGATTCTGTCTGATTTTAGGTGCTGAAAGTGGTACAATTATTTTGCATGGAAATTTGGCGTTTTATATTGTAGGCCTGCAATTCTTAGGAATAACTCACTTAAATCTGTCCAAACAAGAGTCTAGTAGACATCCCGGGTATGATAAAGTTTGAAACACAAAATCATAAATTATATTATAATAAATAACTATAAATAATTATAACAAATAATAATATAATAATAATAAAAATTATTCAATAATGTAATCAAATCAAAAACACTGAAATTTGCTCAGTTGCAGAATTGTCGCTGTCATTAGATTTAGTGTTTGATGATGAATTTCCCCACAAATCGCTATCGCTAAATTCTGCGAGTGATTCTAATTTATTATCGCTGTTTTCTAGCTGGTCTAAAACCACTTTTGACATAAAGGGACACTTTTTGGTTGCTATGGACAATCTCCAAATTCTAGGCAGAAAAAAATGTATTTATAATATAAAAGTGCATGCAGGGCACTGGACAGACCACTAGGGACAAAGGGGATGTGTAATTTATTTATACAGTACTGTAATCTACAGTATACTGTATGTGTATTGTGTTTTAACTTTTTTGAATTTGGCGCCGATCTCTGCCCTGTGCGCCGCAACATCGCAGGGAACAGAGCTCGGCGGCACTGTGTGTGAATCGAGCGAGACACGGCTCTCACACACTGCGGGGAGACATCGCAGGATCCAGGAAACAAGGTAAGTAACTCTCCCTGTATCCTGCGATGCAGCCCGAGTCTGGCTCGGGGTTACCGCTTATGGTACTGAAATTCCACCCCGAGCCAGACTCGGGAATACCGCCAGGGAGGTTAGTAAACTTAATATATTTTTTCTACTTATCCTCACATTGTATGCTGTGTCACTCATTTGGTCCTCTGGTTCCTTTCAGTCTTGATAAGGACAAACCCGTTTTTTTTATATATAATGAGCAAGTATACTTGCTCATTATGATATACTTACCTTAGATCAAAGCCCCGCAGCGGTCCCGACACACCGCTTTGGCTGGCGACATGTCTCCCGAAGTTACTTCCGGGTATCGCGGGCTCCGGCGCTGTGGTTTGTCGGAGCTTAGATGATGCACGTGGTCAGGCGGTAATGGTACGTCAGCTAAAGCAACCGCATAAACGAGCCGTTGCTTCAGTTCATGTGTGCCGGTTAAGTCGGCACATGTATAGTTGCCAACATTCACGGATTTAGGACCCTTGTCCCGGATTGTTTTTGTCCCGTTTTTTCCCCCGGGACTTTTTGAATGTCCCGGGAAATTTGGAAGTGTTAGTAAAAAAACTTCAGCCAGCGGCGGTTACACCAAAATGGCCGTCGCCGCCGCCACTGTGTTGTCCTCTTGTGTTCAGTGCAGTGGAGAGGGGCAGCCAATCGGCTTATCTCTTTTGGCGGCCCCTCCCCGCTATACTGAACATGTGGATCTGGGATGCGGCTGCGGCGGCGGGGGGCACTGATGTAAGGACCGGGCTCTTCCTGGGGGCACTGATGTAAGGACCGGGCTCTGCTGGGGGCACCTATTGTAAGGAGGGACTCTGCTGGGGGCACCTATTGTAAGGACGGACTCCGCTGGGGGCACCTATTGTAAGGACGGACTCCGCTGGGGGCACCTATTGTAAGGAGGGACTCCTCTGGGGGCACCTATTGTAAGGAGGGACTCTGCTGGGAGCACCTATTGTAAGAAGGGACTCCGCTGGGGGCACCTATTGTAAGGAGGGACTCCGCTGGGGGCACCTATTGTAAGGAGGGACTCCGCTGGGGGCACCTATTGGCGTGGCAATCACTGCGAAACGTGCAATGCTCATTTGGGTGGCATTATCCTTCAATGGCACCCCAAATGCTTTGCAATTTTGACACGACTGTCGCACAAAAGGATTGCGCCGGAGACTGTGCCTAAAAATCACGTGTGTGACAAACGCTCATAGGGCAGCCCATATTCAAGCTTGTTCCTGCTATCAATATGTGAATGGAGCCTCAGAGTTCTTCAGGCATGGCGTGTGTTTACAAGTGCTCCCAATAAAGTCTGTGAGACCAAAAATGTCTCAATATAAAAAGCTTGTCTACTTTTTTTGAGCACATACACTTTTTAGGGCATACAATGTAGGGTGACTGAGCTAAGTGTGAACAGGGACAATTAGAGAGTATGAAATTCTGCATATTGAGTGACACCTGGCATAGTGAAACGAGTATAGAAAAGCATAAAAGAGTGAATTGGGCTTATCCTGTGAGTTCTTTAGATCCTAACTTTCAACAATATGGGGCTGCCTTCTACCAATTATAAAAAATAGAAGAAAATGTTCATCATTAAAGTGTTACTAAACCCACAACAGTAAAATAAGTCTGTATATGCAGTAAAACATGCTTTTTATACTCATTGTGGAACCTAAGGGGTTAACTCTGCGCATTGCATAAAAAGGCTGTTTGATCCTGTCTTCCCTAATCCTCCTCTTCTTCAAAGTCCCCAATCCATCTACTGATAGTACAGAGCCTTGTAGTCACATGGTCAGTTTGGTGTGTATTGCTAGAGAGTTTTTTTTTTCTTGGGAGGGTGGATATGGTCAGCACTGTCCAGACAGAGGGTCAGGGGTCCTGCAGCCTCACAGGACAGTCAGAGGAGAATGAAAACTCCTCCTACAAGCTTTAACCAGACAATAATAGAAGTCACTGCTATATACTGCTGATGAGAAAAAGTATTTAGCAGTTTATATTTACTAAAATAATTGCATTTCTATGTTATGTGGGAGACCAGATATAGTGAATGCAGGGTCCTGGGTTTGGTAACACTTTAAAGAGTTTATTGTGACTGCAGAACATGATGGATATTTTTGAGCACAACAATTTGACCAGCATTTCACTCGTATTGTGCATACTGAATAGTTACTATTTACAGAGCTACTTCTTAATTTCAGATTCACCTTCTGCCCTCTATACATTCAACTTGCTGCACCATGCCAAAATTAACAAAAACCCAACTAATTTCATGGTGCATAAGTTCAAGCATCCAAAACTTTAATG
This sequence comes from Rana muscosa, assembly GCA_029206835.1. Lineage (NCBI taxonomy): Eukaryota > Metazoa > Chordata > Amphibia > Anura > Ranidae > Rana > Rana muscosa. The sequence continues at coordinate 211,415,027 of CM055124.1, read as the reverse complement.
CCCATAGGCAGTGGCGTCTCCAGCTTTCATATTTAGGGGGGGCACATGGGGGGACAGGGACAAAAGTAGGGGGGCCAACTATAAAATGCAAATATATATATATCCTCGGGCCCTTTACTACGGTCCCACAACGGGCCCTTTCACATGTTCTGTAGTGAGCTCCCTTCCTACTATACTGGGGCCCCACCAGGGTGGCAGAAAACAAGAGATATATGTCACCAGCACACCAAGAAAATATAAGGGTCCAAAGCAGTGGGAGAACTATCAGGGTTGCAAAGGTTGTCTTGCCACCGGGCCCTGGTGTTCTGCCACTGTGGGGTTCCCCAGCTGTCCTGTCCCTGTTATTGACAGCGCTGGTCTGGCATCTGTCTCCTTGGCACCGGCGGCAGTCTATTAGGACTTTGTGCTGGTGACATTATGGGTGCATGCAGGGGAAGGCTGGCACTATTGGTTATAGAGAGCCGAGCCCCCAGCTGGTCACCTAGCGGCAGAAATGCTGTATAACCTTCTCTGTTGACATGCTGATCGGGATGTGATCCTAGTGATGCTCCCAGTCAGATCTAATAAACACAGTATTTATTAGCATCAAGAGTACAACCACATATATATATATATATATATATTGTGACAGCAGGAAGGTAAAGTCACCTGGTTGCATCCAGGGGGGTAGATATATTTCGCCCAGATTCAGGCTTTACGCCGACTTATACAACTAGGTGGAGAGTTGTATAAGCCCAGCTAAGGCTAGTGGGCTCATGGATGACTCATACCTCTAGGGAGAGTGCTGGGCGTCGTGCAGACAGGGAGTTGATGAGACCAGCTGAAGCTTGTCAGCTCATTTAGGCCTCTATAAAAACTCCCAGATTCATTAGATGTTAGCTCATGCCTGGACCCAGACCTGTGTGGACTGTCTAGGGAGAGTGAACCCCTGTGCGGTGAGACAAAGCCTGTGTGGCTATTTGCTTGGACATTTAAAACCAGGGACTTAGGGACTAGGACAGCACTAGGCTGATCCCAGTTGTTAGTTAGGAAACCTGTATGTTTAGTCAGAGGTCAAGTTGACCAGGATTTATTTTGTTTATGTTTCTTTTGGCTTTGCTGTGTTTTGTCACTGTAAATAGAAAATAAACCGCACCTTTTTTTTTTGAAAACCACAACCTCCGTTTGCTGGGCCTGTTTTTGTGTGGGGAGCCCATCCCGGGGGTCACACACACCCGCTGCCGAGCTAACCCCCTCACAGTTGGTGGAGAACCAGTGGCAGTTTTTTTTAAGCCAGCATGGAGGAGATACTGAAGCAGCTGGCTCTAGCAAATGCCAATCAACAGCAGACAAATGCAGGTTTGCAAAAGAGCCTTGCAGCTCATCAACAGAGCCTTGCAGCTCAACAACAGAACTTCGCAGCCCAGCAGCAAGCTCATCAACAGAGCCTTGCAGCCCAGCAGCAAGCTCACCAACAGAGTCTGGAAGCTCAGCAACAAGCCCAGCAGCAATCTGAGGCCCGCTTCATAGACCTGTTACAGAAGCAAGAGCAGAGACTACAACAAATGGAAGCAGTAATGCAGCAACGTCCGCAGACCAGTGAGGAAAGCCGTCCCACTAATACCGCGTCCTTTGGGGTGAGTCGTTTATTGACAAAAATGACTGGAGAGGATGATCCAGAGGTATTTTTGACCACATTTGAAAGGACTGCTGAAAGAGAAAAGTGGCCTGAGGAGCAGTGGGCTGGACTGGTGGCTCCTCTGTTAACTGGTGAATCGCAGAAGGCTTACTATGACCTAGAGCCTGACCAAGCAAAAGACTATGTGATGCTAAAAGCTGAAATATTGGCAAGGCTGGGTGTCACCCAGGCTGTCCGGGCTCAGCGTGTGCATAACTGGACTTTCCAGCTTGGAAAACCCCCCAGGTCTCAAATGTATGATCTCATTCACCTGAGCAGAAAGTGGCTACAGCCAGAGACTTTGTCCGCACCAAAGATTGTGGAACGTGTTGTAATGGATCGGTTTTTGAGAGCTCTTCCTACTGCCATCCAAAAGTGGGTAAGCCATGGAGACCCAGAGACAGCCGATGGTCTTGTGGATCGTGTGGAGAAATACTTGGCTACAGAGAACCTGACGGCCTCTTCCAGAGACACTCGGACTTTCCACCCTAAGACCAGACCATCCCCAGGGGCGGATAAGAGGATTCCAAGGGGTAAGGGTGGAGAGAGTGAGAGGGTGGGAGCTCTACCCCAAGTTTGGCGAGAACAGCCTGGGAAATCAGCGGCTCAAGAGGCGGCAAGAAGGATCGTTTGCTACCGCTGCCGGCAAGCGGGACATATTGCAGCCAATTGCCCGGTTGTGGAGGAACCCATGCAGTGTGACTTTCTGACGGGCAGACGTCAGTCGCTGTGTGCGACAGTCGCATGCACTGCCATTCGAGGAACTGAGAAACATTTATGCAAAATGTGTGTTAATGGTAGAAATGTTGTGGTATTGCTGGATTCAGGTAGCCTTGTGACCCTGATAAAGGCTGAGTTAGTTAAAACAGAGGTCTCTGGGAATAGCAAGGTAGCTGTTATTTGTGTGCATGGGGACACCCGAGAGTATCCAGTGACTACAGTGTGTTTCGAGACCCCCAAAGGTACCCTCTCTCATCCAGTGGGCTTAGTATCTCAGTTACCGTATGACGCCATTGTGGGAAGGGATTTTCCGAAGTTCTGGGAACTGTGGGATGATCCTGAGCCCCCCACTGGTGCCCCTATGTACCAGGAATGTGATAGCCAGAACTCCCCTGAGAGTGGTGAGGACTCTCCGGAATTTCCCTTATCAGTATTGGCAGGGGAGACTCAAGAAACTGGAGAGGAGCCCACCTCCTCAGACGAAAACCTACCGTCTGTGGAGTTTTCTGATCTTGAGGTTCACAGGGAAAACTTTGCCACAGAACAGTTGAAAGACCCCGCCCTAATAAAGGCACGGGAAAACGTAGTGAAAATAGATGGCGAGTTAGTGAACCCAGATAATACCTGCACTTACCCATACTTCAGCGTAGAGAAGGACCTACTGTATCGGGTGGCAAAAAGGGCAGAAGAAACCGTTGAGCAGCTTGTGGTGCCCAAACCTTACAGGAAGTTGGTGTTGGAGTTGGCCCATGGGCACATTCTTGGAGGTCATCTGGGGACAGAGAAAACCCGAGAGAGGGTATTACAGAGATTCTATTGGCCGGGGATGATGAAGGACATAGAAAATTATTGTTCCTCCTGCCCTGTGTGTCAGAGGTCGGCCCCGATGCCACATTTCCGTAGCCCGCTGGTCCCTCTACCCATCATTGAGGTCCCGTTTGAGAGGATCGCCATGGATTTGGTAGGTCCTATAATCAAGTCCGCTAGGGGGCACCAGTACATATTAGTCATAATGGACTATGCCACCCGTTATCCAGAAGCGATCCCTCTCCGAAATACCTCGGCCAAAACCATAGCCAAAGAGCTATCTCTTGTGTTTAGCCGGGTGGGTATTTGTAAAGAACTGCTTACGGACCAAGGTACACCCTTTATGTCCCGGGTTATGAAGGAGCTGTGTAAATTGTTCAAAGTGACGCAATTACGTACATCTGTGTATCACCCCCAAACCGATGGGCTGGTTGAAAGATTCAACAAAACCCTAAAACAAATGTTGAAGAAAGTGGTGGATAGAGATGGAAAGGATTGGGACTGTCTACTTCCTTATCTGATGTTTGCTATTAGGGAGGTGCCCCAATCCTCTACGGGATTCTCCCCCTTTGAGTTACTGTATGGGAGACACCCAAGAGGGCTGTTGGATATTGCCAAGGAAACTTGGGAAAGTGAGAGTTCTCCCCACAGGAGTGTGATTGAGCATGTCGCCCTGATGCAAGACCGAATTGCACAGGTAATGCCCATCGTGAAGGAACATTTGGCCCAAGCGCAGTTAGCACAGCAGAGAGTGTACAACCGTGGAGCCAAGACCCGTACCTTTTCCCCGGGGGATAGGATACTGGTACTTGTCCCTACGGTTGAAAGTAAATTCCTTGCCAAATGGCAAGGCCCCTACGAGATAATGGAAAAAGTGAGCGAAGTGAATTACAAGGTCAGACAACCAGGAAGGCGAAAGCCCGAACAGATCTATCACGTTAATCTGTTGAAAGCCTGGAGGGATAGAGAGTCCCTAGTCGCAGACACTTGGTCACCAGCTCAAACTGGTTGCGTGATTCCTGAGGTTGGAATAGCAGCCACCTTGTCACAACCCCAACAACAGGAGGTTAAGGAGTTTGTGCTTCGCAACAAGGAGGTATTCTCTGAGCTGCCGGGACAAACATCTGGGGTAGAGCATGACATCATTACCCCGCCCGGTGAAAGGGTGAAGTTAAAACCCTATCGGATCCCAGAGGCCCGACGGGAGGCAATACGGGAGGAAGTACAGAAAATGCTGAACTTAGGGGTGATAGAGGAGTCCCAAAGTGATTGGTCTAGTCCCATTGTGTTGGTGCCTAAACCGGATGGGAGCTGGCGATTTTGTAACGATTTTCGTCAGTTGAACAAAGTTACAAAATTTGACACCTACCCCATGCCACGTATAGATGAGTTGATCGACCGGCTGGGAACAGCCCGATACATGACGACTCTTGACCTCACAAAAGGGTATTGGCAAATCCCCCTGGCCAAATTGGCCAAAGAGAAAACCGCATTTGTAACCCCAGACGGGGCGTTCCAATATAAGAGAATGCCGTTCGGGTTACAGAATGCGCCGGCCACATTCCAGCGGAAAATGGACCAGATGCTGAGGCCCCATCGGAAGTATGCTGCGGCTTACCTGGATGACGTAATTATCCATAGCACAGATTGGGCCACACATCTGCCAAAAGTGCAAGCAGTCCTGGACTCTGTTCGGGAAGCAGGGTTTACGGCTAACCCCAAGAAGTGTACCATTGGGCAGGAGGAGGCCAAATATCTTGGGTACACCATTGGGAGGGGAGTAATAAAACCCCAACTCAACAAAGTCGAGGCCATCCAGAGTTGGCCACGTCCCAACAGCAAGAAGCAGGTACGAGCCTTTCTGGGAATCGCTGGGTATTATCGGCGATTCATTCCCCACTTTGCTTCTAAGGCTGTGCCCCTAACCAACCTAACGAAGGGGAAAGGGTCGGTCATGATTAAATGGACCCCCGAGGCTGAGGCAGCATTCCAATTCTTGAAACAAGCCTTATGTAGCCAGCCAGTGTTGTACTCACCAGACTTCTCTAAAGACTTTGTCGTACAAAGTGATGCGTCAGATGTGGGGTTAGGAGCAGTATTGTCCCAGGTCTGGAACGGGGAAGAGCACCCAGTCATTTACCTCAGCAGGAAGTTGAAGTCCCATGAGGTAAATTACGCCACCGTTGAAAAGGAGTGTTTAGCGGTGAAGTGGGCTCTAGATTCCCTTCGGTACTATCTGCTAGGTAGGCACTTTGACATGGTTACGGATCACGCTCCGTTAAAGTGGATGGCTCAAAACAAGGAAACAAATAGAAGAGTGAATAGGTGGTTCCTGGCCCTCCAGGAATTCAACTTCACAGTAAAGCATCGCCCTGGCGTTCAAATGGGGAATGTGGATGCTTTGTCTCGAGTACATGAATGCCTGATTGCTGGTGTTCCAACCCCGAGGTTAAAACCAGAGGGGGGGGTATGTGACAGCAGGAAGGTAAAGTCACCTGGTTGCATCCAGGGGGGTAGATATATTTCGCCCAGATTCAGGCTTTACGCCGACTTATACAACTAGGTGGAGAGTTGTATAAGCCCAGCTAAGGCTAGTGGGCTCATGGATGACTCATACCTCTAGGGAGAGTGCTGGGCGTCGTGCAGACAGGGAGTTGATGAGACCAGCTGAAGCTTGTCAGCTCATTTAGGCCTCTATAAAAACTCCCAGATTCATTAGATGTTAGCTCATGCCTGGACCCAGACCTGTGTGGACTGTCTAGGGAGAGTGAACCCCTGTGCGGTGAGACAAAGCCTGTGTGGCTATTTGCTTGGACATTTAAAACCAGGGACTTAGGGACTAGGACAGCACTAGGCTGATCCCAGTTGTTAGTTAGGAAACCTGTATGTTTAGTCAGAGGTCAAGTTGACCAGGATTTATTTTGTTTATGTTTCTTTTGGCTTTGCTGTGTTTTGTCACTGTAAATAGAAAATAAACCGCACCTTTTTTTTTTTAAAACCACAACCTCCGTTTGCTGGGCCTGTTTTTGTGTGGGGAGCCCATCCCGGGGGTCACACACACCCGCTGCCGAGCTAACCCCCTCACAATATATATATATATATATATAAACTGTATGTTCAGCGGCCATGTGGGCTCTATGCCTGTAAAGTGTGGGCTTTGATCAATAAAATCACTGATATTTAACACTAGGATTTGACTAGGAGCATCACCTGGATTGCATCCCGATCAGCATGTCAGAGAAGGCGCCACTGCTGCTAAGCAACCTGCAGGGAGCTCAACTGTCTACAACCAATAGAGATGGGCTCGGGTGTGTTTAAAATCCCACATGCCCGATCTCCCACAAGGAAGCGACACTCCACAGTGCTAATCACAGACAGTGAGACATTTCCTGATCTGTGGAGCTGCGGAGCGGGAAATGTCTCATTGCCTGTGATTAGCGCTGTGCAGTGTGGGCTTTCTGGCAGGCTCTGGCATGTGGAATTTTGAACATGCCCAGCCCATCTCTAACAACAAATTGAGCTGGCCCTCCTGTACATCAGCCCCATAAAGTAACCAGCACTGGGTTCCAATGTGCTGCCGCCGCTGCCATGGAGACAGAGTCCTGCGCTGTGAATAGCCGGGACAGGACAGCAACTCTGGTTGTTCCAGCACTGGTCCACACTGGGAACATTCCCCCATCCACCTATAATGTGTAGATGGGGGAATTGGATAATTTCCTTTTTTTTTCATTCAACCTAATAGTTGAATGAAAAAAAGTGATCAATGTATGGGCTGCCTAAGAGCTAAGACCAGCCATAGACAGTTTAAATCTCAGCTGGTTCAGCAGGAACTGGCTGAGATTTGAACCATTAATGAGCAGATTCTCTTATGATTATCACTAGTGGTTGCTATAGTCACTAGTGATAATCACTGTTTGTCGGGGGAATACAATTGCTGGGCAGGAGGGATATTCCCCTGTCAGCACTGTCTGTGTTGATGGGGGAATCATGCAAGTTTCTTTCCTGCAATCTGTGGATGCGTATATTCCCTGCCTAACTGAAAGCGAAAGTAAATTGTGAATGTCTTGAAAGAACAGGAGAGGGGGAGGGAGACAGATGGGGGAGAGAAGGGATGGAGATAATGCAGTTCAGTGATTACAGTGTACTGCAGTCTGCAGTGCACACACTTACCCATGGTCTACGCTAGAATCTCAGGCATCATTCACACACAGCCTGGAATGCTGCTGATTTTCATATTTCCCGCCCACACATCCCCTCTCTTCAGATACAGCACGCTGGGACAGTGTGGGCGGGACTGGAAGGAGGAGGAGGAGCTGTATTCCTCCCTGCTCGTATGTGAGGAGAGTGAGGGGGGGTGGCTGGACTCGCTGGGCTGTGAAAGAGTGTCATAGACTGACACTCGGCTCAGCTTGCAGTCACCACTCTCGGAATTTATAGGCTGGTTCTCCTGTCCTAAGGACGGGAGAAATCAGTCTGTTTTTTCAGTAACTGAGATGAAGGCTTGGGCCCCCCTCCCCCCTCCCACAGTGCTTGTGGAGTCCTTCCTGCAACTCGCTCTTCTCCATGCCAATGAGGATGCAGGGAAAGGAGCGAGCAGAGGGAGGGGGAGGAATCCCCCACAGGAGCTGACTGGGGACGCTCTCCCTCTCAGGAGAGACTATGTTACCCCAGCAGAAGCCCGAGCAAAAAAAAAAATTTTTTTTTTTTTGGGGGGGGCACATGGTGGGGCACAGCATAATGTTGGGGGGGCCAGGGCCCCCTCTGGTCCCCCCCTAGGGACGCCATTGCCCATAGGAAAGTAAATATAGAGAGAAATTTGTATTTTACCTGATCTCTAAGATAACTTTTTTTTTCTCTAGCAGCTGTTATCAGTTAGCATTGTTCCCAGCTCTCTCTCTCTCTCTGTCTCTGTGGACTACAGAACATTCCCTTCCTATGTTATGGGGAAAACGGGAGGCAGAGGTGAATCTGTAGTCCTACTCTAAGGTGACAATGCTGCTCCTCCATAGAGACATTTTAAAATAATCTCAGTATTTATTACTGAAAGGAGAGGAGTACAGTACTGTTAGCTTGGGTTCACACCTCAGCAGAAGAAAAGTGCGTTCTTCTGAGTTTTTCAGGCATTTTACATGTGTTTTTGCATGTGTTTTAAGCTCCCAGAATTTGTTTCCTGGGCTGGGCAACAGTGGCATCTCCAGCTTTCATATTTAGGGGGGGCACATGTGGGGACAGGGACAAAAGTAGGGGGGCCAACTATAAAATGCAATTTTATATTTATATATATATATATATATATATATATATATATATATCCTGGGGCCCTTTACTACGATCCCACAACGGGCCCTTTCACATGTTCTGCAGTGAGCTCCCTTCCTACTATACTGGGGCCCCCCAGGGTGGCAGAAAACAAGAGATATATGTCACCAGCACACCAAGAAAATATAAGGGTCCAAAGCAGTGGGAGAACTATCAGGGTTGCAAAGGTTGTCTTGCCACCGGGCCCTGGTGTTCTGCCACTGTGGGGTTCCCCAGCTGTCCTGTCCCTGTTATTGACAGCACTGTCCTAAGGACGGGAGAAATCAGTCTGTTTTTTCAGTAACTGAGATGAAGGCTTGGGCCCCCCCCCCACAGTGCTCGTGGAGTCCTTCCTGCAACTCGCTCTTCTCCGTGCCAATGAGGATGCAGGGGAAGGAGCAGATCGGGCGGCTGTGGTTGTGTGAGCGCTCGCATTATGCAGTGTCAGCGAGCAGAGGGAGGGGGGAGGAATCCCCTGCAGGAGCTGACTGGAGACACTCTCCCTCTCAGTAGAGACTATGTTACCCCAGCGGCAGCCCTAGCAAAATACAAAAATGCAAAAAAAAATTTTTTTGGGGGGGCACATGGTGGGGCACAGCATAATGTTGGGGGGGGGCAGGGCCCCCTCTGCCCCCCCTAGGGACGCTATTGCTGGGCAAGGGAAGGACAGCAGTTTTATCATAGGAGAAGAGTTCTTCAGGCGTGAAAATGCACATGGCATGCGTTTAAATGCACTCCTGTTGAAGTCTATGGGACCAAAATGCCTTAATACGCTCACAAAAAGCTCACATACTTTTTTGAGCTCCCAACTTTTCCTGATTTTGAGGGACTGTCCCTGATTTGAAACAAAGTCCCTCTGTCCCCATTTCCATTTGTCCCTCATTTTGGTCTGATCTAAATAGTTGTATATAAAATTCACTTTTTATCTTTCAAAAAGTGTTTCCCAGTGCTGAACCTTTCATCCAATTTCTAAATTGGTGCATTTTCAAAAGCCAATATAAAGGAATAATATTGATAAAAAAAAAGCACTTGTGCGTTTAACAATTTTTTTTTCTGTATAATTCACCCTTAAGGGGACGTGACAAGGGGTGTGTCCAATGCCTTCGTACTTTTGCTAATAGATGCCGCTCATTGCCCTCTCAAAAAAGTTGACTGTATGCATAGGGCATAGAGATAGAGCGTAGGGTGACTGATCAAAAATGGTGAACAGGGGCAATTTAGAGATACAGGCATACCCCACTTTTAAGTACACAATGGGGTTTATTTACTAAAGCTAGAAAGTGCGAAATCAAGCTCACTTCTGCATAGAAACCAATAAGCTTCTAACCCCAGCTTGTTCAATTAAGCTATGGTAATAAAACCTTGAAGCTCATTGGTTTCTATGCAAAAGTGAGCCTCATTTTGCGATTTGCAGCTTTAGTAAATGAATCCCATTGTGTACTTAAAAGTGGGGTATTCCTGTAATGAGATTCTGCATGTTAACCGTAGTCAGATGTAGAGAAATTAGCATATCAATGCTCAAGTGTGAACAGGGGTGGCCCGTCCGATAAGGGAGCACGGGCGCTACCCCCCCCCCATCCATCGCTGCCTCCCCTATCCATGTGCCCCGGCCCCATTCAGGACACCGGCGCATGGATTCCAATGCAAAGGGTTTTTTTTTTTGAAGCACTGATTAGAGGCTTCAATATAGGGTGGGCTCGGGTTGCAGAGTGTGCACTCCGAGCCCACCCAGGTGTGTTACAACAGCAAATCAATATTGTAACACTGATCCTCCTCCCGGCCAATCAGGAAGTGGGTTTTGACACCGATCACCCGATGAAAGGGCAGGCAATCCTATTGGATGCCTAGGAGGAGGAGGGGAGGAGCTGGAAGCCTTCATGGAGGAGGGGACACTCGGAGCCGAGCTTCTGCACCACGCTGCCTGCCAACCTCCACGATGGGGTAAGTGCCGGACCGACCGGCAAAACCACCAGCCGTCACTGAGTGTGACTGGGGCTTATTCTGTGAGTTCTTTTGGATCCTTCCTTTTAGTAACAAAGGGGAGCTGCCTTTCACCATTATGAAAAAATCCAAAGGAACTTTTCCGTCATTAAAAAACTAATAATGTATTGTGGCTGCAGGAGCATCACGGATATTCTTTAGCACAACAACCTGGACAGCATTCCTCTGTTACCTGTACATACTGCAGAGTCACTATTTACAGAGCTACTGTTTAATTCCTTGCAGGCAACATTTCACATTCACCTTCTGCCCTTTATACTTTCAACTTGCTGCACCATGCCAAAGTTAACAAAAATCCAACTCATTTCATGGTGCATAAGTTCAAGCATCCAAAGCTTGAATGCCCGTATGAAAGTAGATACAGAGAGAAAACGTCCTTTTATCTGATCTCTACGCTAAATTCTGCAGGCTCCCTGTGATTACAGGTGCTGGAATGAGTCCTTTTGTAGTTTCTTACTGATTGTTATCACTGTTTACATTAGCAGTCATTCTGTAACTCTTTTTCATGGAAAAATGCAAAAATGTTCTAAGCTCCGAAGTTTCGTTGTCACAAGAATTGTTGATACTGTTGCGATAATTATGCCGCAAATCCTTCAAACAAATATTTTAAATGCATGGCTATTTTCAGTGCAATAGCAGACGCTGAGTTGTGTACTGTGTTGGTTGAAGGACAGCAGCAGACCAAAAAGGTACATTTTTTGGTAAAGTGCCAATGCTCTCCAGGTCACTATTATATTTAATGAAGATGTAAATCCTAACTGAATGACATTTAGTTTGCTAAACCACTTCATACTATAAACAACTGTCTTTTTTTTTCAACGAAGATATTTGTTATTAACTTTTTTTCATTCTTTGTTGCATATTAATGTTGCTGATCTTTTGTAGCATCTTTCCAGACACTTCCTGTCTATATGTGCTCGAAAGATAGCAGCATGGTATTCCTCTGGGGGGTTTTCTGATGGTGGGCTATACTTCTGTAATGTATGTTGAAACAATGTCACCAGTGTGAGAGGGTGACAACTTGGGAGCAGAGGCGGCTCTAGGCTTTGTGAGGCCTTAGGCAAAACTTGACATGGGGCCCCCCTCATGCCCATGATGGGGAAAATAATTGCTCTTTAATAACTAAGGGGCAGGGGTCACCCGGTGATGTCTTTGACGTCACAAGGGGTGGTGTCACCGATATTCACTGGTTGTTAGGGACTCTGGCGGCCCCGCTCCTAAGTTAGGGCTCATAACGCTGCCTGAGCACAGCAGCGTTAAGGTCCCCTGTCGCTCAAAACTGGGGTAATACATTGGGTAAGTTAGGCGGCTGCGAGGCCCCTGTGAGTGCAAGGCCTTAGGCGATCGCCTAATTTGCCTAATTAAAGAGCCGTCTCTGCTTGGGAGCACAACTGGGTGACTGGGCTAGAGCATTTATGGCGGGATCACCAGCAACTATTTCAAAATAATATGTTGCCCCAACATTTTATACACTATATTGTCAAAAGTATTGGGACACCTGCCTGTACACGCACGTGAAATTTAATGTCATCCCAGTCTTAGTCAATAGGGTTCAATATTGAGTTGGCCCACCCTTTGCACCTATAACAGCTTCAACTCTTCTGGGAATGCTGTCCACAAGGTTTAGAGAGTGTCTTTGGGATGGTTAAACCATTATTCCAGAAGTGCATTTGTGAGGTCGGGCACTGATGTAGGACGAGAAGGCCTGGCTTGCAGTCTCCGCTCTAATTCATCCCAAGAGTGTTCTCCTAAACCTTGTGGACAGCTTTCATAGAAGAGTTGAAACTGTTATAGCTGCAAAGGGTGGGCCAACTCAATATTGAACCCTACGGACAAAGACTGGGATGCCATCAAAGTTCATGTGCATGTAAAGGCAGGTGTCCCAATACTTTTGACAATATAAGGTATTTCTGATATGTGGATGTTGCATCATTTTTTTCTACATTGCTGCTATGATCTGACTTGCTGTTAAAGGGTAGCTATGGTCCCAGTGCATGTAGGTGTATCTCTGCCCCCTGATGGGTCCAATGTAATTTAACCGGTTCTTTATACAGTTAGTACAGAGGCAGCCAATCTATTCACTCTGGCTCATTAAGCAGTCTAGGGAATGTCTTGTTAGTATATATTGCTGGTAGTGACTTAAAACAGGAAAGGGCAGTGGGGTATGTGAAACAGCCCCCTGAAGGTCACCAATCCATTCCAGGGGAAGACAATCTCTTCAGGGCTTCAAACTATTTATCATCTTCCCCAGCCACCATCTAGGCTCTGCTCAATATTCAGGCTGGTCATTCGAATTATCCCTCCCTAAACTCTAGAATCTTCTTCTAGAGGCAGGGAGAAGCATTAAAATTCTCAGCCTGTGAAGCCCTGAAAAGTGAAGACTAAACAATCACTGCTGCTCTGATTGCACAAAGAGCCAAAACCGATATTTACCCAGCAGCCTTACTAGGAGGGTGCAACATAGAAATATAGCCACCCTCTCTTGTTTGCTCCCGAGATGGACTATGGGTTTTTGGGTTTGTATGGCCCATTAACATAGTTCATGTGCACTGCTTGTTACTCTTAGAAGTGAGGGGGAAAGGAGAGGTTCAGAAACTCACAAAGGACATTACAGGGAGGCAGAAAAACACAGAAAACACACAATTTTATGAAAAATAGATTACATGGCCATTAAATAATGGATATGTGTGGATCCATTTTTTTTTTTTAGAGAGAATGGATCTTATTTAGTGTCACTTTAGCTTTATAATCTTCATTGTTTTGCATCTGTTAATTTTCTGGGGAGTTCAAAAATGTCCAATATATGTACTTATGTAATGACGTGTGAACACCACTCAGTTGTGCCATACTGTGAGCCCAGGCTTACATGCTGGCACATCACCAGGGGGAGTGTCCCTAACAGCCTGGGCTCACAGGAAGTGGGTTTAATGGCATTGGCTACAAGAACAAAACAGAAACTGGAGTTCTGCTTTATGTGTAAAATCCTACTTTACAAATATATTGTAGAGTAGGCTTTTACATATAAAGCAGAACTCTAGTTTCATTTTTTTATTTTTTTTTATAAATTGCAGATTTTTTTAAAACTGGAGAAAGGAACATGTTTAGGGGTGTTGTTTCCCTGCCTTTAACACTTTGAAAACACATCTCAAACACAGGTCAGCAAAATCTCATTGAGTGTAATTGAGCAGTACATCCAGCAATTCAGAGGTTTCTTTGTGTTGCTCTGCGTTTCTTTGGATGCAGCATATCCTCTTAAGGTGTTTTTGCGCTGAAGCAAAGAAGGTAAATTACGACTTTTTCATGTCAAATTCTGCATTTTCCATTAGAGTGCAGCCTTTATGTGTTCAAATATAAAATGCTGTGTTCAATTGGAACGCCTGCCGACATGCATCTTAGCCACTTCCTTACTGGGCACATATACCCCCTTCCTGCCCAGACGAAATTTCAGCTTTCAGCACTGTCACGCTTTGAATGACAATTGCGCAGTCGTGCGAAGTGGCTCCCAAACAAAATGGACGTCCTTTTTTCCCCACAAATAGAGCTTTCTTTTGGTGATATGTGATAATTTCTGCGGTTTTTATTTTTTGCGTTATAAACAAAAAAAGACTGAGAATTTTGAAATAAAAACAATATTTTTTACTTTTTGCTATAATAAATATCCCAATTTTTTTTAAAAAAAACTATTTTTTTTCTCAGTTTAGGACGATACGTATTCTTCTACATATTTTTGGTAAAAAAAAAAACGCAATAAGCGTATAGTGATTGGTTTGCGCAAAAGTTATAGCGCCTACAAAATAGGGGATAGAATTATGAATTTTTTTTTATTTTTATTTTTTTACTAGTAATGGCGGCGATCTGCGATTTTTATAGTGACTGCGACATTATGGCGGACACATCGGACACTTTTGACACATTTTTGGGACCATTCACATTTATACAGCAAACAGTGCTATAAATATGCACTGATTACTGTATAAATGTGACTGGCAGGGAAGGGGTTAACACTAGGGGCGAGGAAGGGGTTAAATGTGTTCCCGATTAGTGATTCTTACTGTGGGGGGAGGGGACTGACTGGGGAAGGAGACAGATGGTTGTCCCTATGTACAAGGGACACACCATCGGTCTCCTCTCCCTAGCAGGACGTGGATCTCTGTGTTTACACACAGAGATCCACGTCCCTGGCTCTGTGACAGCCGATTGCGGGCACCTGGCAGACATCGCGGCCGCCAGGCACGCGCATCGGCACCCGCGTGACACGGCGGCGTGCATCGCGGAAGTAAACCGGAGGACGTCCATGGACGTCCTCCCAGCAGGAAGGCCCCGCGCTGTAGACGTCTTTTGTCTATAGCGCGGGCACCAAGTGGTTAATAAATTGGGCTTGTTGATTGGAAGAGAGAGAGCCTGAAGATGAGATGAATTTCCTTCACTATCCAATCATAAAGTTGTGTTTTTCTGACTGAAGTAAATGGTCAAGATGTCACCTGGCGAGGGGTTCTGGATTAGAAAACTGCCTTAATAGAATTATGTTTTTTTGCCAGTTAGTATAAAGTGAGAATAAATTATACAGGGGGTGGGGTAATACCAAAATATGGACATAGCGACATAATTTCTTTAAGGCTCACTCAGGTCATAATTTTGTGACTTTGAGTAAATTGTTGGTCATTAAATCGTTACATTTGTGAGAAACCACAAGGACCCGTAGCACACATTCCTTTGCATTTAATCTATGTTTGGATATACACCATCTTGGAAAATCTGACATTCTTGGCAACTGAAAATCCAGCTCTCTGTATGCCTGTAAAGGCAGTCTGTGCACATCATGGAGCTCAAACCATTTTGTAATATCCTTCTGCTAATTCCTTACCGGTCCCTTGTGCCACCCTTATTTCTGGACTGCGAAAGCTAGAGAGCAGACACTGGGTGGACTGGTAAAATACATTAAGTTTTAATTTGAAAACTGCTGCAGAAAATGAAATCATCAATGTCTCCCAGCCCAGAGACTAAACGCGTAATGAAAAAAGAACACAGGAAAAATAACCAAACGTAATACTCCCTAACAAAAATGTCTATGTTAGCCAAGTTCATCATTTCTCCTCTGTTCCTCCTAAACCTTACTTCAGCCATTTTAATAGACATTTCAATAACTCTTTTAAATCATTGTCATCCCTGTCCCACCCATCTCTGCAGTCTTTATTTCTGTGTTATGGTTTTTGACCTTTGTTGTTAGCAAGCATCTCCATATTCAATGTACACAGAAGAAGAAAAAAATCAGCGAAAGAGCCCTATAGATTGTCATAACAGGACAATAACTGTGCCTTAATACATCAGAATATACTGTGTGTGTATATATATATATTTATATATATACAGTGTGTACGGAAAGTATTCAGACCCCCTTAAATTTTTCACTCTTTGTTATATTGCAGCCATTTGCTAAAATCATTTACTGTATATACTCGTGTATAAGCCGACCCGAATATAAGCCGAGGCACCTAATTTTACCACAAAAAAATGGGAAAACGTATTGACTTGAGTATAAGCCTAGGGTGTCCATCAGCATGCCTCATTGTGCCTCACTGTGCCCATGCCTCCTACCTGATCTCCCTCGCTGTGTGACTAGACTGACCTTTAACATGGGAGTCTATGGAAGTTCTCCCCGGCCGTAGGTCCCCTGGACAACAAACTTTGCACACTTGTAAAGGGGCTACACGTGTGCCAAGTTTGGGGTCCAGGGGACCTAGGGCTGGCCGGTACCGGGTCCCCAAAATCACTGGAAAAATTACTGTTTTAACTTGGGAGTCTATGGAAGGGGTGCCTGGATTGGAAAAATCGGTGCTCCCCGGCCGTAGGTCCCCCGGACAACAAACTTTGCACACTTGTAGAGGAAGAGGGGGGCTATATGTGTGCCAGGTTTGGGGTCCAGAGGACCTACGGCTAGCCGGAATCAGGCGCACAAAGATGAAGTCAGACACAGACTCGAGTATAAGCCGAGGGGGGAATTTTCAGCACCAAAAAAATTTGCTGAAAAACTCGGCTTATACTCGAGTATATATGGTAAGTTCATTTTTTTCCTCATTAATGAGGAACACAGCACCCCATATTGACAGAAAAACACAGAATTGTTGACATTTTTGCAGATTTATTAAAAAAGAAAAACTGAAATATCACATGGTCCTAAGTATTCAGACCCTTTGCTGTGACACTCATATATTTAACTCCATTTCTTCGGATCATCCTTGAGATGGTTCTACACCTTCATTTGAGTCCAGCTGTGTTTGATTATACTGATTGGACTTGATTAGAAAAGCCACACACCTGTCTATATAAGACCTTACAGCTCACAGTGCATGTTAGAGCAAATGAGAATCATAAGGTCAAAGGAACTGCCTGAAGAGCCCAGAGACAGAATTGTGGCAAGGCACAGATCTGGCCAAGGTTACAAAAAAATTTCTGCTGCACTTAAGGTTCCTAAGAGCACAGTGGCCAGAGGACCCGGGCCTTTTTTCTTTTCCGTAAATCATATATACCAGAGAAAACATATAAAGAATTGATTATCGGCCACCTCTTGGAGGCGGCAAGGGCATGCATTCCTCTGAGGTGGAAATCAGCACTGCCACCGACGGTAAGGAAGTGGTTAGATAAGGTTAAAGAAATTAGTAGACTGGAAGACTTAGTATTTTCAGCACAACATCAACGAGAATTATATCTCAGGATTTGGTTAGAATGGATTGATTTTGCATTATCAGAAGAAGGGACAATCCTCTATGACAATAATTAGGAAGATTTGTAAGAGTCTCGGTCTCAGGCGTGTTGGGTCCCCTTCCTCCCTTTTTTTTTGGTGGGTTTTTGGGGTTACTCTGGGTTAAAATGGAACGGGACAGGCTACGGAGTGGAGAGAGGGTGGTGGTAGGAGATGACTAGACTGCACTCTAATTATAGATATTGGATAACACTTGTTGGTTAATGATGAGAAATAGAGATGATATTTTTGGAAAATGAGATAATTTATATTTTTTGTTATTATAAGTTATCTCAAAGATATGTTAACTGATAAAGCTGTGTAATGATATATGTATAGCTTGGAAATGTCCTATGACTAAATAAAATAAAGTAAAAAAAAAAAAGAGCACAGTGGCCTCCATAATCCTTAAATGGAAGACGTTTGGGACGACCAGAACCCTTTCTAGAGCTGGCCGTCTGGCCAAACTGAGCTATCGGGGGAGAAGAGCCTTGGTGAGAGAGGTAAAGAAGAACCCAAAGATCCCTGTGGCTGAGCTCCAGAGATGCAGTCAGGAGATGGGAGAAAGTTGTAGAAAGTCAACCATCACTGCAGCCCTCCACCAGTCAGGGCTTTATATCAGAGTGGCCCGACGGAAGCCTCTCCTCAGTGCAAGACACATGGAAGCCTGCATGAAGTTTGCTAAAAAACACCTGAAGGACTCCAAGATGGTAAGAAATAAGATTCTCTGGTCTGATGAGACTAAGATAAAACTTTTTGGCCTTAATTCTAAGCGGTATGTGTGGAGAAAACCAGGCACTGCTCATCACCTGTCCAATACAGTCCCAACAGTGAAGCATGGTGGTGGCAGCATCATGCTGTGGGGGTGTTTTTCAGCTGAAGGGACAGGACGACTGGTTGCAATCGAGGGAAAGATGAATGCGGCCAAGTACAGGGATATCCTGGACGAAAACCTTCTCCAGAGTGCTCAGGACCTCAGACTGGACCGAAGGTTTACCTTCCAACAAGACAATGACCCTAAGCACGCAGCTAAAATAATGAAGGAGAGGCTTCACAACAACTCAGTGACTGTTCTTGAATGGCCCAACCAGAGCCCTGACTTAAACCCAATTGAGCATCTCTGGAGAGACCTAAAAATGGCTGTCCACCAACGTTTACCATCCAACCTGACAGAACTGGAGAGGATCTGCAAGGAGGAATGGCAGAGGATCCCCAAATCCAGGTGAGAAAAACTTGTTGCATCTTTCCCAAAAAGACTCATGGCTGTATTAGATCAAAAGGGTGCAAATACTAAATACTGAGCAAAGGGTCTGAATACTTAGGACAATGTGATATTTAATTTTTTCTTTTTTAATAAATCTGCAAAAATGTCAACAATTCTGTGTTTTTCTGTCAATATGGGGTGCTGTGTGCACATTAATGAGGAAAAAAAATTAACTTAAATGATTTTAGTAAATGGCTGCAATATAACAAAGAGTGAAACATTTAACCACTTAAGCCCCGGACCATTTGGTAGCTAAAGGACCAGAGGTGAATTCAGAATTTTGCACTGCGCTGCTTTAACTGTAAATTGTGCGGACATGCAATGTTGTACTGAAACGAAATTTGCGTCCTTTTCTTCCCACAAATAGAGCTTTCTTTTAATGGTATTTGATTGCCTCTGCGATTTTTATTTTTTGCGATATAAATGGAAAAAGACCGAAAATTTTGAAAAAAAATGATATTTTCTACTTTTTGTTATAAGAAAAATCGAATAAACTCAATTGTAGTCATACATTTAGGCCAAAATGTATTCAGCCACATGTCTTTAGTAAAAAAAATGTCAATAAGCGTATATTTATTGGTTTGCGCAAAAGTTATAGCGTCTACAAACTAGGGTACATTTTCTGGAATTTACACAGCTTTTAATTTATGACTGCCTAGCTCATTTCTTGAGGTGCTAAAATGGCAGGGCAGTACAAAACCCCCCCAAATGACCCCATTTTGGAAAGTAGACACCCCAGGGAAATTGCTGAGAGGCATGTTGAGCCCATTGAATATTTTTTTTTTGTCCCAAGTGATTGAATAATGACAAAAAAAAAAAAATTACAAAAAGTTGTCACTAAATGATATATTGCTCACACATGCCATGGTTATATGTGGAATTGCACCCCAAAATACATTCTGCTGCTTCTCCTGAGTACGGGGATACCACATGTGTGGGACTTTTTAGGAGCCTAGCCACGTACGGGACCCTGGAAACCAAGCACCGCCTTCAGGATTTCTAAGGGCGCATATTTTTGATTTCACTCCTCACTACCTATCACAGTTTTGAAGGCCATAAAATGCCAAAATAGCACAAAACCCCCCTAAATGACCCCATTTTGGAAAGTAGACACCCCAAGCTATTTACTGAGAGGCATGATTAGTCCATGGAATATTTTATATTTTTCCACAAGTTGCGGGAATATGACAAACTTTATTTTTTTTGCACAAAGTTGTCACTAAATGATATATTGCTCACACATGCCATGGGCATATGTGAAATTACACCCCAAAATACATTCTGCTGCTTCTCCTGAGTATGGGGATACCACATGTGTGGGACTTTTTGGGAGCCTAGTCGCGTACGGGACCCCAAAAACCAAGCACCACCTTCAAGGTTTCTAAGGGCATAAATTTTTGATTTCACTCCTCACTACCTATCACTACCTATCACAGTTTTGAAGGCCATAAAATGCCAAGATGGCACAAACCCCTCCAAATGACCCCATTTTGGAAAGTAGACACCCCAAGCTATTTGCTGAGAGGCATGTTGAGCCCATTGAATATTTTTTTTTTGTCCCAAATGATTGAATAATGACAAAAAGAAAAAAAAAAGAAAAAATGTACAAAAAGTTGTCTCTAAATGATATATTGCTCACACATGCCATGGTTATATGTGGAATTGCACACCAAAATACATTCTGCTGCTTCTCCTGAGTACGGGGATACCACATGTGTGGGACTTTTTGGGAGCCTAGCCGCGTACGGGACCCCAAAAACCAAGCACAGCCTTCAAGGTTTCTAAGGGCATAAATGTTTGATTTCACTCCTCACTACCTATCACAGTTTTGAAGGCCATAAAATGCCAAGATAGCACAAAACCCCCCAAAATGACCCCATTTTGGAAAGTAGACACCCCAAGGAAATTGCTGAGAGGCATGTTGAGCCCATTGAATATTTTTTTTTGTCCCAAGTGATTGAATAATGACAAAAAGAAAAAAAAAAAAAAAGTGCAAAAAGTTGTCACTAAATGATATATTGCTCAAACATGCCATGGTTATATGCGGAATTGCACCCCAAAATACATTTGGTTGCTTCTCCTGAGTACGGGGATACCACATGTGTGGGACTTTTTGAGAGCCTAGCCGCGTACGGGCCCCCGAAAACCAAGCACCGCCTTCAGGATTTCTAAGGGCACAAATTTTTGATTTCACTCCTCACTACCTATCACAGTTTTGAAGGCCATAAAATGCCAAGATAGCCCAAAACCCCCACAAATGACCCTATTTTGGAAAGTAGACACCCCAAGCTATTTGCCGAGAGGCATGGTGAGTATTTTACAGCTCTCATTTGTTTTTGAAAATGAAGAAAGACATATATTTTTTTTTTTTTCTTTTTTCAATTTTTAAAACTTTGTGACAAAAAGCGAGATCTGCAAAATACTCAACATACCTCTCAGCAAATAGCTTGGGGTGTCTACTTTCCAAAATGGGGTCATTTGGGGGGGTTTTGTGCCATCTGGGCATTCCATGGCCTCCGAAACTGTGATAGGCAGTGAGGAGTAAAATCAAAAATTTACACTCATAGAAATCCTGAAGGCGGTGCTTGGTTTTCGGGGTCCTGTACGCGGCTAGGCTCCCAAAATGTCTCACACATGTGGTATTCCCGTACTCAGGAGAAGCAACAGAATGTATTTTGGGGTGCAATTCCACATATAACCATGGCATGTTTGAGCAATATATAATTTAGTGACAACTTTTTGTAATTTTTTTTTTTTTTTGTCATTATTCAATCACTTGGGACAAAAAAAATATTCAATGGGCTCAACATGCCTCTCAGCAAATAGCTTGAGGTGTCTACTTTCCAAAATGGGGTCATTTGGGGGGGTTTTGAACTGTCCTGGCATTTTATGCACAACATTAGGAAGCTTATGTCACACATCATCCACTCTTCTAACCACTTGAAGACAAAGCCCTTTCTGACACTTTTTGTTTACATGAAAACATTTTTTTTTTGCAAGAAAATTATGTTGAACCCCCAAACATTATATATATTTTTAAAGCAAAGGCCCTACAGATTAAAATAGTGGGTGTTGCATTTTTTTTTCCACACAGTATTTGCACAGCGATTTTTCAAACGCATTTTTTGGGGGAAAAACACACTTTTTTTATTTTTAATGCACTAAAAAACACTATATTGCCAAAATGTTTGATGAAATAAAAAAGATGATCTTAGGCCGAGTACATGGATACCAAACACGACATGCTTTAAAATGCGCACAAACGCGCAGCGGCGAGAAACTACATTCATTTTTAAAAGCATTTAAAAGCCTTTACAGGTTACCACGTTGGATTTACAGAGGAGGTCTACTGCTAAAATTACTGCACTCGATCTGACCTTCGCGGTGATACCTCACATGCATGATGCAATTGCTATTTACATATGACGCTAGACCGACGCTTGCGTTCGCCTTTGCGCAAGAGCAGGGGGGGACAGCGGTGCTTTTTTTTTTTTTTTTTTTTTTTTTATTTATTTTGCTTATTTATTTTATTTTTAAATTGTTCCTTCCATATTTTTTTTTTTTATCTCAGGGAATGTAAATATCCCCTATGATAGCAATAAGTAGTGACAGGTACTCTTTTTTTGAAAAAAAATGGGGGGTTAGACCCTAGATCTTTCCTCTGCCCTCAAAGCATCTGACCACACCAAGATCGGTGTGATAAAATGCTTTCCCAATTTCCCAATGGCGCTGTTTATATCGGGGGGGCATTCCCTCCCACTGCTTGTAAAAGCAGTCCAGAGGCTAATTAGCCACTAGGATTGCTTTTACATGAAAGCCGGCCGCTGGCTGAAAAGAATGATACCTGCAGGCATCAATCTGGTATAACCATTCAAAGTCCAGCAACATACCAGTACGTTGCTGGTCCTTGTTGGACATGTATTGTAATCTTTTTTTTCATGCAGCCTGTTGGCTGAACGAAAAAAAGAGATTGATCGGTGGGTATGCCCACCATTAGAATACCTCCCTTCATCCACCCACTTCTAATGATGGGCATATATGCCGAAGCATGGGGGCATCCTCCCGCAAAAAAGTTATGCCGCGTACACACGGTCGGACTTTTCCACGGGCAAGCCTTCGTCGGAATTTCGACCGTATGTACGCGGCATAAAAGGTTATGCCGCGTACACACGGTCAAACTTTTCCACGGGCAAGCCTCCGTCGGAATTTCGACCGTATATTATGAGCAAAATCGCTCCTCCGCCCCTGCTGCCCCCATGCTTCGGCATATATGCTCTTTTTTTAACTGTGGTGGTGAAATCACCTCCTACAGTGTTGGAGTCACAGCTTTATGTATCGTGGGAGCAAACGCTGTTGCTGTCAAGATAAATAATTCCGCGCTGCAGTTGAATGGCGCACCTGAAAACAAAAAATTACATACCTGAAAAGCAAGCATGATAAAACATTGCAGAATGGAATACAGTAAAAAAGAGCAGAACAATAGAGAGAAAATAGAGAGAGAGAGAGAGAGAACAATAAAACTACAACTATTTTTGGTTTTTTTATTTAATATTTTTTGTGTTTTTGTTTTTTACGTTTTTTTTTTTCTTTTTTACACTTTTTTTTAAACTTTAACAACTGTAATGGTTCGGGTCTCTCAAAATGTAATGGCATCTTGGGAGACCCTGTGTAAGTGTGTCCTAGTCTGTGAAATGCTGTACCCTACGCTAAAACTTCACTTTTGAGTGGTAGCGTTCAAAACATTCACCAAGGCAAAGACCAGGTTTGTCAGGACAGAGTGGACAATAATAACGGGTGTCACGCCTAAATCCGCGCTTGCTACAGACACGACATCTTTTTTGGGGGGTTCGTTGGGTAGGGGTACTCGGGAGGAGATGCGTATAATGCCTCTCATGCAGCCGGCTTACTGCATTTGGTAGGGGATGCTGAGGTGCAGAACCGCCTGGATACAGGAGTTCTGTGACTATCTCATTCTGGAATTTTAGAAGAGATAAAGTCCCGCCTGAAGCTCTGTATAGCACATGAGCGTTCAGCAAAGCCAATTGAAATAAGGATAGAGACACTTTTTTGTACCAGCGTCTCGCCTTACGGTCAATTAGATACGGCGCCATCAACTGGTCGTTGAGGTCCACCCCTCCCATATTTTTGTTATATTCGTGGACACAGAGGGGTTTCTCCACAACACCAGTTGCCGTACGAATTTGGACTGTCGTGTCTGCATGAAGGGAGGTAAGAAGGAAAACATTCTTATTGTCCCTCCACTTCATAGCGAGCAAGTTATTACACTTTACGCAGGCTCTCTCCCCCAGCCTAAGACGGGCATCTACAAGCCGCTGGGGAAAGCCCCGGCGATTAGGTCGCACGGTGCCACATGCTCCAATCTGATGATCAAACAAGTGACTAAACAGTGGCACGCTCGTGTAATAATTGTCCACATACAAGTGGTACCCCTTTCCGAATAAGGGTGACACCAAGTTCCACACTATCTTGCCAGCGCTCCCTATGTAATCCGGGCAGTTGACCGGCTCAACCTGACTATCTTTTCCCTCATAAACCATAAAGCTCCATACATAGCCTGTTGCCCTGTCACAGCACTTATAGAGCTTGACCCCGTATCTGGCATGCTTGCTGGGAAGGTACTGCTTGAAAGCCAAGCGGCCAGAAAATTTAATCAGGGACTCATCAACGCAGACAGCTTGATCGGGAATAAACAAGGCTGCAAAACGTTCGTTGAAGTGGTTTATGAGGGGCCGAATTTTATAGAGCCGGTCGTATTCAGGGTCCCCACGTGGACGACAAAGTTCATTGTCGTTGAAGTGCATGAACCGCAAAATCTGCTCGTATCGTTTCCTGGGCATGGAGGCAGAGAACACGGGCATGTGGTCAATTGGGTGCGTGGACCAATAAGCACCCAATGACGGGAATTTATGTGTGCCCATGTTGAGGGAAAGGCCCAGAAAGGTCTTAAATTCGGAAACTGTAATTGGTTTCCAATCTTTGGCAATGGAAGGCAACTGGGGATTAATTGACCAGCATATAAATTACTCTGGTCCACAATAGATCTATAGAGATCTTCCGTGAAAAACAGCGAATAATAATCGATTGGCATAAAATCAGCTGTTTCCACCTGAATACCGGGTTGGGCAGTGAATGGGGGAAGTACGGGTTCTGCAGAAGTGGTGGGGACCCAATCAGGATAGGCGAATTCTGCAGGAAGGGCACTATGGGCACGACGGGCCTGCCTTTGTCTTCTTATTGGTGGCAGCGGGACACTACTTGTGCTTGCCACCTCGCCAGCTTGAACTGCACATATGGGACTCGCCACGTCACCACGTGATACTGCAGTGCTGGATGTATACCCAGGCTGTACTAGGCCGCTGGTGCTTGCCAATTCACCAGAAGGAATAGCGGCGCTAGTACTCCTCTGCTCCATGATACGAGAGCCCTGCGGTTCTTGCTCCTCAACAACCTCAGAAGATCGGGATCGGGTACGCCTGACCTTAGCAGGGACCTCAACTTCGTCGTCAGAGCTATCTGACGTGGGGCCGCTGACGTCACTGTCTTCTACGGGAAGATATTCTGAGCCTGAATCTGACAGATACGTGACCTCCTCTTCACTATCTGTCATGCTCAGAATCTCGTAGGCCTCTTTACTAGTGTACCTTCGACTTGCCATTTTGGGCTCTAAATTTAGGGGTACACTAGTAAGATTCACAGGAAAAAAAGCACCCGACTGTCGTCAGCAAATATATCAAACGCTACAAAAAAAACTGTTAGCGGTCGCAGGGATCAGGACTGTCTCTGCGAACGCTGCAGTTATGTGTTTTATGTTTGGTAAGTGACAGTGATCGATCGATACTGCTCTTGGGTGGGCTGGGCTGGGCGGAGGGGCTAAACGCAGGTGCTAGCAGGTATCTGGGCTGATCCCGCTAACACTGCGTTTTTGGGAACCCTAAACCGCTGGGGACGCTAGTATAGATCTGATCAGATACTATACCACTAAGGGAGGTGTATGCTTTGCGCGTGGGTGTTAGCGTTACTGGCACTAACCTAACGCTGCCTGGGGCGACGCAGACCCTCTCTGGCGCTAAAACCTAATTGATCTCACCCGCCGGGCGATCAGGGGGTTAAACCTTTATTGGGTTATATACGGCGGGTGCCCTGATGCTATAAAAAGCAAACTAACCAACCAGCGTCACCCGTAACCTTTATATGGTGATCACTGGTGAAAGGGTTAACTAGGGGCAATCAGGGGGTTAAAACCTTTATTAGGTTGAATATGGGGGTAACCAACGCTATATAAAAACCTGACGGGTTACCTAAATAACTAAATAACTAACTGGGTAACCAGTGTCACCAGTGACGCTTATACGGTGATCACTGGTGAAAGGGTTAACTCTAGGGGCAATCAGGGGGTTAAAATAATATATGGGGGTATCTGACGCTAATAAAAACCTGCGGCGAACCTAAAAATAATTAACTGGCTATCTAGGGCACCACCGGCACTAAATACAGCGATCGAAAATACGATCGATTAGTGACGCTGGCGTTAGGGGGTGAAAGGGTTACCTGGGGGGCGATCAAGGGGTTAAACCTTTATTAGGGGGGGTTAGGGGGCTACCCTGGACCTAAAGGGGCCTAATCCTAACTGCCCTGCGACTTTTTATTATCACAGATGACACTAAATGCAGTGATCAATAAAATAAATGATCACTGCAATCAGTGACACTGTGATTGGGGGCTGGGGGGTGACCTGGGGGGTGATCTGGGGGTGACTGGGGGGTGAAATGTGTGCCTATGTGTACCTATGTGTCAGTGGACTGTTGGTGCACTAACCTGCTTCTTCTCTCCTCGGCGCCGGAATCGAAAAGACCGCCGCGAGGGAGATGACATCACTTCCTCCTGCCTGTGTTTACATCACATGGCAGAGGAAGCATTTTCATTGGCCGGGAGCGATCGCGAGGGGGTGGCCGAAATCGAATGGTCACCCCCTCATCTCCGAACGCTCCCCCACGATTAACGGCCGCTCACTGTATAGGAGGGGGGTCCGATCGGACCCCCCAACTATACAAAGGCGATCACGTATGCTCTACGTGATTGTGCCTGTCGGTGCCATTCTGCCAACGTATATATACAGTGAGCGGTCGTTAAGTGGTTAAGGGGGTCTGAATACTTTCCGTAACCACTGTATATATATATATATATATATATATATATATATATATATATATATATATATATATACAGGGCCGGGGCTACCACTAGGCAAACTAGGCAGACGCCTAGGGCGCACTGCTGCCTAGAGCACCCAGCCATTGGTGTTCATACTCTCTTCTCTCTGCAGCAAGCAACTAAGTCTCATCATCAGCAGGCAGCTGCCTCTCTGTTCTCACATAGTGTCAAAGGCACAGCGGCGGCAGAGGACTGTGTCTGTGTCCTGACTCCCAAATGAATGGAAGCAAGAAAACATTTATTGATGGGCACTAGTAGGCCGCATTGATGGGCGCTGGTA
Source organism: Rana muscosa (assembly GCA_029206835.1). Lineage (NCBI taxonomy): Eukaryota > Metazoa > Chordata > Amphibia > Anura > Ranidae > Rana > Rana muscosa. The sequence goes on along the minus strand of CM055124.1, from coordinate 211,388,029 downwards.
GGCTGCATTTGATGGGTGCTGGTAGGCTGCATTTGATGGGCGCTGGTGAGGTCGCATTTGATGGGCGCTGGTGAGGCTGCATTGATGGGCACTGGTGGGCTGCATTTGATGGGCGCTTCAATTAAAAAGGTGGGGTATACATGGGCAAAGCAAAGGGGGTGGAGTCAGGGATGGAGCCGGGGGGCGGCAAAATGAGGTTATTGCCTAGGGTTTCAAAAATCCTTGCACCAGCCCTGTTTATATATATATATATATATATATATATATATATATATAGTATATGTATTAGGGGTGTCGAATTTAATCGCAGCATTGATGCACCGTGATTCGGCCGTCCGCGATTCGGCATCGATGCTGTGACCGAAATAATCGATTTGGGGGGGGGGTTAACTGCACGCCGCACTGTGCCTTGCCTCTCTGAATGGACCCGAAAGCAGCCGAAGGCTCTGTGCCCTGCCTCTGAGTCGAACTGAGCCGTGGGCGTTAGCCGCGCCCTCCCGCTGACGTCATTCCCAGCCGCGTCGCTGTGAGATGAGCTACCTGCTACAGGAGAGGAGACATGTGGAGCGAGTGTCCCCGACTCCCGGCGTCCAGAGAGTCCTCCTCTGCTCGCTGTCATACAGGCTGCTGCGGGACACCTGGGCCAGCGTCCCGCGCTTGTCCTCACAACAGGCTGCTTCGAGAAGTGGGAGACCCGAGCGAGCCAGAAGAATACTGGATGGCCGCGCTTGTCCTCCTCACAGGCTGCAGCAGGAAACCAGTGCATGCACACTGTCACCATCATCAGTTACAGTACTTAAGTCAGACAGTAATTATGGTTTATGTATGTCTTATTGTCTTAGTGATTGATTCACATCACAACTTCATTGATATCTTTTTTTTTCTTTTCTGTATGATTTATGGTTTTGCTCATGCATTGCATTGCATTGCATGTGTGGGGTCAGTGATGAGCAAAATCATAAATCATACAAAAAAAAAAGCTATCAATGAAGCTGTGATGTAAATCAATCACTAAGACAATAAGACATACATAAACCATAATTAATGAAATGGCATACATTGTCGTTTGGGGGGATGTTATGGGGACATTGTCCGCAGTCTCTGACCCTGTCTTGTATCATGTCCTCAGTCTCTGACCCTCTTGTATCGTATCCCAGTCTCTGACCCTCTCTTGTATCATGTCTGCAGTCTCTGACCCTCTCTTGTATCCACAGTCTCTGACCCTCTCTTGTATCATGTCTGCAGTCTCTGACCCTCTCTTGTATCATATCAGCAGTCTCTGACCCTCTCTTGTATCATATCCGCAGTTTCTAACCCTCTCTTGTATCATATCTGCAGTCTCTGACCCTCTCTTGTATCATATCCACAGTCTCTGACCATCTCCTGTAGTAGGTCTGCAGTCTCTGACCATCTCCTGCAGTAGGTCTGCAGTCTCTGACCATCTCCTGTAGTAGGTCTGCAGTCTCTGACCATCTCCTGTAGTAGGTCTGCAGTCTCTGACAATCTCCTGTAGTAGGTCTGCAGTCTCTGACCATCTCCTGTAGTAGGTCTGCAGTCTCTGACCATCTCCTGTAGTAGGCCTGCAGTCTCTGACCATCTCCCGTATCAGGCCTGCAGTCTCTGACCATCTCCTGTATCAGGTCTGCAATCTCTGACCATCTCCTGTAAGTAATTTGGGGGCAATCTGGAGCTCCTCTTTAAGTTGTCTGCTGTGTTTACACTTTGCTACATGCAGGGAGTGTTGTCTTTTTTTTTAAAACTAAATTTTTTGGATGAAAACCGTACGCAGTAATCGTGATGCATCGCGGAATCGAATCGAATAGTGGACAGGATAATCGTAATCGAATTTAATCGTGAGGCCAGTGAAGATGCGCACCCCTAATATGTATATGTATATATATTGTGACAGCAGGAAGGTAAAGTCACCTGGTTGCATCCAGGGGGGTAGGTATATTTCTCCCAGATTCAGGCTTTATGCCGACTTATACAACTAGGGAGAGAGTTGATGAAGCCCAGCTGAGGCTAGTGGGCTCATGGATGATTCATACCTCTAGGGAGAGTGCTGGGCGTCGTGCAGGCAGGGAGTTGATGAGACCAGCTGAAGCTTGTAAGCTCGTTTAAGGCCTCTATAAAAACTCCCAGCTTCATTAGGTGTTTGCTCATGCCTGGAACCAGACCTGTGTGGACTGTCTAGGGAGAGTGAACCCCTGTGCGGTGAGACAAAGCCTGTGTGGCTATTTGTTTGGACATTTACTAAACCAGGGACTTAGGGACTAGGACAGCACCAGGCTGATCCCAGTTGTTAGTTAGGGAAACCTGCATGTTTAGTCAGAGGTCAAGCTGACCAGGATTTATTTTGTTTATGTTTCTTTTTGCTTTGCTGTGTTTTTGTCACTGTAAATAGAGAAATAAACCGCACCTTTTGATCTTGAAAACCACAACCTCCGTCTGCTGGGCCTGTTTTTGTGTGGGGAGCCCATCCAGGGGGTCACACACACCCGCTACCGAGCTAACCCCCTCACAGTTGGTGGAGAACCAGTGGCAGTTTTTTTTTAAGCCAGCATGGAGGAGATACTGAAACAGCTGGCTCTAGCAAATGCCAATCAACAGCAGACAAATGCAGGTTTGCAAAAGAGCTTCGCAGCCCAGCAACAAGCCCAGCAGCAATCTGAGGCCCGCTTCATAGACCTGTTGCAGAAGCAAGAGCAGAGACTACAACAACAGATGGAAGCAGTAATGCAGCAACGTCCGCAGACCAGTGAGGAAAGCCGTCCCACTAATACCGCGTCCTTTGGGGTGAGTCGTTTATTGACAAAAATGACTGGAGAGGATGATCCAGAGGTATTTTTGACCACATTTGAAAGGACTGCTGAAAGAGAAAAGTGGCCTGAGGAGCAGTGGGCTGGACTGGTGGCTCCTCTGTTAACTGGTGAATCGCAGAAAGCTTACTATGACCTAGAGCCTGACCAAGCAAAAGACTATGTGATGCTAAAAGCTGAAATATTGGCAAGGCTGGGTGTCACCCTGGCTGTCCGGGCTCAGCGTGTGCATAACTGGACTTTCCAGCTTGGAAAACCCCCCAGGTCTCAAATGTATGATCTCATTCACCTGAGCAGGAAGTGGCTACAGCCAGAGACTTTGTCCGCACCGGAGATTGTGGAACGTGTTGTGATGGATCGTTTCTTGAGAGCACTTCCTACCGCCATTCAAAAGTGGGTAAGCCATGGAGACCCAGAAACGGCCGGTAAACTTGTGGATCGTGTAGAGAGATACTTGGCTGCAGAGAACCTGACGGCCTCTTCCAGAGACTCTCGGACTTTCCACCCTAAGACCAGACCATCCCCAGGGGCGGATAAGATGATTCCAAGGGGTGAGGGTGGAGAGAGTGAGAGGGTGGGAGCTCTGCCCAGGGTTTGGCGAGAACAGCCTGGGAAGTCGGGGGCTCAAGAGGCAGCCAAAAGGATTGTTTGCTACCGCTGCCGGCAAACGGGACATATTGCAGCAAATTGCCCGGTTGTGGAGGAACCCATGCAATGTGACTTTCTGACGGACAGACGTCAGTCGCTGTGTGCGACAGTCGCATGCACTGCCATTCGGTGAACTGAGAAACATTTATTCAAAATGTGTATTAATGGTAGAAATGTTGTGGTATTACTGGATTCAGGTAGCCTTGTGACCCTGATAAAGGCTGAATTAGTTAAAACAGAGGTCTCTGGGAATAGCAAGGTAGCTGTTATTTGTGTGCATGGGGACACCCGAGAGTATCCAGTGACTACAGTGTGTTTCAAGACCCCCAAAGGTACCCTCTCTCATCCAGTGGGGTTAGTATCTCAATTACCGCATGATGCCATTGTGGGAAGGGATTTTCCGAAGTTCTGGGAACTGTGGGATGATCCTGAGCCCCCCACTGGTGCCCCTATGTACCAGGAAGGTGATAGCCAGAACTCCTCTGAGAGTGGTGAGGACTCTCCAGAATTTCCCTTGTCAGTATTGGCAGGCGAGACTCAAGAAACTGGAGAGGAGCCCACCTCCTCAGACGAAAACCTACCGTCTGTGGAGTTTTCTGATCTTGAGGTTCACAGGGAAAATTTTGCCACAGAACAGTTAAAAGACCCCGCCCTAATAAAGGCACGGGAAAACGTAGTGGAAATAGATGGCGAGTTAGTGAACCCAGATAATACCTGCACTTACCCATACTTCAGCGTAGAGAAGGACCTACTGTATCGGGTGGCAAAAAGGGCAGAAGAAACCGTTGAGCAGCTTGTGGTGCCCAAACCTTACAGGAAGTTGGTGTTGGAGTTGGCCCATGGGCACATTCTTGGAGGTCATCTGGGGACAGAGAAAACCCGAGAGAGGATATTACAGAGATTCTATTGGCCTGGGGTGATGAAGGACATAGAAAATTATTGTTCCTCCTGCCCTGTGTGTCAGAGGTCGGCCCCGATGCCACATTTCCGTAGCCCGCTGGTCCCTCTACCCATCATTGAGGTCCCGTTTGAGAGGATCGCAATGGATTTGGTAGGTCCTATAATCAAGTCCGCTAGGGGGCACCAGTACATATTAGTTATAATGGACTATGCCACCCGTTATCCAGAAGCGATCCCTCTCCGAAATACCTCGGCCAAAACCATAGCCAAAGAGCTATCTCTTGTTTTTAGCCGGGTGGGTATTTGTAAAGAACTGCTTACGGACCAAGGTACACCCTTTATGTCCCGGGTTATGAAAGAGCTGTGTAAATTGTTCAAAGTGACGCAATTGCGTACGTCTGTGTATCACCCCCAAACCGATGGGCTGGTTGAAAGATTCAACAAAACCCTAAAACAAATGTTGAAGAAAGTGGTGGATAGAGATGGAAAGGATTGGGACTGTCTACTTCCTTATTTGATGTTTGCTATTAGGGAGGTGCCCCAATCCTCTACGGGATTCTCCCCCTTTGAGTTACTGTATGGGAGACACCCAAGAGGGCTGTTGGATATTGCCAAGGAAACTTGGGAAAGTGAGAGTTCTCCCCACAGGAGTGTGATTGAGCATGTCGCCCTGATGCAAGATCGAATTGCACAGGTAATGCCCATCGTGAAGGAACATTTGGCCCAAGCGCAGTTGGCACAGCAGAGAGTGTACAACCGTGGAGCCAAGACCCGTACCTTTTCCCCGGGGGATAGGATATTGGTACTTGTCCCTACGGTTGAAAGTAAATTCCTTGCCAAATGGCAAGGCCCCTACGAGATAATGGAAAAAGTGAGCGAAGTGAATTACAAGGTCAGACAACCAGGAAGGCGAAAGCCCGAACAGATCTATCACGTTAATCTGTTGAAAGCCTGGAGGGATAGAGAGTCCCTAGTCGCAGAAACTTGGTCACCAGCTCAAACTGGTTGCGTGATTCCGGAGGTTGGAATAGCAGCCACCTTGTCACAACCCCAACAACAGGAGGTTAAGGAGTTTGTGCTTCGCAACAAGGAGGTGTTCTCTGAGCTGCCGGGACAAACATCTGGGGTAGAGCATAATATTATTACCCCGCCCGGTGAAAGGGTGAAGTTAAAACCCTATCGGATCCCAGAGGCCCGACGGGAGGCAATACGGGAGGAAGTACAGAAAATGCTGAACTTAGGGGTGATAGAGGAGTCCCAAAGTGATTGGTCTAGTCCCATTGTGTTGGTGCCTAAACCGGATGGGAGCTGGCGATTTTGTAACGATTTTCGTCAGTTGAACAAAGTTACAAAATTTGACACCTACCCCATGCCACGTATAGATGAGTTGATCGACCGGCTGGGAACAGCCCGATACATGACGACTCTTGACCTCACAAAAGGGTATTGGCAAATTCCCCTGGCCAAGTCGGCCAAAGAGAAAACCGCATTTGTAACCCCAGACGGGGCGTTCCAATATAAGAGAATGCCGTTCGGGTTACAGAATGCGCCGGCCACATTCCAGCGGAAAATGGACCAGATACTGAGGCCCCATCGGAAGTATGCTGCGGCTTACCTGGATGACGTAATTGTTCATAGCACAGATTGGGCCTCACATCTGCCAAAAGTGCAAGCAGTCCTAGACTCTATCCGGGAAGCGGGGTTTACGGCTAACCCCAAGAAGTGTACCATTGGGCAGGAGGAGGCCAAATATCTTGGGTACACCATTGGCAGGGGAGTAATAAAACCCCAACTCAACAAAGTCGAGGCCATCCAGAGTTGGCCACGTCCCAACAGCAAGAAGCAGGTACGAGCCTTTCTGGGAATCGCGGGTTATTATCGGCGCTTCATTCCCCACTTTGCTTCTAAGGCTGTGCCCCTAACCAACCTGACGAAAGGGAAAGGGTCGGTCATGATTAAATGGACCCCCGAGGCTGAGGCAGCGTTCCAATTCTTGAAACAAGCCTTATGTAGCCAGCCAGTGTTGTACTCACCTGACTTCTCTAAAGACTTTGTCGTACAAAGTGATGCGTCAGATGTGGGGTTAGGAGCAGTATTGTCCCAGGTCTGGAACGGGGAAGAGCACCCAGTCATTTACCTCAGCAGGAAGTTGAAGTCCCATGAGGTAAATTACGCCACGGTTGAAAAGGAGTGTTTAGCGGTGAAGTGGGCTCTAGATTCCCTTCGGTACTATCTGCTAGGTAGGCACTTTGACATGGTTACGGATCACGCTCCGTTAAAGTGGATGGCTCAAAACAAGGAGACAAATAGAAGAGTAAATAGGTGGTTCCTGGCCCTACAGGAATTCAACTTCACAGTAAAGCATCGCCCTGGCGTTCAAATGGGGAATGTGGATGCTTTGTCTCGAGTACATGAATGCCTGATTGCTGGTGTTCCAACCCCAAGGTTAAAACAAGAGGGGGGGGGTATGTGACAGCAGGAAGGTAAAGTCACCTGGTTGCATCCAGGGGGGGTAGGTATATTTCTCCCAGATTCAGGCTTTATGCCGACTTATACAACTAGGGAGAGAGTTGATGAAGCCCAGCTGAGGCTAGTGGGCTCATGGATGATTCATACCTCTAGGGAGAGTGCTGGGCGTCGTGCAGGCAGGGAGTTGATGAGACCAGCTGAAGCTTGTCAGCTCGTTTAAGGCCTCTATAAAAACTCCCAGCTTCATTAGGTGTTTGCTCATGCCTGGAACCAGACCTGTGTGGACTGTCTAGGGAGAGTGAACCCCTGTGCGGTGAGACAAAGCCTGTGTGGCTATTTGTTTGGACATTTACTAAACCAGGGACTTAGGGACTAGGACAGCACCAGGCTGATCCCAGTTGTTAGTTAGGGAAACCTGCATGTTTAGTCAGAGGTCAAGCTGACCAGGATTTATTTTGTTTATGTTTCTTTTTGCTTTGCTGTGTTTTTGTCACTGTAAATAGAGAAATAAACCGCACCTTTTGATCTTGAAAACCACAACCTCCGTCTGCTGGGCCTGTTTTTGTGTGGGGAGCCCATCCAGGGGGTCACACACACCCGCTACCGAGCTAACCCCCTCACAATATATATATATATATATATATATATATATATATATATATATATGTAATTGGTGAATTACAGTGCTCGTCCCTATGTATAAAATATATATATATATATATATATATATATATATATATATATATATACTGGGCCACCCCTCCCAAGGTTTTTTCTGGTACTCAATTAATATTAACTACATATTATTTGTCTCAATGCCCCAACCCCATGTTCCAGAAGTCTTCAGAAGGACAGAAGAAAATGGTCAAACCTGCAGCCTGTGAAACCCAGAAAAACCAGAGCAGAAATCAACTGCTGCTCAAATGACTACATAAGGGTTACACAAAAAAATAAACAAAATGTACCGAACATCCTAGCAGCCTACGTAGGAGGGTGCTACATACATACGAAGATTACCATATAAAAATATGTCTTTTGTGCAAAGAATGTTAGATGTCCAAAATGACACCATATGAATAACACTAGTAGTATCAATGTACCATTTTATCTGAGAGTCACATGGCATTCTGAGATTGAGTTTTGCCTGGATGAGAAAGGTGACAGACACTATATAGAAAAACTGTATACACCATTTTGTGTACTCAGCATGCCAGAAGCAGGCCCTAATGAGCCATCGGCCCTGCAGAGTTTCTTCTGGTACCCTGGCAACACATCACTTGGCAGAGTCTCCAGGTTGTTACTATAGCAACTCAACATATTATTTCATATATACCATAGTCTTTACATTCCAGGCAATTTCCAGAGTTTCCTTGCTATTACTCCTGTGTTGAAGTAGTCTGGCACTATATAAATGAAAATATGCCACAAAACACATAGGTTAAAGTAAACTGGTACAAAATACTCTGTTCTCTACCAATCAATGTGTGGCATCAGTTAATGCTTATGTTACACATTATCACAGCTGCAATGGTTCTACAGTTTATCAGCTTGCACTTGTTTGATATGTATCTACTCATTTGATAAAGAAGTTAAAGTAGATGTAAACTAAATCGCTAAAATCTCATATAAGTTTATACATGTAAAATAAATGTAAAAAAATGTCAGCATTCATAAATCTGCAATCTGACAAACCCTGAAGGCAGCTGTCATTCCTGGGCTAATGAGCTGTATGAGCCGAACACCCCCCAGTTGGGTTCGCACCAGAACCTGCGAACGGACCGAAAGTTTGCGCGAACTTTAGAACCCTATTAAAGTCTATGGGACTCGAACGTTCAAAATCTAAAGTGCTAATTATGAAGGCTAATATGTAAGTTATTGTCCTAAAAAGGGTCTGAGGACCCGGGTCCTGCCCCAGGGGACATGTATCAATGCAAAAAAAAGTTTTAAAAACAAACGTTTTTTCGGGAGCAGTGAAATATTCCTTTAAATACCCGTGTTTAGAACTGTCCCTGCACAAAATGACATTTCTAAAGGAAAAGAAGTCATTTAAAACTGCTTGCGGCTTTAATGTAATGTCTGGTCCCGGCAATATGGATGAAAATCATTGCGAAAAATGGCATGGTCCCCCCCCCCAGCCCATTACCAGCCCCTTTGGGTCTTGTATGGATATTAAGGGGAATCCCGCACCCAAATTAAAAAAAGGAAAGGCCCTATATACTCTGAACAGCAGTATACAGGTGGTGCAAACAAGACAGGCACTGTAGATTTGTTGTTACGTAGAATCTGTTTGTAATTTTGAACTCCCTGCCTGTGGTATTAGTATGGGAACACCAGCAATTGTATTCAGGTAAGCTTTTGGTGCACACTGTGCAAAGGACACTAAAGCAAAATACTGCAGCTCCCTGCCTGTATTTGTATCAGAACACCAGCAATTGTATTCAGGTGAGCTTTTGGTGCACACTGTGAAAGGGACACTAAAGCAAAATACTGCAGCTCCCTGCCTGTATTTGTATCAGAACACCAGCAATTGTATTCAGGTAAGCTTTTGGTGCACACTGTGCAAAGGACACTAAAGCAAAAATACTGCAGCTCCCTGCCTGTATTTGTATCAGAACACCAGCAATTGTATTCAGGTAAGCTTTTGGTGCACACTGTGCAAAGGACACTAAAGCAAAATACTGCAGCTCCCTGCCTGTATTTGTATCAGAACACCAGCAATTGTATTCAGGTAAGCTTTTGGTGCACATTGTGCAAAGGACACTAAAGCAAAATACTGCAGCTCCCTGCCTGTATTTGTATCAGAACACCAGCAATTGTATCCAGGTAAGCTTTTGGTGCACACTGTGCAAAGGACACTAAAGCAAAATACTGCAGCTCCCTGCCTGTATTTGTATCAGAACACCAGCAATTGTATTCAGGTAAGTTTTGGTGCACACTGTGCAAAGGACACAGTACACTAAGTGAAACACTGCAGCTAGCACAATCACCTGCCTGCCTGTCAGTATAGAGAATGACAGGAACGGATCTAGCTAAACTCAATACAGTGTGTAAATATATATACAACACCTAGGATGCATATATATCCTCTACACAATGTAACTTCAGCTAACTGACTCGCCTGCCTGCTCTATCTAACTCAAATCAAATTACACTGTCTCTCTCTCTGTCTCTTTCCTTTAACCAACGCCAACACACCACACAAGGCCGCCAAGCCGGCGGCCTTATATAGTGTGGGGCATGTACCTACTCCTCTGAGCCATGATTGGTCAAAGCCACACTGGCTTTAGCCAATTATGGCTCTCTGTACCTACGGCGCTGTGATTGGCCAAGCATGCGGGTCATAGTGCATGCTTGGCCAATCATCAGCCAGCAATGCACTGTGATGCTGCAGTGAATTATGGGCCGTGACGCGCCACTCGAATTTGGCGTGAATGGCCCATAATGTTCGAAATTCGACGATCGGTTGAACAGCCGATGTTCGAGTCGAACATGGGTTCAACTCAAACTCGAAGCTCATCCCTACCCCACAGCTGCATATACAGAAAAGGATGGAGATGCTTGTGACATCCTTGTCCTAATATGGCCCTTTTTTTGGTGCTTGTCCCCATGATAGTGTGCAGTTTCCATGCCTTTTTTGGGGCAGTAGATTCAACCCTAAAAATGACCAACTTTTAAAAACAAGACAACCCCCGCCCATAGTATTCAGTTGGATTTGCCTCTAAGTTTGGGTTTGCCAAATTCTGAAGACGATTTGCCAAACCCTTGGCGAATCAAAACTGTACAGATTCACACATTACTATTGGTAAGTACTCCTAATACAGATTCCCTGTCTGCCTTTCGTTTGCTGAACATCTCTCTGATTAATAGCTTCCTTCAGTATTATCATTACGCGATAGTAAACTGCAAGGTCTCTTCCACATGGGCCCAGCTGCTGAGTCACAATCTGTGGGTAATCACGTTGACAGCATCGGCTGGCCCACAGATAGCAGACGATCAGAAGGGGATATGCTGCCTCCTGCACCCCTGTTTAAGAAAGGATTTTACAATGAAGTCCCTCTTCACCATGCTGCAACCACGTCTATTGGATGCAGTTGCAACACAGCCCTTCTCACCTCTACAGGCCATGGTGGCAGAGAGTATCTCCTGCCTAAAGCAACATGTCCTATTTTTCTCTAGTCATCTTCCAGGACAGCACACCTGAGAGATGACTGGTCCACCTGACAGGAAACACAATCAACACATGAGGTTAAAATGCCCCTCCCTTTCCCCTGCACTTCAGTTCTTGATTGTGTTTCCCATCAGCGAAACGTTTGTTATTTTTTTGGAGACCTGAAGTCGGTAGCGGATGGTCTCCCCTGGGGGCTGGACGCCAAAGCCAGGGAGGGCTGCTGGACGCCAAAGCCAGGGAGGGCTGCGGGACCAGCCAGGATTTTTTCCCACTCCAGGGGGTCCCTACGGCCGGGGGTTTCTCCCCAGCGAGGAGCATCCCGAGCACAGAGGAAGTGTTCCCGGTGCTCCTGTGGATGTATACCTCCCCTCTTACCATCCACCCAGGCCAGGGGGCTGTGGGGGCTGAAGGAGATGGCGGGTCTACTGGAATCCAGGTCAGAGGTGGCAGGAGGCGGATAGCTGGCGGGCCTCACTTGTCGGCGTGGGTCCCTGGTTATAGGGCTGTGTGATAGAGCATTTCTTGACTGCCGGACTCCAGGGTGGAGCAAGATGGCACCGGATCTCCTTCTGGGCGGGGTCACTTCCGGCGGCTGGGCTACAAAAAAATAGCAGCGCCGAGCGGCGTCTCTCCCATCTACCCTGCCCACTCTCACACTAGAGGCAGAGGTCACTTCCGTCATTAGGGGTCCAGCAAAATGGCGCAGGACAGTATGGCGAGACCTGCAGAGATCATAAAGGTCTGGAGAAGTGAGGCAGAGGTTCCACAAGCCCCTCTTCTAGTCCAAACCACCCACAGCGGAGTCCGGTTGTAGTGGTAATGGAGAAAGAGGAGGAAGCAGTGATGGCTGCAGCCCAGGAGGAGGCCACGGGTGGTGAGTCTACCTTGGTTGGGAGGTAGGGGGGTAAGGGTGGCCCTGCTTACACCCCCTGGGGGGGGGGCATGAGATAGATGTACAACCTTGTTAACTATAGGTACTGTCTTATCTTTTATCTCCCCAGAACCCAGTGGATCTGTTCAAGGGGCCCATAGGTCTAAACCTAAAAAAAAAATCCCCTAGAGCAAAAAGTTGTGTGTACTGTAACGGAAAGCTCCCACAGGATCATGTGAAACCTTTTTGCTATAGATGCATTCACAAACTGTCAGGCAAGGAAACCTCAGCAGTGATGAAGGACTTCCTCTCAGCACAGTCAGAGATGCTTGCCACGCTCCAATCTCTGAAAACCAGGGTAGTATCAAATGAAGGGCCCATCACAAGTAGGAGAGAGACCCTTTCTTCTAGGGAAAATACCACCTCTAGAGTACATCTGGCAGAAGTCCCAGAACCTCTCGGAGACCTCCTCCCTCTCTTGCCTCTGGGGTAGAGGAGTCTGAGGAGTCGGGGGATTCAGACTAAAGTTCCTTGGAAGAGGGGGAAAATTCTGAGTCAGAGAGCCAGGACAGTGAGGGTCCCAGGCACAATAGACACCCCTTTCCTGTGGAAGACATGGAGGGGCTGCTCAGGGTGATTTACGCCTCTGAGGACATCCCGAATCCTCCAACTCAGGCGTCCGCTCAGCATAAGATGTACAGGGGTTGGGGAAACCTCAGTGAAAAGTATTCACAGTCCACCAGACCATTAAAGAGGTCACTTTAAGGGAGTGGAAGGGCCTAAAACTCAAAACATGGAAAAGTATATTTCCATTTAGGGAAGAGGAGGAGGAGAAATTCTTCAAGACACCCAAATTGAATGCAGCCCTCTCACAGGTTTAGAAGAAATCCGATCTGTCCTTCGAAGACTCGGGTAACATAAAGGACCAAATGGACCGAAGGTCCGAAACGCTGCTGCGAAGAGCATGGGATGCCAATGCGGCAGCTGTGGCTCCTGCTTTGGCGTCAGCCTGCTTAGCAAGGAACGTGGGTGCTTGGCTACACAGACTCTCCAGCCATGTCACTAGGAGGAATAATTCAAAGGAAGTCACAGACTCTAGAGATAATGAGTAAAGCTGTGGCATAGATAGCGGATGCAGCAGTAGAAACCATCAGGACCACGACTAAGTCAGCGGCTCTCCGTAATTCAGCAAGTAGGACCGTCTGGGTCAAGTCGTGGGAAGGGAACCATATGTCCATCCATGTCACAGCTCTGTGGGTTGCCTTTTGAGGTTTCCCTGCTCTTCGGCCCTGGCCTGAGTCAGGTACTTTCACGGTCCACGGAAAATGGGAAGAAGTTCCCGGTGAGAGCCAAGAAGAAGAAATGTAGGACATTTTTTCGTGGCACCCCTAACCAGGGCCAATCCAAGACCAAAAAGGACTTGAACAGAAGGTGGGGGAATGGAAAGAATAGACAAAAGGGTGGTCTGCTATTTTCTGGACCCAAAGACACCAACCAGCAAGCAGTTCAAGTGACGCCAGCGTCAGAGTAGGGGGGAGACTTTCTCACTTTGTCCCGCAGTAGGAGAAGATCTTCGAGAGCCCCTATATCTTACAGATCCTAATAGGAGGCTATCAGTTGGAACTTCTATCCCCTCCCCCACAGAATTTTATACTGACCCATCCACCCAAGGATACTTTAAGGGCAGCAGGGATGCTAGACAACTTACAGGATCTGGTGGACCAGGAGGTAATCGTCCCTGTACCCTTCGGAACAGCTCTATCAGGGATTTTACTCCCATGTTTTCCGTCATCAGGGAAATTTCGCCTGATAATAAACCTCAGGAAACTAAACAGGTTTCTGTGACAAAAGAGCTTCCCGATGGGGAGCATATACAGCATACACAAGCATCTGTTGAAGGATGCCTTCATGGCTACAATAGATTTAAGGGACACTTACCTTGCCCTGGAACATCAGTCCCTGTTAAGGTTTGCAGTCCTTACGAACAAAGAAATACAGCAGTTCCGAGCTCTCCCCTTCGGTTTAACAGCAAGCCCAAGGGTGTTAACAAAGGTCCTGGCACAGCTCCATTCCAGGGAACTGCAGTTCTTCCTGCTAACATCTTGGGACAGAAAGACAGAGTCACTGGATGGGAAGGTTTCCATCCCAGCAAAAGTAAAGGCCTTCCTAGATTGGTGGCTTAGCCAAGACAGGCTCGCGTCGGGTCATCCCTGGGCACAGTGGAACCCAGTGAAGATTTCGACCGACGCGAGTGCCTGGGGTTTGGGTGCTCACTAGGGGGTCCTTTGAGCCCAGGGGTCCTGAACCCTGAACCAAGCAAGGACCTCCTCCAACCACAGGGAGCTCCTGGCGGTGGGTCAGGCATTGAAAGCTTTCAGAGGCAGGATTCATGGGCTAGAAGTCCAAATCCTATTAGACAACATAACAAACTTCTCTTAACTAAACCATCAGGGGAGACAAGGTCCAGGAGACTCCTAAAATTGGCATTAGAAGTTCTAGGTTGGGCCGAAGGAACACTTCAGTCCATATCGGCCGTCTACATAAAGGGGATCACCAATGTGGTGGCAGATTTCCTAAGCCGACGGCCCATCCATCAGGGGGAATAGGAGTTAAACTAAGATGTGTCCCTTCAGATAAGCCAGCAGTTTGGAGCGCCGGAGATAGACCTTTTTGCCCACAGAGGGAAAAGGAAGATGGAGCGATTTTTCTCTCTCACCAGAGAGGGGGGATCGGAGGGGGTGGATGCTCTAGCACAGGACTGGGATTGTTACCTAGTGTACGCCTTCCCCCGTTAGCATTAATTCCTCGGGTCCTACAGAAGCTGGCCCACTCAGAGTGCAAGCTGATCCTGGTAGCCCCATGGTGGCCAAAAAGGACATGGTTTCTTACTCTGAGGAAATGGTCTGTCCCCCCCCCCCTCCACCCCCACAACATCTCTTGTTCTGGCAGGATCTCCTTCTGCAAGGGCCAGTCCTTTACTCCGACCTGGGGTTCTTCAACTTGACAGCCTGGCTTTTGAGAGGGAAATACTCAGAGACAGGGATGCTCTGAAAGAGTGATTGAGACCCTCCTAGGAAGACAGAAGCCAATCACTAGAAAGATCTACACAAAAATCTGGAAGTTTTTTTCACACTGGTGCCAGGATAGAAAAATCACTAGGCCTTCGGTACAAGGAGTAATTGAATTTTTGCAGGCTGGGGTGGACTAGGGGATTGCCCTGATTAAAAGATTTAAAGAAGGAGAGGTTGACCCCCGTAAGAATTAACAGATTCCCGGCTTGGAATCTAACGCTGGTCCTGGAGGCGCTATCGAAAGTGCCCTTCGAACCAGCATTAGAGATTTCAGTTACATTTTTGACACCTAAATTAGCCTTTTTACTGACCGTCACTACAGCCAGAAGGGTAAGCGACCTGCAGGCCCTGTCAATTAAGGAGCCCTTTTTGTTGGTACTGGAGGACAGAGTGGTTCTGAGGCAAGAACCAATGTATCTCCCCAAGGTCACCTCCCAATTTTATAGATTACAAGCGATTATTTTGCCCTCTCTTTGTGAAAACCTGAAAAATGTAATTTTCTAGATGTCAGAAGGTGTTTAGGCCCCTTTCACACTGGGGCGAGAGGTGCGTCGGCGGTAAAGTCCGCTATTTTTAGCGGCTCTTTACCGCCAATTTCGTGGCGCTATTCGGCCGCTATCGATGCTGTTTTACCCCCCGCTAGCGGCCGAAAAAGGGTTAAAAAACACAGCAAAGCGCCTCTGCAGAGGCGCTATGCTGGCGGTATAGCCGCGGTGTCCCATTGTTTTCAATGGGCAGGAGCGGTGGAGGAGCGGTAAACACACCGCTCCTTCACCGCTCCAAATATGCGGCTAGCAGGACTTTTTTTTCCATCCTGCTAGTGCACCGCTCCAGTGTGAAAGCCCTCGGGCTTTCACACTGGAGAAACAGCAGGTTTCAGGTCGGTTTACAGGCGCTATTTTTAGCACAATAGCGCCTGCAAACCGCCCCAGTGTGAAAGGGGTTATACTGACATACCTAGATAGGATGAAAGACTTCAGGAAGTCAACTCACCTTCTGATTATATTTAGCGGCCTTAAAAAAGGGAAGACAAGCATCTAAAACAACAGTTGCTAGGTGGACCAGGCAGACTATAGGAATAGCTTATGAGCAGGCAGCAATACCAGTCGATCTCAAAGCCCATTCCACACCTTCGTAAAGCATTATAGAGTGGAACTGCTATCGCCTCAAGATCTGATATTTGGAAAAAAAGTCTTTCAAGCGGTAGTACCACCCTAAGGTAGGCCATGAACTTCTTGTTCATCCTCTCAGGTGTGCCGTCCTAGAAGAGGACTAGAGAAAACTACCAGTTACACTTACCGGTAACTGCTTTTCCAGGAAATCTTCCAGGACGGCAGGTCTACTTCCCACCCCTGTTTTGATGTAATTACTACGGGAAAAGTTTCCCTCCTCCTGCACCAGGATAACCTACGTGTATTACTTTTGCAGAACTGAGGTGCAGGGGGAAGGGAAGGGCCTTTTAACCTCATGTGTTGATTGTGTTTCCTGTCAGATGGACCTGTCATCTCTCAGGTATGCCGCCCTGGAAGATTTCCTAGAAAAGCAGTTACCGATATATGTAACTGGTAATTCTTTGCAGCAGCAATATGTATGGGGCTCTCTGGCAGCTATTGCCTGTTTTTTACATGCTGCTGAGTTAAAAATGTCTCTCAACCAATGGGATTTGCTGCCTGACAGTGCCCATGTGAAAGGGTTATAAACCTTTTTTCAACCACTTAATCGCTTAAGGACCGCCGCATGACTAAATACGTCAGCAGAATGGCACGGACAGGCATAAGGGCGTACAGGTACGTCCCCTTTAAGATGCCGCCGTGTGGTCGCGCACGCATTGCCGGCGGCGCGCTCGCGACCCTGCCGTGAGCTCCGTGAGCCCGACCGCGGGTCCCGTGGACTCGATCGCCGTGGGGATACCCGCGATCGTCTCACGGAGAGATAGAGCGGGGAGATGCTAATGTAAACAAGCATCTCCCTGCTCCGCCTAGTGACAATGACACTGATCTCCGCTCCGTATAATCGGAGCGGAGATCAGTGTCATGTCACACACAGCCCATCCCCCCTACAGTAAGAATCACTCACTAGGGCACACTTAACCCCTACAGCGCCACCTAGTGGTTAACCCCTTCACTGCCAGTGTCTTTTTCACAGTAATCAGTGCATTATTATAGCACTGATCGCTGTAAAAATGACAATGCTTCCAAAAATGTGTCAAAAGTGTCCGAAGTGTCCGCCATAATGTCACAGTCACGATAAAAATCGCTAATTACCGCCATTACTAGTAAAAAAAAAAAATATTAATAAAAATGCCATAAATCTATCCCCTATTTTGTAGACGCTATAACTTTTGCGCAAACCGATCAATAAACGCTTATTGCGATTTTTTTTACCAAAAATATGTAGAAGAATACGTATCGGCCTAAACTAAGGAAAAAAACTGTTTTTTTTATATATTTTTGGGGGATATTTATTATAGCAAAAAATATTGAATTTTTTTCAAAATTGTTGCTCTATTTCTGTTTATAGCGCAAAAAATTTAAACTGCAGAGGTGATCAAATGTCACCAAAAGAAAGCTCTATTTGTGGGAAAAAAAGGACGTCAATTTTGTTTGGGAGCTACGTCGCACGACTGCGCAATTGTCAGTTAAAGCGACGCAGTGCCGAATCGATTTGATGTTTAAAAGTTAAAAACTGTTTCTTTGCTAGAAAATTACTTAGAACCCCCAAACATTATATATATTTTTTTCTAACACCCTAGAGAATAAAATGGCGGTCTTTGCAATACTTTTTGTCACACCGTATTTGCACAGCGGTCTTACAAGCGCACATTTTTAAAAAATTCTACAGGTTGCATGTTTTGAGTTACAGAGGAGGTCTAGGGTGAGAATTATTGCTCTCACTCTAACGATCGCGGGGATACCTCACATGTGTGGTTTGAACACCGTTTTCATATACGGGCGCTGCTCACGTATGCGTTTGGTTCACTTATTTTACCTTTTATTCTTAATTTTTATACTGTTCTTTAAAAAAAAAATATGGGTAACTTTTATTCCTATTACAAGGAATGTAAACATCCCTTATGATAGAAAAAAGCATGACAGGACCTCTTAAATGTGAGATCTGGGGTCAAAAAGACCTCAGATCTCATATTTACACTAAAATGCAAAAAAAAAAAATGTCCCTTTAAGAGCATTGGGCAGAAGTGACGTTTTGAAATCGCTTTCGCCCCTGCAATGATATGGAGACGGGTGGGGGCCATCTCCCCCTCACTCGTCTCCATGTCAGGTCAGGGAGAAGATCCGATTGCCTCCGCCGCTACCGCCGACTCTGGTAAGCGGTGGAGGGCACCGGAGAGCGGCAGGAGGGGAGGGCCCCTCTCCCGCCGCCGATAAAAGTGATCTCGCTGCGAATCCGTATATTTCAGCGCTTTGAAACACACCGTAAGTGAACTGTGACAAAGGATGGGTAAAGGTCGGGTGACTACACACACACTACTTACAAACAAGCAGATCATAGGTGAGGATGGTTACCTTTAATAGCCATTCAAACCCCTTTGTGTCAACTTGCGTACATGTTATCAGGTCAAAATCACCAGGGTATGTAAACTTTTGATCAGGGTAATTTGGGTAGTTTCTGTTGTCATTATGATTTAAAAAAGAGTAAACATAGTTGATTGATAATAAATAAGCCAAACACTAACCATGTGTAAAAGAAATGTTTTTGTGTTATCATTCATATTCTCTGAAAAATGGTTAAAAAATCATAAATTCTGCCAGGGTATGTAAACTTATGAGCACAACTGTATATCAAGTTTGCCATTAGTTAATATTTGCCTTGTGTCTTTTGGAGGAATTCCTTTGCTGAGTTGGTGCTGTTGCCTAGAACTCAGCAGATCTATTACCTCCTTTTTGTGACAACATCCCATTTAATTTGTTCCAGTAAATATTCTCAGAACATAAATACACAAAGTTGTCTGATTTATTACTCTACAGTGATACAAGGATATCTGAACCCAGAGTGTCAGGTGGGTTGGAGTGTTCACCAGGTCATGGCCGTGCAGATGAGCAGGTAATTCCAAGCAGTCCCTTAGGGGGCCGTGCTACATACTCATAGCATGTCCTATTTCAGCACATGTGCACTGCAGAACAACTGATTGGCTATTTGTGCTGTTTCTCCCTCCCTAACTCTGAACCTTTTTGCTCTCTGGTCATTTTTATAGTTACAACTAATTTTCAGTGACTATGGAATGTATGTGTGACTTTTTTCCTCCATCCTGTATAAGGTAGTACTACAGCTGCCTTCACAAGCAAGACGACGTCTAGTGCCATGTCACCTGTTTCTAAGGTTACCGCTAATGTAGTGTGCTCATACTGTGACCCTGCTGATTAAAGCAAGTCTCAGAAGCAGCTGGAGCAGCATATGTCATACGCTTGTAACTTGTTGGGTTCAGGTATTGAATCATATCGAAGGATTCTAGCTTTATTAAAAGTCTGAGGGGGACAAAGTGCACTCTGACACCCAAAGCACAGTCCTACAGAGATAACTAAATCATATTAGTATCATTTTACCCACCTCTTCTTGGTTGCCTTCTAGTGTGCAGACACATTCCACAGGTCAGCCCTATGCTCCACGGAAATTATTCGCTCACACATCCTGCATGAAAGTGCCTTAGAAATAATGTAGCCTACATATTACTATTACATTTTTTTTGTTGTTAATATTTAATTTAGTGTTTCATTATTAACTTTGTTATATGTAGAATTTAGCGCAGTTTATTCTTTACTATCTACATATTACTGACAATAATATTACGCAGTCGGCACAGCAATTTGGAAAACCTTTGTCTCAAAAGAACAGAGCATTTGCAGTCTAGGTAAAGTTACTGTTTTTATTTATACATTACATTTTTTCACATACCTGGATTGCCATTTTTATATATTTTTTTATTTTTCTCTTATGTATATGTGCATGGATATACTGTATGCACGTGTGTGCACATATGCATGTGTGTACACATGGAACACCCAGCATGTATTGCAGCTGATTCTCCTTTTTTTGTTATTTGTCTGTGGTCAATTAAGACAATTAATGGGTGGAGCCTATGATCTTTAGAGCTACTATTTATTTTGAAGTTTTATGTCTGTAATGTGGTTATGACTAAGGCCTTATAGGCTGAAACGCGTCGACTGTTTTCATCTGCGTTTGTTTACTGTGGCTTGTCAATAAAAGCAACGATTTTTTAACCACCTCGCGCCCGCCGTACGAGTATATACGGCCGCAAGGTGGTTGTCAAATGCCGGGAGGCCGTTATTATACGGCCTCCTCTATTTGGCCACTGGGGGGCGCGCGAGCGCCGCCGGAGGCGCGCGCACGTGCCCGGCGCTTCACTGCAATGCCGATGCGCGTGCCTGGCGGCCGCGATGTCCGCCAGGCACCCGCGATCGGCGGTTACAGAGACAAGGACATGGATCTCTGTGTGTAAACACAGAGATCCATGTGCTGTCAGGGAGAGGAGACCGATGCTGTGTCCCTTGTACATAGGGACACAGATCGGTCTCCTCCCCCAGTCAGTCCCCTCCCACCACAGTAAAAATCACTAATAGGGAACACATTTAACCCCTTCCTCGCCCCCTAGTGTTAACCCCTTCCCTGCCAGTCACATTTATACAGTAATCAGTGCATATTTATAGCACTGTTCGCTGTATAAATGTGAATGGTCCCAAATTAGTGTCAAAAGTGTCCGATGTGTCCGCCATAATGTCGCAGTCACAAAAAAAATCACTGATCGCCGCCATTACTAATAAATTTTTTTTTATAAAAATGCCATAAAACTACCCCCTATTTTGTAAACGCTATAACTTTTCCGCAAACCAATCAATAAACGCTGATTGCGATTTTTTTTTACCAAATATATGTAGAAGAATACGTATCGGCCTAAACTGAGGAAAAAAATATAAAAAAATAAATAAAATTGGGATATTTATTAAAGCAAAGTGTAAGAAATATTGCTTTTTTTTCAAAATTGTCGCTCTATTTTTGTTTATAGCGCAAAAAATAAAAACCGCCAAGGTGATCAAATACCACCAAAAGAAAGCTCTAATTGTGCGAAAAAAAGGACGTCAATTTTGTTTGGGAGCCACGTCGCACGACCGCGCAATTGTCATTCAAAGCGTGACAGTGCTGAAAGCTGAAATTTCGCCTGGGCAGGAAGGGGGTATATGTGCTGTGAGGGGGTTAACTCGGTAGCGGGTGTGTGTGACCCCCTGGTTGGGCTCCCCACACAAAAACAGGGCCAGCAGACGGAGGTTGTGGTTTTCAAAATCAAAAGGTGCGGTTTATTTCTCTATGTACAGTGACAAAAACACAGCAAAGCCAAAAAGAAACATAAACAAAATAAATCCTGGTCAGTTTGACCTCTGACTAAACATGCAGGTTTCCTAAACTAACAACTGGGATCAGCCTGGTGCTGTCCTAGTCCCTAAGTCCCTGGTTTAGTAAAAGTCCAAACAAATAGCCACACAGGCTTTGCCTCACCGCACAGGGGTTCACTCTCCCTAGACAGTCCACACAGGTCTGGGTCCAGGCATGAGCTAACATCTAATGAAGCTGGGAGTTTTTATAAAGGCCTTAAATGAGCTGACAAGCTTCAGCTGGTCTCATCAACTCCCTGCCTGCACGACGCCCAGCCCTCTCTCTAGAGGTATGAGTCATCCATGAGCCCACTAGCCTCAGCTGGGCTTCATCAACTCCCTAGTTGTATAAGTCGGCATAAAGCCTGAATCTGGGAGAAATATATCTACCCCCCTGGATGCAACCAGGTGACTTTACCTTCCTGCTGTCACATACCCCCCCTCTTGTTTTAACCTTGGGGTTGGAACACCAGCAATCAGGCATTCATGTACTCGAGACAAAGCATCCACATTCCCCATTTGAACGCCAGGGCGATGCTTTACTGTGAAGTTGAATTCCTGTAGGGCCAGGAACCACCTATTCACTCTTCTATTTGTCTCCTTGTTTTGAGCCATCCACTTTAACGGAGCGTGATCCGTAACCATGTCAAAGTGCCTACCTAGCAGATAGTACCGAAGGGAATCTAGAGCCCACTTCACCGCTAAACACTCCTTTTCAACCGTGGCGTAATTTACCTCATGGGACTTCAACTTCCTGCTGAGGTAAATGACTGGGTGCTCTTCCCCGTTCCAGACCTGGGACAATACTGCTCCTAACCCCACATCTGACGCATCACTTTGTACGACAAAGTCTTTAGAGAAGTCGGGTGAGTACAACACTGGCTGGCTACATAAGGCTTGTTTCAAGAATTGGAATGCTGCCTCAGCCTCGGGGGTCCATTTAATCATGACCGACCCTTTCCCTTTCGTCAGGTTGGTTAGGGGCACAGCCTTAGAAGCAAAGTGGGGAATGAAGCGCCGATAATAACCCGCGATTCCCAGAAAGGCCCGTACCTGCTTCTTGCTGTTGGGACGTGGCCAACTCTGGATGGCCTCGACTTTGTTGAGTTGGGGTTTTATCACTCCCCTGCCAATGGTGTACCCAAGATATTTGGCCTCCTCCTGCCCAATGGTACACTTCTTGGGGTTAGCCGTAAACCCCGCTTCCCGGATAGAGTCTAGGACTGCTTGCACTTTTGGCAGATGTGAGGCCCAATCTGTGCTATGGACAATTACGTCATCCAGGTAAGCCACAGCATACTTCCGATGGGGCCTCAGTATCTGGTCCATTTTCCGCTGGAATGTGGCCGGCGCATTCTGTAACCCGAACGGCATTCTCTTATATTGGAACGCCCCGTCTGGGGTTACAAATGCGGTTTTCTCTTTGGCCGACTTGGCCAGGGGAATTTGCCAATACCCTTTTGTGAGGTCAAGAGTCGTCATGTATCGGGCTGTTCCCAGCCGGTCGATCAACTCATCTATACGTGGCATGGGGTAGGTGTCAAATTTTGTAACTTTGTTCAACTGACGAAAATCGTTACAAAATCGCCAGCTCCCATCCGGTTTAGGCACCAACACAATGGGACTAGACCAATCACTTTGGGACTCCTCTATCACCCCTAAGTTCAGCATTTTCTGTACTTCCTCCCGTATTGCCTCCCGTCGGGCCTCTGGGATCCGATAGGGTTTTAACTTCACCCTTTCACCGGGCGGGGTAATAATATCATGCTCTACCCCAGATGTTTGTCCCGGCAGCTCAGAGAACACCTCCTTGTTGCGAAGCACAAACTCCTTAACCTCCTGTTGTTGGGGTTGTGACAAGGTGGCTGCTATTCCAACCTCCGGAATCACGCAACCAGTTTGAGCTGGTGACCAAGTTTCTGTGACTAGGGACTCTCTATCCCTCCAGGCTTTCAACAGATTAACGTGATATATCTGTTCGGGCTTTCGCCTTCCTGGTTGTCTGACCTTGTAATTCACTTCGCTCACTTTTTCCATTATCTCGTAGGGGCCTTGCCATTTGGCAAGGAATTTACTTTCAACCGTAGGGACAAGTACCAATATCCTATCCCCCGGGGAAAAGGTACGGGTCTTTGCTCCACGGTTGTACACTCTCTGCTGTGCCAACTGCGCTTGGGCCAAATGTTCCTTCACGATGGGCATTACCTGTGCAATTCGATCTTGCATCAGGGCGACATGCTCAATCACACTCCTGTGGGGAGAACTCTCACTTTCCCAAGTTTCCTTGGCAATATCCAACAGCCCTCTTGGGTGTCTCCCATACAGTAACTCAAAGGGGGAGAATCCCGTAGAGGATTGGGGCACCTCCCTAATAGCAAACATCAAATAAGGAAGTAGACAGTCCCAATCCTTTCCATCTCTATCCACCACTTTCTTCAACATTTGTTTTAGGGTTTTGTTGAATCTTTCAACCAGCCCATCGGTTTGGGGGTGATAGACAGATGTACGCAATTGCGTCACTTTGAACAATTTACACAGCTCTTTCATAACCCGGGACATAAAGGGTGTACCTTGGTCCGTAAGCAGTTCTTTACAAATACCCACCCGGCTAAAAACAAGAGATAGCTCTTTGGCTATGGTTTTGGCCGAGGTATTTCTGAGAGGGATCGCTTCTGGATAACGGGTGGCATAGTCCATTATAACCAATATGTACTGGTGCCCCCTAGCGGACTTGATTATAGGACCTACCAAATCCATTGCGATTCTCTCAAACGGGACCTCAATGATGGGTAGAGGGACCAGCGGGCTACGGAAATGTGGCATCGGGGCCGACCTCTGACACACAGGGCAGGAGGAACAATAATTTTCTATGTCCTTCATCACCCCAGGCCAATAGAATCTCTGTAATACCCTCTCTCGGGTTTTCTCTGTCCCCAGATGACCTCCAAGAATGTGCCCATGGGCCAACTCCAACACCAACTTCCTGTAAGGTTTGGGCACCACAAGCTGCTCAACGGTTTCTTCTGCCCTTTTTGCCACCCGATACAGTAGGTCCTTCTCTACGCTGAAGTATGGGTAAGTGCAGGTATTATCTGGGTTCACTAACTCGCCATCTATTTCCACTACGTTTTCCCGTGCCTTTATTAGGGCGGGGTCTTTTAACTGTTCTGTGGCAAAATTTTCCCTGTGAACCTCCAGATCAGAAAACTCCACAGACGGTAGGTTTTCGTCTGAGGAGGTGGGCTCCTCTCCAGTTTCTTGAGTCTCCCCTGCCAATACTGACAAGGGAAATTCTGGAGAGTCCTCACCACTCTCAGAGGAGTTCTGGCTATCACATTCCTGGTACATAGGGGCAACAGTGGGGGGCTCAGGATCATCCCACAGTTCCCAGAACTTCGGAAAATCCCTTCCCACAATGGCATCATGCGGTAATTGAGATACTAACCCCACTGGATGAGAGAGGGTACCTTTGGGGGTCTCGAAACACACTGTAGTCACTGGATACTCTCGGGTGTCCCCATGCACACAAATAACAGCTACCTTGCTATTCCCAGAGACCTCTGTTTTAACTAATTCAGCCTTTATCAGGGTCACAAGGCTACCTGAATCCAGTAATACCACAACATTTCTACCATTAATACACATTTTGCATAAATGTTTCTCAGTTCCCCGAATGGCAGTGCATGCGACTGTCGCACACAGCGACTGACGTCTGTCCATCAGAAAGTCACATTGCATGGGTTCCTCCACAACCGGGCAATTTGCTGCAATATGTCCCGCTTGCCGGCAGCGGTAGCAAACAATCCATTTGGCTGCCTCTTGAGCCCCTGACTTCCCAGGCTGTTCTCGCCAAACTTTGGGTAGAGCTCCCACCCTCTCACTCTCTCCACCCTCACCCCTTGGAATCCTCTTATCCGCCCCTGGGGATGGTCTGGTCTTAGGGTGGAAAGTCCGAGAGTCTCTGGAAGAGGCCGTCAGGTTCTCTGTAGCCAAGTATCTCTCTACACGATCCACAAGTTTACCGGCCGTTTCTGGGTCTCCATGGCTTACCCACTTTTGAATGGCGGTAGGAAGAGCTCTCAAGAAACGATCCATCACAACACGTTCCACAATCTCCGGTGCGGACAAAGTCTCTGGCTGTAGCCACTTCCTGCTCAGGTGAATGAGATCATACATTTGAGACCTGGGGGGTTTTCCAAGCTGGAAAGTCCAGTTATGCACACGCTGAGCCCGGACAGCCAGGGTGACACCCAGCCTTGCCAATATTTCAGCTTTTAGCATCACATAGTCTTTTGCTTGGTCAGGCTCTAGGTCATAGTAAGCCTTCTGCGATTCACCAGTTAACAGAGGAGCCACCAGTCCAGCCCACTGCTCCTCAGGCCACTTTTCTCTTTCAGCAGTCCTTTCAAATGTGGTCAAAAATACCTCTGGATCATCCTCTCCAGTCATTTTTGTCAATAAACGACTCACCCCAAAGGACGCGGTATTAGTGGGACGGCTTTCCTCACTGGTCTGCGGACGTTGCTGCATTACTGCTTCCATTTGTTGTAGTCTCTGCTCTTGCTTCTGTAACAGGTCTATGAAGCGGGCCTCAGATTGCTGCTGGGCTTGTTGATGAGCTTGCTGCTGGGCTGCAAGGCTCCTTTGCAAACCTGCATTTGTCTGCTGTTGATTGGCATTTGCTAGAGCCAGCTGTTTCAGTATCTCCTCCATGCTGGCTTAAAAAAACTGCCCGCATTCTCCACCAACTGTGAGGGGGTTAACTCGGTAGCGGGTGTGTGTGACCCCCTGGTTGGGCTCCCCACACAAAAACAGGGCCAGCAGACGGAGGTTGTGGTTTTCAAAATCAAAAGGTGCGGTTTATTTCTCTATGTACAGTGACAAAAACACAGCAAAGCCAAAAAGAAACATAAACAAAATAAATCCTGGTCAGTTTGACCTCTGACTAAACATGCAGGTTTCCTAAACTAACAACTGGGATCAGCCTGGTGCTGTCCTAGTCCCTAAGTCCCTGGTTTAGTAAAAGTCCAAACAAATAGCCACACAGGCTTTGCCTCACCGCACAGGGGTTCACTCTCCCTAGACAGTCCACACAGGTCTGGGTCCAGGCATGAGCTAACATCTAATGAAGCTGGGAGTTTTTATAAAGGCCTTAAATGAGCTGACAAGCTTCAGCTGGTCTCATCAACTCCCTGCCTGCACGACGCCCAGCCCTCTCTCTAGAGGTATGAGTCATCCATGAGCCCACTAGCCTCAGCTGGGCTTCATCAACTCCCTAGTTGTATAAGTCGGCATAAAGCCTGAATCTGGGAGAAATATATCTACCCCCCTGGATGCAACCAGGTGACTTTACCTTCCTGCTGTCACAGTGCCCAGTAAGGAAGTGGTTAAAGAGCAACAACCGGAGTGTGAATAATTTTTCCTGCATTCATTTCTACATTGCCAACAAATTCCACTATAAAGAGTTTATAAACTTCTGAAATCAGTTTCTGCCCCTGAGAGACTGATTTACTAAAGGAGTAGTGCATGTTCACTTTGCAAGGGAATTTTCACTTAGCTAAGTGACTATATTTAAAAATCGAATTTGCAAAAGAATACCCAATCACAGAAAATTTTAAAAAATATGTTGTTTTTTTTTTATGCACATGATTGAATGGTGGAACTTTTGGTGGCACAAATTTTCCTCATGCACTAAGATAAGTGAAAGTTTCACTGCTAAGGAAACATGCTTTACTCCTATGGGCCCTCAAACACGAGCCTTACCAAAAGTGCGCCAATGCTTAACTGTAGGACTTTCAGTATTTTCAATGGTAAAGGAAAATAATTAACAAAAATACCCTTGCGCACACCCTTAATGATACAAACTATATAGAAAAAAAATCTGTGCTGCTTCTCAAGTTTTCAAGTGTACCACACACTTTGAGGCTGGATTCACACTTGTGCAATGTGAATTCTAGGGGGCTTATCGGAATCTGGGAGCCCCCTTTAATAAGGGGGCCCCCAGATCCCGGGTCCCCACCCTATGTAAATGAGTATGGGGTACATCGTACCCCTACCCATTCACATGGGGGAAAAAAGTGTCAATAAAAAAAAACACACTAGACAGGTTTTTAAAGTAATTTATTAGGCAGCTCCGGGGGTCTTCTTCCGATTTCGGGGGTCTTCTTCCGACTTCTCCACTCTCTTCTCCCGCTCTCCGGTGCCTTCTGCCGGGCTCCTCCACTATCTTCTTCCAGCTCTTTTACTAGCGTAATGACTTATATAGGCATGGGGCGGGGTCATGCCCTGGGACTGTGACGCCATAAGGGGCGGGGTCACCGGGTGACATCACCCGGTGACCTCGCCCCATGCCTATATAAGTCATTGCGCACTGCGCACACGGCATTACAGTGGGAGAGAGCGTTGTGTCAACATCGGAACAAGAGAACAGGGAAGAAGACAACAGAGAAAAAACAACGGAGCCAACGCTAGTAAAAGAGCTGGAAGAAGATAGCGGAGGAGCCCGGCAGAAGGCAGAAGGCACCGGAGAGCGGGAGAAGAGAGCAGAGAAGTCGGAAGAAGACCCCCGAAGTCGGAAGATGACCCCCGAAGTCGGAAGAAGACCCCCGAAGTCGGAAGAAGACCCCCGGAGCTGCCTAATAAATTACTTTAAAAACCTGTCTAGTGTGTGTTCTTTATTGACACTTTTTTCCCCCAGGTGAATGGGTAGGGGTACGATGTACCCCATACTCATTTACATAGGGTGGGGGGCCAGGATCTGGGGGCCCCCTCAATAAAAGGGGCTCCTGGATTCCGATAAGCCCCCCGCCCGCAGACCCCGACAACCAACGGCCAGGGTTGTCGGGAAGAGGCCCTTGTCCTCAACAACATGGGGACAAGGTGATTTGGGGTGGTGGGGGCCGCAGGGCACCCCCTTGCCCCAAAGCACCCACCCCCCATATCGAGGGCATGCTGCCTGGTACGGTTCAGGAGGGGGGGGCGCTCGCTTGTCCCCACCCCCTTTCCTGACCGGCCGGGCTGCGTGCTCGGATAAGGGTCTGGTATGTATTTTGCCGTTTTTTCAGTGTAGGGGGTTCCCCTTTAAATCCATACCAGACCTAAGGGCCTGGTATGCTCTTGGAGGGGAACCCATGCCGGTTTTTTATTTAAAATTTGGCGTGGAGTTCCCCCTCATGATACATACCAAACACAGTGCCTGGTATTGGCGGGGATCCAAGTCGGAAGTGTAGTGAGCAGGGAGAGAATTCCTGTTCAGAACGGAACACATCTGCGAATCAGATGTGTTCCCATAGAAGATAATGTGCAGACAATTCGCACCGCAATGCCTAGAAAACCCACACGTTTTTTGTGCAATGCGCAGTGCGAATGCATCGCACATATATGAACCAGCCTTATTAAAATCAATGTATTTTAAAATGTTATGCGAATTGGATGCGGTATAAGCCGCAACCAATTCGCATAGGTGTGAACCCGGCCTCACATTAAAAATTTAAACCAAAAATGATTCAGCGCTGCACCATATAAACTATTGTAGCACCCTCTACTTAGGTAGGTGCTAGAGTTGAGATTTTTGTCAGTCCGGGTAAATTTAGGCAGGCCTAGCTGAAAGCTAGGCCTGTTTGTTTTGATCTGTGGCTGGGAGTGGCTTAGAGTAGGCTGGTGACTCACAGCTAGTTTCATCTTTCGGTTACCTCCAGAGGCTTCTAGAAGGAAGGTGGGGAAGAGAGGTGGAGCTGTCTGGGGTGTTCTAAGGAGCACTGACCAATCCCCAACCTGGATTGGCCAGGGGCAGGCCTCCTTAAATATCCAGGGTCAGCCCAGCTGGGGGAGGGGTTGTTTGGGGGGAAGAACTGGAGATGGAGTGTTAGGCTGTCCGGTCCTTGGAGGGAGCCCCCCATTATGGGGGGGTGACCTTGGGCTAGGGCCTCCGAGCTGTGAAGGAACCCTACACAACCCAAGGGGTGTCCGGAACAGGAGCAGGAGAGGACAGGGGGAACACTGTCGGGCAAGTCTTCAGGAGGGATCCATTAGGTGTTGGTGAGTGACAGGCACAGTCAGGAGAGCTGGGAGAAGCATGCCGATGTGGACTAGGAGGCAGTCTGAGATGGATGTAGAGCCAGCGGGAGAGACTGTGATGTTACTGGCAGAGCCAAGGCAGAAGAACATGCGAGCGGAGCTGAATGGGCATGCACCCGAAACTGAAGAAATATTACCTTCGCTCCGACCAGCACATGATCATCAGAAAGGGGCACAGAAAATTGAAAAATACACCCCCCTGCACTGACTGTCTGCGAAATTGCCCCATGGCCCCTGTTCAAATCCAATCCAGGGACAAAACTTGGGACAGACTTGGTCCGGGGACAGTGTCCTCAATCCGGGGACTGTCCCCTGAAACCGGGGATGTCTGGTCACCCTATTCTGGGCATCCTATCATTCCCTTTTACCCTATCCAAGTTTAATCCCTCAATAAATAACAAAAACAAAGCTGATGGGCTGTTCATTGTCTGGAGAGTGACTGGAAGTGAACACCAGGCTGGGCAGGGTGACAAGTGAAACTACTACGTCCTGCAGTGCCTACGGGGCTACCAATGCACTATATATTGTGAAAACTACAAAATGAAGTCCAACAAAAAAAAAATATTAAAAAAGTGCTATGTTCAGTGTACTCCAGCCAAAACTGTCTGAGCACCAGACATGCTGTAAGCTCTTACTGTACTGTAAACACTAAAAGAAAATTAGTTTTCCAATAAGCATCATACAGAAATGACACACACTTTATTAGTGGTAATTTATTTTTACAACACAGATGTCCCCAAAAAATTTTTACATAGGTATTTCAAATGTTGCATTCACCGAAGGATATAGCAGATCAGTGAGTGATTCAGCCCACTGACAGCAAATGATTGCTGAGTGATATGCACCCTTCTGATATAAAACCACTGAACCTTCCTATAAGGTCCTGCAGCCACTGATCCGACTAAGTATAATCATTTTATTCCAGAGAATATTTCTTCCTTCACTGCAAGGTGAATTTCAGCCAGTTTTTCACCTTGTAATTTTCCCGTCAGCTTACAGTATCGCTGCGCCATTGTCCCGATCTGTCAGTTTCTTCTCACTCATGTCACTGATGAATAATAAAAGGGCTTGGGGTGTACATAAGCGTTCAGTCGTGATGTCAGCAGATCACTGTGACTGATGTGTTACAACATATGCAGACTGAAAATGGGCAAAATATTGAGAGGCATATCTGTACCCTTCCATTTACCAACCACAGAAATAATTGGCAAAAAAGCAAAAATTCTCAGCAAAAATGACATGCAATTCTCACACATAATCACTGGAAATCGGCTAAATGGTTTTCTCGCCTAATTTCCTAATTATGCAATTTACTTATCAACTTCACCATCATGCAGAGACTGTTCAAAGGTGAAAAATTCAAAACAATACCAGATACAGTTTTATTACAATATAATACAAACGCACAAAAAAAAGAGTAAAGCTTATAATGTATGTAAAATGTAATATATGGAGTGGAATTTCTGGAGAAGGGCTGGGACAATCGCAGATGCATTACTCCACTCCACAGCCTTCGAGAGGGTTCACCCATGAGTTCTGGGGACACTACACCCCTGGTGAAAACCCCTACCCCTGATGTAAAGAAGGAGGCTGTGCCCAATGATCTGCCCTGGCCTCAGTTTGCTACAGCTTTAGTCTGGAGATTGCCAGACTCATATGTGTTACCCGGAACGGGAGACCCTAGGACCTTACCCAAGCTTGCCCGTTCGCAGCAAATTTTAATAAAGCGGGTAGCTACCGAGTACGGCTTGGAGTTCCCCTATGTACCCAAAGACATTATGCTAGAGATTGAAGCTCGCCGTGAGCAATGGTATGGGGATGCCATTTGGGACTATCTTAACATACCCAAGCCGTACAGGAACTTTAAACACTCTGTTACTATGACCGATCGGTTTAAAGGGTGTCGGTTGGACTGGAGCTATGGCCGGCACATCCACTCTGATCAGATTGTTCTCTGCTGTCCAAATAGGGAGGATGCAGTATACTCCATCACTACCCTTGACAAACAATGGAAATCTGTGACTTTGCCTAATCCACGTTTTTACCTGTGACATTCTAAAATGGAAACGTGACTTTGTCGTTTACTGTGAACTTTATTACCAGTGGAGACCGCTCTGAAAGGGTGACTTTGTTCTCCACCCTTAACCAATGGTTGTTTCTAAAAGAAAGGACAGAGAACGTTTTTTTTTTTATCTCTGAAGGACAGTCTTTCCTTCCTCTAACTGAACTTTGGGAGTTTAGCCAGATAGAGTAAGGGCTGCAGAAAGACGTTGTGTTCAACATTGGTTCTCTGTGTATATAATTCAACCTCTGCTTAAAATGGACATTTCAATGCCTTTAACACTAGGTGGCAGTGGTTTGCTAGATCAGGGAAAGACTTTCATTGCTATTACAGCACTTACAACTTAGAGAAGGAAGCTGCATCCTCTCGGGGATACAATTTTACTTCTGTGTACAGTTATTTGATAAAGTAGGATTATGTGTTGCTATGTATGTTCCTTTTTTGTCTCCTCTTTAGTTACCGGATCTGCTGTCAAGACCATCGGAGAATGGGGTGGGATTAGACAGATAGTGATGGGTGGTAGTGTAAATATACATGATGAGAAATATATTTAGATGTCATATGTGTAGAATCGTACCATTTTCTTATTGTATACTGTGTATTCTTCTTCTTTTCCTTTTATTCCCCCTTCCCAGTTTTTTTTTGGTTCAGGTACTTAAAAAAAAAAATATCTCAGGCTTGAGGTTTAATTTTGTGTTTTTCCAGCCACTGGGGACAGTGTCTTTTTGAGAGGGGGGTGTATGTAGCGCCCATCCCAAATGGTTGGGACGCTATTTAAATTTAAAGGGATGTCTGAGCCAGTAGTTGGGCTCAGACGTTTGAATTACAACTTGTTTTGCCTCTGCTTTAGCTGTGGTTGGCCCGATAGTAGTTTTCCCTTATTGCCTGTAGGTGGCGTTATCACCTCGGGCACCTGTTGGAACACGGGCAAGCCATGGTGCATTGAGTGGCCCTTCTCAGCAACGGTACAGGGGGAGTGGTGAACCCGCTGTGCCTGCTGGGAAGGAATACTTAAGGGGCAGACGCCATTGATTGGGGTCCTTCTTCGCCTCGTGGCCCTCAGGGCTCGAGGTATGTGTGTGGTTTTGGTCTCGGGGCCACTCTGGCCCGAGGCTGCATCGCTGTCTAGTAGGCACAGCTAACTTGGCTGGGGCCTACATCCAGAAAAAGGGATCCCAAGCTGTCCATCCAAATGGGGAGGAAGCATCTTAGTGAAGGAGACCAGGGGAGTATCTACCCCGGAGGAGACCGGCAAACTACCGCTGTCTCGGGAGAGGCCTGAAAACTTCATTAAGGAGGGATTCACTATATTACAAGCCCTGCAAGTCGCCGATACGGCTTAAAGGCTCATTGATTGTACGGCTGGAAGTCTGGGGCAGGGAAATCCTGTGACAGAGGGTTCCTGGACTACCCTTTCATTTAATCCTTCATCTAATTCTAAAGGTCTGAGGCGGAGGTTCTCCCACTGTTGATTTGTGTGTCATCCTGGCTGCTAGGCCCTGCGAGAGAGGACTATCCGGGTGATCAATATCCGCTCTAACATTGAGAGTGGTGAGTGATTTTGCACTGACACTGTGATATTTTGTGGCGAGTGCCTGAACCTTCTCCTGCTCTTCTATACCTTCTGCTTTCTTAACGTTAATTGCAAAAGAAAATAAAGCCTGTTTAAGGTTTTACATCTGAGTGGACATTGCCATTACTACAGACTTTCCTACCCAGACAACACAGCTGAAAGAGGTAACGTGCAAAACCCAAAACTAATCAGTGGCCCTCTAGGGGGTATTGCTACACTACAATATGATGATGTCCAGCTGTTGTCCTGTTACAATTCCAGGGCCATATGACTACATAAGATGTTACAGAACTGTATTTTCATGATGTCCATGAGTTGTTTTTCTGTTCCCATATTAATTCTAATGGAAATATAATATGGTACAGAGCAAAGTTCAGTTCATGATTTCTCATCAGAAAAACTTGCTGTGAAAACCTTTTTAAAGGTGTTCCCTCTATGGGGTGACAAACGTCATTTATTTGTGCTCTTGCACTGTTACTTTGTCATTTGTACCTACAGGTGGACAGCACAAGTAGCTTAGGTTTGGTCAACTATTGGCGTTCATAAAGTGGAACATAGACAGATCGAAATTCAGACCGTTCAGCAGTAACAGGCTAAATTTCGATCTGTCCATGGGAAGGCTGGTTGTCCCGAAGTCGATCCATCGGCCAGGAAAGATAATAGATGGGGAAAAGAAAAGCTGGAGAGGTTACAGAACAAACTCTGCTGACAGGGAGACACAAACGAGTTAAACTTACAAGGAGAGTGTCTTATCTTATCTCCCTGATATTCTCTTCTTTCTCCCTCTGCATTGGCATCCTGTGAACCTGAGCACTGTGGGCTACTGCTGCCTTTCCTTCTAGCTGAGCCAAGAGTACAATCAAGGCTGGCATATATTTTAATTACAGAAAGTGGCAGAGAGTCCCGCTGTCAAAAATACAATGTCCCAGATGGTGGGAATTCCTCCATCCACCTTGCTTGTGTGGATGTAGGAATCTGTTCAAAACAAATCACCTATGGCTAGCTATGCCCAATACAGAGCTATGATTTGCAACCAATGGGGGCGTGCAAATAAAAGTAGACAGTAAGTGGGCTGGGGTGAGCTAAAGGAGAAAGGTAAAATAAAGTATTTTATGGAGAAAAAAAAACACACAGCAAGTTTTTTGATACACAAAAGTTGTGTATCAAAGGCAAAGGCAAATAGGCAGTACACTTTGCAAACAAGGTTGCACTTTACAAGACCATTTCCCCAGAGTTTTGTAAATGTGGCAAAACTTCACTTTATAAAGAATATCCAATGACATGCAACAAAAATGAAAAAAAAACAGCATTTTGCTTGCACTTGATTAGATAATGGAAGTCAGCAGAACTTGACCTCATTCACAAAGTGAAACTTTACTTGCAAAGCGATTGACCTATCTGTCTTTAATGACTCAACCCCACAGTGTCATCCAGTTAGGATTTAGATCTTCCTAAAGCTCGATTAATAATGGCAATCAATGCCGCCCATGCCAAGTGAAATAGCACAAGATGTTATGAAATCAGTTAAATATTTGGATGTGACCTGCTGTTTCTTTCAACATTCATGTCTGTTCCCAACTGGGTTTCCGGCAATGAAGTACATAACTTATAGTTATTATGTCTTGTGTTCTGTTTTATAGAATATGCAAAAAGGAATAAAAAGGGGCCCAGCAGGAGCATTGAAGAGTGTGAATCTCATACAAAACTTTTATAGTCTCTTTGCAGAAGCAATCTTAGTTTCTTTGAAAGTTGCCTTAGAGATGACTAGCCTTTCACTCTTGGTGTTGGCTGGTTGAAAAGGTCGCCTTTCAAATTCTTGGAAAGATGTGTCCGGGAACATAGCTGATGACTCCATCTTACCCAGCAAACGAGCCAAGGACAACTTTGTAATCCAAATGCATCCCAGAGTGCCATAGGAAAATTACTTGGTTGGGTTTTGTCTGCATTGGCCAATTTCAAATGTGCCGGAGACACGCTTTCCTTGACAAGCTTTTCATAGGCTGCTATTCAAAAGAACACAGAATCATTTTTCTTGCATTTATCAAATCTGCTTCAAGTGTTCCCTTTGATCAAGCTCAATCCTTGATTCTTTGTATGGATTGACTGCTTTATAAAGGCACCGTGAACCCTGTCTGTGTTTGGCTGCATGCAAATCAGAGCTAAACAAAAGGAAATGCAAAAATCTAGCAAGGTGTCAATGACAGCAAGGTAATATTAATTATTAGCATTACTGCTTTATACCGTGCCAGCGTATTCCATAGCACAGTATGGAGTACGTGAAAGGCAAATGTAACAATTATATAACTAAACTTCTGAACAAAAAAAGTTACAATATGAAAAAGATCCAAACAGGAAAGAGCTTTATAAACTCTAGACAAATAGGAAGAATGTATTTATTTATTTATTTATTTATTCAGTTTCAGTGTGTATTCAATAAAAAATATCAAAGCTTATTCTTTTTAAACAGTGGAAAAGGTAACTACGGTAAGTCTTAAATTCCTTGGAGATGTAATGAAAAGGGGTGAACTAATTAGAGCAGACTGTGACACTGGGAGAGACTTAGGGCAAAAGAAGAAGGGGACGTAAGTTAGGATTTAAATAGATAGATAGTATTGCTGATGAAGTAGATACATACCCAAAGAACATAAAGCCATGAAAAGCTTGATGCGACAATACAGCAAGCTGTGTGTATACAGCTTCCGGCTGTTCCATTTAGCTGCTAATTCTCCTGCCTTCCCCTCCCCCACCAAACTGTTACACTGGGAGCCAGAGCAGCCTGTGTAAAATCTTCTTCTCATGCTGGCTGTGCTCAGTGTTGGTCATCTTACTTTAAAAAAGTAATTAGTTACAGTTACAAATTACTTCTCCCAAAAAGTAATTGCGTTAGTAACTCAGTTACTACATTGAAAAAGTAATTAGTTACTCGGCAAAGTAACTGACTTTTTTTTTTAGGGCACATAGCACATCAGGGCATGGGGCACATAGCACATCAGGGAATGGGGCACATAGCACATCAGGGCGCACAGTACATCAGGGCGCACAGCACATCAGGGCACATAGCACATCAGGGCACATGATAGCACATAGCACATCAGGGCATGGGGCACATAGAACATCAGGGCATGGGGCACAGGGCACATAGCACGTAGCACATGAGGGCACATCAGGACATGTGGCACATAGCACATCAGGGCGGGGCACACAGCACATCGGGCAGGGCGCATAGCAAATTGTTTACCAGCCATGCAGAGTAGCGCAGGAAGCATGTGTAATAAGTTCTCTCTCATGTCACGGCACTGATGGCAGTCACGCTACTCCCCGGCAGCCCCTCCTCTCTTCATGTCCATCCCAGATGATGTCACAAGCAAATGGGGATGGACGAGAAGAGAGGAGGGGCCGCGAGGAGCAGCGTGACTGCCGTCAGTGCTGTGACATGAGAGAGACCCGGTCATAGATGAGAGGAGGAATTACACTACTGCCATGTAGTGCCGGCAAATGTAATTGGGGTAACGCCGCCCAAGTAATGGTAACTGCATTACCATAAGGAGAAGAGTAATCAGTTAGATTACCCTCTAAAGTAACTGCGTTACGTAACTCTGTTTATTCTAACTCAGTTACTTACATCACTGGCTGTGCTGCAGCTCTGTGCGAGGCTTTTTCATCCTGCTCCCCCCATCCCCTCCTGGCAGCAGAACAAAGGGCCAATCAAGGAGCTGGAGAGCTAGCTAAGCAATTTGGATGGATCGACTTGGGTACAATCAGCCTGCCCATAGATTGTTCGAGTCACGGCTGGCCTGACTTTCTCGCTCTGTTTAGTGGATGTGTAGCAGGGGTGTCAAATCTTTCTAAACAAATGACCAGTTTACTGCCGTTCAGACTTTAGGGGGCCAGACTGTGGCCAGTGGGAGTAGAAAATGCCCTGGCATCAGTGGGAGTAAATAATGTCCCATCTTTGGTATTAGTGGGAGGAATAGTGCCCCATTGTTGGTATTAGTGGGAGGAATAGTGTTTCACTGTTGGTGTTAGTGGGAGGAAGAGTGTCCTATCATTGGTGTCAGTGTGAGGAATAGTGCCCCAAGGGCCAGATAATGACAAGCAAAGGGCCACATCTTGCCACAGGCCGCAGTTTGGAGACCACTGATGTACAGTATATCAACGGCATTCAGAAAATCATTCATATTACTATGTGTAACTGTCTTGAATTGTCAAACACAATGACATTACACATTCAGACCGAGCATAACTCTATCGCAGTGATGGCGAACCTTGGCATCCCAGATGTTTTGGAACTACATTTCCCATGATGCTACACTACACTGAAGAGTGCATGAGCATCATGGGAAATGTAGTTCCAAAACATCTGGGGTGCCAATGTTCGCCATCACTGCTCTATCGCTTAAAGGTAGTTTATCATGCAGCCTGTTCTGTGCTACAAAATCAATTGTGAGACACCAGCTGCAGGATTGATTAAAGTTTTTATGTGTCACCCAATTTTCTCACACACACCTGGTATGTTTATGGGTTTATGGCTGATGTGGCGAAAACAAAACTTTTTGTTTTTGCTTTCTGATGATCTTAATAGGTTCTGTTGTGGGTCCTGGAGCTTTTGTAGAGCTTTGGGTGGGACTAATGCAGGTGGTGCTTTTTGTGATCCGATGGTACCACCATTAATTTTTAAATTTGACCAATCAAGCCTTCAATTTCACCTCATGTTTCTACAGAATTTTTGTGGCCGGGAATCTTCTTTTCTTTCCTGGAATTTTCGCATTGCATTGCATTTTTTGATTATATTTCTTGTATGATTCTCCCATCACTGATTAGAAAATTGTTCGTTTTTAAAAAACTTTCCAACATGCCCGATCAATCAAATTGGATGGCCACATGAAAATCATTGCTGCAGCCCACGAATGGTGCAAAATTCTGACAAAAATTCTTCAAAGGACGGTCTCCGGTAACTTCACTCACCGCACGCCCGCTACGGAGGACACTGCTGATCACAGATTGAGGTAAAAAGCCAATCAGCAGCTCTTTACCACGTGATCAGCTGTGTCCAATCATAGCTGATCACGGATGTAAATAGAAGCCGGTTATCGGCACTCCTTTCCTCATGCTGAAAGCATGAGGAGAGGAGAAGAGCCAATAACCGGCTTCTCTAAAAGGGACATGTACACTGATAATCAGGACACTGATTTTCAATGTCCTGGTTATCAGTGAAGTCTCTGCAGTGCCCACCGGTGCTGCCAATCTCTGCCCACCAGTGCTGCCAATCTGTCCTCATCAGTGCTGCCAAAAAGTGCCCACCAGTGCTGCCAATCAGTGCCCATCAGTGCTGCAAATTATTACCCATAAGTGCCTCCTCATCAGTGTCACCTATCAGTGCCACTTACCAGTGCCCAATAGTGCTGCATACCAGTGCCCCCTACTTATGCCATCAGTGTCGCCTATCAGTGCCGCCTATCAGTGCCTAGCTGTGCCACCTCATCAGTGCCCATCAGCGCAGCCTATTAGTGCTGCCTCATTAGTGTCCATTAGCAGTGACGTCACTAGGGTTGGTGTCACCTGGTGCAGTAAAACATGGTGTCACCCCCCCTCCCATCTAGGCTGCCCAGAGCCCTGCAGGCAGTGCATGGTCACAGGGTGCACCCCAAACCGGCCCTTGTAAATGATAGTAAAGGGTGGTATAGTGGCAGGTTAGGGTGGTATAGTGGTAGGCTAGGGTAGTATAGGGTGGTATAGTGGCAGGCTATAGGATGGTATAGTGGCAGGTTAGGGTGGCATGGGGGGTAAAGTGGCGGGTTAGGGTGGTATAGAGCAGGTTGAGGTGGTATAGGGCATGTTGGGGTGGTATAGGGCAGGTTGAGGTGGTATAGAGTAGGTTGGGGTGGTATAGGGCAGGTTGGGATGGTAGAGGGCAGTTTGGGGTGGTATATTGGCAGTTTGGGGTAGTATAGAGCAGTTTGGGGTGGTATAGGGCAGGTTGAGGTGGTATAGGACAGTTTGGGGTGGTATAGGGCAGATTGAGGTGGTATAGGACAGTTTGTGGTGGTATAGGGCAGTTTGGGGTGGTAAAGGGCAGGTTAGGACAGCTTACACAGCAAATTACAGCATGCCTGCAGATGAAGACACCCGGGTGGGGCTGCTGTGTCCTCTCCTCTTTCTCCTTATTTAGCAACAGCCAGAGTAAAGGAGTCTGTGGGAGGAGTGGAGGAGGAAGCCACACCCCCAGCTCAACCCACCAACTCCGGCTACCTCGAGAGATAATGGAGGTCTCCGAGTGACAGCTTAGCCTGACTGGAGAGTGATACAGTCAGCCTCCCCCGCACAGCTGGGTGCCCTGCGTGAACCACTCTTCTGCAAGCAATATAGTGCGCTGTGTAGCGGCGGCCCAGGTGTCACCCCTCTGGCGGGTGTTACCCGGTGCGGTAAGCCCCCCGCCCCCCCATAGCAACGCCACTGCCCATTGGTGCCCATCAGTGAAGGTGAAGAATGGAACTCACAAGGTAATAGATCATAAGCGCATATATATATATTAATATATATATATATATATATATATATCAGGGTTCATCCGCTCTGAGGAAGGACGTGGTGCAGTGTATAGTAAGGTGGCCGCTGGTCTTGGCTGCGCTGGTGGCTCCCGGCACTTCCTGGGACTCGGGTACACACCCGAGTGGAGCTGCTGACGTCACATCTGGGTGAAAGTTGGAGCGGGCGGGGGGGGCACCTATCAGTGTCAATCAGTGCCGCCTCATCAGTGCCCATTAGTGCCCACCGGTGCAGCCTCATCAGCGCACATCAGTGAAGGAGAAAAATTACCTGTTTCATTTTTTTTTATATCAAACTATGTAAATTTCCGGTCTTCATTCATTTATTTAGCAAAAAAGAAAAAACCCAGTGGTGATTAAATACCTGATAAAGACAAAGAGCATTTTTTACAAGGTGAAGAATGGAACTCATATATATATCAGAGT
Organism: Rana muscosa; assembly: GCA_029206835.1. NCBI lineage: Eukaryota > Metazoa > Chordata > Amphibia > Anura > Ranidae > Rana > Rana muscosa. Next base: position 211,347,997 of record CM055124.1, on the reverse strand, counting down.
TCATCTGCTCTGGGGAAGGACATGGTGCGGTGTATAGTAAGGTGGCTAGTCTCGACTGCGCTGGTGGCTTCCAACACTTCCTGGTACACACTTGAGACGAGCCGCTGACGTCACATCCGCATGGAAGGTGGCGAGGGCGGGGCACGCGTTCGGAGCATCTATTAGTGCCCATCAGTACCGCCTCATCAGTGCCCAATAGTGCCCATCAGTGAAGGAGAACATTTTCCTGTTTGCAAAATTTTATAAAAAACGATGAAACCGTTTTTTTTCAAAATTTTTGGTCTTCATTTGTTTATTTAGCAAAAAAGAAAAAACCCAGTGGTGATTAAATACCACCAAAAAAAAAGCTCTATTTTTGTGAAAAAAATTATAAAAATGTCATATGGGTACAAGTGTTGCATGACCGCGCAATTGTCGTACAAAGTGTGACAGCGCTGAAAGCTGAAAATTGGCCTGGGCAGGAAGGGGGTAAAAGTGCTCAATAGGCAAGTGAATAAAGCAATATTAAAGCCTTGTTTTTTTTCTGTTTTTGTTTTGTGAAGTGATTTTGCACAGTGCAGCCCGGATCCTCCCCTTCTCGGGTCCTATACCGCCTCTCCTGGCTCCTCCCTTCTGCCGGGTGCCTCCACAGCAAGTAGCTTGCTGTGATGGAACCCAAGCAGGCGTGCTCCTGAGCCGTGGCTCTGTGCCTCCATTCACACATGGAGCCTCTGTGATTGACAGCAGCAAGAGCCAATGGTTCCTGCTGCTGCCAAAAGCCAATCAGGAGTGCAAGTCCCTGGAGAGGCAAGCTTCTCGTGGACACAGAAGTTTTTTTTACCTTCATGCATGAAATGCATGAAGGTAAAAAACCTTGTGCCTTTACAACCACTTTAATCTTTGTTTATTTTATTCATTTAAATTTGGATTTCCTAGGTTGTTTGGGTTCACTACTACCATGTTTCTGGGAAATCCCTGGGAGTTTATGAATCATTAACTTTTGGTTATCAACTGTTCAGGGTCACCACCAGAAAAATTAAGTAAGAACCTTAAGTAAGAACTGGAAACTGACATTTATAGGTAAAGTTGATCCAGGGAAAATCCGATTGCCTCTCAGGGGATCAGGAAGGAATTTTTTCCCCGGCTGTAGCAAATTGGATCATGTTCTGCTGGGGTTTTTCGCCTTCCACTGGATCAACTGTGGGTATAGATTGGGAATATGGGATTGTATGATATTATTTAATTTTTGTTTGTTTTTTATGGTTTAACTGGATGAACTTGTGTCTTTTTTCAACCTAACTATGTAACTATGTAACTATGAAACCTATAATGCAGTGCCTAGCTTTTGCTCCTGATCGGATACATAAGTCACAAAACCCAATAATTTGAAGGAATAGATAGCACAGCCCCCTTGCTCTAAAAAGGTTGAACTCACAGCAGCCATATTGACAATGTTTTTGGAGCTTTCAGGAAGAGCTAACAATTCTAGTAGTAATCGATACTTTGTAAAAATATTTTTAAAATGTGGCAATTTTTTTTTTGTGGCCCGTTTTTTTATGCAGAGTTTGACGGCAGCGGGAGTGTGGCAGTAAACAGCGGCGAGGATTCGGGGAAGGTGACCAGCGAGGAGGGCAGTTGGATATAAAAGCCGAGGAGGGAGAAGAGCTCTGCCCCCTCCCTGAAGAGGTGAACAGGAGCGAGCGCGGCCACCCTGGCGCTCCCAGAACCTCGATTCCTCCACTCCCTCTCTGCTCCAGGAACCATGCGGCCTGGGCCGGAGGGCAGGCTGACTGGGAGCCCGGAGGAAGAGAACATGCACCGCTGTAAGGAGCAGAGCAGCGAGAGCACCCCCCGGATCAAGAGGGAGACTCAGCGCTACCGCTGCTGGCCATCAGGTACCCGGCATCCTACACAAACATGCCAGAAGACTGAGACAGTGGGGGGGTGAGCAGAGGCAGAGGAGGAACTGCAGAAAAGGAAAGTGCTATGTGGTCTGTCTCAGCCCTCCCCTCTGTCTCTCTGCCCCCTCTGTCTCTCAGTCCCCCCTCTGTCTCTAAGTCCCCGTGTCTCTCAGTCCCCCCTCTTTCAGCCCCCTCCTCTGTCTCTCAGCCCCCCACTATCTCTCAGCCCACCACTGTCTCTCAAACCACCCTCTGTCTCTCAGACCCCCTCTGTCTCTCAGACTCCTCCTCTGTCTCTCAGACCCCCCTCTGTCTCTCAGACCCCCCTCTGTCTCTCAGACTCCTCCTCTGTCTCTCAGACCCCCCTCTGTCTCTCAGACCCCCCTCTGTCTCTTAGACCCCTCCTCTGTCTCTCAGCCCCCTCCTCTGTCTCTCAGCTCCCCCTCTGTCTCTCAGCTCCCTCTGTCTCTCAGCCCCCCCTCTGTCTCTCTGACCCCTCCTCTGTCTCTCAGACCCTCCTCTGTCTCTCAGCCCCCCACTGTCTCTCAGCCCCTCCTCTATCTCTCAGCTCTCCTCCTCTATCTCTCAGCTCCCCCCCTCTGTCTCTCAGCTCCCTCCCTCTCTGTCTCTCAGCCCCCCTCTGTCTCTCAGCTCCCCCTGTCCCTCAGCCCCCTGTCTCTCAGCCCCCCTCTGTATCTCAGCTCCCCCCTCTGTCTCTCAGACCCCCCTCTGTCTCTCAGTCCCCCCTCTGTCTCTCAGCCCCCCTCTGTCTCTCAGCTCCCCTGTCTCTCAGCCCCCTGTCTCTCAGCCCCCCTCTGTCTCTCAGCTCCCCCCTCTGTCTCTCAGACCCCCCTCTGTCTCTCAGACCCCCCCTCTGTCTCTCAGACCCCCCCTCTGTCTCTCAGTCCCCCCTCTGTCTCTCAGCCCCCTGTCTCTCAGCCCCCTGTCTCTCAGCCCCCCTCTGTCTCTCAGCTCCCCCCTCTGTCTCTCAGACCCCCCTCTGTCTCTCAGACCCCCCCCCTCTGTCTCTCAGTCCCCCCTCTGTCTCTCAGCCCCCTGTCTCTCAGCCCCCTGTCTCTCAGCCCCCCTCTGTCTCTCAGCTCCCCCCTCTGTCTCTCAGACCCCCCTCTGTCTCTCAGACCCCCCCTCTGTCTCTCAGTCCCCCCTCTGTCTCTCAGTCCCCCCTCTGTCTCTCAGTTCCCGTGTCTCTCAGTCCCCCCCTCTTTTAGCCCCTCCTCTGTCTCTCAGCTCCCCTCTATCTCTCAAACCCCCCTCTGTCTCTCAGGCCCCCTCTGTCTCTCAGACCCCTCCTCTGTCTCTCAGACCCCTCCTATGTCTCTCAGCCCCCTGTCTCTCAGCCCCCTCCTCTATCTCTCAGCTCTCCTCCTCTGTCTCTCAGCTCCCCGCTCTGTCTCTCAGATCCCTCCTTCTGTCTCTAAGCTCACCCCTGTCTCTTAGCCCCCTATCTATCAGTCCCCCCTATGTCTCTCAGCTCCCCCTCTGTCTCTCAGCTCCCCCCCCTCTGTCTCTCAGCTCCCCCTCTGTCTTTCAGCTCCCCCCTCTGTCTCTCAGCTCCCCCTCTGTCTCTCTGCCCCCTCCTCTGTCTCATTCATTTCCTGACTCTTAGGCTGCCTTCACACTGGGGCGGACATTGACGGTAAAATGCTGCTAGTTTCTAGCAGCACTTTACTGTCATTTTAGCTGCACTATTTGGCTTCTAGCAGGCGCTTTTAACCCCCGCTAGCAGCCGAATTAAAGGGTAAATGCGCCTGTGTAGCGCTGCTGCCGAAGTGCTTTGCAGGCGCTTCAGCAGCGGTGTCCATTAATTTCAATGGGCAGGAGCGGTGTGTACACCGCTCCTCCACTACCCCAAAGATGCTGCTTGGAGGACTTTCTTCAACACCCTGGCAGCGCCCCAGTGTAAAAGCACTCGGGCTTTTACACTGGGACTGCAGCAGAGGCGTTTTTCAGGTGCTTTACAGGCGCTATTTTTAGCCCAAAAGTGCCTGAAAGACGCCTCAGTGTGAAAGGGGTCCTACACTCACCCCCTCTCTTTTACACTCCCTCTCTCTTACACTCACCCCCCTCTCTCACCCACCCCCTCTCACCCCCTTTCCCTCAACCCTCCCTCTCTCTCTCATTCCCCTCTCTCTCACCCTCTCATGATATACAATAATGGATGTAGGGGCCTTTCTGTGGGCGTGATTTTTTTTGGGGGGGGGGGGTGGGGGGCAGCATTTTATTGAATTTAAGGCTCCATGTACACTGAAGCTGATAAACTGCAGTTTATTGCCGTTTTGGCATTTTTTTTAAAAAGCCCATTAACTGTACTCTATGTTAGCCTATGTGTTCATGTACACATAGCGTTTTTTAGCATTAATGAGCAGTGGAGTTAATGGGCTTTTTTCTGAACGCAAGAAATTCGCATTCAAAGTGCCATTTTTCGGCGGGAAAAAACGCTGAAAAACTATAATAAGCGCTAAAAAACGCTCAAAAACGTTGGTCGCCAGCGTTTTTTAGCATTTTTTGATCCATTGAAAAAAAAAAAAGCGAAATAACGCTACACTGAAAAACGCTAATAAACACTAGTAAAAAACGCTGATAAAAGCTATATTTTAAAGCAGCTTTTTCTGCCAGAAATCTGGTGTTCAAATTGACCGTTTTTGAGCTTCTGTGTACATGGAGCCAAAGTGGGCCGGTCTGGATGATGTCCAGTGCCAAATTTTTGTCCCAGTCCAGCCCTGGTCTGGTGCCACCAGTGACACAACTCCATCCCCATAATACATACAACAAAACAAGATTTAGCCCTGGGACTTTCAATGAGGTGAACACTATTGGCCAATGAATATAGATAGAGTAAACATAGTTTCTGGGTTTATTAAAGATGTATAGAAATAATCATACATAAGATGCATGAAATATATCTGCAGGTGATGCTGAAACACATCAGTCGCGCCTGCTGTTCCCATTGTGTCATTTTATTGATTAACAAGCGCTTGTTTTACCTCTTCCAAAATGTAAGTGTAAATCTTTAAATTTTATTAATAAATTTTGTGTTATGCGGATTCATGCAATGTGTGTTTTTTATCCCGTTTTGGCCCTACATGTTTGAATCTACATGACGTTTTATACATCTTGGAGCTTCCTTTCTTGTTGACCGGTGGTCCTATTATCCAATTGTATCAACGCCTATATCCATCCGGGCCCTACTATCTTTGGTGAAGAATCACTGACAAGTCTGTTTGATTCATAGGGCGTATGTCCTACTGAAATCCACACTTTCCGGTAAGCCTCAGTGTTATTGGTGGCGGTGCTCTATCTCCCCCATTTCATGCGTGTTCAGCGGTGGCTTGAAAATTACCATTTGGGGCATCAAGATACATACATTTTGGACACTTCCTTTTCATCAAACACTCTGATTCTACATGTCAGGTACCGGCGTATAAGACGACCCCCGACTTTTGAGAAGATTTTTATGGGTTAAAAAGTCGTCTTATACGCCAGAAAATACGGTATGGTATACATTGGTCTAATCACCTGTCATCATTATTTCAATACTGCACATGTACATTGTTAGTTTGATATCTTCACAATTATTCTAACTTTGATATATTTAGATGTGTATCAGGTTATCTATGCACTTTAGATCACCCATTTAAATTTCAAATCGTCACTAGCTCTGCACCATCACTTTTCCCATTTCTACTTTTTGCAATTGTCATTTTCGGTGCTGGCAGCTTCCCCCCTTCTTCGGACAGAGAGGTTTTTAGCACACATTTTTGCCATGTGAAAGGACCTATTACTTTTCTGGGGACAACCCCAAATTTGGTATTTTCTTTTCATTTCACTTTCAGTGATAATAGTAAACAGGGGCACTGACAGCAATTTTTTTTTATAATAGGTGTTCTAATACCTCCCCACCCTATCTGCAACTAAAACAAACGTTTTTTCCTTTTGTTATACTTTAAGTAAATACAAAATATCTAAATGTCAAATCTTGAAAGAAAATAGTATCAAAAATCACACACACATATATAAATAGCATTCTTCTATCAGTTAAAAGGCAATGTTGTATAAGAAGGGTATTTATATATGTGTGTGATTTTTTATACTATTTTCTTTCAGTATTTGACTTTTTTTTGTTGTTGTTTACAAATGGTTTATTGAAAAATAAGTCTCAATACAATTTTAACTGTACATTGGTAAGAGGTACATACACAAAGAAGGGTGCAAAAAATATCAGCATAATTTATAAGTAGCAGTGATATAAGAGGGAGGGATACAAACATTGGGATGTATAATTAAATCATTGATAAGGTCTTTATACCTCTATAATGTCTTATGGATTTGTTTAATGAGAAAAAAATATATATAAAAAATATTCAACAGTATTTGCCATTTTTAAGGATATTTTGTATGTACTTTATTGAAGTTAGTCGTCTTTGATACACCACTTGTCCCGTGAAAGCAGCTTTCCTTTGACTTTTATTCTTGTTAGGCTTGTGCAATTCGTTTCGTAACGAATCAAATTTCGTCCGAATTTAGCAACTTTCGGACATTCGGAAGCATTCGAATTTCCGAACAGAGCAATTACGAATAAAACCGAATCCGAAATAAATTATACCGCAAAATAGCGAATGCCCGAAGGTCTTCGGCATAATTCGTTATGAAAAAAGTTACGAATGTACGAATCCATTCGAAGCACAATAACACTCACTCTGCTCTCTGCTTCTCCCTCACCATGCTGAACTCCCTCTCAAAATGGTGTACAGGGGCGGAGGCTATAGCCGCATGAAAAAACGAAAGTAAAATACGAGATTTCAAATCCATTCGAAGCACAATAACACTCACTCTGCTCTGCTCTCTGCTTCTCCCTCACCGTGCTGAACCCTCTCAAAATGGTGTACAGGGGCGGAGCCTATAGCCGCATGTAAAAAACGAAAGTAAAATACGAGATTTCGAATCGTTACAAATAACCGCTATGTATTTAGAAAAGTACAAATCCATTCGAAGCACATTAGGCATAATAGGCAGCGTCGTTGTGAGAGAGACACGGAAAATTACGAATCAACGAACCCAAAAAAAGTTACGAAAGTAGGAGTTGTGTCCAGAATCAACGAAAAACAACGTACTCTACCGAAAGTACGAACCCAAAAAAAGTTACGAAAGTAGGAGTTGTGTCCAGAATCAACGAAAAACAACGTACTCTACCGAAAGTACGAATTATAAAGCAACAAAAAATTCAACGAAAAATGTCGCTTGCAAAAATACGAATGAGTCCGAACACGAAAAATCCCGTCTAGCAAAATTACGAATGATTACGAATCAACAGGACCGGAAAGAAACAAACCGAAACGGAACGAATTTTTCCGTTGTGCACAAGTCTAATTCTTGTCACCTTTTTTCTTTTGTATGAATACATATGCTGCAGGGACCGCACTGACTTAGTGAGTTGTATATTTCTACAGTTTAAACCAGTTTACCTCTTCATTAGCAATAAAAACTGACAGGGGTTCTAAGCCTTCTCCACTGTATCCATGTCACTGGATATCACATGAGATAAAATACTGCATAGCGTCATAAGATAAATACTGCATATTATGCCTTATTTTAGTAGCGTTTTTTGTGAATGGCAAAAAACATTTTGAAAAGCGCTTTGAGGTATTTTACTGCAAATTTTAACCACTTGCAGACCAGCCGCCGCAGTTTTACTGCGGCAACATGGCTCGGCTGGGCGAAACGACGTTATGTTACGTCGCTTCGTCCTGTGGCCACTAGGGGCGCACGCGCCACAGGAGGCAGACGCGCGCGCCCGCTGCTCGCCCCTGGAGCCGATGCGAGAGCCCGGCGGGCACGATGACCAACGGGCACCCCGCGATCGCTCGTGACAGAGCGAGAATCTGTGAGCCCTGTGTGTAAACACACAGCTCCCGGTTCTTTCAGGGGAGAAATGACTAGTATGAACAGCGATCTGTCATTTCTCCTAGTAAGTCCCATCCCCCTTCAGTTAGAACACAGATCGGGAACACAATTAACCCCTTGAGCACACCCTAGTGTTAACCCCTTCCCTGCCAGTGACAGTTTTACAGTAATCAGTGCATTTTTATAGCTCTGATCGCGATAAAATTGTCAATGGTCCCAAAAATGTGTCAAAAGTGTCCGATCTGTCTGCTATAATGTCGCAGTCCTGATAAAAATCGCAGACCATTACTAGTAAAAAAAATAATAATAATAAAAATTTCATAATTCTATCCCCTATTTTGTAGACGCTATAACTTTTGAGCAAACCAATCAATATACGCTTATTGTGTTTTTTTGTTTTTTTTTTACCAAAAATATGTAGAAGAATACATATCGGCCTAAACTGAGGAAAAAAATAGTTTTGGGGAAAAAAATTGGGATATTTATTATAGCAAAAAGTAAAAGATACTGTGTTTTTTTCAAAATTGTCGCTGTTCTTTTGTTTATAGTGCAAAAAAATAAAAACCACAGAGGTGATCAAATACCACCAAAACAAAGCTCTATTTGTGGGGAAAAAAGGGATGCAAATTTTGTTTAGGTACAGCGTTGCACGACCACGCAATTGCCAGTTAAAATGACGCAGTGCCAAATTGGAAAAAGTGCTCTGGTCAGGTAGGGGGTAAAATCTTCCGGAGCTGAAGCGGTTAAAAAGGACAATACCGCTTTGTGAATGGAGCCGTAGAGCCAGAATGCCAGTTCCAAGAAGTTACTGACAGACACATTTAGGGCTGCCTTGGATGTCTAAATGTAATCTGTCATGTAGGAGAGAAGAAATTACACAGCACAGGCTTCTGTATATCTAAAGAATTACATAGAATTCTAAATAAGGTGCATTGACCGACCCATTTGACTTTAACAGAGTTGCTGTATTTACTGGATAGTATTAGTTACTTACTAAGTGCTTTTACTTGTTGCCTTGAATTGCTCTGTAAGTGGTTTTATCTAACACCATTAAATATGTATTTTAATTTTTTCTTTATTGTAATATGTGAGTTTGGCATATCATTTAACAGTGCAGTATATGTTTGAATTGAAACTGTGATGGCTCTCCTGTTGAGCAAGTAAAAGAAATTGTAATCATTAAGTGTAGTTAATTACAATATAATTTCTTGCTAGCTCCAGGGGTTTTTACTTTAATATATATATATATATAAGTATATATCGATATATTCTTTGTAGTTTGCACATACTTTTAAATATTTTGTATGAAATAAATAGGCTCAGGATGAGACCAGACTTTTTTGATGTAGCACTACCCCAACAGGAGCTGCTTAGTAGATTCAACGGGTTCTCTCCCCCAACAGTGCAGAGGAAACCAGGCACATAGCCTCAGCCTATTCGCTCTGGTTTATTGAACAGTCTAGGTGTTTGTCGATTTATTTATTTTATTAGTTTTAGCAACGAGGAAGGGGGTGCGAGGTGATGTGGGATATTCCAAAAACCCTTGAGCACAATTTGGCAGAGGACAAATCTCTCTTTTAAGAATAGCGAAACAGCTTTCCACTCATAGCTGGGAACCGTGAGATAGATTGTAGAACAGGTATAGCTAGACTGGAACAGTCTATAGCAGTGATGGTGAACCTTGGCACCCCAGATGTTTTGGAACTACATTTCCCACAATGCTCAACTACACTGCAGAGTGCATGAGCTACTGTACAGGTATATGGGAAATGTAGTTCCAAAACATCTGGGGTCCCAAGGTTCACCATCACTCGAGTCCATGAAGTAGCTTGCAGGCGCAGCACAGAAAGTAGTCTCTACTCACAGAATCCTGGAACAGGATTAGTCCAGAGAAACACAATCTCCTCAGGGCTCCAGACAATTTACCAACATCCCAGCCACCAGGGGCATTGCTAGGTCTACAAAAGATCTGGGACTAGAGCCCATAGCAACAAAGTAAAGAAAGTCATACGCTTGGGCAGGTGCCCAGAGCCCCATCATTACATTAGGGTTCCCAGAGAGCCCCCCCTTACTTCAGGGTCCCCAGAGAGCCCCCCCCCCTTACATAAGGGTCTGCAGAGAGCCTTCTCTTATATCAGGGTCCACAGAGAGCCCGCCCTTACATCAGGGTCCCCAGAGAGCCAGTGGCATCACTAGGGGGTGTGGTCCACACCTGGGTGACACCCGCTAGAGGGGTGACACCATCCCGACTCTCCCGAGGTTGAGGAAAGCCCTGTCATTTTTTTTATCAGCTGACACCCAGCCGGAACACCTCCAACCCCGCAGCATGCCCTGGCCTGACCTGTGTCCTTCTTCCTCCTCCTACTTACCTGCTGAGCCTATTACATGCCATGTCACTATCTCCGCCCGGGAGGCTGCACACTGTCCTCTCCAGCTGCTGCCCGGAACAAGTCACCTTTGTATTGTGCCCTGGACCTGGGTTGGTGTTGTAACATGCGGGAGGGTGTCAGCCTGCAATGAGGGGGTGTCCGTCGCCGGCCTGAGCCCAACGTGAGGTGTGATAGCCTTAGGTGAGGGGGGTTGCCATGGTGTCACCATGCTATACACTTACACCCCTATAAGAGGAGTGTATTATATTTCTGGCGCCCTGAGCTGGTCTAAAAAGGGGGGGGGTGCTGGACACAGCTATATTATATACTTTATGTGTGTGTGTACTGTATAGATAATATAGCTGTGTCCAGCACTCCCCCCCTTATCAGACCAGCTCAGGGCACCAGAAATGCACACTCCTCTCACAGGGGTGTAAGTGGATGGCGTGGTGACAATTATCAGACACAGCTATATATAGGTATAGAAGCTCACTGAGCCGCCCACCCTGAGCTGGTCTGATGGGGGGGTTGCTCTGTGTCCACCACCCAGGCAGTGGTGGTGCATCCATTAAGGCCGCCCCCTCTCTCCAGCCACCCTCCTCTATGACTAATGGATAGATTCATGCATAGCATGAATCTATCCACGGCCGCCACAGCCACCGCCTATTCAGGCATCTGACCCCTTTTTGGACGCCTGAATTCCAGCGGCGGGGGTGTATTTTTGAAGCACCTGATCAGAGCCATAGGCTCTAATAAACTTCAAAAAAGCAGGAGGAGGAGAGGAGACACATGGAGGGCACAGCTCGCCGCTGCAAGGTCCCACAGCTCGCCGCCGTCACCCACTGCCTGACCCGCCACCAAGATAGGGTAATTGCCAGTCAAGCGGCGAGCGGGCGGGGGGTTTCACAGTGGAAACTTTTGATGGGCACAGTGGCTGCATTTAAAGGGCACAGTGGCAGGATTTTTTGGGGCACAGTGGCTGCATTTGATGGAGCACAGTGGCGGCATTTGATGGGCACAGTGGCAGAATTTGATAGGCACAGTGGCTGCATTTAATGGGCACAGTGGCTGCGTTTGATGAGCACAGTGGCTGCGTTTAATGGGCACAGTGACTGCGTTTGATGGGAACAGTGGCTGCGTTTGATGGGCACAGTGGCTGCATTTGATGGGTACAGTGGCTGTGTTTGATGGCACAGTAAGGCTGCAATTGATGTTTTTTTTCCAGAACTTTTCAGTTTGTTTGCACCCCCCAAAAATTTTGAGAACCAGCCACCACTGCACCCAGGTATAGTAGCTTAGCTGAGCCACCCTAAACTGGTCTGATAAGGGGGGGTTGTCCGCAGCCCAGGTGTAGACAGACAGTGACCCATATCAGATCCGACCAGCAAGCAGAAGGTCACAGCAGCATTTTGCCATCTTCCCTGGCTGCAGCCATCAAATACGGTCCAGCAAGCAACACGCCTTGTCGGCAGGTCACAGCATCTTGCCATATTCCCTGCAGCCATCAGATCTACTCCAGCAAGCAACACATCGTGTCAGCAGGTCAGTTCCTAAATCCAAATCAAATCATCAATGCCAATAATGCCGATATCTGCTGTCCCCAGGGACTGATCCAATCCAGAGATCGCCATACAGTGGGATCTCTGGATCGGATATGTCCCTGAGGACAGCAGATAATGAAAAGTATGGGCAGAGCTGTGATGATGTCACTCTCGTGCATGTGTGCGGAAGCCCTCAGTTATGGAACGGTGCTCTGAAGGTCTGGCACAGTATGCCAGACCTTTAGAGTACATGCGCCAGTGACGTCGCCAGATGGAGGGGGGTGACACCATGTTTTACGGCACCAGGTGACACCAATACTAGTGACGCCACTGCAGAGAGCCACCCCCCCCCTTTATATAAGGGTCTCCAGAGCTGCCCCTCCTCTAACATTAAATATACAGTCATGGCCGAAATTGTTGGCACCCCAGAATTTTTTCCAGAGAATCAAGTATTTCTCACAGAAAAGTATTGAAGTAACACATGTTACAAGAGAAGAAAAAAAGCAAATTGGACATAATGTCACTCAAAACTCCAAAAATGGGCTGGTCAAAATTCTTGGCACCCTTAACTTAATATTTGGTTGCACACCCTTTGGAAAAAAATAACTGAAATCAGTCGCTTCCTATAACCATCAATAAGCTTCTTACAAGTCTCACCCGGAATTTTGGACCACTCTTCCTTTGAAAACTGCTCCAGGTCTCTCTTATTTCTAAGGGCGCCTTTTCCCAACAGCAAATTTAAGATCTCTCCACAGGTGTTCAATGGGATTTAGATCTGGACTCATTGCTGGCCACTTTAGAACTCTTCAGCGCTTTGTTGCCATCCATTCCTGGGTTCTTTTTGACGTATGTTTGGGGTCATTGTTCTGCTGAAAGACCCAAGATCTCATACGCAAACCCAGCTTTCTGACACTGGGCTCTACAGTGCGACCCAAAATCCTTTGGTAATCCTCAGATTTCATGATGCCTTGCACACATTCATGGCACCCAGTGCCAGAGGCAGCAAAACAACCCCAAAACATCATTGAACCTCCACCATATTTCACTGTAGGTACTGTGTTCTTTTCTTTGTATTCCTCATTCCGTTTTTGGTAAACAGTAGAATGATGTGCTTTACCAAAAAGCTCTATCTTGGTCTCATCTGTCCACAAGACGTTTTCCCAGAAGGATTTTGGCTTACTCAAGTACATTTTGGCAAACTGTAGTCTTGCTTTATTATGTCTCTGTGTCAGCAGTGGGGTCCTCCTGGGTCTCCTGCCATAGCGTTTCATTTCATTTAAATGTGGACGGATAGTTGGCGCTGACACTGATGTTCCCTGAGCCTGCAGGACAGCTTGAACTTCTTTGGAACTTGTTTGGGGCTGCTTATCCACCATCCGGACTATCCTGCGTTCCAACCTTTCATCAATTTTTCTCTTCCGTCCAAGCCCAGAGAGATTAGCTACAGTGCCATAGGTTGCAAACTTTTTGATAATGTTGCGCACTGTGGACAAAGGCAAATCTAGATCTCTGGAGATGGACTTGTAACCTTGAGATTGTTGATAGTTCTCTTCTCCTCTTTCTGTTGTCCATGCTTAGTGTGGCACACACAGACACACAATGCAAAGACTAAGTGAACTTCTCTCCTTTTTATCTGCTTTCGGGTGTGATTTTTATATTAGGAACCAACAACTGATTTCTGGTGTGGAAACACTCAGTTCTCCAGGAGTGATATAACTGCTATTTAATGAACTTTAAGTTTGTTCACTATTGTTTTACACCATAATTGATGATATGTTATATAAGCCATTCACTTATAGATGTTTGTGCTATAAGCATTTGTGACACATTTCCTTTGCTCACATACCTTTCTGCAAGCGCTGCAAATACCCAATATTTTTTCCTTTTTGAGGTGATAGACCTCTTGTTGCAGCAGCTGCGGAACCATTAATTTATTTATTAATTATCACTGCACAGTCTGTCAGCGCGGGTTTTAATTTTTAAAAATACTTTATGATTTTTATATTGCCCACACCTGTTACTTGCCCCAGGTGAGTTTAAAGAAGCATCACATGCTTGAAACAATCTTATGTATCCACAATTTTGAAAGGATGCCAAAAATTTTGACCAGACCATTTTTGGAGTTTTGTGTGACATTATGTCCAATTTGCTTTTTTTCCTCCTTTTTTTGTTTTGTTCCAATACACACAAAGGGAATAAACATGTGTATAGCAAAACATTTGTTACTGCAATACTTTTCTGTGAGAAATAGTTGATTTTATGGAAAAATTTCTGGGGTGCCAACGATTTTGGCCATGACTGTAAGCCTCCTAAAGTTTCTTACCTTCTTTAAATTCACAACATGTGAAGGGGAGGTGGGGCACTGGCAGCAGCCAGGTCTAAATGAGAAGGTTCCACACTGGGAGGGAGCAGACATAGACAAACTGTGGTTGGTTGATAGCAACCAACCACTGAGGAGACAGTGAGCCAGGAGGTGTGGCAGCAGCCAGCCCAGGGCAGGACTGCAAGCCAGGAAAGTTACGCTCTCCTCTGAATGCTGGGGGCAGAGTCACATGCTTTGTTGCTAGACACAGGGCGGTCCTAGCAACCAACCACTGCTGGAATGTCAGTCAGTGGTGAGCAGGAACTGGGACTGCCACGGCGGGAGTATGGCACCGCTGAGGTGGGATATCTGAATGATGCCTGCAGCTACAGGCATCATTCAGATATCATTCTGTCAGGTTGGCAATTCTGCGCACCATAAGAATGATCATAGCGGCAGTTCCGCCGCTTGATCGTTCTTATAGGCAGCGGGAGGGGACATCCCCCCCTCCCGCCACCATCCGGTGCTTCTCCGGGCTCTCCCGTGCCATCGGGGGCCCGGAGAACGAATCGACTGGCGCCGGATGACGAGCATAGAGATTTCCGGTGACCAGATGGTCACCAGTCATCTCTATGACCGTCGGAGTCCCGGGCACGACGTTGTGACATCACGCCCGGTACCCAAAAGTAAACAAAGCCGCAATTGCGGCTGTCAGCATGAGATCGGTGATTTTTTTTTCACCGATCTCATGCTTTTCAGCCTGGAGGAGAGATGTGGGGTCTTATTGACCTTGCATCTCTCCATAAAGAGGACCTGTCACAATGATTCCTATCACAAGGGATGTTTACATTCCTTGTAATAGGAATAAAAGTGATCAAAAAAAAAAAAATGTAAAAAAAAGTGTCAAAAGAAAATAGTAAAATAAAAAAATAAATAAAAAAAAAATTGTAAAACGCCCCTGTCCCCGGTAGCTTGCGCTCAGAAGCGAACATGCATGTAAGTCCCGCCCACATATGTAATCGCCATTTAAACCCCACATGTGAAGTTTCGCCGCGTGCGGTAGACTGCAAACAACAATTCTAGAACTAGACGTCCTCTGTAACTCGAAAATAGTAACCTGTAAAAAAAATTGAAGCGTCGCCTATGGAGATTTTTAAGTACCGAAGTTTGGCGCCATTTCATGAGTGTGCGCAATTTCAAAGCGTGACATGTTAGGTATCTTTTTACTCGGCGTAACAGCATCTTTCACATTATACCAAAAAATTGGGCTAACTTTACTGTTTTGTTATTTTTTAATTTGTGAAACAGTTATTTTTTTTGCCAAAAAAAGGCGTTTGAAAAATTATTGCGCAAATACCGTGCAAGATAAAAAGTTGCAATGACCGCCATTTTATTCCCTAGGGTGTCTGCTAAAAAAAAATCAGAATGTTTGGGGGTTCTGATTAATTTTCTAGCAAAAAAATGATGATTTTTACATGAAGGAGAGAAGTCCCAGAATAGGCCCGGTGGAGAAGTGGTTAAAAAAGTAACGCTTTACAATCACTTTAAGATTTCATTACAAGCAAACTAACCTTCTTATATGGTAAATAAGTGATAAAATAAATAAGTTGGCTTTAGATAACTTGGAAGTCCTAAATACTGAAATCATGTCTCTTGATCAAAAGAATGTTCTTGTTGTCCATAGCAAATAAGCAGATTTTCGTTTTCTATATGTTCTATATTCATTGTGGTATGGGAGAACAAAAGGGAGACAGTAATTGATAACCATATGCAACCAAATTTGCTTTTCCTGTAGACACCATTAAAACCATATCCCAAAATGTTGTTCAACTTTATATGTCTTCTTGGTGTACGTAACAAAAAAGAAACACAAAAGTAGAAAAAAAAAGTAAAAAAAAAACACAAAGCTAAAACAGTTTCAGACTGTGCTCTGTAATTGAACTTGGAAGGTTAGCACGTTTCTAAAGTGATGTATTTGCTTGGATGGCTTTACATTTGATAGTCACTTGCGCTCTGATGCAGAAGCAGGAAGCCCTTTTATTTTTACCGCTGGCACAAGGAAGGAAGGTGACAGCGTCTTCTATCAGAAAATTGAGTAACTTTATTGATTTTGCCCTCAGGGGATATTTTCTAAAATGCCTCTGTCTTTTGAAAGGACAGCCACTGGTTCAGCCTGATTGCCTGGCAGACAGAAATTCAATGAGACTTGTCACAAAGCTCATTCTTCTCTGTCTGTGGGCTTCTACAGCTGTGAAACACATTCACTAATATGTAAAATGTAATAGCTTAGTGCGGAGGGAGTAGAGATGTCTTCTCTTATGAAGGGTGAATACCTGGTTACAAACTTCTAAAGTACACAAGTCAATTGTTATATATTGTGGTGCATCACGTTCAACTCAGTTGTTCCAATATCTTTAACCACTTAAGCCCCGGACCATTTCGGGCCATTAGGACCAAGCCTGTTTTTGGGATTCGGCACTGCGCTGCTTTAACTGTAAATTGTGCGGACATGCAATGTTGTACCCAAATGAAATTTGCGTCCTTTTCTTCCCACAAATAGAGCTTTCTTTTAATGGTATTTGAATGCCTCTGCGATTTTTATTTTTTGCGATATAAACAGAAAAAGACCGAAAATTTTGAAAAAAAATGATATTTTCTACTTTTTGTTATAAGAAAAATCGAATAAACTCAATTTTAGTCATACATTTAGGCCAAAATGTATTCAGCCACATGTCTTTAGTAAAAAAAATGTCAATAAGCGTATATTTATTTGTTTGCGCAAAAGTTATAGCGTTTACAAACTAGGGTACATTTTCTGAAATTTACACAGCTTTAAATTTATGACTGCCTATCTCATTTCTTGAGGTGCTAAAATGGCAGGGCAGTACAAAACCCCCCCAAATGACCCCATTTTGGAAAGTAGACACCCCAAGGAAATTGCTGAGAGGCATGTTGAGCCCATTGAATATTTATTTTTTTCGTCCCAAGTGATTGAATAATGACAAAAAAAAAAAAATAAATAAATAAAATTACAAAAAGTTGTCACTAAATGATATATTGCTCACACATGCCATGGTTATATGTGGAATTGCACCCCAAAATACATTCTGCTGCTTCTCCTGAGTACGGAGATACCACATGTGTGGGACTTTTTAGGAGCCTAGCCACGTACGGGACCCCGGAAACCAAGCACCGCCTTCAGGATTTCTAAGGGCGCAAATTTTTGATTTCACTCCTCACTACCTATCACAGTTTCGAAGGCCATAAAATGCCAAAATAGCACAAAACCCCCCCAAATGACCCCATTTTGGAAAGTAGACACCCCAAGCTATTTACTGAGAGGCATGTTCAGTCCATGGAATATTTTATATTTTGCCACAAGTTGCGGGAATATGACAAACTTT
The DNA here is from genome assembly GCA_029206835.1 of Rana muscosa. Taxonomy (NCBI): domain Eukaryota; kingdom Metazoa; phylum Chordata; class Amphibia; order Anura; family Ranidae; genus Rana; species Rana muscosa. The sequence goes on along the minus strand of CM055124.1, from coordinate 211,330,579 downwards.
TTTTTTTTTGCACAAAGTTGTCACTAAATGATATATTGCTCACACATGCCATGGGCATATGTGAAATTACACCCCAAAATACATTCTGCTGCTTCTCCTGAGTACGGGGATACCACATGTGTGGGACTTTTTGGGAGCCTAGCCGCGTACGGGACCCCAAAAACCAAGCACCGCCTTCAAGGTTTCTAAGGGCATAAATTTTTGATTTCACTCCTCACTACCTATCACAGTTTTGAAGGCCATAAAATGCCAAGATGGCACAAAACCCCCCCAAATGACCCCATTTTGGAAAGTAGACACCCCAAGCTATTTGCTGAGAGGCATGTTGACCCCATTGAATATTTTTTTTTTTTGTCCCAAATGATTGAATAATGACAAAAAGAAAAAAAAAAATGTACAAAAAGTTGTCACTAAATGATATATTGCTCACACATGCCATGGTTATATGTGGAATTGCACCCCAAAATACATTCTGCTGCTTTTCCTGAGTACGGGGATACCACATGTGTGGGACTTTTTGGGAGCCTAGCCGCGTACAGGGCCCCAAAAACCAAGCACCGCCTTCAGGATTTCTAAGGGCGTAAATTTTTGATTTCACTCCTCACTACCTATCACAGTTTTGAAGGCCATAAAATGCCAAAATAGCACAAAACCCCCCCAAATTACCCCATTTTGGAAAGTAGACACCCCAAGCTATTTGCTGAGAGGCATGTTGAGTCCATGGAATATTTTATATTTTGCCACAGGTTGCGGGAATATGACAAACTGTTTTTTTTTTGCACAAAGTTGTCACTAAATGATATATTGCTCACACATGCCATGGGCATATGTGAAATTACACCCCAAAATACATTCTGCTGCTTCTCCTGAGTACGGGGATACCACATGTGTGGGACTTTTTGGGAGCCTAGCCGCGTACGGGACCCCAAAAACCAAGCACCGCCTTCAAGGTTTCTAAGGGCATAAATTTTTGATTTCGCTCCTCACTACCTATCACAGTTTTGAAGGCCATAAAATGCCAAGATGGCACAAAACCCCCCCAAATGACCCCATTTTGGAAAGTAGACACCCCAAGCTATTTGCTGAGAGGCATGTTGAGCCCATTGAATTTTTTTTTTTTTTGTCCCAAATGATTGAATAATGACAAAAAGAAAAAAAAAAATGTACAAAAAGTTGTCACTAAATGATATATTGCTCACACATGCCATGGTTATATGTGAAATTACACCCCAAAATACATTCTGCTGCTTCTCCTGAGTACGGGGATACCACATGTGTGGGACTTTTTGGGAGCCTAGCCGCGTACGGGACCCCAAAAACCAAGCACCGCCTTCAAGGTTTCTAAGGGCATAAATTTTTGATTTCACTCCTCACTACCTATCACAGTTTTGAAGGCCATAAAATGTCAAAATAGCCCAAAACCCCCACAAATGACCCCATTTTGGAAAGTAGACACCCCAAGCTATTTGCTGAGAGGCATGGTGAGTATTTTACAGCTCTCATTTGTTTTTGAAAATTAAGAAAGACATTTTTTTTTCTTTTTTTTTTTCTTTTTTTACATTTTCAAAACTTTGTGACAAAAAGCGAGATCTGCAAAATACTCAACATACCTCTCAGCAAATAGCTTGGGGTGTCTACTTTCCAAAATGGGGTCATTTGGGGGGGTTTGTGCCATCTGGGCATTCCATGGCCTCCGAAACTGTGATAGGCAGTGAGGAGTGAAATCAAAAATTTACACCCATAGAAATCCTGAAGGCGGTGCTTGGTTTTTGGGGTCCCGTACGCGACTAGGCTCCCAAAAAGTCCCACACATGTGGTATCCCCGTACTCAGGAGAAGCAACAGAATGTATTTTGGGGTGTAATTCCACATATGCCCATGGCATGTTTGAGCAATATATAATTTAGTGACAACTTTTTGTACATTTTTTTTTTTTGGTCATTATTCAATCACTTGGGACAAAAAAAAAAAATATTCAATGGGCTCAACATGCCTCTCAGCAAATAGCTTGAGGTGTCTACTTTACAAAATGGGGTCATTTGGGGGGGTTTTGAACTGTCCTGGCATTTTATGCACAACATTAGGAAGCTTATGTCACACATCATCCACTCTTCTAACCACTTGAAGACAAAGCCCTTTCTGACACTTTTTGTTTACATGAAAGAAAATTTTTTTTTGCAAGAAAATTATGTTGAACCCCCAAACATTATATATTTTTTTAAAGCAAAGGCCCTACAGATTAAAATAGTGGGTGTTGCATTTTTTTTTTCCACACAGTATTTGCGCAGCGATTTTTCAAACGCATTTTTTGGGGGAAAAACACACTTTTTTTATTTTTAATGCACTAAAAAACACTATATTGCCCAAATGTTTGATGAAATAAAAAAGATGATCATAGGCCGAGTACATGGATACCAAACACGACATGCTTTAAAATTGCGCACAAACGCGCAGCGGCGACAAAACTACATTCATTTTTAAAAGCATTTAAAAGCCTTTACAGGTTACCACGTTAGATTTACAGAGGAGGTCTACTGCTAAAATGACTGCCCTCGATCTGACCTTCGCGGTGATACCTCACATGCATGATGCAATTGCTGTTTACATATGACGCTAGACCGACGCTTGCGTTCGCCTTTGCGCAATAGCAGGGGGGGACAGCGGTGCTTTTTTTTTTTTTTTTTTTTTTTTATTATTTATTTGGCTTTTTTATTTTATTTTTAAACTGTGCCTTCCATATTTTATTTTTTTACCATTTTTATCGTTATCTCAGGGAATGTAAATATCCCCTATGATAGCAATAGGTAGTGACAGGTACTCTTTTTTTGAAAAAAATTGGGGGGTTAGACCCTAGATCTTTCCTCTGCCCTCAAAGCATCTGACCACACCAAGATCGGTGTGATAAAATGCTTTCCCAATTTCCCAATGGCGCTTTTTATATCCGGGGGGGCGACATTCCCTCCCACTGCTTGTAAAAGCAGTCTAGAGGCTAATTATCTGCTAGAATTGCTTTTACATGAAAGCCGGCTGCTGGCTGAAAAGAATGATACCAAGATGATACCTAAACCCGCAGGCATCATTCTGGTATAAACATTCAAAGTCCAGCAACATACCAGTACGTTGCTGGTCCTTGTTGGACATGTATTGTAATCTTTTTTTTCATACAGCCTATTGGCTGAACGAAAAAAAGAGATTGATTGGTGGGTATGCCCACCATTAGAATACCTCCCTTCATCCACCCACTTCTAATGATGGGCATATATGCCGAAGCATGGGGGCATCCTCCCGCAAAAAAGTTATGCCGCGTACACACAGTCAAGCCTTCGTCGGAATTTCGACCGTATGTACGCGGCATAAAAGGTTATGCCGCGTACACACGGTCGGACTTTTCCACGGATAAGCCTCCGTTGGAATTTCGACCGTATATACGCGGCATTAGGAGCAAAATCGCTCCTCCGCCCCTGCTGCCCCCATGCTTCGGCATATATGCTCTTTTTTTTAACTGTGGTGGTGAAATCACCTCCTACAGCGTTGGAGTCACGGCTTTATGTATCATGGGAGCAAACGCTGTTGCTGTCAAGATAAATAGATCCGTGCTGCAACTGAATGGCGTACCTGCTAAGCAAATGGTGGTTAACATTAAAACAAAGTAACATTACAGTACAACAGTAAGACCTTACCATGCCATACCTGCAAAGCAAATACCAAAACAAAACCTAGTAAAAAATAAAAAAATGTTTTAACGCAACCTGTGCCTAAAATATATATATGCCGAAGCATGGGGGCATCCTCCCGCAAAAAAGTTATGCCGCGTACACACGGTCGGAATTTCGACCGTATGTACGCGGCATTAGGAGCAAAATCGCTCCTCCGCCCCTGCTGCCCCCATGCTTCGGCATATATGCTCTTTTTTTTAACTGTGGTGGTGAAATCACCTCCTACAGCGTTGGAGTCACGGCTTTATGTATCGTGGGAGCAAACGCTGTTGCTGTCAAGATAAATAGATCCGCGCTGCAACTGAATGGCGTACCTGCTAAGCAAATGGTGGTTAACATTAAAACAAAGTAACATTACAGTACAACAGTAAGACCTTACCATGCCATACCTGCAAAGCAAATACCAAAACAAAACCTAGTAAAAAATAAAAAAATGTTTTAACGCAACCTGTGCCTAAAATATATATATGCCGAAGCATGGGGGCATCCTCCCGCAAAAAAGTTATGCCGCGTACACACGGTCGGAATTTCGACCGTATGTACGCGGCATTAGGAGCAAAATCGCTCCTCCGCCCCTGCTGCCCCCATGCTTCGGCATATATGCTCTTTTTTTTAACTGTGGTGGTGAAATCACCTCCTACAGCACTGGAGTCACGGCTTTATGTATCGTGGGAGCAAACGCTGTTGCTGTCAAGATAAATAATTCCGCGCTGCAGTTGAATGGCGCACCTGAAAACAAAAAATTACATACCTGAAAAGCAAGCATGATAAAACATTGCAGAATAGAATACAGTAAAAAAGAGCAGAACAATAGAGAGAAAATAGAGAGAGAGAGAACAATAAAACGACAACTATTTTTGGTTTTTTTATTTTATATTTTTTTTGTGTTTTGTTTTTTACGTTTTTTTTTTCTTTTTTACACTTTTTTTTGTAACTTTACAACTGTAATGGTTCGGGTCTCTCAAAATGTAATGGCATCTTGGGAGACCCTGTGTAAGTGTGTCCTAGTCTGTGAAATGCTGTACCCTACGCTAAAACTTCACTTTTGAGTGGTAGCGTTCAAAACATTCACCTTGGCAAAGACCAGGCTTGTCAGGACAGCGTGGACAAAAACTACGGGTGTCACGCCTAAATCCGCGCTTGCTACAGACACGACATCTTTTTTGGGGGTGGCTTTGGGTAGGGGTACTCGGGAGGACATACGAATAATGCCTCTCATGCAGCCGGCTTACTGCATTTGGTTGGGGATGGTGAGGTGCAGAACCGCCTGGATACAGGAGTTCTGTGACTATCTCATTCTGGAATTTTAGAAGAGATAACGTCCCGCCTGAAGCTCTGTATAGCACATGAGCGTTCAGCAAAGCCAATTGGAATAATGATAGAGACACTTTTTTGTACCAGCGTCTCGCCTTACGGTCAATTAGATACGGCGCCATCAACTGGTCGTTGAGGTCCACCCCTCCCATATTTTGGTTATATTCGTGGACACAGAGGGGTTTCTCCACAACACCAGTCGCCGTAGGAATTTGGACTGTCGTGTCTGCATGAAGGGAGGTAAGAAGGAAAACATTCTTATTGTCCCTCCACTTCATAGCGAGCAAGTTATTACACTTCAAGCAGGCTCTCTCCCCCAGCCTAAGACGGGCATCTACAAGCCGCTGGGGAAAGCCCCGGCGATTAGGTCGCACGGTGCCACATGCTCCAATCTTATGATCAAACAAGTGACTAAACAGTGGCACGCTCGTGTAATAATTGTCCACATACAAGTGGTACCCCTTTCCGAATAAGGGTGACACCAAGTTCCACACTATCTTGCCAGCGCTCCCTATGTAATCCGGGCAGTTGACCGACTCAATCTGACTGTCTTTTCCCTCATAAACCGTAAAGTTCACTACATAGCCTGTTGCCCTGTCACAGAACTTGTAGAGCTTGACCCCGTATCTGGCACGCTTGCTGGGAAGGTACTGCTTGAAAGACAAGCGGCCAGAAAATTTAATCAGGGACTCATCAACGCAGACAACTTGATCGGGAGTAAACAAGGCTGCAAAACGTTCGTTGAAGTGGTTTATGAGGGGCCGAATTTTATAGAGCCGGTCGTATTCAGGGTCCCCACGTGGACGACAAAGTTCATTGTCGTTGAAGTGCATGAACCGCAAAATCTGCTCGTATCGTGCCCTGGACATGGAGGCAGAGAACACGGGCATGTGGTCAATTGGGTGCGTGGACCAATAAGCACGCAATGACGGAAATTTATGTGTGCCCATGTTGAGGGAAAGGCCCAGAAAGGTCTTAAATTCGGAAACCGTAATTGGTTTCCAATTTCTGGTAATTTTAGGCAACTGGGGGTTAGCGGCGATAAATTGACCAGCATATAAATTACTCTGGTCCACAATAGATCTATAGAGATCTTCCGTGAAAAACAGCGAATAAAAATCGATTGGCATAAAATCAGCTGTTTCCACCTGAATACCGGGTTGGGCAGTGAATGGGGGAAGTACGGGTTCTGCAGAAGTGGTGGGGACCCAATCAGGATAGGCGAATTCTGCAGGAAGGGCAGTATGGGCACGACGGGCCTGCCTTTGTCTTCTTGGTGGCAGCGGGACACTACTTGTGCTTGCCACCTCGCCAGCTTGAACTGCACTTATGGGACTCGCCACGTCACCAAGTGTTACTGCAGTGCTGGATGTACGTCCAGGCTGTACTAGGCCGCTGGTGCTTGCCAGTTCACCAGAAGGAATAGCGGCGCTAGTACTACTCTGCTCCATGATACGAGAGACCTGCGGTTCTTGCTCCTCAACAACCTCAGAAGATCGGGATCGGGTACGCCTGACCTTAGCAGGGACCTCAACTTCGTCGTCAGAGCTATCTGACGTGGGGCCGCTGACGTCACTGTCTTCTACGGGAAGATATTCTGAGCCTGAATCTGACAGATACGTGACCTCCTCTTCACTATCTGTCATGCTCAGAATCTCGTAGGCCTCTTTACTAGTGTACCTTCGACTTGCCATTTTGGGCTCTAAATTTAGGGGTACACTAGTAAGATTCACAGGAAAAAAAGCACCTGACTGTCGTCAGCAAATATATCAAACGCTACAAAAAAACTGTTAGCGATCGCAGGGATCAGGCCTGTCTCTGCGAACGCTGCAGTTATGTGTGTTGTGTTTGGTAAGTGACAGTGATCGATCGATACTGCACTTGGGTGGGCTGGGCTGGGCTGGGCGGAGGGGCTAAACGCAGGTACTAGCAGGTATCTGGGCTGATCCCGCTAACACTGCGTTTTTGGGAACCCTAAACCGCTGGGGATGCTAGTATAGATCTGATCAGATACTATACCACTAAGGGGGGTGTATGCTTTGCGCGTGGGTGTTAGCGTTACTGGCACTAACCTAACACTGCCTGGGGCGACGCAGACCCTCTCTGGCGCTAAAACCTAATTGATCTCACCCGCCGGGCGATCAGGGGGGTTAAACCTTTATTGGGTTATATACGGCGGGTGCCCTGATGCTATAAAAAGCAAACTAATCAACCAGCGTCACCCGTAACCTTTATATGGTGATCACTGGTGAAAGGGTTAACTAGGGGCAATCAGGGGGTTAAAACCTTTATTAGGTTAAATATGGGGGTACCTGACACCAATAAAAACCTGCGGCGAACCTAAAAAAAAAATAACTGCCTATCTAAAACACCAGCGACACGAATACAGCGATCGGAAAAACAATCGCTTAGTGACGCTGAAGTTAGGGGGTGAAAGGGTTACCTGGGGGGTGATCAAGGGGTTAAACCTTTATTAGGGGGGGTTAGGGGGCTACCCTGGACCTAAAGGGGCCTAATCCTAACTGCCTTGCAACTTTTTACAATCACAGATGACACTAAATGCAGTGATCAGTAAAATAAATGATCACTGCAATCAGTGACACTGTGATTGGGGGCTTTGGGGTGACCTGGGGGGTGATCTGGGGGTGACTGGGGGGTGATTTGTGTGCCTATGTGTACCTACGTGTCAGTGGACTGTTGGAGCACTAACCTCTGTCTTCACTCCTCGGCGCCGGGAACGAAAAGACCGCGGCGAGGGAGATGACATCACTTCCTCCAGCCTGTGTTTACATCACATGGCGGAGGAAGCAATTTCATTGGCCGGGAGCGATCGCGAGGGGGGGGGCGGAATCGAGCGGCCGCCCCCTCATGCCTGATCGCTCCCGAACACTTAACGGCCGCTCACTGCAGTGAAGGGGGGTCCGGATGGACCCCCCAACTGCACAAAGGCGATCACGTAGATCTACGTGATTCTGCCTGTCCGTGCCATTCTGCCGACGTAAATCGGCGGTGGGCGGTCGTTAAGTGGTTAAAGACACACTGTCACCTTGCCCATTTACCAAAATCTACCTATTTTTGGGGAAATTCAAACTCTTTATTTCAAGTAGTAGTAAACCACTCTTTTTGTTTTTTTTAACCCTGCAAGACAATTGCAGAATGCGCTAGTATGCTTTACATACTAGCACATTATGAAATACTTACCTTAGAATGAAGCCTTAAAGCGGAGTGCTGTCGCCGCTTACATCTTCACCTGGTCTTCCTTCCGGGTTTGCGTCCTCGGACTAAGGCTGAACTCAGCCAACGGCACCGGAGCAGCCTGACAGGTCGGGACGCCGCTGCAGGGTATACCGCTCTCCGGCGCTCCTGCTATGGGTCCGACAACAGCCCGGCTCGGCCTCCAACTTGCCACGGAGCATCGAAGCAGCCATACTGCTAGTGAGCCTGCTAGACATCTCCGCCGCCTTCCCGTCCGTCCCTCGGGGGGCGGTGGTGGTGCGAGTGAAGAGTGGGGGGACAGGTTTGTTTGCCGCCCCCCTAAAATATTAAGTGCCAGCCGCCACTGGTAAGCCTTATTATAGGCTTACCTGTAGGTACAAATAAAAAAAAAACAGGGTTTACTCCCACTTTAAAGTGTTACTAAACCCACAACAGTAAAATCAGTCTGTATATGCAGTAAAGCATGCTTGTTATACTCACTGTGGAATCTAAGGGGTTAATCCTCTGCATTGTGTAAAAAGGCTGTTTGATCCTGTCTTCTCTGATCCTCCCCTTCTTCCACAGTCCCCAATCCATCTCCTGATAGTACAGAACCTTGGGGTCAAGCTACACATACTCAGTTTTGTGTGTATTGCTAGAGAGTTTTTTTTTTCTTGGCAGAGTGCATGTGATCAGCACAGGGCCAATCAGCACTGTCCAGACAGAGGGTCATGGGTCCTGCAGCCTTATAAGTCAATCAGGAGAAAATGTAAATTCCTCCCACAAGCTTTAACCAGACAGTGATAGCAGTCACAAGATGAGGGAGAGAGAATGACAGGAGTGGAAGCCAATCAGATGTACTGCAATGTATAAAAAACATTTGATTTCACATAGAGTTAAGTTAGTCTGTATATGCAGTAAAGCATGCTTGTTATACTCACTGTGGAACCTAAGGGGTTAATCCTCCACTTTGTGTAAAAAGGCTGTTTGACCATGGCTTCTCTGATCCTCCCCTACTTCCACTGTCCCCTGATAATTTCCTGATAACACAGAGTCTATGGAGTCAGGCTGCACATGCTCACTTTGGTGTGTATTGCTAATGAGGCTTTTTTTTTTCTTGGGAGAGTGCATGTGATCAGCACAGGGCCAATCAGCACTGTCCAGGCAGAGGGTCAGGGGGATTGAAGTCTCATAGGACAGTCAGAAAACTCCTACAAGCTTTAACCAGTGCTTGGCTAGACACTGATAAAAGTCACAAGACTGCTCTAACTGCTGATGAGAAAAGGTATTTAGCCGTTTATATTTACTAAAACTATTGCATTTCCATGTTCTGTGTACTTTGGGGGACCAGATATAGTGCATGCAGGGTCCTGGGTTTAGTAACACTTTAAGTTGGCCATAACATCTGAGGATTTTATGGCTCACAAATTTTCTCTATCATCAGCAGACAGACACACCAGTGGAATATGGTTATGCATGTCTACAGCATTTTAGTCCACAAACAAAGGTGCACACCTCCTTTTAGTTCCTAATGACTATATGACACCCCTGGGGTTCTCTCTGGGAATCCAATCACGTCAATATAAAAAAAAAAAAAAACGATCTACAAAGAGGTCTTTGATGCCAGTATGACAATAACTATTTTTACACTGGCATTAAAGGCCTCGGTGTGAATATCTGGATATTATTGCCTACTGTCTATGTGAATTTGGATATTTAGATAATAGCCTCTGATAGTAATAACATTACCTATGACATTTTGGGTATCTTTAACCATTTCCCTACCGCTTCATAGTCATATGACTGAGGCAGGAACCATTCGTTCCTCCGGGCCGCCGTCATATGACGTCTTTGGCTTCCCGAGCCTCTAGGGGGCTCGGGAGCCGATGCGCGTGCCCGGCGGCCGCGATGTCCACCGGGCCCCCGCGATTGCCTGTCACATAGCAGGACAGTGGATCTGTGTGTGTAAACACACAGATCCACGTGCTGTCAGGTGAAAGGAGACCGATGGTGTGTTCCCAGTAGACATGTGCATTACGTTTCGTTCCGAATCGAAATTCGGACGAATTTTTCATTATTCGGACATTCGGATGCATTCGAATTACCGAATTACAATACTAACGAATTTAACCGAATCCGAATTTTTTCGAATCTAAAAATATTTTTGACCCGACTTTGGGTCCATGTATCTCGGGGTTCCTTGGTGATAGAAACCCCAAATTTGGAGATGTTGTAGGGCTAGTTCTTCTGTGTTTGCATACCAAATTTGGGGTTTCTATCACTAAGTGACCCCGAGATACGTGGACCCAAAGTCGGGTCGCAAAATGTCAAGCACTTTACTGGAGCAGAGAATGACATTTTGCGACCCGATTTTGGGGCCACATATCTCGGGGCCACTTGTAGCTAGAAACCCCAAATTTGGTATGCAAACACAGTAGAACTAGCACTACAACATCTCCAAATTTTGGGTTTCTATCACCAAGTAACCCCAAAATACATGGACCCAAAGTCGGGTCGCAAAATATTTTCGAATCCGGTTGAAATAGTATCAACATGATTCGAAATTATTTCAACTGCATTTGAAACTATTTCAACCGGATTCGAAAATATTTTGTGACCCGAATTTGGGTCCATGTATCTCGGGGTTACTTGGTGATAGAAACCCCAAATTTGGGGTTATTGTTTTTCTAGTCTATTTTCTATTTTATTATAATCTTTTCTATCCAAAGTTAAAATTAATTAATTAATTAAAAAATTTGAATTCATACTATTCGAAATTCAAATTTATTCTATTCGAAATTCGAATTTCAGAAGATGGTTGTATATTCTTTCTATTTTATTCTTCTAAATTATATTTTTTTTCTATTCTGTTCTAATCTTTTCTATTTGAATTATAAATTTTGGAAGAAGGTTATTTACTTATATACATCTGTCACATAAAAAAAAAGATGTGAAATGGCTGTCACGGATGTCGATCGCAAGGCAAGTACATATGCTGTATGTCATTGTCCACTTACCACAACACCTGCCATGAGTGCCACGTGACCAAGTTGTGGATTGTCCACTTGCCACGTCACCTGCCACAAGTTATGGGGTTCCTAGCACCAAGTGACCCCCAGATAGGGGCGATCTGTCAAGTGCTTTTCTGCAGCAGAGAATTAAATTTTGTGACCCGACTTTGAGGCCACGTATCTCGGGGCCACTTATAGCTAGAAATCCCAAAATATTTGGTATGTAAACACATTACAACTGGCACTACAATAACCCCAAATTTGGGGTTTCTATCACCAAGTAACCCCGTTGTAATGCTAGTTCTACTGTGTTTGCATACCAAATTTGGGGTTTCTAGCTATAAGTGGCCCCGAGATACGTGGCCCCAAAGTCGGGTCACAAAATGTCATTCTCTGCTGCAGAAAAGTACTTGAAATATCGCCCATATCTGGGGGTCACTTGGTGCCAGGAGCCCCATAACTTGTGGCAGGTGACGTGGCAAGTAGACAATCCACAACTAGGTCACGTGGCAGGTCACGTGGCACTCGTGGCCGTTCACGTGGCACTCGTGGCAGGTCACGTGGCACTCGTGGCCGGTGTCGTGGCACTCATGGCAGGTGTTGTGGTAAGTGGACAATGACATACAGCATATGTACTTGCCTTGCGATCGACATCCGTGACAGCCATTTCACATCTTTTTTTTTATGTGACAGATGTATATAAGTAAGTAAATAACCTTCTTCCAAAATTTATAATTCAAATAGAAAAGATTAGAACAGAATAGAAAAAAAATATAATTTAGAAGAATAAAATAGAAAGAATATACAACCATCTTCTGAAATTCGAATTTCGAATAGAATAAATTTGAATTTCGAATAGTATGAATTCAAATTTTTTAATTATTTAATTAATTTTAACTTTGGATAGAAAAGATTATAATAAAATAGAAAATAGACTAGAAAAACAATAACCCCAAATTTGGGGTTTCTATCACCAAGTAACCCCGAGATACATGGACCCAAATTCGGGTCACAAAATATTTTCGAATCCGGTTGAAATAGTTTCAAATGCAGTTGAAATAATTTCGAATCATGTTGATACTATTTCAACCGGATTCGAAAATATTTTGCGACCCGAATTTGGGTCCATGTATTTTGGGGTTACTTGGTGATAGAAACCCAAAATTTGGAGATCTTGTAGTGCTAGTTCTACTGTGTTTGCATACCAAATTTGGGGTTTCTAGCTACAAGTGGCCCCGAGATATGTGGCCCCAAAATCGGGTCGCAAAATGTCATTCTCTGCTCCAGTAAAGTGCTTGACATTTTGCGACCCGACTTTGGGTCCACGTATCTCGGGGTCACTTAGTGATAGAAACCCCAAATTTGGTATGCAAACACAGAAGAACTAGCACTACAACATCTCCAAATTTTGGGTTTCTATCACCAAGTAACCCCAAAATACATGGACCCAAAGTCGGGTCGCAAAATATTTTCGAATCCGGTTGAAATAGTATCAACATGATTCAAAATTATTTCAACTGCATTTGAAACTATTTCAACCGGATTCGAAAATATTTTGTGACCCGAATTTGGGTCCATGTATCTCGGGGTTACTTGGTGATAGAAACCCCAAATTTGGGGTTATTGTTTTTCTAGTCTATTTTCTATTTTATTATAATCTTTTCTATCCAAAGTTAAAATTAATTAATTAATTAAAAAATTTGAATTCATACTATTCGAAATTCAAATTTATTCTATTCGAAATTCGAATTTCAGAAGATGGTTGTATATTCTTTCTATTTTATTCTTCTAAATTATATTTTTTTTCTATTCTGTTCTAATCTTTTCTATTTGAATTATAAATTTTGGAAGAAGGTTATTTACTTACTTATATACATCTGTCACATAAAAAAAAAGATGTGAAATGGCTGTCACGGATGTCGATCGCAAGGCAAGTACATATGCTGTATGTCATTGTCCACTTACCACAACACCTGCCACGAGTGCCACGACACCGGCCACGAGTGCCACGACACCGGCCACGAGTGCCACGTGACCTGCCACGAGTGCCACGTGAACGGCCACGAGTGCCACGTGACCTGCCACGTGACCTAGTTGTGGATTGTCTACTTGCCACGTCACCTGCCACAAGTTATGGGGCTCCTAGCACCAAGTGACCCCCAGATATGGGCGATATTTCAAGTACTTTTCTGCAGCAGATAATGACATTTTGTGACCTGACTTTGGGGCCACGTATCTCGGGGGCACTTATAGCTAGAAACCCCAAATTTGGTATGCAAACACAGTAGAACTAGCATTACAACGGGGTTACTTGGTGATAGAAACCCCAAATTTGGGGTTATTGTAGTGCCAGTTGTAATGTGTTTACATACCAAATATTTTGGGATTTCTAGCTATAAGTGGCCCCGAGATACGTGGCCTCAAATTCGGGTCACAAAATTTAATTCTCTGCTGCAGAAAAGCACTTGACAGATCGCCCCTATCTGGGGGTCACTTGGTGCTAGGAACCCCATAACTTGTGGCAGGTGACGTGGCAAGTGGACAATCCACAACTTGGTCACGTGGCACTCATGGCAGGTGTTGTGGTAAGTGGACAATGACATACAGCATATGTACTTGCCTTGCGATCGACATCCGTGACAGCCATTTCACATCTTTTTTTTTATGTGACAGATGTATATAAGTAAGTAAATAACCTTCTTCCAAAATTTATAATTCAAATAGAAAAGATTAGAACAGAATAGAAAAAAAATATAATTTAGAAGAATAAAATAGAAAGAATATACAACCATCTTCTGAAATTCGAATTTCGAATAGAATAAATTTGAATTTCGAATAGTATGAATTCAAATTTTTTAATTAATTAATTAATTTTAACTTTGGATAGAAAAGATTATAATAAAATAGAAAATAGACTAGAAAAACAATAACCCCAAATTTGGGGTTTCTATCACCAAGTAACCCCGAGATACATGGACCCAAATTCGGGTCACAAAATATTTTCGAATCCGGTTGAAATAGTTTCAAATGCAGTTGAAATAATTTCGAATCATGTTGATACTATTTCAACCGGATTCGAAAATATTTTGCGACCCGACTTTGGGTCCATGTATTTTGGGGTTACTTGGTGATAGAAACCCAAAATTTGGAGATGTTGTAGTGCTAGTTCTACTGTGTTTGCATACCAAATTTGGGGTTTCTAGCTACAAGTGACCCCGAGATATGTGGCCCCAAAATCGGGTCGCAAAATGTCATTCTCTGCTCCAGTAAAGTGCTTGACATTTTGCGACCCGACTTTGGGTCCACATATCTCGGGGCCACTTGTAGCTAGAAACCCCAAATTTGGTATGCAAACACAGTAGAACTAGCACTATAACATCTCCAAATTTGGGGTTTCTATTACTAAGTGACCCTGAGATACGTGGACCCAAAGTCGGGTCGCAAAATATTTTCGAATCCGGTTGAAATAGTTTCAAATGCGGTTGAAATAATTTCGAATCATGTTGAAATAATTTCGAATCCGGTAGAAATATTTTCGAATTCGGTTGAAATATTTTCGAATGCGACTGATTTTCGAATTCGGTCGAAAACAAAACGAAATCCGAAAACGAATTTAACAAATTTAACGAATCTAACTAAACGAAATTAATTAATTAACGAATTAAAACGAAACGAAACGAAACAAATTTTTTCCTTTTGCACATGTCTAGTTCCCAGTACAGAGGAACACCGATTGGTCTCCTCCCCTTGTGAGTCCCCTCCCCCTACAGTTAGAATCACTCCCCAGGTAACATAATTAACCCCTTGATCGCCCCCTGGTGTTAATCCCTTCCTTGCCAATGTCATTTATACAGTAATCAGTGCATTTTTATAGCACTAATCGCTGTATAGATGTGAATGGTCCCAAAATGGTGTCAAAAGTGTCCTATGTGTCCGCCGCAATGTCACAGTCATGATAAAAAATCGCAGATCTCCGCCATTACTAGTGAAAAAAAAAATAACAATAAAAATGCCGGAAATGTATCCCCTATTTTGTAGGAGCTATAACTTTTGCGCAAACCAATCAACATACGCTTATTGTGATTTTTTTTACCAAAAATATGTAGAAGAATATGTAGCGGGGTCTCTTTTAAGGGCCCAGGACTACGTTACCCAGAACCCCATTCGGCCCCAGGGCGGAGGTTCCACCGCAGAGACTCATGGGAGGGGTTACTTAAGTGAGAGGCGAGGCGGAGCTCGCTCTCTTGGGACAGGGCGCGTCAAGCAACAAGTCATCCTGTGCGGATCGGCTGTGAAGCAAGGCCTGAAGCCTAAGGCCTTGCTTGAAGTCCGAAGAGCCTTCCACCATACTGCGGAGCCTGGGTGGATCCTGACCCGTCGTGATAGGACGTGAGTTGGATCTAGGACTCGATCGGAGCAGACGCTGTGTGCGACACACAGGAGGTGGAAGTCCCAGGCTAGGATCGCGCCTGGAGTGGTGAGCGGGTACCTGCCCATATCAATAGACTGAGTTGTGTTCAGGCCTGTAGACTGCCTAGGCCCGCTGCTCGCTCACCAGTGTTTCTTGGGGAGTCCGGTAGCCGGGACAGAGTTGAAGTACCTACCCCCCCCCCCCTCCGTTTTGCCCTGTTATTTCAAGTTACCACCCAATGTGGATTACAAATGGTTATTTCTTTAAGTGCACCAACGAAAGCTGGCCGGTGAAGAAACCTTCCTCCCTTAGGGAAAAGAGACTCAGTTCCATCCCATGTCAGGCCTGACTTAGGCGGGGAGTTTAGAAAGTTTGTGTTACTACGCCAAAGGCGAGCGCACGCCATAATAGCTCCGTGTGGTGGACACTGCGCGGCGCCATATTATTGTGCTGCACCTAGTACATTGATTGATGCAGGGCTCTGCAGGCCCATGTATATGTTGCATGTTATACCTTGAATCCTTCATTACCAGTAAAGCTGATATATATATTTTATATTCTTGCCTCAGTGTGTTGCCTGACTGTTTAGAAATTATTAAGTATAATACACCTGAGAGTGATAGGAGTTTAACCCTAGACTGACTGTGCCAGAGTGGGTCGAGTAAGATTGCCGGGTTTGGCGGTATTGCGGCCCCAAATCAAATCAGCGGCTCTCTTAACTGGGGGTAGCGCTACAACTACATATGGGCCTAAACTGAGGATAGAAACAGTTTTTTTATATATTTGTTGGGGATATTTATTATAGCAAAAAGTAAAAAATATTGCTTTTTTTTTCAAAACTGTCGCTCTTTTTTTGTAAATAAAAACCGCAGAAGTGATCAAATACCACCAGAAGAAAGCTCTATTTGTGGGGAAAAAAAAATCTCAAAATTTCATATGGGTGCAGTGTTGCATGACCGCGCAATTGTCATTTAAATTGTGACAGCGCTGAAAGCTGAAAATTGGCCTGGGCAGGAAGGGGGTGAAAATGCCCGGTATTGAAGTGGTTAAACGGGAGCTATTCAAAAAGAAATTGGGTTCTGCAATATGAAACCTGCAGGAAAAGCAGCAAGTTTAAATACAGTAATGCACTTATGACTTAATAGACAGTAAAGGATGAGGGAGGTGAAACTTGGATCCAGGTTCCAGGCAGGTTTTATAGAGTGTTACAAACATTAAAATAAAACATGACATTTACTGGTTGGCATTATGAGCTCATTTCCTCCTTGTTCCTACACTGAGATCTTTCAGTTTCTGAGATGAAAGATGATCATTAATCCACTCAGGGATACTGTAAGTGAACTTTTTTTTCAGCTTTCTCCCAAAAAAGTGACCATTTGGGCAATGTTGCCTCCTATACTGGCTCCAATTTTTTGTAAACAGTGTAAATGTTAAGGTATATGTAAACCTAGTCACTAAAATGTCATATTTTTAAAGGCTTAAAGCGGTATTAAAGCCACCACTAAAAATTGAGTATATCGCAGCTTACCAATCATTAGATGAGGTGGCTGCATCAGCTTTTTTAGACTTTTGTTTGCACCTAGTGATCTGGCCAATAACACACCTCCTGTATTAGAGTGCCCCCGCTCTGGATGAATGAGCACAGGGGCACCTTTACATAGCAGCATTATCAGTTTTGGGGGAAGGGAGTGCTAGATGTACTAGCAGATTTACATACACTAACAAATGTAAGCTAAACTTGAGCTAATACTTTATAATTACAGGAAATATTTTTTTTTTTTCCTTTTGGGATAAAGGTTTTACATAAATAAATATCTGATCATTGTAAGAACCCCTGCCAGTGTTAAATGGTTTGTCTCACCCCTGTAACTGATACATCTGGAAGAGAGCTTGTTCTTTTGAAAAACAACAGACTTAGTGGCTGGATGACCTGGTGAAAATAGAAGAAAGAACCCCTAAAAAGGAAAGTTAATGCAGCCATCACATCTAATGCCGCGTACACACGACCGTTTTTAATGTAATTGAAAAAAACAGCATTTTTCTCGACGTGATTTTTTCGTGTTTCCTCTCAAGCCTGCCTTGCCCACACACTATCGTGAAAAAAAATGCTCGAGTAAAGCGCGGTGACGTACAACACGTTCGACGGCACTATAAAGGGGAAGTTCCATTCGGATGGCGCCACCCTTCATGTTAGTAAAGTTTGTTGAGCAACGATTCGCGCTTTTCAGCCTCGTGCTTTTCAGTCCGTTACAGCGTGACGAATGTGCTATCTCCATTACGAACGCTAGTTTTACCAGAACGAGCGCTCCCGTCTCATACTTGATTCTGAGCATGCGCATTTTTTTTTCACGTCGTTAAAGCCTACACACGGCCGTTTTTCATGACGAGAAAAACGACGATGTAAAAAACGACGTGAAAAATGCTCTGAAGCCCACACACGATCATTTTTAATGACCATTTTAAAAAATTTCATTTTTCTCGTCATTAAAAACGGTCGTGTGTACACGGCATTAGAATTGATAAGCTGCAATAAAATAAATGTTTGCTTTTATGTTATAATACTGCTTTAACACAGTAGCTTTACTTTTTGTGAAGGCTGTCAGTTTAGGCAAGGAGAAGCCATCGGGGCTTCCAGTGGTGGATTTTTGAAGAAGAATCTGTGGAGCTGAAAAATTGTTCCTCCCATCCACCCCATTTTGTTTTAGTCAATTGGGAGATCATTTGTCGTGGCACCATAGTTGTGTGTACAGTGTATGCCAGATGTGCCTGAGCACACCCTTATCACCCCATGTGGTGCCCCGCTTCCCCCCGGAACCCTGTCGGCTTCCTCTCCTCTCCCCTCTCACTGGCTGCTGCAGGCGATCGTTTCAGGATGAAGAGCAGGGAAGGGGCCAGGTAATTTTGTAATTTACTGGCCCCTTCTATTCTGAATGAACACAGTGTGTGATCGGTACTGATCACTCCTGTGTCCATTCATAGCTGAAGCATAGGAAACAGTGTTTCCTATGCATCAGTTTGTGAATGAACAGGAAGCATATCAGCACAAAGCACTTCCTGTTCATTCACTGTCCAGTGCAGCTAAGACTGTAGAGAAGAGGGAATCTCTGCACTCAGTCCCGTTCTGTGTCCCAAAAGTGAGACATCAGAGGTCTGTTTAGACTTCTGATATTTCACCAAACCTCCCCCAACGAGGCTCCTAAAAAGTTGTAAAAAAATAATAAAAAAATAAGAATTAAAAACGACTGACATTGTCCACTGCCCTACTGACACTAATCTCTTCTCTACTGACACTGTCCACTGCTCTACCTACACCGTCCTCTGCTCTACTGACAAAGTCCACTGCCCTACTGACACTGTCCACTGCTCTACCTACACCGTCCTCTGCTCTACTGACAAAGTCCACTGCCCTACTGACACTGTCCATTGCTCTACCTACACCGTCCTCTGCTCTACTGACAAAGTCCACTGCCCTACTGACACTGTCCACTGCTCTACCTACACCGTCCTCTGCTCTACTGACAAAGTCCACTGCCCTACTGACACTGTCCATTGCTCTACCTACACCGTCCTCTGCTCTACTGACACTGTCCACTGCTCTACCTACACCGTCCTCTGCTCTACTGACAAAGTCCACTGCCCTACTGACACTGTCCACTGCTCTACCTACACCGTCCTCTGCTCTACTGACAAAGTCCACTGCCCTACTGACACTGTCCATTGCTCTACCTACACCGTCCTCTGCTCTACTGACAAAGTCCACTGCCCTACTGACACTGTCCACTGCTCTACCTACACCGTCCTCTGCTCTACTGACAAAGTCCACTGCCCTACTGACACTGTCCTCTGCTCTACCTACACCGTCCTCTGCTCTACTGACAAAGTTCACTGTTCTACTGACTGACACCATCCACTATCCTACTGACGCCAACCTCTGCCCTTCTGACACATCCACTGCTCTGCTGACACCATCCACTGTTCCACTGGCAAAGACCATGTTTTAATACATTTTAAAATGTTTGTTTACATTAACGGTATTTATAAGATTGTGTGTCTGTGTGTACATGTAAATATTTATACAAATATATATGGATACGCATGTGTTTTTGAGCTCTTGGGTACACACCCTAATGCTTTAGGGCTCTTTCACACGGACGGTCCGTTCAGGTCCGCCTGTCAGTTTTTTAGGCGGACCTGAACGGATGCTCCATGGAGGTCTATGGAGCCACGGATGTCAGCGGTGACATGTCCGCTGACAACCGACCTGTTCCGATCCGCCAAAGTGTGACGGAGGAAAACCCTACTTTTCCATCCGTCTGGCGGATCGGATCGGATGACAACGGACTCTACGGTCTGTCGTCATCCGATCCCCCATAGGGGAGAGCGGTGCCCTGACAGGGCGGTCCCTGCACAGTGTGCGGGGACCGCCCAGTCATCCGCCGGCTCAGCGGGGATCAACGGAGCGATCCCAGCTGAGCAAGCGGAGGTTCACGGGGCGGATATTTACTGATCTGTCCCATGTGAAAGGGGCCTAAGGCTGCGCTTACCTTTGCATCAAAGCAGGTAAGGGGTTTTTGGCACTTGAACAGTCGTCAGGGTTTTTTCACGTAAAGGGAGCAAGTTTGATAATATGAAGCCCTCTGGTGTTTGCTGGTTGTAGCGGTCCCTTTAGGGATTAGTACCCAGGGGAAAGTCCTTGCGCCAGTGAGTTGCAGCTAAAAACAAAATTGGCATATACTGTTTACTTTGAACATTTCAAAACCAAATAGTCCTTTCCTGGTATATCAAGTTACAACAAGTGTGAGATTGTGCTATTTATTTTTTCCTTGTTAATTTTCTTCTTTGTTAATTATTCAGTTATTATTGTTTAATAAAATGGCTGTTTTAACCAATTAAAACCATTTCACAGAGTCTGGTGTCTTTTTATTAGGTAGGTTTGAGGGAAAGAAGGGACCGAGATTGCAAAATCCTTCAGTAATTTTCATTTTAAATCATTTTACATTTGCAGCCTTCACTAAAATAATACCTGTTAATTAAGCCATTGTTCTGGTACTTTCTGTTATAGGATGCTCTGTTCTTGTCTCCCAATTGTCCTGTAAGCAAAGCCCCTCTGATTCCTCTTGTACCAAACTGTAACGTAACTGTAATGTCTGCCTTAATCTTGTTAAGCGCTGCGCAAACTGTTGGCTCTATATAAATCCTGTATAATAATTACTTGACAAGAGGGTGAGGGGGCACTATGTGTGCCACATTACTATTACTATTCTCTTTGGAGTGGCCAAAGGTGTCCCAGGTCTGTTACAATCCTATAGTGTATACTGAAAAAATGCTGTGCAGCGCTAAAGTTGTGCTGCAGTGCTCATGTGCTAACAAGGTGAATGCTGATAGGAGGAGAAAACAGGGTGAATAGGAAATGAGCTCATCTGCTGCTTCTGTTATCATTGTCCAGTCACAAGCTGGGGGAGGGACACAAAGTGTTACTTATCTGCATGAGATAAAAAAAACAGGCCTTGTGCTATGGGTTCCTATGGTCTGTCTGGACTAATACAGTTATTGAAGATGCTTAAATATTTAGTGTGCTGCTACGTTTTTCTAAATGCATAGCAATCCTGATGCTGGCGCATTGTCACCAGCAAAAGTATAAATTTCATTTACAGAACATGTCCACAACTTTGAAGATGTTTTTTTTTTTTATTATTGTGAAGCAAACAACAAATAGGACAAAATAACAGAAAAAGTCAATGTGCATAACTATTCACCCCCCCCTAAAGTCAATACTTTGTAGAGCCACCTTTTGCGGCTATCACAGCTCCAAGTCGCTTTGAATAAGTCTCTATGAGCTTGCCACATCTTACCACTGGGGTTTTTACCCATTCCTCCTTGCAAAACTGCTCCAGCTCTTTTAAGTTGGATGGTTTGTGCTTGTGAACAGCAATCTTTAAGTCTGACCACAGATTTTCTATTGGATTGAGGTCTGGGCTTTGACTAGGCCATTCCAACACATTTACATGTTTCCCCTTAAACCACTCAAGTGTTGCATTAGCAGCATGTTTGGGGTCATTGTCCTGCTGGAAGGTGAACCTCCGTCCTAGCCTCAAATCACACACAGAGTGGTACAGGTTTTTCTCAAGAATATCCCTGTATTTAGCACCATCCATCTTTCCCTCAACTCTGACCAGTTTCCCAGTCTCGACTGCTGGTGTTCTTTGGGTGATGTGATGTATTGAGTTTGCGCCAAACAGTGTTTTCTTTGATAGCCAAAAAGTAAAATTTTAGTCTCATTAGACCAGAGCACCTTCCTCCATACATTTTGGGAGTCTCTCACATGCCTTTTCGCAAACTTAAAATGTGCCATTTTGTTTTTTGCTGAAAGTAATGGCTTTCTTCTGCCTCTGCCATAAAGCCCAACTCTATAGAGAGTACGGCTTATTGTCGTCCTATGTACAGACACTCCAGTCTCTGCTGTGGAACTCTGCAGCTCCTCCAGGGTTACCTTAGGTCTCTGTGCTGCCTCTCTAAATAATACCCTCCTTGCCCGGTCCATGACTTTTGGTGTGTGGCCGTCTCTTGGCAGGTTTGCTGTTGTTCTATGTTCTTTCCATTTGGTTATGATAGATTTGATGGTGCTCCTAGGGATCATCAAAGATTTGGATATCTTTTTATAACCTAACCCTGACTTGTACTTCTCAACAACATTGTCCCTTACTTGTT
Source organism: Rana muscosa (assembly GCA_029206835.1). Classification (NCBI taxonomy): domain Eukaryota; kingdom Metazoa; phylum Chordata; class Amphibia; order Anura; family Ranidae; genus Rana; species Rana muscosa. The sequence continues at coordinate 211,308,225 of CM055124.1, read as the reverse complement.
TGGAGAGTTCCTTGGTCTTCATGGCAGTGTTTGGTTAGTGGTGCCTTTTACTTAGGTCAGCCCTCAAAATTTGCACTCGCCTACTCGCATTTGGCGAGTAAACAAATGAGGAGGGCGAGTAGTGACAGGGCTGTGCTATCACAGGAATGTATACCAAGTGTCGCTTCCGCCGTGCACAGGCTCGCAGTGCAGATATTTAAATTCATACAGTCAGCCATCTAGGACCGCCCCTCTCCACCTCCTCCCACATATCCCCGCCCAGGCTCGCAGAGTGTGCTGTTCATTGGGCATGAAAGAGCCGCTGGGACCGCCCCCTCCACCTCCATTCTCCTGCACATCCCCACTATGCACTGCACTATACATGTAAGAGCCGCCTGGGACCGCCCCCCTCCGCCTCCGTTCTGCACATCCCCGCACTTCACCATTAAAGAGCTGCCTGCGATTGCCCCCCTCCGCCTCCGTGTTCACATCCCCGCCCAGGTTCACAGACCGTACACTTCACCATTGAAGAGCCGCCTGGGATCGCCCCTCTCCGCCTTCGTTTTGCTGCACATCTAAGGAGTGGAGCGATCCTAAGTGGGCAGGCTCAAACGTCGCTCCGCCCTCAGTGTGCAGTGATGACTGACCCCGTGGCTGCAGAATGGTAAGTACAACAGTGTGCTGGAGGCATTGATGAAATGGGGGGATTAAAAAAGAGGTGTGCTGGAAGGAAGGGGGGTGGGATTAAGAGCAAGCATGTGCTGGATAGGGGGTAATTGAAGGCATAGATATCATGGATGGGGAGAGGGGGATGGAATTGGAGGTCTGATTCATATCTATGCCTTCAATTCCACCCACCCCCGCCCCCCCCCTCAATCTATGATATCTATGCCTCCAATTCCACCTTCACTCCCCTAATCTATCATACGGTATGATAGAATAGGGGGGAATGGTGGTGCAATTGGAGGCATAGATATCATGGTTTGGGGAGAATATTGAAAGCATAGATGTACAGGGTTGGGGGGAGATTGGAGGCATATGTGTTCTGGAGAGGGGAGGTCAGAAGATGAGGCATGCTAGTGGGTCGTTGGGAGGGGGGCATTGGAGGCAGAGATATGCTGGGAAGAGGAATTAGAGGTAGGGATGTACTGGAGGAGGCGTTGGAGGTAGGGATGTACTGGGAGAGGCGTTGGAGGTAGGGATGTACTGGAGGAGGCGTTGGAGGTAGGGATGTACTGGGGGAGGCGTTGGAGGTAGGGATGTACTGGGGGAGGCGTTGGAGGTAGGGATGTACTGGGGAGGTGTTGGAGGTAGGGATGTACTGGGGGAGGCGTTGGAGGTAGGGATGTACTGGGGGATACGTTGGAGGTAGGGATGTACTAGGGGAGGCGTTGGAGGTAGGGATGTACTGGGGGAGGCGTTGGAGGTAGGGATGTACCGGGAGAGGCGTTGGAGGTAGGGATGAACTGGGGGAGGCGTTGGAGGTAGGGATGTACTGGGGTGGCGTTGGAGGTAGGGATGAACTGGGGGAGGCGTTGGAGGTAGGGATGTACTGGGAGAGGCTTTGGAGGTAGGGATGTACTGGGAGAGGCTTTGGAGGTAGGGATGTACTAGGGGAGGCGTTGGAGGTAGGGATGTACCGGGAGAGGCGTTGGAGGTAGGGATGAACTGGGGGAGGCGTTGGAGGTAGGGATGTACTGGGGTGGCGTTGGAGGTAGGGATGAACTGGGGGAGGCGTTGGAGGTAGGGATGTACTGGGAGAGGCTTTGGAGGTAGGGATGTACTGGGGAGGTGTTGGAGGTAGGGATGTACTAGGGGAAGCGTTGGAGGTAGGGATGTTCTGGGGGAGGCGTTGGAGGTAGGGCTGTACTGGGGGAGGCGTTGGAGGTAGGGATGTACTGGGGGAGGCGTTGGAGGTAGGGATGTACTGGGGGAGGCGTTGGAGGTAGGGATGTACTGGGGGAGACGTGGGCATGTTTAGGGGCGGAATTAGGGGCGGGGCAGAGTAGGGTGGGCAACTACTGGCAAGTAACTTTTAAGGCCTGGCTAGTAGTTCAGGACTTGAAATTTTGAGCCCTGGCTTAGGTGTTGCAGCCTCTGGGGGCCTTTCAAAAAAGTGTGTGTAGCGGGGTCCTAAATTTAGGGGTAGTGTTTGAGTGGTAGTTATGCTCAAACACCTAAATTGTTAGGACATTATCAACCATTTTGTCTGCAGGAAGAGTATCAGTGTACCGTTCCCTGTGGCCTGCGGGTGGCGCTGCAGTAGTGGGCCAGGGTTGAACCACTGATACAGTGCTGTGCCTTGTGTGTCCCCTCTCGGCAACCATGCAGTGGGAGTGGTCGGCCTGCTGTGTATGCTGGAAGAGGATATAAAAGGGGCGAACGCTGCCTGTTTGGTGGTTCGTTGTCGGGGGTCCTACTCCCAGGGAGTGTGTGTTCCTGTCCGCCCTGGGCACCTTTGCGGTGGTGGTCAGTGAATCAGTCCCAGGCACCTTTAGCCCTGGGGCTGCAACTAAAGGCCTTGGGCCCAGCGCCTTTGTCTGGGGCCTACTAAGGATCGAGGAATCTCAGGGTGCCGCCTTGCGACGGGACCCGCATCTTAGACGAGGAGGCCGGGGAAAGACCGTTCCGAGGGACTGGTGAGAAGTCACAGTGAAGGAAGGGGCCCGGTAACTCTCTGGAGGGATGTCTTCTCCTTACAAAGAAGCCAAGCTTTGAAAACCAAGTTCACCAGGTCTGTGGCAGAGACCAAGATCACCAGTTTGTGTAGTGACTGTGCGGTTAGTTAAAGTACCATTCTGGCTGCTAGTCCCTATCTAGGGAGACTATCCAAATGGGCTAAGTCTGCTTGAGAAGCCAAGCAGTGAAGTATATTACGTTTGTGCCTGGACCTCTCCCACACCTTATGCTGTCCTGTTCTCTCTCCAACCTTTCCTATCAGAGACTGTGCTTTAAGAGAAATAAACTCTACGTTGGAGTTACGGCTGGTGCAGACCTTGGAGTTATTGGGGGAAATAGAGACTTGTCTTTATTGAACATAGAGATAAGAGCCATTCTCTGGAGAACCTGGCTGTGGAGACCTGTTTCATAACACCGGTCAACCTCTTTACACAGGAGGGTACGGGCATATAGCTGGGTGTGCCCTCTCTTCCTGCGAGGAGCCAAAGACAGGTGAAGAGAGGGTTGGAGGCGCTACATGTGTATATGTAATGACAGATCATGTGACACTTAGATTGCACACAGGTGGACACCATTTCACGAATTATGTGACTTCTAAAGGTAATTGGTTGCACCAGAGCTTTTTATGGGCTTCATAACAAAGGGGGTGAATACATACACACGTGCCAATTATCAGTTTTTTATTTCTGAAAAAAGTTTTATGTATATTTTTTTCAAATTTTACTTCACCAACTTAGACTATTGTGTTCTGGTCCATCACATATAATTCACATTAAAAAAACATTGAACTAAAGGCTGTAATGTAACAAAATAGGTAACAAGGCAAGGGGTGAATACTTTTGCAAGGCACTGTATATAGGTGAACATATCTTTCTAAGGAGGTGGGCTATTGGTACAAACAAACGGCAGGTGGGCTATCAGAAGACACTTATGGTATTCTGCATTAAATGAGCTGGTGAAATCAGAGAATCATATTGTTGCCAAGAGAAAACTGTCAGGCAACTAGCATTTTCAGGTTAATATTAGTAGCTCCATATTATCCATATAATATTTAGTTCAGCTAAAAGACATACAGAGCTACAGAATTGTCATAAACTCATATTTACACATACATCTACACTTACAATGTCATATTGCAAGATCTGAAAGAATAGGAATCTCAAATTGTGTTTCTTTTCATTATGTACGTTCTGTACCTCTCTGACCATCTGTTCTATGCTCCAAGTGCTGTGAGTAATGTACAAGAGACATGTACATTTCTTTGATGTATGTAAGGGCTTGTATGGATTGAATGCTTCACTTCTTCACTGATGAAGTAATTAAACATACAGTGCTAGTTAAGATGAGGGATCATGAGAACCATCTCATCTATCTCCTGCACACTGCTCACGCTTGGCAAGTCCGACATCCCAATAAGACATTAATCTGCTGGCTCACCTCACCCTTTTCTAACCTCACTAGGCTTTACAAATCGCTATATCAAGTGCGTCTGATACATTTCCCCTAATTCCCTGATGGCTGAAGACTGGGAATCCTGCTGACCTTTACTAAAGAGGGAAAAATACTTAAATTGTATAGCAATCAAGATGATTACGCTCTAGGCCAATCATGAGCGCACACTGACCTCACCTGAATCGAAAAAGAGGAAGAATTACACTATTATTCCAATTTTTTGGGGGCCTTTCTGTATTATTGGAGAATGGAAAAGAATACACGGTTGATTTTGTGAGGAAATTACACTGTACTGACAATTTATTGCATGTAATTTTGGATAATATGGAAGCCTGCTGAGTTTATATGAATGGACAGTATGAATGGGTTCATTCGGAATAAATGTTTTTTAGGTCGCTGAGTGATTTTGAATTCACTGGTATATATTATTGCCTAATCAGGCCATATTTTATTGGGCCACGTATTAATTAAGAGCACCATCTCACTTGTAGCTTTTGGCCACAGTCCAAGGAAGAATGGAGACATTAAAAGGGAAGCAGGATGGACTTTGGCTGTGAAGAAAGTGGGGCCCGGGGCCGAATGGCAGACCTGGCGAACAAAGAAGAAACAAAACTCAAAGTTGAAAATGGGTGGAAGGTTGAGAAGAGAAAAGAAAGAGGGCCAGCTGTGGAACATTGGGAGACGAGGTAGATCTGCAGGTGATCAAAAACTGGGTGAGGGAGGGAGAGTGTCAGAGAAAGAAGAGTCAGATGAAAGTTGACAATGGCCCTATGAAACACTAGGAAAAGTGAAAGCTGATGATGGCCAGAGGGAGGATAGACGCAGAACGTAGGCTAAACTTAAGCCCTGTACACACGATCGGATTTCCTATGGATTTTAAACCGATGGATTTTTCCATTGGAAATCCGATTAAGCTGACTTCCATCAGTCTTGCCTACACACCATCAGTCAAAAAACCGACCGTTCCAAACGCTGTGACGTAAAACACTCCGACAAGCCAAGAAAAATTAAGTTCTATGCTTCTGAGCATGCGTCGACTTGATTCTGAGCATGTGTGGGTTTTTTATCCGATGGAGTTCACCACAGACGATAGTAATTTGCTATCGTTTTTTTTCCATAAGATAAATTTAAAACATGTTCTATTTTTTAACACCGATGGAAAAAAGACCGATGGGTCCCATACACGATCGGTTTGTCCGATGAAAAAAGTCCATCGGACTGTTTTTATCTGTAAAACCGATTGTGTGTACAGGGCTTTAGAGGCAGATTGGAGACTGATTGTTGCTAGGGGTGGAGAAAAGAGAGGAACAGCATCCCATCATGTACTATTGGTACTTTGGTTCAAAACCTACCTGTAACTCTAACTTAAAGCAGAGTTCCGACTAAAAAGAAATAATTTAAAGTCAGCAGCTACAAATACTGCAGCTGCTGACTTTTAAAATAAGGACATTTACCTGTCCAGGGCACCCCCAATGTCCTCACCCGAAGCCGACACGTCCCTTGGCTCCAGGTGGAGGCACCGGCATTGCTAGTATAGGAAATAGGAAGGGAAGCCTTGCAGCTTTATAGCCTGGTTCCCTACTGTGCATGCGCGAGTTGCGCAGTTCTGAGGGGTCCCTACTGTCTTCTGGGATCTGTGTGTCTCCCAGAAGACAGCGTGGGGGGACAGAGGAGGGGCCGGACATGGAGTAGATCGCCGCGGATACTGCGGTGATATTTCGCCAGAAGTGGGAGCAAATAACTGTATTAGAGGGGGGAGGAATCCGGACAGCGGAAATTCAATTTTTGGGTGGAAATTTTACCACTAGTGACTAGTTATAATCTAAGTCTTAGGCTTCATGCACACTGGGCATAAAAAGTGCTATTCATACAGGCTTTTGCGGGTTTTTTTCAGCCTGCAAAAGCAAATCTTCGTTAGCCATGCACATTTGGGCATTTACAGGCATATTTGCAGAGGAGCGTTTTCAAGCTGAATAAAAAAAAAGGTGCATTTTATAGTGGAGATTTTAGGAAGAAACCATACCAAAGTCTTATCCGTGCATGCAACCCGGCAGGTCAGGAAAGGCAGGGGACGAGCGAGCACCTCCTCCCGAACAATACCAGGCCACATGGCCTCTACATGGGGGGTGCTTTGGGGCAGGGGTGCCCCCCAAAGCACCTTGTTCCTGTATTGATTGACAAGGGCCTCTTCCCCACAACCCTGGCCGGTGGTTGTGACGGTCTGCGGGCGGGGGCTTATCAAAATCTGGAAGCCCCCTTTAACAAGGGCCCCCAGATCCCACCCCCATGTGAATGAGTAGGGATACAAAGTACATAGTACCCCTACTCATTCACCGAAAAAAAAGTGTAGTGTAAAAAATGACAGTAGGCAATTTTTGAAAGTCCTTGATTTAAAAAATAAAAAACAATGTCCCCCAATGTAGATCTATCGTCAATCATAATGCCTGCTGCCACTGCTGACCCGAAAAAGAAGAAAAAAACTGCTCACTCACTTCTGCTGTCTGACAGCTCTGCCATCTAACAATTCTTAAATATATAAGGGGCGGGTCGCTCGCTGATGTAACTGGGTGGCCCCGCCTCCTTGTTATGTCATTGGCCCAGCATGCCTCTGTAATTTTTTACACTACACTTTTTTTTGGGTGAATGAGTAGGGGTACCAACAAGAAAACCAACAAGAAAACTGCTGGCAGAGCTTTTTGCAGAGAAAACCGGTCGTGTGTATGTTTTCTCGTCGAGAAAACTGTCGGGAAACTCGACGAGAAAAATAGAGAACCTGCTCTCTTTGTTTTCGTCGGGATTCTCGTCGGCCTGTTTCCCGAAGAGAAAACTGTGTGTGTGTATGCAGCTACAAGCTTACCTGTCCCCCGGTAAGCCCGCGCATGCTCGATGAGACTTTGACGCATGCGCGGTAGCTTAAAAGGGTAGTGTAGGGTGAAGCAAGATGGCGGCGACGGCATCGAATGTGACGAGCGCATGCTAGTCATAGTCGATGACGTCACCGCGTTCTTGCCATTCAAAAGAACAGCGTTTTTTTTGAATGGCCATCTGTATGCATGGCTTGGCAAGAAAAGCTTGCCAGGAATCTCATCAGGAAAAACAACGTTTTTTTCCTGACGGGATTCTCGGCCGTGTGTACTAGGCTTTACACACAAAACGCAATCTGCTGCGGGAAAAAAAGTCACTGACCCTTTCCAAAAACGCGCCAGCTGAAAAAATCATAGATGTGAACGTGTACCAAAAGAAACCATGTTAAATGGTCTGTAGTATGTTTCTCCAAACTGAAAAACGTACTAAAAAATGCATAGGCGTGAAACTAGTGTTAGTAAATAAATACCTTAAAGCTCAGTTCTGGCTTCCCCTTACCCTGCCCACATTAACATGCCTTCTGACCATTACATAATGTCACAGACAGAAAAGAAAAAATGGCACTGCGCAGATGTGTGGCAATTATTGTGGCTAAAGTTTATTAATAAAACCAGTTTTTAAAAAAGGAGAAAAAGGAGAGTCCACATGGGCCGCCAGTCCAAGAGTTGAAGCAAGCTCTACACTTCAGACAAGAGAGATAAGGGACAGGTGCCTCTAAGTGTAGTAGCTCACGATCATTTGTTAATAATGTCACAAAGTCCTCTTCCTTTTCATTTCTTCTCTGGCATGGCAGTTCTCGAATTTTGCAGAGTGGTACTGGCATGGTGATGTCAGTGCCATTCCCTGTATCATTATACCCACGACTGCCTACACTCATAGGAAGTGGGTTGAATGATGGTGAGCGTCATTCAACCTAGAAGAAGATGTCTGACAGCAGATAAAACAGTAGGTGAGTCTGCTGAAGACACCTACCTACTGAAGGTAGGTGAGTATGGCAGCCAGAGCTGCTTTTATTTTAAATCTGGCTTGGTCATTAAAGGATTTCCAAACCCAAGAAAAACCATGTCATACATTGCAGCATACTAGTCGTTAGACGTGGTGGCTGCATTCATTTTGCTTTTAAGTCTAACAACATTTTTAGCAAGTACAGAAAATACCAGTTGATCTTGCCAGAAAAGCAATGTCCTTGTAATTTTTTGTGTTATTTTCTGAAATTGAAAACCGTCTTATCTATAGTCTGTAAACTACTGATCTCCCAATCCCACATGTAACGGACACGAATAAAGGCAGACATGTTTGAAGTCCAGCCTGGTTAACAACTATCTTTCTTTCAATAGATACAGCACAGAAGTGAATGTAGCCGGCCAGAGGCAAGAAGAATTAACTACTTTCCGCCTGTAGGACGTCCATGGATGTCCTCAGGTTTCAGTAGTTATACCAGGAACATGCCTGCACCTACAGGCATCATCCTGGTATAGATCTTTTCAGCCGGCGATTCCGTTTGTAGCAGAGGTGATTTGAGTGGCTAATTAGCCACTCATTCATTTCTGCAGGTGGCGGAAGGGGGTCCCACCCGCCTCCACCGCCACTGCCTTTCCCAGGCTATACCCTCCCATCATGGAGCACGGGAGCGATGCGGTCAGCAGCGATTGCTGCACTGAACAGAGAGAAAGGAACTGATGTCATTCCTCTCTCTCTGTAACCCCGCAAACTGGGAGCGGCAAGTATTTTGTCACTTCCGGTTCCACCTCTTTGTTTACCTGGCCACTAGCAGCCAGAAGCGCAGCAGCTGATCAGACCGATCTGTGTCTGATGAGCTTCATGGGAGGCTAGAGGAGAGATTTGGGGTTCATGTTGTTCATCCCTTGTGATAGTTAATACAAAAAAAAAGGTAAAAAAAAAAAAAAAATTGGTATAAAATAAATAATAATAATTTAAAACACCCCCATCTTACCGTGCTTACACGCAAATGCAGACACATACGTTACATCCCTGCATGCATAGGTAAATGGTAAACACACCACACATCTGAGTTATTGTTGCGAATGTCAGAAGCAAGAGCAATAATTCTAGCACCAGACCTGCTGTGCAACTCTAAACTGGTAACCTGTAAAGGCATGTAAAGTGTCACCTATGGAGAATTTTAAGCATCGTAATTTGCCGCCATTCCACGGGCAGACGCAATTTTAAACTTGACATGTTAGTTATCTATTCACTCGGCATAACATCATCTTTCACATTATGCAAAAATTGGGCTAACTTTACTGTTTTTTTTTTTAATTCATAAAAGTGTAATTTTTGCAAAAAAAATTGCGTTTGAAAAACCGCTGCACAAATACTGTGTGACATAAAAAATTGCAACACCCACCATTTTATTCTATAGGGCCTCTGCTAAAAAAAAAAAATGTTTGGGGGTTCTAAATAATTTTCTAGCATAAAAAAAGGAGATTTTTCACATGTAGGAGCGAAGTGTCAGAATTGGCCTGGATACGAAATGGTTAAACATCCGAAAAAAAAATAAAAAAGCCTGAAGAAGGAAAACTAATTTGGTCACTACATCTAAGGACTGGTAAACTGCAATGCAAAACCTTATTGCTTTTGCTTTAGCTATGCTTCAATTAAAGAACAAACGGCAGTTGGCCGTGCTTCAGTAACTGTCAGGTGTGCACATACCCAGTGACAGTAGTGACAAGCCATGCACTAGAGAAGGAAAAGAAAAATGGCAATAAAAACTTGCAAGTTAAAAATAATGATAATAAGCACATGTCAGACAGAACAGGTGAAAGTGGGAACCCATCAAAAAGAAAAAAAAAATGCAATTGTTGCTAGGATATCTATATTGTGTTGATGCTACACAAATATTTCAGAAAATTACCTGAAGATGAAATAGTACATTAAAAATATATGAATTCAAGTAAATGTTTCACATGATCACGGTTTAACTATAGAGAGACTCTTGAGTGGTTCTTCTGCCACCCACATTCCCCTTCTCAAACCCAACAAAACATGTAGCTGCAAAACAACATAAATAAGCTATGCATTAGCTCTTTGAGGGCTTGTAAAAAGGTAAGTATGTGATATAATGCACCATGTTTCGAAGAATGCCTTTACCGTTCTGCATAATTACATGTACGCTGGGTATTCTGAGACACCCAAGCAAGCAGCATTAGTGATTTTATAACAAAGCGCTTTCTTCAAGCCTTCAAATAAGACATTTAAGTTAGGCGTGCTGTTCTCAGGAGCACACATGGGGGTCTGTCAAGAAAGCAGCCGTCTTGTGTCACTTTAATGTGAACAGCAAGACTGTTTGATGTACCAGCCAATGTTAAATAGTATGTAAAGGCAAAGACAGGGTGACATATGGTAGATATGAAAGAGAGACAAATAGACAGAAAGATAGATAGATAGATAGATAGATAGATAGATAGATAGATAGATAGATAGATAGATAGATAGATAGGATACATTAAGACATACAAAGGGTCGTTTCTGTGTTTTGCAGCTCTTACCAGCCAACTGTCCACATGCAGAGTGTGCAGAGATACTCCCTGATATAGTTTTTAGTGACCAGATAGAGCCCGTGGAAGAGCGTATCTTATACCAGCCATAATAAACCAGGGTTCAGTGGAACCCTGAGATTCCTCCAGTGGTTGCTAGGGGTTCCATGATCTATTATCAATTTCCATCTCTCAGATAAGTAACCACTGACACCAATGATCTTTTTAGCCTGGGTTTACACTGGTGCGACAAACGCTCCGACATTGGGAGCTCATGTCGCATGACGTGTGAAAATTAATGGTTTCCTATAGGAGCCGTCTGAACTGGTCTGGCACAAGTCATTCCGACTTTGAAAATGCTCCCTGCACTACTTTGGTCTGACTTTGATCCTACTTCAGCCCATTGAATATCATTGAAGTCGGATCAAAGTACATCCGACATGGTGATTACAGCAGCAGTAAAAGGAATTTATCTCACACTGGGAATGTTTTGATTGGTCAAATGACAAGTCAGACTATCACAAAGTTGGATCAAAGTAGTATCCTGTTCATTCAAGTCAGATGGATGTAGGACCAATGTAGGACCGATGTAGGACTGATGTCGCAGAGCAAAGTAGGATGAAAGTCGTATGACTGTCATGTAGTATCAGTGTGAACCCAGCCTACGCTTTCTTTAGGCTGGGTTCACACTAGTGCGAATTGGATAAGGGTTTCCCTGCATCTAATTCTCATGTCAGGAGACTGTGACTGGCTCTCAATTGAGCCGGTTCACACAGCTCCGGGACGGCTGCGGAGTGGTTTGCAGAAGAGTCCGGGCATCTTCTGGTCTGTTTTAGCTCCACATCCAGCCCAAAATTCGGGCCTGATTCGTCCCTGAAACGAAGAACAGGGACGCATCGGACCCCTGCTGTGAGCCGCTCTGCACAACAGTGTGAACCCAGCCTTAAGGTGGAATCTTCCTTCTGATCACAAATGTGAGGAGGATTTTTCCTATTGACCATCAGGCTACCATACTGGGGGCTGTAGATATATAGTAATTATTAGTGTTAGAAATGCTGTGTATAGCCCTACAGGACAAACAGACAGTGCACAGTCCATGTGGGCTTATCTGAAGCTTAACTGCAGACAGGAAACAGGAACTGTACTGTTCAGAGAAAAGGCATAGAGCATACCATAGATGCAGCTACAAACATATAAACACTGTCATCTACTGGCTAATGTAGTTGTTGCACAAAATACAATTCTGTATTTCAACACCCCCACTCAACAACTATTACTTATATTAGTCCCATTTCGGATCTCAGTTAGATAAATCTGTTTCTAGTGAGAGCTTTTTTCCAAACTTCTTTGCATCTCATCCCATGATTCCGGCTCTGGTTTTAATGCTACGTGAGCAACATAGGACAGATATTTGGCTGGGATGCCTTTATTGCTCCTGGTGAATTTCCTGATTGTGGCCTGGTTTCTTCTTTTACAGTGTTTGGATCGTCTGCATTCATTTCTTTTTCTGAGTTACTATGTTGCTTATCTTCATGTGACACTGATGTGGAATTTCCCTCAGTTTGAAGTGTTTGTGTTAGTTCATTAGAGTTTGAACACACTGAAATTTCATCGACTTGTTTGTGTCTTGGTGTAAAATTCTATATCTTTTTTGGGATTCACTGTACCCTACAAGTACACCTTCCTTTACACAAGTATCCCATTTTGTATGTTTTTCTTTTGGGATGTGTACATAGGCATTGTTTCCAAAAATGTTTAGATGATTCAAATTTGGGGCTTTTCCATTTTACAGTTCATATGGAGTTTTCTCCATATTATTGATTTTCCTGGTAGGATGTATGCGGTCAAACTCCCCTAGTATGTGGTAGGCATATCTGCATCAAACAGCATGGTTCTTCCACTCTCACATAGAGTATGATTCATTCATTCTGCAACCCCGTTTTGTTCTGGGTTGTATGGGACAATAGTTTGAAATATTATGCCGTGCTTTCTGAAAATCGCCTGTGTGTTATCACCTGTATATTCAGTTCCATTGTTTGTGCGCAATACACTTGGCATTTTGCCAGACTTGTTGCTTTCTTGAGCGAAATACTGTTCAAGTTTCTCTGGTACTTCACTTGTGTTGTGTAACAGATATAGTGTAGTATACGTAAAGTAATCATCCATAAAAGTGAGAAAATACCTCTTCTTTTCAGGAGTCAATTTTTCCATTGGACCGCAAAGATCTTGATGAATTAAGTCCAGAGGTTTCTTAGCTCTGCTGTTACTCTGCTGTGGAAAGTCTTTTCTTGACATTTTTCTTTTTATACAGCTGGTGCATTTCATTGTTTGATCACATGGACTAATTTTTATTCCACTTGCATAGTGATTCTTAGCTAATTTCTTTATTATGTCAGGACATTTGTGCCTAATGCCCCATACACACGATCATTTTTCATGCCATTTTTTAAACCGACTTTTTCTTGAAGTTTTTTTTTCATGTTTCCTCTCAAGCCTGTCTTGCGTACACACGATCATTAAAAAAACCGCTCGAGCAAAGCGCAGTGACGTACAGCACGTACGACGGCACTATAAAGGGGAAGTTCCGTTCGAATGGCGCCACCCTTCATGTTAGTAAAGTTTGCTGAGCGACGATTCGCGCTTTTCAGCCTCGTGCTTTTCAGTCCGTTACTGTGTGATGAATGTGCTATCTCCATTACGAACGCTAGTTTTACCAGAACGAGTGCTCCCGTCTCATACTTGATTCTGAGCATGCACGTTTTTTTTCACGTCGTTAAAGCATACACACTATCGTTTTTCACGTCGTTAAAAAAAACGACATGAAAAACAACGTGAAAAAATAGAGCATGTTCGAAATTTTTAATGGCCATTTTTCACATCGTTAAAAATGCTCTGGAGCATACACACGATCGGTTTTAATGCCCATTTTTAAAAATGGCATTTTTAACGGCATGAAAAACGATCGTGTGTATGGGGCATAAGTCATCTGTGCCATGTGTGAATGCAGTTTGAATGTTTTTCCTCCTTGGCAGTATTAACCATTTCATTGCAATTTAGCTGATACAGTTCATCTGTAATTTTAGCCTTTGCAAGTAAGATATCCTTATTTGTGGTGGCACAACTGTAATCTTGGAAGGTCACTACATTGCCTAGTTTTGTGAGCTTCTTCACTGACAAAAGATTAGTTTCAAGAGCTGGGACAGAGAGGACATTTTTCACATGTATCTTTCTGGTGAAATAAGGGAAGGGGACAGTAAAGAAAACTGTCTCCTATTCCTTCTGAATTCAGTATTTGCCCATTAGCTGTGGTGATTTTTTTCTGTTTTACTCTGGCCAAGGTGAATAAAGAAATTTCTGTAATTTGTCATGGGAGTCGTAGCTACTGACCAACACACTATGTCTGCAAAGATGAGGTGCAACTTTTTGGATTGAAAAATATATTCATTATCTGAAGTAAAATAATTTTCTTCCTTCTCACTTTTGGCCTTTTGTAGTTTAGTTTGTTTTGGCATTCTAGATTTTCAGATTCTTCAATGTGCTTTTAAATTACCTAGTTTATTGCACACAAAACATTCAAGTGTTTCTTGTTGCATGTTACTGATTTTACTCCTATTTTTCATCCTTAAAGCAGACTTTGCTACAGAAGCACTGTCATTTTCAATGCTTTCTGTTTTAAGCTTATATTTATCCACAAGCTTGCCCTTAACATATTCTAGTGTCAATTCATCATCTGGACGTGCATCAAATGCTGTGACAAGCATTTCAAGACTTTCTGATAAACTACTTAGTAATAGTGCTGCGACGTGAAACTCTTTTATTTCTTCTCCTATACCTCTCAGGCGTTCAACCATTTTCAAGGTGTGCCTTTTGTAATCTTGCATACACTGGCTTTTTATCAGCTTGATTTGGCATAGCTTTCTAAACAAATACAGTTTATTTTGAGATTAGCTCTTTCATGCACCTTTTGTGATGCTTCCCACATATTTAATTAGCAGTTTGACACTTACATGTATGATTTGATCATCTTCTATGCTAAGAGGGATTGTGCTCTGAGCTTTTAGGTCTTCCCATCTGAAAGATGTTCTGGCCTGACTTCATTTATACTTTTCCACGTACCGTCTCTTATTAGCAGCATTTTTATCTTGAATTTCCAGGACTGGTAGTTTTGGTTTGTCAGATTTCCAAATGAAAGCTTTGTTGCAGCTGTGTTACTGGCGATTTTCTTTTATTCTTGGTTACACATAGTTACAGTCTTAGTCATAGTTTGCAGTCTTCTTTCTGTTGCTGGATCTGCACTTATATGTTGTAGCATGCTAAGACTGGGTTATGACAGGGTTCTCAGCTTTTATCCCGGTGGGTGTCTGGGCTATGTCTGGGCCCATAACCTGTTAGAAATTCTGTATATAGCCCTACAGAACAAACAGCCAGGGCACAGTCCACATGGACTTATCTGCTGCTTAACTGCAGACAGGAAACAAGAACTTTATTATTCAGAGAATCGACATAGAGCATACTATAGGTGCAGCTACAAATATATAAACACTGCCATCTACTGGCTAATGTTCAGTTTTCTGAAAGTCAGTATTTGCATAGGTATAGACACACCCTCATTATGTGATAGTGTTCGGCCTAGCAATAAGTGCCTAAGGCACTAAGCACTGTATTTTGGGAAGCTGGGGGGCATGTACCTATGTTGGCAATACTTTCAACTATAATTTTTTTTATTGGACTCAAACAGTAAATCGGGATGGTGGGCTGCACTGTCAAAGCACTGTCGAGACTTGCTGGAAATCTGTTACTTAGATTAAAGACTTGTCTGTATAGTGTTGAATTAAAAGCAGAAGAGATGGATGTAGAGATGGTCAGTGCTGACTCAGTAATCAAACTCTGTATGACCCTAATCATCAGGATCCTCCTGAATACAGCAATATATCATTAAGATACAGCTCTGTCTGTACCAAACTGAACTACTCTTCCCACCAGTCTCCCCCTAACACTCTGATCACCCTCCAGACATCTGTTAGCTATCCTTGAGTCTCATTAAGAATCTGGCTGATCCAGGGCCCCTCACTTCTGGAAAGGTTTACCTTATCCCATTACAGACTTCATCCTCTCTGTTCTGTTTCACAGTGAAACATATGTGTGACTGTCACAGTTAGTTATATCCGTAACAATGGCAGATACCACTATTTCAGGGGACGCTGTTTTTCAGTTAACCTCAACTTCAATCTCAATCTTTTAGCGTATTCTGCTTTTTCACCCACACAAGCAATATATATGTTTCTGTAGTTTTGTTTTAATGTGACCAGATCCTTTAGGGGAATATTGGGGTGTGAGGATTTTTAAGGGAGCTGAGTGTTACAAGCGACCTTGGAGATCAGGACAATGCCAGATGCTAGTCACTTCTTATTTACAACAGACAGGGACTTGCTGAACATAATCTCCCAATGTGCTCATTTGGTTCAAAAGCATAAAATATGTTTTCCCTTCACAGTGAAGCTTGCAGATCCTTACCCAAGAGTGGCAGTTACCAGAAAAACTGTAGCGGTCTGAAGCACAGCAGGCATAGCGTGTCCAGGACAACTGAAACATCAGGTATTTAGTTGTTATGAAAATCTCATAAGAAGGTTAGATGGACCAAAAAAAAAAAAAAGAATTTCAGCTTACTGGTCTTTAGATGTGATCACTATATTCGTTTTCTTTTTTCAGACATTTTTCTGTATTATTTTTACCCGATGGTCCTGCCAATAAAGAACTTGCTTTTTTAGGCTAACAACACTCACTTAGGCTTCTTTCACTCACCATCCATAGTGGAGCGCATTGTCATCATTGACTGACCTGTCCTTTAGCAGAAGATCGAGAGGGGATATACACACACACACATACACGCCTGTTTGATGAGGGATTTCACGCTAAAATCTCAGTTCTCTGCCCCACAAATGCTGCGGCACAGCCCCATTCACCTATATGACAATACCACCTGCAGAATGTGACATGCCTCATTTTTTTGCTATACACAATGAAGCACTGTGTAAAGCATTGCCTGGTTTTATCAAGTGGCCGAGGCGAGTTAAAGCGGATGTCCGGCGACCAATCATTTTTTTTTATTTTTTTTTTACAGTCATTCAGATACGTTCCCTGTTCTAGCATAATACTCACAGTTTTGATGCTTTTAATCTGCTGCTGTCCGTTTTCGTATGGAAGAAGAAGTCCTAGCATAATACTCACAGTTTTGATGCTTTTAATCTGCTGCTGTCCGTTTTCGTATGGAAGAAGAAGTTCTAGCATAATACTCACAGTTTTGATGCTTTTAATCTGCTGCTGTCCGTTTTCATATGGAAGAAGAAGTTATACAATGTGCTCCCGGCCGTTTCCATCTTGCTTGTGGGCATGTGAAGCCCACAAGCATTGTTTTCCAGGATGTGGTGAATGCTGAACTCCCAGCATTCACCGCTCGTTCCCGCGCATGCTCTGTAGTTTACGGCAAGCAGCGCCGTAAACTACAGGGTTGCCATCACAACGGGCGGCGTCGTCGGAAGTTCCCGCCCCCTTGTGATGGCAATCAAGCTTATAAACTCACGGCAGGCCTCCGCAATGACTCCTGGGAACAATGACACAAGCTCCCAGGAGACAATGCGGCTGAAAGGAAATGACGGAATACCCGCAAAATACCCACGCATATCCACAGATTACACTGACAGGAAACAGAGAGGAACAACAGGCAAACACAGGTACAGTGGGGAAAAAAAAAAAAGTTCAGTTTTTAACAAAATACATTGCTATATTCTGTTTCAGCTAATGTTGTAAAATAGGGTGGAGCTCCGCTTTAAACACTGTACTGTATCTGTGGAGGAGCAGTGTTGTCATCCTAGAACAAGAAGTATATTACTGGCAGGATCATTAGGTAAAAAAGAAAGGCTTAAATACCTGAAAAAAGAAAATGAATGCAGCCACCATATCTAAGGACTGGTAAGCTGCAATATATATATTTTTGGTTCTTAGGACTACAAAACACATCCCTCTCTTCTCATTTCTGTAACATGGGGGAGAAAGGGGTGTTCTGTAATTCCCAAAGGTAAACCCAGGCTGGGCTCATATGACTCAGTGTAGAGCTGCTCACTAAAGGAAATCACAAGCTCTCTGGATTTCTGCTAAGATTAACGGGTATTTTTCAATTAGTGAATAGATATTCCAAAAAAATCAATAGTATATTTAACAGACAAAAAGGGAGCAAATAAGATAAGTTCACTATAAGTGTGTTTTTTACGCTTTAAAAAAAATGCTACTGGGGGAAGAGGACAATATCAATACTATAACTGGAGTTATTTAATAAAGACAAACAGACTGAACTTTGCAAGTGCAGTTGCGCTCTACAAAGGGCATTTGCTCCAGAGATTAGTAAATGTGGTGAAGGCTCACTTTGCAAACTTTACCCAATCACACGCAAGAAAAAAAAACAGGTATTTTGCACAATTGGAAGCTGAAAGTCAGCAGAGCTTCCCCTCCTTTACTAAGCTCTGGAGCAGATGTCCTTGCAAAGTGCATGGTAAATTATCCTTTAGTAAATCAACCCTACTGCTGCAAGCACATGTATTAACAAGCAACATGCTTTCAGAAGGAAAGAGGTTAGAGATATGATCTAATCAGACTCCTGCTACTTCATCTTTGTCCTGTCACAGGCTTTAGTAGAATGGTGAACAAGCTGTATTGATTACCACTAGGGATGAGCTTCGTGTTCGAGTCGAACATACGTTCGACTCGAACATCGGCTGTTCGATCGTTCGACGAAGATCGAACGATTTGGGCCGTTCGCGCCAAATTCGAGTGACGCGAACGGCCCACAATGCACTACGCCATCGCAGTGTCATCCAGGCGCTGTGATTGGCCAAGCATGCACTGTGACCCCGCATGCTTGGCCAATCACAGCGCCGGCAGCGAGGAGAGCAATGATTGGCCACAGGCAGGATGCCTGTGGCCAATTATTGCTGAGGGTGTTTAGTACACGCCCCACACTATAAAAGGCCGCCAGCACGGCGGCCTAGTGTAGTGTGTTCCGGAGCAGGGATAGAGCAGCATAGGCAGGGACAGTGACTGTTATTTCTTTCTTGCTTAACCTGGATTCCTTTAGTTTAGGGAAAGAGAAGGATAGGTAGGGAGAGTGTCAGTGTGTTTTGTGCTTGTGCTATAGTGTGCTTAAAAAAAACATTTATTCTAGGGACAGAAAACTGTAGGTAGGGACAGTGTCAGTTTCTTTCACTCTGCAAGTCCTTGTTTCCAGGGACCTGGAAGGACAGTGAGTGAATTGTCCTTGTGCTATATTGTGCTTAAAAAAACATTTATTCTAGGGACAGAAAACTGTAGGTAGGGAGAGTGTCAGTTTCTTTCACTCTGCAAGTCCTTGTTTCCAGGGACCTGGAAGGACAGTGAGTGAATTGTCCTTGTGCTATATTGTGCTTAAAAAAAACATTTATTCTAGGGACAGAAAACTGTAGGTAGGGAGAGTGTCAGTTTATTTCACTCTGCAAGTCCTTGTTTCCAGGGACCTGGAAGGACAGTGACTGAATTGTCCTTGTGCTATATTGTGATTAAAAAAAACATTTATTCTAGGGACAGAAAACTGTAGGTAGGGAGAGTGTCAGTTTATTTCACTCTGCAAGTCCTTGTTTCCAGGGACCTGGAAGGACAGTGACTGAATTGTCCTTGTGCTATATTGTGATTAAAAAAAACATTTATTCTAGGGACAGAAAACTGTAGGTAGGGAGAGTGTCAGTTTATTTCACTCTGCAAGTCCTTGTTTCCAGGGACCTGGAAGGACAGTGACTGAATTGTCCTTGTGCTATATTGTGATTAAAAAAAACATTTATTCTAGGGACAGAAAACTGTAGGTAGGGAGAGTGTCAGTTTCTTTCACTCTGCAAGTCCTTGTTTCCAGGGACCTGGAAGGACAGTGAGTGAATTGTCCTTGTGCTATATTGTGCTTAAAAAAAACATTTATTCTAGGGACAGAAAACTGTAGGTAGGGAGAGTGTCAGTTTATTTCACTCTGCAAGTCCTTGTTTCCAGGGACCTGGAAGGACAGTGACTGAATTGTCCTTGTGCTATATTGTGATTAAAAAAAACATTTATTCTAGGGACAGAAAACTGTAGGTAGGGAGAGTGTCAGTTTATTTCACTCTGCAAGTCCTTGTTTCCAGGGACCTGGAAGGACAGTGACTGAATTGTCCTTGTGCTATATTGTGATTAAAAAAAACATTTATTCTAGGGACAGAAAACTATAGGTAGGGAGAGTGTCAGTTTATTTCACTCTGCAAGTCCTTGTTTCCAGGGACCTGGAAGGACAGTGACTGAATTGTCCTTGTGCTATATTGTGATTAAAAAAAACATTTATTCTAGGGACAGAAAACTGTAGGTAGGGAGAGTGTCAGTTTATTTCACTCTGCAAGTCCTTGTTTCCAGGGACCTGGAAGGACAGTGACTGAATTGTCCTTGTGCTATATTGTGATTAAAAAAAACATTTATTCTAGGGACAGAAAACTGTAGGTAGGGAGAGTGTCAGTTTATTTCACTCTGCAAGTCCTTGTTTCCAGGGACCTGGAAGGACAGTGACTGAATTGTCCTTGTGCTATATTGTGATTAAAAAAAACATTTATTCTAGGGACAGAAAACTGTAGGTAGGGAGAGTGTCAGTTTATTTCACTCTGCAAGTCCTTGTTTCCAGGGACCTGGAAGGACAGTGACTGAATTGTCCTTGTGCTATATTGTGATTAAAAAAAACATTTATTCTAGGGACAGAAAACTGTAGGTAGGGAGAGTGTCAGTTTATTTCACTCTGCAAGTCCTTGTTTCCAGGGACCTGGAAGGACAGTGACTGAATTGTCCTTGTGCTATATTGTGATTAAAAAAAAACATTTATTCTAGGGACAGAAAACTGTAGGTAGGGAGAGTGTCAGTTTATTTCACTCTGCAAGTCCTTGTTTCCAGGGACCTGGAAGGACAGTGACTGAATTGTCCTTGTGCTATATTGTGATTAAAAAAAACATTTATTCTAGGGACAGAAAACTGTAGGTAGGGAGAGTGTCAGTTTCTTTCACTCTGCAAGTCCTTGTTTCCAGGGACCTGGAAGGACAGTGAGTGAATTGTCCTTGTGCTATATTGTGATTAAAAAAAACATTTATTCTAGGGACAGAAAACTGTAGGTAGGGAGAGTGTCAGTTTATTTCACTCTGCAAGTCCTTGTTTCCAGGGACCTGGAAGGACAGTGACTGAATTGTCCTTGTGCTATATTGTGATTAAAAAAAACATTTATTCTAGGGACAGAAAACTGTAGGTAGGGAGAGTGTCAGTTTATTTCACTCTGCAAGTCCTTGTTTCCAGGGACCTGGAAGGACAGTGACTGAATTGTCCTTGTGCTATATTGTGATTAAAAAAAACATTTATTCTAGGGACAGAAAACTGTAGGTAGGGAGAGTGTCAGTTTATTTCACTCTGCAAGTCCTTGTTTCCAGGGACCTGGAAGGACAGTGACTGAATTGTCCTTGTGCTATATTGTGATTAAAAAAAACATTTATTCTAGGGACAGAAAACTGTAGGTAGGGAGAGTGTCAGTTTATTTCACTCTGCAAGTCCTTGTTTCCAGGGACCTGGAAGGACAGTGACTGAATTGTCCTTGTGCTATATTGTGATTAAAAAAAACATTTATTCTAGGGACAGAAAACTGTAGGTAGGGAGAGTGTCAGTTTATTTCACTCTGCAAGTCCTTGTTTCCAGGGACCTGGAAGGACAGTGACTGAATTGTCCTTGTGCTATATTGTGATTAAAAAAAACATTTATTCTAGGGACAGAAAACTGTAGGTAGGGAGAGTGTCAGTTTATTTCACTCTGCAAGTCCTTGTTTCCAGGGACCTGGAAGGACAGTGAGTGAATTGTCCTTGTGTTATATTGTGATTAAAAAAAACATTTTTTCTAGGGACAGAAAACTGTAGGTAGGGAGAGTGTTTTTTTTCTTTCACTCTGCAAGTCCTTGTTTCCAGGGACCTGTAAGGACAGTGAGTGAATTGTCCTTGTGCTATATTGTGCTTAAAAAAAACATTTATTCTAGGGACAGAAAACTGTAGGTAGGGAGAGTGTCAGTTTATTTCACTCTGCAAGTCCTTGTTTCCAGGGACCTGGAAGGACAGTGAGTGAATTGTCCTTGTGTTATATTGTGATTAAAAAAAACATTTTTTCTAGGGACAGAAAACTGTAGGTAGGGAGAGTGTTTTTTTTCTTTCACTCTGCAAGTCCTTGTTTCCAGGGACCTGTAAGGACAGTGAGTGAATTGTCCTTGTGCTATATTGTGCTTAAAAAAAACATTTATTCTAGGGACAGAAAACTGTAGGTAGGGAGAGTGTTTTTTTTCTTTCACTCTGCAAGTCCTTGTTTCCAGGGACCTGTAAGGACAGTGAGTGAATTGTCCTTGTGCTATATTGTGCTTAAAAAAACATTTATTCTAGGGACAGAAAACTGTAGGTAGGGAGAGTGTCAGTTTATTTCACTCTGCAAGTCCTTGTTTCCAGGGACCTGGAAGGACAGTGACTGAATTGTCCTTGTGCTATATTGTGATTAAAAAAAACATTTATTCTAGGGACAGAAAACTGTAGGTAGGGAGAGTGTCAGTTTATTTCACTCTGCAAGTCCTTGTTTCCAGGGACCTGGAAGGACAGTGAGTGAATTGTCCTTGTGTTATATTGTGATTAAAAAAAACATTTTTTCTAGGGACAGAAAACTGTAGGTAGGGAGAGTGTTTTTTTTCTTTCACTCTGCAAGTCCTTGTTTCCAGGGACCTGTAAGGACAGTGAGTGAATTGTCCTTGTGCTATATTGTGCTTAAAAAAAACATTTATTCTAGGGACAGAAAACTGTAGGTAGGGAGAGTGTTTTTTTTCTTTCACTCTGCAAGTCCTTGTTTCCAGGGACCTGTAAGGACAGTGAGTGAATTGTCCTTGTGCTATATTGTGCTTAAAAAAAACATTTATTCTAGGGACAGAAAACTGTAGGTAGGGAGAGTGTCAGTTTATTTCACTCTGCAAGTCCTTGTTTCCAGGGACCTGGAAGGACAGTGACTGAATTGTCCTTGTGCTATATTGTGATTAAAAAAAACATTTATTCTAGGGACAGAAAACTGTAGGTAGGGAGAGTGTCAGTTTATTTCACTCTGCAAGTCCTTGTTTCCAGGGACCTGGAAGGACAGTGAGTGAATTGTCCTTGTGCTATATTGTGCTTAAAAAAAACATTTATTCTAGGGACAGAAAACTGTAGGTAGGGAGAGTGTCAGTTTATTTCACTCTGCAAGTCCTTGTTTCCAGGGACCTGGAAGGACAGTGACTGAATTGTCCTTGTGCTATATTGTGATTAAAAAAAACATTTATTCTAGGGACAGAAAACTGTAGGTAGGGAGAGTGTCAGTTTATTTCACTCTGCAAGTCCTTGTTTCCAGGGACCTGGAAGGACAGTGACTGAATTGTCCTTGTGCTATATTGTGATTAAAAAAACATTTATTCTAGGGACAGAAAACTGTAGGTAGGGAGAGTGTCAGTTTATTTCACTCTGCAAGTCCTTGTTTCCAGGGACCTGGAAGGACAGTGACTGAATTGTCCTTGTGCTATATTGTGATTAAAAAAAACATTTATTCTAGGGACAGAAAACTGTAGGTAGGGAGAGTGTCAGTTTATTTCACTCTGCAAGTCCTTGTTTCCAGGGACCTGGAAGGACAGTGACTGAATTGTCCTTGTGCTATATTGTGATTAAAAAAAACATTTATTCTAGGGACAGAAAACTGTAGGTAGGGAGAGTGTCAGTTTATTTCACTCTGCAAGTCCTTGTTTCCAGGGACCTGGAAGGACAGTGACTGAATTGTCCTTGTGCTATATTGTGATTAAAAAAAACATTTATTCTAGGGACAGAAAACTGTAGGTAGGGAGAGTGTCAGTTTCTTTCACTCTGCAAGTCCTTGTTTCCAGGGACCTGGAAGGACAGTGAGTGAATTGTCCTTGTGCTATATTGTGATTAAAAAAAACATTTATTCTAGGGACAGAAAACTGTAGGTAGGGAGAGTGTCAGTTTATTTCACTCTGCAAGTCCTTGTTTCCAGGGACCTGGAAGGACAGTGACTGAATTGTCCTTGTGCTATATTGTGATTAAAAAAAACATTTTTTCTAGGGACAGAAAACTGTAGGTAGGGAGAGTGTCAGTTTATTTCACTCTGCAAGTCCTTGTTTCCAGGGACCTGGAAGGACAGTGACTGAATTGTCCTTGTGCTATATTGTGATTAAAAAAAACATTTATTCTAGGGACAGAAAACTGTAGGTAGGGAGAGTGTCAGTTTATTTCACTCTGCAAGTCCTTGTTTCCAGGGACCTGGAAGGACAGTGACTGAATTGTCCTTGTGCTATATTGTGATTAAAAAAAACATTTATTCTAGGGACAGAAAACTGTAGGTAGGGAGAGTGTCAGTTTATTTCACTCTGCAAGTCCTTGTTTCCAGGGACCTGGAAGGACAGTGACTGAATTGTCCTTGTGCTATATTGTGATTAAAAAAAACATTTATTCTAGGGACAGAAAACTGTAGGTAGGGAGAGTGTCAGTTTATTTCACTCTGCAAGTCCTTGTTTCCAGGGACCTGGAAGGACAGTGACTGAATTGTCCTTGTGCTATATTGTGATTAAAAAAAACATTTATTCTAGGGACAGAAAACTGTAGGTAGGGAGAGTGTCAGTTTATTTCACTCTGCAAGTCCTTGTTTCCAGGGACCTGGAAGGACAGTGACTGAATTGTCCTTGTGCTATATTGTGATTAAAAAAAACATTTATTCTAGGGACAGAAAACTGTAGGTAGGGAGAGTGTCAGTTTATTTCACTCTGCAAGTCCTTGTTTCCAGGGACCTGGAAGGACAGTGACTGAATTGTCCTTGTGCTATATTGTGATTAAAAAAAACATTTATTCTAGGGACAGAAAACTGTAGGTAGGGAGAGTGTCAGTTTATTTCACTCTGCAAGTCCTTGTTTCCAGGGACCTGGAAGGACAGTGAGTGAATTGTCCTTGTGTTATATTGTGATTAAAAAAAACATTTTTTCTAGGGACAGAAAACTGTAGGTAGGGAGAGTGTTTTTTTTCTTTCACTCTGCAAGTCCTTGTTTCCAGGGACCTGTAAGGACAGTGAGTGAATTGTCCTTGTGCTATATTGTGCTTAAAAAAAACATTTATTCTAGGGACAGAAAACTGTAGGTAGGGAGAGTGTCAGTTTATTTCACTCTGCAAGTCCTTGTTTCCAGGGACCTGGAAGGACAGTGAGTGAATTGTCCTTGTGTTATATTGTGATTAAAAAAAACATTTTTTCTAGGGACAGAAAACTGTAGGTAGGGAGAGTGTTTTTTTTCTTTCACTCTGCAAGTCCTTGTTTCCAGGGA
Source organism: Rana muscosa (assembly GCA_029206835.1). Lineage (NCBI taxonomy): Eukaryota > Metazoa > Chordata > Amphibia > Anura > Ranidae > Rana > Rana muscosa. The sequence goes on along the minus strand of CM055124.1, from coordinate 211,283,310 downwards.
CCTGTAAGGACAGTGAGTGAATTGTCCTTGTGCTATATTGTGCTTAAAAAAACATTTATTCTAGGGACAGAAAACTGTAGGTAGGGAGAGTGTTTTTTTTCTTTCACTCTGCAAGTCCTTGTTTCCAGGGACCTGTAAGGACAGTGAGTGAATTGTCCTTGTGCTATATTGTGCTTAAAAAAAACATTTATTCTAGGGACAGAAAACTGTAGGTAGGGAGAGTGTCAGTTTATTTCACTCTGCAAGTCCTTGTTTCCAGGGACCTGGAAGGACAGTGACTGAATTGTCCTTGTGCTATATTGTGATTAAAAAAAACATTTATTCTAGGGACAGAAAACTGTAGGTAGGGAGAGTGTCAGTTTCTTTCACTCTGCAAGTCCTTGTTTCCAGGGACCTGGAAGGACAGTGAGTGAATTGTCCTTGTGCTATATTGTGATTAAAAAAAACATTTATTCTAGGGACAGAAAACTGTAGGTAGGGAGAGTGTCAGTTTATTTCACTCTGCAAGTCCTTGTTTCCAGGGACCTGGAAGGACAGTGACTGAATTGTCCTTGTGCTATATTGTGATTAAAAAAAACATTTTTTCTAGGGACAGAAAACTGTAGGTAGGGAGAGTGTCAGTTTATTTCACTCTGCAAGTCCTTGTTTCCAGGGACCTGGAAGGACAGTGACTGAATTGTCCTTGTGCTATATTGTGATTAAAAAAAACATTTATTCTAGGGACAGAAAACTGTAGGTAGGGAGAGTGTCAGTTTATTTCACTCTGCAAGTCCTTGTTTCCAGGGACCTGGAAGGACAGTGACTGAATTGTCCTTGTGCTATATTGTGATTAAAAAAAACATTTATTCTAGGGACAGAAAACTGTAGGTAGGGAGAGTGTCAGTTTATTTCACTCTGCAAGTCCTTGTTTCCAGGGACCTGGAAGGACAGTGACTGAATTGTCCTTGTGCTATATTGTGATTAAAAAAAACATTTATTCTAGGGACAGAAAACTGTAGGTAGGGAGAGTGTCAGTTTATTTCACTCTGCAAGTCCTTGTTTCCAGGGACCTGGAAGGACAGTGACTGAATTGTCCTTGTGCTATATTGTGATTAAAAAAAACATTTATTCTAGGGACAGAAAACTGTAGGTAGGGAGAGTGTCAGTTTATTTCACTCTGCAAGTCCTTGTTTCCAGGGACCTGGAAGGACAGTGAGTGAATTGTCCTTGTGTTATATTGTGATTAAAAAAAACATTTTTTCTAGGGACAGAAAACTGTAGGTAGGGAGAGTGTTTTTTTTCTTTCACTCTGCAAGTCCTTGTTTCCAGGGACCTGTAAGGACAGTGAGTGAATTGTCCTTGTGCTATATTGTGCTTAAAAAAAACATTTATTCTAGGGACAGAAAACTGTAGGTAGGGAGAGTGTCAGTTTATTTCACTCTGCAAGTCCTTGTTTCCAGGGACCTGGAAGGACAGTGAGTGAATTGTCCTTGTGTTATATTGTGATTAAAAAAAACATTTTTTCTAGGGACAGAAAACTGTAGGTAGGGAGAGTGTTTTTTTTCTTTCACTCTGCAAGTCCTTGTTTCCAGGGACCTGTAAGGACAGTGAGTGAATTGTCCTTGTGCTATATTGTGCTTAAAAAAAACATTTATTCTAGGGACAGAAAACTGTAGGTAGGGAGAGTGTTTTTTTTCTTTCACTCTGCAAGTCCTTGTTTCCAGGGACCTGTAAGGACAGTGAGTGAATTGTCCTTGTGCTATATTGTGCTTAAAAAAACATTTATTCTAGGGACAGAAAACTGTAGGTAGGGAGAGTGTCAGTTTATTTCACTCTGCAAGTCCTTGTTTCCAGGGACCTGGAAGGACAGTGACTGAATTGTCCTTGTGCTATATTGTGATTAAAAAAAACATTTATTCTAGGGACAGAAAACTGTAGGTAGGGAGAGTGTCAGTTTATTTCACTCTGCAAGTCCTTGTTTCCAGGGACCTGGAAGGACAGTGAGTGAATTGTCCTTGTGTTATATTGTGATTAAAAAAAACATTTTTTCTAGGGACAGAAAACTGTAGGTAGGGAGAGTGTTTTTTTTCTTTCACTCTGCAAGTCCTTGTTTCCAGGGACCTGTAAGGACAGTGAGTGAATTGTCCTTGTGCTATATTGTGCTTAAAAAAAACATTTATTCTAGGGACAGAAAACTGTAGGTAGGGAGAGTGTTTTTTTTCTTTCACTCTGCAAGTCCTTGTTTCCAGGGACCTGTAAGGACAGTGAGTGAATTGTCCTTGTGCTATATTGTGCTTGAAAAAAACATTTATTCTAGGGACAGAAAACTGTAGGTAGGGAGAGTGTCAGTTTATTTCACTCTGCAAGTCCTTGTTTCCAGGGACCTGGAAGGACAGTGACTGAATTGTCCTTGTGCTATATTGTGATTAAAAAAAACATTTATTCTAGGGACAGAAAACTGTAGGTAGGGAGAGTGTCAGTTTATTTCACTCTGCAAGTCCTTGTTTCCAGGGACCTGGAAGGACAGTGAGTGAATTGTCCTTGTGTTATATTGTGATTAAAAAAAACATTTTTTCTAGGGACAGAAAACTGTAGGTAGGGAGAGTGTTTTTTTTCTTTCACTCTGCAAGTCCTTGTTTCCAGGGACCTGTAAGGACAGTGAGTGAATTGTCCTTGTGCTATATTGTGATTAAAAAAAACATTTATTTTAGGGACAGAAAACTGTAGGTAGGGAGAGTGTCAGTTTATTTCACTCTGCAAGTCCTTGTTTCCAGGGACCTGGAAGGACAGTGACTGAATTGTCCTTGTGCTATATTGTGATTAAAAAAAACATTTATTCTAGGGACAGAAAACTGTAGGTAGGGAGAGTGTCAGTTTATTTCACTCTGCAAGTCCTTGTTTCAAGGGACAGAGAAGGACACCTGAAGGTAGCCCTTATTGCTTTTTTCCCATCTCCCTGCAGGCCATCTATTAGAATGTCTGGAAGGCAAACAAGGAGAGGCAGACAGTCAGGAGGCAATAAAAGAGGGCAAGCAGGCTCTGTGTCTGGGGGCAACAGTGCTGGTCGTGGACGCGGTGCATTGTCATCAGCACATGGCCATGGGACACGCTTGTCCTTCTTTTCGGCAGCTGGACATGTTGAGCCACATCATGCCGAAGACTTGGTAGAGTGGATGACCAAGCCCTCCTCCTCCTCCTCATCCTCTCTCACCCAGGCTCAGGGTACTGGAAAAGCAGCTGCCAAAGCGTCGTCTTCCCTGGTATCAATGTCAGACAAATCATCAGTCACTCCTTCCCTAGACCCACCATGTCCTCCTCCTGAGGAGTCCCCCGAACTGTTTCAGCACAGTGTTGGGTACATGCTCCAGGAGGATGCCCAGCGTTTCGAAGGGTCTGATGATGAAACCCAGCTAGAGGAAGGCAGTAGCGTGAGAGCAGACAGAGGGGATGCTCAAGAAGGACACCAATCTGGCAGTCATGTTCCAGCAGCTGCAGCATACTGCCAGATTGGCTCCAGTGATGAGGAGGGAGGGGATGATGAGGTCACTGACTCCACGTGGGTGCCTAATAGGAGAGAGGAGGAGGAGGAGGATGAGGAGGAGGCACATCTCTAACGAGGCAGGATGCCCTTTGGTGGCCAGCGTAAGGGCAGTACACCGACGGAATCACACCGCAGAGCTCCGCCTGTGCAGGGCGCTGCCTCTGCCCGTCATTCAAAAAGTTCTTTGGTGTGGGCCTTTTTTGAGGCTAGTGCATCAGATCGCACAGCTGCTGTTTGCAACATATGTCTCAAGCGTATATCGCGTGGCCAAAACATCAGCCGCTTGGGTACCACATGCCTGACCAGACATATGTTGACCTGCCATGCAGCTCGTTGGCAAGCCTACCTCAAAGACCCACACCAAAGAACAAAGCGGACCTCTCCTTGCACCGCATCAGCTGGGATCTCCAACCCCACTATAACTTCAGTCCTCTCTGAAACATGCACTGAGAGGAATGAAGGTGTAGAATTAGGTGTGTCACAGCCAAGTACTTGCGCCCACTCTGCTAGCAGTACACCGACGTCCGATTCTAGCAGTCAAATTTCCCTGCCCCAGCTGCTGGACCGTCGAAAGAAGTTCACTCCCAGCCATCCACATGCCCAGCGGTTGAATGCTAGCTTGGCTAAATTGCTAGCGCTTCAACTGCTGCCTTTTCAGTTGGTAGACTCGGCCCCCTTCCGTGAGTTTGTGCAATGTGCAGTTCCTCAGTGGCAGGTTCCCAAACGCCACTTTTTCTCACGGAAGGCTATTCCGGCTCTCTACCGGCATGTGGAAGGCAATGTCTTGGCCTCGCTGGACAGGGCGGTCAGCGGTAAGGTGCATATTACCGCTGACTCATGGTCCAGCAGGCATGGACAGGGACGTTACCTTTCTTTCACGGCCCATTGGGTCACTCTTTTGGCAGCTGGGAAGGATTCAGGACAAGGTGCAGTAGTGTTGGAGGTTGTCCCACCGCCACGCCTCCAAAATGCTACTACTGGTTGTGACACACCTCTCTCCTCCACCCCCTCCTCTTCTTCTTCCTCCATGGCCTCTTCCTGTGGTTTGTCCTATGAACCAGCGGTGCTCCGTAGCCGTTCACGGGGCTACGCAAGTACGCAGGCAAAAAGATGCCATGCCGTGCTTGCGCTGGTGTGTTTGGGGGACAGAAGCCACACTGGGGCAGAGGTCCTGTCTGCTCTGCAGGGCCAGGCCGAGAGGTGGTTGACGCCACGCCAGCTTAAGCCAGGAATGGTGGTTTGCGACAATGGCACCAACCTCCTCTCCGCCCTCCGACAGGGACAACTGACCCATGTGCCCTGTGTGGCTCACGTCCTTAACCTGGTGGTGCAGCGCTTCTTGGGCAGGTACCCGGGCTTACAGGATGTCCTGAGGCAGGCCAGGAAAGTCTGTGTGCATTTCCGCAGATCTTATAATGCCAGTGCTCGCCTGGCTGAGCTGCAAAAGGAGTTGAACCTGCCCAAGAACCGCCTTATATGTGACATGCCCACCAGGTGGAACTCAACGTTGGCCATGCTGCAGCGGCTGCACACGCAGCAGAGGGCCATCAATGAGTACCTGTGCGACTACGGCACCAGGACAGGGTCAGGGGAGCTTGGTTTTTTTTCTCCACGCCAGTGGGGCATGATCAGGGATGCATGCACTGTCCTGGCACCATTTGAGGAGGCCACGAGGATGGTGAGCAGTGACAGTGCATGCATCAGTGACACTGTACCTCTTGTCCACCTGTTGGAGCACACGCTGCGTGGAATAATGGACAGGGCACTTGAGGCAGAACAGAGGCAGGAAGAGGAGGACTTCCTTGCCTCTCAAGGCCCCCTTTACCCAGACAGTGTTCCTTCTGTCCCACCCATCGCACAGGAAGAGGAGGAGGAGGAGGAGGAGGAGGAGGAGGAGGAGGATTGTGTCAGCATGGAGGTGGAGGCTGGCACTCAGCATCATCAGCAGCAGTCTTTTAGGGATGATTTACAGTCCCAAGAAACCAGTGGACTTGTACGTGGCTGGGAGGAGGTGGCTGCGGATCATGTCGTCCTTAGTGACCCAGAGGACTCCGGAGCGAATGCCTCAGCAAACCTACGCTGCATGGCCTCCCTGATCCTGCAAAGTCTGCGGAAGGATCCTCGTATTCTTCGGATCAAGGAGAGGGACCATTACTGGCTGGCCACTCTCCTTGATCCACGGTACAAGGGTAAGGTTGCGGACCTTATGTTACCGTCGCAGAGGGAGCAGAGGATGAGACAACTCCGGGAGGCCTTGCAGAAAGGTCTGTGCAACGCGTTCCCAGAGACTGGGAGGTTGCAAACTCCTGGTCCTGGACAACGAGTTGCTGAGGCTTCGGCCAGTCAAAGAAGGAGCGGTGGGGAAGGTGGCCGTCTGACCGATGCGTTCAGACAATTCTTTAGTCCGCAGCCCCAAAGTATGATCGGTTCCAGCAACCATCGCCAGCGTCTGATAAACATGGTGCAGGAATATCTAGGGGCAAGGTCAGACTTGGACACCTTCCCCACCGAAAATCCTCTGGCTTACTGGGTCTTGAGGATGGATCACTGGCCAGAGCTTGCACAGTATGCAATTGAGCTACTGGCCTGTCCTGCATCCAGCGTTCTTTCGGAACGCACATTCAGTGCTGCTGGAGGATTTGTCACGGATCACAGGGTGCGCCTGTCCACCGACTCGGTTGATCGACTGACTTTCATCAAGATGAACCAGTCTTGGATCACCACCAGCTACCACACACCTGATGCTGATATAACAGACTAATTGATTTTAACATGTCACATCCCTTCAAGACTGATGCTGATGCTGAGTGCCTGTGCTGTTATGTTGACTGGCTATCCTCCTCCTCCGAGTCCTCAATGATACGATTGATGATGATAGCTTGTAAGATCATTTTTGTTTATGGGTGCCGCCACCAGTGCCTAACGCCCAATTTTTCAGCCCCTGTTTAACAGGGGCGTGTAATTACAATTTTTGAAGCAATACTTTGCAACAGGGCTCATTGCTGTGCTCCAAGTACAGTATCTGTGAGGAGTTGCAGTGTTGTGCCACCAGTGCCTAACGCCCAATTTTTCAGCCCCTGTTTAACAGGGGCGTGTAATTACAATTTTTGAAGCAATACTTTGCAACAGGGCTCATTGCTGTGCTCCAAGTACAGTATCTGTGAGGAGTTGCAGTGTTGTGCCACCAGTGCCTAAGGCCCAATTTTTCAGCCCCTGTTTAACAGGGGCGTGTCATTACAATTTTTGAAGCAATACTTTGCAACAGGGCTCATTGGTGTGCTCCAAGTACAGTATCTGTGAGGAGTTGCAGTGTTGTGCCACCAGTGCCTAAGGCCCAATTTTTCAGCCCCTGTTTAACAGGGGCGTGTCATTACAATTTTTGAAGCAATACTTTGCAACAGGGCTCATTGCTGTGCTCCAAGTACAGTTGCTGTGAGGGGTTGCAGTGTTGTGCCACCAGTGCCTAAGGCCCAATTTTTCAGCCCCTGTTCAACAGGGGCATGTAATTACAATTCTTGATCTAATAATTCACAGCAGGGCCCATTGCTGCACCCACCAAGAGTAACTGTCAGGGCTTACAGTGTTGTGGCACCAGCACCACCATCAAAGGCCCAATTTTTACTACCACTGTTCAACAATTATATGTAATTAAAATTCCTGATATAATAGTTGACAGCAGGGCGTTCCAGCACCAACCAAGAGTAACTGTGAGTGCTTACAGTGTTGTGCCAACACCAACAACTAAGGGGCCTATTTCTGCAGAGTATATACGGCAGGTCCCTACTTTCAAACATCCAACTTACAAACGACTCCTACTTGCAAACGCAAGAAGACAACAGGAAGTGAGAGGAAATCTACCACTAGGAAGGAAAATTCTCTCCTGTAAGAATAAATATGGGAGAAAGGTGTCTCCTCTGTACTGATGCTTTATCAGCAATCCTTGTTTCAAGAAAAACACCACATTTCAAAAACAGTTGTCATTGGGACGGAAAGTGAGGTGAAATGTTCTGAACAGGGGCACAGACAGCAAAACAAATGTTACAGGGGTGATAACCCTTACCTATGTTTTCCAAAAAGTTTAAAAATAGATTTTTGGTCTGGAGCTACACTTCAACAATGTACCTGTTCAAAATTACAAACAGACTCTACATAAGAACAAACCTACAGTCCCTGTCTTGTATGCACCGCCTGTATAGGGCTGTTCAGAGTATATAGGGCCTTTTTTATTTTATGTGCGGGGTTCCCCTTAATATCCATACAAGACCCAAAGGGGCTGGTAATGGGCTGGGGTAGGGGGGGGGTCATGGGGTAGCTATGCCATTTTTCTTAAAGAATTTCATCCATATTACCGGGACCAGACATTACATTAAAGCCGCAAGCAGTTTTAAATGGCTTTTTTTTCCTTTAGAAGTGTCATTTTGTGCAGGGACAGTTCTAAACACGGGAAACACGTGGCACTTCACAGGCATACTTTAGACACCCCCCAGGTACGATATTTAAAGGAATATTTGACTTTTTTTTTTTCACTTTATGCATCATTAAAATGACTGCTCCCGAAAAACGACCGTTTTTAAAACTTCTTTTTGCATTGATACATGTCCCCTGGTGCAGAACCCGGGTTCCCAAACCCTTTTTAGGACAATAACATGCATAATAGTTGTTATAATTAGCACTTTAGAATTCGAACGTTCGCATCCATTGTATTTAATAGGGTTCTAATGTTCGTTCGAACTTTCGGTCCGTTCGCGGGTTCTGGTGCGAACCGAACCCGGGGGTGTTCGGCTCATCACTAATTACCACTTCAATACAGAGCACTTTCACCCCCTTTTCAGCTTTTAGCACTGTCACACTTTGAATGAATATTGTGCGGTCATGCAACACTGTATTCATATTCTTTAAAAAAAACTAAATTCACACAAATAGAGCTTTCTTTTTGTGGTATTAAATCATGAGTGTGTTTTTTCTTACTTGCTAAACAAATAAAAAACGACTGAAAATTTTGAAAAAAAACAAACACTTTTTCTTATTTTGCAATTAAGTAATTTTTCCCTTTCCCTGATGTGTGCTGATGAGGCTGCACTGATGGTCATGGATAAGCTGCACTGATGGGCACTGATAGGATGCAGTGACATGCAGCATTGATGGGCACTGATAGGCGGCACTGATAGGTGGAACTAATGAGAACTAATGAGCGGCACTGATGGACACTGTTAGGCACTGATAGGCGGCACCCATGAGCACTGACAGGCAGCACTGATGAGGAGGCACTGATAAGCGGCACTGCTGGGCACTGATAGGGCTGACGGAGTCATGCTGTAGCCATCTTTCGGTTATAGTGTGGTTATGAAGTTGTTAACTGCAGTAGAGAAAAATTAGGTCACTGACCTGGTTGTTATGTCTGGTAGGGCTTTAAAAACCTCAGGACTAACTGGGAAAAGTTACAATTCTGTTGGTAAAAGAGCACCCATATACAGTTGTGTTCATAAGTTTACATACCCTGGCAGAATTTTTGATTTCTTGGCCATTTTTCAGAGAATATGAATGATAACACAAACACTTTTCTTTCATTCACGGTTAGTGTTTGGCTGAAGCTATTTATTATCAATCAACTGTGTTTACTCTTATTAAATCATAATCACAACAGAAACTACCCAAATGACCCTGATCAAAAGTTTACATACCCCAGTTCCTAATACTGTGTATTGCCCCCTATAACATCAATGACAGCTTGAAGTCTTTTGTGGTATTTGTGGATGAGGCTCTTTATCTTCTCAGATGGTAAAGCTGCCCATTCCTCCTGGCAAAAAGCCTCCAGTTCCTGTGAATTCCTGGGCTGTCTTGCATGAACTGCATGTTTGAGATCTCCCCAGAGTGGCTCATAGATATTGAGGTCAGGAGACTGAGATGGTCACTCCAGAACCTTCACTTTATTCTGCTGTAGCCAATAACAGGTTGACTTGGCCTTGTGTTTTGGATCATTGTCATGTTGGAATGTCCAAGTACATCCCATGCGCAGCTTCCTGGCTGATGAATGCAAATGTCCCTCCAGTATTTATTGATAACATACTGCATTCATCTTGCCACCTCCGTGTTTCACAGTAGGAATGGTGTACCTTTCATCATAGGCCTTGTTGACTCCTCTTCAAACGTAGCGTTTATTATTGTGGCCAAAAAGCTCACTTTTGGTCTCATCACTCCAAATGACTTTGTGCCAGAAGGTTTGAAGATTGTCTCTGTGCTGTTTGGTGTATTGTAAGTGGGATACTTTGTGGCATTTGCGTAGTAATTTCTTTTATTAAGCGATGTTATCCACGCTAGATGGATTTTAGGCATGCTGCCCCCCTTTTTAAAGTGTCCTGACTCCTGAATGGGAAACTAGAAAAAGGAAAAGTAAAAACGGTGTAAGGGGTAGTGGCGCTACCTATTTCACATGTCATATGAAATTAACAGTGGGATACCTCGGTGAGTGATACTCCAGATAAAAGACAAAGTATTGAAAATGTCTGTTCAAGTCTTTGAAGAGCGATACTCCTTCTGTCGCTCTTCCTCATATGAAATTAATAATGGAATTAATCCAAATAAAAAGACAAAAAATAGGGTAAAAAATGTTAATGATGTGACCACATATAAGTGTCTATTCAGGCCTTTGAAGAGCGATGCTCCCACTGTCGCTCTTCCCCGGCCTGTGGTGTGACAGGTAGGGAGTGTGTATATTCTAATAGGAAATCCTGTGACAATGCCTAATAAAAATCAATATAAACACAAAAACAACAATAACTCCTGGTGATTAGAACAAATAATAGTGGGCTTTCCCAAATTCCTGCATTAAGCACTGTATTTGTTCTAATCACCAGGAGTTATTGTTGTTTTTGTGTTTATATTGATTTTTATTAGGCATTGTCACAGGATTTCCTATTAGAATATACACACTCCCTACCTGTCACACCACAAGCCGGGGAAGAGCGACAGTGGGAGCATCGCTCTTCAAAGGCCTGAATAGACACTTATATGTGGTCACATCATTAACATTTTTTACCCTATTTTTTGTCTTTTTATTTGGATTAATTCCATTATTAATTTCATATGAGGAAGAGCGACAGAAGGAGTATCGCTCTTCAAAGACTTGAACAGACATTTATATGTGGTCACGTCCTTGACATTTTCAATACTTTGTCTTTTATCTGGAGTATCACTCCCCGAGGTATCCCACTGATAATTTCATATGACATGTGAAAAAGGTAACGCCACTACCCGTTTTTACTTTTCCTTAATTTGCGTAGTAATGGCTTTCTTCTGGTGACTCGACCATGCAGCCCATCTTTCTTCAAGTGCCACCTTATTGTGCATCTTGAAACGGCCACACCACATGTTTTCAGAGAGTTCTGTATTTCACCTGAAGTTATGTGTGGGTTTTTCTTTGCATCCCGAACAATTTTCCTGGCAGTTGTGGCTGAAATTTTAGTTGGTCTACCTGACCGTGGTTTGGTTTCAACAGAACCCCTCATTTTCTACTTCTTGATTAGAGTTTGAACACTGCTGATTGGCATTCTCAATTCCTTTAATATCTTTTTATATCCCTTTCCTGTTTTATACAGTTCAACTACCTTTTCCCGCAGATCCTTTGACAATTATTTTGCTTTCACAATGACTCAGAATCCAGAAACGTTACTGGATGAAAGATGCAAGGGTCTGTCAGGAGTCCAGAAACTCATTGACCTTTTTTATAGACACACTAATTACAAGCAAACAGATCACAGGTGAGGATGGTTACCTTTAATAGCCATTCAACCCCCTTTGTGTCAACTAGTGTGCATGTTATCAAGCCAAAATCACCAGGGTATGTAAACTTTTGATCAGGGTCATTTGGGTAGTTTCTGTTGCCATTATGATTTAAAAAGAGTAAACACAGTTGATTGATAATAAATGGCTTTAGCCAAACACTAACCATGAGTGAAAGAAATGTTTTTGTGTTATCATTCATATTCTCTGAAAAAATGGCCAAGAAATCATAAATTCTGCCAGGATATGTAAACTTATGAGCACAACTGTATATGTAATTGTGTATTTGCAGTTTTCCTAAGGTTCAGCATTAACTATTAGGATTTGAATAGGAGCTTTGATAGAATACTAGAGAAGTAGAAAATCCCTTTAATAAAGATATTAGATGTGAACCTGCATGGAAATTAGCCCAAGGATCTGCATATTAAAGTCTTGTGCATTTCACATGGGAGTCTACTAATAGGGATTTAATGTAAAATCCTCATGACTTCATGTATGCAGTGCTAATAATTCCCATCTTATAATGTAATCCATTTTCTCATCTGCGTTATGAGCTGCAATTTAGATCATAGGAAAGAAAAATGTATACCTCGTTCTGATGAAAAAGTTTTAAACAATGGTGATAAATTCCACCCACTTCCTTCAGCGATCATCAACAAAATCTGTCAGCGTACTTTGGAACAGTCACTACATCTGCCTTCTGCGTAAGTAACCCGCAAAATAAATATGCAATTAATAAATAGAAAGCGAAAAGCAGGAAATGTTAAATGTGTTTGGAATATATTGGTGTTTTTATCATAACGCAAAAATAGCTTGGCAAGCATACCTTTTTCATTGTCATGATAATGATATGCACATGAATGCTATAATGCGGGTAGGACTAGTTTCAGGGTCCATCTGGCCAAAAGTTTGAAAAACTAGCATGTTCATAGATAATAAATGTTAAAGATGTACTAAATGAGATCAAAATCATCTACATACTTTATATCTTAAAGAGATGTCCGGAGTTCCCAGCTCTGCCTTTTGCCACTACAAGGTTGAGAAAGGTTGTGGTTTCCCTCATTCTGTATTATTTGTAATCTAAAGTGTACATGTAGCCAAGGTTTGCTACTGTGGTTATCATTAAGGGACAGTTTGTTGTTTTATGTATGAGTTTGGCTCCCTCTAGTGCATGCTGGACTCTATTATGTTCTTTTTGTGAGAATGACCAGAGCAATTCATCATGGAACATGTTGTCCGGGATGAGAAAGTGACACTGTTTGCCGGACCAATCTGGACCACGGGTAACAGAATGCTGTGAGCACAGAGCAGCCTGCTGGGAGAGGAAATAAAAGGGCGGGTATGGCCTATTTTCGCTCTCTCTGGACGCCATTCTGATCCTGCCAGCAGGAGGTCTGTGTGATGGGGAGTGAGAATCTGTGGCCTACACAGCGGAGAGCCGGATCGCCAGCCTCAGAGGGACCTCAGAGGACAGCATCGCTATTACAGCACAGTGGACCGGCCTGCGTTTCGGACTACCTGGGTACACCTGCATTCCAGTCCACCAGAGCTACAGCGTGGCGGTGCCATTTCCACAGGACAGAGATACAGAGAATTCTGGCTGGAACCCTCTATCCATCTGATGTCCGTAGTGGTGAGCCGGCACAGCCTATTGTGATAGTTAATAACAGTATTGCTGAGTAATTCTTTTACAGACTGGCTGGGGATACTTGTAGATCCACGGATGTGAATATACTTCTTTACAGACCTCACACAGCAGACGCTTGGGGCTTATTCTTCCCCATTGTGCTTTAAAGTCAGTACTGTGAACATCTTCCTGACACAGTTAAAGAGGAGCCTACAAGTGGTATTATTACTTCAGGTAAAGCACAGACTAGCTCATCTTTGTCCTCCCTTTTCCTACTTTGGATTACAAATTGTACGGCAGTATAAACAACAGGCTAGCTGAAGATATCCGAAATTGAAGGAACATTTATAATTTCTTCTTTGCTGTGCACAACTACTTTGCATTCCTTTGCCAAAGCATTGAACTACAAACACAGGGGCAGCCAATCTGTAGGATATTATTCAATTTACATTGTGTTTAATATATGCATATGCCCGTCACTGTTTGCTGGTCTGTGTGTTGAGGTCACAGAGGGAAGGTATCCAATATCCATTGGATCAATCCAATATGTGTTACAGTGTTGGATATTTGTTTCTCTGTCTACCTGTTCACATAGGTCTTGTAGTAGATTTATGTTAAGTATCTTTGTACATCAGTTATAAGATCTATCTACTGTTAAACTAAAGCTGTGTTCTATTCATGCCATTCTTTGTGTTCATTTCATCTCAGTAAACATACCTGAGTGGTTCAGTGATACTGTTTGAGTTTCTCATTACTATCGCAGCATTGCAGAACAGAACCCAAGGTGTCAGAGGTAAGAGAGGATTTGCAGAGTGGAGGTAACCAATGGGGTATAGAGTATATTAGCAGCCCCCACGGGGGTACCGCTACATACAAATAAAAGGTTTCTATACATGACGTTCAGAAATAAAGAAGCAATAGTATGCAGTCTTTGTGGTACCCTTGAGGCTAAGTTATATATGTTTAGCACCCTCTAGTGTGCAACTAGTGTAGGTAAATAAATTTTGTGTGAATCTGTAATTGGGTTAGGTTACTCCAGGTGAGGCTGGGAGGCTCTACAGCCCAGGTTTCTGGTACCTCTCCCTGGTTCTAGAAGCTTGGAGAAACTTTTGGAAGTTGGTAGGAGGTCCTGATCTGCATACTTGAGGGAATCTGGCCAATCCCCAGGCAGAAGGCACTGACAGGGTGGCTGGGTTAACCCCTAAATATGGTGGAGCCTGAGCAGCAGGGGAGTCAGGTGGAAGATAGACTGCTAAGGTTGCTACCATAAGGCCTCGGAGGGGACCCTGGGTCTGGGGGTTGGGGGGCTCTGCCTCCAGGCTGGAGCTGAGGAGAGGAAGGAGAGGAAGCCTAAGAGAGGAATCTCCATTACCTTTGGATCTTGTGCAGAAGACATCCTGGCTGGCATGGGAAGATCTGTACAGAAGGAGGCCTAAACAGAAGTCTTGCCCAGTGCAGCAGGAAGCAAGGGACAGTGTAAATACCTCAGCACACCCCGGGGCATATAAGGTGAAAGACTGCCAGATGTAGCATACTTTCCAGGAACAGCGTTGTGCTAAATCCCAGTCCTGGGGCATTCTTCAGAGCAGCCAGGTAGGCTGGTAGTGTCTGCAAGCATCAGAACTGTGTGAGGTTCTACTGAGGAAACAGGAAACTCCTGCATACAGTTTGGAACTTTGTGCTATTTCACTAAAGGGAACTGAGAGCTCCTGGTTAGTAAAGAAGAACGTTGCAAAAAGATCCATAGAGACTGTAATTACCCTGGAGGGATTACAGTCCAAGATCTTTATTTTTTGTACATAGAGAAAGAAGTTTGCCCTTATCTGTTGTTCTTCGAGTCAAGTTGGGCATCCCATAATCCCTATACCCTATCCAAGTTGTCTCCCGCAATAAAACAACAAAAACAAGCACACAGACTGATTTCTTGTGTCTGGATGCAAGTTGGAAATGCATGTTGCCTGGCTGTGCAGGAATAGGGGAAATCAAAATCCAGTGGCTCCTGCAGGGGAAGTAATTTAATAGATTGTAAAAAAAAAGTCTTAAAATATTGGAAATATATACAGTATATATAAAAAGATTGGATCTCCAGTACTTCCTGATCAAAAGCATGCTAGACAGCTTACTGTCTTGCATCTTAAAATATAAATTTTACCTGGCTAATCTGTTCAGCCTTTGTCCATAAAGTTAATTACTGTTCAATTTGGTACCCCCATTTACAGAATTAAAAATAAATCCCTCAAACAAAACTTTATACTCATCTCAGTCTGATGCGACATGACCCTCCATTGCACTTCTTCTAGGAGTGAAGACCTGTGAATCACCACAGCAGTCAGAGTCTAAGACCAACCAGGACTTAGGATCTGGCATGTCATGTGATTTAGGTGACTAATTAAATCATTTAGGCTTTTTGATCTACTTGGGGGGTTAGCTAGATTGGGTATGAGGGAATAATGTTAAGTGGGGTGGGGGATACGCCCCAAAGATTAGCTTTAAAGTAGAACTTTTAGTAATTCACCGGGAAATAGGGATGGGCGAACGGTTCGGACCAAGCATGAGTTCGCCCCGAACATTGGCTGATCAGAAGTTCTCCGAACAACTTAAATTAAAAGGCCGTTCGACCGTTTGTTCGGCCTGCCAAACGACCACAATGGGCTGCTCCACCGCTCAGTGCATTGAAAGCCCTGATTGGCTGAAGCAATGAAAGCTTCGCCCAATCAGGGCACAGAGCACTGTCAGAGCCATGATTGGACGCTGTCATGATGACTGTATCCAATCATGGCCCATTGCTCTTAATCCCGCCCCACACTATAAAATTATTATTTTTATAGCGGCCATTTGTATTGTGATAAAGGCGTAGAGATAGAACAGGGCTCTGTTCAGTGCTATTAGACAGTGTGCTATAATGTGCTATTCTGATTCTATTGTCAGTAGAATATCAGTTTAGTGTGCATCTAGGGATAGTTCAGTGAGTTTAGTGCGACCATTCATCTTTACATTAGTGTCAATGTAGGGATAGTTCAGTCATTGTGAGTGTAGTGCGACCACCATTCATCTTACATTAGTGTGAAGGTAGGGTATAGCTCAGTCAGTGTGAGTGTAGTGACCGTTTTTTTATGTGCGTTACTGCAAGTTTAACACCTTAAAGTTCTGTGCATTACTGCAAGTTTAACGCTGTTTATTTCATTGCGTTACTGCAAGTTTAATGTAATATAGCTCTGTGCGTTACTGCAAGATTAACGCTGTATAGTTCTGTGTGTTACTGCAAGTTTAACGTCATATAGTTCTGTGCATTACTGCAAGTTAACGCTGTATATTTCATTACTTTACTGCAAGTTTAATGCCATATATTTCATTGCGTAACTACAAGTTTAACGTCATATATTTCATTGCGTTACTGAAAGTTTAACGCCATTTATTTAATTGTGTTACTGCAAGTTTAACGCCTAATATTTCATTGCGTTACTGCAAGTTTATTCCATACATTTAATTGCGTTACTGCCAGTTTAACGCCATATATTTTATTGCGTTACTGCAAGTTTAACGCCATATAGTTCTGTGCGTTACTGCAAGTTTAACACTGTATAGTTCTGTGTCTTACTGCAAGTTTAACGCCATATAGTTCTGTGCGTTACTGCAAGTTTAACGCTGTATATTTCATTACTTTACTGCAAGTTTAATGCCATATATTTCATTGTGTTACCACAAGTTTAATGCCATATAGTTCTGTGCATTACTGCAAGTTTAATGCCATATATTTCATTGCGTTACTGCAAGTTTAACGCCATATACAGTGCTTTGAAAAAGTATTCATACCCCTTGAAATTTTCCACATTTTGTAATGTTGAAAGTAAAAATCGTAAATGTATTTTATTTGGATTTTATGTGGCACATAATTGTGGCACATAATTGTGAAGTGGAACCAAAATTATAAATGGCTTTAAAAAATTTTTATAAATAAATATCTGACAAGTGTGGCGTGCATTTGAATTCAGCCCCCCCTAGTCAATACTTTGTAAAATCACCTTTTACTGCAATTACAGCTGCAAATATTTTTAGGTATGTCTCTACCAGCTTTGCACATCTAGAGGGTGAAATGTTTGCCCATTCTTCTTCTTTACAAGCTCTTACAGATTGGCTGTAGAGCGTCTTAAAACAGCAATTTTAAAGTCTTGCCACAGATTCTCAATTGGATTTAGGTTTGGACTTTGACTGGGCCATTCTAACACATGAATATGCTTTGATCTAAACCATTCCATTGTAGCTCTGGCTATATGTTTAGGGTCGTTGTCCTGCTGGAAGGTGAACCTCCGCCCCAGTCTCAAGTTTTTGCAGACTCTAAAGCCCCGTACACACGATCGGTTTAACTGATGAAAACCGTCCGATGGATGGTTTTCATCAGACAAACCGATCGTGTATGGTACCCATCGGTCTTTTTTCCATCGGATGGAAAAAATAGAACTTGTTTTAAAATTTTCCGATGGATCAAGAACCGATGGTAATTTTCGATCGTCTATGGGCAAGTCCATCGGTTAAAAAACCCACGCATGCTCAGAATCAAGTCGACGCATGCTCAGAAGCATTAAACTTCATTTTTCTCGGCACATCGGAGTGTTTTACGTCACCACGTTTGGAACGGTCGGTTTTTTGACTGATGGTGTGTGGCCAAGACTGATGAAAAACAGTTTAATCGGATTTCCGATGGTCAAATCCATCGGACGAAAATCCATAGGTTATCCGATCGTGTGTACAGGGCTTTACAGGTTTTCTTCTAAGATTGCCCTAATTTGGCTCCATCCATCTTCCCATCAACTCTGACCAGCTTCCCTGTCCCTGCTGAAGAAAAGCATCCCCACAACATGATGCTGCCACCCCCCATGTTTCACGGCGGGGATGGTGTGTTCAGGGTGATGTGCAGTGTTCAATTTCTGCCACATATAGAGTTTTGCTTTTAGGCCAAAAAGTTCAATTTTGGTCTTATCTGACCAGAGCACCTTCTTCCACGTGTTTGCTGTGTCCCCCACATGGCTTTTTGCAAACTGTAAACAGGCCTTCTTATGGCTTTCTTTCAACAATGGCTTTCTTCTTGCCACTCTTCCATAAAGGCCAGATTTGTGTAGTGCACGACCAATAGTTGTCCTGTGGACAGATTCTCCCACCTGAGCTGTGGATCTCTGCAGCTCCTCCAGAGTTACCATGGGCCTCTTGGCTGCTTCTCTGATTAATGCTCACCTTGCCTGGCCTGTCAGTTTAGGTGGACGGCCATGTCTTGGTAGGTTTGCAGTTGTGCCATACTCTCTCCATTTTCGGATGATGGATTGATCAGTGAGATGTTCAAAGCTTGGGATATTTTTTTATAACCTAACTCTGCTTTGAACTTCTCCACAACATTATCCCTGACCTGTCTGGTGCGTTCCTTGGCCTTCATGATGCTGTTTGTTCACAAAGGTTTTCTAACAAACTTCTGAGGGCTTCACAGAACAGCTGTATTTATACGGAGATTAAATTACACACAGGTGGACTCTATTTACTAATTAGGCGACTTCTGAAGACAATTGGTTCCCCTAGATTTTAGCTAGAAGTATCAGAGTAAATAGGGCTGAATACAAATGCACGCCACACGTTTTAGATGTTTATTTGTAAAAAAATTAAAACCATTTATCATTTTGCTTCCACTTCTATCACATAAAATCCCAATAAAATATATTTACGTTTTTGATTGTAACATGACAAAATGTGGAAAATTTCAAGGGGTATGAATACTTTTTCAAGGCACTGTATTTCATTGCGTTACTGAAAGTTTAATGCCATTTAGTTCTGTGTGTTACTGCAAGTTTAACGCCATATATTTCATTGCGTTACTGCAAGTTTAACGCCTAATATTTCATTGCGTTACTTCAAGTTTGTTCCATATATTTAATTGCGTTACTGCCAGTTTAACGCCATATATTTTATTGCGTTACTGCAAGTTTAACGCCATATAGTTCTGTGCGTTACTGCAAGTTTAACACTGTATAGTTCTGTGAGTTACTGCAAGTTTAACGCCATATAGTTCTGTGCGTTACTGCAAGCTTAACGCTGTATATTTCATTGCGTTACTGCAAGTTTAACGTCATATATTTCATTGCGATACTGCAAGTTGAACGCCATATAGTTCTGTGTGTTACTACAAGTTTAACGCCATATATTTCATTGCGTTACTACAAGTTTAACGCCATATATTTCATTGTGTTACTGCAAGTTTAACGCCATATATTTCATTGCGTTACTGCAAGTTTAACGCTATATATTTCATTGAGTTACTGCAAGTTTAACACCATGGGGGTTATTTAGTAAAGGCAAATCCACTTTGCACTTGTAGTTTGCACTTGTAGTGCAAAGTGCACTTGAAATTGCACTGAAAGTGCACTTGGAAGTGCAGTCGCTGTAGATCCGAGGGGGACATGCAAGGAAAAAAACCCCCAGCATTTTAGCTTGATAAAATCATCAGAGCTTCCCCTCATTTCACATCTACCCCTCATATTTACAGCGACTGCACTTCCAAGTGCACTTCCACTTGTAGTTTGCATTTGTAGTGCAAAGTGGATTTGCCCTTCGTAAATAACCCCCCGTGAGTTCTGTGCGTCACTGCAAGTTTAACGCTGTAAATTTCATTGTGTTAAAAGAAGTTTAACGCTGTATATTTCATTGTGTTCCTGCAAGTTTAACGCCATATATTTAATCGCGTTACTACAAGTTTAATGCAATATAGTTCTGTGCCTTACTGCAAATTTAACGCTGTATAGTTCTGTGATTACTGAAATATTATAGTGTATCCGTGAAGTGTGTCTTTGTTGTGAATACTCAAATTAAAGTGCACCAAACACCACTTTTCATTGATTAAAGTGCATCCATGTACACATTTACACATCTTTATTACATTTTGTTAATAAGCACCCCACTCCCCCCATTATGTCTGGGAGGACAGAAAGGAGAGGCAGGCATTTCCATGGCACTGTAAGGGGGCCAGCAGCGTATGTGTCCACAAACAAAGGTGGACGTGGTCAGTCCTCAGGCAGGGCATCATTTCCTCTGTTTAGTGATATTGCCCATGCTATCCAGCCACAGCATGCAGAGGAGGTGGTGGACTGGCTTACTAAGCTGTCTTCATCCTCCTCATCCTCCGTCACCCAAGCAGAGACTAGTGTGCAGTCCCCTGCAGCTGCCAGAGTGGCAAAACCTGCCTTCTTGTTCACAGCTATTTCTGCCATAGCCCCAGCATCAGGCATAGAGGAGTCAGCGGAGTTATTTGAACACAGCGTCAGCCACTTGCTTTCTTGACAATGCACAGCCATTACTCGATTCAGACGTTGGTTCTGAGTCTGAGGTTGAGGAAGGCAGGAACATGAGCCTACAGAGAGGGGAGAACTCTGGTACAAAAATTGGCAGTCATGTTCCCCCAGCCGCAGCGTATTGCCAAGTTGTCTCCAGTGGTAATGATGAGGATGGAGGAGATGATGATAATGAGGTCACTGACTCGACTTGGGTGCCGGATAGAGCAGAGGAGGAAAGTGAGGGTGAGGCACAACCCCAACGAGGCAGCCATCATAGAAGAGTAAAGAGCAGCCACCCTATTCCATCACATTGTCGAGCTGTTATCTCCCAGCCCACTTCCCACAGCTCAGCTGTCTGTGCATTTTTTAGTACATGTGTAGTTGATCGCACTGTTGCTATTTGCAAACTTTGTCTCAAGCGCATCAAGCGTGGCAAAAACGCCAACCATTTGGGTACCACATGCTTGACAAGGCATTTAACCTCCCACCACTCAGCCCATTGGCAAGAGCACCTAAAAGCCACACAAAAGGGAAAGAAATCTGTCCCTCCTCCTTACTCATCTCAGTCTGTCCCTGCTATACCTTATGACCTCTCAGCAGCCTCAACTGACAGGGATGATGGTATAGCGCAGGGTGTCCCAGGTCCTTACAGCACATCTGCCAGCAGCACAACACCAGCTGTAGACTTTAGCCAACAAATTTCTCTGATACATCTGCTGCAGCGGAAAAATAAATAAAGTCCCTGCCACCCACATGCCCAGCGTCTAAATGCAAGCTTGTCAAACCTGCTGGCTCTACAACTTCTGCCTTTCTGCCTGGTGGATTCTGCCCCCTTCCTTGAATTTGCAGAATGTGCTGTACCGCAATGGCGGTCTCCCAGTCTCTATTTCTTTCACGTAAGGCCATTCCATCTCTTTACCATCACGTGGAAGGCAATGTTGTTGCATCGTTGGGCAAAGCAGTCAGCCACAAAGTCCATGTTACTGCTGACACATGGTCCAGCAAGCATGGGCAGGGACGATATATTTTGTTCACAGCACACTGGGTAACTCTGCTTGCAACTCGGAAGGATGCAGGACAGGGCTCAGTGCTGCAGCTGGTTGTGCCCCCATGTCTCCATACAGCCTGGTGATGGTGCCAGATTCATTAGCTCTACCCCCTCCTCCTCCTCCTTCTCCTCCTCTATGCCCTCCTCTGCTGAATTGTCCTATGAACCTCAAGTACCCCCTAAGCGTTCAAAGGGCTATTCAATGAGTCAGGCTAAAAAGTGCCATGCAGTGCTTCAGCTGGTGTGTCTAGGGGACAGGAACCACACTGGAGCAGAGATTCTGGGAAAGTTGACACATGTGCCATGCCTGGCACATGTCCCCAATTTGGTGGTGCAGCGTCTAAATAGGTACCCAGGGTTGGAAGATCTACTGAAGCAGGCCAGAAGAGTGTGTAGGCATTTTAGGCGGTCCTACACAGCCAGTGTTCGGTTGGCTAAAATTCAGCGGGAATTCCACCTGTCCATAAACCACCTGATTTGTGACATGCCCACCAGGTGCACATACAGCAGAGGGCCGTCAACAAGTACCTGTGTGAGTATGGCACCACGACAGGCTCAGGCAGGCTCAGCTTTTTTTACCCACGCAAATGGCTGCTCATAAAGGATGCATGCACTGTACTGTCACCTTTTGAAGAGGCCACAAGGATGGTGAGCAATCGTGACAATGCATGCATCAGTGACACAATCCCTGTTGTGTTCCTGCTAGAGCAAACTCTGCGTGGTATTATGGACAGGGCACCCGAGGCAGAGCAGCGGGAGGAAGAGGAGGACTTTCTTTCATCTGAAGGCACACTTTTTGCAGACAGAACCCTTGGGAGTAGTATGTGGCTGGGAGGAGTCAGTTCCAGATACTCTAATCCTCAGTGACCCCGAGGAGTCTGCTTCTCATGCATCCGCAAAATTTGCAGTGTATGGGCTCCCTCATGCTTCAAAGCCTGCGAAAGGACCAAAGAATATGTGCCGTAAAGGAGAAGGATTACTATTGGTTGGCAACCCTCCTTGACCACCGTTATAAGGGAAAGTGTGAGAACTTATACCATCCCCACAGAGAGTGCAAAAGATGAAATCTCTTGAGGACTCCTAAAAGAGAAGTTTATCGAATGCTTGTCCCGACTCTGGTAGGCTACAGTGTCGTGGAAAACGTAGTTTTTAGGCTTCTGTTGGTGAAGAGAGGAGCGGTGAAGAAGGCGGCTGCCTAAGTGATGCATTTCTCTATTTTTTTAGTCCTCACCGCCCAGGGCTGTCAGCTTCCACATCCCATCTGCAGCGTCTGCATAACATGGTGGACAATTATCTAGGGGCAAAAACAGAGATGGAGAGCTTTCCAGTTGATGATCAACTGGCTTACTGGGTCAGGAGACTAGACCACTGGCCAGAACTTGCCCAGTATGCTATTGAGTTGCTGGGCCACCCAGCATCCAGCGTGCTTTCTGAACGGGCATTCAGTGCTGCTGAAGGTTTTGTTACTGATCATAGAACGCATCTGTCCACAGACTCAGTGAACCGTCTGATTTTTACTTTATCAAAATGAATCAGTCCTGGATTACCAGCAGCTATGAAGCCCCTGATGCCGATGTTGCCGATTAAGTGTTTTTGGGATTTGGAATCTCTGCAGGACTTCTAGGCTGCCTAGTGGTGTGGGTGTTGATTTAATCTGGAAAAATGTTTTTGGTGTAGGTTTTATGGCCACAATTAACACCCACAGACCAATTTTTTTCACGCCAGTTTGACAGATGCATATCATTACAAATTTTGACAGCAAGGTCAATTCTTGCTTTCATCAAGAGTACCTCTATACGGTTACGGTGTGAATGCACCACCGACACCCAAAGAACAATCTTTCCCCCCATTTTTTGGGCTTTATAAATGCAATTATTCCTGCAGCAGGTTCTATACAAAGTACAGATGTGCCACTCTACAGGTGGACTAAGGGGACCCCCCCCCCCCAGGCACTATATTGAAAGGAATTTTTCATTTTTATACTTTCACTTTAAACATCAAGAAATAACTGCTCATTTAAAAATGACGTTTTTTTTACAAACTTTTTTTCGTTGATACATGTCCCCCAGGGCAGTACCCGGACCCCTATAACCATTGTATGCCCAATTACTTGCATATAAGCCTTCAAAATGGGCACTTTTGATTTTTCACAGGGGTTTTGTTATTTGGTTCCGCACTTTCCCGATGTTCGAAAATTTTGCTGCAAACCGAACAGGGGGTCGTTCGGGCCGTCCCTACCGGGAAACAATAATTATTAATCCCTTCAGTCAAATTGAACCTGATGTTGCCATGCAGAAATGTATGTGTAATCCATCAGAAAGCAGTTCAGACATTTATAATGATCCTCAGAAACCATAATGCCATTACAGAATAAAAGCTATTGTGCTACATTCTATGCAAGGGGACATTTTATTGTGGTGCTTGGGGCACAAGGGACACAGACAAAGATAATGAGCCTAAGATGACACAGACAGCGTAAAGACTGACATCCTGTGCCTGGAAGCAATAGAAGAGTGTGATAAATAAAATTATTTATCTCTGTGCAGTTGCCTCTTTTCAGTTCTGCCCCATTTTAATACAATCCCACTGGTTAAAAGAGCACCTTCAGGCTACCTAAATTGTAAAATGTAGCACAATCACTGAAGTTGCTGTTGGTTGATTTAGACCTTCTGCTTCCAAGGTGGATGACCCAGTCGAGTAGAACCTGAACTCACCAACACACCTGGGGTTGAAATAGGCTTTAATAAACAGTAAAATCCTGCTAGAAGGATAAATGATGAGCTGTAAACAATAGGTATCAATAATGTGCAGAAACAGTATGTAGGTGGGGTGCAGCATTGTGCAGCGGCAATAATTCACACAGTCAGGTGCAAGAAAAACTTGTATTAAAAAAATAACACTACAGCAGCGGTTCACAACAAACCCTGTGGGAAGACTGCCCAACCAGGTACACTCACTGTTTCCAGCAATGTGAAAAGAACGGGTATCATCTGAATTGACAGCATCTTGGAATCCCCTTCTTGTGGTTCTGCACTGTGTCACTCTGCTAAAGAAGATATCTGCAATCAGTTTCTCAATAGTGCTGAGCCACACATTCTTCCTCATTTGGAGTCCTCTGCTGCAGTTTCACAGAGCACTTGCAACAGATCAGTCTCCGGCAAGCGCAGCTCTGCAGCAGCACAGTCTCTGGTGAGAACTATTCATTAATTTCACATACAGCAACACTGTTTCAGGTAGGGGCAGTAGAGTAGCTTCATCACTGCCAGGGCTGGTGCAAGGATTTTTGACACCCTAGGCGAAACCTAATTTTGCGGCCCCCATTGGCTCATGTCCCCCGAGTCCACCCCCTTTACCCTACCCATGTGACAGGAGGCAGCGCTATACAGGAAGCATCGGTTGAAAGCCCAGCTGCTGATGCTGCCAGGGCCGACTTTAATGTTGATTGGACACTGGGCAAAAACTTTCTTGGGCCCCCCCCCATGCAATTTTGCTCTCATCTGCTCTGAGACATACAATAAATATCAGCTGGACTTTAAATCAGTTTACTGTATCAGATCAGGCAGTGATTGCGATTGGTTGCCAGAGGTTACAGCATATCATTACCATTTACTGACTGGTTGCTAGTGTAGCACACTCACCCCCTTTATCTGCCTTTGGCTCCCCGCAGGTAGAGAGGGCACACCATGCCACAAGTCCGTACGCTCCTGTATAAAGAGGTTGAGCGGTGTTGTTGGTGGGTCTCCACAGCCAGAAACCAGAATCCTCCAGAGAATGATTCTCACCTCTACAATTGACAGAGATAAGTCCTTGTTCCCCCCAGTAACTTGAATGTCCACACCAGCTGTAACTCCAACGTAGAGTTTATTTCTCGCAAATAACAGTCTCTGATAGGTAAAGGTTGGAGTAAGAAGACAGGACAGCATAAGGTGTGGGAGAGGTCCAGGCACAAACGCAATCACTTCACTGCTCGGCTTCTCAAACAGACTCAGTCCAGATGGATAATCTCCCTAGGTAGGGACTAGGGATGAGCCGAATACCCCCCCATTCGGTTCGCACCAGAACTTTCGAATGGACAGAACGTTCGCGCGAAATTTAGAACCCTATTAAATACAATGGACGCGGGGCGTGGCCAGCGCGGCATGTGAGCAGTCGCATCTTCACAGAGCTCCCGCTTTGATCCTACACTGATCCGGTATCCGGCACCGCAGAACACCCGGTTTTTCGCCATCCGAACCTGGGAGAGTCCCCTCATCACCCGGCGGCCACTTAGGAACTTCACAGAGGCATGATGACCCGAGGACAGAGAGGAGAAGGATCCAAGCAGGATTCCCAAAATGGTGCCGCCCCGCCATCAGCACAGAGGGGACGCGCTGCAGAGAAGACAAACGAGGGGGGGGGGTAAGCAGTTGAAACCACCCAAGGATCCTCTCGGAGAACCCCCTAAAGATATGAGGTACTATGCACAAAAAATGACAGGGAACCTGAACTTGGCAGGAGCGCTGCCCCTGGAAGAGGGAGCCGCATGCAGTGACACTGACATGGAGGAGGGGGGGCGAGTGCTGGGAGCGGGCGCCATGATAGCTCGCTTGCAGGAGGACAGTGAAGAACCTGATGAGGAGGGAGGTGAACAGCCTACTATGGCTGACTTACTGAGAGCTGTTAATAAATGCACAGCCTCTGTGAATGGCCTGCAAGTCCGCTTTGGGAACCTGGAGGAAGGAGTATGTCTGATTAGACAAGATATTCAAAAAATTAGGGAAAGAACCACGGCAGCTGAGAGCAGGATAAGTGATATAGAGGACAGACTCCCCGAACTGACCAGAGATGCCCAATCTACTGCACGCCTAGCCAGGGCTATAGATATGAGGGCAGAAGATTTTGAGAACCGCCTCAGGCGCAATAATGTTCGCATAGTGGGGCTGCCGGAGAAAGTGGAGGGCCGGGACCCCACACAATTTGTGGAACAGTGGATGGCAGATCTATTTGGCAAGGAGGCGTTCACTCATTTGTATGCGGTTGAGAGGGCCCACCGAGTGCCTACCAGACCTCTCCCACCGGGTAACCAACCTCGCCCGATGCTGGCCAGACTGTTAAACTACAGAGATAGAGAAATTATATTGCGGCTGGCCAGGGAGAAGAAGAACATTCAATTCAATGGCACAAGGGTCTCCTTCTACCCTGACTTTTCCCCTGCAGTTCAGAAGAGCCGGGCGCACTTTGCTGACATCAAGAAACGCTTGCAGAAGCTGCAGGCACCCTATGCCATGCTTTACCCTGCGAGGCTCAGAGTCATCCTGAGGGGCCAAGCACACTTTTTTGAAAACCCTGCAGATGCCTCGGACTGGCTGGATGCCAACGCGGGAGCATTTCACCAAAGACCCCCCGAGGATGATGACTGATGGGCCTGATAAGTTCTTGCTGATACCGCCCTACCTTTTCCTCGGCTGAGGATAGTGCCGGATACGAACATTGATTATTTTCACTTAATGCGAGTTCGGAAAAGTGTTTATTAATGGCACTGCTTAATTCACGGATTGCCTGTAAATGGACGGCCATGTTGGCTGTGTCCATGGACTGTTCACGGGACCCGTTGTCCCAAGCAAATCGGGAGTGCCCGTTGGCACCCCAGAACCTGTATTTTCTAGAGGGTCACGCGAAGAAGGCTCTTATATCTGAAAGGCCTGTTGGCCTACTACGGACAGGGGCTGTAAGGTGGTTCACCGCACCGTTGTGCGCACTGGATTGCTACGGCAACACGAGAATTTGTTCCAGAGCAGACAGTTTCTATTTTCAGACTTGCAGAGTTCCAGTTCTATCTATTAACCGGCAGTCTATGCCGCCCCGGATGCCTTCCCAACCTGACATTTGGGGTCTTCCCCCTGATGGTTACATGCTTGATTTCCCCTGATGGAGACTGTCACAGTGTTGTCCTGGAACATTAGGGGGTTACAGGATCCTCTGAAACGTACTATGGTGTCCTCCCTGATGAGGAAACGCCTGCCTGCCATCTGTGCCTTGCAGGAGACACATCTGACTGCTGATTCTAAGTCGTGCCTGAACTATCGGTGGGTGGGCAGAGCGTATCACTCCACTCACACTTCCTATTCCAGGGGTGTGAGTGTTTTGATACACAGCTCCATAAATTTTGAAGAGCTCGGCTCTATGGTTGATGATGAGGGCAGATATGTTTTTCTCATGTGCAGACTGTTTACCTTTAAATGTATTCTTGCTTTTGTGTATATACCTCCTCCGTACAATAACCAGGTGTTGAGAGCCTTAATGGAGTTTCAGTTGCGGTTCCCGGAGGTGCCTTTGTATGCCTTCGGGGATTTCAACTGCTTTATGGACCCTTTGCTAGATAAACATCCCCCGGGGGGAGGAGGGAGGGGGAAGTATTGCACGGCCCTAAGGAAATTTATAGAGGAGGTGGGGTGGACGGACCCATGGAGGGCAAGGAACCCGGGAGTGAAGCAATTTTCATGCTTCTCAAAGGGCAATTCGTCTTTGTCCAGGATTGATTTATGTATATGCTCTTATGCGGCTGGGCACTACGTTTCGGGGATGAAGTATGCTCCCAGAAGCGTGTCGGATCACTCGCCACTGATTGTGTCTTTGGAGGTGCGTCCCCCTTCCGCAGTGGCCAAGGCCCCGTGGAAGATGAACGCCTTTTGGATGAATCTCTTTTCGTCTCATGAACAGATAGAGTCCCAAATTTTGGAATTTTGGCGTATTCATGAGGCCCCTGAGACTGTGTCCAGGTCCAGGGATTGGGAGGCCTTTAAAGCTGTTTTGAGGGGTATATTTATTACAGAAATACAGGCTATTAAGTTGAAGACTCACGCTCGGAGGGAGGGAATGGAACTGGTGGCCAAGGAACTAGAGGGCACCTATGTCACGGACCCGTCTGAACTGAATAGAAGGGCGTGGCTGTCGGCGCAGGATGCCCTGTACCGGGTCACGTCTTCAGGCGCAGAGAGGAAGCGCTTTTTTCAGAAGGCGGCTTTCTATGAGGAGGGGGAGCACACAGGCCGCATGTTGGCGACCATTCCCCATACTACGTGCTCCCTCGGGAGTGGTGACTAACTCCCCAGACCAAATCTTGACAGAGCTTGGTCATTTTTACTCTTCCCTTTATGAATCCAAGCGTACGTATTCGTTAGAGTCTTTAGATGACTACTTGGACCATGTCCCTCTACCTACCTTGACGGACTCCGCTAGAGAGGAGCTTGATGCCCCTTTGACCCTGGGTGAGCTGCAGACGGCGACTAACATGTTTCCCAATTCGAAGGCACCGGGAGATGATGGGCTTCCTGCCGAAGTGTACAAACAGTATGGAGAGCAGGTGCTACCGCACCTGCTGAGAGTCTTTAATGCAGCAAAGGTGACCGGTATCCTCCCCCAGTCCATGACTAGAGCTAACATTGTTTTAATTCTGAAACCAGGCAAGGACCCCTTAGACCCGGGATCGTACAGGCCCATTTCGCTCTTACAAAACGATGTTAAGATCCTGGCCAAGGCACTGGCAGTGAGACTAAATAAGGTTATATCTACTATAATTCACTCGGATCAGTCTGGGTTTATGCCCCAAAAATCGACAGCGATAAATCTGCGTAGACTTTATCTGAACATTCAATCGCGGGCGGACAATGTAGGTGACCGGGCATTGCTATCCCTGGATGCCCATAAGGCGTTTGATAGCGTCGAATGGGACTATCTGTGGGCGGTAATGAGGAAGTTTGGGTTTGGGACTGAGTTCATTCAGTGGGTGCAGCTGCTGTACTCTTCACCGGTAGCGGCTATACGGGAGGGGGGAAGGATTTCGCATACGTTTAAATTACATAGAGGCACACGACAGGGCTGCCCCCTCTCCCCACTCCTGTTTGCCCTGGCCATTGAGCCGTTAGCTGCCTTGATTAGGGACTGTCCCTCAGTGCAGGGATTTCGATATGGGGATCTTCAGGAGAAGATCCTGTTATATGCAGATGACACTATGCTTCTCCTTGGGGATACCTCCACTTCACTGACTGTGGCCATGGCTATAGTGCGGCAATTCGGTAATACTCCGGGTTAGTTATTAATTGGACTAAGTCCTCCCTCCTGTTGTTGGATCGGGATCCTTCGGCATTCTCTCCGACCTTGCAGGACATCCCTGTTGCTAAGTCCTTTAAATATTTGGGCATCCGGGTCACAGCTTGCTTGCTCGAATATGTTAACCTTAATCTCACCCCTCTGATCAACCGCTGTCGCGATCGGGTAAAGGTGTGGAGCAAATTGAGGCTGTCACTGGTGGGGAGGGTGAA
The DNA here is from genome assembly GCA_029206835.1 of Rana muscosa. Taxonomy (NCBI): domain Eukaryota; kingdom Metazoa; phylum Chordata; class Amphibia; order Anura; family Ranidae; genus Rana; species Rana muscosa. Next base: position 211,253,726 of record CM055124.1, on the reverse strand, counting down.
CCTGATAAAAATGATCCTTATGCCGCAGCTGCTGTACGTACTACACAATTCCCCCATGGTTATCCCTCTGAAAAAGTTTAGAATTATTAATTCGATCTTTCGATCACTTATATGGCTCTCCAAACCCCCTAGGGTCAAACTTGAACAATTGCAGCGCCCCAAGGACAACGGGGGATTGGCATTGCCCAATCCCTGGCTGTACTATTTAGCTTCACAAATGCAGCATATTGCACGAGTTATATCCCCTCGCCAGGACCTGGCACTGAATTTGATGGACCCCTCGGTCCAACTACTTAGTTACACGACGGGGGGAGGGGGGGAGTGGCGGATGGTCTGGAGGCCCTGAGGTACAGTAAATCTAACAAGCTCTTCCCCACGTATGCACTCATGCAAAAAATTTGGAATAAGGTCCGGATGCTTCAGGGAGTGACTGGCTTTACCGTCTACAGTCCTATATGGGAAAACCAATACTATAGGGAAATTGCCAAATTGCCGTATGGACAGAGATGGACGCAGTATGGGGTGTCACATATGACTCATATATTTAGAGATGGCAGGTTAAAGACTTTTCAGGAGCTAAGGATGGAGTTCCGACTGCCGGTCTCCATGCAGTTTTACTATCTCCAGCTTAGACACGCAGTTGAAGCGCAGAGGGAGACGGACGTTTGGTCCTTGGACTCGGCGCCGGTCTTCAACTGCTTGTTTGAGGTGACGACATACAAGGGGTTCATCTCTTGCTGCTATGCCAGGTTGCTTAACCTCTTTCTACAGGGCGCCCCCTTGAGGGCAGTGTCCCTGTGGGAACAGGACGTGGGCGCGTTCGAGGAAGAGCAGTGGGAGGAGGCTTTACAAGCGGTCCCCTCGTGCTCCCTGAACGTGGCTCATAGGTTGTCTCAGCTCTATATTCTTCTGAGGGTTCACTACACACCGGCTAGATTGGCCCGCATGGGGGTGACCCCCGATCTGTCCTGCACCAGGTGCTACAGGGATCACGGGGATCTCATTCACTTGCTGTGGAGATACCCGAAGCTTCACTTGTACTGGACGCGGGTCGTTGGCACTATCAATGGCGCTTTCCACTCTCAGATACCACTGGACCCTCGGGTCTGCCTGCTGGGGATACTAGATCACCTCCAGTTGGGGGGTATCCCCAGGCAGGCTATTAGTAGGGCCTTATTCCAGGCCCGTCTGATGATTTTGAGACATTGGAAAGATACTGCGGCGCCCACGGTACAGGAGTGGATCACACAGATGGGGGTTACGCTTAGGATGGAAAAACTTGTCTACCAACGCAGAGGGACTTGTACAAAATATGACAAACTATGGGACCCATGGCTGAGTGTTCCAGGTTTGGCACCTTTGGATTTGATATATGATCGATTGTTCTGACCTGGTTTAGGACCAGTATACAGGAGATGACGGTGATCTGGGGGAGGGCAGGTGGGGAAGGTTGAATAAAGTGTATTTGGGTGTGCTGAGTCACACTGATTTGTCATACTGTAGGTTATCTGGAACTGTGCGAGGATGTATTCTGTCTTTTGTTTTTACAACTGCTCAATAAAGAACTTGTTTGAGAAAAAAAAAATACAATGGACGCAAATGTTCGAATCTAAAGTGCTAATTATAACGCCTAATATGCATGTTATTGTCCTAAAAAGGGTTTGGGGACCCGGGTCCTGTCCGAGGGGACATGTATCAATGTAAAAAGAATCTTTTAAAACGGTTGTTTTTTCGGGAGCAGTGATTTTAATGATGCATAAAGTGAAGGAAAAAAAAGGGAAATATTCCTTTAAATATCGTACCTGGGGGGTGTCTAACGTACGCCTGTGAAGTGGCACGTGTTTCCCGTGTTTAGAACTGTCCCTGCACAAAATGACATTTCTAAAAGGAAAAAAAGCCATTTAAAACTGCTTAATGTCTGGTCCCGGCAATATGGATGAAAATCATTGAGAAAAATGGCATGGCTACCCCATCACCCACCCCTACCCTAGCCCATTACCAGCCCCTTTGGGTCTTGTATGGATATTAAGGGGAACCCCGCACCCAAAGTAAAAAAAGGCCCTATATACTCTGAACAGCAGTATACAGGCGGTGCAAAAAAGACACGGACTGTAGGTTTGTTCTTAAGTACAATCTGTTTGTAATTTGGAACAGGTAGCCAGTAATGATCCCTCTCCTTGATCGCACAAATACGAGGATCCTTCCGCAGGCTTTGCAGGATCAGGGAGGCCATGCAGCGTAGGTTTGCTGAGGCATTTGGTGCCGAATCCTCTGGGTCACTGAGGACGACATGATCCGCAGCCACCTCCTCCCAGCCACGTACAAGTCCATGGGTGTCTTGGGACTGTAATTGATCCCTTGAAGACTGCTGCTGATGCTGAGTGCAAGTCTCCACCTCCATGCTAACACAATCCTCCTCCTCCTCCCCCTCCTCGTCCTCTTCTTGTGTGATAGCCGGGCCAGCAGGAACACTGTCTGGATAAAGGGGGCCTTGAGAGGTAAGGAAGTCTTCCTCTTCCTGCCTCTGTTCTGCCTCAAGTGCCCTGTCCATTATTCCATGCAGCGTGTGCTCCAACAGGTGGACAAGAGGGACAGTGTCACTGATGCATGCACTGTCACTGCTCACCATCCTAGTGGCCTCCTCAAATGGTGCTAGGACAGTGCATGCATCCCTGATCATGGCCCACTGGCGTGGGGAAAAAAATCCAAGCTCCCCTGACCCTGTCCTGGTGCCATATTGCAACAGATACTCATTGATGGCCCTCTGCTGCGTGTGCAGCCGCTGCAGCATGGCCAACGTAGAGTTCCACCTGGTGGGCATGTCACAGATTAGGCGGTTCTTGGGCAGGTTGTAATCCTTTTGCAGCTCAGCCAGCCGAGCACTGGCATTATATGACCGGCGGAAATGCCCACAGAGTTTCCTGGCCTGCTTCAGGACCTCCTTTAAGCCCGGGTACCTGCCCAAGAACCGCTGTACCACCAAGTTAAGGACATGAGCCAAACAGGGCACATGGGTCAGTTGTCCCTGTCGGAGGGCAGAGAGGAGGTTGGTGCCATTGTCGGAAACCACCTTTCCTGGCTTAAGCTGGCGTGGCGTCAACCACCTCTGAGCCTGCCCCTGCAGAGCTGACAGAATCTCTGCCCCAGTGTGGCTCCTGTTCCCCAAACACACCAGCTCAAGCACCGCATGGCATCTTTTTGCCTGCGTACTTGCGTAGCCCCTTGAACGCCTACGGAGCACCGCTGGTTCCGAGGACAAATCAGCACAGGAAGAGGCCATGGAGGAAGAAGAAGAGGAGGGGGTGGAGGAGAGAGTTGTGTCAGAATCACCAGTAGTAACATTTTGGAGGTGTGGTGGCGGAACAACCTCCAACACTACTGCACCTTGTCCTGCATCCTTCCCAGCTGCCAGCAGAGTCACCCAATGCGCCGTGAAAGATAGGTAACGTCCCTGTCTATGCCTGCTGGACCATGAGTCAGCGGTAATATGCACCTTACCGCTGACCGCTCTCTCCAGTGAGGCCAAGACATTGCCTTCCACATGCCGGTAGAGAGCCGGAATCGCCTTCCGTGAGAAAAAGTGGCGTTTGGGAACCTGCCACTGAGGAACCGCACATTCCACAAACTCACGGAAGGGGGCAGAGTCTACCAACTGAAAAGGCAGCAGTTGAAGTGCTAGCAATTTAGCCAAGCTAGCATTCAACCGCTGGGCATGTGGGTGGCTGGGAGCGAACTTCTTTCGGCGGTGCAGCAGCTGGGGCAGGGAAATTTGCCTGGTACAATCGGACGTCGGTGTACCGATAGCAGATTGCCCGCAAGTACTTGGCTGTGACACACCTAATTCTACACCTTCATTCCTCTCAGTGCAGGTTTCAGAGAGGACTGAAGGTATAGTGGCGTTGGAGATCCCAGCTGATGAGGAGCAAGGAGAGGTCCGCCTTGTTCTTTGGTGTGGGTCTTTTAGGTGTGCTTGCCAACGGACTGCATGGCGCGTAAACATATGTCTGGTCAAGCATGTGATGCCCAAGCGGCTGATGTTTTGGCCAAGCGAGATACGCTTTAGACATATGTTGCAAATGGCAATGGTGCGATCTGTTGAACACGTCTGAAAAAAGGCCCACACCAAAGAACCTTTGGAATAACGCGCAGAGACATCAGCGCCCTGCACATGCGGAGCTCTGCGGTGTGATGCAGTCAGTGTGCTGCCATTAAGCTGGCCCCTGGAGGGCATCCTGCCTTGTTGGAGATGTGCCTCCTCCTCCTCCTCCTCCTCTTCCTCCTCCTCTTCCTCCTCCTCTCTCCTATCAGGCACCCACGTGGAGTCAGTGACCTCATCATCCCCTCCCTCCTCATCACTGGAGCCAATCTGGCAGTATGCTGCAGCTGGGGGAACATGACTGACTGCCAGATAGCTGACCTTGTTGGGCACCCCCTCTCTCTGGGCTCACGTTACTCCTCACTCTCTCTGAGCTCACGTTACTGCCTTCCTCCAGCTGGGTTCCATCATCGGAGCCTTCAAAACGCTGGGCATCCTCCTGGAGCATGTACCCAACACTGTGGTCAAACAGTTCGGGGGACTCCTCAGGAGGACATGGTGGGGCTAGGGAAGGAGTGGCTGATGCCATTGAGCCGAGGGAAGAGGCCGCTTTGGCAGCTGCTTTGCCAGACAAAGTACCCTGAGCCTGGGTGAGAGAGGATGAGGAGGAGGAGGACGTCTTGGTCATCCACTCTACCAAGTCTTAGGCATGTTGCGGCTCAACATGGCCAGCTGCCGAAAAGAAGGACAAGCGTTTCCCACGGCCACGTGCTGATGAGAATGCACCGTGTCCACAAGCAGCATCATTGTTGCCTCTAGACACAGAGCCTGCTTGCCCTCTTTTATTGCCTCGTGACTGTCTGCCTCTCATTGTTTGCCTTCCAGACATACTAATGGTCTGCTGTGGTGTTAGTATGGGAAAAGCAGCAATTGTTTTCAGTTAGTTTTAGGTGAAAACTGTGCAGAGAACACAGTACACTGAAAATACTTGCAGCTCTCTGCTTGTGGTTTTATTATGAGAACACCACTATAATAGTATTAGTCACTAACTGTATCCAGGTGAGCTTTAGGTGGATGCTATGCAAAGCACACAGTAGTACACTAAGTGAAACACTGACTGTCTGCAGCTAGCACAATCACCGGCCTGCCTGTCACAGTATAGAGAATAACTGTATCCAGGTGAGCTTTAGGTGGATGCTATGCAAAGCACACAGTAGTACACTAAGTGAAACACTGACTGTCTGCAGCTAGCACAATCACTGGCCTGCCTGTCACAGTATAGAGAATAACTGTATCAAGGTGAGCTTTAGGTGGATGCTATGCAAAGCACACAGTAGTACACTAAGTGAAACACTGACTGTCTGCAGCTAGCACAATCACCGGCCTGCCTGTCACAGTATAGAGAATAACTGTATCCAGGTGAGCTTTAGGTGATCGCTATGCAAAGCACACAGTAGTACACTAAGTGAAACACTGACTGTCTGCAGCTAGCACAATCACCGGCCTGCCTGTCACAGTATAGAGAATAACTGTATCCAGGTGAGCTTTAAGTGATCGCTATGCAAAGCACACAGTAGTACACTAAGTGAAACACTGACTGTCTGCAGCTAGCACAATCACCGGCCTGCCTGTCACATATATATCCTCTACACACTGTAACAGCAGCTAACTGACTCGCCTGCCTGCTCTATCTAACTCAATATAAATGACACTGTCTATCTCTCTGACACTGCCTCTTTCACAAACGCCAACATGCTACACAAGGCTGACTTCCAGGCGGCCTTATATAGTGTGGGGCGTGTACTAAACCCCCTGAGCCATAATTGGCCAAAGCCACCCTGGCTTTGGCCAATTACGGCTCTCCGTTTTTTCCGCGCTGTGATTGGCCAAGCATGCGGGTCATAGTGCATGCTTGGCCAATCATGAATTATGGGCCGTGTCGCGCAACACGAATTTGGCGCGAACGGACCATAACGTTCATTCTTCGTCGAACGATCGAGCGGCCGATGTTCGAGTCGAACGTGTGTTCGACGCGAACACGAAGCTCATCCCTAGCAGGGACTAGCAGCCAAATGGTACTCTAACTTAACCGCACCGTCTCTGCCACAGACCCGGTGAACTTGGTCTCTGCCACAGACCTGGTGAACTTGGTCTCTGCCACAGACCTGGTGAACTTGGTGCTTCAAAACTTGACCTCTTTGTAAGGAGAAGACATCCCTCCAGAGAGTTACCGGGCCCCTTCCTTCACCGTGACTTCTCACCGGTCCTTCAGAACAGTTCCTCCCCTGGCCTCCTCGTCTAAGATAAGGGTCCCCTCGCAAGGCGGCACCCTGGGATTCCTCGATCCTTGATGGGCCCCAGCCGAAGGTGCTGGGCCCAAGGCCTTTGCTGCAGTCCCTGGGCCCCAGGGCGGACAGGAACACACTCCCTGGGGTAGGACCCCCGGCCATGACAGACCGCGCAGAACAGAACCCTGAACAGGCAGCGTCTGCCCCTTTTATATCCTCCCCCAGCATGCACAGCAGGCCTGCCACACCCACTGTACGGCTGCTGAGAGGGGAAACACAAGGCACAGCACTGTATCAGCGGTTCAACCTTGGCCTACCATGGCAGCGCCACCTGCAGGCCACAGGGAACTACACACCGATACTCTCCCTGCGGACAAAAGTGGTTGATAGAATCCTGACAATTGGGGTGTTTGAGCATAACTACCACTCAAACACTTCCCCTAAATTTAGGACCCCGCTACACTAGAGATTACTGTACAGTAATACTGCTCACTGATTGGTGGCTAGAGGTTACAGCACATCATCTCTTTACTGCCGAGGGGCAGGCTATACATATGAATGCCGCCTTTATTTACATATGAATGCCTCCGACCTCAGCCATTTACATATGAATGATGCCTCTATTTACATATGAATGATCCCGTTATTTACATATGAATGGTGGTTATTTACATGTAAACACAGGGTCTGCAGAGTCATCTGTACACAACACACTCAGATATCAGGACACATCACAGGACTAAAACTTCAAGGGACAAGGGAATTTAAACTGGGATAGTTGGCAAGTATGAGGCAGCTGCTGTGGGCCCCACAACAATGACAGGGCCCAGGGCAGCTGCCCCTTTTTCCCTGCCTTAAAGACGGCCCTGGATACTGCCAATTTCAGTCCTCTTTTAATGGTGGTCTCTCTGACAATTGGCAGCCGCTCCTCCTGTGTTGGGAATATTTTCTTGTTCCACACTGTCCACTCTGCAAAAAGGAAGTAATGAACTGCAAAAAGGGAACACATTTTGCAGGCAAGTTAAAGGAGCCACAGACCCAGCTAAAAAACATGAATTATGAAGCTAGAACTACCTCTTGTGAGACACTCAATGCAGAAACCTGAAGAGTATGTAGGCAGGTTGAAATGTGTTAGTCCTAGCAGCTGGCCCAGGCTGGGGAAAGGGTAACTGTTGTAAGCTCAGTTACAGGGCTTTTTGGTCATAGCCAGCCTACCTGTGCTATACAAAAGGGGAAGGATGAGGTCCAAGGAGTTCTTAGCTGAACTGGTTAGTTCCGTTCTGCTGGTGGTATCAGGATTGCTGTGCCTTGCAGTCCAATAAAGACACTGGGACTTTCTGAGACATTCAAGCCATGGACAATGCCATAATGGACTCCCATCTCACAGGGGTATGACTGGGCAGCCACACCACTGTAGTTAGGGTTAGTGGAAGGACATTGTTCATATTGAACTGTTATGCCACACTTGTTCAGTAAAGCTACATTAATCATTCTAAGCCTGGTCTGAAGTTAATTAAAGGGGTGCATGTTGGTTGTTAGACTTGTGCACAACGGAAAAATTTGTTCCGTTTCGGTTCGTTTCTTTCCGGTCCTGTTGATTCGTAATCATTCGTAATTTTGCTAGACGGGATTTTTCGTGTTCGGACTCATTCGTATTTTTGCAAGCGACATTTTTCGTTGAATTTTTTGTTGCTTTATAATTCGTACTTTCGGTAGAGTACGTTGTTTTTCGTTGATTCTGGACACAACTCCTACTTTCGTAACTTTTTTTGGGTTCGTACTTTCGGTAGAGTACGTTGTTTTTCGTTGATTCTGGACACAACTCCTACTTTCGTAACTTTTTTTGGGTTCGTTGATTCGTAATTTTCCGTGTCTCTCTCACAACGACGCTGCCTATTATGCCTAATGTGCTTCGAATGGATTTGTACTTTTCTAAATACATTGCGGTTATTTGTAACGATTCGAAATCTCGTATTTTACTTTCATTTTTTTACATGCGGCTATAGCCTCCGCCCCTGTACACCATTTTGAGAGGGTTCAGCACGGTGAGGGAGAAGCAGAGAGCAGAGCAGAGTGTTATTGTGCTTCGAATGGATTCGAAATCTCGTATTTTACTTTCGTTTTTTACATGCGGCTATAACCTCCGCCCCTGTACACCATTTTGAGAGGGAGTTCAGCACGGTGTGGGAGAAGCAGAGAGCAGAGCAGAGTGAGTGTTATTGTGCTTCGTATGGATTCGTACATTCGTAACTTTTTCATAACGAATTATGCCGAAGACATTCGGGCATTCGCTATTTGCGGTATAATTTATTTCGGATTCGGTCTTATTCGTAATTGCTTTGTTCGGAAATTCGAATGCTTCCGAATGTCCGAAAGTTGCTAAATTCGGACGAATTTCAATTCGTTACGAAACGAATTGCACAAGCCTATTGGTTGTGGCGTATCTGAAGAACCTGAGTCGGTAAAGCACTACGAGTATGAAGGTACACCACCACAAAAGGGGTAACTTGGCAAGACAAGAGGAAGAAGTGTAGTTGCTAAGAGTAACAAGTTCAAGACACAAGCAACCAGTTGTTAGGTGGTAAGTGGTAACCTTCTCCGGTAGCCAGGGGGTCGATGTTCTTGCTTCCTCCCAATCGGTTGGTATCCAATAGCAATCCTAACTCACATTATGGAAATCTATGGCCTGGTCATGAGGTACATGAACTGATGGAGTTAATAAATGCATGCATGAGGTCCATGCTAGGTACAATGTGTTACCCCATTCTGTTACTGGAAGTCAGGTAACAGAGGTACACTGGACTGGTGGAGTGGGCACGCGTACTGACATGGGACAAGTGGCTTTTCAGAGAAACTTTGCACTTTAGTTACTGTACCCAGTGAAGGCTCATCTCTAAGTAGGGAAACTACCTTAACATTAGATTTTTCACATGACCGCAGCCCCCACCTGGTCCCAGGCAGTGACACACTGAACGCGAAAAGTACCCCACGCACAGGGCAAAGTAGGCCCCACCCACATGTAAACTACACAGAGTTGCAGCATTACAATACAGTCACAGTTTCTTAGAAAATACCTTTTTATTGCTCTACTCATAATTGTGATCAACATATCTCAATTCTGTTTAAGATGTAGGCCTTTCAGTAGTGCAAAAATTTGGAAAATATGGACAGCAGGGAGCAAGGTGATCCAGAGATTTCTGTACAACTTATGCCTTGTACACATGGTCAGATTTTCCATCGGAATAAACTCAGACGGGTTTTTCCGACGGATTTCCGTTCAAACTGTCTTGCATACACACTGTCACACCAAATTCCGACTGTCAAGAACGCGATGACGTACAACACTAAAACGAGCCGAGAAAAATTAAGTTCAATGCTTCCGAGAATGCGTCGACTTGATTCTGAGCATGCGTGTTTTTTTCTCCATCGGTGTTCCATACAGACGAATGGAATTTCCGTCGGAAAAAAAGAGAACTTGCTCTCTTTCTAAGTCCGTCGGAATTTCCAACGAAAAAAGTCCGATGGGGCATACACACGATCGGAATATCAGATGAAAAAATTCCGTCTGACTTTTTTCCTCGGAAATTCCGACCCTGTGCACGAGGCATTAGGCTAGTGCTACACTTGCAACTTCAAGCATATCTAAATCCAAGAACATTTTCAACAAGTACAGAAAATATCTGTTGATCTTGTCAAAAAGGCAGTCACTTTCTGTGAGCAGAATGACAGAAAAAACAATATTATATTTTTTTTATAAACTTCTAGTTTCATCAACCAACCATGTAATGGAGATGAGCAAAGGCAGACATGTTCATCCTGTGTGATAACTATGGCTGCCTCCGTAGATACATTAGAGAAGTGAGTGTTGTCATGAAGGAAAAGGCTCAAAAAGAAAAAAAATTATACTTACCAGAAATTGCTGTTACTAGGCAGATCGTCCTAATCTGCCTCTTCCTCTTCCTCTTGAGGTTCTGTGTTCTCCTCCTCGCGTTACCTCCTGGGAAATGGAGGCGCGCTGCCTTCTGGGACACACAGGACAGTGTGCCCATTCACAAATAGCCGCGCGACTCGCGCAATGCGCAGTAGGAAACGGGCAGTGAAGCCGTAAGGCTTCACTGCCTGTTTCCCTTAGTGAGGATGGCGGCGCCGGGACCCGGTCCGAGGGACGGATCTGCCTAAGTGTGCTTATTAAAAGTCAGCAGCTACAGTGTTTGTAGCTGCTGACTTTTAATATTTTTTTTTTCTCGCCGGACCTCTGCTTTAACTGGTCCGACACAAGTCGGTCCGACTTTGAAAATGCTCCCTGCACTACTTTGGTCTGACTTTGATCCTACTTCAGCCCATTGACTATCATTGAAGTTGGATCAAAGTCGGATCGCCGTCTTGCATGATCCGACTTTGGCATGCGACTTGTGCTCTGATGATCTTGAGAGGGAACTCCACGCCAAATTTTAAATAAAAAACCGGCATGGGTTCCCCCTCTAAGAGCATACCAGACCCTTCGGTCTGGTATGGATTTTAAGGGGAACCCCTACACTGAAAAAATCACGTAGGGGTCCCCCAAAATCCATACCAGACCCTTATCCGAGCATGCAGCCCGGCCGGTCAGAAAAGGAGGTGGGGATGAGCAAGCGGCACCCCCCCTCCTGAACCATTCCAGGCCGCATGCCCTTAACATGTGGGTGGGTGCTTTGGGGCAGGGGAGGCCCTGCGCCCCCCCACACCAAAGCACCTTGTCCCCATGTTGATGAGGACAAGGGCCTATTCCCGACAACCCTGACCATTGGTTGTCGGGGTCTGCGTGCGGGGGCTTATCGGAATCTGGGAGCCTCCTTTAATAAGGGGGCGCCGAGATCCCGGCCCTCCACCCTATGTGAATGAGTATGGGGTACATCGTACCCCTACCCATTCACCTGGAATAAAAAGCGTAAAAAATAAAACACACTACACAGGTTTTTAAAGTAATTTATTAGGCAGCTCTGGGGGTCTCTTCCGATTTCTTCACCCCTCTCCGGCTCTTCTCCGCTCTCTCTTCGGTTCTTCTCCCGCTGTCCGATGTCTTCTGCCGGGCTCCTCCGCTGTCTTCTGCTCTTTTGCCCGCTCTTTTGCAAGCTCGCTCGTCCCCACCCCCTTTCCTGACCGTCCGGGTTGCGTGCTCGGATAAGGGTCTGGTATGGACTTTAGGGGGGACCCCCATGCCGTTTTTTTGGCGTATGGGATTCCCCTTTAAATCCATACCAGACCGAAAGGGCCTGGTATGCTCTTAGAGGGGGAACACGTGGCGGTTTTAAAAAAAAAATTGGCGTGGAGTTCCCCCTCAAGATTCATACCAGACAAAGGGCCTGGTTTGTCGGAGATCAAAGTCGGATCCCTATTCATTGAAGTCAGATGCATGTCGGACTTCAAGATGCAGGGCAAAGTCGGATCCAAAGTAGTACGACTGTCGTGTCGTACCAGTGTGAACCCAGAATAACTAACATCCTGTGTATGCTAACTGCTGTCCAAAGTTAGTTCATAGTCACATGGCTAGGTTTGCACAATGTCGATATTTTACTGGCCTTGTCAGTAAACATGGGAGGTGTGATTAATAGAAAAAAAAAGATAATGAGGTCTGTATTTTTTTTTCCACAAAAGGCCTCATGGTAAACTGTGGTTGCTATATGCACATAAAGCACTTGGACTAGGGTTGCCACTTTTTCTTCAAGCCAAGTATTTCAAGGTCCTGGAGTGGCCTAGCCAGTCTCCAGATTTCAACCCCATAGAAAACCTTTGGAGGGAGTGGAAAGTCCGTGTTGCCCAGCGACAGCCCCAAAACATCACTGCTCTAGAGGAGATCTGCATGGAGGAATGGGCCAACATACCAGAAACAGTGTGTGACAACCTTGTGAAGACTTACAGAAAACGTTTGACCTCTGTCATTGCCAACAAAGGATATATAACAAAGTATTGAGATGAACTTTTGATATTGACCAAATACTTATTTTCCACTATCATTTGCAAAATAAATTCTTTCCAAATCAGACAATGTAATTGTCTGGATTTGTTTCCACATTTTGTCTCTCATAGTTGAGGCATACCTATGATGACAATTACAGGCCTCTCTCATCTTTTTAACCACTTGCTTACTGGGTACATAACCCCCTTCCTGCCCAGGCGAAATTTCAGCTTTCAGCACTGTCACGCTTTGAATGACAATTGCGCGGTCGTGCGATGTGGCTCCCAAACAAAATTGATGTCCTATTTTTACCAAAAATAGAGCTTTCTTTTGGTGGTATTTGATCATTTCTGCGGTTTTTATTTTTTGCACTATAAACAAAAAATGCGTCAATTTTGAAAAAAACATAATATTTTTTACTTTTTGCTATAATAAATATCCCTTTTTTTTAAAAAACTATTTTTTTTCTCAGTTTAGGCCGATATGTATTCTTCTACATATTTTAGGTAATAAAAAAAATCGCAATAAGCGTATAGTGATTGGCTTGTGCAAAAGTTATAGCTCCTACAAAATAGGGAATAGAATTGACATTTTTTTTTATTTTTTTTTACTAGTAATGGCGGCGATCTGCGATTTTTATTGTGACTGCGACATTATGGCGGACACATCGGACACTTTTGACACATTTTTGGGACCATTCACATTTATACAGCGAACAGTGCTATAAATATGCACTGATTACTGTATAAATGTGACTGTCAGGGAAGGGGTTAACACTAGGGGGCGATCAAGGGGTTAATATGTTCCCTGCTAGATGTTCTTACTGTGGGGGGAGGGGACTGACTGTGGGAGGTGACCGATGGTTGTCCCTATGTACAAGGGACACACCATCAGTCTCCTCTCCCTGACAGGACGTGGATCTCTGTGTTTACACACAGAGATCCATGTCCCTGGCTCTCTGACAGCCGATCGCGGGTACCTGGAGGACATCGCGGCTGCCAGGCACGCGCATCGGCACCCGCGTGACACGGCGGGCACAGCTCTTCCGCGATGCGCGCCGCCGGGGGCGCGCATCGCGGAAGTAAACAGGAGGACGTCCATGGACGTCCTCCCGGCAATTGAGCGCCGCAATGCGGCCGTCTTTTTAGAATGGCCCGGGCGCGAAGTGGTTAAGTGGGAGAACTTGCACAATTGGTGGCTGACTAAATACTTTTTTTCCCCACTGTATGTTCTCTATAACATTTTCTGTTTGGCACAGAGATAATCAGGAGATTTTTTTGTATTCACTGACAGATTTCAAAGCAGTATGTGTTGAATGTTAAACTATTTGTGTTTAATGCCCGTGTACCTGCCACCTAACAACACAGACACATTTTGCTATATAAACCAGAGTTTTACTTTTCAGTAGACTTGTAAATAACAAGAAAAACAGTAGTTGGCAATAGCTGTGCTCCCATCATCTATAAACAAATGTAGCTTGTTCAACATTGCCGTAACAATTGACTGACTTTGAGTGGGTTTTAAAGATGACAAAAGATGCTAGGCGACCCATTTATAAGGATGATTAAGAGACAAATCTGTGATTCACCAAACTACAGGTGCCCACACAAGGCTGTATTGTAATTTAAATTTAACTAATTCCATCACCATCTGTCCACAAACATGTTTTCTATTTAAAACAGTGCAACGGGTACTTGAATAAAGATTCTTTAATATTCATTTATATACATTGCTATTTATCAGGCATATAAAAGTTGACGGGGAACAGAAATGTTAGTATTAAAGGGCCAGGCCACCAGCAGCTGTTGTTCCAGTCTTGGGCAAATGCCATCAAGTCAGAACAATCACTAGAGTCTTAAAAGAAAAAGGAATTCTGAAACAAAGATTTTCATCCACTTACCACATTCATGATGAGCAGATCTCACTCTTGCTGTTGGAATTATTTGTTACAGTACAGGAAAGGCACCCATAATATACAGAATAAAGCAGAGCCCCTTGGCAGCAGTCGATAAGCCAGTTCTTCTTACCCTAGGGGGACTACTGTAGACCATAAGAATGAGAGGATGGGCTACCTCTTTTTTACAGATGGGGTTCTCGTCACCATGATGCTTCCTCTTGGGCCCCGCAGGGTTGTGGATGGCTGCTTGGCCCAAAAACCCACACAAACTCACCGTTCATGGGTTGTTGACCCGGTTCACCCACATATGTTCATTGACTTTTTGAGTACAACGCTTTTAGAAAACAGTCCCTCTTTCTTTTTGTACCCCAGGACAGCATCATAACCCTCTATGCCAGCTGTTCTCAACCTTTTTACCCTAGAGCAGTGGTCTCCAAACTGCGATCTGGGGGGCAGATGTGGCCCTTTGCCTACTTTTTTCTGGCCCTTCAGGCAGTGTTCCTCCCACTGACACCAGCAGTAGGGCAAAAATTCCTGCACTGACACCAACAATGGGATACTATTCCTTCATTTACACCAATGATGGGAAACTATTACTTTTACTGACACCAACAATGGGGCACTATTTTTCCCTGCAATACCAAAGATGGAACACTCCCACTGATGCCAGAACATTTTTTACTCCCATTGGCCATAGTCCGGCCCCCCTAAAGTCTGAACAATAATAACCCGCCCTTTATGTAGAAAATTTGGAGACCCCTGCTCTAGAGGAACTCTTGAAGTAATTTTTAGGTCTCAGGGAACCCCTGCTAAAACCAATTCATTAAGGGGGGGGGGGCAAGTGGGAAAAATGTTCCACTACATCCAGCAAAAAGAATGCCCCCTGCATAGTGGAATGTCCAGTAAGGAAACTTGATTTTCTGTTTCTTTCTTTTTTACTGAAGAGATAAAACAGCTTTACAGAGTCCAGATAATGGTGAGGTGTTCCAAAAATTCCAACAGCATTCTCCAATCCTGCTCACAGGTACTTGGATACCAGTGATTAAAGCTTGCACTGTTAGACATAAGCTACACACTCTCAAATGACCTCTAAGTACTGAAATAACTAGGCCCAGGGGAAGCATGTGGCTGGTTTAACACTACTTGCTGAAGCTGTCGATGGTCCTCACTCGGTCCATGCACAAACCCACTATAACAGTTCCACCCATAGATCATATACCAAGTGATGGTGAAAGAAGACGAGCCCAGCCCAGACAGAGAACCTAACCCCCTCTTACATATATGTTTTGGATGGACTGATCCTTAGAAGCCTAAGTACAAGCAGGACACGAGTAGGCTGTATCTCATGTCACCTGTAGAAGGCACCACCTGAGACAAGACTGCCACCCTAATACAAATAGCCTTAGTACTTTCTTGACAACTGTCTCTGACCTTTCCTGTCTAAATTTGGCCTGCAACCTCCTGCTCTGGGATGGCGGGTTGGCAAGCCATGATCGTAATTTCCCAGCCCATCATCCCAGAGCATCAGTGGGAAGAATGATGGCAAGTGACAATCCACATCTGGTGGCAGGTGATGGTCGCAAGTGACAATCCACATCAGGTGGCAGGCGATGGGGGCAAGTGACAATCCACTTCTGGTGCCAGGCGACAGCCACAAGTGACAATCCACATCTGGTGGCAGGTGATGTGGCAAGTGACAATTCACATCTGGTGTCAGGCGACAGTGGCAAATGACAATCCACATCTGGTGGCAAGTGACAATCCACATCTGGTGGCAAGTGACGGTGGCAAGTGACAATCCACATCTGGTGGCAGGCGACGGTGGCAAGTAACCAGCTGCACCTGGTGACAGGCGACAGTGGCAAGTAACTAGCTGCACCTGGTGACAGGCAACGGTGGCAAGTGACAAGCTGCATCTGGTGGCAGGAGATGTGGCAATTGACACACTCGGGCTCCCACTGATTCTGCATTATGGTGAGTTGAACCACTTCATTATATATTACAAGGTAATAATAGAAATAATGCCCTTCAATCACCCTGGCATCATATCAACCATGGTGACGTGATGATTGAAACGCCAACACGAGCCATTGCCCGCAATCGTTTTTTTACCACCCGCATGTGCCCTCCCCGGGCATGCAAAAAGGTTCACGACCACTGCTATGGGCTCTAGCCCCAAATCTTTTGCAGACCTAGCAAAACCCCTGCTTAGTAATGTTAAAATTTTCACTAATTGAAAAAGGAAGGTTAAGCTGACTTTTTCATAATTGAATAAAGTAGGAAAAAAAACTGTAAGCAAACACAATATCATGTGAAAAAGTGCAGCGTTCAGTCACTGAAAAATATGCAAGCTTTTCTGTTTGTAGAGACCAACATGGGAAATTCCCTTCTTTGTATGGAATTACCATGCCATAATGGTTTTTAAACAGACCATAAAGAAATTTTCTTGCTAGATGTGAAAATATGTGCCAGCTAGAGACAGCCGACTTTCACCCTAACACTCTTACATACCACAGACAACACTAATCCCCTGAGTTACCAGACTCCCATGTTTGTGCTTAAAGTGCAATCACTAAAATATCAAATAAGCTTCAAAGCAATATCAAAGATTATTATTTTTTTTAAATAACAAACATGTTATACTTACCTGCCCTGTGCAATGATTTTTCACAAAGCAGCCCAGATCCTCCTCTTCTCGGGTCCCCCACCGGTGCTCCTGGCCCCTCCCTCCTGCCCAGTGCCCCCAGAGAAAGCAGCTTACAATGAGGGCACCCAGGCAGGCTTGCTCCCAAGCAGCGGCTCTGTGTGTCCATTCACGCAAACAGCCCTAGCTCAGCCCTGCCACCTCCCTGACCTTAACCAATGATGAGGGAAAGTCTTCGAAGAGCCGAGGTTCTCGTGCACATCACTGGATCGTAAAAGGGCTCAGGAAAGATTTAGGGGGGGGGGCCGGAAGGTTTTTTTTACCTACATGCATAGTAAAAAGTAAAAAACCTCAGACCTTTAGAATCACTTTTAGGCTGCTTTCACACTGAGGCGCTTTGCAGGTGCTATTGCGCTAAAAATAGCGCCTGCAATGCGCCCTGAAAGAGCCACTCCTTTCTATCCAGTGTGAAAGCCTGAGGACTTTCACACTGGAGCGTTGCGCTGGCAGGATGGTAAAAAAAGTCCTGCCAGCCGCATCTTTGAGGTGTGGTAGGAGCGGTAAACATACTGCTCCTATAGCGCCCCTGCCCATTGAAATCAATGGGGCAGCACGGCCGTACCGCCTGCAAACCGCCGCTGCAGCGACGTTTTGCGGGCAGGTTTAACCCTTTTTCGGGCACTAGCGGGGGTTAAAAACTCCCCGCTAGCAGCCGAAAATCGTGGCAAACACGACGGTAAAACGTCGCTAAAAATAACGGCGCTTTACCGCCAGCGCATCAAGCGCCTCAGTGTGAAACTACCCTAAAATTGTACATATAAATAAAATAATAGCTGGTAATCTTGCTATAAAGGTCCCTGTTTAGGCACTTTCATTTATAAGCTGAAAGCGCAGGGACCTTTGATTGTAAGCTCCTTGGGCAGGAACTGATGGGAATGTATGGTATATATGTATAGCACTGCGTAATCTGACAGCGCTATATAAGTACATGTAATAAATACCGTATTTATCGGCGTATAACACGCACAGGAGAATAACACGCACCCTAACGTTAAGAGGGAAGTTTCAGGAAAAAAACTTTCCACAGCCCCCTGCGTATAACACGCAGGTACTGTTTACCCTCTATTTTCAGGGTAAAAAAGTGAGAGTTATATGCCAATAAATACAGTAAGTAATCATGCTTGTGTGCCTTGTCACATGGGCTTCAGATGGAGACTCCAAGTGGCTGTTTCAACACATTACACAGACTGTTGTCAAAAACTTTTTTCTTTTTATATATATAAAATAGAGTTTTTACAGTTTTTAATCCTTTGTTGCATCTCAGTGGTGCTGATCTTTTATGGCCACTCCCTGTCTATATGCATATGCCACACCAATGGCTGCATTGTATTTCTCAGGATTGAATTCCTGATGGTAACAGATGTAAACCATACCTAAATATTGAAATTGATTTACCAAGAGCAAAAAAGGATTTTCTCTTTGCAAGGGAATTTTCATTTTGCAAGGGAATTTTTTCCCTTAGCTAAGTGAATAAGGTGAAACTCTGCTGACTTCCATAATCATATCATATGTAAGCAAAACTAAAGTTTTTTTTTTTGTCCTGCCAATTTTAGGGTATTCTTTGAAATATGAATTTTCTCCACATTTCACCATGTTCATTAACCGCTTCAGCCCCGGACCATTTTGGTGGTCAAAGACCAGGCCACTTTTTGCGTTTCGGCACTGCGTCCATTTAACTGACAATTGCGCGGTCGTGTGACGTGGCTCCCAAACAAAATTGACGTCCTTTCTTTCCCACAAATAGAGCTTTCTTTTGGTGGTATTTGATCACCTCTGCAGTTTTTATTTTTTGCGCTATAAACAAAAATATAGCGTCAATTTTGAAAAAAAATCAATATTTTTTACTTTTTGCTATAATAAATATCCCCCAAAAATATATAAAAAAACATATTTTCTTTATCGTACACCACGGGACACAGAGCCAGTCACTACATAATGGGTTAAGGGTCACCAGCGGTGATTGGACACTGGCACAACCAATTGATAACAGTTCTCCTCCATATAACGCCAGTGTCTAAAGGTGTTGGACGCGATAGGATGCTAAAGGAAAGCTCTGCCAAAGAGACCCTCTGGGGGTAAAAAGAGCTATGCATTTGGACCCATCCAGAACACCTAAAATTAAGCCAAAACTGGATGGGATCCGGACCTCATGCACGAGGCGTAGCCTATAATGTCTGTCTTCGGAGGACTGGGCTCTAGGATCCAGCACTTTCGCTACTTCGCTAAAAGTCATGGTAAGAGTCTTTTACAAGGCCCGGGAGAGAGGTATCCTTTAAATAGGAACCCATATCCCTGAAGGTTGGCACACAAAGCCTGCCGTGATGGGTGAAAATTGGTTCTGTCTGGTTTCAGCAGAAAAACCTGCGGCGTGGATAAGGTAAGTGGTTAAGAGTCCTAAACTGTGTTTAAGGACCTTTTCCTATATGTTGAGTGTCTTCTCTAAAGCCGCCACTGGGGAGAGTAAAGAGTTGAGTTTGTAACTCACCATGCTTTGTGTAGTGTCAGCTCCTTCGGACAAGTCACACTATCCCTCCTCTGCTGCAGAGCTCGGCTTCAGTCGCCTCCCTCCTTCTCCTCTGCTGGATGCGGCCATAAGGTGTGCAGATATTTTATTATATAAGGGGCTAAGAACTTTGCGGCCATAAGGAGGGAGCTTCCCTAAACCCTGAGCCGCCGCCATAGCCCCAGGTCGCGCACGCGCGTTTTATCGGCAGCGGGGGGGTTGCGAGCGCGCACGTGAGCAGGCACGTCTGTGAGGCGCTGATACAGGAAGTCATAAAGGGCTTCAGATGCTGGCAGCTCACTCCTTGAATGGGACACAGCAGCATACAGGGACACGTAAGACTCCATGTGGTTGGGCTGGGTACTACCAAGAGAGACACTCACTTTTTGCATAGAAACTGTGTGTTTAAGGTTGCATACTTTATGTAAATTGCTAAACTGAGCACAGTAGTATATGCTTTGGGGTACCTCGACTTTGCTTAAGCAGTATGACCAGGTCAAAAAACAAAAAAGCATCGCCGCCTGGGGCAGGAGGCTCTAGCAGTGCTGACCCAGTACCTTCCTCACCGGCAAGGCTTATTTTCAGCAGGAACACGGGGGAACGCAGTTCCGGCACCTCGCAAACTGAATGTATGTAATGGAGAGAGGAGCTGGGGTGTGCTGGAGAGTCTATTGATGCTGGCTGCTGGGGGATATATTGTTGCTGGAGGGGATCTATTTTTGCAAAGGAAGGGGGTTTATTGTTGCTGGGGAGTTCTTCTGTTGCTCGTGGGGGATCTATTGTTTCTGGGGGGTCAGTCATTGCTAGGAGGTATGTACTGTTGAGGGAGGGGTCTTTGTTGCTGGCTGCTGGCGGGTCTATTGATGCTGGCTACTGGGGAATCTATTGTGGCTGGAAGGGATCTATTTTTGCAGGGGGTCCTATTTTTGCTCAGAGGTGGGTAGGGGTGGTGTCAAGGGTGGCTTGTAAGGGAGGAGTTCCTGCACCTATTCTCTGAGAAAAAAAGCCCTGCTCACCGGTATTATCTGACGTACCTGTGCAGGATGAGCCATTGCTGCTATCATGAATAGCAGCTTCCCCTGTGGAGCCTGGGCCTGCATATGTCACTGAGGACACTTTGGCAGTAGCCCAGGGCAACTTAGAAGGCAGAATCGCAAAGTTAATTGCAAAGTCCATAAATAAAGACAAAAAGCGAAGCAGATCTCCTTCTGTTGTAGACCTCCTTTCAGAAAAATCTGAGGATGAGGATGATGAGGATGATGCTACACCTGCAGAGGATAGAGTTGAGGAGTCGGATGGATTAGGGATATCAGAGGAGCGTTTTTCTGCGTCTCAGATTCTGAAGTCACAGGTACAATGTTATGCTGGAACAGTGCGTTCTGTGTTTAAGTTACCCTCTTCGGAGGTAACTGAATCACCTGTCTCCTCCCTTGGTTCATTAAAATCACTGCAGGGGGCATGCTCTTTCCCGGTTCATCCATTACTAGAAAATCTAATGTACGCAGACTGGCAACACCCAGATAAGCGTTTTTCACCTCCTAAAAAGTTTGACATTCTTTATCCTATGGAGGAGAAGTTTTCCAAGAAATGGAGCCTTCTGTAGACGCAGCTATTTCTTGTATAAATAAAAACCTGACTTGTCCGGTGGACAATGTACAAGTGTTTAAAGATCCTTCTGAAAAGAAATTGGAATCTTTACTAAAATCCTCATTTCTTTTGGCCGGTTCAGTTACCCAACCTGCTGTAGCAGCAGTCGGTATGTGTCAGGTCATCAAGCAACAGGTAAAACAGGGGCTGAAGGATTTGCCTCCGGAACAAGCCAAATTTTGGGAGAATTTGCCTAAAGCCTTATGTTTTACAGTGGATGCCATGAGAGATTCTGTTCTGCAAGCATCTCGCCTTACAACTTTTGGTCAGTTTCCCCTTTCATGGCGAACGCCTCTTTGGGGATGATCTGGAAAGGTATATCCAAAAGATATCGAGCGGTAAAACCACTCTTTTACCAAAGAAGAAGAAAAACAAGCAGCCTTGTTTTAAAAGTTCTCTTTCCCCGGTTCCTGGAAAACCTGCCTCTAGCCAGTGGCGACGGCATTTTCAGCCAGCCACAAAAGCCAAAGGAAATCAGGCTCAGAAGAACAAGAAGCTGTGGGGTTCAAGAGCTAACAAGCAAGACCCCAAAGCCTCTCTGTGAAGGGGCGCCCCCGCTCGGCCGAGTGGGGGGACGGCTTCATCAGTTTTCAGCGGCATGGCAGACAGAAATCCAGAAGTGGGTAGTATCCACAGTTTCCCTAGGGTACAAACTGGAATTTCGAGAGATCCCATCTTCTCAGTTTCAAAGTTCAAGACTCTCCAAAGATCCACGAATAAGAAGATTCTTCTTCAAAGGATTGGATCACTTGCTGTCTCAAGGGGTGATCACAGAGGTACCCCTAAAAGAGCAAGGCTCAGGTTTTTATTCAAACCTCTTTGTGATCCCGAAGCCAAATGGAGACTTCAGACCCATCCTGGATCTAAGATCTCTAAATCGGTTTCTGAACATTCGCCATTTTTGAATGGAAACTATTCGATCAGTGGTCGCCACCCTACAAGGCAGAGAATTCATGGCACCCATAGACATCAATGACGCATATTTACATGTACCTATCCATCCCGCTCACCAAAGATTCCTAAGGTTTGCAGTAGAACAACGCCACTTCCAATTTGTGGCCCTGCCCTTTGGTGTGGCTACCGCGCCCAGAGTATTTACAAAGGTACTAGCTCCTCTGTTGGCAAATCTGAGGACACAGGGCATAGCGGTAACAGCCTATCTAGACGATCTACTTGTGATAGATCAGTCAGTGACAGGATTAGATCACGCTGTGCTCACTACGGTAAAGTACCTGGAGCATTTAGGATGGATTGTAAACTTACAAAAATCCTCTCTACCAGCCCAAAGAAGGGTAGAGTATTCGGGCATGATCATAGACACAGCCCAAAGCAAGGTATTCCTGCCAGAGCCGAAGATACAGTCTCTAAAGGACCTGATCCTCAAGGTCAAGGCAAAAAAGGGGCCATCTATTCACCTTTGCATGAGGCTATTAGGGAAGATGGTAGCCTCCTTCGAGGCTGTCCCTTATGCCTAGTTTCATTCGAGACTACTTCAAGGCAGTATCTTAGCCGCTTGAAACAGGAAGATCCGAGCTTTGGATTTACCCATGCACCTGTCTCCACAAGTGCGCCAAAGCTTCAGTTGGTGGTTAAGAACCAAAAACTTGCGGAAAGGAAGATCCTTTCTCCCAGTAACCTGGAAGGTGGTGTCTACGGATGCCAGCCTATTGGGCTGGGGAGCAGTGTTAGAAGAAGCTTCAGCCCAGGGAACCTGGGCCAAGACCGAAGAGAGTCTGCCAACATACTGGAGATTTGGGCAGTATATCTAGCCCTCAAGACCTGGACACACAGGTTACAGGGCCATCCTGTTCGGATTCAATCCGACAATGCTTCTGTAGTAGCTTACATCAATCACCAAGGAGGCACCCGCAGTCAGGGTGCTCAGAAGGAGGTGAATCGGATTTTGACATGGGCAGAAGATCATGTTCCTTGTCTCTCTGCAATCTTCATTCCAGGGGTAGAAAACTGTCAAGCGGACTATCTGAGTCACCAGCAGCTGTCCCCAGGAGAGTGGTCTCTCCACCCCGATGTCTTTCAGGCCATATTTCAGAAATGGGGGACCCCGGATTTAGACCTGCTAGCTTCCAGGTTCAACAGGAAGTTGGACAACTTTGTGTCCAGGACGAGAGATCCTCTGGCCTATGGAACGGATGCTCTAATAATTCCCTGGAATCAGTTCTCACTGATCTATGCATTCCCTCCGATCCCTCTCTTACAAAGACTACTATGCAGGATCAAGAACGAGGGAATTCCAGTAATCCTAGTGGCCCCAAATTGGCCCAGAAGGCCCTGGTACGCCGAGATCATAAAGATGGCGGTAGGAAGACCTCGGAAGCTTCCGCTTCGTCACGACCTGCTGTCGCAGGGTCCAGTGTTCCATCCTTCCTTACAAAATCTAAATTTGACGGTCTGGCTATTGAGACCCACATTTTGAAAAAACGAGGGATCTCAGGTCCAGTTCTTTCTACGCCCATTAATGCTAGAAAGCCAGCATCCAGGCTTATCTACTATAGAGTCTGGAAGGCATATGTTTCCTTGTGTGAAACCAGAAGATGGAATCCTCAGAAGAATGACATAAGTAGGATTCTTGCCTTTTGCCAGTTAGGAGTGGATATGAAATTAGCCCTTAGTACCATCGAGGGTCAAATATCGGCTCTATCAGTCTTTTTTCAAAGACCACTGGCATCTCATTCCCTAGTTAGGGCGTTCATTCAGGGGGTACTGCGGATAAATCCACCAGTCAAGTCTCCCTTGTGCCCATGGGATTTGAATTTGGTATTATCAGTATTGCAAAAGCAACCTTTTGAACCTATTCTCCATATTCCTTTGATCCTTTTGAGCAGGAAATTGGCCTTTTTAATTGCTATCTCTTCTGCTAGAAGGGTATCAGAATTAGCAGCTCTTTCTTGTAAAGAGCCTTATTTAATTTGTCACAAAGACAAAATTGTAATACGACCCCATCCTGCCTTTTTACCTAAGGTGGTGTCGGCTTTTCATTTGAATCAGGACATTGTTCTGCCTTCTTTTTTTCAGAATCCGTGGACAGCGGGGGAAAAGTTATTGCACTCTCTAGATCTAGTGAGAGCAGTAAAGGTGTATCTGCAGGCAACCACTCAGATACGTAAAACAGATGTTTTGTTTATTTTGCCAGACGGTCCCAAGAAGGGCCAAGTGGCATCAAAATCCACCATTTCTAGGTGGATTCGACAAGTAATTGTTCAAGCTTATGGTTTAAAGAACAGGACTCCTACTTTTTCTGTTAAGGCGCACTCTACCAGGGCGATAAGTGCTTCATGGGCAGTGCATCACCAGGCTTCGATGGCTCGGATCTGTAAAGCTGCAACTTGGTCTTCAGTCCACACATTTTCCAAATTCTATCAAATAGATGTGAAAGGACATGAGGATTCCGCCTTTGGGTGAAGTGTGCTGCAGGCAGCAGTGTAGGGCTTCTTGTCCATTAGCGGCCTGTTTGATCTGGGTCTCCCACCCTTCATTGAGCATTGCTCAGGGACGTCCCATTATGTAATGACTGGCTCTGTGTCCCGTGGTGTACGATAAAGAAAACAGGATTTTTATAACAGCTTACCTGTAAAATCCTTTTCTTGGAGTACACCATGGGACACAGAGGTCCCCCCCTTCTTATGGGAACCTTATTGCTTGCTACAAAACTGAGGTACTTCCCTGATGGGAGGGGTTATACGGAGGGGAATTGTCTTCAATTGGTTGTGCCAGTGTCCAATCACCGCTGGTGACCCTTAACCCATTATGTAATGACTGGCTCGGTGTCCCGTGGTGTAATCCAAGAAAAGGATTTTACAGGTAAGCGGTTATAAAAATCCTGTTTTTTCCACAGTTTAGCCCTATACGCATTCTTCTACACATTTTTGGTAAAAAAAAAAATCGCAATAAGCGTTTGATTGGTTTGCGCAAAAGTTATAGCTTCTACAAAATAGGTTACTGTTTTATGGCATTTTTATTAATATTTTTTTTTTTTACTAGTTATGGCGGCAATCAGCGATTTTTTATCGTGACTGCGACAATATGGCGGACTCATCGGACACTTTTGAGACCATTTTGGGACCATTGTCATTTTTACAGCGATCAGTGCTATAAAAATGCACTGATTACTGTAAAAATTACACTGGCAGTGAAGGGGTTAACCACTAGGTGGCGTTGCAGGGGTTAAGTGTTTCCTTGGGAGTGATTCTTACTGTTAGGGGGCGTGGCTACACGTGGCACATCATTGATGACCGTTCCCGATCACGGGGAACGGTCATCAGTGACAGTGTCACTAGGCAGAATAGGGGAATGTCTTGTTTACAAAGGCATTCCCCTGTTCTGCTCTTGCCGACCGCAATCGCGGGCCGCCCGGGAACATCGAGTTCCCGGGACCCGCGGTTGCACTCGTGAGGAACGCACCGCGCGCGCCCCCGGTGGGAGGCAAATTTAAAGGGACGTACCTGTACGCCCATCTGCCTGCCCGTGCCATTCTGCCGACGTACATTAGCGTGCAGTGGTCGGCAAGTGGTTAAACGAATGTAAAATTCCCTTGCAAAGTGAAATGCCTATTTACCTTTAGTAAAACAACCCCAATATGTATTGGAATGGCCATTTGTAGTCTTGTGTAACAGGGTGACAACCCAGGAACACAAAAGGGAGAAAAGGACAGATTGTTGTCACCCAATAATGGGAAGTGTCTTAACAATAACTCCTATGATAGTGTAGCACCCTATAGTTGTGCTAGGTATTAGTGTAGACTGTTAATGTGGGCTCAGGGCTCAGTGTTTAGCTCAGGGATAAGCCTAAGCTGTGAATCTGGGTCAGGGTTTTGTGACTCTGGGCTTAATGACTCATCCAAGCAGCCTACCCCTGTTTTCTGGGACATTGGAGAATGTTCTAGACATAGTGGATGGAGGTTAGGAGGAGCTGCTTGGCATATTTATGAGGGCCTCCTCCAATCTCCCGTAAAGAGCTGGCAGGGGGCAGGCCACCTCATAAATAAGCATGAGTCATGCCAGCAGGGCAGTTGGGTGAAAGATGGAGATGGAGTGCTGAGGAGGCTGTCGGTTGCCCCACAGGGGTGCCCCCTGGTCTGGGGGGAGGGTAACCTTGGTCTATAGCTCTGGTGCTTGAAGTATCCCGCCATAACACACAGAAGAAGTCCTTCCTGGAGTCACGGGAGCAAGGAGAGAAGACAGCAGGAGCAGGTCAGCACTACTGGGAGATCTCCTGAGAGTTAGCCGAGTGGGCTTGTGAGTGTCAGTCTGGAGGACTGTGGTGAAGAAGTTAGCCTGGAGGGCTAGTAAATGGGCAGCCAGGTGGGTTGGTAGTGCATGAAGAGCTGGTGCTGGGATCAGTAGCCACAGGAGGAAGAATACAAGCTGGACACTGTAATGTTGCTACACAACCAAGGGGCCACGGGTTCCTGCCTGTAATGGGCCATTGACCTTAATCTGACTGAGTGACTGTCAGATCTTTACACAGTCATCCAGCTGGGTTACGCAAGCAAGTGTGTGCTGGAGGAAGAAGTGGAATTGTATATAGAGACTGTATATAGAGACTGTATATAGAAAGAATGTCCCTGAGGTTTTGCTAAAGTTGAGTGGGCATCGCATAACCTCCCATCCCTATCCAAGTTATTACCCTCTATTAAAAACAAAACAAAAAACAAAGGACTGTTCTGTCTCAAGAGTGCCTGGGAAGATTCAGTGTGGCTGGCTGTGCAGGGTGGGGAATCCCAGTTTATCTGTGCCCCTTAAGGGGGTGCGCTACAATAGGATCAGCAAGTACGACTTTAATGGAAATTGCAGATTTAAAAAGATAAATGTCAAAAATTCATTAACATGTTAAAGCTTACATGAGATTTAGAGGGTTGGTTGACATCTACTTCAATGCACACTGTTCATAAAGCCTGAGGATAGTATGGAACCTTGCCAGTACTCCAGTAACGTACAGTCACCTGCCTTCCACTAATACAGCTGAGCAATTCATACCTCCTCTGCAAACATTGCAACACCATGGCCCCAACACAGCAGTTTTCATTCATGAGGGCTCCCCATGATTAATCTGCAAGCCCTCAATGAATCAGCAATTAGGAACAAAATTCATAAATTCTGTGGTGACTGTGGTTTAAAAATAAACTCTAGTCTCAATCTTATCTGGTGTTAAAGTAGTGTCAATAGTGTAGTTCCATGTGCCAAAGGACAATAATACGCAGACACTTCATTTTCCAGCCGACACACCTTTCACTAATCATTTCCTTTGTAAATACTGTATACATAAGGCTGGTTACACAATGCTCACAGGCCAGGTGTGGCAAGCTGCAGTAGGAATGTGGAATGATGGATTATGGGTAAATAGCATAACTCTGCTTTATGACAGTCATAACCTAATTAAACAATTGCATGTCTAGCAGTTATAAGGGACTTTGTTTCTCACCTGTTATCACCGATTACTATCAGGGCCCTTCTGAGAACTACACTAATGGCCAGACAGGACTGCGTGATATTTTACACTTTATGATATTTCTCAATCTATATCTTGGGTGACTTGAATTTTTATTAGGTCAGTGTGACTAGGATTATATCGCCTGTTTCAACTTTTCTTCCAAAGTAGGTACAGATTTTTGAGAACGTGTGGAAGGGGGCAGAGCTATCACACTCTGTAGCCATTTAAAGTTTTAGGATATTTATAACGTCTATAGATTTGCATACACAGTTAGGCCCCATGTACACGGGACGCTGCTAAACGTACGTTCAGAGGCAGTTGGACGCTTTTTTCAACTGCCCCTGAACTCGTTCAATGTTATCCTATGTGACCATGCACACAGTCTCGTTTATTGCTGTTTTTAGGCAGTTGGGTTTAACAGCGTTTCTTTGAAAGCAAAAAAAATGGGTTCAGACGCCGAAGATTTCCACGTTTCAGACAGCAAATGTTTTTGGCCATTTAAAAATAAAATTAAAATAATAATTAATTTTTTTTAAACGCTTCTAAATGCAAACGCAGCAAAACACGGGCAAAACGCCGCTAAACGCGGCATGTAAACGCGGCAAAACGGACGTTTTAAACGTGGGTTACTATCTGTCAAGTTAAATCGTTCAGGAGCAGTTGTAAAAACGTCCCGTGTACATGAAGCCTAGAGAAGAAGGTACAATATTAATGTAGCTCCCAGGGGGGGTTTTGCGCTTCCCTCTTTACTCTTCCCCTGCGGCTACGCCTGATCCACACTTGGTTAAGTATGAAAATCCACTGATATATTACCTTTGGGTCTGCAGCAAGTTACCTCCCACGAGTGGATCCTTCAGCTCCGTTGTCTAGGTACACCAGTGTATTCAGGAATAAGGCCAATGTCCACACACGAGTAAAACCTAATCAGCAAGGCTTTATTCTTTTTCTTACTTTTGAGTCAACTTGAAGAAAGCGAAAGCAGGAAAGTTGAAGATGTAGGGGAAGGTTCAGGCACACAACACTTAGATCCCAAATATATATATATATATATACTCGTCGCCACTCAAGCCTGAGTGGGTATTGCTCACCCAGATAGTCCCTATAAGAGCAGTCCTAGCAGCCGGGATGGAGCACGGATGTCAGAGATGATGGATCCCCTTTAGGCAGGCCTCCAGGCCTCTCCCAGAGACAGCATTACCGTCGCTATCTCCGCCGGGACTGATCTTCCCCTGGAACTCCTTTTCTAAAGATGGGCCCCCTTACAAACGGGCAACCTGGGGTCCTTCTCCGAAGCGTAGGCCCTTGTTAGGAGAGCTGGGCCTACGATGCAGCAGCAGAGCCTCGGACTAAAGGTGCCCGAGGCCTAAACACTCTCGCACACCTCGTGCCATGTCGGCCACGAGGCACGCTTACTGGACCAGAGGCCCTCCTTAACGCCTTGAGGGCCACCTGGAATCACCTCACGCCAAATGGCGTCTGCCCCTTTGTACCCTCTCCCGGCATGCACAGCGGGTAGATTACGCCCACTGCACGGCTGCCGAGAGAGGACACCCAAGGTGCTGTGATACTCCCGTGAACCAGCCTGTGCCGGCGGTGACAGTGCCACCTGCAGGCAAAGGAGAATAAAACTGCCGGGCAGTATCACACCCAGAGCAGAGCAAACAATTTGAACTATAATTGGTCTGAGCCCAACTACTGGCTCAGACTGCCCATAAATTTCCATATAGCGCCCCAAATATTGAGGGGGCGCTACACAAATATTGGACATTATACTGTAATATTAATATTAGAGATCGTACCATGTTAATAAATTAGAGCTTTTGCTTTATTTCTTATAACCTCCTGTTATAGTAAACACAGTATGGCACAGTATTATATAGCCTTATACTGTTCCATAAACCACACAACTCTCTTTTTGGAAATTTAGGAAGCTTAGAACATGTGCAGAATGGGTTGTTTAAAATTAGTTTCCCTACTTTTAGTATTGTTCTTGAACCTGAGCTCCGAACTTTGATTTCTGACCTGACTTGCCTTGACTTTGACTCTTCTATTGTTCTTGACCTTGACTTGGCTTGTCTGATGTTGCTAGTCCTGTCTAATCATTCAGTTGCTGACCTGTCCTGGACCTGGTAACTGTCAGTCAATATTTGTTGCTCAACACTGACTCTTTCTTGTTGTCTTTCAGCAATGTTTGTTCCTGACCTGCTTCTGAACCCGACCTCGCCTCTGTCTTACATCTGATGCTACTGCTTTGACCCTGCTCTCTTCAACTTGACTTCCCTATCATTCCTGAGCCTGAAGCCTGGTACACATGAGAATATCGGACGAATGGTTGTCTGGGTTGTTTGTTTTTTTTTGCATGCTAGTCTCACATCAAAAATTAGGAGGTTTCTAAAGTTACAAAAATTTATGTACGACAGAATATATCTTCGGAAGTGCTGCAATGTATTGTATTGTATTGTAATGTATTCTTTCATTTCCAAGCATGCATAGTCTTGGTCTTCCATTTTTGTCAGATGAATAGTATACTGATTAAACAAAAATCATAAGTTCTGATATCATACGAGAAAAGTTTTCGTGTTTTGTCGATTCGGATAATTTTGCTTGAACTGTCGTGATCATCTCTCAAAATCTGTGTACTAACAATCAGATTATTGTACAATCGTTTTGAAAGCTGTATTTTTCGTCTGATTTTCTGATCGTTTGTACTAGGCTTAAACCGTTCAATCTGTAATTGTAGACCATGGACATCTTACTGACGACTACTATCTACAACTGATATCTGGCAAGGTACTCCTGCCTCTTTTATTTTGCTGCTCCCCCTGGGCCACTCTGGACTGAGGAATACAAAAGAGTCTACCTCAAATGAATGAGTCTCCACCAGCTATATGATATATTTTCATCTTCCCAGTTCTTGACTTTACTCATTCTTGACACTCACATGTAGAACCAAGCAACAAAGTGATTTACCTGATACTCCCACACAAGATGCAGTGTTGGGTGTCACTTTCACAAGGCCAAAGAGATTTCATGTATGGGTAGACTTTGCTCTGGCGGAGCACAGAGTGACAAAGGAGCAAAAGAAGCAAAGGGAAGAATAGTACAAGCAAGAAAGACAGAAAAGGCCTGATGTCTAATCCCTGGTTAGACGGGCATCAACTTCACCTTTGCCTAAAAAAAAATCTGATATAATTGCACTATATGATGTTATTACATGTGTAAAAGGACAAGCGCGCAACCACTGACATTGATTAAATAAAAAATAATGAATATATTACTAATAACACACTATGTGAAAAAAAACACAAGAGAATATATACTGAATCTCAATAGTGAAAAAAAACACAAGAGAATATATACTGAATCTCAATAGTGAAAGTGAAATTGTTCTCCAAAGGCAAATATTAATTTAAAAATTTAAATTATAAAGGTGAGATTGAAAAAAATGTCCACAACACATTTAAATTCCAAAGGTGAAACCCACTTGCTTCATATGGATAAGGGATATCCAAAGGGAGCCTTACTCTATAGATGTTCAGTGATAACAGATACCGTAATCTTAAAGCCGCTTACCAGATGGACGGGACCTGAGATCATAGAGGTCACAAAGGCGTGTGCATCAGCCTGCCGGCAGCGATGGTATTCACCTGTTCCTTTATCCCAGGTGGCCTGTCCTCACTCCACCAGGTAATCAGATGTCTTGACACACAGTATCCAAAACGAAAAAGGTAGGCGGGAATAGAATCGCTCCAGCTTCCAAGTGTACTCCTAAGAGCTTGTTCAACTCAGCAAGGAAGGATTAAAAAAAGGACTTCATGGTGCAGTATTTTCCAAAAATTCAAAAGGATTTATTGTAAAAACACACAGCAAAAAAGCCAAAATTAAAAAGTCCACATCCAATCCACAAATAGGCAAAATAGGCAAGGAAACAGCAACGTAACAAGGGTAAAAAAGGTTTCTAATGTTTCCGTATGCTAGTCAGAGAGCAAACATAGACTGCATCAATACATCAATATCCAATACGTGATGACGTTAGGAATCTTGGCTCCACCCGACGCGTTTCCCCAAAAATGGCATCAACTGGGAACGGAGGCTAATTACCAGTTATTACATGCCTGTTTATAAACAGTATGTATTATCAAAATTAACCATCCTTTAGAATAGAACTCTACAATGTATCCAACCATCTCTTCTCACCCCCCTGGGTATTTAAAAAAAAGGAGGGATGCAGAGGATAGGGGGAGGGCATAAAGGATCACAGGTATGTGGGATGAAGAAGAGGGAGGAGGATGGGAATATTTTTTTATATGGGGGTGAATCCATAGAAAAAAAATATTTATGTGGAGATCTACTTTAAAGTGGATGTAAACCCGAATTTTTTTTTTTGCTGTCACAATTTAGTGTATAAGATTTCCTATCATTTGTGCCAGGTCTTGCCACAAAGTTAATTCCAGCTCTGAGCAATCCTCTTTTATTGTTCAGTGAAATAAAACGGACAAACAGAGTTACCTTTGTCCGTTCCGCCCCCTTGCTTTGAGTGACAGGTTATTTACATATCTTGTGCACTAGCTTTAGACAGGCATTATTTTTTTAATTCCCACCCCCACTCCTTTTCTGAAGTCATGTGGTTACTTTTCTGGATTTTGACTGGATGTTAGTGATCATAGCAGAAGGAATACACAAGAGAAAATGCATGTTGACAAGGGGAGTGCAGAGGTGGGCGGGGAGTCTACTGACATCATGACTCCACCCACCGAGCTCCAGACAACAGATCCACCCACAGAATCTGCAGTTTTTCAGTTCTTATAACAGACAGAGGGGAGACATTTGACAGATAAGGATACATGCAGGAGGCATCTATATCCTTATAGATCAGCACTATGGCAGTAGTTTAGAAAGGATGAGAGTGGGTTTACATTCACTTTAATCATGGCATACTTATACTTAATATAATATAGCCTGAGCAAACTGCTGGCCAGGTCAACTGTATCTGCAGTATTATTGTTCTCTAATGTTGTAAGCTTATCGGAAATGAATGAGTCTCTTCCGATCAGGGCATATAGTAGATTATTTTATTACTGTATTATGATTGCTGTTATTACACTCTATAGCCTGTGATAATGATGAAACAGATAAACCCATAAGACTTGCATGCATATCTCACCATTTTTGGAAATTGCTGAGCATACAATATAGGGTGAGAGCCTTTAACAAGTCAGCATTTCTGTTTGTTCACTATTTATTGCAGACAAACATGCAGAGGAACCGAGATTTGAGGTAGGTTTTATACTGGCCTATGAAATGTTCTCTATTGTGTGATTACAGTGCTGTTCAGGTAGAATAAACTTTAATCTATGTGTCAGGGAAGTCAAGCGCAGGCTTCCAACACAGGTTTAAACAGATCAGTGGGCTGCACTTAAGGAAACAGGCACAAAAGTAGGTGAGAAATATATATTTATTAAAGATAAGGCACACATGCAAACCAAACCACAGCAAACCAAAAACAAGAAATGCATGCAAGGAATAAATACAAGGAAACACAGCAAACCCCAAAACACCTAATCTAACTAACTAATATATACAAGAACAGGAGCATATATACATCAGCAAGGCAGGGACCAGAGACAAGGGGAACAGGCGGCCAGATAGAGGGAGCAGTAGCAAGGGGGAGCTGGAAGCAGGAATCAGGGGACAAGACTCAGGGACAGGGTACAGGAAGCAGAGTCCAGGACAGGGCAGGAAGCAGATCGGGACCAGGTTCAGGCACACGGATCGGATTAGGCAGGGACAAGCTTGCAGAAGGAATACTGAAGCCCTGAACCTCAGTGAAGGGCAGGCTTATATTCTTCCAGCAGCTCACATCAAGTGCAGCTTGATTAATGAGGATTCCATCTACTGGGAGACACCCGCTGCTGGCCACCAGAATTACACCCTTTGTTGCTGGAAGCAATAGTGCCACCAGCAGGTGACCCAGGTAATAACACTGATCAAGACACAATTGTTGAGTATAGTGAGATGACTTGTCCAGACCAGGATACATTGTTTCCTTGCATATACACAACCTACAGTGTGTATATTTCCCTTCCCCCTCAGTTTAAATTAAGCCTATCATATTTTTTTGTACCTACAAGCCGTGGTTGACCCGTCCCTTATTTTTAGCTTTCCGGAGACAATTCTTGTCCCATCCGAACCTTTTTTGTATGTAGATTGAACTTGTACCTTGGTCACCCCAATTCTCCCTGCAGTTCTCCATCCAGCCTTCCTCCCAGGATCTCAGGCTAGTATCCACATTCAACAATGTAATCAAAATGATAATACTTTATAAAGCTTTTCCAAAACTAGTGAATTTTTTTAGAGTGTTGGTGGTTTCTTGAAGAAATAAGATGCAATTAGCAGTGTAGCAGCAAAATAAACAACTTTTGATTCTTCCTTATGTGCATCTTCATGTTTTCACAGTATATAGTCACATATATGGTCTAGGAAAATAAATATAAAGCTTACCTAAACCCAAAAGCAAAAATATTATATATTGTAGCTTACCAGTCTTTAGATGTGGTGGCTTCATTTGTTTTATTTTTGTCTAGCTTTTTCCCTTCATTTTTACATGGTAGTCCTATGAAAAACACAGTCCCTGTCCCGGGGTGGCTACACTCACTCCTACACAGTATCTGTAGAGGGAACCACGGTAGCCACCGAGGCTGGACTTCAAATATGTCTTTCATCTCCATTACATGGGGAGCGGTGGGATGAGCAGTTAATACAAGAAAGATAACATTGTTTATGTTATGAGTTCTTCTCACAGGAAGTGACATAGACATTGTATTTCTGGCAAGATCAGCAGGACTGGAGAGCTACAATATATTACATTACAATTTTGTTCTTGGGTTTATACTTTTACCTCCGCATACAAAGGGTTCTGCATGGTAACTGCTGTGAAAATGTTGAATATGCTTCCACGGAAGCTGCTTCTAGTCCATTTAGATTGCTAAAAAAAAGGGCTAGACGTGTTTCTAAATGAAAGTAAATATAAACAGCTATTAATATTAAGAAAATAACAATCATATGTTGATCCAGGGAGTTATCTGATTACCTTTTTTCCTAATAAAACAAATAGGATCACACTTTACTAGGGTGTGTCACCTATGAGAGGATAAAATAA
Organism: Rana muscosa; assembly: GCA_029206835.1. Classification (NCBI taxonomy): domain Eukaryota; kingdom Metazoa; phylum Chordata; class Amphibia; order Anura; family Ranidae; genus Rana; species Rana muscosa. Next base: position 211,219,110 of record CM055124.1, on the reverse strand, counting down.
TTACTCTATACAGAATACAACGTGGGCGTTTAACTGGCCTCACGGCTCCAAGGAAAGTTACACCTTACCCCTTGTCAAACCTATGGCAAACCTTTTGTTGAACATGAATATTTACACAGAATTCTGTTTTCACTATGTACTATCATTAATCAACTTCAATTTCTGCAAAGCAGCTAACTTCTCATTATAATGTTGGTTGGTTCTGACAAAGAAACCCTGCATAGGGTAATGGTTGCCAAGCATGTTGACTGGATTAGACCTTCTTTCTATTTTATCATCCATCCTGAGCAAGTGTTATTCTACTAAATGGCCAGACTTGTTTTTGTATGATTTTCCAGGCATTTTCCTTACAGCGGAACTAAACTGTATCTGAGCACCAAAAACCAAAAACTCAATTTAATTCATTTTTAATATTTATAGAAAACTCACCCATTCTTGTCTCCATGCTTTATTTTGAGAAATCACATTAAAAAAAAACTCTTGTAGTTCTTGACGCAGCCATATTGCGTACGGGCAGATAATTTATGTGGTATTTACTTCCCGAAATCAATCTGCCCTTAGCTCAGGCATGCAGGTAGGAGTGTGTGCTTATCTGAGCAAGCTCCTCCTAGATGAAAGACTCCTGGGAGGTATAACATTATTTTGGCCTAAACCAGAAACCAGGAAGCAACTGAAGAAATGTAAAGAAAATAAGTTTAAAACAAGTAAATACTATATATCTTCCTATCTATTTACTAATGCTAGCAGCAAAAGAATTCAAAATTGTTTACTTTGATTGGGAAAGTTTAGTTACACTTTAAAAAGGGAAAAAATGAAATGTAGGGGATTTATATATTTTTCCCTTACTTATTATGACTGATGAACAGATTTAGTGCCCTGAACTGTACAAGACGCTTTTTGTAACTGATGATTGACCGTGAACTGTACTGATATCGCTGTCATGTGAGGAAATGTCCACTCTGCTTTCACATACTTAAAGTGGAGTTCCCATCAAAAAAAAAAATCTTCCATTAATGTGCATATAATACATTAAAAAAAAAAAACATTTGTATATTTTTCTTTTTTTTACTCACCTTGAAATAGCTGTTGCTATGTAGTCCCACAAAATCTGCCTGCTTCATCACCGAGGTTCCTGACGTCACTTCCGTCGGCGCCTCCGCTTGCTACTGCTCCTGGGAGATGTGTGTCATGATTTCACAGGAGTCAGTGGGAAGCGCTAAGGGCTAGGTTGCCATAACAATGGGGCGGGCACTTCCGACGCCGACGCCCATTGTTATGGCAACCTGTATACTTCACAGCGCCGCTACGGCGCATTACTGCGCATGCGCAAGAACAGGGCACAGTATCCAGGAACTAAATGCTTGTGGGCATGTGAAAATGACAACAGCCAACCCTTAGTTATATAAGTTTATTTTGGCGATTAAACGGGACATCGGGGGAGGAATTCTTCCAAAGACCTGAGTATGAAATAGAAAGTTAATTAACTAATGAACTATTTTTTTATTTTTTTTTAATTAGGTAATGTAGTTGGAACTCCACTTTAAATACAGATGGTGTGATTGCAGGAGAAGATTTACTAAAACTGGAGTTTCCAGAATCTGGTACAGCTGTGCTTGGTAGCCAATCAGATTCTAACTTCAGCTTGTTCAATTTAGCTTTGACAATAAAACCCGGAAGCTGATTGGTTTCTATGCAGAGCTGCCCCAGACTTTGCATTCTCCAGTTATAGTAAATCTCTCCCAAAAAGACAAGTAAAATGTTGAACTAGAGATTATCCGCTTGTGAAAGCTAATTTCAACAATAAAAAAGAAGCTATTTGTGAGAAAAGATATCTCCATTTTGAGCATATGTAACCAGAGCAGTGGCGTCGCTAGGGGTGTGTGTGCCACATCGGGGTGAAACCCGCCAGAGGGGTGACACCTGTGGGCAGCGGTGCTGTAGCTGTGTTCATACACCTACTGTGTCCCCACAGCATAACATTGCCTGCCTATACACAGCTCCAACCACATAAAAAAATACTGATTCACACTGCACAGGCCACGGCACCCACGTGAATGAGCACACAGAGCTATCTTTAAAAACTAAATACAGTATTATCTTTTGCATATAAGTTATATTGTGTCCGCTAAAACAGATTTTGGTGTATTTTTAGCAAAAATATATTTTTTATATTTTTGGGGGGGAGGGGACTGTCATGTAGTCTGTACATGGCGCCATGATTTTTAACAGCAGCCCCGTGCGTTGGTATGGTGGTGTGAGGGTTTTTAGGCTTAAAACAATTAGTGAAAAGGAGACATATCTCCTCCCAGCCACCTGTCAGTTTTTTCAAACAGAATAAGGTCTGCAACTGGATTTATAAAGAACCATGAGAGGCTTCTCCCCACTGTCATACGAGCATACCTTGTTCTGGATCTTAATGTTCTCTTTACCCTTTCATGCCTAAGCCTATTTCTGACATTTGTTGCTTACAAGTTAAAATCCGTATTTTTGGCTAGTTTGCATCCCGGTATAACCCCCTAAAGCCGAGGCCACATATGTGCGTACGGCAGTAGTGTATTTAGGTTTCGTGCTGCCCTAGGCCTGACTAAACTCGAACACCCCCTAATTTAAATATGACCTGCCCCTTCCTGTCAAGGCCACACCCTGTGTTATTTAAGACCCACCCTGAAATTTTCGAGTGGGAACACTAGTTCTGAGGGCCTGGGGGGGAATGGATTCCCATAATGTGCATAGATTTCCTCTCACTTCCTGTTTGGCTATGGGGCAGGAAGTGAAGGGAAATCGCTGCAATGGGACAGCGATGGTAAAAAATAAACTGACAGGGGCTATAACCCTCCCTTACTTTATCCAAAATGAAACTGTTGCCTATAGTTCTACTTTAAGTAGATGGTGCAGCAGAAACATATAGCACAGTGAGGAAGGTTTGTGGTTCAGGATGATGGGACAGTCAAAATTAGAAGCGCCCCCCACAGTTGCGGAATGCCGGCCACCCGCATACCGGAAGCAGTGCGGCCGCTTTATGGGGGGGCGCTAGACTAATTTGCCTAACAGTGTAGCACAAGCCGGTGGGGACTCTTTTCGTGCTGCCCCCCTGCAAAGTGCTGCCCTAGGCCTGGGCCTTGTTGGCCTAGGCCAGGATACAGCGTTGGCGTACGGTCCGCGGGAAGGGGTTAAAAGAGAATCTATTTCCATTCACTCGCCCCTAATTTGTTTTCAGAAATAGAAGATTTGCTTAGTGTTTTCAGTTTTTTTAAAAGAGGGGTATTACATATTTATAAACATATAAGAAAGTAGATTACAGGGGGACTTAACATCAAAGATTGACAGCAACAATAGCATGCAACGTCTGCACATATAATCAGTAATAAGGGTCCTCTGCAACGGATTATGAACAAAGATAAACGACACACTGTTACAGCTTAGAGAACATAAGTAGATAATATTTATTCCAAAAAAAGAAAATAACAGAAATTTACATTATTATCTTAAAGCTGAACTGCAGGAAAACAGCTAATACACAAATGAAATACAAAAATAGCAATGTTTTTATCTGCCAAAGAATTTGTATTTCTATTCATCCAGTTGTGAGTTTTACACAGCTCTGTCACAGAACACAGCCCTGTTATGCAAGGCAGAAGAGTTGTTTTTCTCTGCTGCAGTTAAAGTGGTTGTAAACCCCCGAATCCTTTTTTTTTTTTTTACAACCTGCAAAAGAAAGACATAATGAGCTAGTATGCATAGCATGCTAGCTCATTATCAATCACTTACCTGAGATCGAAGCCCCCGCAGCGGGGCTTGGACACCTCCATCGACGCCGCCATGTTGCTCCCCTCTGCCTTCCGTGTATCGCCGCTCCGGCGCTGTGATTGGCCCCGGAGCGGCGATGACGTCACACACATGCGCGCTCGGGCCGGCAAGCTCCATTCAGAAATCTGGCTACTATGCCGGCCCGATAGTGCGCATGCGCGTGACGTCAGCGGCGCCGGTTTCAAAAGCAAATATCTCCTTAACCGTGTAGGTTAAGGAGATATTTCATGCACCTACAGGTAAGCCTTAATCTAGGCTTACCTGTAGGTGCAAGTTGTGTAAGTGGGTTTACAGCCACTTTAAGTTATACTTGTCCCTTTTCCACTCCGTGAGAAAGAAGAAACCACACTGGTAAGCTCATCTCTCTCTCACTTTGGGGGTTATCTACTAAAACTGGAGCATGCAATATTTGGTGGAGCTCTGAATAGAAACCAATCAGCTTCCATGTTTTATAGTAAAAGCTTAAGGCTCCATGTACACAGAAGCTGATAAACTGCAGTTTATTGGCGTTTTGGCGGTTTTTTAAAAAGCCCATTAACTGCACTCTATGTTAGACTATGTGTTCATGTACACATGGACGTTTTTTAGCGTTAATGAGCAGTGGAGTTAATGGGTTTTTTTCTGAACGCAAGAAATTTGTGTTGAAAGTGCAGTTTTTCGGCGGGAAAAACGCCAAAAAACGCACAAAAACGCTAATAAACGCTCAAAAACGCTCAAAACCACTCAAAAACGCTGGTCGTGAGCGTTTTTTTTTTTTGCGTTTTTGATCCATTGAAAAAAAAAAGCTAAAAAACGCTACACTGAAAAACGCTAATAAACGCTAGTAAAAAAACGCTGATAAAAGCTAGCTTTTGCTGCTGCTTTAAAAACGACCGTTTTTGAGCTTCTGCGTACATGGAGCCTCACACACAGAAGCTCAAAAACTGTCGTTTTGAACGCCAGATTTCTGGCAGAAAAAGCTGCTTAAAAATATAGCCTTTATCAGCGTTTTTTTACTAGCGTTTATTAGCGTTTTTCAGTGTTAGCTTTTTTTTTTTTTTTCAATGGATCAAAAAACACTAAAAACGCTGGCGACCTGCGTTTTTGAGCGTTTTTGAGCATTTATTAGCATCTTTCAGCGTTTTGCGTTTTTTCTCGCTGAAAAACGGCATTTTGAACGCGAATTTCTTGCATTCAGAAAAAAGCCCATTTACTCCACTGCTCATTAATGCTAAAAAACGCTATGTGTACATGAACACATAGTCTAACATAGAGTGCAGTTAATGGGCTTTTTAAAAAAACGCCAATAAACTGCAGTTTATCAGCTTCAGTGTACATGGAGCCTAATTAAACAAGCTAAACTTAAAAGCTGATTGGCTACCATGCACAGCTGCACCAGATTCTGAGTGCACCAGTTTTAGTAAATCTACCCCTTTGCTCTCTACTTCTATCACAATGCAACTTGTTAGTACATGGGGCGGGCCGGGGCGGGGTGGCACGCAGTAGACATGTGCGATTAGTTTCGTACGAATCGAAAAATTTTCCGAATTTTTCGAAATTCGTACATTTGTACGAATCCGAATTATGAATTTTTATGAATATGAATTCTGTACGAAATACGAAATTTCGTTTACGAATTTCGGCTCCAAATTATCCGAATCCAAACTACCAAATAACGATAACTATAGCCAGTGCCACATGTCAAAAACGAAAGTAAAAAAATCGAGATTTCGAATAGTTACGAATAACCGCGATGTATTAGAAAAGTACGAATACATTCAAAGCACGCAGCGCCGCAGCGCCACTGTCAGACATGTAAATTTACGAATCAACGAACCCAAAAAAAAGTTACGAATGTAGGAATCCATTCGAAGCACGTTAGAGAGCGCCATTGTGAGAGACACGTAAAATTACAAATCAACAAACAAAAAAAAGTAACTAATTTACGAATCCATTCGAAGCACGTTAGGCAGCGCCATTGTAAGAGACACAGAAAATTACGAATCAACAAACAAAAAAATTTGTTATTATTCGCAGAGTGTGGATATTCATTATCAAAATTAACGATTCATACGAAATTCGTATTTCGTACGAATCCGAATTAAATTCCGTACGCGAATTCCAAATTTTTTAAAATACGAAACAAATTTTTTGATGGCTCCCATGTCTAGCACGCAGCATGTGAGGACTGCAGGGACGAAGCTCCATCTGTAGGTCCTGGATCCTGTTTTTTTTCTTTTGGGCACGATTTTTCTACCTGGACTGGATTTCTTTAGGGACAGTGTGTTGTAATTGTTGGGATACACTGTCTTGTTGGTTCTTAATTAAAAAAAAATAAAAAAAATAGCAGATTTCCTGGATAACAGGTTTTGATTTGGGACTCTGGTAGGAGTCTTCTATGACAGGTGGGCTGGTCTTATTGGCTGGTTTACTGTAAACTGTATATTGTTCTCCTGCTTGTTTTTCACTTACCTGAAATATTGTATGTGAATTATTTTTTCTGCTAAATAAAAATCTTTAAAAAAAAACAAAAAACATTTGTTAGCACGACTGACTAGCTACGTATGCTGCTTATTTCTCCCCCTTTCTGAGCTCTGCTGTACAAGAAGTCGAGGCGGATACCAAGTCAAATTTAGGTACTTAAACTGCTTGCATTTAAAAAATATATGATGATTTATGGCTACAGAGCTGAATTTTTATGTCTTTTATATTTTTCTGGAGTTCAACAGCTTTAAAGTGTATGTCCACTTTTGCAGTCAAATTGGGATAAAGCCTACTATATATTTCTCACAAGTTCACATTCACATTGCATAATGCATAACTTAAAAATATATACAAAATGCTGCTTTTTAATTGCTCTTTTCTGAAAACTCTAGGACTCAAAAATCCTACATAGTTCTTTCTTTCTATGTAATGTTTATAAGGGGGTTGGTTGCTGTGTTCGTCATAATTAACCCTGCCTGTGCTATGCTGGCAGATCTCATTATCAGTTTTAAACCAGATGTGCAGGACTCTTTTCTAACAAAGGATTAAAGATCTAGGGGCTTGGGTTGTTCATTGCATGTTAAGGCCAGCAATAGATGGAACAAAATGTAGCCTTTTCAGCAGGAACTTGACAAATTTCGATCCATCTATTGATCGACTTCAGTACAACCAGCCTGTCAGTTTTTTTCATACGATTACTACCGCTGGCTATAGTATTCATTGTATTCTGATGGCAGAAAATCCTCCTGCTATCAGAATACAATAAAAAGTAATTGAATCAGGCGCACAGAGTATATGCTGAACAGTGGTTCTGGCAGAATATGCAGCAGTAGCTGCTAAGTAGTGATGAGCCGAACACCCCCGGGTTCGGTTCACACCAGAACCCGCGAACGGACCGAAAGTTCGTACGAACATTAGAACCCTATTAAATACAATGGATGCGAACGTTCGAATTCTAAAGTGCTAATTATAACGACTATTATGCATGTTATTGTCCTAAAAAGGGTTTGGGAACCCGGGTTCTGCACCAGGGGACATGTATCAATGCAAAAAGAAGTTTTAAAAACGGTCGTTTTTCGGGAGCAGTCATTTTAATGATGCATAAAGTGAAAAAAAAAAGTCAAATATTCCTTTAAATATCGTACCTGGGGGGTGTCTAAAGTATGCCTGTGAAGTGCCACGTGTTTCCCGTGTTTAGAACTGTCCCTGCACAAAATGACACTTCTAAAGGAAAAAAAAGCCATTTAAAACTGCTTGCGGCTTTAATGTAATGTCTGGTCCCGGTAATATGGATGAAAATCTTTAAGAAAAATGGCATAGCTACCCCATGACCCCCCCCCCCCTACCCCAGCCCATTACCAGCCCCTTTGGGTCTTGTATGGATATTAAGGGGAACCCCGCACATAAAATAAAAAAGGCCCTATATACTCTGAACAGCCGTATACAGGCGGTGCATACAAGACAGGGACTGTAGGTTTGTTCTTATGTAGAATCTGTTTGTAATTTTGAACAGGTACAATGTTGAAGTGTAGCTCCAGCCCAAAAATCTATTTTTAAACTTTTTGGAAAACATAGGTAAGGGTTATCACCCCTGTAACATTTGTTTTGCTGTCTGTGCCCCTGTTCAGAACATTTCACCTCACTTTCCGTCCCAATGACAACTGTTTTTGAAATGTGGTGTTTTTCTTGAAACAAGGATTGGTGATAAAGCATCAGTACAGAGGAGACACCTTTCTCCCATATTAATTCTTACAGGAGAGAATTTTCCTTCCTAGGGGTAGATTTCCTCTCACTTCCTGTTGTCTTCTTGCGTTTGCAAGTAGGAGTCGTTTGTAAGTTGGATGTTTGAAAGTAGGGACCTGCCGTATATACTCTGCAGAAATAGGCCCCTTAGTTGTTGGTGTTGGCACAACACTGTAAGCACTCACAGTTACTCTTGGTTGGTGCTGGAACGCCCTGCTGTCAACTATTATATCAGGAATTGTAATTACATATAATTGTTGAACAGTGGTAGTAAAAATTGGGCCTTTGATGGTGGTGCTGGTGCCACAACACTGTAAGCCCTGACAGTTACTCTTGGTGGGTGCAGCAATGGGCCCTGCTGTGAACTATTAGATCAAGAATTGTAATTGCATGCCCCTGTTGAACAGGGGCTGAAAAATTGGGCCTTTCGTGGTGGTGGTGGTGGTGTTGCCACAACACTGTAAGCCCTCAGAGTTACTCTTGGTGGGTGCAGGAATGGGCCCTGCTGTGAATTATTAGATCAAGAATTGTAATTACATGCCCCTTTTGAACAGGGGCTGAAAAATTGGGCCTTTCGTGGTGGTGGTGGCGTTGCCACAACACTGTAAGCCCTCAGAGTTACTCTTGGTGGGTGCAGCAATGGGCCCTGCTGTGAATTATTAGATCAAGAATTGTAATTACATGCCCCTGTTGAACAGGGGCTGAAAAATTGGGCCTTAGGCACTGGTGGCACAACACTGCAACCCCTCACAGATACTGTACTTGGAGCACAGCAATGAGCCCTGTTGCAAAGTATTGCTTCAAAAATTGTAATTACACGCCCCTGTTAAACAGGGGCTGAAAAATTGGGCCTTAGGCACTGGTGGCACAACACTCCAACCCCTCACAGATACTGTACTTGGAGCACAGCAATAAACCCTGTTGCAAAGTATTGCTTCAAAAATTGTAATTACACGCCCCTGTTAAACAGGGGCTGAAAAATTGGGCGTTAGGCACTGGTGGCGGCACCCATAAACAAAAATGATCTTCCAAGCTATCATCATCAATCGTATCATTGAGGACTCGGAGGAGGAGGATAGCCAGTCAACATAACAGCACAGGCACTCAGCATCACCATCAGTCTTGAAGGGATGTGACATGTTAAAATCAATTAGTCTGTTATATCAGCATCAGGTGTGTGGTAGCTGGTGGTGATCCAAGACTGGTTCATCTTGAAAGTCAGTCGATCAACCGAGTCGGTGGACAGGCACACCCTGTGATCCGTGACAAATCCTCCAGCAGCACTGAATGTGCGTTCCGAAAGAACGCTGGATGCAGGACAGGCCAGTAGCTCAATTGCATACTGTACAAGCTCTGGCCAGTGATCCATCCTCAAGACCCAGTAAGCCAGAGGATTTTCGGTGGGGAAGGTGTCCAAGTCTGACCTTGCCCCTAGATATTCCTGCACCATGTTTATCAGACGCTGGCGATGGTTGCTGGAACCGATCATACTTTGGGGCTGCGGACTAAAGAATTGTCTGAACGCATCGGTCAGACGGCCACCTTCCCCACCGCTCCTTCTTTGACTGGCCGAAGCCTCAGCAACTCGTTGTCCAGGACCAGGAGTTTGTAACCTCCCAGTCTCTGGGAACGCGTTGCACAGACCTTTCTGCAAGGCCTCCCGGAGTTGTCTCATCCTCTGCTCCCTCTGCGACGGTAACATAAGTTCCGCAACCTTACCCTTGTACCGTGGATCAAGGAGAGTGGCCAGCCAGTAATGGTCCCTCTCCTTGATCCGAAGAATACGAGGATCCTTCCGCAGACTTTGCAGGATCAGGGAGGCCATGCAGCGTAGGTTAGCTGAGGCATTCGGTCCGGAGTCCTCTGGGTCACTAAGGACGACATGATCCGCAGCCACCTCCTCCCAGCCACGTACAAGTCCACGGGTTTCTTGGGACTGTAAATCATCCCTAAAAGACTGCTGCTGTTGATGCTGCTGAGTGCCAGGCTCCACCTCCATGCTGACACAATCCTCCTCCTCCTCCTCCTCCTCTTCCTGTGCGATGGGTGGGACAGAAGGAACACTGTCTGGGTAAAGGGGGCCTTGAGAGGCAAGGAAGTCCTCCTCTTCCTGCCTCTGTTCTGCCTCAAGTGCCCTGTCCATTATTCCACGCAGCGTGTGCTCCAACAGGTGGACAAGAGGTACAGTGTCACTGATGCATGCATTGTCACTGCTCACCATCCTCGTGGCCTCCTCAAATGGTGCCAGGACAGTGCATGCATCCCTGATCATGCCCCACTGGCGTGGAGAAAAAAAACCAAGCTCCCCTGACCCTGTCCTGGTGCCGTAGTCGCACAGGTACTCATTGATGGCCCTCTGCTGCGTGTGCAGCCGCTGCAGCATGGCCAACGTTGAGTTCCACCTGGTGGGCATGTCACATATAAGGCGGTTCTTGGGCAGGTTCAACTCCTTTTGCAGCTCAGCCAGGCGAGCACTGGCATTATAAGATCTGCGGAAATGCACACAGACTTTCCTGGCCTGCCTCAGGACATCCTGTAAGCCCGGGTACCTGCCCAAGAACCGCTGCACCACCAGGTTAAGGACGTGAGCCACACAGGGCACATGGGTCAGTTGTCCCTGTCGGAGGGCGGAGAGGAGGTTGGTGCCATTGTCGCAAACCACCATTCCTGGCTTAAGCTGGCGTGGCGTCAACCACCTCTCGGCCTGGCCCTGCAGAGCAGACAGGACCTCTGCCCCAGTGTGGCTTCTGTCCCCCAAACACACCAGCGCAAGCACGGCATGGCATCTTTTTGCCTGCGTACTTGCGTAGCCCCTTGAACGCCTACGGAGCACCGCTGGTTCAGAGGACAAAGCACAGGAAGAGGCCATGGAGGAAGAAGAAGAGGAGGGGGTGGAGGAGAGAGGTGTGTCACAACCAGTAGTAGCATTTTGGAGGCATGGCGGTGGAACAACCTCCAACACTACTGCACCTTGTCCTGCATCCTTCCCAGCTGCCAAAAGAGTGACCCAATGGGCCGTGAAAGAAAGGTAACGTCCCTGTCCATGCCTGCTGGACCATGAGTCAGCGGTAATATGCACCTTACCGCTGACCGCCCTGTCCAGCGAGGCCAAGACATTGCCTTCCACATGTCGGTAGAGAGCCGGAATAGCCTTCCGTGAGAAAAAGTGGCGTTTGGGAACCTGCCACTGAGGAACCGCACATTGCACAAACTCACGGAAGGGGGCCGAGTCTACCAACTGAAAAGGCAGCAGTTGAAGCGCTAGCAATTTAGCCAAGCTAGCATTCAACCGCTGGCCATGTGGATGGCTGGGAGTGAACTTCTTTCGAAGGTCCAGCAGCTGGGGCAGGGAAATTTGCCTGCTAGAATCGGACGTCGGTGTACTGCTAGCAGAGTGGCCGCAAGTACTTGGCTGTGACACACCTAATTCTACACCTTCATTCCTCTCAGTGCATGTTTCAGAGAGGACTGAAGTTATAGTGGGGTTGGAGATCCCAGCTGATGCGGTGCAAGGAGAGGTCCGCTTTGTTCTTTGGTGTGGGTCTTTGAGGTAGGCTTGCCAACGAGCTGCATGGCAGGTCAACATATGTCTGGTCAGGCATGTGGTACCCAAGCGGCTGATGTTTTGGCCACGCGATATACGCTTGAGACATATGTTGCAAACAGCAGCTGTGCGATCTGATGCACTAGCCTCAAAAAAGGCCCACACCAAAGAACTTTTTGAATGACGGGCAGAGGCAGCGCCCTGCACAGGCGGAGCTCTGCGGTGTGATTCCGTTGGTGTACTGCCCTTACGCTGGCCACCAAAGGGCATCCTGCCTCGTTGGAGATGTGCCTCCTCCTCATCCTCCTCCTCCTCCTCTCTCCTATTAGGCACCCACGTGGAGTCAGTGACCTCATCATCCCCTCCCTACTCATCACTGGAGCCAATCTGGCAGTATGCTGCAGCTGCTGGAACATGACTGCCAGATTGGTGTCCTTCTTGAGCATCCCCTCTGTCTGCTCTCACGCTACTGCCTTCCTCTAGCTGGGTTTCATCATCAGACCCTTCGAAACGCTGGGCATCCTCCTGGAGCATGTACCCAACACTGTGCTCAAACAGTTCGGGGGACTCCTCAGGAGGAGGACATGGTGGGTCTAGGGAAGGAGTGACTGATGATGAGTCTGACATTGATACCAGGGAGGAGGACGCTTTGGCAGCTGCTTTGCCAGTACCCTGAGCCTGGGTGAGAGAGGATGAGGAGGAGGAGGAGGGCTTGGTCATCCACTCTACCAAGTCTTCGGCATGATGTGGCTCAACATGTCCAGCTGCCGAAAAGAAGGACAAGCGTGTCCCATGGCCATGTGCTGATGACAATGCACCGCGTCCACGACCAGCACTGTTGCCCCCAGACACAGAGCCTGCTTGCCCTCTTTTATTGCCTCCTGACTGTCTGCCTCTCCTTGTTTGCCTTCCAGACATTGTAATGGATGGCCTGCAGGGAGATGGGAAAAAAAGCAATAAGGGCTACCTTCAGGTGTCCTTCTCTGTCCCTTTACTTAAGGATTTCTAAATCTGGTTGAGGATGATTGCTTTCGCACAGAATAGCACAATGACAATTTCCCTGACTGTCCAAAAAACAAGGATTTCAAAGATGGTTGATGAGGAATGCTTTAGCACAGTATAGCACAATCAGAATTTTCCTCACTGTCCTTCCCTGTCCCTACAAACAAGGTTTAGCACAGTAAAACACACTGACACTCTCCCTACCTATAGTTTTCTGTCCCTATAAAAAAATTTTTTTTTAAAGATGGTTGATGAGGAATGCTTTAGCACAGTATAGCACAATGAGAATTTCCCTCACTGTCCTTCCCTGTCCCTACAAACAAGGTTTAGCACAGTAAAACACACTGACACTCTCCCTACCTATAGTTTTCTGTCCCTATAAAAATTTTTTTTTAAAGATGGTTGATGAGGAATGCTTTAGCACAGTATAGCACAATGAGAATTTCCCTCACTGTCCTTCCCTGTCCCTACAAACAAGGTTTAGCACAGTAAAACACACTGACACTCTCCCTACCTATAGTTTTCTGTCCCTATAAAAAATGTTTTTTTAAAGATGGTTGATGAGGAATGCTTTAGCACAGTATAGCACAATGAGAATTTCCCTCACTGTCCTTCCCTGTCCCTACAAACAAGGTTTAGCACAGTAAAACACACTGACACTCTCCCTACCTATAGTTTTCTGTCCCTATAAAAAAAATTGTTTTTAAAGATGGTTGATGAGGAATGCTTTAGCACAGTATAGCACAAGGAGAATTTCCCTCACTGCCCTTCCCTGTCCCTACAAACAAGGTTTAGCAAAGTAAAACACACTGACACTCTCCCTACCTATAGTTTTCTGTCCCTATAAAAAATTTTTTTTTTAAAGATGGTTGATGAGGAATGCTTTAGCACAGTATAGCACAATGAGAATTTCCCTCACTGTCCTTCCCTGTCCCTACAAACAAGGTTTAGCACAGTAAAACAGACTGACACTCTCCCTACCTATCCTTCTCTTTCCCTAAACTAAAGGAATCCAGGTTAAGCAAGAAAAAAAAAATGTCACTGTCCCTGCCTATGCTTCTCTTTCCCTGCTCCGGAACACACTACACTAGGCCGCCGTGCTGGCGGCCTTTTATAGTGTGGGGCGTGTACTAAACACCCTCAGCAATAATTGCCCACAGGCATGCTGCCTGTGGCCAATCATTGCTCTCCTCGCTGCCGGCGCTGTGATTGGCCAAGCATGCGGGGTCACAGTGCATGCTTGGCCAATCACAGCGCCTGGATGACACTGCGATGGCGTAGTGCATTGTGGGCCGTTCGCGTCACTCGAATTTGGCGCGAACGGCCCAAATCGTTCGATCTTCGTCGAACGATCGAACAGCCGATGTTCGAGTCGAATGTATGTTCGACTCGAACACGAAGCTCATCCCTACTGCTAAGGTATTTGTAACAGTCTCTGATGCCTAGGCACTGGAATGTGATGCACTTGGGGGCTGCTATCCTCAGAGTTGAGCCAGCTCTGCAAATAAACACAAGAAGGAAGGAAGGGGGGAAGCTCCAAGTTGCTTGGATAGAAACAGGCCTGTTTCTATTCAAGCTCTCCAGCAACTTGGTCCCCTCCTGTTGACGACACGTGCGCCTGAGCATTCCAGGCTGGTTGTCACGGACTTCCTCTTTACCTTAGGAACTTCCTTCCACCTACACTGCTTCCCAGGGAACCTGAACCCGGCGGACCATGCCGCAAGGACCCAAGACTTCCTGGGGGACGAGCCAGTACATGATAAGCCCATTTTTCATTACCTGTTGACAGTGTTTTAAACCGTTGTATTAATAAAATCCCCTGTGATACTGTACTTAGGTGGCGCTTCCCCCCTTCCTTCTTTCTTGTGTTAGAATACAATAGCACAGCGGGAGGGATTTCCCCATCAACACTGAATGTGTACACGAGGGAATCAAGTGAATTTATTTCCTTCAACCTGTAAGCACAGTATCATGTGACAAGATAATAAAGTCCTACACAATTTAAACAAGATCTACTGAATAGACTTTCTGAATAAAAGTCCAGCTCCAACATAGAAAAAAAAAACTGTTTTAAAAAAAAATGTAATATAGTGAAGAAGGGTTAGCACCTCTCATAGCTTTTTTTCTGCCATTAGTGTCCCAACTTCCTGTACTGGTGACAGAGGCGGCTCTCTAATTAGGCAAGTTAGGCGGTCGCCTAAGGCCTCGCACTCACAGGGGCCTCACGGCCGCCTAATTTGCCTGTGATCAATTCTAATGTCGGCATCATCGCATCTCTCTATTACCCCTCTCTCTTTTTCACCTTCCCCTCTCTCCCCCCTCTTGCAGTGTGCTAGATCCGTGCATTTTCTGCAGTCATTATTCTTGTTTGAATTATTTTTCCCATTATGGGCATGAGCGGGGCCTCATGTCTAAGTTTTGCCTAAGGCCTCGCAAAGCCTAGAGCCGCCTCTGACTGGTGACACTCTTCCACCCCCAGCACACAGGATGTCCCCAGGACAGGAGGTGAGGGAAAATCTACAAAATGTAGACTTCTAAACCTGACAAAGTTTCTAATTATTCCCCACTCTACTAAAAGAAGTGTTTTTATTCCCTTTTGTCTTTGCTGAAGAGCTTTCCACACAATTTTTCTCCATCATGAGAGATCACAATATTCGTTAAGAGTCCAAAAAAATTATTTTCCTCATATAATACAAGCCATTGCGTTTCAGGGGCTTCCAATGTCCCTTTTTTTAGGGATTTGGTGATTAATGAAAGAAACGCAACAAGAGCACTAATGGTTGAATGCAGCTTTGTAGCCAATGCATTATAGGGTTCGGAAACAGATTGTTTACACCAGAATGTAACAGTCTCAGGAGCCAGCCAATGCACCTTAAGGCCTGGTTCACACCTATGCATTTTAAGTTTTTTTTGCATTTTGCAGATTTGCACTACAGAAAGTGTTCCATAGGAAACCATGGTAAATGGACTGCAGTGCAAATCTGCAAGATGCAAAAAGCGCTAAAAATGCATAGGTTTGAATCCAGCCTTATGCCGCGTACACACGATCGTGATTCACGGCGGTGAAAACACCGCCGTGAATCACGGCATGAAAAAAAATGAAAAACGAGGGAACGGCATGTTCCCCCACACACGACCGTTTTTCCCGTCATTTTTTTCTTTGTCGAGAAAAACGACCGTGTGTGGGCTCCGTGGCAGTGATTCCCTATGGGAAAACTGCCGCGGAAAAAAATGCTGGAAAAAACGATGGGAAAAATTAGAACATGTTCTAATTTTTCTCATCGTGATTAATGCCGTTTTTCCCGTCGGGAAAAACGGCAAAAAGCCCACAGACGATCGTTTTTATCGTCCAAAGGAAAAAATTTCATTTTTCCCGACGGGAAAAATGATCGTGTGTACGCGGCATCACAGTCCTTTTAACAGACCTGTGCCTTTTTTTTAGCACAATACATCCTTCAGGTGGTTCACATCTGTGTGTTACAGGCCCGGACTGGCCATAGGGAATACCGGGCATATGCCCAGTGGGCCACGACGGCCCGCGACGTCACGTCCAGGGCCGGATTCCCCACAAGGCCACCGAGGCCAGTGGATGCACCCCCCCCCATGTCAGGACTTTGTCAGGGAGAGGTGAGATGTCTCTGCTCAGGCTGCTGGAGCACCGGCGCTGACATCCCTCTCTCCGCACAGACACGAGGAGAGATAGAGCTCATCTGCTCCTCCTCCTTCTGAGTCTGCCCTGCCCAAACTCCCCGGGCATGTGTGGGCACTGGGCAGGAAGTCTGAACTCAGAAAAGCGGCAGACAGACTGCGCCTCAGCCTCCATCCTGGTAAGCTCACCCTCTCTCCTGCCTCCCGGTGTATAAAAAGGCGTGCTCTGTGGACTTTGTTAAAGAGGAGGGGGGCAGGCTTTGGTGAGCAGAGACCCCCTTTACACCAGAGTCCACAGCATGCCCCCTTAAATCAAGTTTCCCAGAACACCCCTTACATCAGATTTCTAACTATTCCCCACTCTACTAAAAGAAGTGTTTTTATTCCCTTTTGTCTTTGCTGAAGAGCTTTCCACACAATGGGTTCCCATTTAGATTAGAGCCCACAGAGCTCCCCCTTACAGTGTAAGTGGAAATTCTGTGCAGACTCTGATGTAAGGGGGGCCTCTGTGCAGACTCTGATGTAAGAGGGGGCCTCTGTGCAGACTCTGATGTAAGAGGGGGCCTCTGTGCAGACTCTGATGTTAGAGGGGGCCTCTGTGCAGACTCTGATGTTAGAGGGGGCCTCTGTGTGGACTCTGTTGTAAGGGGGGCCTCTGTGCAGACTCTGATGTAAGGGGGGCCTCTGTGCGGACTCTGATGTTAGAGAGGGCCTCTGTGCAGACTCTGATGTTAGAGGGGGCCTCTGTGCAGACTCTGATGTTATAGGGGGCCTCTGTGCAGACTCTGATGTTAGAGGGGGCCTCTGTGTGGACTCTGTTGTAAGGGGGGCCTCTGTGCAGACTCTGATGTAAGGGGGGCCTCTGTGCGGACTCTGATGTTAGAGAGGGCCTCTGTGCGGACTCTGATGTTAGAGAGGGCCTCTGTGCAGACTCTGATGTTAGAGGGGGCCTCTGTGCAGACTCTGATGTTAGAGGGGGCCTCTGTGCAGACTCTGATGTTAGAGGGGGCCTCTGTGCAGACTCTGATGTTATAGGGGACCTCTGTGCAGACTCTGATGTTAGGGGGCCTCTGTGCAGACTCTGATGTAAGGGGGGCCTCTGTGCAGACTCTGATGTAAGGGGGGCCTCTGTGCGTACTCTGATGTTAGAGGGGGCCTCTGTGCGAACTCTGATATAAGGGGGGCCTCTGTGCAGACTCTGATGTTAGAGGGGGCCTCTATGCAGACTCTGATATAAGGGGGGAATCTGTGCAGACTCTGATGTTAGAGGGGGCCTCTATGCAGACTCTGATGTAAGGGGGGCCTCTGTGCGGACTCTGATGTAAGGGGGGCCTCTGTGCGGACTCTGATGTAAGGGGGGCCTCTGTGCGGACTCTGATGTAAGGGGGGCCTCTGTGCAGACTCTGATGTAAGGGGGGCCTCTGTGCAGACTCTGATGTAAGGGGGGCCTCTGTGCGTACTCTGATGTTAGAGGGGGCCTCTGTGCGAACTCTGATATAAGGGGGGCCTCTGTGCAGACTCTGATGTTAGAGGGGGCCTCTATGCAGACTCTGATGTAAGGGGGGCCTCTGTGCGGACTCTGATGTAAGGGGGGCCTCTGTGCGGACTCTGATGTAAGGGGGGCCTCTGTGCAGACTCTGATGTAAGGGGGGCCTCTGTGCAGACTCTGATGTAAGGGGGGCCTCTGTGCAGACTCTGATGTAAGGGGGGCCTCTGTGCAGACTCTGATGTAAGGGGGGCCTCTGTGCAGACTCTGATGTAAGGGGGGCCTCTGTGCAGACTCTGATGTAAGGGGGGCCTCTGTGCAGACTCTGATGTAAGGGGGGCCTCTGTGCAGACTCTGATGTAAGGGGGGCCTCTGTGCAGACTCTGATGTAAGGGGGGCCTCTGTGCGGACTCTGATGTAAGGGGGGCCTCTGTGCGGACTCTGATGTTAGAGGGGGCCTCTGTGTGGACTCTGATGTAAGGGGGGCCTCTGTGCAGACTCTGATGTAAGGGGGAGCCTGTGTGCAGACTCTGATGTAAGGGGGGGCCTCTGTGCAGACTCTGATGTAAGGGGGGCCTCTGTGCAGACTCTGATGTAAGGGGGGCCTCTGTGCAGACTCTGATGTAAGGGGGCCTCTGTGCAGACTCTGATGTAAGGGGGGCCTCTGTGCAGACTCTGATGTAAGGGGGAGCCTGTGTGCAGACTCTGATGTAAGGGGGGGCCTCTGTCGGACTCTGATGTAAGGGGGATCTCTGTGCAGACTCTGATGTAAGGGGGGTCTCTGTGCAGACTCTGATGTAAGGGGGGGCTCTGTGCAGACTCTGATGAAAGGGGGGGCTCTGTGCAGACTCTGATGAAAGGGGGGGCTCTGTGCAGACTCTGATGTAAGGGGGGTCTCTGTGTGGACTCTGTTGTAAGGGGGCCTCTGTGCAGACTCTGATGTAAGGGGGGCCTCTGTGCGGACTCTGATGTTAGAGAGGGCCTCTGTGCAGACTCTGATGTTAGAGGGGGCCTCTGTGCAGACTCTGATGTTAGAGGGGGCCTCTGTGCAGACTCTGATGTTAGAGGGGGCCTCTGTGCAGACTCTGATGTTAGAGGGGGCCTCTGTGCAGACTCTGATGTTATAGGGGACCTCTGTGCAGACTCTGATGTTAGAGGGACCTCTGTGCAGACTCTGATGTAAGGGGGGCCTCTGTGCAGACTCTGATGTAAGGGGGGCCTCTGTGCAGACTCTGATGTTAGAGGGGGCCTCTGTGCGAACTCTGATATAAGGGGGGCCTCTGTGCAGACTCTGATGTTAGAGGGGGCCTCTATGCAGACTCTGATGTAAGGGGGGCCTCTGTGCGGACTCTGATGTAAGGGGGGCCTCTGTGCGGACTCTGATGTAAGGGGGGCCTCTGTGCGGACTCTGATGTAAGGGGGGCCTCTGTGCGGACTCTGATGTAAGGGGGGCCTCTGTGCGGACTCTGATGTAAGGGGGGCCTCTGTGCAGACTCTGATGTAAGGGGGGCCTCTGTGCAGACTCTGATGTAAGGGGGGCCTCTGTGCGGACTCTGATGTTAGAGGGGGCCTCTGTGTGGACTCTGATGTAAGGGGGGCCTCTGTGCAGACTCTGATGTAAGGGGGGCCTCTGTGTGGACACTGATGTAAGGGGGGCCTCTGTGCGGACTCTGATGTAAGGGGGGCCTCTGTGCAGACTCTGATGTAAGGGGGAGCCTGTGTGCAGACTCTGATGTAAGGGGGGGCCTCTGTACGGACTCTGATGTAAGGGGGATCTCTGTGCAGACTCTGATGTAAGGGGGGTCTCTGTGCAGACTCTGATGTAAGGGGGGTCTCTGTGCAGACTCTGATGTAAGGGGGGCCTCTGTGCGGACTCTGATGTAAGGGGGGCCTCTGTGCGGACTCTGATGTTAGAGGGGGCCTCTGTGTGGACTCTGATGTAAGGGTGGCCTCTGTGCAGACTCTGATGTAAGGGGGGCCTCTGTGTAGACACTGATGTAAGGGGGGCCTCTGTGCGGACTCTGATGTAAGGGGGGCCTCTGTGCAGACTCTGATGTAAGGGGGAGCCTGTGTGCAGACTCTGATGTAAGGGGAGGCCTCTGTCGGACTCTGATGTAAGGGGGATCTCTGTGCAGACTCTGATGTAAGGGGGGTCTCTGTGCAGACTCTGATGTAAGGGGGGGCTCTGTGCAGACTCTGATGAAAGGGGGGCTCTGTGCAGACTCTGATGAAAGGGGGGGCTCTGTGTGGACTCTGTTGTAAGGGGGGCCTCTGTGCAGACTCTGATGTAAGGGGGGCCTCTGTGCGGACTCTGATGTTAGAGAGGGCCTCGGTGCAGACTCTGATGTTAGAGGGGGCCTCTGTGCAGACTCTGATGTTATAGGGGACCTCTGTGCAGACTCTGATGTTAGAGGGGCCTCTGTGCAGACTCTGATGTAAGGGGGGCCTCTGTGCAGACTCTGATGTAAGGGGGGCCTCTGTGCGTACTCTGATGTTAGAGGGGGCCTCTGTGCGAACTCTGATATAAGGGGGGCCTCTGTGCAGACTCTGATGTTAGAGGGGGCCTCTATGCAGACTCTGATATAAGGGGGGCCTCTGTGCAGACTCTGATGTTAGAGGGGGCCTCTATGCAGACTCTGATGTAAGGGGGGCCTCTGTGCGGACTCTGATGTAAGGGGGGCCTCTGTGCGGACTCTGATGTAAGGGGGGCCTCTGTGCGGACTCTGATGTAAGGGGGGCCTCTGTGCAGACTCTGATGTAAGGGGGAGCCTGTGTGCAGACTCTGATGTAAGGGGGGGCCTCTGTACGGACTCTGATGTAAGGGAGATCTCTGTGCAGACTCTGATGTAAGGGGGGTCTCTGTGCAGACTCTGATGTAAGGGGGGGCTCTGTGCAAACTCTGATGAAAAGGGGGGCTCTGTGCAGACTCTGATGTAAGGGGGAGCCTGTGTGCAGACTCTGATGTAAGGGGGAGCCTGTGTGCAGACTCTGATGTAATGGGGGGCCTCTGTACGGACTCTGATGTAAGGGGGGTCTCTGTGCAGACTCTGATGTAAGGGGGGGCTCTGTGCAGACTCTGATGTAAGGGGGGGCTCTGTGCAGAAAATCTTAGACTGTTTTCCTCGATCCATCACTTTCTCACACTCTATGGGCCACTTGCCCTAAGGCTGCCAGGGGAGATGAGATGTCACTAGGACTTTCAGCAACACCCCCCTCTCACCCTCCGCTGCAGAGGAGGAGGAAGAGGTGAGATGTCAGGACTTTCGGCAGCCCCCCCCCACCTCTCAATTAGCGGGGCAGAGCAAGAGTGAGAGGACACCCGTCGGCACATTAGGGGACCCGCAACGATCCCCTTCTCTCTGGCAAGTTGGCACTGATGATCCGATCAGTCTCGGCTGTCTCACACAGTCAAGCAGTGAAGCCGCCTCCCCCTCCTCCTTTATGTCCACATAGGGAGAGGGGACCTGACATGCAGTCCCGCGCTGTAGGGAGGTTATGTATTGTAGGGGGGTCTGTAATGTAGGTGGGTTCTGTATTGTAGGGGGGTCTGTATTGTAGGGGGGTTCTGTAATGTAGGGGGGTTCTGTATTGTAGGGGGGTTTGTATTGTAGAGGGGTCTGTAATGTAGGGGGGTCTGTATTGTAGGGGGGGGTTCTGTATTGTAGGGGGGTCTGTAATGTAGGGGGGGTCTGAAATGTAGGGGGTTCTGTATTGTAGGGGGGGTCTGAAATGTAGGGGGTTCTGTATTGTAGGGGGAGTTCTGTATTGTAGGGGGGGTCTAAAATGTAGGGGGATTCTGTATTGTAGGGGGGTCTGAAATGTAGGAGGTTCTGTATTTTAGGGGGGTTTGAAATGTAGGGGGGTCTGTATTGTAGAGGGGGTCTGTATTGTAGGGGGGGTCTGTAATGTAGGGGGGTCTGTACTAGGGCTGCAACGGATCGGCGGTGATCCGTGATCCGAACGGGTCACCCTGTTCGGATCGGATCACCACTCGATTCACGGAGCGACCCAGCGGCCTCAGCCTTAGGAAAGGCCGCGGCTTCGGCCTAGCTCCGGAGCTGCGGCCATCTTGGTACACCCGGCGGCGGCAGCTGCCTTGTGCGCGCTGACGTCATCACCCCTCGCTGCTTGTGGATCTGAACTGGCCGGCGGGAGAGACTAAAGTAAGTGGAGGAGATGCCCATTACAGTGGGGAGATTGTGGATATTACTGGGGGAGATTGTGGATATTACTGGGGGAGATTGTGGATATTACTGGGGGAGATTGGGGGAGATTGTGGATATTACTGGGGGAGATTGTGGATATTACAGGGGGAGATTGTGGATATTACAGGGGGAGATTGTGGATATTACAGTGGGGGGGATGACGTGGATAATAGTAATTTTTTTTTTTTTTGCCGATCCGAAAATGATCCGATCCGTGGCTCTGATCCGAGGTACTGTAGGGGGGTTTGTACTGTAGGGAGGGGGTCTGTACTGTAGGGAGGGGGTCTGTACTGTAGGGAGGTCTGTGTAACATGCAGAGGGTCCAGAACTGTTAGGGGGTGTCTGTGTAACAAACTGTGGGGGGCTGTGTATTGTAAAGGGGTCCAGAGGTGCGGTGCTATGTAATGTAAAGGGGTCCAGAGGTGCAGGGTGCTGTGTAATGTAAAGGGGTCCAGAGGTGCAGGGTGCTGTGTAATGTAAAGGGGTCCAGAGGTGCAGGGTGCTGTGTAACGTAAAGGGGCCCAGAGGTGCAGGGTGCTGTGTAATGTAAAAGGGTCCAGAGGTGCAGGGTGCTGTGTAATGTAAAGGGGTCCAGAGGTGCAGGGTGCTGTGTAATGTAAAGGGGTCCAGAGGTGCAGGGTGCTGTGTAACGTAAAGGGGCCCAGAGGTGCAGGGTGCTGTGTAATGTAAAAGGGTCCAGAGGTGTGGTGCTATGTAATGTAAAGGGATCCAGAGTGCTGTGTAATGTAAAGGGGTCCAGAGGTGCAAGGTGCTGTGTAATGAGAAGGGGTCCAGAGGTGCAGGGTGCTGTGTAATGTAAAAGGGTCCAGAGGTGCGGTGCTATGTAATGTAAAGGGATCCAGGGTGCTGTGTAATGTAAAGGGGTCCAGAGGTGCAAGGTGCTGTGTAATGAGAAGGGGTCCAGAGGTGCAGGGTGCTGTGTAATGTAAAGGGATCCAGAGGTAGAATGTGCTGAAACCCCACATCCCATCATTAACCTCCGCCGTGAAGCGCCGCCGCCGCGCCGCCGCTGTGCCCCCCCCCCCCAGGCTGCTCAGTCTAAAATGCCCAGGCCTTTTTTTTGTCCCAGTCCGGGCCTGGTGTGTTACGTGTGTTAAAATACAAGTTGTTGTGGTGTGTTAGGAAGCCATGAGTGGCACTGCACCATGGTCCATCTGTTCCCATGTGTAAAAAGCAACGCAAAATACAAAACTTCAAATAGTATAAGCAGATTACAGGTTTTTTTTTTTTTTTGTTGTTGAGTAGCGTTGCTCTGTAATACTTTGGTGAAATGGTCCCGACATCTTTCAGGAACGTAGTCTGGTCTGCTATACCTGTTCCTTAGCCATTATAGCAGAATATTTGTTTGGCTTGCCTCTACCACCCATCCTGAAATGACCTGGTGAAATATGCTATTGCATACAGTCTTATCACTGTTTAAATACTATATTCCTTTACATTCTTGGAAGTCCAGTAGGGCTTTGTACTGTGGATGGCCTTTGTTTGCTTTGTAGTAAATACCAAATCTCCATGCCAAAGTGTGTGCTGGGTGTGCGAGTGTTCCTAGGGTGAGACAGATCATAACCAAATACGAAGGGCCTATAGATTTTTATCTCTACTGCCTAGGTCAAAGGTACCAAATATTTACACTACGTTTCATTCTCAGAAAAGCTCCTCGCACTCCGTGTTATCACAGGCAAACTTAGTTGGCCGGTAGCAATAATACAAAGTCCTTTGACGGAGTGTTATGTGTCACCAAGACGATTGTGAAATGCAGAAAACCAAACAGATACTTGAGCTATTGCAAACATTATTGATGAATGAAGAAAAAATAATATAATCACTACGCCATTTAACTGTAAACGCCAAGATGTCTGTGACTCATGCTGTATTTATGTCTGTATGTTTCAAAATCTGCTTCAAAGCAAGTCAGTCGGGAGCGCAGAAATTCGAAACTCTTCCAAAATGTTTGCGAAGTTGAAACACTTATAGGAGAAGTTTGGGGTTTATGAAAAAAACAAACACACATACTCACCCCCATGCTGTAGCATCAGTTTGATGTTGCCATTTTTCCCTGTCAGCTCTAAACCTGAGAACTGAGCAATCACATGACCGCTAATCACTCAGTTCTCAGGTCTGCTCAGAGTGGAGAGCAGTGACCATCTGTTGTGTTACACTATGTGATTATTCTTGCTCTGTGTCTTTAAGATCTGTCCCCTTCTTTCTAGCTGAACTCTCTCTCTCTCACCGTAGTTATTTATATATCTCCTCCACTTCCTGATTTTGGTCATTACTCCTGTATATCTTCCATGCTAAACATCTTACATGTGGCTTACAACTGCAACGTTTTTCTACCTATGAATATCCATCATTAAACGGAACATTCGAAAGGATTCATCGTCTGTCGTCCTAACTGTGAGTTTATTCATTGAGTTAAACTGCCTGTATCGATGCAAGGGATGAATATCAAACCAGCTTGAGTAAGGCCTACTTAAACCTGGAGATGAACTTTATCGCTTTGTAGTTGAGACAGAACAGTAGAAAAACGGCGTTTCACAGCCTAAATACAAGATTTCTGCATGTCAGTACTGAAACAGACAAGATTTACTGCCCTCATAGCAAGACAGAAGGGACAGAGCAGCACATGGCAGCCTTATGGCCTGAGACAATCTGCACAGTGTCATATTTCAGCACACAGATCCTGCCTGCTTTCACAGTCAGTCTGCTATCATGAGTGACCAAGCTTCTGCATGTGAACTCACATCTACCTCCCCACAAGTTCCTGAAGAAACTGAGTTACCCAAACGCTCAGTTAAACCCACTTGGAAAGTAATGGAGAATTATGAAGCTTCAAGGACTGAATTGTCAAATAGCTTGGAATTAGTCTGGGAGAAAATCCTTGCTGAAGCCAATACAGTGTCTGTTGAATGTGAACCACTGACACTAGAGGGCGCCATTAAACAACTTTCTGCCTCATATGAGCTTTATCAGCTTACCAGCAGCAAATTCACTAATGTCTTGCAAAACATGAATACAGAAAGTGCGATGACACAATTAAAGCGCGTCAATGCTCTCAATATTGAAAGAGACAGTTTTATCCAGCAAACCAGATTAAAGGCAGAAGCAAAAATAAAGCTGTTACAGGACACTGCATCTCACAGATCTGTTTCCACCAGACGTTCTAAAAACTCATCAAGATCCCATATTTCAAGATACTCAACACTCAGTGAGCGACTTATTAATGCCCGCGCTGAAGTGGAAGCCAGCAAAGTGCAGGTGGCATATGCAGAAAAAAGAGCAGAGTTGGAAGCTCAAAGGGCAGAGTTGGAAGCGCAGTCAGCACTTCAAAGAGCAGAGTTGGAAGCGCAGTCAGCACGACAAAGAGCAACAATGGAAACCTTAAATGAACAGTGTAAACATGACGCAGCTATGGCAAAGCTAAGGGTCCTACAGCAAGCTATCAGTGCAGACGAAGGTGCAAGTGAGAAAGACAGCATTAACCTAAACATAGCAGATATGGAAGACCCCCTCAAACGCACTAAAGACTATGTCCTAAGCCACTGCAATGCACACTCCATTGTCTCCAATGCTCCCGGCTACATAGAGACTCCTTCACAGCTTCAAGTTAAAGAGGTTCCAGCAACTTCCTGCACTCAAAATCACTCCACTGCATTTCCTACCTGCCTACCTTGCCTGCCTTCATACGTCACAGAGCATCAGCGCAAGCTTCAAGCAAGTCATCAATCTCCAGTCATCGGTACAGCCTTGAATCAACGTACCATTGGAACAACTGACTTCAAGCAAGCAACTCACCTGGATGCATCTGCTGCACCATATTTCCCTGTGTCCTTTAACAACAGTGTCAAAGATAACGCAATCAGCACCATACAGCCAACAGCATCTCACATAAAGGCGGAGACAACTGAAACAGAAGAGTTTGTGAGGTACATGCTTCGCAGGGAGCTCACAAAGACTGGTCTTACAAGTTTTGATGACCAACCTGAGAACTACAGAAGTTGGAAATGTGCCTTCAGAACTACAATCAGCAATATTGGCATTACAGCTGATCAAGAATTGAATCTGCTGATCAAATGGCTTGGTCCTCTATCTGCTGCACGTGTTAAGCCATTAAGATCGGTTTTCATGGACAATCCTACTGCAGGCCTCACAGCTGCATGGGAGCGACTAGAGCAAAGTTATGGCAGTCCAGAAGCTATAGAAAATGCTTTGTTCATGCGTCTGGAAACTTTCCCAAAGATATCCGGTAAGGACAATAAGGAGTTCCAGAGACTGAGTGACCTTCTCCTTGAGCTTCAGCTAGCCAAGACAGACCCAAAACTACCTGGACTCAGTTACCTTGACACTCCAAGAGGGGTAAACCCAATTGTCTCCAAGCTCCCGTATGGTTTGCAAGAGAAACGGACTGCACTAGGGTCATCATACAAAAGAGAGAACAAGGTTTCCTTCCCTCCATTCTCTTTCTTCTGTGAATTCATCAGGGAAATTGCAGAGACCAAGAACAATCCAAGTTTTTCCTACGGTGAGTACAGCCTCTTCTCACCCTTTCCTAAGAGTACCAGTCTTCAGGGCAACTATAGAAACCATAGCGGCCCAGTGTCCGTGAAAAAGACTGACATCCTTCCCACTCCTACCACAGTTCTAGCCACGAACAAACAGAGTAGGAAGATTGAAAACCCTAACAGAGAGTGTCCCATACACAAGAAGCCACACCCCCTCAATAAATGTATCGGCTTTAGGAAAAAGCCTCTGGAAGAGCGCAAGGAGCTTTTAAAGACATTTAGGGTATGTTTCAGGTGCTGTGCTTCTACAGAACATTTTGCAAGGGACTGTAATGTGTCCATCAAGTGCATAGAGTGTGGCTCTGAAGAACATGTGCAAGCCCTCCATCCTCTTGAGCCCAGCTCTGCACAACCTGCCAACACTCCTCCCAGGTTAACGCATGACGGGGAGAATACAGACCAAGTGCCTAATTCTACCATCATTTCTTCATCCTGCACTGAAGTTTGTGGAGAAGACTGCTGTGGTAAGTCCTGTGCTAAGATATGCTTGGTGAACATATACCACAAGGATCAACCAGAAAAGTCTCTTAAGGCATATGCTATCTTAGACGATCAGAGCAATCGATCACTTGCAAAATCGGAATTGTTCAATCTATTTGAAATAAAAGGCGAAGCTCATCCTTACACCTTGGGTACCTGTAGTGGAACTATAGAGGTTTCTGGAAGAAGGGCTCATGGACTCATGGTATCTTCTCTCAAAGGTAACTTGCAATTACCCTTACCTACACTTGTTGAGTGCAATCAGATACCTGCCAACAGGGAAGAAATCCCTACTCCAGCTGCTGCTTTCCATCACCCTCACCTCAAGGTAATAGCAAATGAGATACCGCCGCTTGACAAAGATGCTCAGATCCTTCTTCTCTTAGGAAGAGACATTCTAAGAGTTCACAAGGTACACAGACAAGTCAGTGGACCCCCAGATGCCCCATTTGCCCAGCGCACAGATCTAGGGTGGGTCATCATAGGCAATGTCTGCATAGGCAAAATGAAAAGACCTACCAACATTTCGTCATTCAAGACAAATGTTCTGCCAAATGGCCGAAACACTTACTTTGAGCCATGCCCACATCACTACTGGGTGAAAGAGAAGATAGCCAGCCACGAATGGCAACATGGTATCTCAGGTGACACAAGCCCTTTCTCCTGCCATGATGGCGACTTCGGCTCTACAGTGTTTAATGCAACCAGTGAAGATGACATACTGGCTCCTTCAATGGAAGACAAAGAATTCATCAAGGTAATGGACAAGGAGTTCTTTCAAGATGACTCCAATAACTGGGTAGCACCCCTACCCTTTCGTCTCCCAAGAGAGAGATTGCCCAACAACTTACAGCAGGCCATCAGTAGATTCTCCTCCTTAAAGCGAAACTTAAGCAGGAAACCAGAGATGCAAAAGCACTTTGTGGACTTTATGCAAAATGTATTTGACAGAGATCATGCAGAGCCTGCTCCCCCACTAAAGGAGGGAGAAGAATGCTGGTACCTTCCATCCTTTGGCGTGTATCACCCACGCAAACCAGACCAAATCAGAGTTGTCTTTGATTCCAGTGCTCAGCACGAAGGTGTTTCTCTTAACAACATGCTCCTTACGGGACCCAACTTGAACAACAGTCTAACAGGAGTCTTGATTCATTTCAGACAAGAGCCTGTAGCAGTAATGGCCGACATTCAACAGATGTTTCACTGCTTCATCATCAGAGAAGACAACAGAAACTACCTCAGGTTTCTATGGCACAAGGACAATGACCTCAACAAGGAAGTTATAGATTATCGCATGAAGGTACATGTGTTCGGTAACAGTCCTTCCCCAGCAGTGGCAACTTATGGGCTAAGGAGAACAGCTCAGACTGGAGAAGTTGAATATGGATCTGATGCCCGTCAATTTGTTGAAAGAAACTTCTACGTTGACGACGCACTTAAGTCCTTTCCAACTGCTAAAGAAGCAATTGATCTTCTCACCAGAACAAAGGAGATGCTGTCTGTAGCAAACCTTAGACTGCACAAGATTATATCCAACAGCCAGGAACTTATGAATGCCTTTCACTCTGAGGACTATGCCACTAGTCTAAAAAACCTTGACTTAGGTACAGATGTGCCTCCTGTACAGCGAAGTCTGGGTTTGTTGTGGAACATCAAGCAAGACAAATTCACCTTCCAAGTGTCAACTTGTGACAAACCCTTCACTAAGAGAGGAGTCCTGTCCGTGGTGAATAGCATCTATGACCCACTGGGTTTCCTTGCTCCAGTTACCATTCAAGGTAAGATTTTACTAAGACAGTTGTCTACTGAGAACATAGACTGGGATACTCTCTTGCCTAGTGAGAATCAACACAAGTGGGAAAGGTGGAGATATTCTTTGAAGTCACTAGAAAAACTTCAGATTCCCCGTTGCTATGTTCCAGGATCCACTTCAACTGCTAACCGGAGAGAGATTCATATTTTCTCTGATGCATCAGTTGAAGCTATTGCTGCAGTAGCCTATTTGAAGACCTCTGAACTGAATGGAGAATCACACTGTAGTTTTGTCCTAGGCAAGGCAAAACTCACTCCCAAGCCTGTACATACCATACCAAGACTTGAACTTTGTGCAGCCGTGCTAGCAGTAGAAATTGCAGAGGTCATACGAAGTGAAATGGACACTACAATTGATTCTTTCACCTTCTATACAGACAGTAAGGTAGTACTTGGTTACATAAACAACCAAACAAAACAATTTTATGTGTACGTCAGCAACAGGGTTGAACGTATCAAGAGATTCTCTCTACCAAGTCAATGGCATCACGTTCCCACTGAACTCAACCCAGCTGACTGTGGGACCAGAGCCGTGTCACCTGCCGCTCTTCAGGACAGCTTATGGCTGTCACCTCCAAGGTTTCTGTGTGAGGACTCTTACTTACTCCCTATTCACACCACCTATGGGCTAGTAAACCCTGTAGATGATAAGGAAATAAGAACTGTGAACATCTCACTACACACTTCTGTAACTACAAAACAGAAGCTGCGGTCACACCGTTATGAGCATCAATGGTAGCAGGTGCAGCATCTAGCCAATGTGTTCTGGCATCGCTGGAAGAAAAAGTATCTTCACCACCTTCAAGGTCGCAACAAATGGCAAGCATCTAAGCCGAATCTTAAGGTTGGAGACCTCATCCTTCTAAAAGACAAGGAAGTTTGTCGGAATGAGTGGCCTATGGGTCTTATTACTAAAGTTATGCCCAGCGACGATAACAAAGTCCGGAAGGTAAAAGTCAAGGTAACCAAGGGAGGATCGACACGAAACTTTAGTCGACCAATTACAGAGTTAGTACTCCTTTTGCCAGGTGAGTGACTTGTGCAAGGACTAGCCATGCTGTTGGCACGGCGGGGAGTACATTGCTGCCATCTACAGTTTCTACTCAGAACTTTGGAATTATTTGAAGACATCATACTGTGACTTTATGTTCTTCATCCTGTTGAACTTACGTTTATTATTTGCTTGTTGCATGTTTTTCATTACAGGTTCCAGGACATTCGTCAGTATTGGACTTTTTGAAAATATATATATTAGTTTAAGGTTATGAAATCTAAAGATTTCAGACGGGGAGTGTTGTGTTACACTATGTGATTATTCTTGCTCTGTGTCTTTAAGATCTGTCCCCTTCTTTCTAGCTGAACTCTCTCTCTCACCGTAGTTCTTTATATATCTCCTCCACTTCCTGATTCTGGTCATTACTCCTGTATATCTTCCATGCTAAACATCTTACATGTGGCTTACAACTGCAACGTTTTTCTACCTATGAATATCCATCATTAAACGGAACATTCGAAAGGATTCATCGTCTGTCGTCCTAACTGTGAGTTTATTCATTGAGTTAAACTGCCTGTATCGATGCAAGGGATGAATATCAAACCAGCTTGAGTAAGGCCTACTTAAACCTGGAGATGAACTTTATCGCTTTGTAGTTGAGACAGAACACCATCAGTCACCAATCTCCGCTTTGCCTCTCCAGTGCTCACTGGAGCACAGGGCTGGGGAGGGGGCAGGCAAAGTTAAATTTGTCTCTCTTGTGCTGACCAATCAAAACCACTTTTATTCATCCCAGCATTCTTAGGGAAAAAAAGGAAAAACAACACAGTCTTCAAACCCTAGGAACATTTCACCAAGCTGCTTAGACGGTAAACATGTATCCCCCACAGGGCTGAGTGAAACAAGGACCTGGGGGTGGGGAGGGTGTAGGGTGGTAGTTCACTTTTTCATTTTTTCTGAAAACGTGAACTAACCCTTATAATTGGTATGAATTTTCTCAGTTTTTTACTAAATAATTTTAGTTTATACATTTTTTTTTCTAAATAACAACCAGGTTTATACTTACCATTGCATTAATCTCATTGCACAGAGCTGCCCAAACCTCCTCTTCTCAGGTCCCCCACCAGCGCTTTTGGCCCCTCCTCTCTGGCGAGTACCCTCATAGGAAGCAGCTTCCTATGGGGGCACTCGTGTAGGCATGATCTCAAGCCATCTGTATGCTTATATTGACACAGACAGTGGGGCTTGACCCTGCCCATGCTCCCTCGCCACTGGCTTTGATTGACAGCAGTGGGAGCCAATGGCTCTCGCTGCCTCTGCAAAGCCTGTGTGACCAGGAAGGGAGAGGAGAGAAATGCGCAGACGTGCAAAGCCCTGGATCGAATGAGAGCAAGGAATGCATTAAGGTAAAAAATGTTTAGGCTTTATGTAGCACTACCCCCGCAGAAGCTGCTGGTTTTGTTTTGGGTCTGCACTCTGCCTGTCAACCCCAGAAATTTGGGTCAAACCCCCCTTGGCACAACTGGACAACAGTATGGTTGTGGGACCCAAATGGCAATTAAGGACCCACAACTACACCACACTAGAATGTCACTAAATGGCAGCCCGCGGTCCGTGTCCGGCCCCAGTGACGCTTCTGCCAGGACCGCCAGGCCGCCAGTAATGTTAGCAAGCGTTTGCTGAGACCGCGGGTTTCCTTAGCAACCAGTGACGCTGGGGTGTGACGTCATGTGCGCGCCCCGCCCCCTGCTGCTCGCAGTTCCCGGGTCCAGGTTCTCCTTGCGAGTAGGGGCGTGAGGTCGCGTGAGGTCACGTGCGCGCCCTGCCCCCTGCTGCTCGCAGTTCCCGGGTCCAGGCTCTCCTTGCAAGTAGGGGCGTGAGGTCGCATGAGGTCACGTGCGCGCCCCGCCCCCTGCTACTCGCTGTTCCCGGTGTTCGGCAGGACACCTGGTCCTGGCTCTCCTTGCGAGTAGGGGCGTAACGTCACATGCGCGCTCCGCCCCCCTTCTGCTCGCGGTTCCCGGGTCCTGGTTCTCCATATCCCGCAGCTTCCGCCCCTTCAGTGTTTTACTTGTGCCCTCCTGCATTCAAGGTATGTGGGCAACATGTTGACCATGTATTGTGCACACTGCTGGGCATATTTTGTTAAAGGTCATGCTGATGGGCACCTTTTTTTATGTTAAGGGCCACGCTGATGGGTATATTTTTAATGTGCACACTGGTGGGCATATTTTGTTAAGGGGCACACTGATGGACACGTTTTTGTTGTGCCCATCAGAGTGCCCCTTAACATAAAATGTGCCTATCAGGCGTGCACATTTAAAATATACCCATCAACGTGCCACTTAAAATAAAATGTGTCCATCAGAGTGTCCCTAACATAAAAGGTACCCATCAGCGTGACCCTTATTTTATGTTAAGGGGAACTCTGATGGGGACATCTGATGTAAGGAGGCACTCTAACGGGAATGCTTGATGTAAAGGGGCACTGTGATGGGGACACCTGATGTAAAGGGACACTGTGATGGGGGACACCTGATGTAAAGGGGCACTCTGATGGGGACACCTGATGTAAAGGGGCGCTGTGATGGGGACACCTGATTTAAAGGAGCAATGTGATGGGGACACCTGATTTAAAGGAGCAATGTGATGGGGACACCTGATATAAAGGTGCGCTGTGATGGGGACACCTGATGTAAAGGGGCGCTGTGATGGGGACACCTGATTTAAAGTAGCAATGTGATGGGGACACCTGATTTAAAGTAGCAATGTGATGGGGACACCTGATGTAAAGGTGCACTGTGATGGGGACACCTGATGTAAAGAGGCACTGTGATGGGGACACCTGATGTAAATGGGCACTGTGATGGGGACATCTGATGTAAAGGGGCACTGTTATGGGGACACCTGATGTAAAGGGGCACTGTGATGGGGACACCTGATGTAAAGGGGCGCTGTGATGGGGACACCTGATGTAAAGAAGTACTGTGATGGGAAAAATGGGGACTTGAGATTTGGACCTCGGCCAAAAGAAAATTTTAGGGACCGGACCTCCTTGAATTTTAATTCAAGAACTCTGATGTATACAGTTAATGTTACCTTGATACTGGTCACCTGACTCTCAGCTGCAATAAACAGGATTCCACACAAGATGTGACTTAACCAGTGGTAAAGAAGTTTTCTTTGAAAAGAGTAACACAATGGTTATACAAATAAACATTTGACTATACAAAGATCCCTGCAAAGTCAATGGGGCACAACTGGTTTAGTATTTCTATAACAACCACCCCAATTACCACATCCTTAGTCAGATATGAATGAGTGTGTGTGTGGTGGAGGAATCTCCCAATACTATCTTACCGGCACTGGGACACCTCTCCACCAAGGCTCACACGAATCACCAAACAATGACAGATATAATGCAAACAGTTACATTAGGCCTTATAGTTTATGTGGCTCCCTCTAGCGGGCAGTTCAACTGGTACGTATCCTTGTGTAATGAACGTTGAAAAGGAATAGAATGATGATTATCCATTTAAGTTCAGCTTGTCTTCTGCTAGCTCAGTTGGTGCACTTAAATTGTATTCCAATCAGTGTGAAAAGAAAAGGAAACTGATCACTCAGGGAAAGTAGTGTAGCGCACACCCTCTCCCCACTCCCCTCTATTAAAGTTTTCCAACTCGCAGTATCTCTGGTCTAGGGGTATGATAGGGGAGGGAGAGGGGTGAGCTACGCCAGGCTTCCACCACAGTTGTGTATGTGGTCTCAGCAATGTCTCTTGTTACCTTCGGGTCTGTGCTGTGCATCGGATCCTCCCTCCAAGAGTCTCCTTAAACCTTGTCCGCCAGAAATTGAGCCACACACCGTCAAAGTCCAACACTCCTTTATTTAGAACATAACATGGACTCCCTTGGCTTTAGAACAGAAAACGAGGTGTGTGTACGAATAGGCCCAGACACAAATTCTATCTTCCACTCTCCTCCCTGAGAGTGATCTATGGTCTCCGCACGAGGGAAATTTCCTTCCGGACGGTCTCCGACAAGAGACTCACCCGTCACCGGCAGTATGCTGTACCGGGTCTTCAGATGAGGAGCTCTTCCCGGTCCATTACGCCCACCTCGGATTCAGGCATCCATCCCCGGAGTGCCTTAGGATCCTTCCCTCGCGGAACTCAGTGTTGGGCACTGAGCTCCGGACCTCCATCCAAGTACCTCACCCCAGGACTAAAGGTGCCTGAGGTGGAACACGATCTCCCGTGGTCCTCTAGGCCTAGGCCGCCTAGAGGACGAACACGAACCACCGTCCGCAAGCTGAAGGTGCCTGGGACGAACACCCCGTGACCAAGATGGCCGGCCCCTTTATACCCTCTCCCAGCAAGCACGGCGGGTTCCCCGCCCCACCATACCGCCGCCGGGAGAGGACAAAAAGGAGGCTCAGCACACAGCCATATCCGTCCATCAGCCCATGGTGACAGCGCCACCCAGTGGGCCACCGGAACACACCACCGATGTCACTGAAAGATTCAAAAAATTACCCCGGGAAAGTAAGTACCCGCTACACTCTCCCCCCTGTGATTTGACACTGGACCCCAGTGTCTGGAGTGAATCATGCCCTCAACGGCTGACACAACCCAATCCAGAAACCAACTAACAATTTGAAAAAAGAAAAATTTTTAGGAAACTATCCTAACGGAGAAGTTGTGTCTGAGCCCCTGTAACAAAAGAGGAGTGAAAGACAACATTAAACATGAAATCACATTTCAACATTATACCTTTCCCTCCCATCCTAACTAAGAACCACCCCAAGTTCCATAATCTTGACGAGATGCTCTCCTGTAGAGGGAAAATAAAAGAAAACAATAAAACCAACACACAAAACCCTGACACATGTGTTCGTGTAAGAAGAAAAGAAACTTCTCTGAGAAGAAATTCCTTTCCTCCAAAGAGTGAGTGCATGAAAGTGTTTAAAAAAAACGTTGCACAAGACTGCCACCTGGTGACAGCCTTGCGGTACTGCACTCGTGGAGCTTCTTCTTCTTCTTCTCTTTGGCCCTATCTAACCCCAGAGTCTGTGATCTCTTTGCAGGAAGATGGGAAAAACACAGGAATAGTTCCTCATTCCTTTGGGCATACACAAACAACTGCCCCAAAAGTTCAGCAACATGATAAGAACGGAGTCTCTTTCTCCTATAAGTAAAAGCGAGGATGCGGCAAAATCAGTGACTTCAAGTGTTGATCCACAGTCTCCAGATACTCCACATCTTCGCCTTCTTTGCGTCGGATCAACACTTTATCTGCACGGATGTGTCTTCCTAACATCCATTCGGCCTTGCAATCTTTGAAACGTTGTGAAGCATTGGGAGAGCATGCCAGGTACCTGCAGGCGTGCGGAACTTTTAGGTGGGTCCACACGAAGTCATTGTACCAGCGCTCTCGATGCACCTCCACCTCGTAGAGCAAGTCCTTCGATAAGTAGGGATACTCCCATCCGTACTCCTCTGCAACTTTTTGGCCAAATAGGCGTTGTAGTCTTGCCAAAGGAGGCATGGTAGCTCTGTCTCCCTCACCAGGCATAACTACTGAGTCTGGATGACGAGGCGCTTTGACCACCTCCAATCTGGGCATCGGTGCCCGCAGCAACAGTCTTTGTACCCCAGCATCAGGTGCAGGCTGCGCCGAGGATGCAGGGATGAGCTGGGGACGGGACCCCTCTTCAGGTGCTGACGCCTCCACCCGGGGTGTACTTTTCCCTGTTGACATGGGTGAATTCCGAGGTCTGCGGAATGAAGCAAGCGGTACCTTGTCTCAGCCTTTCTCGGCAAACAAATCATCAATGATGGCATCATCTCCCAGGTCCGAGAGCGATTCTAGGTCGGAGGTGTCACACTCCTCCACGGGTACGTAGCCCTTAGTAGAAACGGAGCCTCCACACTCCGCGGATTTGCTAGGCCATGCCTTCCCGACACCTCCTCCCACACACCAAGTCTCTTCGCCTGGCTTACCTCGGCCCTTTCTTGAAGCGGGACGTCCGGAACCCTCGTCAACAGATCCATCCGGGCCTGGCGTAAGCGTGCGAGATGGTCCACCACCACCGCTGGTCGGGGCTACCACACTGGTTCTTTTCTTCGGTGGCGAACGCTGCGAGACAGTGGCAACCGAGTCAGCATCCTCGGATTTCTCCCGCAAAGTTTTAACGACCTCTTCCCTGGTCGCTGCAGTGTGCGCTGGGGCGACTCTCACAGCGGTGATTTCTCCTCTCTGAGTAGTAGTACCTGAAGCCCAGCCTGGGTAGATGGTTCTCGGCCTCTCAACTGCCGAATCCACCTCAAACGTGAACTCCCCACAGGCCTCACAGCGTCCGAACGGCTTCAACAGGCACACCAGTCCCGAACACCCGGGACAAATCACACCCAGGGCCTCAACGTCCATACATGAGCACAGGGCGAATCGACCCCTTGGCTTCAGTCGAATCCCCGTATCCGTTATTGGAGCAGCAGCAGTCAGTGTCGTGGTGGAAGGATGAACCGGAAACCACGAGGTGTGTCCAAACATGGCGACCTGTTGCTGATCCATCGCACACTGCAGAGTTTTCGCGCCAGTGTCCCACGTGTAGTCCCTTCACACGTATTGGACTCCTCCCCTTTGCTCCAGTTCGCGGGCTTTCTTTACTTTCCTTGGTTGAGCCACGCCCACGAACTAAGCGGCGGGGGTTGTGTCTGGTGGCGCAGTGCAATTAGAAGCCCCCACGTGTACTACTTCACATGGCCGAGCTTCCCCCTGTTCACCGCTCTTCCTGCGTGGGCCTTTTCTTTCTTGGGGTCATGTCCACGGCTTCAAGCAGGGCTGCACTTTGGCCTATTCATTTAACTCTTCCAGCAGACACGTTCCATACAGTAATGCACAACACAATACCGGACCCGAGCCCCCACGTGTAGCGCACACCCTCTCCCCACTCCCCTCTATTAAAGTTTTCCAACTCGCAGTATCTCTGGTCTAGGGGTATGATAGGGGAGGGAGAGGGGTGAGCTACACCAGGCTTCCACCACAGTTGTGTATGTGGTCTCAGCAATGTCTCTTGTTACCTTCGGGTCTGTGCTGTGCATCGGATCCTCCCTCCAAGAGTCTCCTTAAACCTTGTCCGCCAGAAATTGAGCCACACACCGTCAAAGTCCAACACTCCTTTATTTAGAACATAACATGGACTCCCTTGGCTTTAGAACAGAAAAGGAGGTGTGTGTACGAATAGGCCCAGACACAAATTCTATCTTCCACTCTCCTCCCTGAGAGTGATCTATGGTCTCCGCACGAGGGAAATTTCCTTCCGGACGGTCTCCGACAAGAGACTCGCCCGTCACCGGCAGTATGCTGTACCGGGTCTTCAGATGAGGAGCTCTTCCCGGTCCATTACGCCCACCTCGGATTCAGGCATCCATCCCCGGAGTGCCTTAGGATCCTTCCCTCGCGGAACTCAGTGTTGGGCACTGAGCTCCGGACCTCCATCCAAGTACCTCACCCCAGGACTAAAGGTGTCTGAGGTGGAACACGATCTCCCGTGGTCCTCTAGGCCTAGGCCGCCTAGAGGACGAACACGAACCACCGTCCGCAAGCTGAAGGTGCCTGGGACGAACACCCCGTGACCAAGATGGCCGGCCCCTTTATACCCTCTCCCAGCAAGCACGGCGGGTTCCCCGCCCCACCATACCGCCGCCGGGAGAGGACAAAAAGGAGGCTCAGCACACAGCGATATCCGTCCATCAGCCCATGGTGACAGCGCCACCCAGTGGGCCGCCGGAACACACCACCGATGTCACTGAAAGATTCAAAAAATTACCTTGGGAAAGTAAGTACCCGCTACACTAGCATATTAGCGAAAGAACCGCTAGTCCTCCCAGGCCGCTGTACTGCACGCGGTTACAAGTTATCGCTATGTGTGGCACTACAAGTGTCAGCAACTACAAGTGGGATTATATGGACCACTTTCCTGCAACCCAGTCTACTATGTTGGTAGGCAAGTGCCCTCTCACCCGACTGGAAACCTCGGATCACTGGTATCCCTGTCAAACAAGATGTCACCAATACGCCGCGAGGCTGCTCACAAGGTGCAGATGATCGGATATTTGCAGATGCTGTGGAGCATAGAACGGTCCCCTCTCTGGGTCAGTCAGCGATGCGGTCCGCAAGGATGCCTCCATCGGCGATCTCCAACTTTAGTCCCAGGCTTTCCCGGCCTAGGCGCGCTCACAGCAGGCCTCTTGCCTGTTCAAGATGGCGCCCATAGAGAGCATGCTGAGGCCTTACTAGTCTGTTATATAACATCAACCAGCAGGCGGTGCGGTGGCGCACTGTTTTCTGATAGTCCAGTGGCACTGTGGGTATTGTAGTCTCAATCCAATCCACGGCAATGGAGTCACTTTCTCTCGCACTACAGTGCCCACCATGCTTTGCACCATAGTGCAACTGGACTGAACGAACTTCAATGTCAACATAAACATTCCCTAGAGGTAGAGGAAGCCAACCTCATCATAGGAACATAACGTTGACTTTGGTATACTTTAGATAACCCCTTGCTACATTTATAACCACTTTAACCTCTATTGAAAGAGCAATTTTAATATATCTAGAAGTAACTGAAATGTACTTAGAATGCTCTCAAGTACCTGATGCCTTACTGACGTACATAAATTCCATTTGTGTAAAGAAAAACAACAAGAACATTTAGATAGTGTGCTCCAGGGGAAGCAAGAAAACGGATGTAAAATTCCAAGAAAAATAAGAGATTATAGAGAAAAAAGGGGAGGAGGGTGAGGAGGAAGGGGAGAGTGGAGCTGAGACCTCTGGTTTAAAGAGGAAGTAAACTTCCATGTATTGCTTGTACCTATAGGTAAGCCTATAATAAGGCTTACCTATAGGTACTGTAAATATCTCCTAAACGTGTGCCGCTTAGGAGATATTTACTGTATATGCAGCTGATTACATGATCAGCGCATGTGCTCTGAAGAAACGGCCATCCATGCCGTTTCTTCAGAAGCCTGTGCTGTGACTGACACGTCACGCGGCTTTGGCCAGTCACACAGTCAGAGTTCGTGGACCCAGAAGGAAGACAGGTGAAGATGGATGCGGCCTCCAGCAGGGACGACGAAGGCTTAATTTGCAGGTAAGCTAAAGGTAAAGGTAAGGTAAGCTAAAGACTGTTTGTGGGTTCGCTCCCGCATCCAAATATGATCTTGAAGAGACTTGATTTCCTGTAATATTTATTTTTTGACTTTGGCCTCTAGTTTTAACAATATCGAAGCCCGGCTATAAGTCATGGACGCCGCCATTACTAATATATAAAAAAGAAACATTCCATAAATATATTCCATAGTTTGTAGAAGCTATATCGTTCACGTAAACCAATCAATATACGCTTATTAGGATTTATTTTTATTTTTTTTACCAAAAACATGTAGCAGAATACATATTGGCCTAAATTTATGAAGAAATTTGCTTTTTTTTTTCTTATTGGGTATGTTTTATAGCAGAAAGTAAAAAACACTGTTTTTTTTTCTAAATTGACAGTCTTTTTTTGCTTATAGCCAACACTGTATCCTGGCCTAGGCCAACAAGGCCCAGACCTAGGGCAGCACTTTGCAGGGGGGCAGCACGGAAAGAGTCCCCGCCGGCTTGCGCTACACTGTTAGTGTAGCGCCAGTCTAGAGGCACCCTCATAAAGCGGCC
This sequence comes from Rana muscosa, assembly GCA_029206835.1. Classification (NCBI taxonomy): domain Eukaryota; kingdom Metazoa; phylum Chordata; class Amphibia; order Anura; family Ranidae; genus Rana; species Rana muscosa. Next base: position 211,179,630 of record CM055124.1, on the reverse strand, counting down.
GCACTGCTTCCGGTATGCAGGCAGCCGGCATTCTGCAACTGTGGGGGGGGGGCGCTGCTTCTAATTTTGACTGTCCTGTCATCCTGGACCACAAATCTTCCTCACTGTGCTATATGTTTCTGCTGCACCATTGGCATGGTTTTATCTTCTTAGTCCTCTCCATAAAATTATCAGAAATTTGTGCTTAAAGTAGAACTATAGGCAACAATTTAAGGGAGGATTATAGCCCCTGTCAGTTTATTTCTTACCATCCCTGTCCCATTGCAGAGATTTCCCTTCAATTCCTGCCCCATAGCCAAACAGGAAGTGAGAGGAAATCTATGCAAATTAAGGAAATCCATTGCCCCCCCCCCCCAGGCTCCCAGAACTAGTGTCCCAGCTCGAACATTTCAGGGCGGGTCTTAAACAGAATGGGGTGTGGCCTTAACAGGAAGGGGTGGGTCATATTTAAATTAGGGGGTGTACAAGTTTAATCAGGCCTAGGGCAGCACAAATCCTAAATACACTACTGCTTATAGCACAAAAAAATTAAAACGCAATGGTGATCAAATACCACCAAAAGAAAGCTCTATTTGTGAGGAAAAAAGGACGTAAAGTTTATTTGGGTACAGCATTGCATGCCGCGCAATAGTCAGTTAAAATAACACAGTGCCCTACTGTAAAAATGGCCTAGTCATGAAGGAGGTCAAGTGGTTAAAGACATACGAAGTATTACAAAATATGCCTACAAAATGCACAAGCTATCTATCTTTTCTAGAAAATATGCATGTACAATGTATGTGATAGGCATACACTAAACAGTTACTTAACTTGGGTATTACTGGTTGTGGAGTATTCTTCCTTTTATTCAGGATCTCTCCAACTGCTCCTTGCTTCTTGGAAATCCTGCAAAACAACTGCTGTTTCTTTGTCCATTCAGCACATGGCTGAGTTCAATCCTTTTTTCTCTCCCCCTACTTCCTGCCAACATAATTTCCTATCCTGAGATTTTTGAATCAGTCCAACTAGTTAATTAGCATATGAAAAGAAGAATCCTAGCTTATATTTATATTTATGCTATAAAAATCACTAAAATAGCCATAGCAACACATAAAAGAAAGCGGAGGGGGGGGGGGGGTTAGAGCAAGAGGCATTCGATTACAGGTATGAGAAAAGTGGAGTACAAGGAACAGTTGTGGGAAAACTACTAAAAGGGATTACCACTAATAGAGGTATGGGGGGGGGGACCAGAAAATTCCCCCCCAAAAAAACACTTACAAACAATTCAATTCTACAACATTAACTCATCCTACAAACTTGAGGGTGAGAGCAAGACCTATGTGGTAGCCATGATGAGGCCAGAATTCATGTCTGGGCTTCACCAATTGGAAACAGTAATAATGCATGATCACACACAATTCTAACCATCAAGAATGATAGGCTGTTCCTTGAACCGGTATTGGTGTATGGGTAACACAACCTAGCTCCCAATTTACAGTTACACTTCTTGCACTATAAAGTAGCAATAAGGATCTACCCATTTATGTCAAGGAAAAGCACAGGTTTGACTTAGGCATGAGAACATCCATACACTGTACTCAGAGATATTCCCTTGCAATTTTTACTAAATGTTGTAATATGTGTTAGATTGTCAGAGCTAAGCCCTGCAGGTAACCAGCATAAAATGTTCATAGCCAGCAGTCTTGTAACTGTAAAATAGGTTTGGATGGGACATTTTTATCTAATGTATCACCTTTTACATCCAGTCCATATCTTTGAACCCATGGATAAGTTCCCTTTGCTAGAAATACGCTAGACTCAGATAAGCATTCCAACAAGTTAGGATCATATCTGTGTTGCATCTTAAAATAATTGAGTGAAAACATCAAAAAGCACTTCTATTCCTGACAGATATCTGGTCCACAAACACGAATAGGATGTTACAATTATCTTTACACACCTTTCCAAGCTGCACACTTCCTATGACATATGGTCTATATGGGTTAACATACACCTCTTTTCATAAATGGGTTTATTAACGCAGATCTAAACGCAATCACTAACATCTCACATAAGCTTTACCGTATTTATGTAATTTCAAAAGTTTTTAATCTTTTAATCCTTCTAATTTCATTAAAATAATAGCTGGAGAGGTCCTTCAATGAAGGTCCTTGTTCATGCACTTTCTGTTATCAGGTGATAACTGTCTCCCAGTTTGCATCAGCATTGTCACCCTGTCATGCGTACCCTTAATATAGACTTCAAGTGTGAAGACACATTGCATAGTCAGGGCCCACCATTGTCACTATCAGGAAGCTGGTTCAGAGCAATAATGTGCAAACCCAGTGTACCGCCCTCCTCACTCCCCTCTCTTGTTCTTGCTCGTCTGTCTCTTGTCTAGGAGTATCTCAGAGGGGAGAGAGCGGGGACACCACGCCAGGCCTCCACCACATGTATCAGTGCAGTATAGGCAACGTTCTTAATTTAACTTCGGGTCAGTGTTGTGCACCTGGATCCTCCCTCCGAGAGTCACCTTGAGCCATGTCCGTCAGAAATGAGCCCCACACCATTAAAGTCCAACACTCCTTTATTCTCATGCGAATGAACACAAACAGTTGAACTCCCTTGAAGAACAGCACAGAAAAGGAGGTGTGGATGCGAATAGGCCCAGACACAATCGTTCTCCACTTTCCTTCCTGAAAGTGGTTTGCGGTCTCCGCACGAGGGGGAATTTCCTTCCAGGCGGTCTCCGACGAGAGACTCACCTGTCACCGGCAATATGCTGCACCGGGTCTTCAAGTGAGGAGCTCCCCCCGGTCTATTGCGCCTTCCGGATTCGGGTACCCAATCCCTGGGTTCCCTAGGATCTCCTTCTCTCGCGGAACTCAGTGTTGGGCACTGAGCTCCGGACCTCCATTCAAATACCTCACCCCAGGCTAAAGGTGCCTGGGATGGAACACGATCTCCGGTGGTCCTCTAGGCCTAGGCCACCCAGAGGACCGGCACGAACCACCGTCTGCAGGCGAAAGGTGCCTGGGACTGCGAACCCTGTGACAAAGATGGCCGGCCCCTTTATACCCTCTCCCAGCAAGCACGGTGGGCTCCCCGCCCCACCATACCGCTGCCGAGGGAGGACAAAAAGGGGTACGGCACACAGCAATGGTTCAACCCCCGCCCGTGGCGACAGCGCCACCTGCTGGGCCGCAGGGAATCACACATCACTGGTGTCACCGCCAGATTCAAATTTACACCCTGGAAAGTGCATACCCGCTACACCAGTTTTGAGGAAGTGCATGTAGACAAGAAGTGGCGGATATAGGCTGGAGGAGATCAGCAGCACTGAGATCATAAAAAAAAGGTCAAAACAGGTGGAAAGGAACATTTAAATAAGTAAAAAAAAAAAAAGCATAGCATTTGTTTATGATACGCAATGCAATAGGCCCCTAAATGTCATACATTTAGGGTTTACATCTATTTTACTAAAAGCTAAAACCAATGGACTAGTACTATACTGTACTCCTACTTCTGGACCTTTTGGCTGACTTTAATATGGTTAACCACCCCCTCCTCCTCAAAAAACATTACTACTTTGGTGTCCCTGACTGTGCTCTTCGTTGGCTCTCATCCTACCTATCAAATCGCAACTTTAGTGTCACTTACAATTCTACTTCCTCCTCTCCTCTTCCTTTCTCCGTCTGGGTCCTTCAAGGTTCTGTCCTTGGAAATCTCTTATTCTCAATCTACACCTCCTCCCTGGGTCAGCTGATAGCCTCCCATGGCTTTTAATATCATTTCTACACTGATGACACCCAAATCTATCTCTCTACCCATCAGCTCACAACATCAGTCTCCTCACGTATCACTAATTTACTGACCGACATATCAGTCTGGATGTCACATTACTTCCTCAAACTCAATATGTCCAAATCTGAGCTCATAATATTTCCTCCCCCACTTGCCCCTTCCCCTGACTTTTCTGTCAAGATCAAGTCACAACCATCAACCCGTCCCCGCATGCCAACCCGTCCCCACATTTAATCACTCTCCAAAGCTTCCTGCCTCAACCTCCCCAACATCTCTAAAATATGCCCCTTCCTAACCAATGACAGAAAAAAGCTCCTAATCCACTCCCTGGTTACAGCAACTCCCTTCTCATTGGCTTACCTTTAAATAGGCAATCCCCAATTCAATCTATCATGGATGCTGCTGCCAGACTCATTCACCTTACAAATCACTCCACGTCTGCTACTCCTCTCTGCCAATTTCTCCATTGGCTGTCACTCACCCAACAAATTAAATTCAAAATACTAGCAATAATTTACAAAGCCATCTACAACTTGGCCCCCAGCTACAGTCTGAAAATACCAACCAAATCATTCTCTTTGTTGCTCCCAAGACCACCTGATCTCTAGTTCCCTTGCCACCTCCTCCCATGCTCGCATCCAGGACTTCTGCTGAGCCTCTCCCATCCTTGGGAAATCCCTACCCCAATCTGTCCCACTATCTCCTACTCTAACCACTTAGATCCCTAAATACTTTTCTCTTCAGGGAAGGCTATCCTGCCTCCACCTAACAACTGTACTTTTATTTTCTCCATCAGCTCATCCCCCACAGTTATTACCTTTTGTATCACTTTCTAGCTTTCTGACCTTCTTTTTTAGATTGTAAACTCTAACAAGCAGGGCCCTCTGATTCCTTTGATTGAATTGTATTGTACCTGTACTGATTTCCCTAATGTTGTAAAGCGCTGCACAAACTGTTGGCGCTATATATAAATCCTGTATAATAATAATAATTGTAACCCCTCTTGGGTCCAACTATAAGGCCCCTTTCACACTAAGGCGTATTTCAGGCGTTTTAGCGCTAAAAATAGCGCATAAATAACGCCTGAAATAATCCTGCCCCAGCATTCTCAATGTGAAAGCCCGAGGGCTTTCACACTGAGGCGATGCGCTGGCAGGAGGAAAAAAAATCTCCTGCAAGCCGCATCTTTGGAGCGGTGAAGGAGCGGTGTGTATACCGCTCCTTCCCATTGAAATCAATAGGACACCGCGGTAATACTGCCCACAAACCACTGCTGTAACCGCGGTTTGCAGGCAGTATTAACCCTTTTTCGGCCGCCAGCGGAGGTTAAAACCGCACCGTTAGCTGCCGAATATCGCGGTTAATACGACGGTATAGCGGCGCTAAAAATCGCGCCGCTATACCGCACCTGCCCGCCCCAGTGTGAAAGGGGCCTTAGCTTCGTTGCACTGCGCTACTTATATTCACGCCAAAAGGTCTTTCGCTATACATTATTTAGACCAACGTGATGCAACATTATTCAGTCTGTAATTCATTAAAAAAATGTATTTTATATCACTTCAAAGCTGTTTAAAAAGATATATTGCATTTTTGTTTGTTGCATTCAGAGTTATGACAAATTGACAATGAACTGCCTGATCATTTTAGTCCTACCTTGAATTTAGCCGTCACTATTACTAATGTATTCTTTGCACTTAATTGAAAAAGGCAGAAGTGTATGGTATACCTTCCAAACTTAAATAAAAAGGCAATCAGGAATCAGTTGTAGAAATCCTTGAATGTCTATAGATATAATAAACAAAGAACTTCTTTTGACTGCTGTAAACTATAGAACTTCCTATGCTACCTTAGAAGCTGCACTGAGTGACATGGACTTGATGACATGTACAAACAGGTTCATCAGTCCTCCCCATGTCCCTGTTTCTCTATTACCTCAGTCTCTGCTGATAAACTTTGTTCTGTGATGGTGTCTTTGATTTCTTTCATGCCATCCAGGTCTAGAGACATAAATGCCTGGAGTTAATAGCTCCTCGCAGACAAACGCGTTTGCGGGTACCTTTGCCCTGGTGTCATCACATTCCTCATATAGGTAATAGGTTAAATTTATTTTTTCTGAAGTACTTAGAACACGATAAGGGTTATTTTATATCCTAGAACCTAGCAATATAAGAATTCTATATAGACATAACAGACAAGGTTTGATAATAAACAAAAGAACAGCTTTTTCTCTCAGAAAATTGGTGCAGGAACTCAACAATGACCTCCTAACCATCCCCCCCCCCACACACACACTCTAAACTGCATTAAATAGTGGGTGTGGTCAAATTTCACCAACGGTGAGAATGTCTTAAAGCGGAGCTCCACCCAAAAGGGGAAGCCTCGCTTGTTTGCCTCCTCTCCCCCTCCGCTGCCACATTTGGCACCTTTTGAGGGGGGGTGTACCTGGTTTTGACAGGTACCCGCTCCGACTTCCAGCTGATCTCACCATGGCGAACTCAGCTGGAAGTTCAGCCCCCTTCCTCCTTCCCACGGCGCCGGACCATTCACAAAGCTCAGCACACTTCACGCATGCACAGTAGGGAACTGGCTGTGAAGCCGCAAGGTTGATTTCCCTTAGCCAAGATGGCGACAGCAGCACCCGAGAGCCAATTGAAAAATTGGCTCGGGTGAAGACACCGCTAGATTTGTGGACAGGTATGTGTCCTAATATTAAAAGTCAGTAGCTACAGTATATGTAGCTGCTGACTTGACATTTTTTCTGAAAGAGCCTGAAACTCCACTTTAAAGGGGCATTAAATACCAAAAGTGAATTATATACAGAGTATGGAGTTTGGGAGGGGGGTGTTAGAGTTCTGACCGCACAGTTCAGCCTTCTTCCACAGCTGATTACCTCTGCATCCCCCATCCACATCTCACTTTCACCCCTCCTCAGCTCTGACCTCTGCATGCAACTAGGGTTGCCACCTGTCCAGAATTCACCAGTTTGGGTTTTGAATTATGTGTCTGGATTTCAGTCCACCTGAAACCCGGACACATTATTCAGACCAGGCTGTGGCTCCCCAAGTAACCAAGATAGTCATACACAAATCTGTTGCCGCTGCTGGCGGCTGTTTAGGAGCAGGTTTGGCATCACGGAAGGGTGGGGTGATGGTGTCAGCAAGATCAATTTGGCCACACCCACTGGTGCACTCTTTGCGCTACATTACTACTCTCCTTGGGGCACCCAAATGTGTCCCAGGTCTTTTATAATCCTATAGTGTTTACTGCAATAACAAAAAAAAATTGCCCTGTGCCGCAAAAGTGTTTGGGTTTGGCCTGAAGAAAAGGTCGCAACTAGGCATGCAACCCCCCCCCTCCACTGACCCCATATTCGCCCACGCCGCCCCCCTCCTAAAAGCTCCACCATCTTCCACATGTCTTACTTTTGTTGCTGTATTAAGCTGAAGCAGTTTAAGTAGCCCAATTTGGCCTTCTTTCAGAAGAAAATAGCAGAATGATGAGTGAGTGAGTGAGTAACTTGTATAGCGCTACAAATGCGAACTAAATCGCCTCAAGGTGCTTTTTGCAGCCAGTGTTTGCCTGTGCCTTCAGAAGAGGTGGGTCTTAAGCTTCTTCCTGAAGGCCAGATGGTTTTCTTCCATGCGGATGTCCGTGGGTAGAGCATTCCATAGCTGGGGTCTTTGGACTGCGAATCTTCGTTCTCCTTTTGATTTGTAGCGGGTCTTGGGGATGTGGAGGAGGAGGTTAGTTGACCGGAGGGGGCGACTAGGGGTGTAGTGCTTTATTTTCTCGCATAGGTATTGCGGAGCGTTTCCTTGTGTGCATTTATGAGTGAGGCAGGGGGTCTTCAATGTAACCCGATCCTTCACGGCTAGCCAATGGAGGGTCCTCAGGGACGGGGTGATTAATTCCCAGGTTTTTTTTCCCGTTACCAGTCTGGCTGCTGTGTTCTGGACGACTGATGAATTCATCAGTTATAATTTTCCCTTATTGTCCAGTCGGCAGGTTAGGGGCAGGTGGATGTCTATGTTGTATTGTTTAACTGCACAGATGAAAAGGGTGGTCCCCGAGTAGACTATGCTGCCTGGCAGGAATGCCTGGCTCACAAGCCTGGATAAACAGAATTACAAATTAGTTGGCAGGTAAGACAGTTCACCTACGTGTCTTTTACCGTGCATGGGCAATGCACAGATGCAGGTTAAAGATTGTCTTCACCACAGAAAATAGGTAAAAGCAGAAACTTCAGCAATAAGATCTCACTCTTATGCCCCATACACACGATCGTTTTTCATGCCGTTAAAAATGCCATTTTAAAAAATGGCCATTAAAAATGATCGTGTGTAGGCTCCAGAGCATTTTTAACGACGTGAAAAACGGCCATTAAAAATTCCGGACATGCTCTCTTTTTTCACGTCGTTTTTCATGTCGTTTTTTTTAACGACGTGAAAAACGATAGTGTGTATGCTTTCACGACGTGAAAAAAAAACGCGCATGCTCAGAATCAAGTATGAGACGGGAGCGCTCGTTCTGGTAAAACTAGCGTTCGTAATGGAGATAGCACATTCATTACACAGTAACGGACTGAAAAGCGCGAATCGTCGCTCAACAAACTTTACTAACATGAAGGGTGGCGCCATTCGAACGGAACTTCCCCTTTATAGTGCCGTCGTACGTGTTGAACGTCACTGCGCTTTGCTTGATCGTTTTTTTTAATGATAGTGTGTACGCAAGGCAGGCTTGAGAGGAAACATGAAAAAAAACGAGGAGAAAAACGTCGGTTTAAAAAATGACATTAAAAACGATCGTGTGTACGGGGCATTAGAGTCCCAGTGTATATATAAATGCAGTTGGTGATTTTATAATGCTTATTCTTTAAGCAGGATAGCCGTGGTAAGTGTATTTTGAATTACTAATCAAATATATCCCACACATTCTGGAATAAACTTCAATATTAGATGCATAAATTGGCTTTTATGACACGTGGCAAACAACAGCTGCTGTTTTGCTTTTCCAAGTGAAAAAAAAATGGAAGTTTTAGCGCAGTGTGGAAGTTACTTTGGATGCTGATTGGTGCTCAGCAGTAACGATTTGGCTCTTCCCCACTATGGCAGTCTTCCACTGAACAGATTAGAATAGATGCTTTACAGGCTTGCTGAAAATGCCAGAATCATTAAAAGAGAAAACACATAAGTATTTATTTTTACAGAGGGGTATTTTTACAAGAAAGCATGTATTCAATTGAAAGAGAAAACGGCATGTGTGTGGGTGTGCAAAGAATCAAGCTTTTCTTTTGTAGGTACAACCTATTGTTTTCATTTCCAAGGTTGGCTGCATAGTTGCCTCAAAACACGCTATAGTTTGGATACATGTCTACTAGGGATGAGCTTCGTGTTCGAGACAAACCCATGTTCGACTCGAACATCGTCTGTTCGGCTATTCGCCGAATTGCGAACATTATGGGCCGTTCGCGACAAATTCGAGTGGCGCGTCACGGCCCATAATTCACTGCGGCATCGCAGTGCATTGCTGGCTGATGATTGGCCAAGCATGCACTATGACCCGCATGCTTTGGCCAATCACAGCGCGGTAAGAATGGAGAGCCTTATAAAGCTAACTCATTTATATTGAACATAGGTGTGCACAGCTTATTGCATTAGGGTGTGCACCCCAAAGCTCAAACACACCCTACCGATCACTCACGATGTTCATTCAGAAAGGGAAGGGACTGGTAAATTACATATTTAACGGCCCCTTCCCACATTTATTCTAAAACACCCCAGCAGCAACAGCCGGCGGGAGAGGAGAGAAGGGAAGCCAGCAGCACTGCGGGGGGGAGGGGGGGAGCCAAGGCAATAGGGCGAAACTGTGCTGCACAGGGTGATTAGGGTGTGCCTGGGCACCCCCGACACACCCTGTGCGCACACCTATGATATTGAGTTAGATACAGCAGGCAGGCAGGCGAGTCAGTTAGCTGCAGTTACAGTGTGTAAAGGATATATATGCATCCTAGGTGTTGTATATGTATTTATACCCTGTATTCAGTAGACATGTGCATTCGTTTTTGTCCGAATGCATTTTCGTCCGAATTTCAGGTATTTTCGTTATCGTTTTAACAAACGATAACGAAAGCGCAGAAAACGAAAGATCCGACATAAACAAATGCTTTATTTTTGTTTTCGTTGCGGTCGAATGTGCCTAACCTTAACTCTATTAGTCCAATATTATTCTACATAGAGAGAAAAGATTCGACATAGTGAGAAAAGATTCGACATAGAGAGAAAAGATTTGACATTATAGAGACATGAAGAAGAGTTGACGTAGAGAGAAAAGATTCGACATAGAGAGAAAAGATTTGACATTATAGAGGCATGAAGATTCGACTAAGTAGCTAAAAACATACGATCGCAGCGAGCGGACATTTATGGTGAAATGCTCGGCCCATAGGCTATAGAAGAATTCTAATGTTGGTTGACGAGTAATAATAATTAATAAATATAATTATTACTAGTCATACAACATTAGAATTCTACTATAGCTTGTAGGCGGAACATTCGACCGGAAATGTACGATTGCGGCGTCGTACAGTTTCGCTGCTCCGTCGAATCTTCTTAGAACATTCGACAGACAGCATAAGCCTTCAATGACAGATTCGACCTTAATTAATTTGGATTTCCGGACTAATGCATTTTTTAACGAAAACGAAATAAATAAAAACGAATTTCGGGAGTAGCTAAATAAATTTATTTTTCGGACGAAAAAACAAAATTCCGAAACGAAATATTTCAGTGTGCACATGTCTAGTATTCAGTTTAGCTAGATCCGTTCCTGTTATTCTCTATACTGTGACAGGCAGGCGATTGTGCTAGCTGCAGTCAGTGTTTCACTTAGTGTACTGTGTGCTTTGCATAGCGTTCACCTAAAGCTTACCTGAATACAGTTAGTGGTGTTCTCATAATAAAACCACAGGCAGGGAGCTGCATTAATTTCAAGTAGTGTACTTCTGTCCTTTGCACATCGTTCACTTAAAGGAACCTGAATACAAAAAGTATTTTCAGTTAGTGTACTGTGTCCTCTGCACAGTGTTCACCTAAAACTAACTGAAGACAATTGCTGCTTTTCTCATACTAATACCACAGCAGGCAGTTGAATCTGATAGCTGCATTATCAGTACAGATATATATATTTATATATATTTATATACATCCCACCTTTGTGCAGCTACATCTTACTGCAGGCCATTAGTATGTCTGGAAGGCAAACAATGAGAGGCAGACAGTCACAAGGCAATAAAAGAGGGCAAATAGGCTCTGTGTCTAGAGGAAACAGTGCTGGTCGTGGACACGGTGCATCCTCATCAGCACGTGGCCGTGGGACACGCTTGTCCTTCTTTTCGGCAGCTGGCCATGTTGAGCCGCAACATGCCCAAGACTTGGTAGAGTGGATGATCAAGCCATCCTCATCCTCCTCATCCTCTCTCACCCAGGCTCAGGGTACTTTGTCTGGCAAAGCAGCTGCCAAAGCGGCCTCTTCCCTCGGCTCAATGGCATCAGTCACTCCTTCCCTAGCCCCACCATGTCCTCCTGAGGAGTCCCCCGAACTGTTTGACCACAGTGTTGGTACATGCTCCAGGAGGATGCCCAGCGTTTTGTAGGCTCCGATGATGGAACTCAGCTAGAGGAAGGCAGTAACGTGAGCCCATAGAGAGGGGGTAGTAACATGAGCCCAGAGAGAGGGGGTGCCCAATAAGGACAGCTATCTGGCAGTCATGTTCCCCCAGCTGCGGCATACTGCCAGATTTGCTCCAGTGATGAGGAGGGAGGGGATGATGAGGTCACTGACTCCACGTGGGTGCCTGATAGGAGAGAGGAGGAGGAGGAGGCACATCTCCAATGAGGCAGGATGCCCTCCAGGGGCCAGCTTAAGGGCAGCACACCAACTGCATCACACCACAGAGCTCTGTATGTGCAGGGCGCTGCTGTCTCTGCACGTTATTCCAAAAGTTCTTTGGTGTGGGCCTTTTTTCAGACATGTGCAGCAGATCGCACCGTTGCCATTTGCAACATATGTCTAAAGCGTATCTCGCGTGGCCAAAACATAAGCCGCTTGGGCACCACATGCTTGACCAGACATATGTCGACCTGCCATGCAGTTCGTTGGCAAGCCTACCTAAAAGACCCACACCAAAGAACAAAATGGACCTCTCCTTGCTCCTCATCAGCTGGGATCTCCAACCCCACTATACTTTCAGTTCTCTCTGAAACCTGCACTGAGAGGAATGAAGGTGTAGAATTAGGTGTGTCACAGCCAAGTACTTGCGGGCAATCTGCTATCGGTACACCAACGTCCGATTGTACCAGGCAATTTTCCCTGCCCCAGTTGCTGAACCGCCGAAATAAGTTAGCTCCCAGCCATCCACATGCCCAGCGGTTGAATGCTAGCTTTGCTAAATTGCTAGCACTTTAACTGCTGCCTTTTCAGTTGGTAGACTTTGCCCCCTTCCGTGAGTTTGTGGAATGTGTGGTTCCTCAGTGGCAGGTTCCCAAACGCCACTTTTTCTCACGGAAGGCGATTCCGGCTCTCTACCGGCATGTGGAAGGCAATGTCTTGGCCTCGCTGGACAGGGCGGTCATCGGTAAGGTGCATAGTACCGCTGACTCATGGTCCAGCAGGCATGGACAGGGACGTTACCTATCTTTCACGGTGCATTGGGTGACTCTGCTGGCAGCTGGGAAGGATGCAGGACAAGGTGCAGTAGTGTTGGAGGTTGTTCCGCCACCATGCCTCCAAAATGTTACTACTGGTGATTCTGACACACCTCTCTCCTCCACCCCCTCCTCTTCTTCTTCCTCCATGGCCTCTACCTGTGCTTTGTCCTTGGAACCAGCGGTGCTCTGTATGCGTTCAAGGGGCTACGCAAGTACGCAGGCAAAAAGATGCCATGCGGTGCTTGAGCTGGTGTGCTTGGGGGACAGGAGCCACACCGGGGCAAAGATTCTGTCAGCTCTGCAGGGGCAGGCTCAGAGCAGGTTGATGCCACGCCAGCTTAAGCCAGGAAAGGTGGTTTGCGACAATGGCACCAACCTTCTCTCCGCCCTCCGACAGGGACAACTGACCCATGTGCCCTGTTTGGCTCACATCCTTAACTTGGTGGTGCAGCGGTTCTTGGGCAGGTACCCAGGCTTACAGGAGGTCCTGAAGCAGGCCAGGAAACTCTGTGGGCATTTCCGCCAGTCATATAATGCCAGTGCTCGGCTGGCTGAGCTGCAAAAGGATTACAACCTGCCCAAAAACCGCCTAATCTTTGACATGCCCACCAGGTGGAACTCTACGTTGGCCATGCTGCAGCGGCTGCACACGCAGCAGAGGGCCATCAATGAGTATCTGTTGCAATATGGCACCAGGACAGGGTCAGGGGAGCTTGGATTTTTTTCCTCACGCCAGTGGGCCATGATCAGGGATGCATGCACCGTCCTGGCACCATTTGAGGAGGCCACGAGGATGGTGAGCAGTGACAGTGCATGCATCAGTGACACTGTCCCTCTTGTCCACCTGTTGGAGCACACGCTGCGTGGAATAATGCACAGGGCACTTGAGGCAGAACAGAGGCGGGAAGAGGAGGACTTCCTTACCTCTCATGGCCCCCTTTATCCAGACAGTGTTCCTGCTGGCCCGGCTATCACACAGGAAGAGGAGGAGGAGGAGGAGGATTGTGTCAGCATGGAGGTGGAGACTAGCACTCAGCATCAGCAGCAGTCTTCAAGGGATCAATTACAGTCCCAAGACACCTGTGGACTTGTACGTGGCTGGGAGGAGGTGGCTGCGGATCATGCCATCCTACGTGACCCAGAGGACTCCGCACCGAATGCCTCAGCAAACCTACTCTGCATGGCCTCCCTGCTCATGCAAAGCCTGCGGAAGGATCAAGGAGTGGAATGATTACTGGCTGGCAACCCTCCTTGATCCATGTTACAAGGGTAAGGTTGTGGACCTTATCTTGCCGTCACAGAGGGAGCAGAGGATGAAGCATCTTCGGGAGGCCTTGCAGAAAGGTCTGTGCAACGCGTTCCTAGAGACTGAGAGGTTACAAATTCCTGGTCCTGGACAACGTGCTGCTGAGGCTTCGGTCAGTCTAAGAAGGAGTGGTGGAGAAGGTGGCCGTCTGACCGATGCAGACAATTTTTTAGTACGCAGCCCCAAGTTATGATCGGTTCCAGCAACCATCGCCAGCGTCTGGTTTACATGGTGCAGGAATACCTAGGGGCAAGATCAAACTTGGACACCTTTCCCACCGAAAATCCTCTGCGTTACTGGGTCTTGAGGATGGATCACTGGCCAGAGCTTACACAGTATGCAATTGAGCTACTGGCCTGTCCTGCATCCAGTGTTCTTTCGGAACGCACATTCAGTGCTGCTGGAGGCTTTGTAACCAATCACAGGGTGCGCCTGTCCACCGACTCGGTCGATCGACTGGCCTTCATAAAAATGAATCAGTCTTGGATCACCACCAGCTACCAAGCACCTGATGCTGATGTAACCGAATATTTTTTTTTGAAATGTCAGATCCCTTCAAGCCCATGCTGATGCTGAGTGACTATCCTGCTATGCTGAGTGACTATCCTCTTCCGCCTCAATGATCATGCTGATAGCTTGTAAGAACATTTTTGGTTCTGGGCACAGCCACCAGTGGCTAAGGCCCAATTTTTCAGCCCCTGTTTAACAGGGTTGTGTAATTACAATTTTTGATGCAATACTTTGCAGCAGGGCTCATTGCTGCGCTCCAAGTACAGTATCTGTGAGGGGTTGCAGTGTTGTGGCACCAGCACCAGTGCCTACGGCCCAATTTTTATGCCCCTGTTCAACAGGGGCATGTAATTACAATTCTTGATCTAATATTTCACAGCTGGGCCCATTCCTGCGCCCACCGAGAGTAACTGTGAGGACTTAAGCCGTGTACACACGATCGGTTTCACCGATGAAAACAGTCCGATGGACTGTTTTCATCGGACAAACCGATCGTATATGGGCCCCATCGGTCTTTTTTCCATCGGTGTGAAAAAATAGAACATGTTTTAAATTTTTCCGATGGGAAAAAAACTGATAGCAAAATCCGATCGTCTGTGTGGAACTCCATCGGATAAAAAACCCACGCATGCTCAGACTGAATTATGAGATGGGAGCGCTCGTTCTGGTACAACTAGCGTTCGTAATGGAGATAGCACATTCGTCATGCTGTAATGGACTTTTACTAACACGCGGTAACACGAAATCAGCAAAAGCAGACCAAAGGGTGGCGCCATTGGATTTGAACTTCCCCTTTATAGTGCTGTCGTACGTCACAGCGTTTGGGACGATCGGTTTTTTAACTGATGGTGTGTAGGCAAGACTGATGGAAGTCAGCTTCATCAGATTTCCGATGGAAAAATCCATCGGATTAGAATCCATAGGAAATCCGATCGTGTGTACAGGGCTTTACAGTGTTGTGGCACCAGCACCACCACCACCACCAAAGGCTCAATTTTTCCTACCACTGTTCAACAATGGCATGTAATTACAATTCTTGATATAATAGTTCACAGCAGGGCGTTCCAGCGCCCACCAAAAGTAACTGTGAGGGCTTACAGTTTTGTGGCAACACAAACACCTAAGGGCCAAATTTCTGCAGAGTATATACGGCAGGCCCATACTTTCAAACATCCAACTAACAAACGACTCCTACTTGCAAACGGAAGGAGGCAACAGGAAGTGAGAGGAAATCTACCCCTAGGAAGGGAAATTCTCTCCTGTAAGAGTTAATATGGGAAAAAGGTGTCTCCTCTCCACTGATGCTTTATCACCAATCCTTGTTTCAATAAAAAAAACACATTTTCAAAAAACATTTGTCATTGGGACGGAAAGTGAAGTGAAATGTTCTGAACAGGTGAACAGACAGCAAAACAAATGTTACAGGGGTGATAACCCTTCCCTATGTTTTCCAAAAAGCTTAAAAATAGATTTTTTGGCTGGAGCTACACTTAAAAAATGTACCTGTTCCAAATTACAAACAGATTCTACTTAAGAACAAACCTACAGTCCCTGTCTTGTTAGGGCCTTTTTTTATTTGGGTGCAGGGTTCCCCTCAAAATCCATACAAGACCCAAAGGGGCTGGTAGTGGGCTGGGGGGTGGGGGTGGGGGGGTTGGGGGGTACCCATCCCATTTTTCTCAATGATTTTCATCCATATTGCCGGGACCACACATTACATTAAAGCTGCAAGCAATTTTAAATGACTTTTTTTCTTTAGAAATGTCATTTTGTGCAGGGACAGTTCTAAACACGGGAAACACATGCCACTTCACAGGCATACTTTAGACACCCCCAGGTACGATATTTAAAGGAATATTTCACTTTTTTTTTTTCACTTTAAGCATCATCAAAATCACTGCTCCCGAAAAAACGTCTGTTTTTAAAACTTTTTTTTGCATTGATACATGTCTCCTGGGGCAGGACCCGGGTCCCCAAACCCTTTTTAGGACAATAATCTGCATATTAGACTTTATAATTAGCACTTTTGATTTCGAACGTTCGAGTCCGTTGTATTTAATAGGGTTCTAAAATTTTGCAGGTTCTGGTGCGAACCGAACCGGGGAGTGTTCGGCTCATCCCTAATGTCTACTAACAACAGTTACTCTTTAAAATCGATGTATTTTTCTTGCCTGCACTGCCTCCAGTAAATCCAATATTCACTCGCTTACAGAGAAAGAAGCGCTGGTGGAATCTTCAGTATCCAGCACTTCATGGTGTGTCAGATGCTTGCTTCTTCCCTCTGCCCAATGTGTTACCTTCCTGGATTTAGCGTCTCTTTAAAGGCGAATCCCACCTTTCATAATTTTTTTTTTATAAATGCACCCTTATTGAAACAATTAAAAAATGTGCCTCTATTCATTTTTTGCATTGGAACCTGCAAAGCTTTGCTGTAGTGATCAGTGGATCATGGGTACAATGCACAGGCTCTTGCAGAATATTCCTTTAGCCCCATGTCTGTACGCAAGTACGGATCTTCAGTTATAGAGCGCTGGAGGAACTAATCAATGAGATCAGTGACATCCCCACATTTATGCTCCTTTGAGTGGCAGACAAAGTTTGTAATCTTCTCTACAGATATAGGTGAATGGATCTGTAAATGGATGATGTGGCTGTGTGGGCGGAGCCACTCACAGCTGTGCCAAATAAAATAAAAAATCTAATGCGGGAAAAATAACTTTGTGATTCAGGCGATTGAGTGGGAGGCAGTTTGAGGGTGGGGAGCTGCAGAATGTGACCATGTTCTATGTTATATTCCATATTCCCATCGAACATGTTCCTGGATAAGCTCTAAAAGTTTTGAGTGTTGCAGCAACAACCAGCTGGGAACTGGTTCGTAAAGTCACAATGGAGTTATTTGCCAGCACACCATGGATCGACAAGGTAGCGTCCAAACGGATTTTATTGCATGATCACAACACAAAGTACTGCTTTGTGTTGTGATCATGCAATAAAATCCGTTTGGGCGCTACCTTGTCGATCCATGGTGTGCTGGAAAATATCTCCATCATGTTCCATGTTACACCCTAAATATGGCTATAGCATGAAACCTGATCAGAAAAGTAGAATTAGCCTTTAAGCCTAAAAGTATATATATATTTTTTTTAATGTGTCCTAGGTCCTTCCCTTACAGCACAACAGAATCATGATAGACCAACCCTATTGGACATCTCATGTGGAAGGTCCACCTGATGGCAGATGAGTTAAAACCCAATATGCCGCGTACACACGGTCGGAATTTCCGACAGAAAAAGTCTGATGTGAGCTTTTCGTCGGATATTCAGACTGTGTGTATGCCCCATCGGACTTTTTCTGTGGGAATTTCCGACGCACTTAGATAGAGAGCAGGTTCTCTATTTTTCCGTCGGAAATTCCGACAGAGGTTTTCCCGTTGGAAAGTCCGACCGTGTGTACGCAGCATTAGAAGCTGTAGGAGAGTTTAGCCTTAGAATACTGCTATTATAAGTTTCATCAGTTTAACAGGGTTTAACTATGAAAGGTATGTTAAGGTTTTATCTTGGTCATAAATATGGTTTATGAAAACAAGAATAAGAACAAAGTAAAGTAAATGAAAAAAGCGTTACACGTCAATATAAAGTTAGTAAGTTAGTAAGCTTTGGGCTGGTGTTGATTTTTTTCCTTTTTTTCCCTTTTTTATTACAGACGTAATTCTGTCTCAACTTAACTATTCCCCCCTGAAGAAAAGGTTTACCCTCAATAACCTCGAAACGTTGGGTCTGCTATTGTCATATCTATGTCGATAGAGTTGGTTATTGTATTGTGTACAATAGATGGATTATATATTGTCATCTGTGCATCCTGCCTCTTTTGATAGCTTTGTATATTTGTGATAGTTTTTATCTTTTTCAATAAAATTTATTTATAATACTTTTTGAATTATACCTATTAATGAGGTTTAACAGCAACCCAATTTAAAGTCCCATTTAGAGGATACGCACTCTTTGAGTGATTTGTTCTATTGGGCTGGTGTTGATGGCATCATTTTGAGATGCTTCTAAAATAATTCGGAATCATTGGCATTTGACTTGCAGCTGACCTCCTTCTAACCTGCTTCTATGTTATTGCAAAACCCGTTTGAAGAAAATTTAGGGTCTTTTTGAAGGAAATCCATACTGCAAATATCGAGGCTGCCACTGCTGGTTCCATTCTGAAAATTTGAATTGCCTGTTTGCCCCTGGCTGCACTCTTTTCTAATTTACTGAACTTGAAAAAGCGTGCAAATCAAGAAAATCTGCACAAGGTCAAAACTTTGGTCTGCCTACTTTATAAATCAGTTCCAAGTATCGAAGCCAGTGGATCAAACATTTGCACTCAGATCCACACACCTCTGTGGCCAATATGATAGATTTACCATTCATCTTGTTGGGATTATCATTTATTTTATATTCTGAAGAACAGAACAGGAGGAGAAATATTTGTGTTAGCACTCAAAACTTCTGGGAGCACAAGAAGATTCAGAAATTGTGTCAGAATTCAGAAAGCTGGAAAATCCAAGAAACATAAAAAGTCAGGGCCTGATTCAGACCAGCAAGCCCCACCTGTAACTAAAAATCTCCTTTTGAATGAATCGACCCTGCAGGTGACAATGGTAACGTATAACTAAAGACAAAACTTATTTTAGTTTTGAACAGATTGGAGATGGATTAGACCACCTATTAGTTGTGTTTTTTTGCTGTCTGTGTTAAGGTTTACCATAATCATTGAAAATGAAAGTAAAAAAAAAAAATGGGTTGTCCCCAGAAAAGTAATAGTGGCTAAATCTTCCAATGGGGAATCTAGTTCTGGTGACCTGGGGGCCCCAAGGGATTCTCTTATTTTTTCTGGGATTTCTTCACTTCCTGTTTTAGCTATGGGAAAGGAAGTGAAGGTAAATCTCCCCAATAGGACAAAGATGGCAAAAAAAAAAAAGATATAACCCTCCTCTACTCTATCAAAAATGTAAAATATTATTAAACAAAAAATTTTTAGGAGCAGACTTAAAGCGGAGGACCAGCTTTAATTTTTTTTTTTTTAAAAGTCAGCAGCTACAAACACTGTAGCTGCTGACTTTTAATAAGCACACTTACTTGTTCATAGTGCCCGCGATGCCTGCCGCCCGAGGCCGATCCCTCGATCGTGGCAAGTCCCGGCGCCGCCATCCTCACTAAGGGAAACAGGCAGTGGAGCCTTGCGGCTTCACTGCCCGTTTCCTACTGCGTGTGCACGAGTCGCGCGGCCCTGTGTGAATGGACGGCTGACTTCTGAGAGACACACAGTTCCCAGAAGTCAGCGCGCCCCATTCCCCAGAAGACAACGCGAGGAGGACGAGACCGAGGAGCACCGCGGACCAGGAAGGGGCAGATTAGGAAGATCTGCCTAGTAACAGCCATTTCTGGTAAGTAAAAATAAATATTTATTTTTTTTCATTTTTTTTTTTAGCCTTTTTGGCTATTTTTTTTTTTTTTTTTTTTTTTTTAGAGTGGACCTCCACTTTAATTATTGATTGATTTTATTAGGAATCAGCCTTTTTCACAACATAATGCAATTTTTTTTTTTCCATGGAGACACCAACAAAGATTTCTTTTGTTCTGCACTGCATGATAGAAGGTATTAGAATTTGCTTACCAATAGCTATTGATAGGATCCTGCAATACATTATGTTAAGAGCCTTAGTAAAATGTCACACAGCGGACTGTTGCTTCGTAATGCACTGCAAATAACTGGGATGGATAGAACCTTTCCTGACACAGACTCACAGTGAATTACCTGGAGCTGCAATAAAAGGCTCCACAGATAGACTGAAAGGGAACAACCTGGATGGTTCTGGGAAAATCTATTGAGTCACAGGGGACAACGTCTTTTAAAAGGGATGACAACTGATTTAGGCAGACCAAATCCTTAACCATAAAACCTTTGTGCGCTGACGATCTATGGCTTATGTTTCAAGCAGTGCTAAACCCAATAAACTTTAAAAACATGTTGAGGCCTTAATAAGCCCATAAAGCCAACAAAACATGCACTATACCAGTCTTATGGTTTGTAGTTGTAACATTGTTATATTGGAGTCTAATGCAAGATAGAAATTATTTTTGTGCACAAGCTTTTTAAGCAGAACTATAGGGTTTTTATTTTTTTTAGCTATACATTTGCCAAAATCAGATACATTCAAATTATTTAAAACCTGTAAAGTATATGATATTTTTTTTATTTATTTCAGGTACTTTAGCGCCGTCAATTTACACAGCACTTTACATATATCTTGTACATTCACATCGGTCCCTACCCTCAAGGAGCTTACAACCTAAGGTCCCTAACACACATTCATAAATATACTAGGGCCAATTTAGACAGGATTCAATTAACCTACCAGCATGTCTTTAGAGCGTGGGAGGAAACCATCTACCCGGAGGAAACCCACACAGGCACAGGGAGAACATGCAAACTCCAGGCAGATGGTGTCGTGGTTCGAACCAGCGGCCCTTTTTGCTGCTAGGTGAAAGTGCTTACCACTACACCACCGTGCTGCCCATAGATATATTTACATGGGGTAACCATATTTGCACATTACATATGCAGGTTCTAGTTCCTCCTTTATCATTTTTTGCTAAACATACTGCTCATCTAGCAGACAGGGCACTCAATTCACAAAGCTAATTCACCAGCATAAAGATACCTATTTTCATAAAGGTGGCAGTTATTGTCTGCTGAGTCTTATGAGATTTGAACATTACAGTCACAAGGCAAAATTAGAGAGGCTTGTGTTGAATCTTTGTGAACTGAGCATAGGGCCTGCCCCAGTGGTAGGATGCATGGATTCCAATGGGGGTTTTCCTTCTTTTTTTTTTAGAAGCACATGATTTGATCCAGAGGCTCTAATAGCCTTCAAGAAAGGGTGGGCTCGGGGCGCAGAGCACTGCGCCCAGGCTCACCCAGTTGTGTGACAATAGTGAATAAATATTGGCTATTGTCTTCCTGATTCTCCTACCGGCCAATCAGGAAGTGGAGAAGCGATTCTATTGACCACCTAGGAGGAGGAGGGAGGATACGCACGGTGGAAGTTGCCGTGATGCCAAGAAGGAGGAGACGCAGGGGAAGCCGCCGCCCTGGAGTTAGCGCTGACCGCAACCTAGATGGGGTAAGTGCGGGGGGGCTGGTGACCGACCGGGGGGGTAGGTGGTGCGGGTGACTCCATAAAAATATACCACCGCCGCCACTGGTCTGCCAATTTAAATCAAAAAGACTCTCTGCAGTCTCTAAGGATATAAGACACAATACTCATGGGAACAGCCTAAATGCACAAAATATAATTGGCTATTAATTTCTATAAGTAATAACACTTTGGTTTGTTCACCTAGGAGGTATCCGATTGCTTGATGGGGCAATTTAAACATACTGTAGCTTTAAAAATTTGTGTTTCCTTCCTTTGGATCAGCTGTGGGGTTAGGGTTTTGAGGATGCAGATTTTGAATTTATAATTTTTTTGTCTTTTGCTTGTACTCATTAGACATTGTCCCATTTGGTTTTGTCGTCCAGCCCGCAAAGACAATATCTTCAGTCTACAGTAAGGCTCTGTTTCCACTTTTGCAACCCCAAAGTCACGCGATTTACAATCAGACTTTGCAATTCGATTTTTGATGCAATGTCATGCGACCGGTGAAAACCATGTGAGAACAAGTCGCACCGAAGTCGGAACAAAGTAGTGCAAGAACCTTTTTTCGGAGTCGCTGCGACTTGAGTCATAGCAATTAGAACAGGGCCCGTTGAAATACATTGGTTTTGACTTCACATGTGTCAAGTCGCACAACAACTCGCAGTAGTGAGCCTTAGTCCTCATACACTGAGTGAGTGAGTGAGTAGCTTATATAGCGCTACAAATCGCCTCAAGGCGCTTGCATCCAGTGTCGTCCTGATCCTTCAGAAGAGGTGGGTCTTAAGTTTTTTCCTGAAGGCCCGATGGTTTTCTTCCACGTGGATGTTTGCAGGTAGAGCGTTCCATAGCTGTGGTCCTTGGACTGCAAATCTTCATTCTCCTTTCGATTTGTAGCTGGTCTTGGGGATGTGGAGGAGGTTTTGGTTAGTTGACCGGAGGGCGCGACTAGGGTTGTAGTGTTTTATTTTCTCGCATACGTATTGAGGAGAGTTTCCTTGTGTGCATTTGTGAGTGGGGCAGAGGGTCTTGAATGTAATCCGATCCTTTACGGCTAGCCAATGTAGGGACCTCAGGGACGGGGTGATTGATTCCCACATTTTTTTTCCCGTTACCAGTCTGGCTGCTGTGTTCTGGACGACTTGTAGACGCGAAATCTGGTATTTGGGTAGTCCGAGGTAGAGGGAGTTTGCGTAGTCGAGTCGGGAATTAATGATTGTTCCAACTACTACTGCTGTGTCCTCTTCCGGGATGAAGGGGATGAGTCTACGTAGCAGGCGGAGAAGATGGTGATATCCACTGACTACTGATCCTATTTGTGCATCCATAGTCATGTCTGAGTCAAAGATGACTCCGAAGCTTTTGATTTTAGTGCTTGGGGCGATGGTTTGTCCAAGGATGGTGGGTGGTGTGCCTGTTGTCCTAGAGTTTTTCTTTCGGTTTGCGTGGAGAAAGAGAAGTTCTGTTTTGGATCCATTCAGTTTGAGGGAGCTCTCCATCATCCTATTATCGATCAATAAGAGGCAATTTTCTAGTGCGTGGTATTGGTCTTTTTTTCCGGTGATACGAAGGTAGAGTTGAGTGTCATCAGCGTAGGAGTGATAGAGCAGGTTCTGTTTGCTGATGATTTTGAGGAGTGGGCGGAGGTAGATGTTGAAGAACATTACTTATTTTCATCTCTCAATGGCTGACTTTGCTGAAAATAACAGTTATGGCGCGTACACACGATCGGAATTTCCGACAACAAATGTTCGATGTGAGCTTTTGGTCGCATATTCCGACCACGTGTAGGCTCCATCGGACATTTGCTGTTGGAATTTCCGACAACAAATGATTGAGAACTGGTTCTCAATTTTTCCGACAACAAAAGTTCTTGTCAGAAATTCCGACCGTGTGTATCCAATTCCGACACACAAAAATCCTACGCATGCTCGGAATCAATTCGACGCATGCTCGGAATCATTGAACTTAATTTTTCTCAGCTTGTTGTAGTGTTGTACGTCTTGGCAATCAGAATTTCCGACAACATTTATGTGACCGTGTGTATGCAAGACAAGTTTGAGTGAAAATCCGTCAGAAAAAAATCCACGGTTTTGTTGTTGGATTGTCCGATCGTGTGTACGCGGCATTAGTATGGCTTACAACTATTCTTATAGACTTTGTGAATGGATCTGAACTGGAAGTGTACATTCCTTTCCTTTAAAGGGAAATAATCCATAGTTTTAAATCTGTTATACTACTTCATTTAGTACCGTGTTTCCCCGAAAATAAGCCTGGGTCTTATATTAATTTTGACAACCAAAAACACACTAGGGCTTATTTTCGGGGTAGGGCTTATTTATTTAAGGTATGTACAATGATCTTAAAGTGATTGTAAAAAAATCCTTTTCCTTTAAAGCATGATAGATTGCATAGTGCTTCTGCTGTGTCATTTATCCATGTCCTGTGTCCCCTGTCTTCTCCCCCTCCCCGTCATGTCAGGAGTCAGTATTTTGACATAAAAAGCATCTTAAATTCCATCCTTATACAGTAGAATTATGTAATGGGGTGCAGTGTGTCTCCCTTTGTGATTCTTTTGTGGAAAATACCAGTACCTTTGTTGCATCTCCCCTGGGTGTCGCATGGTCTGCCTGGGCTCTTCTTCTCTGCTCCGGGATCCCCGCTGCTGTCGGCCCACTCCGTGCACTGGGGAGGGGGGGCCGCGGGCGTTGGTCGGGAGGAGAGCGGAGGAGCCGGTGTCTCGCTGGCGTCGGTCCGCTCCGTACACTAGGGAGGGGGGCCGCGGGCATCGGGCGGGAGGAGAGCGGAGGGGGGAGCCGCTGTCTCGCTTGCATCAGCCCGCTCCGTGCACTGGGGAGGGGGGGTGCAGGCTTCAGCCAGGAGGAGAGGAGAAGACCTCCGGCGAGTCTGTAAACAGGGTGCAGTTACAAAGGGAGACACTCACACACCTTATGGCGGTGTAATCATTCTGCAAGGTGGAATAAAAATCTTTTTAACAAATTTTACTAGGTCTTATTTTCGGGGTAGGTCTTATTGTCGGGGAAACACGGTAGAATTTTTAACAAATGAGATAAGAGCATTTATTGTTGGTGAACCTTGTCATATTAGTGACTCTTTGTACTGACATTAAAACAAAATTAAAACAAATTAAAACCGAATTAAAACGTTCCCCACACATACACTGATTTTAAACAGAGATGTGGAAATCCTCCTGGACATGATCTAAACTTGTTTATTTAAAGATACACTATATTACCAAAAGTATTGGGACACCTGACTTTACATGCACATGAACTTTAATGGTATCCCAGTCTTGGTCCATAGGGTTCAATATTGAGTTTTGGTCCCACCCTTTGCAACTATAAAAGCTTCAACTCTTCTGGGAAGGCTGTCCACAAGGTGTGAGGTTAGGCACTGATGTTGGACGAGAAGGCCTGGCTCGCAGTCTCCACTTTAATTCATCCCAAAGGTGTTCTATCGGGTTGAGGTCAGGACTCTGTGCAGGCCAGTCAAGTTCCTTCATCCCAAACTTGCTAATCTATGTCTTTATGGACCTTGTTTGTGCACTGGTGCGCAGTCATGTTGGAACAGGAAGGGGCCATCCCCAAACTGTTCCCACAGAGTTGGGAGCATGAAATTGTCCATAATGTCTTGGTATGCTGATGCCGTAAGTGTTTTCTTCACTGGAACTAAGGGGCCAAGCCCAACCCCTGAAAAACAACCCCACACCATAATCCTCCCTCCACCAAATGATTTGGAACAGTGCACAAAGCAAGGTCCATAAAGACATGGACGAGCGAGTTTGGGGTGGAGAAATTTGACTGGCCTGCACAGAGTCCTGACCTCAACCTGATAGAACACCTTTGGGATGAATTAGGGTGGAGACTGCCAGTCAGGTCTTCTCATTCGCAGCAGTGCCTGACCTCCCAAATGTGCTATTGGAAGAAAGGCCAAACATTGCCATAAACACACTCCTAAACTTTGTGGACAGCCTTCCCCGAAGAGTTGAAGCTGCTATAGCTGCAAAGGGTGGCCCAACTCAATATAAAACCCTCTGGACTGAGACTGGGATGCCATTAAAGTTCATGTGCATGTAAAGGCAGGTGTCCCAATACTTTTGGTAATATAGTGTATAATTGTACATCATAACTATAAGCAAAGGACGTGGGCTGCAGATGGCTGCTGTTTCAGATACAGTTTACAGATATATTTTTGTATTTGGCAGCTAATCCATACTTCCAGCTCTTCTTGCTAGCTCTATAAGTAGAACCCCCATATATTTCATATTACTGTATAAAAATACCACATCCTAAATAGGTTCTGAGCAGTCCTTGTTTGGTAGAATCTGGTTCAACGTAAATAGAGAAAAAAATGTTATTATTCACTGGCATTGGCTGGCAGGATTGTGGATGGTGTGTAGGCATCACTTAGGTTTCTCACATATACATGGTGAGGGGCTCCAGAGCTTTTGGCTAATGTAAAAAAATAAAAAAAACTTACACTATTGTTTTCTCAGAATCTTAATAATTTATATTATCAGTACTGGATCCTGGAGACTTCAGAGAAGTTTGGGTGGGATAAAGTCTACATTCCAGGGTCCATATCTTACCTGGTTATCAGATCTCATTGATGGTCTGTCCACGGACATACATATATGTGAGCTTGCTGATGTTCAGGATTCTCTCTCTCAACCCATCTGCTATGGAAGCCTGCTGCTGGGTGAAAAGTCTGAGTCCCGAACAAACATGAACAAGGTATAAGTGATTCCTGTTTGTGTTGGTGAACCCTTTAAGGGGGTACCCTGTTATCCATTAGATCCAAATGAAGTTAGTAGCTCGAACAAGCCCTTCTGAACTAAAAGTGTGTATGATTGCAGCCGTGCTATAGAAAAAGGTCCAGGACAAAGCTGATTAGGCTGTTCCTGGGTGTCCCTTTTTCATGCATGGTTACTTATGCAAATATCAGTTGAGCATGCCCTCCTTAGAATGCATATATCCAGGATAAAGATTCCTAAATTAGAACAAAACACCTTGTCAACCCATAATAAAGAATTTGAACCTACAGGTTTTCTCAGAGTGAATCTAAACGCATTCATACAATGAACACACTAAAGTCAGCCCATACATGGGTCGAATTCCGAACAAATTTTCTTTCAAAAATTGGAATTATGACTTTCTGCCCGAATATTGCACCTTTATTGGGCCACAGCAATGGCTAATTTTTGTGCGGACATCAAATTTGAATGATTGAGCATGTTGTAAATTTTTGGAAAAACAAACATATTTCTAAACAATGATAGGAGAGTCGTGCGAGAAATATCAGAAATGCGCATGAGCTGTGTCCTGGAAAGAAAAGAAGATTCCCGGTCACAACATTTATTTTCTGTAGCAGCATGAGGTGAAATTGAAGGCTTGGTTGGTTGAATTTCAAATTCAATGGTGGCATCATCGGATTACAAAACGCACAAAATTTCAAATTTTCAATCGACAAATCATTTGGAATTTGACCCATGTATGGTCTGCATAAGTAGTAGTCAGAAAACCTATGTAAAAGGACACTGTACGCAGGCCTCATCCACATAAAATTACTAGGCTAAAATTGGAGCGAAGCCAGGGAAGCCAAAATATAATCAGCTTTAATAGGAGAATTCCACCATTTGCAAAATAAGTAAATAAATGAACCCATACTGCAAAAAGCAAGAATGTGCATTTGTCATTTTTGGTATTGAAACCTGCAAAGTACGTTGATTTTTTGGGGGATTTTTTGTAAAAATGCATTTACACTTAGCAAACAAATGCGGCCAAAAAAAATCTGATAGAATTTCTTTACTGGACTTTTATCTTCCACAATCACAGCTTATTCAGGTCATCAGTTTTTGGCAGAAACTATATTTGTGAGCAACTACTTTCAAGGAAGAAGCACACGAAGGGCAACATTAGAACCAAAATATGTGATGAGCACCTTGAGAATTCATTGAGAATTGCTACTCCATCCATCCAACCAGATAACGATGTGTCAGTTTATCAAAAACAATGTCAAGTATTGCACTAGTTTTATGTTGCCTTGTTTTACTTTATTAATAAAAATATTACAAAATATAAAGTTTTATTACTCAGATATGTACATTATCTATATCAGTGATCGCTAGCTTATGATCTGCTTAACAGTTAACCTTATTGTTAGTGTACTTTATGTGTGATACAGGTCAATTCCTCTTCTTCCATTGTGACCCAGGGAGATCAAAAGGTTGAACATCTTTGCCTTAGAACCTAGTGAATAAAAATCACACTCAAACCTTCTGCTCTTGAGTTTTTTGGGACTCGTTTACACTTGTGGTTAGGAAGAGGGGATGGTAAAAGTAGGTGGCTGAGCTGAGTTTTTACCACTCCCAACCTCCACCTTAAGCTACAAAGGCAGCTGGATGGGGATGTATGGTAACACCACAGAATACAACCTATTCAAGTGAATGAGGCTGTGCCGCAACCACCCTGCAACCCTGTGCAAAGCACAAAGTTACAGTGCAGAGGTGCCAGCTTTACAGGGTTTAAGCACAGAAAGTTACAGTGTGGAGGTGCCAGCTTTACAGTGTCGTGGAAGAATTCCCTTGGGCTTTGTACGCAAATCCACACCGCGCCTAAATGTGAACTTCCAGCGTCTAAATGCACACAAAGCACAAAACAATTCCTTTGTGCTTAAAAGCACGTTTGTATCAAGCTCTTTGGTACAAGGAATATGAAGTACTTCAATGGCACCAGGTAGAATCAGAAACGATGCTGCTTCAAGCTGGAGTCTCACGCGTCTGGGCAGAGCTCAGCCACCCGGATTCTTTTATTCATTGGAAACAAAAGGATAACAAAACAGGAAGTGAGGGCCCCAACAGCCAATCACTTCCCTTAATACAAAATGACATCACAGGAAATGACAAACAGTAAAGGGGAGGGCACTCAAAGGAGGGAAAGGGGAGGAAGTGCACACCCCCCATCTTAATCAGCATGGAGCCCACACAATACTGTTCAAAGTAAACAGTATCTAGTGAGATCATTCTACTTGTTCTTATAGTTTTGGGACAATCTGCAGGGACATTGCTACTGCTGTTGTCAATATACGGTACAAGTACACCGACAAGGCAGATATAAATGTCCTCTTATAAATACAGATATGTATCCATAAAGCGGATAACGAAGTCCGCAAGAGAGAATTAATAGGTTTCTCTCATTATGCGGACTTCGCTTCTCTAAAGTGTATAGCCATTGGAAAGCATGCAGTCCAGCACATTGCGCTTGATATCTACAAACCAACAAACGCCCACACACGCAGAGAACACGTTTCAATCCCATAAGAAGGTTTTCATACTGACCGTTTTTACCGCTGGTCTCGATTCAACCCAAGTGCGCTCTGCTAGAGCGCTCCTCGATTAAACATCAGACACAGGGAGACAGATGACAATCTATAAAACGCACATCCTAGAATAAAATGTCCACATAAATCTTATATAATAAAATTTCCACAACAACAGGGTTTAAGCACAGAAAGTTACAGTGCGGGGTGCCAGCTTTACAGGGTTTAAGCACGGAAAGTTACAGTGCGGAGGTGCCAGCTTTACAGGGTTTAAGCACGGAAAGTTACAGTGAGGAGGTGCCAGCTTTACAGGGTTTAAGCACGGAAAGTTACAGTGCGGAGGTGCCAGCTTTACAGGGTTTAAGCAAGGAAAGTTACAGTGCGGAGGTGCCAGCTTTACAGGGTTTAAGCACTGAAAGTTACAGTGCGGAGGTGCCAGCTTTACAGGGTTTAAGCACAGAAAGTTACAGTGTGGAGGTGCCAGATTTACAGGGTTTAAGCACAGAAAGTTACAGTGTGGAGGTGCCAGCTTTACAGGGTTTAAGCATGGAAAGTTACAGTGCGGAGGTGCCAGCTTTACAGGGTTTAAGCACGGAAAGTTACAGTGCGGAGGTGCCAGCTTTACAGGGTTCAAGCATGGAAAGTTACAGTGAGGAGGTGCCAGCTTTACAGGGTTTAAGCACAGAAAGTTACAGTGTAGAGGTGCCAGCTTTACAGGGTTTAAGCAAGGAAAGTTACAGTGCGGAGGTGCCAGCTTTACAGGGTTTAAGCACAGAAAGTTACAGTGGGGTGGTGCCAGCTTTACAGGGTTTAAGCACTCAATGAGAAGGTGACAGTTCCCCTTCTAACCGCCTATCAAAAACCTCTGAAAAGTGATCCATCACAAGCTGCATTTCAGAAGGGCAGCCAGGTTTGCCGCACGTGTAAACTTAGCCTAAAGTAGAAAAAGTTTACAAAGTAAAGTGCACTGAACTATACATACCCCATATTAGTGCATGCCTATACAGTGTCTGTTTCAGGGCAATGCCAAAGAAAAGGTTTGCACACCAATGAAAAACAAAGAATCATACAGCTACTAATATCATATCTGAAACCTCCCAGAAGCAGCTACAATCAGAAACATCTCTGCAGAGCTACATAATAACAAAATAAGGATACAAAAACAAACATATTGTATCATAATATTATTCGGCCCATACTGAAAATCAGACTTGCAGATGTGAAAGCTGATTCAGAAAAGTGGAAGACATCCCACTCATAATTAAAACCCAACACTATTCTTGTAATGTAAATAGCCCAACAAAAAGGAAGAAACTCTTGCATGCACAGCAACAAAAGTGTTACTCTCATAAGATTTATGGTGGACATTCAGATATGTTCTGTTGTGCGGGGAGACACAACACCAAACACATTACACTACTCCATGAACACATAGGCATTTACAGGCATATTAGAAGAGGAGTGTTTACAGGCTGAAAAATTGCTAATACATTCAGGAGAGGAGCCTTTCAGTAGAAAAACGTAAAACATGCATAAAAGCTAGATGAATTTGGGTGCACTTGCGTCTTAATGCATTCTAATGGTCACAATACATTAAAGTGGTATTACAGTGTAGCGCCCATCCCAAAAGGTTGGGACGCTATTTAAAGTTAGAGGGATGTCTGAGCCAGTAGATGGGCTCAGATGGTTGATAATTACACTCAAATTCGCTTCTGTCTCAGCAATGGTTTGCCTGGTAGTGATTTCCCTTTTTGCCTGTAGGTGGCGTTACCACCTCAGGCACATGTTGGAACACGGGCAGATCAGGGTAAATTGAGTGGCCCCTCTCGGCAGTGGTATAGTGGGAGTGGTCAAACCGCTGTGCCTGCTGGGAGGGGATACTTAAGGGGCAGACGCCATTGTTTGGGGTTCGTTTTCACCCCGCAGCCCTCTGGGCGCGAGGTGTGTGTGTGGTCTTGGTTTCAGGGGCCACGTTGGCCCGAGGCTGCATCGCTACTTAGTAGGCCCAGCTAGTCTGGCTGGGGCCTATATCCGGAGAAGGGATCTCAAGCTGTCCATTCAAATGGAGAGGAATCATCTTGATGAAGGAGACCAGGGGAGAACCTGCCCCGGAGGAGACCGGCAAAATGCTGCTGTCTCGGGTGAGGCCTGGCAACTTTATTAAGGAGGGATCCATTACACTACATGCCCTGCAGTTCGTCGGATTGGCTCAAAGGCTCTTTAATTGTAAGGCTGGAAGTTTGGGACTTTGAAATCCTGTGGTAGAGGATTCCTGGGCTATCCATTACTCAACTTCAAACAGGTCTGTGGCAGAGACTTTGTACATTTAAACAGGTCTGTGGCAGAGATCTTCTTCACCTTGGGCAGTCTGTGGCAGAGACTGCCCGCTTGCTGATTCGTGTGTCATCCCGGCTGCTAGGCCATGTGAGAGGGGACTATCCAGGTGATCTATACCCACTCTAACATTGAGAGTGGTGAGTGAATTTGAACTTATACCTTTGTCAACTTTTGTGGCGAGTGCCTGAACCTTCCCCTATTCTTCTATGCCTTCTACTTCTCAAAGTTTACTCCATAAGAAAAATACAGCCTAACTGTTTAGGGTTTTACATCTGTGTGGACATTGCATTACAACAGACTTTCCTACCCGGACAACGCAGCTGAAGAGGTAACGTGCAAAACCCAAAACTAATCAGCGGCCCTGAAGAGGGTATTGCTACAAAAGTCTTGTTTTTTTTTGTTTTGTTTTTGGTTAAAATAATAAACATGTTATACTTACCTGCCCTGTGTAATGGTGTTGCACAGAACAGCCCAGATCCCCCTCTTCTCGGGTCTCTCACCGGCGCTCCTGGCTCCTCCCTCCTGCTGAGTGCCCCCACAGCAAGCAGACAGGCTCTGCCCCGCCCCCTCTATCTTCTCAGTCCCTGAAGAGCCGAGGCTTTCCTGTGCAACATTCAGATGGGGCTCAGATAAGTATTAGGGGGTTGAGGGGGGCTGCTGCACACAGAAGTTTTTTTTATCTCAATACATAGAATGCGTTACGATAGAAAAAAAACTTCTGCCTTTAGAACCACTTTAATATTCTGCACAACAGAATGCATTAACCACTATAAACACGCATGCAAAACACTGCTTCAGGCATGTTTTTTTCCTGCCAGGAGTAAAAGGCAGTCAGAGGATAAATTCAAACACTCATGGTGCATGAGCCCATATAAATATGTTTATGCATACAGTATAGTTTCTGCTCCTAATTTAAAAAATAAAGCTTAACCGCTTAAGGACCGCCGCCTGTACATATACGTCGGCAGAGCGGCACGGACAGGCATAACCACGTACAGGTACGTCCCCTTTAAGGTGCTGCCACGTGGTCGCGCACGCGCCGCCCATGGCGCGCTAGCGACCCTGCCGCCTTCTCTGTGAGCCCGACCGTGGGTCCCGCGGACTCGATCGCCGCGGGGACATGTTATGTAAACAAGCATCTCCCCGCTCTGCCTAGTGACAATGACACTGATCTCCGCTCCGTGTAGTCGGAGCGGAGATCAGTGTCATGTCACACACAGCCCATCCCCCCTACAGTAAGAAGCACTCCCTAGGAAACACTTAACCCCTACAGTGCCACCTACTGGTTAACCCCTTCACTGCCAGTGTCATTTTCACAGTAATCAGTGCATTTTATAGCACTGATCGCTGTAAAAATGACAATGGTCCCAAAAATGTGTCAAAAGTGTCCGATGTGTCCGCCATAATGTCGCAGTCATGATAAAAATCACTGATCGCCGCCATAACTAGTAAAAAAAATAATACAATCCTATAAACTGTTTGTTTACTTATGTTCAGTGATGCGTGTGGAACTTATGGTACAGGGAGAAAGGGACTCCGTTGCCATGGATACCTAAAAGACTACGGTACCCAGAGTGCAGCTGTACTCCCAAAATGATTACAACCACCGTACAGCCTGCTGGGGGAGGTTACTTAAGGAAGGGGAGGAGCCGCGCTCAGGCTCTCTGGACTTCACCCTCAACCAAGCAGGAAGTCTGTGTGAGGCCTGCTGCCGGAACGACTAGGCCCAAAGCCTGGGCCTGTAGTTTCGCGGAGGATCACCAAGCCAGAGAGGGATCTCTTTCCGTGTGACCAGCTCGCGCTTCCCAGAGACTGGAGTCATTCACCAACTAGCATCTACGGTGGCTGTGAGAGGGACCGGAGACTGTCTCATCACCATTAGAGTAGTGCGCTTCGCACCGGAGCATATTGCATCGTGTGATAGTGCGCAGTTTAAAGTTGGCGTATGCACCGCCTGAGAGTTTCACACTCCCAAAAGCATTGCGGGAGTTTAGTTCATTCTTTATTACCCTCTGGATTACAAACAGTATGTGCACCAACGTTTGCTAGCGAAGACTCCCTTCACCGAGGAATTTGTACACTAATCTTAGTCAGGCCTGACTGGAGCTATTAGTGACGGGACACAGGGGAGGTATTGCCCACTAGGGGGAGCTTGCAAGCATAGGATTGGTTATTAATACAAAGTAGGCATTAACATTGTGTAATATTGTTATTTTATTCATATTATTGACTCTTGCAGGGCCCTGCAGAGCCAACTAAAGTTACATAACTGTCTTAACCTGTCTACTTAACTCTTACTAAGTAAATTTATTTATTGGTTAAGAATAAAGCCTGTGTGGTGCATTTTTGTTAGCCTAAAGGACCTAAGTGGAGAAAGGTAACATACATGTGAAATCTACTGTTGTGATATATGTAGAATTGTGTTTCTCAATAGTAAGTGGGTATTACAATTCTTTTCTATACCAGTTGTGCCAAGGGAGAGTTCGAGCCAGTTAAGGGGTTGAGAATCAGAGGGCAGACCCAAACAAAACCAGCAGCTCCTGCGGGGGTAGTGCTACACGTGGGGGCTCGTCCGGGATCCTGTTACTCTGAAATCAACCTCTCCAGGCAGGACCCTTGTCCATACCAAGATGGACCCCTTCGTTGTAGTCCAATGGTGCGAAAGAGAGGGCGCCCGCTCAAGCACAAGTGTAGCCCTTGAGCTTCCTGGTGGACATTGGGACAAGAAGGAAGTGGATGACATCATGAAGAAATTGTCTCCACATAGGAAGGCACGGGTGATTGCTCTTAGGCCAGATCAAGAAGCTTATAGCACTCATGCCTTGCTAGAATGGAAGGAGGGAGTGCCTGAGAGTTTCAAGAGGAAGAGTTTCCCCTTAGGAGACAAGTCAAAACTCCTCATAGTACACCCAAGACTTCCAGGGGGAGACCACTCCACACCTTCCCAGGAAGAGGAAGTTAAGACACCAGAAGCCTCCCCGCCACCTCTGACCATGATTGGGCCAGAGCTTCTTACTGCTCTGGGGGACTTCGTGTCAAAGTGCCAGAAAAGCAACACAGTGTGTGTGGAAGCTGGGTACAGGAAGCTGAGAATCTTCTCAAGGCAACAGCCTGTGCCACTCCGCGAGGAAGAGTTTGATGTCTGGATAGAGCAAGCCATGCAAACTCTAGAAAGATGGGAACTACCAGAGGCCCAAAAGAAACAACGTATAAGTGAGAGTCTGCTAGGAGCCCCTGCAGAAACTGTCAAGAATCTGAGGTTCAGTAATGCCACATGTACAGCCTATGATTACTTGGTCATGCTGCAGGAGGAGTTTGTGCGATTGGAGAAGGCAGCTGAGCTGATATACCAATTTGAACACACCCTACAACAGCCAGGGGAACGCCTTTCTGAGTACATCCGGAGGTTGAACAAGATGCTATGTCAGATTGTGCTTAAGAAGGGAATGGAACCCTCTGCCATAGATCAAGCCAGGATGCAACAAATTTGAGGAGCCCTGCGCTCTGATCCAGTCTGGCTACATTTGAAGACCTCTGGGGGTGTCATGTCACTAAGCTACCCTGATCTCACCCGGGTGGTAAGAGATGAAGAAGCACTGCTGAATGATCAAAAGTCAACTACTCCGCCAAACTCTATCCCCTTTGCTGAAGTTAGGTCGGCAATGACTTGTGAACAGGACTCTGAGGAAGCTACTCTAAAGTCCCAAACGGCACAAGTTATGGAGATGTTAACTTCACTTATGGCCAAGGTCTCAGAGACCGGGAAGGGAGAAGGCACTGCAACCAAGGTGACTCAAAGTGTATCTACTTCCCCACCTAGGAACTCAAGGGATGAAGATGTCTGCTTCAATTGTGGAGGAACTGGGCACTATCGACAGATGTGTACCAGCCCGAGGAAAGCTGCCACACCATCCCGCAAGCCGGCGGAAAAACTTCAGAGGGCCCCGGTGAAGGAGTCAACCGGGTGCCCATCAGTGACAGCCAACTCCAAAAGCAACAAGAAGAAGAGACAGCGACAGGGGCCTAAACCTCTACTAAATACCCCTGCTGCCTCCTCTGGACAGCTTGGTACTTCCCGCTCCAAATTCAAAAATATTCAGAGGCGGGAGATCAATGCACACCAAGCTCCACAAGGGTCGAAGCCCTGGAAAAGCCAGAGAAAGAAAGAAGTAAAGATACAAATTACAGAACCTGCCAAGAAGACCCCTTCACGAAAACTTCCAGACAAACTAGTAGGGCCCTCTCCAATGATCTCCATCCAGGTAGAAGGAATCTACACAAAGGCCCTTCTCGATACAGGAGCCCAGATGACCCTTCTGTATCGTGATTTCTACAATAGGCACCTCCGCCATTTATCACTACAGAAGCTGGAAGACCTGGAGATATGGGGCATTGGAACGCGGAGCTTCCCCTATGATGGGTACATCCTGATCAGACTCACCTTTGATCCCTCAGTGGCGGGAGGAACAGAGACGTTTGACACTCTGGCTGTGGTCTGTCCTCGGCCACCTGGGGCCAACAGGAGCTCCCTGATTATAGGGACCAACACTGACTTAGTAAGGAGACTATTGACCCCTCTGGTTGAAGAGCAGGATACCTTGACAACAAGGGTCCAGCCCTTTTTGCAGCAAGTTTACCAGCGTTTAGTGATGGAGAAGAAGGCCCCAGGAGAGGGGGTTGGGAAAGTATGGAAGCTGGATAAAACAGAGAAGGTATTGCAGCCAGGAGAGGTGACCTGTTTGAGAGCGTCTGTAAAGCTCACCTGGAAGCAACCAGGCCCTTTCATCATCCTTGAACCTGGTCCTCGGGAGAAGGAAAGGGGAATAGAGGTAATTCCCGAAGTGGTCCCACTGAAGGTTCTAGAGAGGAGTCATGGGAAGGTTTCAGTGAGTGTCAGAAACACTTCCGCCACCCCAGTGAGGGTACCAGCCAGAATGCTGTTGGGTCAAGTGAACCAAGCCACCCTAGTTGACCCATCTGACTTGAAGAAGCCACAGGGAGAAGAGGACATAGTAGGGAGGCTCTGTTCTGAGGACGCGAACCTTCCACCAGCCTGGAAGGAGAGGGCCAGGGCCCAACTTGCTCGATGGCAGAAGATCTTCTCAATGGATGAATTCGATGTGGGGTGTGCGAAGAGTGCCACCCACAAGATTCGCTTGCAAGAGGATAAGCCATTCAGGGAGAGTGTCCGACGGGTTCCTCTAGGACAGTGGTTCTCAACTCCTGTCCTCGGGACCCACTAACAGGCCAGATTTTAAGTATTACCTTGGGGAGATGCAGGCTAGAATACTGCAATCACTGAGCAGCAAAGGATATCACCTGTGATGTATTTCAGTTATCTTGCAAACCTGGCCTGTTAGTGGGCCCTGAGGACAGGAGTTGAGAACCACTGCTCTAGGAGATCTGGAAGATCTGCGTGAGCAACTGTCCGAATTAAAAAGTCTAGAAGCCCTTATGCCTCTCATATAGTGGTGGTCCGAAAGAAGAATGGCTCTCTGAGGCTGTGTATAGACTACCGGACACTGAACTGAAGGACTATACCAGATCAGTACATCACCCCCCGGATAGAGGATGCGCTACAAAGCCTGTCTGGAGCCAGTGGTTCAGTGTGATGGATCTGAAGAGTGGCTACTACCAGATCCCCATGCACCTTGAAGATGAGGAGAAGACAGCTTTCATTACCACTGTGGGGTTTTTCGAGTTCAACCAGATGCCTCAAGGGTTGTCAGGAGCCCCTGCCACTTTCCAGAGGCTGATGGAGAGAACAGTGGGAGACATGAATTTAATAGAGGTACTGGTGTACTTGGACGACATCATCGTGTTCGGGAAAACCCTATAGGAACATGAAGAGAGGCTGGAGAAAGTTCTGAAGAGGCTCCAAGAAGAAGGCCTGAAACTTTCTCCAGAGAAGTGACAATTTTACCAGTCCTCAGTTCATTACTTGGTCCACATTGTATCTGCAGAAGGGGTAGCCACAGATCCGGAGAAGCTGGATGCTGTCACTTCCTGGCCGAGGCCTACAAACGTGACCGAGCTCCGGTCGTTCCTGGGATTCTGCTCCTATTATAGGAGGTTCGTGGAGGGGTTTGCCAAGATAGCCAGACCCCTCAATAAGTTGTTAAAGAATGAAGGAGAAGATGGATGTCAGGGAAATCCCCCGTCTGTTGTCACCAATCTGCGCTCAGTGCGCATGCGCGGCAAAACGGCGCATCGGCGCATGCGCGTGCGTGGCGGGACGGCGCTTCGGCGTGCTCGGGTGCGCGCACCGGCGCAACGACGAATGCGCGTGCGCAATAGCTCGCCAATGGGACTACAGGCGGGCCTATTTAAACAGATGCAGTAACACTATCTGGTTGCTGGTTTGTCAGCTTTACTGTGTTTCCTTGTGCCTGAAAGAAGTTAAAGTTCTCCTGCTGTGACCCGGACCGGATTTGACTACGCTTCTGCTTCTCCTGAACCTGACCCCTTGGCTTGCTTAACGGACTTCTACCTCTCTCCTTGTGCTTGACCCTCGGCCTGTGACCCGGATCTGCTGCCTGTCTCCAGCCCTCTACCTTCTGCCTGTACCCTGGACTTCTTGCCTAACCTGACTATTCTGGTGCTTCCTGCTAAACTCCTAAACGGACTTGTGCCTTGCTACTGGTTGCTGTTTGACCCTGTCTACCCTTGGTGTTTGACTCCTGGCCTGTTCTTCAGACTCATCCCTGCTAGATTCTTCAGCAAGACACCTCTACCTGCTGGTGGCCAGTGCTCCCTCGTGCTGTCCTCTCCCTGTCTCACCTCCAGGGGGCGGAGTGCGCTTGGGTGCAAGGGTGAACCACTCTCGGCATCTCGGCCTCGGTAAGTACGTAGCCTGATAGTACAAACCAGCCAGATGTCTGAGGCCGACAGAGTGCGTTCCCCATTTGACACCCTCTGCCAGCAGGTCTCCACCCTAACGGACACTGTCCAAAGACTCCAAGAGGGATATACTCAGATTGATGGCCGTCTTCAACAGCTCACCGGTCTCCTAGGGCCAGGCCCCACAGCTGCCACCTCTGCCAACACCGCCACCAACTCCCAAGTACCTACGAGTTCTACAGTAGTGATGGCCACCCCTGAACCCAGGGTCCCTATTCCGGAACGCTTTTCGGGTGTCCGCAAAAAATACCGGGCCTTTAAAAACGCCTGCTCCCTCTACCTTGCCCTCCAACCAAGGACCTTCTCTTCGGAAGCAGTAAAAGTGGGGTTTATCATCTCTCTTTTAACGGATGACCCTCAAGCCTGGGCCCATGGCCTGATGGAGCAACAGAGCCCCATATTGGACTCAGTAGAGACATTTTTTGAACATATGGCTCAATTATACGATGATCCCCAGCGATTAGCCACGGCCGAGTCCGTCCTCCATAACCTAACTCAGGGGAGAAGACCGGTGGAAGACTATACGTCGGAATTTAGGAAATGGTCCGCCGACACCAAATGGAATGAGGCGGCCCTCAGATACCAATACCGCCAGGGACTATCTGAGACTCTCAAGGACGAGCTGGCCAGGATCGAAACCCCCACTACCTTGGAGAACCTGATCCAATCCGCCATTCAACTCGATAGGCGTCTGCGTGAACGACGGGCGGAGCGATTTCAATCTCCTCGTCCCAACTGGCCTCCATCCAGGACTGTACCTCACTACCCACCAACCTCTGCGCCTGCAGTCACACCTCTTCCTGAGCCAGAACCCATGCAGCTCGGGTTGGTTCGGGCTCCCCTGACTCCTGAGGAAAAACAGCGAAGGCGCCAGGCCAATCTGTGCCTATATTGCGGGGGTGCCGGCCACTTCCTCCTCAACTGCCCCGTAAGACCTAGTAAGTCTATCTCTAAAGACACTTTAAACTATCAACTCTTTGACAACCCTCAGTCTTATGTCATTCTCTTTGTGTCCCTACAGCTGCCGGAAGGGGCAATCCGCCTCCCGGCAATTATTGATTCTGGAGCCTGCAGCTGCTTCCTGGACTCTGCCTTAGCCTCAAGATTCCATGTCCCCACTCAACCTAAGGACCACTGCCTTCAGATCCACCTGGCGGATGGGTCCTTGCCCCGTTCAGGGCTAATCACGCAGGAAACCAAACCTATCCTTGCCATCTCTGACTCGGGTCATCAAGAACTCCTCCGGTTAGACCTCATACCTTCCCCGATGTTCCCCATCATCCTGGGTCTTCCCTGGCTACAGGCACACGAGCCCCTCATAAATTGGGTGAAGAAAGAGGTTAGCTTCACCTCCTCCTATTGTTCCCAGAACTGTCTTGCCTCTGCCTCTACGGTCTGCGCTTCCATGATTGCCAAGCCGGACAACCTACAGCATGTTCCTTCAGTCTATCTAGAATTCCGGGACGTGTTCGATAAGCAGCAAGCCGACCATCTACCACCTCATCGGCCCTATGATTGCCCTATCGATCTCTTGCCGGGCTCTAAAATTCCGTTCGGACGTATCTTTCCGTTGTCCGAAACCGAGTTGAAAGCCCTCAAGGCTTATATTGATGAAAACCTCCAGAAAAGATTTATTCGCCCTTCCTCCTCTCCAGCCGGTGCAGGAATCTTCTTTGTGGAAAAGAAAGACGGGTCCTTAAGACCCTGTATCGATTACCGGGACCTAAACAAGATAACCATTAAGAACAGGTACCCACTACCCCTTATTCCGGAGCTATTTCAGCGCTTCCGATCTGCTCGGGTCTTTTCCAAACTGGATCTACGGGGGGCTTACAATCTTATCAGAATCAGGGCCGGAGACGAGTGGAAAACCGCCTTCAGATCTCGTTTCGGACACTTTGAGTATTCGGTCATGCCGTTCGGTCTTTGTAATGCTCCAGCCACCTTCCAACACTTAGTCAACGGCATTTTCAGACAGCACCTTGATGACTTCTTAGTAGTGTACCTGGACGATATCCTCATCTTTTCCACCAACATCGAACTCCACCGGGCTCATGTCACGAAGGTCCTCACCATCCTTCGGAAGCACAAACTCTACCTCAAAGCTGAGAAATGTGAGTTCGAAAAGACCACCGTACAGTTCCTCGGCTTTATCATTTCCATCGATGGGGTCGCGATGGACCCGCAGAAGGTGAAGGCCATTCAGGACTGGCCAGCCCCAACCGACAAAAAGGGGGTACAGCGGTTTATAGGCTTCGCCAACTTCTATAGGAGATTCATCGTGGGCTTTTCCTCCATTGTGGCCCCAATAACCCAACTTACCCGGCAAAATAACCGTTTTCACTGGTCTCCAGAAGCTCAAGAGGCCTTCTCTCGCCTCAAGGACGTCTTCACTTCAGCACCAGTACTTCAGCACCCGGATCCTCTACTGCCGTTCACCCTGGAAGTGGACGCCTCTGAGACAGCCATCGGAGCCATCCTCTCTCAAAGACGAGGCCCCAAGGCTCTCCTCTATCCAGTAGCCTTTGCCTCTAAAAAGTTGACTCCCCCGGAGCGAAACTATGATGTAGGGGACCGGGAATTACTGGCCATAAAATTCGCACTGGAGGAATGGCGATACCTTCTGGAGGGGGCAGTACACCCCATCATGATCTTCACAGATCATAAAAATCTAGAGTACTTAAGAACAGCTCAACGTCTACGCCCCAGGCAGGCCCGTTGGGCCCTTTTCTTCACCCGGTTCAACTTTCACATTTCCTATAGACCCGGCTCCAAGAATGGGAAGGCGGATGCGCTATCCAGGATGTTTCCGGAAACCCCTCAGTCGGCCCAACCGGGCACCATTCTGTCAGCTCAGAACTTTCTGTTGATTCCCCGGGCCGATCTACTCACCTCTATTAAAATCGCTTCCGGGCTCTGCTCTGATCCGGTCACTACCTCCCTGGAGAAACGGGACGGCCTATTCTGGTTCCAGGACAAGATTTTCGTCCCTCTGGAAACAAGACCGCTGGTCTTGAGGACCTTCCACGATCTCAAACTGGCAGGTCACTTCGGAGCACGTAAATCGTCGGAACTTGTCTCCCGCTCCTTCTGGTGGCCAGGCTGGAGGCAAGATTGTAAGTCTTATGTCGCTTCCTGCACTCAGTGTCAGCGTAACAAGGGGTCAAACACCAAGAGTTGGGGCCTGCTCAAGCCCTTACCCATTCCTGAGCGCCCTTGGGCGGACGTGTCCATGGACTTTATCGTGGACTTGCCTTCCTCCGGAGGGTTTACCACGATTCTGGTCGTTGTGGACCGCCTCTCAAAAATGGGTAACTTTTTACCGATGATTGGGACACCTTCAGCCATGGATACTGCTCAAATCTTTTTTAAGGAGATAACCAGGCTTCATGGAATACCAAAGAGTATCACCTCCGATAGAGGGGTCCAGTTCACTTCAAAATTCTGGAAGGAACTCTGCAAGTCACTAGAAGTCAAAACCTGCCTCTCGTCAGCGTACCACCCCCAAAGCAATGGCCAGACAGAAAGAACCAATCAGACCCTGGAGCAATACCTCCGTTGTTTCTGCTCTGCTTCCCAGGGTGACTGGGCATCTCTACTTCCTTACGCAGAGTTTGCCTATAACAATTCAATGCATTCTGCTACCAATCAAACCCCCTTTTGGGCCAATTACGGTTTTCATCCCTCCTTTCTCCCTGAAAACATCCCCGAGAGCCCTGTTCCCGCGGTCCAGGACCGAGTGGCTTCTGTCCAGGCGAATTTCCAAAGACTCCAGGAGATGATGCGGAATGCCCAAGGATCCTACAAGAAATTTTATGACCGGGGAAGGAAGGAAAACCCGGCGTTCAGAGTCGGGGAAAAAGTTTGGCTTTCCGCCGCCAACCTCAGATTGCCTATTCCCTCTCGAAAGCTCGGCCCTAGATTTATCGGGCCCTTCAAGATCAAACGAGCTATTAATCCTGTGGCTTTTGAACTAGCATTACCTGATTCCTATAGGATTCACCCAGTGTTCCACTCATCTTTATTAAAACCCGTCATTCCCAACGCCTTTCCTGGAAGAGATGAACCTCCTCCACCACCAGTTGAAGTAGATGGGGAAAAGGAATTTGAGATGGAATCCATCCTGGGCTGTAGGAAAAAAGGCAGACAGTTACAATACTTGGTTAAATGGAAGGGGTACCCCCCGGAAGACAACTCCTGGG
Source organism: Rana muscosa (assembly GCA_029206835.1). Classification (NCBI taxonomy): domain Eukaryota; kingdom Metazoa; phylum Chordata; class Amphibia; order Anura; family Ranidae; genus Rana; species Rana muscosa. The sequence goes on along the minus strand of CM055124.1, from coordinate 211,137,363 downwards.
AACCATCCAGGAACTTGCATGCTCCTCGCCTAATACGAGCCTTTCACCAAGAACATCCGGAATTAATGGCCAGTCTGGGCGTCCGGAGTCCGCCCCTCGGGGGGGGCACTGTCAGGGAAATCCCCCGTCTGTTGTCACCAATCTGCGCTCAGTGCGCATGCGCGGCAAAACGGCGCATCGGCGCATGCGCGTGCGTGGCGGGACGGCGCTTCGGCGTGCTCGGGTGCGCGCACCGGCGCAACGACGAATGCGCGTGCGCAATAGCTCGCCAATGGGACTACAGGCGGGCCTATTTAAACAGACGCAGTAACACTATCTGGTTGCTGGTTTGTCAGCTTTACTGTGTTTCCTTGTGCCTGAAAGAAGGTAAAGTTCTCCTGCTGTGACCCGGACCGGATTTGACTACGCTTCTGCTTCTCCTGAACCTGACCCCTTGGCTTGCTTAACGGACTTCTACCTCTCTCCTTGTGCTTGACCCTCGGCCTGTGACCCGGATCTGCTGCCTGTCTCCAGCCCTCTACCTTCTGCCTGTACCCTGGACTTCTTGCCTAACCTGACTATTCTGGTGCTTCCTGCTAAACTCCTAAACGGACTTGTGCCTTGCTACTGGTTGCTGTTTGACCCTGTCTACCCTTGGTGTTTGACTCCTGGCCTGTTCTTCAGACTCATCCCTGCTAGATTCTTCAGCAAGACACCTCTACCTGCTGGTGGCCAGTGCTCCCTCGTGCTGTCCTCTCCCTGTCTCACCTCCAGGGGGCGGAGTGCGCTTGGGTGCAAGGGTGAACCACTCTCGGCATCTCGGCCTCGGTAAGTACGTAGCCTGATAATGGAGTAGAGTCAGATCAGCCAGTGAAGTCTCCCATGGGACCCAGGAAATCTAAAGAGTCCATCCAGGACCAGTGGACCCCCAAGTGTGAAGAGGCCTTTGATCAGCTGAAAGAGTCTGACCACCGCCCCTGTATTAGCCTATGCAGATACTACAAAACCTTACGATCTGTATGTGGACGCCAGCCGAGATGAGCTTGGTGGGGTGCTATACCAGGAACACAATGGTTACCTACGACCTGTTGCTTATGTGAGTAGGAGCCTGACACTTGCTGAGAAGAATTACCCCACCCACAAGCTTGAATTCCTGGCCTTAAAACTGGTTGTGGTGGACAAATTGAATGATTACTTGTATGGGGCTGAATTTGTAGTCAAGACGGATAATAATCCACTTACCTACCTTCTGACCACCGCCAAACTGGATGCAACAGGACATAGGTGGCTGGCCGCCCTCTCAAGTTTCACCTTAGCCTCAAGTACCGACCAGGAGTTGGAAATAGGGATGCAGATGCCCTATCCAGGAGATCCCATACTTCCACTGATCTTACCGAGGAGTGGTCCCAGTTGACCCTGGAGGGAGTGCAAGCCCTATATAGGGGGACGGAACTTCAAGCCAAAGGAGGATCAAGGGCCAAAGAAATTGGGGTTTCAGCTACTGGAGTACCCAGATGTTACTGCAATGTGACCCAGGTCGGAGAAGAGGGCTTGCCCAAGTTATCCAAGAAGGATTTAAAGAGGGGCCAATTGGAAGACCCGTTGGGGAAGCTAATACTGAAGGCTAATACCAGCGCCCTGAGTTGCTCCTAACAAACTCTTCCAGAGAGGCCCGCTTAATTATTGCACAGGGAATGGGACTGGCTACAGATACGTCAGGGGGTGGTCTACCGAAGGGGCCCCTCTGATGATCTGGAAGAAAAGTGGCAGTTGTTCCTACCTGCCAAGTACAGGGAGGCGGTCCTAACTGCCCTCCACAACAATCATGGCCACCTGGGACTGGAGAGAACCTTTCACCTTGTGAGAGACAGGTTCTACTGGCCCTGTATGCGGGCTGAAGTCGAGGGGTACTGTCATTCTTGTGTCCAGTGCATACAAAGGAAGACTTTGCCACGGCAAGCTGCCCCAATGGGCCATCTGCAGAGTCAAGGACCCATGGAACTGGTGTGCATTGACTTCCTTTGTCTAGAGCCAGATCTGAATGGAAAAGGGAATGTCCTGGTAGTGACAGACCATTTCACCAGATACGCTCAAGCATTCCCTACCAAGGATCAGAAGGCCTCAACAGTAGCCAAAGTTCTAGTGGAGAGGTTCTTTGTGCACTATGGTCTGCCCCGACGCCTGCATTCAGATCAAGGAAGAGACTTCGAAAGCAGACTGATAAAGAAGCTGTTAGATCTGTTGGGCATCCAAAAGACTAGAACAACCCCATACCACCCACAAGGGGATGCTCCACCTGAACGGTTTAACTGGACCCTTTTGGATATGTTGGGGACGTTGAACTCAGAGAAGAAACAACACTGGAGCAAGCATGTGGCTGCCATAGTACATGCTTACAACAGTACTACCAGTGATGCTACTGGATACTTCCCATATCGGCTGATGTTTGGAAGAGAAGCTCAGTTACCAGTGGACTTAGCCTTCGGCACTTCCCTGGATCATACCTCGACAACCTCCCACAAGGGGTATGTGGATCGTTTAAGGAAGAGTCTGAAGATGGCATATGAACAGGCCCAAGCCTCATCTGACCAAAGGGGAATGAGGAATAAAAGGAACTTCAACCTCAAGGTTAGGATACAAGACTTACAGCCAGGGGATAGGGTACTACTAAGGAACTTGGGTATTCCCGGGAAGCACAATTTAGATGACCGGTGGAAATCCCAACCATATGTCGTCTGCAAACAGTTACCAGGCTTTTAACTTTTAACCTTTTAAAAATAAAATAGCAGTATTACACTTTATGCTCTTTCCTCCGTTTTGTTGAAATCACATTGCTATGGATTGTTTGCCGATCGAGTGAGTTTGAAAGACCTGGACTACTGGGAGGAGACCAGCAGACACCCACACTCAAAGATCAAGTGAAACAACTCATTTTGTGGACGGATACTACCATCTTGATACAGGTGCATATACCATGTCCATCTGGTGAGTGGGGACCCAGGAGGGGAGCACGGAGAGTCACCTGTATTTATAATTTGTCACCAGCTCATCATCTCATAATTTATGGACTTTATTGATTGCACTTTATTTATTTTGCACAATATTGGCACTGAGCACTTTAATATTGTTGATAGAGATTTATATATGTGTAGCACTTACCCCCATTTAAGGGACCGTCTGGTTTTGTTTTGGGTCTGCAGCAATTACTAGGCTTGTGCAATTCGTTTCGTAACGAATTGAAATTCGTCCGAATTTAGCAACTTTCGGACATTCGGAAGCATTCGAATTTCCGAACAAAGCAATTACGAATAAGACCGAATCCGAAATAAATTATACCGCAAATAGCGAATGCCCGAATGTCTTCGGCATAATTCGTTATGAAAAAGTTACGAATGTACGAATCCATACGAAGCACAATAACACTCACTCTGCTCTGCTCTCTGCTTCTCCCACACCGTGCTGAACTCCCTCTCAAAATGGTGTACAGGGGCGGAGGTTATAGCCGCATGTAAAAAACGAAAGTAAAATACGAGATTTCGAATCCATTCGAAGCACAATAACACTCTGCTCTGCTCTCTGCTTCTCCCTCACCGTGCTGAACCCTCTCAAAATGGTGTACAGGGGCGGAGCCTATAGCCGCATGTTAAAAACGAAAGTAAAATACGAGATTTCGAATCGTTACAAATAACCGCAATGTATTTAGAAAAGTACAAATCCATTCGAAGCACATTAGGCATAATAGGCAGCGTCGTTGTGAGAGAGACACGGAAAATTACGAATCAACGAACCCAAAAAAAGTTACGAAAGTAGGAGTTGTGTCCAGAATCAACGAAAAACAACGTACTCTACCGAAAGTACGAACCCAAAAAAAGTTACGAAAGTAGGAGTTGTGTCCAGAATCAACGAAAAACAACGTACTCTACCGAAAGTACGAATTATAAAGCAACAAAAAATTCAACGAAAAATGTCGCTTGCATAAATACGAATGAGTCCGAACACGAAAAATCCCGTCTAGCAAAATTACGAATGATTACGAATCAACAGGACCGGAAAGAAACGAACCGAAACGGAACGAATTTTTCCGTTGTGCACAAGTCTAGCAATTACCTCTCCAGAGTGGATCCTTTAGCTCCGTTGTCTAGGCAAACAAGAATCTCCAGGAATAAGGCCAATGTCCACACATGAGTAAAACCTAATCAGCAAGGCTTTATTCTTTTTCGCTTTGAGTCAACTTGAAGAGAGAGAGCAGGAAGTTGAAAGAAAGTAGGGGAAGGTTCAGGCACGCAACACTTAAGTTCAGTATCTACACTCGTCGCCACTCAAGCCTGCTCACCCGGATAGTCCCTATGAGAGCGGTCCTAGCAGCCGGGATGGAGCACGGATATCAGAGACGATGAATCCCCCTTTAGGCAAGCCTCCAGGCTTCTCCCCGAGACAGCAGTACCGTCGCTAATCTCCGCCGGGACTGATCTTCCCCTGGACTACTTTTCCTAAAGATGGGCCGCCTACAAAAACGGGCAGCCTGGGATCCTTCTCTGAAGCGTAGGCCCTTGTCAACGGAACTGGGCCCACGATGTAGCAACAGGACCTCGGGCTAAAGGTGCCCGAGACCTAAACACACTTGTGCACCTCGTGCCATGCGGGCCACGAGGCACACTCACTGGACCAGAGGTCCCCCCTGAATGCCTTGGGGTCCCCCTGGAATCGCCTCACGCCAAATGGCGTCTGCCCCTTTTGTACCCTCTCCCAGCATGCACAGCGGGTAGACCACCCCACTGCACGGCTGCCGAGAGAGAACACCCAAGGTGCTGTGATACCCCCCGTAGTTCAACCTATGACGGCGGTGACAGTGCCACCTACAGGCAACGGAGGACACTATTGCCAGGCAGTATCACACCCAGAGCAGAGCAAAATTGAATCATAATTTGGTCTGAGCCCAACTACTGACTCAAACCGCCCTTAAATTTCCACATAGCGCCCCCAAATATTGGGGGGACACTACACACACCCCCCTCCTGAAAAGACACTGTCCCCAGTGACTAGGGAAATCAAAAACCCTTCAGTCCTGAAGGCCGTTGATTCCTCTATAAACTACAAAAAAAAATTCAACAGATGCCTGAACCAATATTTTGGGGAAGGGAGAAAGAGGAGGAAGAGGAAAGAAAAAAAATAGCACACAGATAACATTACATCCAGATAATGACATTTCTTTAAAATATACATTCCACCCATCACTAACTATCTATCCCACCCCATTCTCCGGTGGTGTTGACAGCCGCTCCAATACCTGCAAGAAATCACAACATGCATAGAAAAATAAACATCCTATCACTGAAATTCTACACAAATTTAGAAGTGAACTGCCTCCCCTGGAGGAAGCAATTTCCTTCTCTAAAATTTTATTATGCTAAGCCTAGCATAAAATAAAAGGAAAGAAAATTCCAATCCTGAGTAATGCAGTCTTTTTTTTTTCTGCAGACCACTGCTACCTAGTGTCGGCAGAGCCCCAACATTCCATAGTATTTACGCATGGGACTGTAACATGACACACTGAACATCCCACATCTTGACCACAGTGACTTTTTTCACCATGACCTACTGACTAACTACCCCAAAGTTCAATTTAGAGGAAAACTGTCCTTTGTTTGAAGCAGGAGGGAGAGAAGAAAAAAAAACAAGCTCTCCACTTCTTTTCCTCTTTTGAGCAGACATCCCCTTTTCAGCGGGGCAAAGTCACTTGAATCCAAGGCACGGTTTGTCCGTGCAAAGACAGGATATGGAAGCAAAACAAATTCCTGTCTAAGTCTCTCAGAGATAAAGGCTTGGATCCGGCAGGGTAATTGACTTCCATTGCTTGTCCAAAGTCTCTACAGAATAAACAGCATCCTCTTTCCCTGGACAACAAATCACAACACGATCGGTGTGAATATGCCGACCATAGTTCCAGTCCCGACAGCAACACTTGAAGCGGTCGGTCATGGCAGCTGAGCGAGCAAAGTACCTGTATGGTTTAGGCACCTCAAGGTAGTCCCAGTTGGCTTCTGTGTACCACCTTTCCTGAGAGGCTTCTATTTCGAAAAAGCAGTTCCTTTGGTACGTATGGGTACTCCAAGCCATATTCGCTAGCCACTCTTTTATGAAGAATTCGCTGTAGGCGAGCGAGATTGGGGAGAGTTGCACGGTCCCCTGCTCCGGGCAACACAATAGCATATGGTGACCTCTGGATTGAAACCGTATCAGACCCTGGTATTGGTTTTCCACTTGGGGCAGATACAGCTTTCTCCTTTATGGCCGGGACCTCCACACGGGGTGTAGTGCTCCCCGAACTCATAGGCGATCCTGCTTTAAAGCTGCGGGCCGGGGCAACAGTCTTTACATTGTCCCATCCCTTTTTAATGAAAATGTCATCGATTTCGGCATCATCCCCCACATCGGACGATGAGTCCAGGTCTGAGGTGTCATACTCCTCAGCAGGCAAGTAATTACGGGTAGACACATTTTTCCCAGCCTCCTTACTATCACCTGTCGGGGACTTCTCGGACTTCCTTCCGCTCTCGAGGTCTGGCTCCGGTAGGCGCTGGGGTAGGCTTCGACAGTGGCCGCGGGAGGCCTTAACATATCCCACCTTCCGTTTTGCTTGTGGGATATGAACTTCTGTAGTGGCAGAGGCAGCGTCCGCTGCGGTGTCCGCCGATGGTTCTGTAGTCTCAAGGGCATCCTTCCCCGAGGCACTTGCAGTGGGAGAGGCGATGCGCGTGGGCTCGGCTGTAGGAGTGTAGGCGTCTTCCTCCAAAGTTATGACGCCTGTAATGCAATTCACCCGGTAGACCTGGGGCGATTCAGTGGGCTGCTCCACCTCGAAGAGGAACTCTCCACAAGCCGAACACCTTCCGAACGGGCGCAATTGCACGGCCAGTACATGGCATTTGGGACAGAGCATGCCCAGGGCCTCCGCATCTTGGCAGGTATACAAAGCGAAGCGGCCCCGGGGCTTTGAGCCGGATCCCCGTATCCGTGAGTGGGGCAGTGAGTGCGTCAATGTCCATTGTAGAAGGCATCGAGAACATCCCGGGTCCCGATAAAGCTGAGATACATGGAAATGCAGACATGTTGCTCACTCAATCCAACTCTCTCTGTCTCTTGGGCCAATATACCCACGTGTAACTCGCAGGTGGCAGGAACTCCTCCCCTTTTTATCTTCCTGCACGATGCAGCAACGGGACCTCGGGCTAAAGGTGCCCGAGGCCTAAACACACTCGCACACCTCGTGCCATGCGGGCCACGAGGCACACTCACTGGACCAAGGCCCCCCCCTGAACACCTTGGGGTCCCCCTGGAATTGCCTCACGCCAAATGACGTCTGCCCCTTTTGTACCCTCTCCCAGCATGCACAGTGGGTAGACCACGCCCACTGCAGGCTACAGAGAGAGAACACCCAAGGTGCTGTGATAACCCCCGTAGTTCAACCTATGCCGGCGGTGACAGTGCCACCCACAGGCAACAGAGAACACTACTGCCAGGCAGTATCACACCCAGAGCAGAGCAAAATTGAATCATAATTTGGTCTGAGCCCAGCTACTGGCTCAAACCGCCCTTAAATTTCCACATAGCGCCCTCAAATATTGGGGGGGTGCTACATATGTATAGTAGCTTATAGGAGCAGCGCTGAGTTTAATTTCTTGTTTCACTACCTCAATCACTACCTCAATCTGTCCAGCTATCTCCTACTCTGTCTACTTTTGGTGATCCCTGAAAACTCATCTCTTCAGAGAGGCCTATCCTGCCTCCAGCTAACAACCAAATCTTCTACTCCCCTCATCAGTTCATCCCTCAAGCCCCGTACACACGATCGGTTTGACTGATGAAAACCGTCCGATGGATGGTTTTCATCAGACCAACCGATCGTGTATGGTACCCATCGGTCTTTTTTCCATCGGTTGTAAAAAATAGAACTTGTTTTAAAATTTTCCGATGGATAAAAAACCGATGGGAATTTCCGATCGTCTATGGGCAAGTCCATCGGTTAAAAAACCCACGCATGCTCAGAATCAAGTCAACGCATGCTCAGAAGCATTAAACTTCATTTTTCTCGGCTCATCGGAGTGTTTTACGTCACCGCGTTTGGAACGGTCGGTTTTTTGACTGATGGTGTGTGGCCAAGACTGATGAAAAACAGTTTAATCGGATTTCCGATGGACAAATCCATCGGACGAAAATCCATAGGTTATCCGATCGTGTTTACGGGGCTTTAGAGTCCCTACCTTTAGTTTCACCAACCCCTCCCTCTTATATTGTAAGCTCGCAGGAGCAGGGCTCCTCTAACCCACCGGTTTTGAATTGTACTGTTGGTGTAGTGTCTCCTTACATTGTAAAAGCGCTGTGCAAACTGTTGGCGCTATATAAATCCTGTATAATAATAATTGTAGCGGCCTCCTCACCCCGACCTCTTTAGCTAGGGGTATGTCGAGCGACAGAGTGAGGTGCGCTATGGCCCATGTCCTCCCCATGCATGTGGGTGAGGTGAAGGCCAATATCAATCTTTTCCTCTGGCCAAATGTGTGCTGGTTATGAGGGTCAGTCCTTCCGTGCCGGAATCTCCCTTTGTTCCCATCAACAGAGTCCATACACCCATCAAAGTCCAAACTCAGGTTTATTGCGTATCTCCACATACAGTCAAATGCAACGGCATGATACGATGGGGAAGCAGGTCGAGGCACTGTACAGGTTCCTAGTCCCTACACTCCCTGTGCTATGACCAGGGGTTGCAGGAGTCTTGATGGAAGCTCCTCCGCTGCGCTGAAGCCCATATCAGGGGAAGATGTCCTCCAAGGGAGTTACTGAAGGCCCATCCGTCACCGGGTTGACGCTACACCGGGTCTTCGGACGGGTGACCCCCCCCAGCCTCCTCACCTCAGATGCGGGTCCCCTCGCAAGGGGCGCCCTGGAGCAACTTCACCCTTGCGGGACCCAGTCGGAGTCACCGGGTCCCAGGCCTCCTTAATAGTACCTCACCCCAGGCTGAAGGTGCCCGGGATGGACTCCATCTTCGTTCCGACCAGGCCTTGGGCGCCTAGGCCGGAACCTCGAACCGCCCGCACCCAGGCCTAAGGTGCCTGGGTGCGTGAAGGGGTGACCCCCTCCCACAAGAACAACAGACAGGCGACGACGACCTCGTGGCGCGGGCGTCTCCCCCCTTTTATATCCTCCCATCGACACCACGGCGGGTTCCCCGCCCCAGCCGTACCATCGCCAGGAAGGAACCAAAAAAAGGGTAACACTGTGATAGCGATTCTACCTCGAGCCAGCAGATACACTGACACCCACTGGTCAAAGAGAATATTACACCACCCAATCCTCCACGAATAAGAAAAGGGGTCTAATCCCTGACATAATTACACACCTGGGTCTCTCTACCCCCAGGTGTATCCCACTAACTTTGAAGACCCCGCTACACACTCCCCCTGGTGATTTGACGCTGGTCCCCAGCGTCAGGTGCACACCCATGTCTCCCAAGGAGGGGTGACATGAAGTGGGCCCCAGAGGCTATCCCTAATATTTTGGATACTGTATGTGCCAAGACCTGCTCAAAAAAAACCCTATAAGACATTAAAACTTTTGTATAAAACATCTGTCATGTACACATATACAATCCCCCCCGTCACTGTCTAAGAACCACCCCATACTCAGTAGTCTTGACCGACGAATCTCCTGCAGAAGGGAAACAAAAAAAAAACATCCTAACACTCTGTGTTAACTTGGCATGAGTGGGTCCGTCAGCCGAGAGACCCACTCACTCCAATAAGTAAGTAATGCATGTGTAACATTTTCAAACAACCGTTGCACAACACTGCCACCTGGTGACAGCGCTGCGGTAATGACACTTGGTTAGATCTTCATTCTTCCTGCTTTCCTACTCTAACTCTACCCCAAAAGTCTCTGCCTTTGGCACATGAAGAAAAGGGAGAAAAAAACAACAGCTCCCAAATCTCCAGTGAGTAAAAGAAAAGCCCAAATCAAAACAAAAGTAGGGCACAGTTCTAGGCGTCTGGGAATGTCTCTTCCAGAAAGTTTCAATAGCAACAAGATAGGAGCTCACTTTTCCTATAAATAGAACCTTGGATCCGGCAGAAACAGGGGCTTCAGGTGCCCGTCAAACACTTCCACCGAATACTCAACATCCTCTCCATCTTTCCTGCAGATGAGCACCTTATCGGCATGAATATGGCGCCCAAGTCTCCAATCAGCTCTGCAGTCCTTGAACTTTTTAGACACAGGCGGCGAACATGACAGGTATCGCCTGGCATGGGGTACTTTAAGCTTTTCCCATACAAACTCGTCATACCACCTTGGTCGCAGGACCTCGACTTCATACAATAGGTCCCGAGGCAAGTAGGGGTACTCCCACCCATATTCACGGGCGACTCTCTGGGAGAAAAGTCTCTGCAACCTGGCTAGAGGCGGTATCACATCTCGCTCACCTTCTCCTGGCTGTACGATGGCCTCCGGGTGCCGAGGTACCTTTACCATCTCGGGTTTCTTTGTCTTTGGTGCCCGCAATGAAGCACGCTGCATCCCCACCATCAGAGCGGGTGATGTAGTTGAATGCGGAAAGTTGGTCGGAGGACTAGATTTCCTCGGGAACTCCGGGGCCTTCACCCGGAGCGTACTGTCTTCTATGGACATGGGGGAATCCTGCGGTTTACTCAGCATAGGTAGTGGGCGTCTGTCCCAGCCCTTCCGGTGAATAAGTTTGTCTATCTCTCCGTCATCCCCACAGTCTGACAATGACTCTAAGTCGGAGGTGTCATACATCTCGGCGGGAAGGTAGTCTCTAGTAGACGGAAGGCTACCCTCCCCTGCGGGCTCCACCGACTGGGGACCCCCGACACCTCCAACCAACACCACAGTCCCAGCCCCTGGCTCACCTGGACCTTCTGAAGAACTGGGATGTCCGGGACTCTCTTCTCTACCGGCGCCATCCAGGCCAGGCAAGCGGCGGGGTGAAGCTCGACCACGGCCATAAGATGCCTGTACCAGACCGACTTTCCTCTTCGGAGGTGGGAGCAGGGAGTCTGTAGTGACCGAAGCAGTGTCCTCGGATTTTTCTCTCTCAGTCTCTGGTTGGGCAGTCACTTCGCCCTGGTCAGCGCGCACGGGAAACTCCGCAAAGGCTTTGATCTCTCCCTCCGGAGTGGCGGTTCCTGTGATGCAGTTGAGGCGTAGGGCCCGGGGCCTTTCCGTGTGTGGTTCAACCTCAAAAAGAAACTCCTTGCATGCTTCGCATCGCCCGAATGGCTTTAGTTGGACCACCAGTCCCGAGCATCCGGGACAGATCACACCGAGGGCCTCTGTGTCTCTGCATGAATACAAAGCCAACTGTCCTCGGGGCCTGAGCCTTATCCCCGTGTCTGTAATGGATGCAGCAAATGCAGTCATCTTGAAAGGATAAGGTACCGTCATCCACGGGGAGCCTGAGTTCACTCCGACCACTGGCTGCTCCATCACACGCTGACCTCGCGCCGGAGTCTCCACGTGCATCTCCACACGTGGCCAGACTCCTCCCACGACTTGCACGTTTTCGCGGGCTTCCTTCAGTCTCCTCCCACGAATTGCGTAGTCATGGGGTGCCTCGTGGCGCAGTGCAGCAAAAGTCCCCACATGTAGTTCGTCACACGGCTGGACTCCTCCCTCTTCCCGCTCTTTCTGCATGGGCCTCTCCCAGTTTTTCAGGGAAATTTCCACGACTTCGAGCACAGGGATGCACTTTGGCCAATCACATGGCCGACCTGCTCGGACCTCCTCCGGGCAGCAAAGTTCAAACACAGCCGTTCCAAACCTCAGGGTTAACACACGTTCGTATCCCGGATGAGCCCCCACGTGTAGCGGCCTCCTCACCCCGACCTCTTTAGCTAGGGGTATGTCGAGCGACAGAGTGAGGTGCGCTACGGCCCATGTCCTCCCCATGCATGTGGGTGAGGTGAAGGCCAATATCAATCTTTTCCTCGGGCCAAATGTGTGCTGGTTATGAGGGTCAGTCCTTCCGTGCCGGAATCTCCCTTTGTTCCCATCAACAGAGTCCATACACCCATCAAAGTCCAAACTCAGGTTTATTGCGTATCTCCACATACAGTCAAATGCAACGGCATGATACGATGGGGAAGCAGGTCGAGGCACTGTACAGGTTCCTAGTCCCTACACTCCCTGTGCTATGACCAGGGGTTGCAGGAGTCTTGATGGAAGCTCCTCCGCTGCGCTGAAGCCCATATCAGGGGAAGATGTCCTCCAAGGGAGTTACTGAAGGCCCATCCGTCACCGGGTTGACGCTACACCGGGTCTTCGGACGGGTGACCCCCCCCAGCCTCCTCACCTCAGATGCGGGTCCCCTCGCAAGGGGCGCCCTGGAGCAACTTCACCCTTGCGGGACCCAGTCGGAGTCACCGGGTCCCAGGCCTCCTTAATAGTACCTCACCCCAGGCTGAAGGTGCCCGGGATGGACTCCATCTTCGTTCCGACCAGGCCTTGGGCGCCTAGGCCGGAACCTCGAACCGCCCGCACCCAGGCCTAAGGTGCCTGGGTGCGTGAAGGGGTGACCCCCTCCCACAAGAACAACAGACAGGTGACGACGACCTCGTGGCGCGGGCGTCTCCCCCCTTTTATATCCTCCCATCGACACCACGGCGGGTTCCCCGCCCCAGCCGTACCATCGCCAGGAAGGAACCAAAAAAAGGGTAACACTGTGATAGCGATTCTACCTCGAGCCAGCAGGTACACTGACACCCACTGGTCAAAGAGAATATTACACCACCCAATCCTCCACGAATAAGAAAAGGGGTCTAATCCCTGACATAATTACACACCTGGGTCTCTCTACCCCCAGGTGTATCCCACTAACTTTGAAGACCCCGCTACATAATAATAATAATAACTTTCTGTCTGGTGAAAGACATCCCCTGGACAGCAATTAAGAGGAAGTTTCTCCAATGGAGCTCAGACAATAGTAACACCTGACAGGGGTTCTAAACTCTCCCCACTCCAAAAAGTTTTGCCTATATATACTCTTTAATACGGCACCATCAACCATGGATACCATGTTGCTTCACTCTTGATTTTCAGTTATGTTTTTCTTTATTTAAAAAAAACTGCAACAGCTGAAGGATGCAAAATCTCAAGTAAAATGATGGGTCATGTGATCACCTGCAGTCACTTGCAGTTAAATGAAATCCCATTTTCTTTCTTTGTTTTGTTTTACCTGCAGTTACTGAAATAGTTGATGGAAATTATCACCTCTTATGCATTGTATAGGCCAGTAGTTGTCAATTTACGAACTAAAGGGGGCTTCAGCCCCTGACATCACCAAAGGGCCGAACATAATGTTCAATATTTGCAATCCTTAAGAGGACTGTCAGAAACTGCAGATTTAATGGTGTAAATAAGGGTCAGAGTGTGGATATGCTAGTATTTTGGCTGGCGATATGCTACAGAAAACAATACGAAACTGAGAACATATTACATGAATCTAGTATAGATCAATGCTATTACCCTAATCAATGTTCCCACTACTACTACTGCTGAGGTCCAAGGGCCACACGTCATATATCAAAGGTCCACATGTTGGGCACCAGGGGTATAGACCATGGAGTCTTTTTTCAATGTTTTCAACCAAGATTCATCCATTCTTCTAGTTAAAGCGGAGTTCCACCAAAAAATTGAACTTTCGCTTTTCAGCATTCCCCCCCCCCCTCCGGTGTCACATTTGGCACCTTTCAGGGGGGAGCAGATACCAGTGTACTCCAGGTATTTGCTCCCACTTCCCCGCATAGATCGCATGCGCAGTAGGGAACCAGGAAGTGAAGCCACAAGGCTTCACTTCCTGATTCCCTTACCGAAGATGGCGGCGCCTCCACCTGAGAGCCGAGGGGCAGATCGGCTTTGGGTGCCGACATCACGGGCGCCCTGGACAGGTAAGTGTCCATATATTAAAAGTCAGCAGCTGCAGTATTTGTAGCTGCTGACGTTTAATAATAGGATTTTTATAACAGCTTACCTGTAAAATCCTTTTCTTGGAGTACATCACGGGACACAGAGCGACATAGTCATTACTAATGGGTTATATAGATACCTTCAGGTGCTGGCACTGGCAACTTCCAAAACCGGAAGTACCCTCCCCTATATAAGCCCCTCCCATCCGGGAGTACCTCAGTTTTGTAGCAAAGCAATAAGTGTCCCCAAAAGAGGGGTGGGAGCTCTGTGTCCCGTGATGTACTCCAAGAAAAGGATTTTACAGGTAAGCTGTTATAAAAATCCTATTTCCTTTCTCGTACATCACGGGACACAGAGCGACATAGTCATTACTAATGGGATGTCCTAAAGCAATGCCCAATGAGGGGGGGGATACACCATACATAAGCTGAGCGCTATCAGACATGAGGATCTTTTGCGGCCTGCAACACACTGCGCCCAAAGGCGACATCCTCCTGACTTCTAACGTCCACCTGGTAGAACCTAGTAAACGTGTGTACTGAAGACCATGTTGCGGCCTTACAGATTTGAGCCAGGGAGGCCTGGTGATGCGCTGCCCATTAAGTTCCAACTGCTCTCGTGGAGTGCGCTCTAACTTTGAACGGAGGAGGTCTCCTTCTCAAGCCATAGGCTTGCATTATGACCTGTCGAATCCACTTGGCTAAAGTAGATTTTGACGCTGCCTGGCCCTTTCTGGGGCCTTCCGGCAGAATAAACAAAGTATCCGTTCTGCAAATCTGAGCAGTGGCTTTTAGATAAGCTTTAACTGCTCTTACTACATCCAAAGAATGCAATAACTTTTCCTCTACCGAAGTAGGTTTGGGGAAAAAAAGAAGGAAGAACCACATCTTGGTTCAAATGAAACCTCGATACCAGCTTAGGAAGAAAGGCTGGATGAGGACGTAACACTACTCTGTCCTTATGGATAACCAGATATGGCTCTTTACAGGACATAGCTGCTAATTCCGACACTCTTTTAGCCGAACAAATGGCTACTAGAAAAATCAATTTCCTGGTGAGAAGAACCAAAGAAATATGCTGTAATGGTTCAAATGGTTGTTTCTGTAGAACCGACAGAACCAGGTTTAGATCCCATGGACATATGGGAATATTAACCGGAGAACTAATACGCATCACTCCTTTGACTAGTGAATGCGAAGCCAAGGGCCTTTGAAAAAATATTGACAAGGCCGAAATCTGACCCTTGATAGTACTCAAGGCAAGCTTCCTATCTACAGCCCACTGTAGGAAGTCCAGAATCCTACCTATTACGTACTTACGTGGATGCCATTTCTTGGCCTCACACCATGCGATGTACGCCTTCCAGATTCTATAGTAGATCTGCCTGGATACCGGCTTCCTGGCATTGATCATGGTAGATACCACAGGATTAGAGAGCCCTGTCTTTTTTAGAATGTGGGCTTCAATAGCCAGGCCGTTAAACCTAGGGCTGGTAAGGAAGGGTGGTATATCGGTCCTTGCGAAAGCAGGTCCGGACGATGTGGGAGAGTCCAAGGACTCCCCACTGACATTTTTACAATCTCCGCGTACCATGCTCTTCGGGGCCACGCTGGAGCCACCAGAATCACTGGTTTCTTTTCTACCCTGATTCTGCGGAGTAATCGAGGTAACAATTGTGGCGGTGGGAATGCATATATCAGCTTGAACTGATCCCAAGGGAACACTAGGGCATCCGAGCCGCAAGCTAGGGGATCCCTTGTCCAAGAGACAAACCTGTCCACCTTTGCGTTGAATCTGGATGCTAGCAGATCTACATCCGGTGTTCCCCACCGCTGACATATTGTCCGAAAAACCTCGGGGTGAAGGGACCATTCCCCTGGGCATAATTGTTGGCGACTTAGAAAGTCCGCCTTCCAATTCTCCACTCCTGGAATGAATACCGCGGATATGGCTGGGACATATCTTTCTGCCCATTTCAGGATGCAATTTACTTCCCTCTGGGCTGCACGACTCCTGGTGCCACCCTGATGATTGATATATGCCACTGCCGTGGCATTGTCTGATTGAATTCTGACAGGGGACCCTTGGAGTTTGGATGTCCATGCTACTAGGGCATACCGGGCTGCTCGTATCTCTAAGAGATTGATGGGCAGGGCCTTTTCCGCATCCGACCATCTGCCCTGGAGAGACCATTGCTCCAGTACTGCTCCCCAGCCTATAAGGCTGGCATCTGTAGTGACCACCTTCCAAGAAATCGAACTGAAGGATTTCCCTTTTTCCCGATTCTGGAGAACCAACCACCAACGGAGGCTCTTGCGAACGGAAGGGGACAAGGACATTGGTAAGCCTAGGGCCTGAACTTTCTTGTTCCAGGCTGACAGCATGGCCCTTTGCAAATTCCTTGAATGGAATTGACCGTAGGGTACTGCTTTGAATGATGCCACCATTTTTCCCAGCAGCCTCATGCACAGGCGTATGGACGGCTGTCTTTTTGTACCCACTAAGTGGATCAAATCTCTCAAAGACAACACCTTTTTTCGAGGCAAGAATATTTTCTTCTGGCCTGAATCTAGCCTTAGCCCCAAGTATTGCAGACTTTTGACTGGTTTTAGGGCCGACTTGTCTCGGTTGATAATCCAACCGTGAGATTCCAGATACTTGATTGTCTTGTGAACGACCACTTCTAGTTTTTTCACTGAGTGGTCTATCAGCAACAAGTCGTCTAGATATGCCATTATCGTTACACCTTGCGTTCTTAGATTGGCCAACAATGGGGCCAGAATTTTTGTGAACACTCGCGGTGCTGTGGCCAGACCGAAGGGTAAGGCTCTGAACTGAAAATGGCGCCCTTCTACTGCAAAGCGTAGAAATTTTTGGTGGAATTTGTTTAGCCCTTTTAGATTTAATATGGGCCTCACGTCCCCGTTTGGCTTTGGGACTGTAAAGAGGTTTGAGTAAAACCCGAACCCCCATTCTTCCAGGGGAATCTCCATAATTACTCCTTGGAGCAATAGTTGTTCTAGTGCCAACAGGAGGGACTCTCTCTTCCGGGGATCCCTTGGCACGTTTGACCTCATAAAATGGGAAGGAGGAGAGTCTTTTAACTCCAATCTGTATCCCAGACTTACTGCGGCGAGCACCCATCTGTCTCTGATCGTGTCCCGCCAGGTCTCTGCGAACAACTGGAGTCTTCCCCCCCACCCGATTGAGTGGGGGCAACCCTTCATGAATTTGACTTTGGGGGAGGTTTTGTACCTCTCCTGACCCAGGGTTTTTTATTACCCTGCGATTGTCCCTGATTTTTACCCCCGGGATTTGACCCAGGAGGCCGTCGGAACTGTTTCACAGCCGATGCCCCAGGGACTGGAGAAGCAGGCCTCTTAAAAGAGGGACCTCTAACTCTGTTTTTAACCGGCAGGAGTGTACTTTTACCGTTGGAAATTTTCTGGATATATTTGTCCAGGTCTTCCCCGAATAAGCGTTCACCATGAAATGGGAAGCTAACCAGCAATTTTTTACAGGGAGCTTCAGCAGACCAGTTTTTTAGCCATAGAAGCCTGCGCATATGTACTACAGACAGCGTAAGGCGGGAGGCCTGATGGATTGAATCCTTTATGGCATCAACCGCAAAGCACAAGGCTCTAGGTAGATCAGCTAGGGCAAGGGCCTGCTGATCTGGCAAGTCCCTTAAGACCTGTTTCAACTGATCCTTCACTGCTTGGCAGACCCCAATAGCTGCCACTGCTGGTTGTGTCACCAAGCCTGCTGTAGAAAAAGCAGATTTTAATAAGGACTCCAATTTTTTATCTATTGGGTCCTTGAACATTTGGACATTATCCACTGGACATGTCAGTGATTTATTCACACAAGAGATGGCTGCGTCCACTGTAGGGACCCTCCATTTTTTGATGAACTTATCCTCCATGGGATAGACCACCGGAAATCTCTTGGGGGGAGTAAATATTTTATCAGGATGTTCCCAATCCTGGTACATGAGCCCTTCCAATAAAGGGTGAACTGGAAAGGAACAGACAGTCTGGGGAGCTTTTAGCGACCCCAGCGAGGAGACAGTAGTGGTTGATGGTTCCGCAAGGTGCATTTTAAATGCTGATCGGACCATGCTAGTCAAAGACTGAACCCATAATCTTTCAGCTTGAGATGCTGAGAAAGGTTCCTCCACAGTTGATTCCTCTATAACAGAATCAACCTCCTCCTGATCCCCTTCAGGCAGGTCGATCCCTGTATGGGACTGTTGCTCCGCTAACAGGTACTCTGAAGGAGGAGACGGAGATCGGGCCTTTCCCTGTGACAGGGAGGCAGCGATTAATGTTGACAATCTCTCCTCTAATCCTCCCAGAGCTGAGGAAAAAACCTCCTCCGTTACATACACAGGAGCAGGTGAACTGAGGGCAGCCACAGTACCAGGCACTCCTGCGGGGTCTCTACGGTCACTAACCTCTGAATTTTCAGGGGAGACTGGTGCAGCAGAAGCATGCCCAAGATCCTCAGAGCCCGATGGAGACCCCTTTTGCTTCCTGGAAGATTTAGTTCCGGAGCTTCTGGACGGCATATTCCTAAGCCCAAAGCTGAGGTATTCCAGCCGTAATACACCCTTTTTACTGAGAATAGTCCAGCACAATTGCTGCTATATATCAGTTGGTGTCTACTAAAGTGCCTTTCTAGGGGATGCCTGCATCAACCGCCTCTGTGTGCCTTTTTACTGTTGCTAGCTCTGTTTGTGCACTTCAATAGCCAGCTTGATTGCTTTTAAAACATGCTGGACGCCCGCACATGCGCAGTAGCGCCGCGGCACACACCGAGCGTCATCCACCCGCTCCGCCCCTTTTCCAGATTGCCTCTATATAGAGAGGCGCGGGCACGTGCGCCTTTGGCGCCTTTTTTGAAAAAAACAGGAGCTAGATGGGAGCCAGGGTCCCTTGCCGCAGGGCCCGGGGATGGATCAGCGCAGCAACAGGGCAGAGGAGACAGCTTCCCCGCAGAGAACTTACCAACTGCCTGGATTTGACTTCGGAAGAAAAAAATCCACATTACAAGAAAAAAAGAACCATAGCGGCCTCTAGTGTTTAACACAGGTACCGCGGTCTTACACATTTTTTTTTTTTTCTTGCCTACTATAAAAAAAAATTACATTTTCTCAGTAGTAACAGGCATACACAGAATATTTAGCGGGAATACCTTAGGTAACAGGCAGAAAGACAAAATAGGCTTGGGGGTCCCCCAATAGAACCAAGTTCCTGGGGGCCCCCACTTACCTTTTCCTCGCCGCAGGACTCTGTTTGGTCCACAGAAGCCCAAACTTCACCTATCATGGCAGGCATTGTAATCAAACCTTCAGGGACCGGGTTCCCAAGGATTCCACTCCCCTGGACCTGTATAGCACCCTGCACAGAAAACATCTTGGTCGTGGGTATGACCAGAGCTCTGGATCCCAGGGTCCAGCCCTCCTAAGAGAGGCATTACAGGCGAAACCTTGCTCTTCTCTTGCAAGGCCCGGGTACCGACCGTTTAGCTATGAAGCTTTTTTGGTCGGATCCAGAATAGCTTACTGAGGCCCCAAAAGAACTTGTACGCAAGCTCAGTGAAACACATGTTACTTCTTGGCCAACACCTTAGACACTGGCAAAAAACTGAGGTACTCCCGGATGGGAGGGGCTTATATAGGGGAGGGTACTTCCGGTTTTGGAAGTTGCCAGTGCCAGCACCTGAAGGTATCTATATAACCCATTAGTAATGACTATGTCGCTCTGTGTCCCGTGATGTACGAGAAATAAATATTTTTTTCCGGCAGAACTCCGCTTTAAAGCTTATGTGAAAATGGGTGAATCTTGAGTTATGTGAAAACACGTATCATGTCTTCTTGACAGATCCCTTGTATCTACATATTAGGCACTACAGTCCAAGACAAATGTTTTAAACACAGATGCTTTACCAAAGCTCTCAAACATACTGTAGCTATCTTTACTATAAAATGTTAAATTGTGAAATCATTGTCATTTCACACTTTTTATAGCTGTTTTTCCTTTTCTCATGGTTTGATGATTATAATTTATAAATATAGGTTGACGTCTGTTACAGAATTCACTGGCTGTGGATTATTTATTGCAAGCTTTCATTAGATAGCCTCCTACCATCTGTGCCATGCACTTACTCAATTCTTCCCTTCTCACAGTATCATCCTTATGTGATATACAATAGCTGAGACAGGTTGGTGTTGGTGTTTGGCAGCATACTGACATATATTGTGACGTTGTAAGTCCTAAAGGGAAAATGTCGTATTTTAAAAGTTGTTGTGTTATGGGTGTGATCATTAGAAAGGGGACCTACAACGTACAAGGATGCCTGACATTTTAACCTCCTCTTGGTTCTTTCCCGAGTCATACGTAAAGTTGGCTACACACTAGTAGATTTTCAAACAAACATTCATATGAAAATTCCATGTAGGTTCAATGACTGTCTGGATGAATGTTGTTGGAAAGAATTTCAAAATTTAGTTTGCTTTTAACAATACATTTTGGAATTAATGTGATTTCCTGAATAAAAACCACATACACCAGTGGTTCTTAATTCCTGTCCTCAGGACCCACTAACAGACCAGGTTCCAAGATAGCTGAAATACATCACAGGTGAGATCATGTGCTGCTCAGTGATTGCAGTATTCTAGTCTGCATCTCACCAAGGTAATACTTAAAATCTGGCCTGTTAGTGGGTCCTGAGGACAGGAGTTGAATACCACTGACGTACACTGTTAGAAATTTGTTTGTTCGAGAAAAAAATGTCATCCTTTGCTCCTTTGCTCAAAACGAGCCTTGATTTATCCCCAATAATGATTAGAAAATTGAACAAACATTCTTAAAATGAAAAATTCTCAACAAAATTTTACTAGTGTTGTGTATAGCCAGCTTAAGGCTTGTTTTATTTTTACCTGTTCTAAATGCAATCCATGAACGGAGGATGGGGAGATGATTGAAAGGTCCGCTCTTTCCATTCACAGATCACACAAATTTATAAAAGCTGTATTACTTCTTCTGTGAATAAAGTATCTGGGTGGAAAAGGTGGGCATAGTCAGCCACTCTTGATGACAGCCTATGACATCCTATCAGTTCTATCAACCCTCGCGACGCCAGAAGATTGGGGGGGTCCTCAAACTGAAGGTAAGTAATGTAACCTTGTGCTTATTTAGTAAAATAAAAATAAACTTAAGCTTTAAGCTATAAGAAACTTTCATGATGACCTTAAAGTGCCCTTTGATTATAGTCTGGAAGTGTTAAATACAGATCCTGATTAGGAAGATACCCTGACAGCTAAGCCTGTCAAAATAAAAACATTTTGATTTTTTTTTTGGGATGGGGGGATTATATCATGCAACATCCCAATGTGAGCCTGAAGTAAAAATAAAAAAGGAGAATTATGTACAGGCTTTTTAACCTGATTTTTGATGGTCATGCATTAATAAAGATACTGTTTTATCGATATTTATGTGTGAATCATTGGCTGAGGGGTCATACCTTCTTTAAAATCTTGTTTTTTCTTCTTTTTTTTTACTTCACTTATATTCTCTTAATGGGGTTGAAGTACCCAGTAGAGAGGAGCAGTGGCGGCTGGTGCTCCATTTTTTTTTTCAGCCGACACCACCCCCCCCCGTTCGGACGGTCCATCAGTCAAGAACACCTCCCCAACCACCATGAAGTCCGTCGGTCTGTCAGTCAACACACCCACCCCCGTTGCTCGGTCGATTAGCAAACCACCCAACACCACAAACCACCCCCTGTCACTCGCCCGTCAACCCACCAACCCTGCACTTATCCCATCTAGGTCACAGGCAGAGCTTCCCCATGCATCTCCTCTTTGATGGCTCCCCCCTGCATCTCCTCCTCGGTGGCCAATACAGTCCCTTCACCTCTCGGGCATTCAGGTATTAAAACCCATTTCCTCATTGGGCGGCAGCGGCTCTGCACCCCGAGCCCACCCTCAGGCTCTAATCATATGCTTAAAAAAACCCTATTGAAATCCATGCGTCCGGCGCCCTTCAAGTAGATTAGAGGCCGGGCGCATGGATTATTGGGGGCGGCGCCCCTAATGGAGTGGCCACCACTGGAGAGGAGGCCGCGCTATACAGGTAAGAACATGGTACATCTTCAATTTTTTAAAATTGCCTTGCTTACTTGATTGTCTTTATAGTGGTCGCTAGCTTTCAGCAGGTTTTGTGAAGTTTTGTAACTGCTTGCTCTTACTGTGATTTCTGTGCAACACTTTTAAACTGTATCTAAAGGGTGCTTAATAGGACACTTCATATAAACATTCTGCAGCTTATGCAGAAGTTAAGTGTCATGCCAAAATTGTACTTACCTCCATGACATTCCGCACTAACTGCAAAATTATCTTTTTTCTCAGTTCACCTGCACACTTCTGGTCTCTGCTAACCATCAAACAGTGAGCCCATAGAAGTCTATAGGGATTTCCTGGCTTTCTGGCATGATTTTTGAAGAGCACAGGCATCAGAAGCATGCAGGCAGTGGATGGAAAGCTGAGAGTTAAAAAGCTGATCTAGTGAAAGACCTCATAGAGGTAAATGTCATTTATGATCCATAGAATGAAAATTCCTGGATTTATTTTTGTGTGCTATGGGCATTGAAAGACATCTTAATCCCAAAACAAAAATGTAATGTAGGGGCCTCCACTCTCTCTTCCTGATATCACATCATCTGTCTCTGGCTTTTGTCTAGGGGTACCTTGGTTGAGAGGGTGCGGGGTCACCACGCCAAGTTCCCACCACAGATGTGTGTGTGGTGTTAGAAGATCCTCTTTACCTTCGGGTCGGTGTTCTGCATCAGAGCCTCCTCCTCCTTTTGCACAGTGTCTGCCAGAAAATGAGCCCCACACCATTAAAGTCCAACACTCCTTTATTCTTCCAATATCAGAGTAAAACACAGTCAGTTGGACTCCCTCAACAAGTAGAACAGACAGGGGGGTGTGGATACGAGTAGGCCCAGACACAATGAACTCTTCTTCTCTCCTTCTAAAAGTGTATTGCGGTCCCTTGGCGAGAGATATATCCCTCCGGACGGTCTCCGGAGGCTCACCCGTCACTGACAATATGCTGCACCAGGTCTTCAGGCGAGTACCTACTCCGGTCCCTTACGCCACTGGATTCGGGGAGCCCACTCCCGGGGTTCCCCTAGGAAATCCATCCCTCGCGGAACCCAGTGAAGGACACTGGGCCCCAGACCTCCATCCGAGTACCTCACCCCAGGCTAAAGGTGCCTGGGATGGAACACGACCTCCGAACGTCCTCTAGGCCTAGGCCGCCTAGACTCCCGACACGAACCACCGCCCTCAGGCTGAAGGTGCCTGGGACTCGACCCCGTGACAAAGATGGCCGGCCCCTTTATACCCTCTCCCAGCAAGCACGACGGGTTCCCCGCCCAACCATACAACGGCTGAGAGAGGACAAAAAGGGGTACGGCACACAGCAATGGTTCAACCCCAGCCCAAGGCGACAGCGCCACCCGCTGGGCTGCAGGGAACTGCACATTACTGGTGGCTCTGCCAGTTTTGAATACACTGGGAAAGTGCATGCCCGCTACAGTAATATACTGTATGGCTGCCTACCAGTCCTTAGATGAGGTTAATGCATTGGTTATAATATTTCAGGCTAAGAACATTTCAGCAAAAACTAAAATTTCTCATTGATCTGGCCAGAAAAGCAAATGTTCTTGTCACTTCACGTGCGCTGAACTTTAAGTAGAATTCCAACCTCAGCCTATCTAGTCTTAAAACTGTCCCCTTCCTCTTCTTAATGCCTCTGCTGGCTGACCTGTGTAAAAAGAAATGTGTATATTTTCCCTATTCTCAGCCCCCCCCCCCCCCCCCCCACGGTCCACTCCAGTCATATGATCCTCTGTGTCAGTCAGCTGCAGGGGGAGGAGAGAGCACTGCCTGGGAGCAGTGATGTCACTCATAGGCTCCCATGTCCCAGCCATTGTCAGGGCTCCCCCCTCTCCCCTGCAGCTGCCACTGGCTAACACAGGGGATCATGTGAGTGCACCAGAGGGGGCTGAGAAAAGAGAAATGTGTTAGGAGGGGGGAGGGGACATTTTTAGGACTAGCTAGGATGAGGCTGGACATCTACTTTAACCACTTCAGCTCCGGAAGGTTTACCCACCTTCATGACCAGGCCATTTTTTGCAATACGGCACTGCGTTACTTTAACTGACAATTGCAAGGTCGTGCAACGCTGTACCCAAATAGAATAGAGCTTTATTTTCATATTTGATCACCTCTGCGGTTTTTTATTTTTTGCGCTATAACCAAAAAAAGACCAACAATTTTGAAAACAAACAATATTTTTTACATTCTGCTATAAAACACCCAGTGAAATAAAATAAAAAAATCTAATTTCTTCATCAATTTAGGCCAATATGTATTCTTCTACATGTATTCGGTAAAAAAAAAATCCCAATAAGCCTATATTGATTAGTTTGCACAGAAGTTATAGCGTCTATAAACTGTGGGATTTATTTATGGAGTTTTTATTTATTTATTATTTTTCCTAGTAATGGCGGCGATCAGCGACTTATAGCGGGACTGCAACATTGCGGCGGACAAATCAGACACTAAGTGACACCAATACAGCAATCGGTGCTAAAAAATATGCACTGTCACTGTACTAATGACACTGCCAGGAAAGGAGTTAACATCAGGGGTGATCAAAGGGTTAATTGTGTCCCTAGGGAGTGCTTGCTAACTGTATGGGGGTGCTTGTACTGTGGGAAGGCAGAGATCAATGTTCCTGCTTAGCAGAAACACAGGAACCCTGTCTTCCCTTGTCACTGAATCGCAATCTGCCTTGTTTACATAGGCGGACATCGGGCCTGCCAGACCTGCCAATTGGCTACTGCTGTGTCCAATCACAGCTGGAGCAGGTCGCCGGCTGCGCTGGTGTGCGTCGCAGACCCGGAAGTGCAGAATCACGTACCTGTATGTGATTCTGCCTGTCGGCAAGCAGTTAAAGCATGATGTTTTCTTTCTTGTGTAAACTACTTATCCCATCACCCCCATGTAAATGAGATGGAGAGAGGAAGTTTGAAGTTCAGCCTGGGTGACAACCATGGCTGTCTTCATAGATACAAAAAAGTGGCCACTGGCCCCACCTATGACTGGTCTTTGTAGCAAGGAGCCCTGGAATGGCAACATATGTCTCCATAGATACACTGGAAAGATGAGTGTAGTCACCAAGGCACAGAAAGTGTGTTGTTCGCAGAATTATCAGGTAAAAGTTGCGGGGATAAAAGGCCAAACAAAAAGAATGCGCCCCATTTCATCTAAGGACTGGTAAGCTGCTGCGCACACATGAGGGTAACAGGACACAGTATCAGTTTTTGCACAATATGTAATTCCCTCTTACTTTTTGATAAACATTTAAAGTTTTCCCAACTCTGCCTTATACTCAGCTGAAGGGATTTTATGCGTCACCCCCTCCCCTTCCCCATAACATTGGGCAACCTCACTGCAGGTTCTCCCCTTTATGCCTACCTTTTCTACCCCCCCCCCCCTTCCACTCCTGCAGACCACCCTAGGGTGGGGGTTTTCTTTCAGTCTGGACATGTTCATCACATGCAGTATGCAATGGTATGTACTCCTGTACCTCTGAACTCCTGACGAAGCTCTGCGTGAAATGCATCGAAAAAAAATTCAGCTCCTCTATTGCCATGTGACGTAACACTGCTAAAACAAATTTGGATGGTAAAAATTGTGTAGTTGTAATAACATTGTAATTTGGTTTATGATCAATCTATTATAGCATCAGGGGTTGTTTATCAGAGATCTCATATATGTACTACATGTATTATATTTGCAGTGTTTTGTAACTCCTTTTTACTGAATATTGTTTTACTGTTTATTTGTTGTTACTTATGTAGCGCTACCCCCAGTTAAGAGAGCCGCTGATTTGATTTCGGGCCGCAGTACCGCCAACCCCCGGCAATCTTACTCGACCCACTCTGGCACAGTCAGTCTAGGGTTAAACTCCTATCACTCTCAGGTGTATTATACTTAATAATTTCTAAACAGTCAGGCAACACACTGAGGCAAGAATATAAAATATATATATATGCTTTACTAGTAGTGAAGTATTCAAGGTATAACATGCAACATATACATGGGCCTGCAGAGCATTATGGTGGAAGGCTCTTCGGACTTCAAGCAAGGCCTCAGGCTTCAGGCCTTACTTCACAGCCAATCCGCACAGGATGACTTGTCACTTGACGCGCCGTGTCCCAAGAGAGCGAGCTCCGCCTCGCCTCTCCCTTAAGTAACCCCTCCCATGAGTCTCTGCGGTGAAACCTCCGCCCTGGGGCCGAATGGGGTTCTGGGTAACGTAGTCCTGGGGCCTTAGAAGAGACCCCACTACACTTAATAAACGTCATATTTTAATATTTATTTAATGTTTAAAATGATGCTGGTTTTACGGTAGCACCCTAAAAATCATGATTTTGTATTGCATGGTATTTACTAGAAAACTTTTTGTGATGTTGTGCCATCAATCAAACATCAGACTTATTATTTGATAACTAGTAAGCTGCAATTTATTAAATGTTTGTTTTTAGGTTTAGTTACGCCTTGAAGGTGTAAAGAGAGCTGTTTGAAGCTTGTTTAAAGGCTAATGCCCCGTACACACGACCGGTTTTCCCGTCGGAAAAACTGCGATGAGAGCTTTTGGCCGGGAATCCCGACCGTGTGTATGCTACATCAGAGTGTTTCTGACGGGAAAACCTGTTGGAAAAAAAAAAGAGAGCAGGATCTCTTTTTTCCCGTCAGGAAAAATCCTAGCGGGAAAACCGTTTGTCTGTATGCTTTTCCGACGGGAAAAAAAAACGTGTATGCTCGGAAACAATTTGACGCATGCTCGGAAGAATAGAACTTAATTTTGTCGGCTCATTGTAGTCCTTTTTACGTCACCGCGTTAATGACAGTCAAAAGTTCACTGGACTTTTGTGTGACTGTGTATGCAAGGCAAGCTTGAGAGAAATTCCGTCAGGAAAACCATTGTTTTTTTTTCCGACGGGAAAACCGGTCTTGTGTACGGGGCATAACTCCACCTTTAAGACCATGTTACATATCACACCCATATTTCCAGCAGGGAAAGATGGAGCCTTGATAATGGGCAAAACAGGGTACAGAAACCTTGCGGATATCTCACCGCCAGAGACCCTGAGCAATATAAGAATCTGTCAGGTGGTTAACCCACCAGCATCTACCAAACACTGAAATATCAGTTTTGTAAGAACTTGACCTTTTAAGTGTTTTGTAAATGCTTGCTGGATCTTATGCTCTTATGACAATATACCTGTACATTTCTGTTTCAATATTTTTTTCAACAAGTAAAGGTATGATCAGATTATTGGTTACATATCATGTTTTAGATTTCCTGAAAGGTCAGAATTCCGTCAATGACATTGACCTAATATGGCCATAAACCCATACAAGGTCAAAAATGTCACAGGCATTCCCAGCCCTTTTTATATACAGTAGTACCTTGGTTTGCGAGCATAATCCGTTCCAGAAGCATGCTTGTAATCCAAAGCACTCGTTTTTAAAACAAGTTTTGCCAAGGAATAAATGGAACCTCAGCTAATTCATTCCAGTGTCACTGCTAGTGTATGCAGTACCGCATGTGGCCAGAGGTGGGGGGCATCAGAGACACACGGAAGCACTCGGAGACGCTCGGAGGCCACTCAGAGACTCTCGGAGACACTCAGAGATGCTCAAAGACACTCGGGAACGGAGTGTCCCTGAGCGTCTCCAAGCCTCTCCCAGTGTCTCCGAGCGTCCCAGAGCGTCACCTCTGGCCACATATGGTACTGCACTCCCCAGAGGCTTGAATACTGCTCGCCTTGCGAGACAACGCTCGCAAATCGAGTCCGATTTAAAAAAAAAAAAAAAACTGCTCGTATTGCGAAACGCTCAGAAACCCAAGTTACTCGCAATCTGAGGTTTTACTGTACAGCAGAAATTTCCCACAGATCATTGACCCAAAAATTACAGCAGACTTCCAGGTAGAAATGATCTTGGGTTCAAACCCAACCTAAGCCCAAACCCAAGGTGATTGCTATTTAGAAGTTAGCGATCCCACGGAAAATCATTATGCTTATAGAGTTTTACACAGTTTGCAACATGTATGGCGATACACTGCCCATGTGTATAACTAGCAAGCACATAACCTTGCAGGGCATATGCCATTACTAGTTTGTGTTGCCTGCCAACATTAATTCATGGCCCCTAACTAAAAGCAGCTTGATCAGCACCCTTTTGCACTGCCAGCCTTACTTGCATAGCTATTTGTATAACTGATGCACATCATTAAAGAGATTTCTGAAAAGGGCAGAACAGAGCAGAAATGTCTGCAGATTCAAACGCCCTGCATGTAAGTGAAATCTTTTTGAAGTATGAGAATCTTGGACGATAGGCCTGGCATGCCCAGAAAGTTTTTCATAAAGATTTCTCTACGTGCAGAGGTAATTAGGTTTCAGCCTCTACTTCCACACTCAGTGGTTTTAGAGCTCACAAATCATCATTACTTTTGACACTTCTGGATTATTACAGTTTGGTACTTCCTGTTATCAGCAACCTGTCAAATAATAAGCTTCACCTGCGGAGCATTAACCCGTGCTGTGTTAAAGATTGCAGGAAAGCGATGCACTTCAGCATCTTTCTGGAGAGGCTGAAATGAGGCCTCCAAGGAGTTAAGGTAGACATGCAATATACATCCATTAGAAGAAATGTGCCTCAGTTCGGTTCAATTTGCAATGATTTCAGATCTGACTTCCTCCGGGTGAGATTTTCCCAGCTAATGCTGGTTGGCACGTGCTGTAGGCTCTGCATGTGGTGTTTATTTATACACGGGCAGGAGGAAATTTGTGATTGCAGTCAATGGGCAGTGTGAGTCAGAGGCACTGGCATTTCATGTCCACCTGCAGAGAGGAAGCTCTGGGGTACCAATGAGTGGGAGGATTTACCTGAACAAAGCAGGGATCATCAACCGTCCACAATACGCATACCAAGCTTTCTGATGCCCACACTATTCTGTTTTATTTTTGAGCAAAGACCAATAGCAAAACCAAGAGGGGCATCTAGCAACAGAGCCACATTTGTAATGTTGCCAGGGACAGGCCAAGATTTTTAACCTAAGCTTCTGTAAAATTTCTTGCCACTGGAAATATCCTGGTATTTGTTTTAGTTTCTAAAGATAATATACAGTACTGTGCAAAAGTTTTAGGCAGGTGTGAAAAAATGCTGCATATTAAGAAAACTTTCAGAAATAGAAGTGTTAATAGTTTATTTTTTATTGATGAACAAAATGGAAAGTAAGTGAATCGAAGAGAAATCCAAATCAAATAAATATTTGATGTGACCACCCTTTGCCTTCAAAAAAGCATCAATTCTAGGTATACTTGCACACAGATTTTGAAGGAACTCGGCAGGTAGGTTGTTTCAAACATCTTGGAGAGCTAACCACAGACCTTCTGTGGATGTAGGCTGACTCAAATCCTTCTGTCTTTTCATGTAATCTCAGACATACTCGATGATGTTGAGATCAGGGCTCTGTGGGGGCGAAACCATCACTTCCAGGACTCCTTGTTCTTCTTTTCGCTGAGAGCTCTTAATGGCATTGGCTGTATGTTTGGGGGAGTGGTCCTGCTGCAGAATAAATTTGGGGCCAATCACATGCCTCCCTGATGGTATGGAATGATTGATAAG
This sequence comes from Rana muscosa, assembly GCA_029206835.1. Lineage (NCBI taxonomy): Eukaryota > Metazoa > Chordata > Amphibia > Anura > Ranidae > Rana > Rana muscosa. The sequence goes on along the minus strand of CM055124.1, from coordinate 211,107,626 downwards.
CATCTGCCTGTATTGCTCAGCATTCAGGACATCATTGATCCTGATCAAATCTCCAACTCTATTTGCAGAAATGCATCCCCGGACTTGCAAGAGACCACCACCATGCTTCACTGTTGCCTGCAGACACTCATTATTGAGATGAAGAAACTGCCTACTGCTACAGCAAATTATTTAACATTTTGATTCATAAGTCCAGAACACCTGCTGTCATTTTTCTGCACCCCAGTTCCTATGTTTTCATGCATAGTTAAATCATTAAGCCTTGTTTTCACGTCAGAGGTATGGCTTTTTGCTGCATTTCTTTCATTGAGATCACTTCTGGCCAGACTTCTCCAGACAGAAGATGGTGTACCTGGGTCCTACTGATTCCCACCAGTTCTGTGCTGCCAGCTTTCCTCCTCTCCTCTCCCGCCATCTTCTGCAAGCATACAGAGGAGATGTATCAGGATGGAGAGTGGGGGAGGGGACCAGTATATATGTCATTTTTACCATCCCCTTCCTGAATGAACACAGTGAGTGATGGGTACCCATCACTTACTGTGTTCATTCATAACTGAAGCATAGTAAACTATGTGTAGTGGGGTGTTGCTTTAAATAGCCTTAGAGACTACCTTACCCAGTATGCAATGGGATACCCACAGTTCCTTTGGGCCCGGCGCAAGGTCTGCTGGGGTTGGACTATATAAGGAGGGGCGGAGCAGGACGGGGGTCTCTTTGGACATCGCCCGCCTAGCAAGTGGAACTCTGTGCTGTGTCTGCTGTTCCGGACTAGGCCCGAGAGCCGGGCCCTGTGGATCCAAAGAGCCTTCTACCCTTCACAGAAGAACCCTGAGACATCTCAAGTATCTACCTTCCAAGACTCGTCGGAAGAATCGGAAACCCCGGGCATCGTGAGACTGTGTGTGGGACACACAGTGGTGGAAGTCGGCCGCACGGACTGGTTCGGTTGGGTGAGAGAGCACTTGCTCGAAGATTTCTTAAGTTACTCTTTAGGCCCAGTATCTTTTGCTTAGGGCCCATCGTTTATCAAGTTGAGCTGCTCACCAGAGGGACAGTGTGCCGTGCAGCCTTAGTTAAATCCTTTGTCGCACAATCAGCAGCAAATTGTTTCACACCCTGTGGATTACAAATAACCTACAAAGTGCACCACCATTGCTAGCGAAGATCCTTCTCTACAGACACATTGTGAACTAAGTAGTCAGGCCTGACTGAATAGAGTAGAGACATTGCTGGGCGCCATCTTGCCCACGAGGGGGAAGCTTGCAAGCAGGGTTTGTTAATTGATGTGCATAGGATTGAGGGGATCGTATACCTGTGTTATATGCTGACTAGATCTTATTGCAGGGCTCTGCATTGATAGATGTACTACTGTCTAATCCAAATCTTATCTTATTCAGTAAACGCATTAGTGATTAAGCAGACACGTTGTGTGGTGTGATTACTGTGTAATGTTATCTGCAGTATTGTGATACCCATAGCCTACGGGTCTCACAATCCTTTAGTCTCACTAGCTGTGCCAAGGGAGGGTAGAGCCAGTAACTGGGGGTTGGCAGCAGAGTGTTACAGGCCCGAAAATAATACCAGCAGCCCTCTTAACTGCTACATATGTTTACTATGTTTTAGTTGTGAATGAACAGGAGCTCCTGTACCGAGCACTTTCTGTTCATTCACTGTCCAGAGACTGAAGTATTTATGTCCTCGGTCCCTTTCTCTGTTTAAAAGTGAGACATCAGGGGCCTGTTTAGCCCCCTTATAGTTCATCAAAGCCCCCCCAACACCAACCCCTCAACACCAACATCATTGTGAAAATAAAGGACTTATTCACATTTGTTTTCTAGCCCATACAGTATGAATGAGCTGTTTGTGTGGCTGGAGTTGCCTAATACTCTATGAAGACGCAGCGGTTGTATGAACACAGCGGCAGGTCCTAATTTGACAGGTGCGCAGGTGTGGGTGAGTGGCTCCAAGTGCACATTGTCTGTGTTTGAGGCCATACACCTGCATCCGCATGGTGGGTGTGTTTATACAGCTACTGCATCTCTATAACATAACATTACCTGCCTACACACAGCTCCAACCACATTAAAAAAAACAGGGATTCACACTGTATGGGCCACAGCACCCATGTGAATAATCCCCAAGACCTGATTCGCACACAGAGCTTTATTTATTAACTCAATACAGTTTTATCTTTTAGATTTATCAGGAATTGTGTTGTGTCCAAAAATAATGATTTTAGTGTATTTTTAGTTAAACTATCATTTTGATATTTGAGGGGGGGGGAGGGGGTGGGCTGTCAGGTAGGCTGTTTGAGGCCCCATGATTTCTAATAGCAGCCCTGTCTGCACCCCAACACACACAACACCCCCCCCCCTCATTATCCATAACACCAAATTAGATGTGCACTCCAACACGCACAGTTCACTACATATTATTTAAAACACCAGATGAAATCTGCCCTCCAGCACACACAGCTCATTCCCCATTATCTATAACACCAAATGTGATCTGCCCTTCAGCACACACAGCTCGGTCCCTTTTATCCATAACACCAGAAGAGATCTGCACTTCAGCACGTAGCTCAACCCATTATCCATAACATCAAACAAGATCTTCACCCCAACATAAACAGCTTACCCCTCATTATTCATAAAACCATATGAGATCTGCCCTCCAGCACACACAGCTCATCCCTCCATAGTCCATACTCCATAACACCAAACAAGATCTGCACTTCAACACACACAGCTCACTCCTCAATATCCATAACACCAAATAAGATCCGCACATACAAATCATCCCTCGATATCCAAAGCACCATATGAGATCTACCCTTTATCACCCACAGCTCATCCCCTATTATTTATAGCATCAAATGAGATCTGCACACTAGCCCACATAGCTCACTCCTCATTCTTTATAAAACTAAACAAGATCCGTACTCCAACCCACACACACACCTTACTCCCAATTATCCATAACACCAAATGGGATCCACACTACAGTATACTCAACTCACCCCCCTCAATATTTTTCTTTTTCGTACATCACGGGACACAGAGCGACTTAGTCATTACTAATGGGTTATATAGATTACCTTCAGGTGCTGGCACTGGCCACTTCCAAACCGGAAGTACCCTCCCCTATATAAGCCCCTCCCATCCGGGAGCACCTCAGTTTTTTGCCAGTGTCTAAGGTGTTGGCCAAAGAGTAACATGTGTTTTCCTGGGCTTGCGTACAGGTTCTTTTGGGCCTTAGTAAGCTGTTCCGGATCCCACCAAAAAAGCTTCATAGCTAAACGGTCGGTACCCGGGCCTTGCAGCAGAAGAGCAAGGTTTTGCCTGTAATGCCTCTCTTAGGAGGGCTGGACCCTGGGATCCAGAGCTCTGGTCATACCCACGACCAAGATGTTGTCTGTGCAGGGTGCTATACAGGTCCAGGGGAGTGGAATCCTTGGGAACCCGGTCCCTGAAGGTTTAATTACAATGCCTGCCGTGATAGGTGAAGTTTGGGCTTCTGTGGACCAAACAAAGTCCTGCGGCGGGGATCAGGTAAGTGGGGGCCCCCAGGAACTTGGTTCTATTGGGGGACCCCCAAGCCTAATTTGTCTTTCTGTCTGTTACCTAACGGTATTCCCGCTAATATCTGTGTATGCCTGTAACTACTGAAAATGTAAAATTTTAATAGTAGTCAAGAAAAAAAAAAAAAGGACCGCGGTACCTGTGTTAAACCACTAGAGGCCGCTGTGGTCCATTTTTCTTGTCATGTGGATCTTTGGTTTTCTCAAGTCAAAAGATCCAGGCAGTTGGTAAGTTTCTCTGTGGGAATCCACTTCCTCTGCCCTGTTGCTGCGCTCATCCACCGCACAGGCCCTCCGGCAAAAAGGGCCCTGGCTCCTAGTCCCTGATTGATTTTCGAAAAGGGCGCCAATGGCGCACGGGCGCACGCGCGGGCGCGTGCACGCGCCTCCTATGAAAAAAAAGGCGCGGGGCGGGTGAATGACGCTCGATGCGCGCCGTGGCGCTTCTGCGCATGTGCAGGTGTCCCAGCATGTATAAAAGACACAGTACAAGTGTCAGCTGGATGCAAACAGAGCTAGCAACAAAACGGTGGCACACAGAGGCGGTTGATGCAGGCATCCCCATAGAAAGGCACTTTAGTGGACACCAGCTGGTATATAGCAGCAACTGTGTTAGACTATTACCAGCAAAATTGGTGTATGACGACGGGAATACCTCAGCTTTGTGCTTATAGGATATGTCGTCCAGACGCTCTGGAAATAGATCTTCCAAGAAGCGAAAGGGGTCTCCGTCGGGCTCTGAGGATTTTGGGCATGCTGTACTGCGCCAATCTTCCCTGAAATTTCAGAGGTCAGTAGCCGTAGGAACCCCGCAGGAGTACCTGATACTGCGGCTGTCCCCAGTCCACCTGCTCCTGTATATATAACAGAGGAGGTTTTATCCTCAACTCTGGGAGGATTGGAAGAGAGATTAACAGCATTGATCGCTGCTTCCCTGTCACAGGAAAAGCGCGTCCGATCTCCGTCTCCTCCTGCAGAGTGCCTGTTAGTGGAGGAACAGTCCCAGAGATCGACCTACCTGAAGGGGATCAGGTGAGGTTGATAAAGTTATAGAGGAATCAACAGTGGAAGAACCTTTCTCAGCATCTCAGGCTGAAAGATTATGGGTTCAGTCTCTGACTAACATGGTCTGAGCAGCATTTTAAATGCCTCTGGCGGAACCATCAACCACTACTGTCTCCTCGCTGGGGTCGCTGAAAGCTCCCCAGACTGTCTGTTCCTTCCCAATCCACCCTTTATTGGAAGGGTTTATTTACCAGGATTGGGAGCATCCTGTAAAATATTTACTCCCCCCAAGAGATTTCCAGTGATCTATCCCATGGAGGATAAGTTCATAAAAAAAAAAATGGAGGGTCCCTACAGTGGACACAGCCATCTCTTGTGTAAATAAATCACTGACATGTCCAGTAGATAATGTTCCAATGTTCAAGGACCCAATAGATAAAACATTGGAGTCTTTACTAAAATCTGCTTTCTCTACAGCAAGCATGGTGACACAACCTGCAGTAGCAGCGATTGGAGTCTGCCAAGCAATGAAAGATCAGTTGAAACAAGTCTTAAGGGACTTACCAGATCAGCAGGCTCTTGCCCTAGCTGACCTACCTAGAGCCTTGTGTTGCGGTGGACGCCATAAAGGATACAATCCAACAGGCATCCCGCTTTACGCTGTCTGTAGACATATGCGTAGGCTTCTATGGCTCAAAAACTGGTCTGCTGAAGCTCCCTGTAAGAAATTGCTGATTAGCTTCCCATTTCATGGAGAACGCTTATCTGGAGATGATCTGGACAAATATATCCAGAAAACTTCTGCCGGTAAAAGTACACTCTTGCCGGTTAAGAACAAGGGTAGAAGTCCTTCTTTTAAGAGGCCTACTTCTCCAGTCCCTGGCACATCGGCTGTGAAACAGTTCCGACGGCCTCCGCGGTCAAATCCAGGGGGCAGAAATCAGGGACAATCACAGGGTAACAAGAAACCCTGGGTCAAGAGAGGTACAAAACCTCCCCCTAAGTCATGAAGGGTTGCCCCCACTCAGTCGGGTGAGGGGAAGACTTCAGTTGTTCACAGAGACCTGGCGGGACACCATCAGAGATGGGTGATCTCCGCAGTAAGTCTGGGATACAGGCTGGAGTTAAAAGACATTCCTCCTGCCCATTTTATAAGGTCAAACGTGCCAAGCGATCCCCAGAAGAGTGGATCCCTCCTTCTGGCACTAGAGCAACTATTGCCCCAAGGGTAATCATGAAGGTTCCCTTGGAAGAAAACGGGTTCGGGTTTTACTCAAACCTTGTCACAGTCCCCAAACCAAATGGGGACATGAGGCCCATATTGAATATAAAAGGGCTAAACAAGTTCCTACATATCAGGACTTTTTCGGATGGAGTCGATCCGATCGGTGGCCACCGCCCTACAAGGGCAGGAATGGTTAGCCTCGATCGACATAAGGGATGCTTATTTGCATATTCCCATCTGTCCGGCCCACCAGAAATTTCTACGCCTTGCAGTAGAAGGGCGCCATTTTCAGTTCAGAGCCTTACCTTTCGGTCTGGCCACGGCACCACGAGTGTTCACAAAAATTCTGGCCCTACGATTGGCCAAACTAGGAACACAAGGTGTAACGATAATGGCATATCTAGACGACTTGTTGCTGATAGACCACTCAGTGAAAAAAACTAGAAGTGGTCGTTCACAAGATAATCAAGTATCTGGAATCTCACGGTTGCATTATCAACCGAGACAAGTCAGCCCTAAAACCAGTCAAAAGCCTGGAATACTTGGGGGCTAAGACTGGATTCAAATCAGAGAAAGATTTTCTTACCTCCAGAGAAGGTGTCGTCTTTGAAAGATTTGACCCACTTAGTGGGTACAAAAAAGAAAAACCATCCATACGCCTGTGTATAAGGCTGCTGGGAAAAATGGTGGCTTCATTCGAAGCGGTACCCTACGGTCAATTCCATTCAAGGAACTTGCAGAGGGCCATACTGTCAGCCTGGAACAAAAAAGTTCAGGCTTTAGACTTACCAATGTCCCTGTCCCCTTCCGTTCGCAAGAGTGGTGGTTGGTACCAGAATCTGGAAAAAGGGAAACCCTTCAGTCCGGTTTCTTGGAAGGTGGTCACTACAGTTGCCAGCCTCATAGGCTGGGGGGCAGTACTGGAGCAATGGTCTCTCCAGGGCAAGTGGTCAGAAGCAGAGAAGGCCCTGCCCACCAATCTCTTAGAGATACGAGCAGCCCGGTATGCCCTAGTAGCATGGACATCCAAACTCCAAGGGTCACCTGTCAGAATTCAATCAGACAATGCCACAGCAGTGGCATATATCAATCACCAGGGTGGCACCAGGAGTCGTGCAGCCCAGAGGGAAGCGAATTGCATCCTGGAATGGGCAGAAAGGTATGTCACAGCCATATCCGCGGTTTTCATCCCAGGAGTGGAAAATTGGAGAGCGGACTTTTTAAGTCGCCAGCAATTATGCCCGGGGAATGGTCTCTTCACCCCGAGGTTTTCCAGGCAATATGCCAGCGGTGGGGAACACCGGATGTAGATCTGCTAGCATCCAGATTCAACGCAAAGGTGGACAGATTTGTGTCTCGCACAAAGGATCCCCTAGCTTGCGGTTCGGATGCCCTAGTGTTCCCTTGGGATCAGTTCAAGCTGATATATGCATTCCCACCGCGATTAATCCGCAGAATCAGGGTAGAAAAGAAACCAGTGATTCTGGTGGCTCCAGCGTGGCCCCGAAGGGCATGGTACGCGGAGATTGTAAAAATGTCAGTGGGAAGTCCTTGGACCCTCCCACATCGTCCGGACCTGCTTTCGTAAGGACCGATATACTACCCTTCCTTACCAGCCCTAGGTTTGATGGCCTGGCTATTGAAGCCCACATTCTAAAAAAGAGAGGGCTCTCTAATCCTGTGGTATCTACCATGATCAATGCCAGGAAGCCGGTATCCAGGCAGATCTATTATAGGATCTAGAAGGCGTACATCACGTGGTGTGAGGCCAGGAAATGGCATCCACGTAAGTACGTAATAGGTAGGATTCTGAACTTCCTACAGTGGGCTGTACATAGGAAGCTTGCCTTGAGTACTATCAAGGGTCAGACGGCCTTGTCAATATTTTTTTCAAAGGCCCTTGGCTTTGCATTCATTAGTCAAAGCTTTCATACAAGGAGTGATGCGTATTAGCCCTCCGGTTAGTATTCCCATATGTCCATGGGACTTAAACCTGGTTCTGTCGGTTCTACAGAAACAACCATTTGAACCATTGCGGCACATTTCCTTGGTTCTTTTCACCAGGAAATTGATTTTCTTAGTAGCCATTTGTTCGGCTAAAAGAGTATCGGAATTAGCCGCCTTGTCCTGTAAGGAGCCATATCTGGTTATCCATAAGGACAGAGTAGTATTACGTCCTCATCCAGCCTTCTTCCTAAGGTGGTATCGAGGTGCCATTTGAACCAAGATGTGGTTCTTCCTTCCTTTTTCCCCAAACCTAGTTCGGTAGAGGAAAAGTTATTGCATTCTTTGGATGTAGTAAAAGCAGTTAAAGCTTATCTTAAAGCCACTGCTCAGATTCGTAGAACGGATACTTTGTTTGTTCTGCCGGAAGGCCCCAGAAAGGGTCAGGCAGCATCAAAAATCTACTTTAGCCAAGTGGATTCGACAGGTCATAATACAAGCCTATGGCTTGAAAAGGAGACCGCCTCCGTTCAAAGTTAGGGCGCACTCCACAAGAGCAGTTGGAACTTCATGGGCAGTGCATCACCAAGCCTCCCTGGCTCAAGTCTGTAAGGCCACAACATGGTCCTTAGTACACACGTTTACTAGATTCTACCAGGTAGACGTCAGAAGTCAGGAGGATGTCGCCTTTGGGCGCAGTGTGTTGCAGGCCGCAAAAGAGCCTCATGTCTGATGGCGCCCAGCTTATGTATCCCTCCCCTCCTTTGGCATTGCTTTGGGACGTCCCATTAGTAATGACTAAGTCGCTCTGTGTCCCGTGATGTACGAAAAAGAAAAAGGGATTTTTATAACAGCTTACCTGTAAAATCCTTTTCTTGGAGTACATCACGGGACACAGAGCTCCCACCCCTCTTTTTGGGACACTTATTGCTTTGCTACAAAACTGAGGTGCTCCCGGATGGGAGGGGCTTATATAGGGGAGGGTACTTCCGGTTTGGAAGTGGCCAGTGCCAGCACCTGAAGGTAATCTATATAACCCATTAGTAATGACTAAGTCGCTCTGTGTCCCGTGATGTACTCCAAGAAAAGGATTTTACAGGTAAGCTGTTATAAAAATCCCTTTATAACACCAAATGAGATCTGCACACCAGCACACACAGTTCCCCCACCATTATTATTATCCCATATAACGCTATATGAGATCTGCATTCCGGTGCACAAAGCTCACTCCCCGATATATGTATCACCAAATTCGATCTGCACACAGATCACCACCCAGTATCTCTTCCAGCAGGATGACCTTCAACCCAGTGAACACACCTCACTTTCCAGTATGAGACCAATTATATGCTTTCTTGTGTAGTACCCTGGGGTTTAGTCTGGGAGCTCCTCACAAATTTGGTTGCCAGGAGTAGTTACCCTGGTCAATTGCTAGAGATCCATTGATTTCTCCCTAAGTTTGGCCTGGTTGCACTTTTCTCTTCTACCGCTAGGTGGCCAGGTACTTGGTGGTACTAGATACAAGAAGAGCAACCCAAGGTCAGGTTATGGGTATATGGGGTGTCTCAGCCAATGGGCAGGGGTTTTCTTGAATCCCTTGGCCTGCTGGGAGAACCTATATATTCGGGTGAGGTCAGGTGATATATGTTCTGTGCCACCTGGGCGGCTTTAGGGGTGGACGTGTGTCGTGTGCCCCGGGCTGCTAGGCCGGAGATTGGGCCTATCCTAGGGGCTTCTGGCTGCTGGGCTGTCTGAGGGCCTATCCAGAAGCAAAAGAGCAGGGTCGGGAGTGAGGCTAGCAGTCCAACCAGAAGTGACGATTCTGCCGGCCGGAGAACCTGTCGTGGTCGGAGGTAAAGGGGAAGCCGTCGCCACTACGGGACCAAACACCTTATTACCAGGGACCACAGTAAATAACTGAAGCAAGTACCGGAGCCGTATTCTCACGAACAGGCACGGTGGAGAATCTGGAAACTTCAGGAGGTTATTAAGTCAGGGACCTAGCCAGCGGAGGTGATGCTTGCAGAGCAGCCTTGTGTGTCAAGCCAGGGACCGAGCAGGCCAGCGGGGTGAAGCTTAAGAAGTATCGGGAGTGCCAACCTAGGGACCCAGCAGAGAGGCAGGGGTGACGCTTGAGAAAGTTACCACCAGGAAGATTGGAGGAGCTCAAGGGATTCAGTGACAGTGAATCAGAGGGTCTAGTGAGAGACCTGGAGCTCAGTGGGCTGAAGAACTACAGGTAGAAGTTGTAGTGAAGGTGAAAGAACTGTTATGCTTTGTGTTATGAACTGTTAAAGACTGTTGCCATATGAGACAGTATTCCTGCACGTGCAGATGTGGCTTCTTGCTGGAGGCCTTTCCCTGCACGGCTGTCCTCCTATTGAAGTTTTGGAGTCTGCTAATTGAACTTGCAAGCATTCAAGGGTGTCCTGGCCCTACCCCTCTCTCCCCCAAAAATACAAAAAGGACTGTTAAGAGAAATAAAACCTCTTTTGCATCCACTTTACACCCACTATGCCTCACAACCCACCACATACAGAAGGATGTCGGCTATCTCTGGCTCTGGAGGTTCTCATTAGATCGAAGAAGGCCGGAGACCTTGCTACACTTGTTACATGCAGTGACTCATAATCAAATAAATTGGTTCCTGCTGCTGTCAATCAAATCCTGTAAGCAGATGGTGAGGGGGCACACATAGCCTACATGCTCCCTCATAGGTAGCAGCTAAGAGCCAAGAGCACTGGCAGGGCACCCAAGAAGAGGAGGTTTGTGGCCAATCTGTGCAATACCATTGCACAGAGCAGGTATGTAATTTAGCCTTTAAAATCACTTCAATATTCTGAACTTAAACTCACACCACTATTTTAAATGTTCTGTTGATCTTTTAAAACCTAAGTCTGTTAGTACAAATAATAAAAATATTAATAATATTAAATTATTTAAAGAGTAGATACAGTCTACTACCACAATTTAAAAAAAAAAGGCCCTTAGTATTGTTAAAGCGGAGGTTCACCCTCATTTGAAAGTTTGCTGTCAACAGTCCCTATTACCATGAAGATAAATAAAAGACTAACCTTTTTTTTTTGTTATGTGCAGTTTTCATTTATTCTTATTTCTTCGTTCCTACTTCCGGGATTTCCTCCCGCGGGAGTAGGCGTGTCCTTTGCTGTGCATTAGTGCTGCAATGTCTCCTGGGAGCAAACTGGCCTGCTTCCCAGGAGTAATATAGTAACGCCTTCCTTGCAAATTTAATCGTCACGTGACTCGTCTACCCGGTCACGTGACGAGGGCGGATCTAATTCCGCCATTTTAAATAAGGGCATGCAGTTGTATTTTGCCCGTTGTGATGGCAACCAGGAAGTGTTGACGGCGCTGCTCGCCGTCAACACTGCGCATGCGCGAGATACAGCGATGAATGCCGGGAGACAAGCATTCATCGCTACCTGGAAGAATATGCTTGTGGGCTTCAAGATGCCCACAAGCAAAATGGGAATAACAGGAAGAGTTTTATAAACTCTTTTTTTATCACAAAACGGACAGGGGATGTTTTAAAGCGCCGGAGACGTGAGTTATTAAAATGCATACGTTTTTGCATAGAATGCCTATAAAAAAAAAAAATGTATGGACCACAGAACCTCCGCTTTAAGCAGCGCTTTAACCACTTATGATATACTTTTACATTTAAATGGATTGTTTACTTGCCAAATATGCAGCAGAAATCCTCCTCAGCAAAGTCAGGCGGTGGCCATTTTAACTATGGTCACCTGAAGCCACCACCTGTTCCCTTCCTGGATTTTGTGCAGCTGGCTACTCAGCAGGCATGTCCAGGTCTTGCATTTGCGCAATAAGCACACTGCACGGCGCACAATGTTGTTGATAAGTTGTCATAATAATGGCAAATTTGGTAGACGTTCCTGCCCTGTTGTTATGGCAACACACAGGACTGTTTGCCACCGCTCCGTGCAATTACTTACACCCGGCAGCGATCCTCTCGTTCAAAAATGGCTCCTAACTTCTTCTATATTCGTGTCATTTACAGTCTGGAAATAACACGATTACACAAGCTGTGGATGCCTGAAGACTCCTGGAATTAAAGGGGTTGTAAAGGTTTGTTTTTTATTTTCTAAATAGGTTCCTTTAAGCTAGTGCATTGTTAGTTCACTTACCTTTTCCTTTCATTTCCCTTCTAAATGTTTTTTTTCTTTGTCTGAATTTCTCACTTCCTGTTTCTCCTCAGTAAACTTCACACCATCATCCGAGTGGTGTTTAGTCAGCCAGAACAGCTTACTGAACAGCTTACTGAGGACGAACAGGAAGTGAGAAATTCAGACAAAGAAAACAAAGAAAAAAATTTTTTTAGAAGGGAAATCTAAGGAAAAGGTAAGGGAACCAACAATGCACTAGCTTAAAGGAACCTATTTAGAAAATAAAAAACGAACCTTTACAACCCCTTTAAGGATGATATAACAGGAGTCTACAGAGCCATGGATGTGGCGTTATTGGCCTCGGTTCTCGCAAGCAGAAGCGACTCTAAAACTTAAGAAAACAAGGTATTTATAAACTGACACTGAAATTTCCAAATATTAAATAAGGTTGCATAAGCTTATTAGTATAGCACATGAGACACCCTCTAAATATACCAAAACTTGGGCATGTTGGCACAATTTCACAGAATTGGCTCAATTTACCCAACTAACCAAGTCCCCACCTTGGCGACCGAGCCCGACTCCCTTTACAGGAGAGTTAGACCTACAAATTTGCAGAACTCAGGGGAGAGGTACCAGGAGGAGATTGGTCACCCAGTCCTATCTGCCATCCCCTCATCCTTCCTCCTACCCCCTCTCCTTTTTTCTCCTTTATCCCCAACCCAACCCCTTTCTCTATCTCTACCCACCCTATGTGATTTTAGTATTAAACGCCCATACTAATCAATAACTATTGTCATGCCATCTCCTAAAAGACCAGTGAAGATGGTCAATGAACAGTAACTTGGATATATTATCTGACTTGTGTTTGTCTATATTAACCTTTGTCAGAACATTTGATTGATATCACTTATATGTGTGCCCTATCAAAATATAATACTATATTTGATGTAAGACACGGAATGCTTGAATTTCCATTTATACCTGTTTTGTATTGTATAATTTTATAAAACTTTTCAATAAAATACCAATGAGACAATGTGTAAAAAGTGGGTGAAGATCCATTTTAGTTATCAAAAAGTGATTCAGGATCCTGATCCTCTGAAATATAATGTAATATAAACTGCCCTTACCATAGCAGGCTCCACAGATAAGGACAGAATTTGCACTCTAGGAATAAATATGACCTTAGTTCACTCTTCCATGTTATGTTGGACTTTGGTTAATTTTGTCTATTGACTGTACACATGTGTAGGATGATTGCATATTTCTACCTTCAAAGCACTGATAAGCTCGGTCTTTCTGTTATTAGAAAGCTAAAAATCAAAGAACAAGGCAGTTAGTTGATCTTTATGCCCATGGTGAACTTACAAAGCAACCTGTGCTGTCTGATTGCTTACACTGCTTGTGTCTTTATAACTAAATTGCAGCTATTGTTGAGATATTTACCCAAGTTATAGAGTACCATTGAAGAACAACTGGCTCATCAAATAGCAAAGCTTCAAGGTTTCCTGTATAAAAGTTGTAGTCACGAACCCCATACACATAGGTTAAAGCGGAGTTCCACCCAATTTTTTTTACTTTTTTTTTATTCCACTCCTCACCCCCTTACATGCCACATTTGGCATGTAATTTTTTTGGGGGGGAGTGGGGGCTTCAGTAGGAGTGGGACTTCCTGTCCCACTTCCTCCTTCCGCCCTGGAGCCGCCTAGGCGATACGTCATATCGCCTTGTGGCGGCTCCTCCCTGTAGGCGATCACCTGGGACGTGACAGGTCCCAGGCGATCGCCTGTCCACTCACAGAGCGCTGCGCCGTTCGCGCATGCGCAGTGAGTGCCCGGCCGTGAAGCCGAAAGCTGTCACGGCCGGGTGCCCACACTGTGAATGGACGCGCCGGCGGAGGAGGGGGGAGAGGAGCGGAGCTCCAGGCGTTGCGTCGCTGGACAGTGGAGCAGGTAAGTGTATGTTTATTAAAAGCCAGCAGCTACACTTTTTGTAGCTGCTGACTTTTAATAAACATAAAAAAAGGGTGGAACTCCGCTTTAAGCATGTTCAGATCATGTAGTATAAGGGAGAATGAGATGTAAATGCTATAGAATGCAGAGGTTAGAGCAAGACCAGGTTCTCTCCCACAGTCTCTGGCGTGAGTTTTGAAGAGCACCTAGTACAAAAGCTCATATCACTTAAAAGTTTTTTTTTTTTAACATTTACTGGTTAAAGCAAAACTTTACTTTACATAACAACTTGATAAAAAATAATTTTCTTTAGCAAGGAACATACATTCCACATTATTAATTATGCTACAAAAAATTGTGTGTGCTGTAAATTGCCTCCAGCATTGCTCCTGTTTCTTCTTGCTGGAGGCTACCATTTTGCTAAAGCCCAGAGACCCAGCTCTAATTGATAAAGCAGACCTGAACCCACAGTTTCAAAAAACAGTTAAATTCCTAGAATGCCAGGATTGCTAACTGTCACATTTGCTTGTGATCCCAACTAAACTTTCAAACCATCAAATGGTTGGTGTCATAATTGATGTGCATGTGCAGATGTGCAGCACCATGGCAGTTACAGATCAAACAGAAGCACTGGGACTTAAAGTGATATTATTATACAAGATTTATATAGCGCCAACAGTTTGTGATGTGATTTACAACATGAGGGCAGACAGTACAGTTACAATACAATTCAATACAGGAGGAATCAGAGGGCTCTGCTCATTAGAGCTTACAATCTAGGAATTAAAGGCTTGGAAATTTTGTCGAAAAAATAACATGTCATACTTGCCTGCTCTGTGCAGCTCCCTCCTGGCGCTCCTCCCTCTTGCCGAACTGCTTGCTCTGGAGGCACCCGAGCAGGCTCGCTCCCGAGCTGCTGATCTGTGTGTCTATTTACACACAGAGCCACGGCTTGGCCCCACCCGCTCACTCTCCTCATTGTCAGCAGCGGGAGCCAATGGTGCACGCTGCTTTCTCAGTCAATGAGGAGTAAAAGTCGGGCTCTTGTGCACATTGCCGGATCGAGATGGGGCTCAGGTAAGTATAAGGTAAGTATTGACAGCAGTGGAAAAAATGTAGATTACTAACCTAGTATTGCTGTTTAGTAGGAATCCATGGAATTGGTTGTGCACATTTAGATATACTTTGGCAGGTCAGTTTCAAATATATGTATTTAAACATTTTTCTGTTTACCTGGACTTTGGCTCTAAACAGGGATTTTAAGGCCTCATGCCCACAGACGTTTTTACAGCCACTTTTATGAGCGTTTTTTGCAGCTTAAAAACGTCTCTCCATGTTAGCCTATGGCCTCATGCCCACCATGACGTTTTTGAGCTGTAAATGGCATAGGCGTTTTTAAGCTGCAAAAAAAAACCCAGGACCAGTGCGTTCTGAAGCTCCAGCGTTAGGCCTCATGCCCTCGGAAGTTTTAAAAAATGGAATAAAAATAAAACAAATGCAGCGCTAGCCTAAACAAAGTGAATATCAGTGACAAAGATGAACCTGAAAGGGTAGATACATGAAAGTACTCTACCCAGATATTCCAATGGTGAAAAATAACAAGCATGTACAAAACATGTGAACATGTGACAAAATAATACACCAAAAACACATAAGTGTTACAAAACAATGTCCCATATGAAACTCAAATAGAAGGTGAAGTCTGTATCCAATCCATGATGGACATACTGAATTCACTGTGAGATTTTAAAGGTGTTTGTGTTGTAAGCCATGTAGAAAACAACAGGGATGGGTGTAAAGATGTATTCCAGCATCTCCCGTACACAGGTAGGTAATGAATACTCTTACCGTGACTCTGATGTTAATAAGCCTGGACGGGAACTCCAAGGTAGATGCTCCAATATGGATGTCGCGAACCTCTCCTCCCAATATCACAACGGCGATGGTAGGTGGTTATTCAAAAAGGTGTAACTCTTTATGGACTATCCGTTGGAGGTAACGTTGTGCAACACAATGTCATAAAAATAAAAAAATGGATGGCTCCATATGGTGTAAGTAAAACCAGGGTATGGTATAGAAAAATAGCCTTTATTGGCATATCATCATAGTAAAAAATGGTGCATGCAGCATTAATAGATGCAAATACAAAGAAAAAGGACCTTGAGGAATAAATTGAAGTAATTGCGTGATAACAAGGGTGGCAGCAGACTAAAAACCCGACATGTTTCGAGCAATGGCCCTTCAACTGGAGTATTAGCCTGCTAACTTGTATCACGCTATTTAAATACTGTGTCTATCACTAATTGGTTGTCTGTAAACGCAAGGCAGCTGAGATTCAAAATCAGTGTCTAAAAGTCACAGACCAATGACACACCACATACTCGTCCACCTATGAGCAACCACCTAACATGGGCCATGGCAAGGAATGATGATGTCAATCCGTTATCTTGTGTCCCCAAACATATAATTACTCAAACCCTTAGGGATACTAAGAAAAACAAAGGGGTGAGAATCATTAGATTCATATGTAAAAAACTCCACCATATATCTAACTATTGTGGGACTCCCCCATGCGCGCTATAGAAAACGCACATATATTATACCCCATGCAATCAGGCTTATGGGAACCATTGGTGTCCCCATTATACCCAATTGCATCAAAAATCCGCGCTGATCACCGCAGTCTCCCAGCCAATGGGGATGCGGCAACCAGCTTGTACTGACGTGTGGGCCTGGGGAGGGCTGATGTATAGCGTCCTCCCTCGGACATCCATCGTGGTGACGCACTAACGTCCTCCCACATGGGGGCCATAAACCCCTCCTGCCATCAATCAAGATAGGCACGCTGCGCTCCGAAGGACCGGAACGTATAACGTCCCCAAACGTGAAGCTGTCACGTGCTGATGGGCGGGCCCTGCCACGGTGACACGGACTAAGTGGGCCAGACCCATCTGACGTGGAGCCGCCCAGAGGAGGAAATCTCCTTATCCGCAGGTCACGAAAGTATCGCGCGACCACAGGAAATATACAGGGCTCGATTCTCTCAATGAGTTCTAACGTGGTGACGTAGCAACGTCCTCCCACGTGAGAACAGTGTTGGATGTCAATCCCCAAGACTGGAACGCATCTAATGCGCTCCCGGAAGTGAAGACATCCAACACTAGTTGTACAGTGTAGTGGACATACTGGTAGACACTAACTGCAATAAGCAGATCAGAAGTACCAGCACTGACTATGCAGACATCTAACACTGGCTATGCAGTTTAATGGACATACTGGTAAATGCTAACTACAATAAGCAGACCAGAAGTACCACTCTCCTCACATATGAAACCGCACACAGATGAAATAATCTATTCCCAGTGTTTACCGTGGAAAGCCACTTGTGCAATCTAGGAAGTAATTCACCCAAGGGTGGAATAAACTATAAGGGAAATATTCGAATGTGGGTAGGCATACTATAATAATAAAATCATAATGGGGCGATAAACATTTAAGATAATCGGATCCCTGATTACCTAACCACACATGTATCACATATTGCGACAACTGTACCATACATAAATAATTATAAAAATAAAAAGCAGTTAGTGTACCTTAACATGCTGTACATCAAAAAATTGCCTTTGTACAAAGAATATAAAATGTAAAAAATGTACGATTAAGTACATTCATATAAAAACAATGGAATCCAAAATCTAAAAAACGCCTAAATACTTACAGAGACCCTAAGAGTGCTTTTATTCACAAAAATATTAACCCTCTGAATATTACAGGCCAGAAAATAGATGGGACCAAATATATGCCTAATATCAAACATCTGATGTTATGCCTTGTTGATGAATGCATTTATGTCCCAATCTATATTCAAGCCATATGGGGAGAAACAGCGAAGTTGGTAAATTCAAAACATTTCAAGTCTGGATACCCCTCTTACTCGTGACTCCCCTCTCCAATGGGGGGTAAAGTGATAGATCACCTGGAATCGTCTACCAAAGGGATCTTTGTGGTGATGTAACAGATAGTGCTTTGGAATGCTGTGATTGGTCCCTTCCTTATACTAGTGATGTGCTCGTTCACTCTAATAGAAAAGGTTCTAATAATTCTACCCACGTATTGTTTTTGGCAGGGACATGTGATGAGGTAGACTACATAACGGGTGGCACATGTTTTAAAAAATGGGCTGTAAAGCTAGTACAGACGCCAGGAAAAAAGCAGCGTTTTTAACGCGATTTTAACGTGAATTCAATGCACGTTTCCCCGTGCTAGCTTTCAGCCGCGTTTTTCTTTCTCTATTCCAAATCAATGGTTCCCTATGGGAGACCATTGATTTGAATAGAGGTCGCACCAGAAGTCGGATCAAGATGATCCGACTTGCGGGGCGACTCGTGTGTGGAGAATCTTGAAGGGGAACCCCGCGAAAAAAAAAAAATTGCGTGAAGTTCCCCCTCAGGATCCATACCAGACGCTTATCCGAGCACGCAGCCCGGCCGGTCAGGAAGGGGGGGGCGAGAAAGCTCCCCCCGCCTCCTGAACCGTACCAGGCCACATTCCCTCAACATGGGAGGTGGGTGCTTTGGGGCAGGGGGGCGCCCTCAAGGGCCTCTTCCCAAAAACCCTGCCCATTGGTTGTCGGGGTCTGCGGGCGGGGGGCTTATCGGAATCTGGGAGCCCCTTTTAATAAGGGGGCCCCCCAGATCCAGGCCCCCCACCCTATGTGAATGAGTATGGGGTACATCGTACCCCTACCCATTCACCTGGGGGAAAAGTGTCAATAAAAAAACACACTAGACAGCTTTTTAAAGTAATTTATTAGGCAGCTCCAGGGGTCTTCTTCCGACTTCTGGGGTCTCCTACCAACTTCTGGGGTCTTCTACCGACTTCGGTGTCTTCTTCCGACTTCGGGGGTCTTCTACCGACTTCAGGGGTCTTCTTCCGACTTCTCCGCTCTCTCCGATTCTTCTCCTGCACTCCGGTGCTTTCTGCCTTCTGCCGGGCACCTCCGCTATCTTCTGCCAGCTTTTTTGCTAGCAGGGGCCCAGTCTTCATCGTCGTCTTCTTCCCTCTTCTCTTCTTGAGATGTTGACATGACGAGGTCTGCCGCTGTAATGCCGTGTGCCTGGCGCGCAACCACTTATATAGGCATGGGGCGTGGTCACCGGGTGATGTGACCCTGCCCCCTTATGACGTTGCAGTCCCGGGGCATGATGGGACTGCAACGTCATAAGGGGTGGGGTCACCGGGTGACATCACCCGGTGACCACGCCCCATGCCTATAAAAGTGGTTGCGAGCCGGGCACACAGCATTACAGCGGCAGACCTCGTCGTGTCAACATCTCAAGAAGAGAAGAGGGAAGAAGACGACGATGAAGACCGGGCCCCCGCTAGCAAAAGAGCTGCCAGAAGATAGCGGAGGTGCCCAGCAGAAGGCAGAAAGCACCGGAGAGCGGAGAAGTCGGAAGAAGACCCCCGAAGTCGGTAGAAGACCCCCGAAGTCGGTAGAAGACTCCAGAAGTTGGTAGAAGGCCCCAGAAGTCGGAAGAAGACCCCCGGAGCTGCCTAATAAATTACTTTAAAAAGCTGTCTTGTGTGTTTTTTTTATTGACACTTTTCCCCCAGGTGAATGGGTAGGGGTACGATGTACCCCATACTCATTCACATAGGGTGGGGGGTCGGGATCTGGGGGGCCCCCTTATTAAAAGGGGCTCCCAGATTCCGATAAGCCCCCCGCCTGCAGACTCCGACAACCAACGGCCAGGGTTGTCGGTAAGAGGCCCCTGTCCCCATCAACATGGGGACAAGGTGCTTTGGGGTGGGGGGCCGCAGGGCGCCCCCCTGCCCCAAAGCACCCACCCCCCATGTTGGGGGCATGCGGCCTGGTACGTTTCAGGAGGCGGGGGCGCTCGCTCGCCCCCCTTTCCTGACCGGCCGGGCTGCGTGCTCGTATAAGGGTCTAGTATGGATCCTGAGGGGGAACTTACCGCAATTTTTTTTTTAATCTTCGCGGGGTTCCCCTTCAAGACTCTCCGCACACGAGTCGCCCCGCAAGTCGGATCATCTTGATCCGACTTCTGGTGCGACCTCTATTCAAATCAATGGGCTCCGATAGGGTACCATTGATTTGGAATAGAGAAAGAAAAACGTGGCTGAAAGCTAGCGCAGGGAAACGTGCATTGAATTCAATGCAAAACGGGGAAAAAATCTGTACTAGCTTTACAGCCTGTTTTTTAAAACGTCCGTGGGCATGAGGCCTAAAAGTTTTTGCTACTACAAGCTCTGGCTGCACTTCATTTTGATTTACAGAGACTTTGTACCACCCACCGTGAGGAGTAGCCCCACATTATGGAGTGTTAGTATAAGATTAATAATGGATGGCAGAGGCAGTTGTGAGGAGGGACAGATGCAGATGTTTACATTTCTTATAGTTGCTCAGTGAACATGTGTCCACTCCAGGTGCATTCAAAACCATTTCTCCAGAGCACCCAATGGAGATTAAGTGCAGGGAAGGGGCCCTCTAACAATTCACCACTGTAGCTTGGGGCCTTCAAAAGTTTGCCAGTTATAAACAGTCTGCTGTTCTTTACACTTACTTTTGCAAATCACCAGATGCTCACTATTGTCCGGTTCAATTTGCCAAGTGATAAATGAACCCAGAAGTTCTGAAAGCAGATTAGCCATCCATCAAAGTGCTTGGGTTATGCTGGAGGCCCTCTCTATTGCACACATTCACACTGTTCCGCTGCCTGGTGACTCCCATTGAAGCCTTACATAACACTGGCGCTGGCATACACCAAAGACTGTACAGTGTCTGCAATACATGAATGGAAGAACTCAGCAGGCTGTCAAATTTATACACTGGAAGCTCGGCACAATAACATCATTCTAAGCTAACTCTGACAGTAATAGTCTGATATCTACAGAATGGGTCAGTACACAACACAAAATTCACTGTAGATGCCAACAATAAAGATGTAATTGCTTTCTACGCTTTCTAAAAACACAGAGAAAATCTTTCCCTATAGAACTTTTCAGACATTTTTGCTTAGTTTTCAAAGATGAAATTATGACATTTACCTGCAGCAAACTATTAAAGCCTACCTCTGGGTTTTGTTTTACTTTAAATAGTTAGTTTTGGGACAACTTGGCCCAAGCAAACTATTTAAAGTAACATAAAATCTAGAGTTAGGCTTTAAAGTGTATTTCCACATTTGCAGTCAAGTTTGAGAAAACCCCACTGTATGTCTGTTATGGGTTTCCAATCACAAAGCATACTGAAAAAATAAAACAAAAATGTACTTTTTACCAAAGCTGAAGAAGAAACCAATGTCTGTGGGCCTCACAGGCCCCCTTTCTCAAGACAACTTGAGAAAGGAACCCTGTGAGGTCTTGAAACATCTGTTTCTTGTGCATTATGGGATGCTGTAGTAAAAAGAAACACATGAAATGCATTTATTTGGAGTATTAGTAATATTGCATCCTTGGTGCCATCCATGGCATTTACTTTTAGCACCTATCATTACAAGGGCTATGACGCTGAGGAATGCAGCTTCTTAGGAGAAGGTGGCAAGACAGATTGCAAGCATTTCTGAGTGAGCCTGTCCCAATAGAAAGGCATAGGACAGACCGGGTTTCCTCTTTCTGACATAAAATAAAGAAGCCCAGCCTCTAAATCTTTACTCTTTGTTAGGACAGACAGTGTGCAGCTCTAAATACAACTTATAATAAAGATCTACCAGCACTGTAAAGACAGGGTTAATTATGGCATTGACGCCCCAGTCACATCATAAACAAAGAGAACTAAGGATTTTTCAGTGCTGGAGTTATCAGAAACTAGCATCTAAAATTTTAAGCAGCAATTTTTTAATGTTCTGCTTTAAGGTATGCTATGTAAATGAAAACATATAACAAATATGTAGGCAGGTAGTGGTTAAGACTGCCCTATTTGGGAATGATAGAGTTAATTGTATTTCCCGATTCTTTTCTTGGCGGCCTTTCCAGGGTCTGACACACTGGTCCTATGCATTATAAAAAGGGCAGTGGTCCATTCCTAAGGGGCCCGTAAGCTATCGAAAGTCTAAGGTTGCTGCTGTGTTTTCCCTGTTAAAAAAAAAGGTTGCTGCTGTTACCGTTACCAGGCTCCGTCCTGTTGAAGATGTCCAGGATGACTAAAGATGTACATCTGCACTCAGGGCCCTGCTACTGTCTGAAAGAGCCACTGGGACTTGCAGCCTGCCATAAAGATGCCAATCCTGGATACTACCACTATGGCCAAGAATATACATTTTTTCAGTGCAGGCATGCTTGGGCAGCCACAAGCCTGAGTTAGGGACTAGGGATGTTGAACTATCGTGTTAACTTATTCCTTAGAAAAGATTTTGAAACTCTGCCTTTGCCTGGTTTGAAGTTACTAAAGAAGAGTAATGAAAGTAACTGGCACACGTAGTTATAGCTCAGGTCACTAAGCACATTGGGGTATGAAGATAACGGTACAAGAGTTCATACAGTGTGAAGTGGTTACCAAGGATAACAAAGGTCTCTCTAGCAGCCTGTCATAAGCATTTACATGCAATGGGTGGGGTGTCTTCTTGCAGGAGGAGTTTTTGTTGGCACTTCCTCCATGAGCGGGTTCGTCTCCCATAGCAACGGGAGCAGATCAGCACCACAGAGGTCCCCAAACCTGTACATAGGTACGGAAGAGGAAGAGTTAAGTGAAGTGCACACATGGAGTCAGTGCTAGGTGCACAGTGAGGCTGCATACCGTTACTGGGAGTGAGGTAGCAGTGATACACTGGACAGGTGGAGAGGGCAAGGGCTCTGCATGTCCCTCCTAAGGCCTCATGCCCACTGGCGTTTTTACAGCTGTGTTTTTGAGCGTTTTTTACAGCTTAAAAACGCCTGTCCATGTTATTGTAAATATTTTTTTTTTTTTTTTTGAAAAAAAAAAACGTCGGAGCTAAAAAACGCGACCGCGCGTTAGTGCGCGTTTTTTGCGCGTTAGTGCGCGTTAGTGCGCATTTTTGCACGTTTTTTGACGCTCGCGTTTTTTCCTGCCTAGTTCTGACGCTGAGGAACGCACTGGCCCTGGGTTTTTTTTACAGCTTACAAACGCCTATGCTCTTTACAGCTCAAAAACGCCTAGGTGGGCATGAAGCTATAGACTAACATGGACAGGCGTTTTTAAGCTGTAAAAAACGCTCAAAAACGCGGCTGAAAAAACGCCCGTGGGCATGAGGCCTAATTGTACAAGTGACGATGATGATGCACATTAACATCAAGAGAGTTTATTAACCACTTGCCCACTGGGCACTTACCCCCTTCCTAACCAGGCCAATTTTCAGCTTTCAGTGCTCTCATAATTTGAATGACAATCATTCAGTCATGCAACACTGTACCCATATGACATGTTTGTCCTTTTTTTCACACAAATAGATCTTTCTTTTGGTGGTATTTAGCCACCACAGTTTTTTTTTTTTTTTTGCGCTATAAATTAAAAAAGACCGGAAATGTTGTAAAAAAATCATTTTTTTTTCAGTTCTGTTATAAAATGTTGCAAGTTAGACATTTTTATTCATAAATTTTGGACAAAAGTTATACTGCTACATTTCTTTGGTAAAATAACCAAAATCTGTGTATATTATTTGGTCTTTGTGAAGGTTATAGAGTATACAAGCTATGGTGCCAATCATTGAAAATTGATTACACCTGATCACACCTGATGTACTGACAGCCTATCTCATTTCTTGAGACGCCAATATGCCAGGACAGTACAAATACCCCCCAAATGACACCTTTTTGGAAAGTAGACAGTACAATGTATACCGTAAGAGGCATTATGAGTAGAGTTGAGCGGACACCTGGATGTTAGGGTTCGACGGGTTCGGCCGAACTTCGGAAAAAAGTTCGGGTTCGGGACCGGACTTGACCCGAACTTGACCCCGAACCCCGAACCCCATTGAAGTCAATGGGGACCCGAACTTCTGAGGACTAAAAAGGCTCTAAAAAAGTAATGGAAAGGGCTAGAGGGCTGCAAATGGCAGCAAAATGTTGTTAAGAGCATGGCAAGTGCTCTGCAAACAAATGTGGATAGGGAAATAACTTAAAATATCATAAAAAAAATTAAAAAATAAAATAATATGCTGGAGGCCCCCTTCTCAGCAGAAGAGGTACAGGAAGTCAATAAGAACCTCAGAAACTCAATGGCACGATGCCACACATATGGTGGGAATGCCCCAGAATACGCCCTTTCTGTAAAAAATTATTCAATTTAATGGATAAGCTAGTGAGAAAATAAAATACTTTGAAATAAAAATGTAGCGGGGTGCTAAATTTAAGGGAAGTATTTAAGTGGTAAATAGGCTCAAACACCCTAATTCTGTAGGATTCATGGACCATTTTGTCCTCGGGGGACAGTATTGGTGTGCAGTTCCCTGCGGCCTACAGGTGGCGCTGCCATGGTAGGCTAGGGTTGAACCGCCGATACAGTGCTGTGCCTTTTGTGTCCCCTCTTGGCAGTAGTACAGCGGGGCGGGGAACCTGCTGTATATGCCAGGAGAGGATATAAAAGGGGCAGACCTTTGGCCTGGGGGCTGATGTCCAGTGGGGTCCGCGCCCAGGTGCCTTCGGACTGAGTGCACGTGTTCCTGTTCCATCTCGGGCACCTTTAGCCCGGGGTCAGGTACTATCCTGGAGTTCCTGCTGCCCTGGGTATGGAGGCCTAGGGGCAGGAGTAAAGCCTGGAGTCCAGAGCCTTCGTCTGGAGTCCGCTAAGGGTCGAGGAGTCTTAGGGTGCCGCCTCGTGTAGGGGACCCTGTTCCAGGGAAGGGAGGATCATTCTGATGGACCGATGCGGGAGTCACGGTGAAGGAAGGGTCTGTTGACTCACTGGAGAGATGTCTTCCCCTTGATATGGGCTAGGTTTGTAAAAGGAGAAGCTCAAGGTCATCTTGACTGTATCAGAGGCCTTATTAACCCGGCCCATGGCAGGGGCCTTATACACCCTGGTCTGTGGCAGAGACCAAAGTTCTCCAGGTCCGTGGCAGGGGCCTTGTACACCCGGTCTGTGGCAGAGACCAACCTCAAGGTCTGTGGCAGAGACCGTGCGCCTAAAACTGTTTGAGAAACCTAAGCAGTGAAGTGAATGTGCTACGTTTGTGCCTGGACCTCCTCCACACCTTAAGCTGTCCTGTTTCTTTGCTCTAACCTTTTCTATCAGAGTACAGTTTATTTTGCCATGAGAGAATAAGAGTTGGAGTTTCAGCTGGTGTGGACATTGACTTTACTGGGAATTTAAGGACTTGCCTCTACCTACAGTAGAGGTGAGAATCATCCTCTGGAGGAGTTTTGACTCCGGCTGTGGACACGGCCCGTCAAGTACACCGCTCAACCTCTTTATATAGGAGGGTACGGGCTGGTAGTGCGGTGTGCCTTTCTCCCTCCTGCGAGGAGCCAACAAAATAAAGGCAGGTAAGGGGGAAAGGATCTGTGCGCTACAGAAAAAATAAAATAAAAATTATAATCTTGACCTAGGAGGACGAGGTCCATATGGAGTAGGAGGTTGACGTGGCGGTGGATGTGGCTGTGTAGGTGGAAGCGGCGGTGGAGGAGGACGAGGTAGCCAACACTGGTTCAAAAATACAACAATGGCTGGGTAAGGCCGGTGATGTGTCGAATTCTGTCCCCCGTTGAATAGTGTCCGCCCTGTACTGCGCTTGCTCAGTATGTAGGACAAGGGGATTTCGAAAATCTCCCAAGACGAACGGCCCCTTCGCGGTGAGTTCAGGTGAAAGCCACACCATCCGAGGTTCAAGCAAGGCCTTGCCCGAAGCGTGGTGATCGAAGCGAGCCCGTGAGGGACCCTGTTACTATGTGCTACCGTATGTCCACTTGGATGGTGGGGCTTGAACCTGAACTCACGGCGCAGGCGCCGTTCATCTTCGGAGATTTTGTGAATCTCCTTGTCCTCTGTACTGCGCAAGCGCTGCGCCTGCGCAGTACGGGCCGGACACAATCCGATGGCCAGACAGTTTTTGTCACAACACCGGTATACATGTCTATTCCGCACAAGGTACGGACAAGTCCTGTGGGATCCATGCCTGGTTAATTTTAATGAACGTGAGCTTGTCCACATTGGCTCTGGACAGGCGGCTGCGCGTGTCTGTGATAACGCCCCCTGCCGTGCTAAAGACACGTTCAGATAATACACTGGCTGCAGGGCAGGCCAGCACCTCCAAGGCGTGAAGGGCAAGCTCAGGCCATGTGCCCAATTTGGAGACCCAGAAGTTGAAGGGGGCAGACCCGTCATCCAGTACGTGTAGGCCTGTGGACACATACTGCTCAACCATCTTGGTGAAATGCTGCCTCCTGCTAAGACGTTCCATCTCAGCTGGTGGTGCTTGTTGTTGTGGCGTGCTGACAAAGCTTTTCCACATTTCGGCCATGCTAACCCTGCCTTCTGAGGTGCTGGCGGTGCCCCGGCTGCATTGGTGACCTCTTCCTCCTCCTCTGCCTTCGCCTTGTGCTTCCACCGTACGCCCGCTGTCAGGTGGGAATGCCACCAGCAGCGCGTCTACCAGCGTGCGCTTGTACTCGCGCATCTTACGATCCCGCTCCAGTGAGGGAATTAAGGACGGTACGTTGTCCTTGTAACGGGGATCCAGCAGGGTGGCCACCCAGTAATCAGCACCAGTTAAAATGTGGGCAACTCGGCGGTCGTTGCGGAAACACTGCAGCATGTAATCGCTCATGTGTGCCAGGATGCCCAGAGGCAAAGAAAAGCTGTCCTCTGTGGGTGGTGTATCGTCTGTGTCCTCTGTATCCCCCCAGCCATGCACCAGTGATGGCCCTGAGCTGGTCTGGGTGCCACCCTGCTGTGAACATGGTTCCTCCTCGTCCTCCTCCTCCATCTTCTCCTCCACCTCGTCATCCTCCAGAACTGTGCCCTTGCTGCGGGACAATTGTGTACCTGGCGTTTGTTGGTGCAGGAACCCACCCTCATAGCCACTTGTGAAATGATCCCGCTTCCTCCTCCTCCTCCTCATCCTCCTGTGCCACATCCTCTTCCATCATCGCCCAAAGCGTTTTTTCAAGGAGGCATAGAACTGGGTTAGTAACGCTGAGAATGGCGTCATTGGCACTGGCCATGTTGGTGGAGTACTCGAAACAGCGCAACAAGGCACACAGGTCTCGCATGGAGGCCCAGTTATTGGTGGTGAAGTGGTGCTGTTCTGCAGAGCGACTCACACGTGATTGCTGCAGCTGAAACTCCACTATTGCCTGCTGCTGCTCGCACAGTCTGGCCAGCAAGTGCAAGGTGGAGTTCCACCTTGTGGGCACGTCACATATGAGGCGGTGAGCGGGAAGGCCGAAGTTACGCTGCAGCGCTGACAGGCGAGCAGCAGCAGGGTGAGAACGCCGAAAGTGCGCACTTTCTGCAGCAGCTCTGGCATATTGGGGTAATTTTCAAGGAACCTCTGGACCACCAAGTTCAGCACATGCGCCAGGCAAGGGATGTGCGTCAAACCGGCTAGGCCCAGAGCTGCTACGAGATTTCGCCCATTATCGCACACCACCAGGCCGAGCTTGAGGCTCACTGACAGCAACCACTCATCGGTCTGTTGTTCCATGTCCCTCCACAACTCCTGCGCGGTGTGGGGTTTTTCCCCCAAACAGGAAAGTTTTAAAACTGCCTGCTGACGTTTACCCCTGGCTGTGCTGAAGTTGGTGGTGAAGGTGTTACGCTGACCGGATGAGGAGGCGGTAGAGGATGAGGAAGCGGAGTAGGAGGAGTTAGCAACAGCAGGCAAACTGAAGCGCCCTGCAATCCTCGGTGGTGGAAGGACATGCGCCAAACTGCTATCTGCCTCAGGCCCAGCCGCCACTGCATTTACCCAGTGTGCTGTTAGGGAGATATAACGTCCCTGACCGTGCTTACTGGTCCACGCATCCGTAGTTAGGTGGACCTTGCCACAGATGGCGTTGCGCAGTGCACACCTGATTTTGTCCCCCACTTGTTTGTGCAGGGAAGGGATGGCTCGCCTGGAAAAGTAGTGGCGGCTGGGCACGACATACTGTGGGACAGCCAATGCCATCAAGCTTTTAAAACTCTGCGTCTCCACCAGACGGAATGACAGCATTTCAAAGGCGAGGAATTTTGAAATGCTGGCATTCAGGGCCAGGGATCGCAGGTGGCTAGGGGGGTACTTCCTCTTCCGCTCCAGTGTTTGGGAGATAGAGAGCTGAACGCTTCCATGGGACATTGTGGAGATGGTTGGTGACCCAGGTGGTAGTGTTGCTGGCAGATCCTCTGTTTGCGGGGTGGCAGGTGCCACTGTCACTACAGAGGTGGATGAAGAGGCCGAGACTGCAGCAGAAGAGGAAGCAGGAGGAGCCAGAAACCTTTCTTGGTTTTTGAGGTGTCTACTCAACTGCAGCTCGTGCTTTGCACTTAGATGCCTGGTCATGCAGGTTGTGCTCAGGTTGAGAACGTTTATGCCTCGCTTCAGGCTCTGATTGCACAGCGTGCAAACCACTTGTGTCTTGTCATCAGCACATTGTGTGAAGAACTGCCACGCTAGGGAACTCCTTGGACCTGGCTTTGGTGTGCTCGGTCCCTTGCTGCGTTGGGCAGTAGCAGACGTACTGTCTAGGGGACGGACGCTCCGCTTTTGCACCCTGCTCCCTTTTCTGCTGTGCTGGTGGCTCTGTGCGACCACCGCCTCTTCCTCCGAACTACACTGGTCACCTGCATAACGTTGACTCCATGTGGGGTCGAGGACCTCATCGTCCTCCACATCATCTTCCACCCAGTCTTCACCCCTGTCCTCCTTGTCTGTCTGCACAATTGTGAAAGCAGCAGCAGTTGGCACCTGGGTTTTGTCATCATCCGAGACGTGCTGCGATGGTCCTCCCATGTACTCATTTTGAAACATAAGTGGTTGGGCATCGGTGCACTCAATCTCTTCCACTTCTGGGGCAGGGCTAGGTGGATGGCCCTGGGAAACCCTGCTAACAGAGTCATCGAAAAGCAGAAGAGACTGCTGCATGATTTGGGGCTCAGACTGCTTGGCTGATTTGCAAGGGGGTGAGGTGAAAGACTGATGGACATGGGCTTCAGGTGCCAACTCTGATCTTTCATCAGAAGAGTGGGTGGGAGACAATGTGAAGGAACCTGAGGCACTGTCAGCAACCCAATCTACTATCGCCTGTACTTGTCCTGGCCTCAACATTCGTACAGCCTCATTAGGCATGACAAAATACCGCCGCAGGCTCGGTCGCCTACTCGCACCTGAGGAAGGTGTTTCACTTGTGCGTGTAGCTGGCACAGATCGACCACGTCCTCTCCCTGCAACAGGAGCTCCACCAGCAGCACCACGACCGGGGCCACCACGTCCCTTTGACCTTCTCCTCATATTTTCCAAATTTAGGATCTTGCCCTAAATGGGTGTTTTTGGAAGAGCAGAACACACCCACAGTACGTAACCACTGTATCGCACAGCTACAGAACTGCAGAAAATGCTATTCAAATTTTTTTTAGTTTTTTTAGGATAGCACAGTAGAAGAAAAATATATAGAAATTGTTTATTTCACACACCTCCAGATATGTATAACACACTGCAAAATATTTTTTGTGGCCCTAAATGGGGCTTTTTGCAAGACCACAACACACCCACAGTAGGTAACCGCTGGATCGCACAGCTACAGAACTGCAGAAAATGCTATTCAAAAAAAATGTTGCTTTTTTAAAATAGCACAGTAGAAGAAAAATATATAGAAATTGATTATTTCACACACCTTCAGATATGCTTAACACACTGCAAAATAATTTTTGTGGCCCTAAATGGGGCTTTTTGCAAGACCACAACACACCCACAGTACGTAACCGCTGGATCGCACAGCTACAGAACTGCAGAAAATGCTATTCAAAAAAAATTTTGTTTTTTTAGGATAGCACAGTAGAAGAAAAATATATAGAAATTGTTTATTTCACACACCTCCGGATATGTATAACACACTGCAAAATATTTTTTGTGGCCCTAAATGGGGCTTTTTGCAAGACCACAACACACCCATAGTACGTAACCGCTGGATCGCACAGCTACAGAACTGCAGAAAATGCTATTAAAAATGTTTTTTGTTTTTTTAGGATAGCACAGTAGAAGAAAAATATATAGAAATTGGTTATTTCACACACCTCCAGATATGTATAACACACTGCAAAATATTTTTTGTGGCCCTAAATGGGGCTTTTTGCAAGACCACAACACACCCACAGTAGGTAAAAGCTGGATTGCACAGCTACAGAACTGCAGAAAATGCTATTCAAAAAAAATGTTGCTTTTTTAAAATAGCACAGTAGAAGAAAAATATATAGAAATTGATTATTTCACACACCTCCAGATATGCTTAACACACTGCAAAATAATTTTTGTGGCCCTAAATGGGGCTTTTTGCAAGACCACAACACACCCACAGTACGTAACCGCTGGATCGCACAGCTACAGAACTGCAGAAAATGCTATTCAAAAAAAAATTTGTTTTTTTAGGATAGCACAGTAGAAGAAAAATATATAGAAATTGTTTATTTCACACACCTCCGGATATGTATAACACACTGCAAAATATTTTTTGTGGCCCTAAATGGGGCTTTTTGCAAGACCACAACACACCCATAGTACGTAACCGCTGGATCGCACAGCTACAGAACTGCAGAAAATGCTATTAAAAATGTTTTTTGTTTTTTTAGGATAGCACAGTAGAAGAAAAATATATAGAAATTGGTTATTTCACACACCTCCAGATATGTATAACACACTGCAAAATATATTTTTTTTTGCCCTAAATGGGTCTTTTTGCACGAGCAAAATAAACATCGGACACTTTTGGCGCTATTTTGGGACCATTCACATTCATACAGCGATCAGTGCTATAAAAATGCACTGATTACTGTGTAAATGTGACTGGCAGTGAAGGGGTTAACAAGTAGGGGGTGCTCAAGAGGTTAAGTGTGTCCTAGGGATGTGTTCTAACTGTCTGGGGGATGGGCTAGCAGTGACACGTCACTGATCACTGCTCCCGATGAGAGGGAGCAGACGATCAGTGTCCAATCACTAGGTAGAACGGGGAGATGCTGTGTTTACACTGGCTTCTCCCCGTTCTTCAGCTCCGTGACACGATTGCGGGCACCCGGCGGACAAAGAGTCCCCGGGTCCCGCGGGCTCGGTCACGGAGCTTGCGGCAGGCACACAAGGCATTTCCCTGTTCTGCTTCGCAACATGACAGAGATCTACTGCTCCCTGTCATCGGAAGCAGTGATCTCTGTCATGCTGTAGTGAGCCCATCCCCCCACAGTTAGAATCACTCCCTAGGAAAAACTTAAACCCTTGTGTTTAAACCCTTCCCTGCCAGTGTCATTTACACAGTAATCAGTGCATTTTTTATAGCGCTGATCACTGTATAAATGACAATGGTCCCAAAAATTGTGTCAAAAGTGTCCAATGTGTCCGCCATAATGTCGCAGTTACGATAAAAATCGAAGATCGCCGCCATTACTAATAAAAAAAATGTTTATAATAAAAATGCCATAAAACGATCCCCTATTTTGTAGACGCTATAACTTTTTCGCAAACCATTTAATATATGCTTATTGCTAATTTTTTTACCAAAAATATGTAGAAGAATAATCAACCTAAACTGAGAAAGAAATTTGTTTTTTTATATATTTTTGGGGGATATTTATTATAGCAAAAAGTAAAAAATATTGCTTTTTTTTCAAAATGTACACTTTTTTTTTGTTCATAGTGCAAAAAAAAAAACACAGAGGCGATCAAATACCAGCAAAAGGAATCTCTATTTGTGGGAAAAAAAGGACGTCAATTTTGTTTGGGTACAACATCGCACGACCGCGCAATTGTCAGTTAAAGTGACGCAGTGCCGAATCGCAAAAAGTGCTCTGGTCAGGAAGGAGGTAAATTCTTTCGGGGCTGAAGTGGTTAAAAGGGACAGTGGTGTGCTTTACAAAGTGCACTGTGCTCCATTGGCTTGGGAGTCAAAAGCTAGTACAGCGCAATTAAAATGCACAGAAGTTCTTTCAGCCAGGAAGAGAGCCCAGTCACATGACCTGTCAAAGTCACATGGCTGGTTCTCCTCCAATTATGGAATTCTTTCTGCTGTTTTAGGCCCCTTTCATACTGATGGACTGATCAGGTCCACCTGTCAGTTTTTTAGGCAGACCCGATCGGACCATCCATTTTTCTCTATGGAGCGGCGTATGTCAACGGACATGTGTCTGTTTACACCCGCCGACATCTGATCTGATCCTGTCCACTAAGAACAGACGGCGAATCAGATCAGAGGACAGTTAGATGGAAATGGACAGGTAGTCTGTTTCTTTTTGACAGCCCAAAGGGAACAGTGGGCTATGTCCATGTCCATTCTGCATCAGCGGAGCGGACACGGACCTGTCATTCGCCTTCTCAGCAGAGATCAGCAGCGAGATCCCCTGCTGAGCAGGTGGATCTGCTGATGGACTCCACCAGTGTGAAAGGGGCCTTAAGAAGAGAGAAATCTGTGAAGTACAGCAGGCTCAATACTGCAACCTGCATATTATGAATAGGCTGGAAAATGCAGGCTGCAATATTGGGTCATACTGCAGAGTATAAAAGATATCCATTATAAATCAGCTCCACAGTGTAGACTCTCAACTCTTAACTTCCTTCTATAAATCTATTGTTTTACAAGGAGAAAAGGTCAAATAAGAATATCTAAAAAAAAACCTAAGCCAAAGAAAAATTTTAATTGCACAATGTTAAATTTTTGTATAAACTGTAGAAGAACGCTGTACTTTGTCAGTTATACCAAAAGATCATCAGCATCATATCTCAAAGCAGATGAAGTTTATGAATCTGATAAGAGCAACGATTCAGTCATCTGACCTTTTTTAAGGCCAACCATACACTAAGCACTGTTTGGAACACCTTGATCCTCCGACTCCGACTCCAGATCTCAGTGGTGTAAAACATTTTTTAAGGTTCCATCTAAATTTTCTAATTGCAGTAGTCTCAGTGAAAACAAAGCAAAAACTTTACACATTTACCAGGATTCTGCTTGTGCTCCTTATAGTGGGGCTGAAGTTTTTTTGTAAATTGATAGTGGGTAGACTTTTATCGCAGAAGTGGTTCTGAATCTTTTTTTCTGCCTACCAGCACTTTTATTCGGATTGTACAAGGAGATGCGAATGCTCAGTTCAGTGTACAATATTGTCATGCCATGCATTTCAAGACAGAGTAACTTCAACATGCATGCATCAGAGTTACATCATCCCGGTCTGGTTATCAAGATGTCTGAAGATGCAGAAGACCCGGAGTAGATGTCATCGGTGGCGGTGGACACCATAGTGCTTTGTGGGGAAAGTGTGCCATATTGGTCAAATATGCTGTGCATACCTACAAATTATGTCAAAAAAAGCCATGGGGAACCCTAACATATTCAGTTTTACTTTGAGACCATATTAATGCCTTCCAAATTTTTATTTAACCTGGGGGATGGGAGTATGGATACAATAATGCACGATTAAAGATGCCTGTTCCCATTTCTGACTTGATTTCATGTCCAACTCCAGGCAACTAAAAAAAAATCTAGCATTGAGGCTGGGAACTTTAAATTTAGGGAGTTATCTTAAAAAAAAAAGAGAAAAAAAAACACACAAACACAATTAAGTACTTTTTTTTCTTTAAAAAAATAAAAAATAAAATAGAACTTGTGATAATTATAAGGACATAATGTTGATAACACCATTTCAAATGATACATAAAAAATCTATGATAACCACTTGATGTATTGAAAGCCAGTGGACTCCAAGTGAAGTAGGGGAATCAATAATATTATAAGTAAGTCAAATATAAAGAAGCTATAGATAAAAGCCAGCTGGGGCAGCATAGTGGCACAGTGGTTAGCATTGATAGCACTTTGTTGCGTGATCTATGCCTATCTGCAGTCTGTTAGTCTGAGCTAATAACACAGGATAGCTGAGTGCAAAGATTACATACAATATGCATTCAGGGGCAGGTCAAAGGGGAAGCCCTTGGCAGAAAATTCTCCTGCCTAGAACGCAATCTCAAGTCAATCTGCATGGATGTAGCAAGTGCTTACTGTGGGGCAGAGGAGTCAAAAGAACAAGGCGACACAACTTTTCCTTTGGAGGGCTTTTATCCCCAAAAAGTTGAAGCCAGCAATGTTACAGGAACACTGCATTGTTCCTTAAAGGGTAACTCTACTTTTACAAAAAAAAAGTTTTTGAAGTTGTAATTTTTTTGTCATCATTTCTTGGAAAAAAAAAAAAATATATATATATATATATTTTTTTTTTTTACATAATGTCACCAGTGCAATACAGTATCATCAAATAACTGATGTGGCAGTGACCAGGGACGCTGACTGGTGACAGTATGATTTTTTTTTTTTATGTTTTTTAAAATTTTTCTTTAACACACTTTGACCAGAGCAATGTAATGTTACCATAGTAACATTGTACTACTCTGGGAAAGTAATCAGTACTTTTTTTTTTTACACATTATGTTTGCTTATAGCAGTGAATTTCATTGCTATAAGCAAGCATTTTACTGAATGAAATCGATTCATTCAGTTTGTTTTGTTGTGATTAGTTGTGATTGGCCACAGCTGATCACATTGCACAGATGGACTGTGATTGGCCCAGACTGTACTATGTGATCACTGTGACCAATCACAGCAAGCAAAACAATTGTACACAATTGATGGCTTGAAAGGAAGCCATCCATTGTTTCCAACTGCCACGCGACCTGCTGTGATTGGTTACAGTGGTCACATGGTACCAGCAGCGATGGACACAGCCAGTGACAAATTGTGCCGCAGCATGGCCCCAAGGCCACCATGATCGAGGAAAGTGGTTAATTAGGAGGAAACTGGCTTTTCAATTTTCTCATTGGTTAGAATTTTGGGACCTGGAGCCCGGAGATTTCTTCGAGAATCGGGTGGGATGAAATCTCCAATCCTGGGTCCAGGTTTTCGGAACCACCAGCATACTGGCCAGTCAGGTGTGTGCTGGGCTAGTTATAGTGACATGGCCATTGTTCTGGGCTCAACCCTCCCAAGGAGTCCAGGTGTGCAAGGGAGAAGCCACAGAGGTGCATGTCTGCACTCGTAAAAACAGAGGCCCAAGCCTGAGGGCCAGAGCAGCAAGAGGCTGCTATCTACAGTATGTGGACAGTGTTGGCAAAGAAATGGTCTGTAGGAGACAGACAAGAGACTGAAGTGGAAGGCCTGAGCAGCACTGCTGTAGGTGTAAGCCAGGAGGCTGAATAACTGTTTAGTTGCTAAAGTGAGCCAGGAGGTGGGGTATTTAATTTTTGTGTTAATGGTTTATGCTTTTTATAACTTTGTGTGAACTTTCCTTTAAATAAAATTGGGACAATAAGCCCTTAAATGGAAATATTTGGTATGGACAGTACTTGTGTTAGCAGGCGCTATACTTGAGCTGTACAACCATAAACTTTATAACTAATAAAGGTAGTACATTTGTCAAACTATATATTATAATATACTGTACATATATGTATAATGTGATACTGGGGATGTTAACTCATCAGTTTAGAGCTTGTTAGTGAGTTTGCGCCAACTAAAAATTGTATTTTCAGGGCTTGATGGCCCACTTAAAAAAAAAAAAAGGAAAATTCCTTACATCAGGGTTTCCCACATAGGGGTTTCAGTGTCACACATCGTTTAAAGCAAAAACAGTCTCCTGGCTATATAGCAGCTTACCTCAGGCTACACAGCTCACAGCCTAGAATGTAGACTCTCAGTCCACAACACAACAGTGTTCACATGCTGCTCCTTGCAGCTACTGTAACTCCATTTGTCAGTCTGGTCAGTGGCTGCTGCTCCACGCAGCACTGGTCCACACCCTGGCACCTGGGCAGGAACCTCCTGTCTCCTGGGGTGAGCCCTGATCTATGCCCAAGCCTATAATTATAAAGGCTGTGCACACCTGAACACACAGCCTGATGGTCTCCAGTAAGACCTGTGCACTTGGCTGGAGACTACTTTCCTCTGAAAGCTCTTCAGAGCCTCTGAACTAAAAAGCTAAAGAGTAACCTTTCTCCACTCAGCACAAACATTCTAGATGCCCTCACTCTGCATTAATGAAAACCCTTTGTGTTGTCTACCTCTATTTGCATAGTAGCAGGGCCTAGCACTGTCACAAGTGAGACATTCTGCCTTTATTAGAGCCACTCAGCCATATAATCAGTGTAGCGGGTATATGCTTTTCTATTATGTTTAAATTTGGTGGGGGATCTGTGATGTGTGTTTCCCTGGGGCCCAGCGGGTGGCGCTGTCACTTTGGGCCCGGGGTTGAGCCATCGTTGCAGTGGCATACCCTTTTTGGCCTCTCGCAGCATGAGCACAGTGGGGCGGGGGCTCCGCTGGGCTTGCTGGGGGAGGGTATAAAAGGGTCGGCCATTTTGGTCACAGGGTCGTCTAGTCCCAGGCACCTTCAGCCTCAGGGCTGTGGTTCGTGGTCGGTGTCCAGGCGGCCTAGGCCTGGACACCCGGAGCTCGTGTTCCACCCCAGGCACCTTCAGCCTGGGGTGAGGTACTCGGTTGGAGGCCTGGGGCCCAGTGTCCTCCGCTGGGCTCCGCGAGGGAAGGATATCCTAGGGGACCTCGGGTGTGGGGTACCCGAATCCAGAGGCGTAAGGGACCAGAGGAGCTACTCACCCGAAGACCTGGTGCAGCAGATTGCCAGTGCCGGGTGAGCCTCGGGAGACCGCCCGGAGGGGTATCTTCCCAAACAGGGGCCGAGATCAGTCAGGAGGAAGGTTCACCGTTCATCCGGTCGGTGGCAGCGACCAAGACTCTCAACAGGTGGCATTGATCATGTGCCAAACCTATTCGCTGGTAGAGGAATAGGAGAGCTCATTGTGCCTGGGCCTACTCGTATCCACACCCCCTGTCTGTTCGTTTGAGGGAGTCCAACTGATCGTGTTTCATCCTGACATTGAAAAATAAAGGAGTGTTGGACTTTTATTGGTGTGGGGCTCATTTACTGGCAGGCACGGTTCCACAGAAGAGGCAGAGGCTCCAAACTCAGAACACCAACCCGAAGGTAAAGGAACTTTGCTTAAACCACACAAACATCTGCGGTGAAGGCTTGGCGTGGTGACCCTGCACTCTCTCCTCCAAGGTACCCCTAGACAAGCAGAAAGCAGCCGGCAGCGGAGAGAGAGAGTGGAGGCCGCTACACGTGGGGGCTCAGGTCCAGGATGGTGTTCGTGTTACTATGGAGTTAGAATGGACGGAGTTTGAACATGTCTGCCCGGAGGAGTGCCGAGTAGGTCGGCCATGTTACTGGCCAAAGTGCAACCCTGCTCGAAGTCGTGAGTCTGACCCTAAGAAGGGGAAGGACTACGCAGAGGAGCGAGAAGAGGGGGGAGTCCAGCCGTGTGAGGTACTACACGTGGGGACTTTTATTGCACTGCGCCACGAGGCACACCCTCCCTGCTCAGTTCGTGGGCGTGACCCAGGGAAGGAGAAAGCCCGCGAACTGGAGTGCAAGAGGGGAGGAGTCCAGCCGTGTGAAGGACTACACGTGGGGACTTTGGCGTCAAGCTTGCAGTGCGCAATGGATCAGCAGCGAATCGCCATGTTCGGAAATACATCGTGGATTCCACTTCACCCTTCTACCACGACTTTGACTACTGCTGCTCCGGTGACCGATACAGGGATCTGGCTGAAGCCCCGGGGAAGATTCGCCCTGTACTCATGCATGGACGTTGAGGCCCTGGGTGTGATTTGTCCCGGCTGCTCGGGTGTCAGGACCTGGGCTTGAACCTGGGACCTCGTCTGTGTCTGGCATTTACTCTTCCCACTGAGCTATCTGGGATGCTGGACAGCTCCTTGCCTGATCTGCTGGACAAACCTATCTGATCCAATGGACAACCCTGCCTTGAGTCTTGATTACCGATGAACCTTGAACTCCTTGCTCCTCCCATGAACTTCCTATATAAGCCTTGTCTCAGCACTTCCTCTTTGCCAGGTTATTGTGCCTTCCCTGCCAGTGCCTTGCTGTTGGTTTTCCTGTTGCCATCTGTACCTACAACCACACGTGATTGACCTTTGGCTTGTTCCTGGACTTCTCTACTGCCTGATCCCAATCTGCAACTACCCGTGTTTGACCCTCGGCCTGTTCTTTCACCACGTTGCTGTTTCATCCTTGTCTGTTTATCCGCTATTGGATCCCGGCTTGCTCACACCCTGGTGGGGCAAACTTGAGGACTGCGACCTGGTACTAGCTTGCAGCCAAATCCATCTCCACCACCCGGAGCTCTGGGGAAAACCAGCTAGTACTTAGACTCCGCACCTCAGGTGAGCCTGTGTCATCTACCAGAAGTGACTGCCTGTATGCCTGTCCTGCCACTGCCATTGCAATTGGTCTTCAAGCCCGACGCCTGATCGTGACAGAATAACCTGGCCATAAACATGAAGGCCGCTATAGCAGATGCTCTGACTCCTGTCAGACAGCAAATCTCAGACCTGCAGCAAGAAGTTCTGTTACTGAAAGGTACAGTACGCCCAGGCCCGGAACCAGCCTGTCCTGAGCCATTTGTTGTGATGCCCGAGAGGTTTGACGGTAGCCGTGCATCTCTTTCATCCTTTAAGATGGATTGCGAGCTGTTGTTTGCTCTTAAGCCTAGGACCTATGCCACAGATTATATAAAGGTTCTCGCTACTATCAACCTGCTCACTGGACCCATCAAAACATGGGCTTACCAGGTATTACAGGAAAGGAATCCAGTCTTGGACAGCTGGGAAGCTTTTATGTTAGCCCTGAACTCTCACTGTACAGTTTCCAAGAAAACCAGGGTTCCCAAGTCTGCTCCTAGCTCATCTGGCCTTCGAGGACACAGGGACAGGAATACGCTGTACAGGTATGACTTCAAGCCACCCCAGTACGTGCCAAGCCATGAAGCCCTAACACCACAAAGCCTTGACATTCCTGTGGATATACACACACCTACCCTGGAAGATGTGGAACCTATGGAGATCGGGGTCATCCAGACCACGCTGTCTAAAGCTGAAAGAGAGCGGAGGAGAGGCTGTGGCCTTTGTTTCTATTGTGGAGAAAGAGGGCACTTAATCTCTCTCTGCCCAACTCGTCCACCTCGGCCAAAGGTTCTTCAAGTGGGTACTACTGGGATTCATTCTGCTATCGCTGCTGTTCGGCCTGTGATCTGCCAAGGTTGCCGTAAGGCCTGTCCATGTTCAATGACACAAGTAGGTTCCCAGACTACGGTGGTCAACGATACCAGTGCCCCTCTTGAACCCGCAACCAATACCCCTGTGAAACTCCTACCATCTGGCCTAGAGGCAACTATGCAACCTCCCGACAACAGACCAGTTCCAGTAGTCATCCCACGTTCCACAGTGGTAAATGCAGTAACATCACCCTGTCCTGCCAAAGAACCACCTCATGCTCCAGAGACACCTTCGCTACATCCTAAGAAAACACCTGTTCTTGATACCGTCACCACTTCCGTAAAGTCTGGCTCTATCACAAATTCCTGTTCTACCACCTGACTGTATGTATGCCTCGAATGGCACCCTTATCCGTAAGCAGGAGCTGGAGATGTTTGAAAAAGCCTTGCAAGTGAGGAGAATCTCCCCAGCAGAAACTTCTAAAGAAAAAGATGCCCAAAGATGGATAAGGTTCACTCCCCTAGATTGACAAGAGAATTCCACCAGAGGTTTCCTCACAAACCCAGCCCTAAGATGTCAAGAGGACGTCCTGAGAGGAGGGGAGTACTGTCAGGACCTGAGCTTGAACCTGGGACCTCGTCTGTGTCTGGCATTTACTCTTCCCACTGAGCTATCTGGGATGCTGGACAGCTACTTGCCTGATCTGCTGGACAAACCTATCTGATCCAATGGACAACCCTGCCTTGAGTCTTGATTACCGATGAACCTTGAACTCCTTGCTCCTCCCATGAACTTCCTATATAAGCCTTGTCTTAGCACTTCCTCTTTGCCAGGTTATTGTGCCTTCCCTGCCAGTGCCTTGCTGTTGGTTTTCCTGTTGCCATCTGTACCTACAACCACACGTGATTGACCTTTGGCTTGTTCCTGGACTTCTCTACTGCCTGATCCCAATCTGCAACTACCCGTGTTTGACCCTCGGCCTGTTCTTTCACCACGTTGCTGTTTCATCCTTGTCTGTTTATCCGCTATTGGATCCCGGCTTGCTCACACCCTGGTGGGGCAAACTTGAGGACTGCGACCTGGTACTAGCTTGCAGCCAAATCCATCTCCACCACCCGGAGCTCTGGGGAAAACCAGCTAGTACTTAGACTCCGCACCTCAGGTGAGCCTGTGTCATCTACCAGAAGTGACTGCCTGTATGCCTGTCCTGCCACTGCTATTGCAATTGGTCTTCAAGCCCGACGCCTGATCGTGACATTGGGACTGGTGTGTCAGCTGAAGCCATTCGGGCGATGCAAAGCCTGTGGGGAGTTCTTATTCGAGGTGGATACAAGCATCGAGAAGCCAAGAACCATCTACCCTGATCGTACCACAGGCAGCACCACACAAGTTGGAGGAATCACCGCTTTTGTAGCCGCCCCCATGCGCACTGCAGCGACCGCGGAGGAGGTCGTAATCACTCAAACACAGGAGAAATCCGAGGATGCTGACTCGGTCACCACTGCCTCACAGCGTCCACCGCAGAAGAAGACCGGCATGGTAGCCCCGTCCAGCGGTCGCTGTGGACCATCCTGCCCGCTTACGCCCGGCCCGGATGGAACCGGTAAAGGAGGAGTTCCAGACATCCCGTCTCAAGTAAAGGCCGAGGTAAGCAAGGTGGAGGGACTTGGTGCATGGGCGGAGGTGTCGGGGAGTCACGGCCCTGTGTGTCCGTGGGAGGTGGCAGTTCCTCCACTACAGGCTACCTGCCCACGGAGGAGTGTGACACCTCCGACCTAGAGTCGCTCTCCGATTCGGGAGACAATGTCGCCATAGATGAGCTGTTTGCTCAAAAGGGCTGGGACAAAGTGCCCCTTGCCTAGTTCCGCAGAACCAGGGACCCACCCATGTCTACAGGGGATAGTACGCGCCGGGTGGAGGCACCAGCGCCTGAGGAGGGGTCCTGTCCCCAGCCTACTCTTGCATCCTCGGTGCCACCTGCACCTAATGCTGGGGATAAGAGACTGTCGCTGCGGGCATCTAGGCCCAGAACGGAGGTGACCGCAGCACCTCGCCATCCAGATGCTATAGTTTTGCCAGGTGAAGGAGACAAAGCCACCATGCCTCCACTGGCGAGACTATAACGCCTATTCTGCCAGAAGGTTGCTGCTGAGTACAGGTGGGAGTACCCATACTTGTCTAAGGAGTTGTTATACGAAGTGGAAGTTTGCCGGGAGCGTTTGTACAATGACTTTGTGACTTTGTGTGGACCCACCTTCAGGTCCTGCACGCTCGTAGGTACCTTGCGTGTTCTCTCAAGGCGTCTAAGCGCTTCAAAGACTGCAAGGCAGAATGGATGCTGGGGCGGCATATCCACGCGGACAAGGTGCTGATTCGACGCAGGGAAGGAGAAGACGTTGAATACCACTTGGAAACTAGGGATGAGCTCGGTGTTCGAGTCGAACACACGTTCGACTCGAACATCGGCTGTTCGATCGTTCGACGAAGATCGAACGATTTGGGCCGTTCGCGCCTAATTCGAGTGACGCGAACGGCCCACAATGCACTACGCCATCGCAGTGTCATCCAGGCGCTGTGATTGGCCAAGCATGCACTGTGACCCCGCATGCTTGGCCAATCACAGCGCCGGCAGCGAGGAGAGCAATGATTGGCCACAGGCAGGATGCCTGTGGCCAATTATTGCTGAGGGTGTTTAGTACACGTCCCACACTATAAAAGGCCGCCAGCACGGCGGCCTAGTGTAGTGTGTTCCGGAGCAGGGAAAGAGAAGCATAGGCAGGGACAGTGAAATTTTTTTTTCTTGCTTAACCTGGATTCCTTTAGTTTAGGGAAAGAGAAGGATAGGTAGGGAGAGTGTCAGTGTGTTTTACTGTGCGAATCCTTGTTTCTAGGGACAGGGAAGGACAGTGAGGGAAATTCTCCTTGTGCTATACTGTGCTAAAGCATTGATCATCAACCATCTTTAAAAAATCATTTTTTCTAGGGACAGAAAACTATAGGTAGGGAGAGTGTCAGTGTGTTTTACTGTGATAATCCTTGTTTCTAGGGACAGGGAAGGACAGTGAGGGAAATTCTCCTTGTGCTATAGTGTGCTAAAGCATTGATCATCAACCATCTTTAAAAAAAACATTTTTTCTAGGGACAGAAAACTATAGGTAGGGAGAGTGTCAGTGTGTTTCACTGTGCTAATCCTTGTTTCTAGGGACAGGGAAGGACAGTGAGGGAAATTCTCCTTGTGCTATAGTGTGCTAAAGCATTGATCATCAACCATCTTTAAAAAAACATTTTTTCTAGGGACAGAAAACTATAGGTAGGGAGAGTGTCAGTTTCTTTCACTGTGCTAATCCTTGTTTCTAGGGACAGGGAAGGACAGTGAGGGAAATTCTCCTTGTGCTATACTGTGCTAAAGCATTGATCATCAACCATCTTTAAAAAAACATTTTTTCTAGGGACAGAAAACTATAGGTAGGGAGAGTGTCAGTTTCTTTCACTGTGCTAATCCTTGTTTCTAGGGACAGGGAAGGACAGTGAGGGAAATTCTCCTTGTGCTATAGTGTGCTAAAGCATTGATCATCAACCATCTTTAAAAAAACATTTTTTCTAGGGACAGACAACTATAGGTAGGGAGAGTGTCAGTTTCTTTCACTGTGCTAATCCTTGTTTCTAGGGACAGGGAAGGACAGTGAGGGAAATTCTCCTTGTGCTATACTGTGCTAAAGCATTGATCATCAACCATCTTTAAAAAAACATTTTTTCTAGGGACAGAAAACTATAGGTAGGGAGAGTGTCAGTTTCTTTCACTGTGCTAATCCTTGTTTCTAGGGACAGGGAAGGACAGTGAGGGAAATTCTCCTTGTGCTATACTGTGCTAAAGCATTGATCATCAACCATCTTTAAAAAAACATTTTTTCTAGGGACAGAAAACTATAGGTAGGGAGAGTGTCAGTTTCTTTCACTGTGCTAATCCTTGTTTCTAGGGACAGGGAAGGACAGTGAGGGAAATTCTCCTTGTGCTATACTGTGCTAAAGCATTGATCATCAACCATCTTTAAAAAAACATTTTTTCTAGGGACAGAAAACTATAGGTAGGGAGAGTGTAAGTTTCTTTCACTGTGCTAATCCTTGTTTCTAGGGACAGGGAAGGACAGTGAGGGAAATTCTCCTTGTGCTATACTGTGCTAAAGCATTGATCATCAACCATCTTTAAAAAAACATTTTTTCTAGGGACAGAAAACTATAGGTAGGGAGAGTGTCAGTGTGTTTTACTGTGCTAATCCTTGTTTCTAGGGACAGGGAAGGACAATGAGGGAAATTCTCCTTGTGCTATAGTGTGCTAAAGCATTGATCATCAACCATCTTTAAAAAAACTTTTTTTCTAGGGACAGAAAACTATAGGTAGGGAGAGTGTCAGTGTGTTTTACTGTGCTAATCCTTGTTTCTAGGGACAGGGAAGGACAGTGAGGGAAATTCTCCTTGTGCTATAGTGTGCTAAAGCATTGATCATCAACCATCTTTAAAAAAACATTTTTTCTAGGGACAGAAAACTATAGGTAGGGAGAGTGTCAGTGTGTTTTACTGTGCTAATCCTTGTTTCTAGGGACAGGGAAGGACAGTGAGGGAAATTCTCCTTGTGCTATAGTGTGCTAAAGCATTGATCATCAACCATCTTTAAAAAAACATTTTTTCTAGGGACAGAAAACTATAGGTAGGGAGAGTGTCAGTGTGTTTTACAGTGCTAATCCTTGTTTCTAGGGACAGGGAAGGACAGTGAGGGAAATTCTCCTTGTGCTATACTGTGCTAAAGCATTCCTCATCAACCATCTTTGAAATCCTTGTTTTTTGGACAGTCAGGGAAATTGTCGTTGTGCTATTCTGTGCGAAAGCAATCATCCTCAACCATATTTAGAAATCCTTAAGTAAAGGGACAGGGAAGGACACCTGAAGGTAGCCCTTATTGCTTTTTTCCCATCTCCCTGCAGGCCATCTATTAGAATGTCTGGAAGGCAAACAAGGAGAGGCAGACAGTCAGGAGGCAATAAAAGAGGGCAAGCAGGCTCTGTGTCTGGGGGCAACAGTGCTGGTCGTGGACGCGGTGCATTGTCATCAGCACATGGCCATGGGACACGCTTGTCCTTCTTTTCGGCAGCTGGACATGTTGAGCCACATCATGCCGAAGACTTGGTAGAGTGGATGACCAAGCCCTCCTCCTCCTCCTCATCCTCTCTCACCCAGGCTCAGGGTACTGGCAAAGCAGCTGCCAAA
The DNA here is from genome assembly GCA_029206835.1 of Rana muscosa. Classification (NCBI taxonomy): domain Eukaryota; kingdom Metazoa; phylum Chordata; class Amphibia; order Anura; family Ranidae; genus Rana; species Rana muscosa. The sequence continues at coordinate 211,063,283 of CM055124.1, read as the reverse complement.
GCGTCCTCTTCCCTGGTATCAATGTCAGACTCATCATCAGTCACTCCTTCCCTAGACCCACCATGTCCTCCTCCTGAGGAGTCCCCCGAACTGTTTGAGCACAGTGTTGGGTACATGCTCCAGGAGGATGCCCAGCGTTTCGAAGGGTCTGATGATGAAACCCAGCTACAGGAAGGCAGTAGCGTGAGAGCAGACAGAGGGGATGCTCAAGAAGGACACCAATCTGGCAGTCATGTTCCAGCAGCTGCAGCATACTGCCAGATTGGCTCCAGTGATGAGGAGGGAGGGGATGATGAGGTCACTGACTCCACGTGGGTGCCTAATAGGAGAGAGGAGGAGGAGGAGGATGAGGAGGAGGCACATCTCCAACGAGGCAGGATGCCCTTTGGTGGCCAGCGTAAGGGCAGTACACCGACGGAATCACACCGCAGAGCTCCGCCTGTGCAGGGCGCTGCCTCTGCCCGTCATTCAAAAAGTTCTTTGGTGTGGGCCTTTTTTGAGGCTAGTGCATCAGATCGCACAGCTGCTGTTTGCAACATATGTCTCAAGCGTATATCGCGTGGCCAAAACATCAGCCGCTTGGGTACCACATGCCTGACCAGACATATGTTGACCTGCCATGCAGCTCGTTGGCAAGCCTACCTCAAAGACCCACACCAAAGAACAAAGCGGACCTCTCCTTGCACCGCATCAGCTGGGATCTCCAACCCCACTATAACTTCAGTCCTCTCTGAAACATGCACTGAGAGGAATGAAGGTGTAGAATTAGGTGTGTCACAGCCAAGTACTTGCGGCCACTCTGCTAGCAGTACACCGACGTCCGATTCTAGCAGGCAAATTTCCCTGCCCCAGCTGCTGGACCGTCGAAAGAAGTTCACTCCCAGCCATCCACATGCCCAGCGGTTGAATGCTAGCTTGGCTAAATTGCTAGCGCTTCAACTGCTGCCTTTTCAGTTGGTAGACTCGGCCCCCTTCCGTGAGTTTGTGCAATGTGCGGTTCCTCAGTGGCAGGTTCCCAAACGCCACTTTTTCTCACGGAAGGCTATTCCGGCTCTCTACCGGCATGTGGAAGGCAATGTCTTGGCCTCGCTGGACAGGGCGGTCAGCGGTAAGGTGCATATTACCGCTGACTCATGGTCCAGCAGACATGGACAGGGACGTTACCTTTCTTTCACGGCCCATTGGGTCACTCTTTTGGCAGCTGGGAAGGATGCAGGACAAGGTGCAGTAGTGTTGGAGGTTGTTCCACCGCCACGCCTCCAAAATGCTACTACTGGTTGTGACACACCTCTCTCCTCCACCCCCTCCTCTTCTTCTTCCTCCATGGCCTCTTCCTGTGGTTTGTCCTATGAACCAGCGGTGCTCCGTAGCCGTTCAAGGGGCTACGCAAGTACGCAGGCAAAAAGATGCCATGCCGTGCTTGCGCTGGTGTGTTTGGGGGACAGAAGCCACACTGGGGCAGAGGTCCTGTCTGCTCTGCAGGGCCAGGCCGAGAGGTGGTTGACGCCACGCCAGCTTAAGCCAGGAATGGTGGTTTGCAACAATGGCACCAACCTCCTCTCCGCCCTCCGACAGGGACAACTGACCCATGTGCCCTGTGTGGCTCACGTCCTTAACCTGGTGGTGCAGCGGTTCTTGGGCAGGTACCCGGGCTTACAGGATGTCCTGAGGCAGGCCAGGAAAGTCTGTGTGCATTTCCGCAGATCTTATAATGCCAGTGCTCGCCTGGCTGAGCTGCAAAAGGAGTTGAACCTGCCCAAGAACCGCCTTATATGTGACATGCCCACCAGGTGGAACTCAACGTTGGCCATGCTGCAGCGGCTGCACACGCAGCAGAGGGCCATCAATGAGTACCTGTGCGACTACGGCACCAGGACAGGGTCAGGGGAGCTTGTTTTTTTTTCTCCCCGCCAGTGGGGCATGATCAGGGATGCATGCACTGTCCTGGCACCATTTGAGGAGGCCACGAGGATGGTGAGCAGTGACAGTGCCTGCATCAGTGACACTGTACCTCTTGTCCACCTGTTGGAGCACACGCTGCGTGGAATAATGGACAGGGCACTTGAGGCAGAACAGAGGCAGGAAGAGGAGGACTTCCTTGCCTCTCAAGGCCCCCTTTACCCAGACAGTGTTCCTTCTGTCCCACCCATCGCACAGGAAGAAGAGGAGGAGGAGGAGGAGGAGGAGGAGGATTGTGTCAGCATGGAGGTGGAGGCTGGCACTCAGCATCATCAGCAGCAGTCTTTTAGGGATAATTTACAGTCCCAAGAAACCAGTGGACTTGTACGTGGCTGGGAGGAGGTGGCTGCGGATCATGTCGTCCTTAGTGACCCAGAGGACTCCGGACCGAATGCCTCAGCAAACCTACGCTGCATGGCCTCCCTGATCCTGCAAAGTCTGCAGAAGGATCCTCGTATTCTTCGGATCAAGGAGAGGGACCATTACTGGCTGGCCACTCTCCTTGATCCACGGTACAAGGGTAAGGTTGCGGACCTTATGTTACCGTCGCAGAGGGAGCAGAGGATGAGACAACTCCGGGAGGCCTTGCAGAAAGGTCTGTGCAACGCGTTCCCAGAGACTGGGAGGTTACAAACTCCTGGTCCTGGACAACGAGTTGCTGAGGCTTCGGCCAGTCAAAGAAGGAGCGGTGGGGAAGGTGGCCGTCTGACCGATGCGTTCAGACAATTCTTTAGTCCGCTGCCCCAAAGTATGATCGGTTCCAGCAACCATCGCCAGCGTCTGATAAACATGGTGCAGGAATATCTAGGGGCAAGGTCAGACTTGGACACCTTCCCCACCGAAAATCCTCTGGCTTACTGGGTCTTGAGGATGGATCACTGGCCAGAGCTTGCACAGTATGCAATTGAGCTACTGGCCTGTCCTGCATCCAGCGTTCTTTCGGAACGCACATTCAGTGCTGCTGGAGGATTTGTCACGGATCACAGGGTGCGCCTGTCCACCGACTCGGTTGATCGACTGACTTTCATCAAGATGAACCAGTCTTGGATCACCACCAGCTACCACACACCTGATGCTGATATAACAGACTAATTGATTTTAACATGTCACATCCCTTCAAGACTGATGCTGATGCTGAGTGCCTGTGCTGTTATGTTGACTGGCTATCCTCCTCCTCCGAGTCCTCAATGATACGATTGATGATGATAGCTTGGAAGATCATTTTTGTTTATGGGTGCCGCCACCAGTGGCTAAGGCCCAATTTTTCAGCCCCTGTTTAACAGGGGCGTGTAATTACAATTTTTGAAGCAATAATTTGCCATAGGGCTCATTGCTGTGCTCCAAGTACAGTATCTGTGAGGGGTTGGAGTGTTGTGCCACCAGTGCCTAAGGCCCAATTTTTCAGCCCCTGTTTAACAGGGGCGTGTCATTACAATTTTTGAAGCAATACTTTGCAACAGGGCTCATTGCTGTGCTCCAAGTACAGTATCTGTGAGGGGTTGTAGTGTTGTGCCACCAGTGCCTAAGGCCCAATTTTTCAGCCCCTGTTCAACAGGGGCATGTAATTACAATTCTTGATCTAATAATTCACAGCAGGGCCCATTCCTGCACCCACCAAGAGTAACTCTGAGGGCTTACAGTGTTGTGGCAACACCACCACCACCACCACGAAAGGCCCAATTTTTCAGCCCCTGTTCAACAGGGGCATGCAATTACAATTCTTGATCTAATAATTCACAGCAGGGCCCATTGCTGCACCCACCAAGAGTAACTGTCAGGGCTTACAGTGTTGTGGCACCAGCACCACCATCAAAGGCCCAATTTTTACTACCACTGTTCAACAATTATATGTAATTAAAATTCCTGATATAATAGTTGACAGCAGGGCGTTCCAGCACCAACCAAGAGTAACTGTGAGTGCTTACAGTGTTGTGCCAACACCAACAACTAAGGGGCCTATTTCTGCAGAGTATATACGGCAGGTCCCTACTTTCAAACATCCAACTTACAAACGACTCCTACTTGCAAACGCAAGAAGACAACAGGAAGTGAGAGGAAATCTACCCCTTGGAAGGAAAATTCTCTCCTGTAAGAATTAATATGGGAGAAAGGTGTCTCCTCTGTACTGATGCTTTATCACCAATCCTTGTTTCAAGAAAAACACCACATTTCAAAAACAGTTGTCACTGGGACGGAAAGTGAGGTGAAATGTTCTGAACAGGGGCACAGACAGCAAAACAAATGTTACAGGGGTGATAACCCTTACCTATGTTTTCCAAAAAGTTTAAAAATAGATTTTTGGGCTGGAGCTACACTTAAACAATGTACCTGTTCAAAATTACAAACAGATTCTACATAAGAACAAACCTACAGTCCCTGTCTTGTATGCACCGCCTGTATACGGCTGTTCAGAGTATATAGGGCCTTTTTTATTTTATGTGCGGGGTTCCCCTTAATATCCATACAAGACCCAAAGGGGCTGGTAATGGGCTGGGGTGGGGGGGGGGGGGTCATGGGGTAGCTATGCCATTTTTCTTAAAGATTTTCATCCATATTACCGGGACCAGACATTACATTAAAGCCGCAAGCAGTTTTAAATGGCTTTTTTTTCCTTTAGAAGTGTCATTTTGTGCAGGGACAGTTCTAAACACGGGAAACACGTGGCACGTCACAGGCATACTTTAGACACCCCCCAGGTACGATATTTAAAGGAATATTTGACTCTTTTTTTTTCACTTTATGCATCATTAAAATGACTGCTCCCGAAAAACGACCGTTTTTAAAACTTCTTTTTGCATTGATACATGTCCCCTGGTGCAGAACCCGGGTTCCCAAACCCTTTTTAGGACAATAACATGCATAATAGTCGTTATAATTAGCACTTTAGAATTCGAACGTTCGCATCCATTGTATTTAATAGGGTTCTAATGTTCGTACGAACTTTCGGTCCGTTCGCGGGTTCTGGTGCGAACCGAACCCGGGGGTGTTCGGCTCATCACTATTGGAAACCATGGACCAGCATTTGAAACCACTTGTCCTGCCGCACCTTCCCCTTCAGTGACTGTGTCCAGTTAAGGGTGTTTGTGCTCTTCAAAGGAATGGAAGGACTGTTTCTGTTTGTTCTTCATTCTTCAGTCAGTGATCATGGACTCTGAGGTAGATAGGGCCAAAGAAGAAGAGGTCTCCACAAGTGCAGTTACCGCGACGCTGTCACCAGGTGGCAGTGTTGTGCACCGGTATTCACTTTCCACACACACACTTTAAGAAGGAAAGGATTTCTCTGCGGAGAAGTTTTTTCGTTCTCACACGAACATCTGTGTCAGGGTTTTGTGTGTTTAATTTTCTTTTCCCCTCTGCAGGAGAGCATCCCATCAAGACCGCTGAGAGTGGGGCGGGTCTTAGTTATTGATGTGGGTGGGGGGAAAATGTAATGATGTGTTTTTTTTTATATATGTTGCAAGTTATGTGTTATTTGTTCCCTTCCCCTCCCTTTTTGTTGAGGCTCAGGCACAACTGCTCTAGGTAGTTAGTTTAGTTTTTCAAAATGTTTTGGATTTTTGAAATTTTCAGTTGGTTTCTGGATTGGACTATGTCAGCCCTTGAGGGCATGGTTTATTTCAGACACTGGGGACCAGTGTCAAACAACCTGGGGGAGAGTGTAGCCGGTATATGCTTTTCTATTATGTTTAAATTTGGTGGGGGATCTGTGATGTGTGGTTCCCTGGGGCCCAGCGGGTGGCGCTGTCACTTTGGGCCCGGGGTTGAGCCATCGTTGCAGTGGCATACCCTTTTTGGCCTCTCGCAGCATGAGTACAGCGGGGCGGGGGCTCCGCTGGGCTTGCTGGGGGAGGATATAAAGGGGTCGGCCATTTTGGTCACAGGGTCATAGAGTCCCAGGCACCTTCAGCCTGAGGGCTGTGGTTTGTGGTCTGTGTCCAGGCGGCCTAGGCCTGGACACCCGGAGCTCGTGTTCCACCCCGGGCACCTTCTGCCTGGGGTGAGGTACTCGGTTGGAGGCCTGGGGCCCAGTGTCCTCCGCTGGGCTCCGCGAGGGAAGGATATCCTAGGGGACCTCGGGAGTGGGGTACCCGAATCCAGAGGCATAAGGGACCGGAGGAGCTACTCACCCGAAGACCTGGTGCAGCAGATTTCCGGTGCCAGGTGAGCCTCGGGAGACCGCCCGGAGGGGTATCTTCCCAAACAGGGGCCGAGAGCAGTCAGGAGGAAGGTTCACCGTTCATCCGGTCAGTGGCAGCGACCAAGATTCTCAACAGGTGGCATAGATCATGTGCCAAACCTATTCGCTGATAGAGGAATAGGAGAGCTCATTGTGCCTGGGCCTACACGTATCCACACCCCCTGTCTGTTCGTTTGAGGGAGTCCAACTGATCGTGTTTCATCCTGACATTGGAAAATAAAGGAGTGTTGGACTTTTATTGGTGTGGGGCTCATTTACTGGCAGGCACGGTTCCACAGAAGAGGCAGAGGCTCCAAACTCAGAACACCGACCCGAAGGTAAAGGAACTTTGCTTACACCACACAAACATCTGCGGTGAAGGCTTGGCATGGTGACCCCGCACTCTCTCCTCCAAGGTACCCCTAGACAAGCAGAAACCAGCCGGCAGCGGAGAGAGAGAGTGGAGGCCGCTACATCAGTATCAGATCAAAAAGCACCCTCTGCATCCCTTGGTTTGGGAAATGGCAATAATTTGACGTCAAGTCCTGTGAGAACTTTCCCTTGCTGGAAGGACATTTGGATTTCTTCAATAATATTATAATGCAAATATGTTTTTAAATCAAAGATATAGACTATATCAATTCTTTAGAAAAAGTTTCATTTACACAGGCTCACAGCTATGCTGAATGCAGATCGGTTCATAATCATATGTGCTGCCGCATTCTGAAAAGAACCCAGTGAACTCTTCCTGAGCTGTATGGGGTTGACACTGCCAACAATAATAGCTTGATTTCAACACAGTATTCTTAAGTGGAACTACAAAGCAAATACACAAAAATTACACTTTAAGCACTTAAAATAAACACTTGACCTAATCCTAACACTTAATATTACCCTTCAACCTAACCTTAAAGCTGAACTCCAGCATAAACAAATATTGTCTAAATACAAAAGGCCTATGTATGTGTAGCAAGTAGGGATGAGCTTCGTGTTCGAGTCAAATCCATGTTCGAGTCGAACATGGGTTCGGCTATTCGCCGAATTGCGAACATTATGGGCCGTTCGCGCCAAATACAAGTGGCGCCTCACGGCCCATAATTCACTGCGGCATCGCAGTGCATTGCTGGCTGATGATTGGCCAAGCATGCACTATGACCCACATGCTTGGCCAATCACAGCGCCGTCTGAACAGAGAGCCATAATTGGCCAATTTGGCCAATTATGGCTCAGGGGGTTTAGTACACGCCCCACACTATATAAGACCGCCGGCTTGGCGGCCTTGTGTAGTGTGTTAGAGTTGTTTAAAGAGAGAGATTACACAGAGAGACAGTGTCATTTATATTCAGTTAGATAGAGCAGGCAGGCGAGTCAGTTAGCTGCAGTTACAGTGTGTAGAGGATATATATGCATCCTAGGTAGGGATGAGCTTCGTGTTCGAGTCGAACATACGTTCGACTCGAACATCGGCTGTTCGATCGTTCGACGAAGATCGAACGATTTGGGCCGTTCGCGCCAAATTCGAGTGACGCGAACGGCCCACAATGCACTACGCCATCGCAGTGTCATCCAGGCGCTGTGATTGGCCAAGCATGCACTGTGACCCCGCATGCTTGGCCAATCACAGCGCCGGCAGCGAGGATGCCTGTGGCCAATTATTCTTGAGGGGGTTTAGTACATGCCCCACACTATAAAAGGCCGCCAGCGCGGTGGCCTTGTGTAGTGTGTTCCGGAGCAGGGAAAGAGAAGCATAGGCAGGGACAGTGTCATTTTTTTTCCTTTACTAATCCTGGATTCCTTGTGTTTAGGGACAAATAAGGATAGGTAGGGAGAGTGTCAGTGTGTTATTCTGTGCTAAACCTTGTTTGTAGGGACAGAGAGGTACAGTGAGGGAAAGTCAGTGTGCTTTTCTGTTCTAAACCAATCTTGCTGAACCATATTTAAAATCCTTGAGTTTAGGGACAGAGAGGTACAGTGAGGGAAAGTGTCAGTGTGCTATTCTGTGCTAAATCTTGTTTGTAGGGACAGAGTAGGACAGTGAGTGAAACTGACAGTGCGCTATTCTGTTCTAAACCAATCTTGCTGAACCATATTTGAAATCCTTGAGTTTAGGGACAGAGAAGGACACTCGTGGAAACTATCAGTGTGCTATTCTGTGCTAAATCTTGTTTGTAGGGACAGAGTAGGACAGTGAGTGAAACTGACAGTGTGCTATTCTGTTCTAAACCAATCTTGCTGAACCATATTTGAAATCCTTGAGTTTATGGACAGAGAAGGACACTCGTGGAAACTATCAGTGTGCTATTCTGTGCTAAATCTTGTTTGTAGGGACAGAGTAGGACAGTGAGTGAAACTGACAGTGCTATTCTGTTCTAAACCAATCTTGCTGAACCATGTTTGAAATCCTTGAGTTTAGGGACAGAGAAGGACACTCGTGGAAACTATCAGTGTGCTATTCTGTGCTAAATCTTGTTTGTAGGGACAGAGTAGGACAGTGAGTGAAACTGACAGTGTGCTATTCTGTTCTAAACCAATCTTGCTGAACCATATTTGAAATCCTTGAGTTTAGGGACAGAGAAGGACACTCGTGGAAACTATCAGTGTGCTATTCTGTGCTAAATCTTGTTTGTAGGGACAGAGAGGTACAGTGAGTGAAACTGAAAGTGTGCTATTCTGTTCTAAACCAATCTTGCTGAACCATATTTGAAATCCTTGAGTTTAGGGACAGAGAGGTACAGTGAGGGAAAGTGTCAGTGTGCTATTCTGTTCTAAACCAATCTTGCTGAACCATATTTGAAATCCTTGGGTTTAGGGACAGAGAAGGACACTCGTGGAAACTATCAGTGTGCTATTCTGTGCTAAATCTTGTCTGTAGGGACAGAGTAGGACAGTGAGTGAAACTGACAGTGTGCTATTCTGTTCTAAACCAATCTTGCTGAACCATATTTGAAATCCTTGAGTTTAGGGACAGAGAAGGACACTCGTGGAAACTATCAGTGTGCTATTCTGTGCTAAATCTTGTTTGTAGGGACAGAGTAGGACAGTGAGTGAAACTGACAGTGCTATTCTGTTCTAAACCAATCTTGCTGAACCATATTTGAAATCCTTGAGTTTAGGGACAGAGAAGGACACTCGTGGAAACTATCAGTGTGCTATTCTGTGCTAAATCTTGTTTGTAGGGACAGAGTAGGACGGTGAGTGAAACTGACAGTGTGCTATTCTGTTCTAAACTAATCTTGCTGAACCATATTTGAAATCCTTGAGTTTAGGGACAGAGAAGGACACTCGTGGAAACTATCAGTGTGCTATTCTGTGCTAAATCTTGTTTGTAGGGACAGAGTAGGACAGTGAGTGAAACTGACAGTGTGCTATTCTGTTCTAAACCAATCTTGCTGAACCATATTTGAAATCCTTGAGTTTAGGGACAGAGAAGGACACTCGTGGAAACTATCAGTGTGCTATTCTGTGCTAAATCTTGTTTGTAGGGACAGAGTAGGACAGTGAGTGAAACTGACAGTGTGCTATTCTGTTCTAAACCAATCTTGCTGAACCATATTTGAAATCCTTGAGTTTAGGGACAGAGAGGTACAGTGAGGGAAAGTGTCAGAGTGCTATTCTGTTCTAAACCAATCTTGCTGAACCATATTTGAAATCCTTGAGTTTAGGGACAGAGAAGGACACTCGTGGAAACTATCAGTGTGCTATTCTGTGCTAAATCTTGTTTGTAGGGACAGAGTAGGACAGTGAGTGAAACTGACAGTGTGCTATTCTGTTCTAAACCAATCTTGCTGAACCATATTTGAAATCCTTGAGTTTAGGGACAGAGAAGGACACTCGTGGAAACTATCAGTGTGCTATTCTGTGCTAAATCTTGTTTGTAGGGACAGAGTAGGACAGTGAGTGAAACTGACAGTGTGCTATTCTGTTCTAAACCAATCTTGCTGAACCATATTTGAAATCCTTGAGTTTAGGGACAGAGAAGGACACTCGTGGAAACTATCAGTGTGCTATTCTGTGCTAAATCTTGTTTGTAGGGACAGAGTAGGACAGTGAGTGAAACTGACAGTGTGCTATTCTGTTCTAAACCAATCTTGCTGAACCATATTTGAAATCCTTGAGTTTAGGGACAGAGAAGGACACTCGTGGAAACTATCAGTGTGCTATTCTGTGCTAAATCTTGTTTGTAGGGACAGAGAGGTACAGTGAGTGAAACTGACAGTGTGCTATTCTGTTCTAAACCAATCTTGCTGAACCATATTTGAAATCCTTGAGTTTAGGGACAGAGAGGTACAGTGAGGGAAAGTGTCAGTGTGCTATTCTGTTCTAAACCAATCTTGCTGAACCATATTTGAAATCCTTGAGTTTAGGGACAGAGAAGGACACTCGTGGAAACTATCAGTGTGCTATTCTGTGCTAAATCTTGTTTGTAGGGACAGAGAGGTCCCATCTCCCTGCAGGCCATCCATTAAAATGTCTGGAAGGCAAACAAGGAGAGGCAGACAGTCAGGAGGCAAAAAAAGAGGGCAAGCAGGCTCTGTGTCTGGGGGCAACAGTGCTGGTCGTGGACGCGGTGCATTGTCATCAGCACATGGCCATGGGACACGCTTGTCCTTCTTTTCGGCAGCTGGACATGTTGAGCCACATCATGCCGAAGACTTGGTAGAGTGGATGACCAAGCCCACCTCATCCTCCTCATCCTCTCTCACCCAGGCTCAGGGTACTGGCAAAGCAGCTGCCAAAGCGTCCTCTTCTCTGGTATCATTATCTTCATTAGTCAATCCTTCCCTAGACCCACCATGTCCTCCTCCTGAGGAGTCCCCCGAACTGTTTGAGCACAGTGTTGGGTACATGCTCCAGGAGGATGCCCAGCGTTTCGAAGGATCTGATGATGATACCCAGCTAGAGGAAGGCAGTAGCGTGAGAGCAGAGAGAGGGGATGCTCAAGAAGGACACCAATCTGGCAGTCATGCTCCAGCAGCTGCAGCATACTGCCAGATTGGCTCCAGTGATGAGGAGGGAGGGGATGATGAGGTCACTGACTCCACGTGGGTGCCTAATAGGAGAGAGGAGGAGGATGAGGAGGAGGCACATCTCCAACGAGGCAGGATGCCCTTGAGTGGCCAGCGTATGGGCAGCACACCGACGGAATCACACCGCAGAGCTCCGCCTGTGCAGGGCGCTGCCTCTGCCCGTCATTCAAAAAGTTCTTTGGTGTGGGCCTTTTTTGAGGCGAGTGCATCAGATCGCACAGCTGCTGTTTGCAACATATGTCTCAAGCGTATATCGCGTGGCCAAAACATCAGCCGCTTGGGCACCACATGCTTGATCAGACATATGTTGACCTGCCATGCAGCTCGTTGGCAAGCCTACCTTAAAGACCCACACCAAAGAACAAAGCGGACCTCTCCTTGCACCGCATCAGCTGGGATCTCAAAACCCACTATACCTTCAGTCCTCTCTGAAACCTGCACTGAGAGGAATGAAGGTGTAGAATTAGGTGTGTCACAGCCCAGTACTTGCGGCCACTCTGCTAGCAGTACACCGACGTCCGATTCTAGCAGTCAAATTTCCCTGCCCCAGCTGCTGGACCGTCGAAAGAAGTTCACTCCCAGCCATCCACATGCCCAGCGGTTGAATGCTAGCTTGGCTAAATTGCTAGCGCTTCAACTGCTGCCTTTTCAGTTGGTAGACTCGGCCCCCTTCCGTGAGTTTGTGCAATGTGCGGTTCCTCAGTGGCAGGTTCCCAAACGCCACTTTTTCTCACGGAAGGCGATTCCGGCTCTCTACAGGCATGTGGAAGGCAATGTCTTGGCCTCGCTGGACAGGGCGGTCAGCGGTAAGGTGCATATTACCGCTGACTCATGGTACAGCAGGCATGGACAGGGACGTTACCTTTCTTTCACGGCCCATTGGGTCACTCTTTTGGCAGCTGGGAAGGATGCAGGACAAGGTGCAGTAGTGTTGGAGGTTGTTCCACCGCCACGCCTCCAAAATGCTACTACTGGTTGTGACACACCTCTCTCCTCCACCCCCTCCTCTTCTTCTTCCTCCATGGCCTCTTCCTGTGGTTTGTCCTCGGAACCAGCGGTGCTCCGTAGGCGTTCAAGGGGCTACGCAAGTACGCAGGCAAAAAGATGCCATGCCGTGCTTGTGCTGGTGTGTTTGGGGGACAGGAGCCACACTGGGGCAGAGGTCCTTGACGCCACGCCAGCTTAAGCCAGGAATGGTGGTTTGCGACAATGGCACCAACCTCCTCTCCGCCCTCCGACAGGGACAACTGACCCATGTGCCCTGTATGGCTCACGTCCTTAACCTGGTGGTGCAGCGGTTCTTGGGCAGGTACCCGGGCTTACAGGATGTCCTGAGGCAGGCCAGGAAAGTCTGTGTTCATTTCCGCAGATCTTATAATGCCAGTGCTCACCTGGCTGAGCTGCAAAAGGAGTTGAACCTGCCCAAGAACCGCCTTATATGTGACATGCCCACCAGGTGGAACTCAACGTTGGCCATGCTGCAGCGGCTGCACACGCAGCAGAGGGCCATCAATGAGTACCTGTGCGACTACGGCACCAGGACAGGGTCAGGGGAGCTCGGGTTTTTTTCACCACGCCAGTGGGGCATGATCAGGGATGCATGCACTGTCCTGGCACCATTTGAGGAGGCCACGAGGATGGTGAGCAGTGACAGTGCATGCATCAGTGACACTGTACCTCTTGTCCACCTGTTGGAGCACACGCTGCGTGGAATAATGGACAGGGCACTTGAGGCAGAACAGAGGCAGGAAGAGGAGGACTTCCTTGCCTCTCAAGGCCCCCTTGACCCAGACAGTGTTCCTTCTGTCCCACCCATCGCACAGGAAGAGGAGGAGGAGGAGGATTGTGTCAGCATGGAGGTGGAGGCTGGCACTCAGCATCATCAGCAGCAGTCTTTTAGGGATGATTTACAGTCCCAAGAAACCAGTGGACTTGTACGTGGCTGGGAGGAGGTGGCTGCGGATCATATCGTCCTTAGTGACCCAGAGGACTCCGGACTGAATGCCTCAGCTAACCTACGCTGCATGGCCTCCCTGATCCTGCAAAGTCTGCGGAAGGATCCTCGTATTCTTCGGATCAAGGAGAGGGACCATTACTGGCTGGCCACTCTCCTTGATCCACGGTACAAGGGTAAAGTTGCGGACCTTATGTTACCGTCGCAGAGGGAGCAGAGGATGAGACAACTCCGGGAAGCCTTGCAGAAAGGTCTGTGCGACGTGTTCCCAGAGACTGGGAGGTTACAAACTCCTGGTCCTGGACAACGAGTTGCTGAGGCTTCGGGCAGTCAAAGAAGGAGCGGTGGGGAAGGTGGCCGTCTGACCGATGCGTTCAGACAATTCTTTAGTCCGCAGCCCCAAAGTATGATCGTTTCCAGCAACCATCACCAGCGTCTGATATACATGGTGCAGGAATACCTAGGGGCAAGGTCAGACTTGGACACCTTCCCCACCGAAAATCCTCTGGCTTACTGGGTCTTGAGGATGGATCACTGGCCAGAGCTTGCACAGTATGCAATTGAGCTACTGGCCTGTCCTGCATCCAGCGTTCTTTCAGAACGCACATTCAGTGCTGCTAGAGGATTTGTCACGGATCACAGGGTGCGCCTGTCCACCGACTCGGTTGATCGACTGACTTTCATCAAGATGAACCAGTCTTGGATCACCACCAGCTACCACACACCTGATGCTGATATAACAGACTAATTGATTTTAAAATGTCACATCCCTTCAAGACTGATGCTGATGCTGAGTTCCTGTGCTGTTAGGTTGACTAGCTATCCTCCTCCTCCTCCTCAATGATCCGATTAATGATGATAGCTTGGAAGATCATTTTGGTTTATGGGTGCCGCCACCAGTGGCTAAGGCCCAATTTTTCAGCCCCTGTTTAACAGGGGCGTGTAATTACAATTTTTGATGCAATACTTTGCAACAGGCCTCATTGCTGTGCTCCAAGTACAGTATCTGTGAGGGGTTGCAGTGTTGTGCCACCAGTGCCTAAGGCCCAATTTTTCAGCCCCTGTTCAACAGGGGCATGCAATTATAATTATTGATCTAATAATTCACAGCAGGGCCCATTGCTGCGCCCACCAAGAGTAACTGTCAGGCCTTACAGTGTTGTGTCAACACCACCACCACCACCACCACCAAAGGCCCAATTTTTCAGCCCCTGTTCAACAGGGGCATGCAATTATAATTATTGATCTAATAATTTACAGCAGGGCCCATTGCTGCGCCCACCAAGAGTAACTGTCAGGCCTTACAGTGTTGTGTCAACACCACCACCACCAAAGGCCAAATTTTTCAGCCCCTGTTCAACAGGGGCATGCAATTATAATTATTGATCTAATAATTCACAGCAGGGCCCATTGCTGCGCCCACCAAGAGTAACTGTCAGGCCTTACAGTGTAGTGTCAACACCACCACCACCACCACCACCAAAGGCCCAATTTTTCAGCCCCTGTTCAACAGGGGCATGCAATTATAATTATTGATCTAATAATTCACAGCAGGGCCCATTGCTGCACCCACCAAGAGTAACTGTCAGGCCTTACAGTGTTGTGGCACCAGCACCACCATCAAAGGCCCAATTTTTACTACCACTGTTCAACAATTATATGTTATTACAATTCCTGATATAATAGTTGACAGCAGGGCGTTCCAGCACCCACCAAGAGTAACTGTGACACCTAAGGGGCCAATTTCTGCAGAGTATATATGGCAGGTCCCTACTTTCAAACATCCAACTTACAAATGACTACTACTTGCAAACGGAAGAAGACAACAGGAAGTGACAGGAAATCTACCCCTTGGAAGGAAAATTCTCTCCTGTAAGAATTAATATGGGAGAAAGGTGTCTCCTCTCTACTGATGCTTTATCACCAATCCTTGTTTCAATAAAAACACCACATTTCAAAATCAGTTGTCATTGGGACGCAAAGTCAGGTGAAATGTTCTGAACAGGGGCACAGACAGCAAAACAAATGTTACAGGGGTGATAACCCTTCCCTATGTTTTCCAAAAAGCTTAAAAATAGGTATTTGGGCTGGAGCTACACTTAAACAATGTAGCTTTTCAAAATTACAAACAGATTCTACATAAGAACAAACCTACAGTCCCTGTCTTGTATGCACCGCCTGTATACGGCTGTTCAGAGTATATAGGGCCTTTTTTATTTTGTGTGCGGGGTTCCCCTTAATATCCATACAAGACCCAAAGGGGCTGGTAATGGGCTGGGGTAGGGGGGGGGGGGGTTGATGGGGTAGCTATGCCATTTTTCTTAAAGATTTTCATCCATATTACCGGGACCAGACATTACATTAAAGCCGCAAGCAGTTTTAAATGGCTTTTTTTTCCTTTAGAAATGTTATTTTGTGCAGGGACAGTTCTAAACACGGGAAACACGTGGCACTTCACAGGCATACTTTAGACACCCCCCAGGTACAATATTTAAAGGAATATTTGACTTTTTTTTTTCACTTTATGCATCATTAAAATGACTGCTCCCGGAAAACGTCCGTTTTTAAAACTTCTTTTTGCATTGATACATGTCCCCTGGTGCAGAACCCGGGTTCCCAAACTCTGTTTAGGACAATAACATGGATAATAGTCGTTATAATTAGCACTTTTAGAATCCGAACGTTCGCATCCATTGTATTTAATAGGGTTCTAATGTTCGTGTGAACTTTCGGTCCGTTCGCGGGTTCTGGTGCGAACCGAACCCGGGGGTGTTCGGCTCATCACTAATCCTAGGTGTTGTATATATATTTATACACTGTACTCCGTTTAGCTAGATCCGTTCCTGTTATTCTCTATACTGTGACAGGCAGGCAGGTGATTGTGCTAGCTGCAGTCAGTGTTTCACTTAGTGTACTGTGTACTTTGCATAGCGTTCACCTAAAGCTTACCTGAATACAGTTAGTGACTAGGGATGAGCCGAACACCCCCTGAACTTTAGAACCCTATTAAATACAATGGACGCGAACGTTCGAAATCAAAAGTGCTAATTATAACGGCTAATATGCAAGTTATTGTCCTAAAAAGGGTTTGGGGACCCGGGTCCTGCCCCAGGGGACATGTATCAATGCAAAAATAAGTTTTAAAAACGTCAGTTTTTTCGAGAGCAGTGATTTTAATGATGCATAAAGTGAAAAAAAATAAGGGAAATATTCCTTTAAATATCGTACCTGAGGGATGTCTAAAGTATGCCTGTGAAGTGGCACGTGTTTTCCGTGTTTAGAACTGTCCCTGCACAAAATTACATTTCTAAAGGAAAAAAAGTCATTTAAAACTGCTTGCGGGGTGTGGCGTGGCCTGACAGGGAATGGAGTAGGACGCACGAGAGAAGAGCTCCGTCCATTAATCCTACTAACCCATTGATCCTGCTACCCTAGGACATCCTGACAGACCCCAGCTGATAGACGCAAGTGCTGACACACATCCTGGCATGTCACCGCCGAAAACACAGAGCGCCGCCCTCACTAAGCTGGACCAATATCGCCGGCAGGACAAAGACGCTCCTGAGGAAGATGGCGTCGCCTCGTGTGCTGACCAGGCCGCGCGGGGAAGGGACACTGAAAAGCTCTTAGAAGCAATTACCTTTTGCCGCACTTTGCTGACATCTCAAATTGAGGAGGTCAAAGTCGATATTTCCCACATACAGCAAGACTTCCAGAAGCTCCGGGAGAGGGTCACGGAAGCTGAGACCCGCATCAGCGATGTGGAAGATGCCTTACCTCCACTCCGGGTGGGCTCTGACCGCATGCAGCTTCAGTTCTCCCAGCTTGCACAGAAGCAAGACGAGATGGAGAACAGGATCAGGAGATGTAATCTCTGCTTTATTGGCTGCCTGAGGGTGCAGAGGGGAGAGATCCAACCACTTTTCTTGAACAGCTTCTCATCACTATTTATGGAGGGTCCGGTTCTCCTCCCCCCCCCCCCTTATATTTTTATTGCTATATGTTTTTATTATTCTCCCCCTTTTGTCCCAGCCTGGCGAACTGGACCTATTACTCCCTGTGACTGCTGGTCTGCAGTCTTTATCCTTATTATTGATGGGGACTTATATGTGGAGCACCTAAAGTCCTACACCTTGACTGTTCTTTGCAGCGATTAGTCGCCCCCCCAGCAATGATGATGGACTATGTGTCGGGTGGATCCAGGCGAGACTTCACCCCCGGATGGTCCACCTCCGATTCTTGGGGTGGTTGCGGTTAGCCATCTGTTATTGGCTGGTGACTCTCCTGGATCTGTGGCCCCAGGCTTCTCAAACGCCTTCATTATCCGGTGACTCATGTTGTTGCCCCGACACTTCTCTGGTTGCTACTCTAGGTTTCGTTTTGGGTCATACCCGCATCAGTTGGTGTAGATGCAGGGTGGGGTGGGGGGTGGGTTTGGTTTATTTGTTTTTTCTGCAAGGCAATACGTGTATTTTTTTTTTTAGATCTTTATTTTTTTACTTAATAAGACACCTTCATATTTTTCATGTGCACTGTATCACGTTATGTATACAGCTTGACAGGCTTGCTATATTGTACACTGTGTATTTGAGATGGGTGAGCTGGACTGCCCATAGTGTATCACTTTTCCCCCTGTCTCTCAGATGGCCGCGTTAAAGCTACTTATCTGGAATGTCCGGGGACTGAAAGATAGGGTGAAGAGGTCTGCAGTGTTTACATTCCTCAAAAAACAAAGAGCTGACATAGTTGTGCTGGTTGAGACACATGTTGATGGCCGGCTCCAGATGGCGCTTAGGCGTCCTTGGATAGGGTGGGCATACCATTCTACCCACTCTACCCAGGCTCGCAGGGTCTCGGTGTTAGTCACCAAGACGGTCCACTTTGAGTTGGGTGAAGTACTTTCTGATCCACTGGGTCGCTATGTGTTCCTTTCAGTTAAACTTTATGGTGAACCATTCCTGATCTTAGCTATATATATCCCCCCACCATTTAACTCTGTTATTATTTTGGAAGGCCTATTGTTTATGTCTCGTCATCCTTCAACGCGGGCACTCTGGCTGGGGGACTTTAACGCTACTCTGAATCCTAGCCTTGATAGACCTCAGCCAGCACCGCCATGCTGCACAGCCCCGACGTGTTCCAGACTTTCCAGACTTAAGTTCCCCCTGGCCAGAGCATACTCATGCTTCTCAGCTTCCCATAAAACCATGTCCCGCATTGACTTGATTCTTATGTCCACTGCCCTTGCACCTCGCTTACTTGAAGTGGGGTTCTCCCTTAGGGTACTCTCGGACCACTGTCCGTACTGGGTTACCTTATCCATGCCACTGGATAAACCACCGCCTTCATGGCGATTGAACCCGTTTTGACTGTCCCTGTTGTCGGAGGATGACGAACTTCCCTGTGCTTGGACCAATTTTTTTGCAGACAATGATACTTCTGCCCCTCCAGATGTAGTATGGGAATCCTTTAAGTTACATGCCCGTATGATTTTGTCATCCCGCATTAATAGATTCAAGGCTGATTCGACTGTTGCCCTGGACAAGGCTCTGTCCCATCTGTCGACCACTGAGCAATCCTTTATAGCTGACCCTTCCCCGGTGCATGCTGATCTTCTTAAACTACAGTCCATGGTGGTAGACCAGTTCCAATATGAGGCAGCCAGGCGTAAACTGTTTTTTGCTAAACAGAAGTTGTTCGAACATGGGGAAAAAGCGGGTAAACTATTGGCTTATCTGGTCCATAGTGAGGACAGGCCCCCGACTGTTATTTCACTCACTGACCCCCATGGTGGCGTGATCACTGACCCACGAACTGTTTCCGACCGGTTTAGAGACTTTTTCAGCCGACTATACACATCCCAGGCGACCGGTACAGATGACCAGCTGACAAATTTATTAGCAGGCATTGACTTCCCAAGACTAACGGACGATCAGGTAGCCAGTTTGGAGTCACCTCTCACCTCTGATGAAGTGGTCGCGGCAATTGCCAGTTTCCACAATTCTAGGGCCCCTGGATCCGACGGACTGCCCATCGAGTTTTACTCACAATACAGTGAAATCCTCCTCCCCAGACTACTAGCGCTATATAACTACCTCTTCGAGACTGCTCTCCTGCCCCCCTCTATGAGAGAGGCTACCATAGTCCTTATACCTAAACCGGGTAAAGACCTGGGTTTACCGGAATCATACAGACCTATATCTCTCCTGCAGGTTGACATAAAGATTCTCGCAAAAATGTTGGCTCTACGCTTGAACCGAGTGATTCTGAGTCTAATCCATATGGACCAGGCTGGCTTTATGCCAGGCCGCAATACTTTGTTTAACCTTAGAAGGCTCTATATCAATCTGCAGGCGATGCACACGGAGGTTGGCTCTCGAGTGGTGGTGGCCTTGGACACGGCCAAGGCCTTCGACTCGGTGGAGTGGAGGTACTTGTGGGGCTGTCTGAGGGGGTTCGGCTTCGGCCCGGGCTTCGTCAGATGGGTCCAGATACTATACCAAGCACCTAGGGGCAGGGTTGTTGCCAACGGATGGAAGTCTGTTCTATTCGACCTGACCAGGGGCACTAGACAGGGGTGTACCTTATCCCCCTTGCTCTATGCTCTAGCGGCTGAGCCTTTGGCAATCTCCATTAGGAATGACCCCATGATCCGTGGCCTCCAATTGGGACCCCTGGTGGAAAAAATTTGTTTATACGCAGACGACACATTACTTTACTTAGCAGACTCTGACATTTCTTTACACACTGTGTTACAGACTATCGACCAATTTGGGTCTTTTTCCGGTCTCCAAATAAACTGGGATAAGTCCCAGGTCTTGCCTGTCGACAATTTTCCCTCCCCTGGCCTGCAGGATCACCTACGGTTACAACGTGTCAGCCTAATTAAATACTTAGGAATTTCTGTGTCCAGGTCACCGGCCGACTATATTGCCCTAAATGTAGAACCTCTGTTTACTTTACTTAAATCCAAGATTCAGGTATGGGCCAGACTGCCTTTGGGAGTGTGGGGCCGGGTTAACGTTGTAAAAATGATTCTATTACCTAAGATATTATATATGCTTTGGCACTCACCTATCTTTATACCACTGAAATATTTCAAATTAATGGAATCCCTGCTTAAATCTTTTGTGTGGGGCAGTAATAGACATAAACTGGCCTGGAAAGTACTTAAAAATCCTACAGACTTGGGTGGAATGGCCCTCCCGGACTTCAACTTATATTACCTAGTGGCCCAGCTATCTCAGCTTTACCACATAGACAAAACTGACAGGCTCTGATTTCTTACCCTGCTGTGTCCTTTGTGGGTTCAATGCACCTCGGATCCCCTGACGGCGATTGTCGCGGGGCAGAGTGGCAGTGAATCTGACGGCGACCGCAAATTGCTCCTTTATCAATACAGAAGGATTTGGGATATTGCCGCTAAATGTGTTAAGATTCCGCCCTTTAATGATTTCACCCCCCTCTGGCACAACAAAAATCTTCCTGAGCTTCTTTTGATCCCTGATACAGAAGTGTGGAGTAGGAGAGGGGTTTTTTACTTACAGCACATACTCTCTGACGGGGCCCTTAGAAATTTTGTGGATCTGCAGGAACGGTATATGCTCCCTCGATCCATGCACTATAGGTTCCTCCAGTTGCGCCATGCCATGCGGTCCCAATTTTCCTCGTCCATCCCGCAGCCTGCCTCAAATGCCCTGATGGCGGTGATCAAGAGTTCAGACCCTCGTCGGTTGATTTCTGACTTTTATAATATGCTTCTCACCCCGTCGGCTACTACTCTAGCATATAATCTCAAACCGAGGTGGGAGAGGGATGTGGGATCACTGGAGGATGAGGAGTGGAGTGAGGCACTTGATGCCTGCAAGACCGTTTCCCCTAGACTCTCGGACAGATTGTCACAACTGTACATCTTGCATCGTGCATACCTTACTCCTCTCCGAGTAGCCCGCTTTAGGCCCGGGACTAGTACGGAGTGCGCAATGTGTACACAAGAGACTGGTACATTTTTCCACCTGATCTGGGAATGTCCTCGACTCCAGGGCCTGTGGAAACAAATTGTGGACTTCCTCCATGACGACATGGGGTCCCCCCTGACCCTAAACCCAAAGGTATGTCTGCTAGGTATTTTCCCCGGCGCAGACCTCGACAGATTTACTAAAACATTCCTTCATGAAACACTTTTTTCAGCTAAAAAGATTATAGCCAGACACTGGATGAGGCCTACACCCCCTAGTTTCTCTGAATGGAAAGCGGATGTGAATGCCACACTGCCTTACAAGAAAATCATATATCTTAATAGGGGATGCCCAGATAAATACAATAAGATCTGGGACAGGTGGCTTTCGTCATCCGAGACATGTACGGGCTGACCCTAACGTGTGAAATCCTTGTTATGTTACTCTGGGATGTGTTCCAAATATGCCTCTATCTGATCTGTGACTGTTAATGTATTTTTTTGTTTTGTTATTGTATCTGATCTCTGTTTTTATTATTGCCGTATACCCTGTAATGCCGTGTTTCATGTGTACAGTGCTCAATAAAAAAACGTTTAATGGAAAAAAAACTGCTTGCGGATTTAATGTAATGTTTGGTCCCGGCAATATGGATGAAAATCATTGAGAAAAATGGCATGGGTACCCCCCAACCCAGCTAACTGCCAGCCCCTTTGGATCTTGCATGGATATTAAGGGGAACCCGGCACCCAAAATAAAAAAAGGCCCAATATACTCTGAACAGCAGTATGTAGGCGGTGCAAACAAGACAGGGACTGTAGGTTTGTTCTTAAGTAGAATCTGTTTGTAATTTGGAACAGCTCCAGCCAAAAAATCTATTTTTAAGCTTTTTGGAGAACATAGGGAAGGGTTATCACTCCTGTAACATTTGTTTTGCTGTCTGTGCACCTGTTCAGAACATTTCACCTCACTTTCCATCCCAATGACAAATGTTTTTGGAAAATTTTGCCGCGTACACACGACCGTTTTTCCCGTCGAGAAAATTTTTATTTTTTCCTTTGGACGAGAAAAACGACCATGTGTGGGCTTTTTGTTGTTTTTCTCGACGGGAAAAACTGCATTAATCACGACGAGAAAAATTAGAACATGCTCTAATTTTTGTCGTCGTGATTCCCGTCGTTTTTTTCCGTGGCAGTTTTCCCATAGGGAAACACTGCCGTGGAGCCCACACACGGTCGTTTTTTTCGACCAAAAAAAAATGTCATTTAAAACGGCCGTGTGTGGGGGGAACAAGCTGTTCCTCATTTTTCACGTCGATTTTCTCGACGGTGTTTTCACCGTCGAAAAAATCGATCGTGTGTACGCGCATTAGGGTTTTTTATTGAAACAAGGATTGGTGATAAAGCATCAGTAGAGAGTAGACACCTTTTTCCCATATTAACTCTTACAGGAGAGAATTTCCCTTCCTAGGGGTAGATTTCCTCTCACTTCCTGTTGTCTCTTTCCGTTTGCAAGTAGGAGTCATTTGGAAGTTGGATGTTTGAAAGTAGGGGCCTGCCGTATATACTCTGCAGAAATTTGCCCCTTAGGTGTTGGTGTTGCCACAACACTGTAAGCCCTCACAGTTACTCTTGGTGGGCGCTGAAACGCCCCGCTGTGAACTATTATATCAGGAATTGTAATTACATGCCATTGTTGAACAGTGGTAGGAAAAATTGGGCCTTTGGTTGTGGTGCTGGTGCCACAACACTGTAAGCCCTCACAGTTACTCTTAGTGGGCGCAGGAATGGGCCCTGCTGTGAATTATTAGATCAAGAATTGTAATTACATTCCCCTGTTACACAGGGGCAGAAAAATTGGGCCTTAGGCACTGGTGCTGGTGCCACAACACTGCAACCCCTCACAGATACTGTACTTGGAGCGCAGCAATGAGCCCTGTTGCAAAGTATTAGATCAAGAATTGTAATTACATGTCCCTGTTAAACAGGGGCAGAAAATTGGGCCTTAGGCACTGGTGCTGGTGCCACAACACTGCAAGCCCTCACAGATACTGTACTTGGAGCGCAGCAATGAGCCTTGTTGCAAAGTATTGCATCAAAAATTGTAATTACATGCCCCTGTTAAACAGGGGCAGAAAAATTGGGCATTATGCACTGGTACTGGTGCCACAACACTGCAACCCCTCACAGATACTGTACTTGGAGCACAGCAATGAGCCCTGCTGCAAAGCATTGCATCAAAAATTGTAAATACAAGCCCCTGTTAAACAAGGGCTGAAAAATTTGACCTTAGCCACTGGTGGCGGTGCCCAGAACCAAAATGTTCTTTCAAGCTATGAGCATGATTATTGAGGAGAAAGAGGATAGTCACTCAGCATAACAGGATAGTCACTCTGTATCAGCATAGGCAGTCTTGAAGGGATCTGACATTTAAAAGAAAATTATTCTGTTACATGAGCATCGGGTGCTTGGTAGCTGGTGGTGATCCAAGACTGATTCATTTTTATGAAGGTCAGTCGATCGACCGAGTCGGGTTGACAGGCGCACCCTGTGATCGGTTACAGAGCCTCCAGCAGCACTGAATGTGCGTTCCGAAAGAATGCTGGATGCAGGACAGGCCAGTATCTCAATTGCATACTGTGCAAGCTCTGGCCAGTGATCCACCCTCAAGACCCAGTAAGCCAGAGGATTTTTGGTGGGAAAGGTGTCCAAGTCTGATCTTGCCCCTAGGTATTCCTGCACCATGTAAACCAGACGCTGGCGATGGTTGCTGGAACCGATCATACCTTGGGGCTGCGGACTAAAAAATTGTCTGAACGCATCGGTCAGACGGCCACCTTCTCCACCACTCCTTCTTTGACTGACCGAAGCCTCAGAAACACGTTGTCCAGGACCAGGAATTTGTAATCTCCCAGTCTCTGGGAACGTGTTGAACAGACCTTTCTGCAAGGCCTCCCGAAGATGCCTCATCCTCTGCTCCCTCTGCGATAGCAAGATAAGGTCCGCAACCTTACCCTTGTAACGTGGATCAAGGACGGTTGCTAGCCAGTAATGACCCCTCTCCTTGATCGCACGAATACGAAGATCCTTCCGCAGGCTTTGCAGGATCAGGGAGGCCATGCAGCGTAGGTTTGCTGAGGCATTCGGTGCGGAGTCCTCTGGGTCACTGAGGACGACATGATCCGCAGCCACCTCCTCCCAGCCACATACAAGTCCATGGGTGTCTTGGGACTGTAATTGATCCCTTGAAGACTGAAATTTGCCTGGTACAATCGGATGTCGGTGTACCGATAGCAGATTGCCCGCAAGTACTTGGCTGTGACACACCTAATTCTACACCTTCATTGCTCTCAGTGCAGGTTTCAGAGAGGACTGAAGGTATAGTGGGGTTGGAGATCCCAGCTGATGAGGAGCAAGGAGAGGTCCGCCTTGTTCTTTGGTGTGGGTCTTTTAGGTGTGCTTGCCAACGGACTGCATGGCAGATCGACATATGTCTGGTCAAGCACGTGGTGCCCAAGCGGCTGATGTTTTGGCCACGCGAGATACGCTTTAGACATATGTTGCAAATGGCAACGGTGCAATCTGCTGCACACGTCTGAAAAAAGTCCCACACCAAAGAACTTTTTGAATAACGCGCAGAGACAGCAGCGCCCTGCACATGCAGAGCTCTGCGGTGTGATGCAGTCGGTGTGCTGCCCTTAAGCTGGTCCCTGGAGGGCATCCTGCTTTGTTGGAGATGTGCCTCCACCTCCTCCTCCTCTCTCCTATCAGGCACCCACGTGGAGTCAGTGACCTCATTATCCCCTCCCTCCTCATCACTGGAGCCAATCTGGCAGTATGCTGCAGCTGGGGGAACATGACTGCCAGATAGCTGTCCTTATTGGGCACCCCCTCTCTCTGGGCTCATGTTACTACCCCCTCTCTATGGGCTCACGTTACTGCCTTCCTCTAGCTGAGTTCCATCATCGGAGCCTTCAAAATGCTGGGCATCCATTTGGAGCATGTACCCAACACTGTGCTCAAACAGTTCGGGGGACTACTCAGGAGGACATGGTGGGGCTAGGGAAGGAGTGACTGATGCCATTGAGCCGAGGCAAGAGGCCGCTTTGGCAGCTGCTTTGCCAGACAAAGTACCCTGAGACTGGGTGAGAGAGGAGGAGGAGGAGGACGGCTTGGTCATCCACTCTACTAAGTCTTGGGCATGTTGTGGCTCAACATGGCCAGCTGCCGAAAAGAAGGACAAGCGTGTCCCACGGCCACGTGCTGATGAGGATGCACCGTGTCCACGACCAGCAGCACTGTTGCCTCTAGACACAGAGCCTGCTTTCCCTCTTTTATTGCCTCGTGACTGTCTGCCTCTCATTGTTTGCCTTCCAGACATACTAATGGCTTGCTGTGGTATTAGTATGGGAAAAGCAGCAATTGTTTTCAGTTAGTTTTAGGTGAAAACTGTGCAGAGGACACAGTACACTGAAAATACTTGCAGCTCTCTGCTTATGGTTTTATTATGAGAACACCACTATAATAGTCACTAACTGTATTCAAGTGAGCTTTAGGTGAATGCTATGCACTGACTGTCTGCAGCTTGCACAATCACAGGCCTGCCTGTCACAGTATAGAGAATAACTGTATTCAGGTGAGCTTTAGGTGAACGCTATGCAAAGCACACAGTAGTACACTAAGTGATACACTGACTGTCTGCAGCTTGCACAATCACCGGCCTGCCTGTCACAGTATAGAGACTAACAGGAACGGATCTAGCTAAACTCAATACAGTGTATAAATATATATACTACACCTAGGATGCATATATATCCTCTACACACAGTAACAGCAGCTAACTGACTCGCCTGCCTGCTCTAACTCAATATAAATGACACTGTCTCTCTCTCTGTAACTCTCTCTTTCACAAACGCCAACACACTACACAAGGCCGACTTCCAGGAGGCCTTATATAGTGTGGGGCGTGTACCCACTCCTCTGAGCCATGATTGGCCAAAGCCACCCTGGCTTTGGCTAATTACGGCTCTCTGTACAGACCGCGCTGTGATTGGCCAAGCATGCGGGTCATAGTGCATGCTTGGCCAGTCATCAGCCAGAAATGCACTGCGATGCCGCAGTGAATTATGGGCCATGACGCGCCACTCAAATTTGGCACGAACAGCCCATAATCTTCGATCTTCGTCGAACGATCGAACAGCCCATGTTCGAGTCGAACATGGGTTCGACTCGAACACGAAGCTCATCCCTATTAGTGACTAATAGTGGTGTTCTCATAATAAAACCACAGGCAGAGAGCTGCAAGTATTTTCAATTAGTGTACTGTGTCCTCTGCACAGTTTTCACCTAAAACTAACTAAAGACAATTGTTGCTTTTCCCATACTAATACCACAGCAGGCAGTTGATTCTGATAGCTGCATTATAATCAGTACAGATATATATATATATATACAGCCCACCTTTGTGCAGATACATCTCACTGCAGGCCATTAGTATGTCTGGAAGGCAAACAAGGAGAGGCAGACAGTCACGAGGCAATAAAAGAGGGCAAGCAGGCTCTGTGTCTAGAGGCAACAGTGCTGGTCGTGGACACGATGCATCCTCATCAGCACGTGGCCATGGGACATGCTTGTCCTTTTTTTCGGCAGCTAGCCATGTTGAGCCGCAACATGCCCAAGACTTGGTAGAGTTGATGACCAAGCCGTCCTCATCCTCCTCATCCTCTCTCACCCAGGCTCAGGGTACTTTGTCTGGCAAAGCAGCTGCCAAAGCGGCCTCTTCCCTTGGCTCAATGGCATCAGTCACTCCTTCCCTAGCCCCACCATGTCCTCCTGAGGAGACCCCCGACTGTTTGACCACTTGCTCCAGGAGGATGCCCAGGGTTTTGAAGGCTCCGATAATGGAACCCAGCTGGAGGAAGGCAGTAACGTGAACCCAGAGAGAGGGGGTAGTAACGTGAGCCCAGAGAGAGGGGGCGCCCAACAAGGCAGCTATCTGGCAGTCCTGTTCCCCCAGCTGCAGCATACTGTCAGATTTGCTCCAGTGATGAGGAGGGAGGGGATGATGAGGTCACTGACTCCACGTGGGTGCCTGATAGGAGAGAGGAGGAGGAGGAGGCACATCTCCAACGAGGCAGGATTCCCTCCAGGGTCCAGCTTAAGGGCAGCACACCGACTGCATCACACCGCAGAGCTCCGCATGTGCAGGGCACTGCTGTCTCTGCACGTTACTCCAAAAGTTCTTTGGTGTGGGCCTTTTTTTAGATGTGTGCAGCAGATCGCACCATTGCCATTTGCAACATATGTCTAAAGCGTATCTTGGTTGGCCAAAACATCAGCCGCTTGGGCACCACGTGCTTGACCAGACATATGTCGACCTGCCATGCAGTTCGTTGGCAAGCGTACCTAAAAGACCCACACCACAGAACAAAGCTGACCTCTCCTTGCTCCTCATCAGCTGGGATCTCCAACCCTACTATACCTTCAGTCCTATCTGAAACCTGCACTGAGAGGAATGAAGGTGTAGAATTAGGTGTGTCACAGCCAAGTACTTGCGGGCAATCTGCTATCGGTACACCGACGTCCGATTGTACCAGGCAAATTTCCCTGCCCCAGCTGCTGCACCGCCGAAAGAAGTTCGCTCCCAGCCATCCACATGCCCAGCGGTTGAATGCTAGCTTGGCTAAATTGCTAGCACTTCAACTGCTGTCTTTTCAGTTGGTAGACTCTGCCCCCGATTCCTGACTCATGGTCCAGCAGGCATGGAAAGGGACGTTACCTATCTTTCACGGCGCATTGGGTGACTCTGCTGGCAGCTGGGAAGGATGCAGGACAAGGTGCAGTAGTGTTGGAGGTTATTCCGCCACCACGCCTCCAAAATGTTACTACTGGTGATTCTGACACACCTCTCTCCTCCACCCCCTCCTCTTCTTCTTCCTCCATGGCCTCTACCTGTGCTTTGTCCTCGGAACCAGCGGTGCTCTGTAGGCGTTCAAGGGGCTACGCAAGTACGCAGGCAAAAAGATGCCATGCAGTGCTTGAGCTGGTGTGCTTGGGGGACCGGAGCCACACTGGGGCAGAGATTCTGTCAGCTTTGCAGGGGCAGGCTCAGAGGTGGTTGATGCCACGCCTGCTTAAGCCAGGAAAGGTGGTTTGCGACAATGGCACCAACCTCCTCTCCGCCCTCCGACAGGGACAACTGACCCATGGGCCCTGTTTGGCTCACATCCTTAACTTGGTGGTGCAGCGGTTCTTGGGCAGGTACCCGGGCTTACAGGAGGTCCTGAAGCAGGCCAGGAAACTCTGTGGGCATTTCCGCTGGTCATATAATGCCAGTGCTCGGCTGGCTGACCTGCAAAAGGAATCCAACCTGCCCAAGAACCGCGTAATCTGTGACATGCCCACCAGGTGGAACTCTACGTTAGCCATGCTGCAGCGCCTGCACACGCAGTAGAGGGCCATCAATGAGTATCTGTTGCAATATGGCACCAGGACAGGGTCAGGAGAGCTTGGATTTTTTTCCCCACGCCAGTGGGCCATTATCAGGGATGCATGCACTGTCCTGACACCATTTGAGGAGGCCACGAGGATGGTGAGTAGTGACAGTGCATGCATCAGTGACACTGTCCCTCTTGTCCATCTGTTGGAGCACACGCTGCGTGGAATAATGGACAGGGCACTTGAGGCTGAACAGAGGCAGGAAGAGGAGGACTTCCTTACCTTTCAAGGCCCCCTTTATCCAGACAGTGTTCTTGCTGGCCCGCCTATCAAACAGGAAGAGGAGGAGGAGGAGGAGGATTATTATGTCAGCATGGAGGTGGGGCCTAGCACTCAGCATCAGCAGTCTTCAAGGGATCAATTACAGTCCCAAGACACCCATGGACTTGTACGTGGCTGGGAGGAGGTGGCTGCGGATCATGTTGTCCTCAGTGACCCGAATGCCTCAGCAAACCTATGCTGCATGGCCTCCCTGATCCTGTAAAGCCTGCGGAAGGATCCTCGTATTCGTGCGATCAAGGAGAGGGATCATTACTGGCTGGCAACCCTCCTTGATCCACGTTACAAGGGTTAGGTTACGGAACTTATCTTGCCGTCGCAGATGGAGCAGAGGATGAAGCATCTTCGGGACGCCTTGCAGAAAGGTCTGTGCAACGCGTTCCCAGAGATTGGGAGGTTACAAATTCCTGGTCCTGGACAACGTGTTGCTGAGGCTTCGGTTAGTCAAAGAAGGAGCGGTGGAGAAGGTGGCCGTCTGACCGATGCGTTCAGACAATTTTTTAGTACGCAGCCCCAAGGTATGATCAGTTCCAGCAATCATCGCCAGCGTCTGGTTTACATGGTGCAGGAATACCTAGGGGCAAGATCAGACTTGGACACCTTTCCCACCGAAAATCCTTTGGGTTACTGGGTCTTGAGGATGGATCACTGGCCAGTGCTTGCACTGTATGCAATTGAGGTACTGGCCTGTCCAGTGTTATTTCGGAACGCACATTCAGTGCTGCTGGCGGCTTTGTAACCGATCACAGGGTGCGCCTGTCCACCGACTCGGTCGATCGACTGACCTTCATAAACATGAATCAGTCTTGGATCACCACCAGCTACCAAGCAGCTGATGCTGATGTAACCGAATAATTTATTTTGAAATGTCAGATCCCTCCAAGACTGCCTATGCTGATGCTGAGTTACTATCCTGTTATGCTAAGTGACTATCCTCTTCCTCCTCAATGATCATGCTGATAGCTTGTAAGAACATTTTTGGTTCTGGGCACCGGTACCAGTGGCAAAGGCCCAATTTTTCAGCCCCTGTTTAACAGGGGAGTGTAAATACAATTTTTGATGCAATACTTTGCAGCAGGGCTCATTGCTGCGCTTCTAATAGAGTATCTGTGAGGGGTTGCAGTGTTGTGGCACCAGCACCAGTGCCTAAAGCCCAATTTTTCTGCCCCTGTTTAACAGGGGCTTGTAATTACAATTGTTGATGCAATACTTTGCAGCAGGCTCATCGCTGCGCTCCAAGTACAGTATCTGTGAGGGGTTGCAGTATTGTGGCACCAGTGCCTAAGGCTTAATTTTTCTGCCCCTGTTTAACAGGGGCGTGTAATTACAATTTTTGATGCAATATTTTGCAGCAGGGCTCATTACTGCGCTCCAAGTACAGTATCTGTGAGTGGTTGTAGTGTTGTGGCACCAGTGCCTAAGGCCCAATTTTTATGCCCCTGTTCAACAGGGCCATGTAATTACAATTCTTGATCTAATAATTCACAGCAGGGCCCATTCCTGCGCCCACCAAGAGTAACTGTGAGGACTTACAGTGTTGTGGCAACACCACCACCACCGCCACCACCATAGGCCCAATTCTTCTGCCCCTGTTCAACAGGGGCATGTAATTACAATTCTTGATCTAATATTTCACAGCTGGGCCCATTCCTGCGCCCACCAAGAGTAACTGTGAGGACTTACAGTGTTGTGGCACCAGCACCACCACCAAAGGCCCAATTTTTCCTACCACTGTTCAACATTGGCATGTAATTACAATTCTTGATATAATAGTTCACAGCAGGGCGTCCCAGCGCCCACCAAGAGTAACTGTGAGGGCTTACAGTGTTATGGCAACACCAACACCTAAGGGCCAAATTTCTTCAGAGTATATACGGCAAGCCCCTACTTTCAAACATCCAACTTACAAACGACTCCTACTTGCAAACGGAAGGAGACAACAGGAAGTGAGAGGAAATCTACCCCTAGGAAGAGAAATTCTCTCCTGTAAGAGTTAATATGGGAAAAAGGTGTCTCCTCTCCACTGATGCTTTATCACCAATCCTTGTTTCAATAAAAAACGCAAATTTTCAAAAAACATTTGTCATACGGAAGGTGAGGTGAAATGTTCTGAACAGGGGCACAGACAGCAAAACAAATGTTACAGGGGTGATAACCCTTCCCTATGTTTTCCAAAAAGCTTAAAAATAGATTTTTTGGCTGGAGCTACACTTAAACAATGTACCTGTTCCAAATTACAAACAGATTCTACTTAAGAACAAACCTACAGTCCCTGTCTTGTTTGCACCGCCTGTATTCTGCTGTTCAGAGTATATAGGGCCTCTTTTTAATTTGGGTGCGGGGTTCCCCTTAATATCCATACAAGACCCAAAGGGGCTGGTAGTGGGCTGGGGGGGTACCCATGCCATTTTTATCAATGATTTTCATCCATATTGCTGGGACAAAACATTACATTACAGCCGCAAGCAGTTTTAAATGACTTTTTTTCCTTTAGAAATGTCATTTTGTGCAGGGACAGTTCTAAACACGGGAAACATGTGTCACTATACAGGCATACTTTAGACACCCCCCAGGTACGATATTTAAAGGAATAATTCACCTTTTTTTTCACTTTAAGCATCATTAAAATCACTGCTCCCGAAAAATGGCAGTTTTTAAATCTTCTTTTTGCATTGATACATGTCCCCTGGGGCAGGACCCGGGTCCCCAAACCCTTTTTAGGACAATAACTTGCATATTAGTCTTAATAATTAGCACTTTTGATTTCGAACGTTCGAGTCCATTGTATTTAATAGGGTTCTAAAGTTCGCACAAACTTTCGGTCCGTTCGCAGGTTCTGGTGCGAACCAAACCAGGGGGTTTTCGGCTTATCCCTAGTAGCAAGGTGTCCCTTTGAACGTAGCTTATAGACTACAGTTTGTGCCTATCAGGAACCTAGCTCCCTCTGGTGTCCGTTTGTGTTATATTGCTGCAATTTATTTGGTTCAGCTAAGACAAGAACAAAGCATGATGGACATTGTAGTACGCAGAGACAGAGACTCTATTGCTGTGGATTGAAAATAGACTACATTACCCACAAGACCACTGTACTACCAATAGTGCAATGCGCCGTGCACAGCCTGATGGGAGGGCTTATTTAAGAGAAGGGCGGACTCAGCTCAGTCTCTCGGGACGCCATCTTCAAGCCGGCAGGAGGCCTATGTTGAGGTCTGCTGTAAGTGTTCCTAGGCCTAAGAAGCCTGGGCCTACAGTTACCGAGAGCGGATCACCTAGTTAGAGAGGGATCCTTGCGGACAGTTTCGCTGATCAAGCCGAAGGAGGATCGGCCTGCAGCTTGCAGCATCCGGAGTCACCTATCCACTCGTACCCAGAGAGAACGGCCATGCGGAGGACCAGGGACCTCTTGATACCGAGAGACAGACTACAGAGAGAAAGTTTCAGATTAAAGAAAGCCTGCGAAGCAAGGCCTCATTTGGTGAGCGGGCACTTGCCCATCAGTATAAGCTAACTGACTCCTAGGAGTGTGACTTTCGTAAACCTTACTTGTACTTGCTGGCGTCTGCAGCGCCGCAAGTAGGGACACATCGCCTCCGGTTAGCGATACAACGACTTGGGGAAATTAGCATATCCTTTACAGCTACTTTGTGCGCCTCAATTGGCTGTCTTTTTCTTTCATCCTACCCATTGGAATACAAATAAACAAGTGCACCAACGGAGCTAGCAGAAGATTAACTGGCTCCATAAGGAACAGTCACCTGTTTCATTACCCTCACACGTTGTTACTACAGGACACGCACCCGTTGAACTGTTCACTAGGGGGAGCCATACAGTTGTGAATTTATGTGATTGTTATAACTGTTTGCATCAATTTGTGATTTCCACTGTTTTATGTGAGACTTGGTGGAGAGTAGACTTGTGCACAACGGAAAAATTTGTTTTGTTTCGGTTCGTTTCTTGTGCACAACGGAAAAATTTGTTTAGTTTCGGTTCATTTCTTTTCGGTCCTGTTGATTCGTAATCATTCGTAATTTTGGTAGACGGGATTTTTCATGTTCGGACTAATTCGTATTTTCGCAAGCGACATTTTTAGTTGAATTTTTAGTTGATTTATAATTCGTACTTTCGGTAGGGTACATTGTTTTTCGTTGATTCTGGACACACCTCCTACTTTCGTAACTTTTTTTGGGTTTGTTGATTCTTAATTTTCTGTGTCTCTCCCACGACGACGCTGCCTATTATGCCTAATGTGCTTCGAATGGATTTGTACTTTTCTAAATACATATCGGTTATTTGTAACGATTCGAAATCTCGTATTTTACTTTCGTTTTTTACATGCGGCTATAGCCTCCGCCCCTGTACACCATTTTGAGAGGGTTCAACACGGTGAGGGAGAAGCAGAGAGCAGAGCAGAGTGTTATTGTGCTTCGAATGGATTCGAAATCTCGTATTTTACTTTTGTTTTTTACATGCGGCTATAGCCTCTGCCCCTGTACACCATTTTGAGAGGGAGTTCAGCACGGTGAGGGAGAAGCAGAGAGCAGAGCAGAGTGAGTGTTATTGTGCTTCGTATGGATTCGTACATTCGTAACTTTTTTCATAACGAATTATGCCGAAGACATTCGGGCATTCGCTATTTGCGGTATAATTTATTTCGGATTCCGTTTTATTCGTAATTGCTTTGTTCGGAAATTCGAATGCTTCCGAATGTCCGAAAGTTGCTAAATTCGGACAAATTTTGATTCGTTACGAAACAAATTGCACAAGCCTAGTGGAGAGGTGCCCCAGTGCTACTATCATTGAACTGGGAGTTTCCTCCACCATACTCTCACTCAGGTCTGACCCTTGGGTCACATCATTTGGGTCTGATCACGAGGGTTATTCCAAACCAGTGGAATACTCTATTGATTTATACAGGGATCTGTATGTATTTGATGTTGATTGCATAACCATTGTTCTACTTTTGTTTTGCCGAGTAAACACATTACCACTGGTTGGACTACATCTTGTGTTTGACTCTATCTTTTGCAGCTGTGTGGCAGGTGAACCACACTAAGGTAACAATATTTAACTACATTTATTGTTGTGTGGTATCATGGCCCTCTATAGCCATTTAGGGGCCCACAATCACAATATTGTCCAGTTGTGCCAAGGGGGAACCGAGCCAAATTCTAGGGGTTGATAGGCAGAGTGCAGGCCCAAACTTAAACCAGCAGCTCCTACGGGGGTAGTGCTACACGTGGGGGCTCGTCTGGGATTCCTGTGACTCTGCAATCAAAACCCTCTTCCCCCCTTAGACAGAACCCCTACCTGCACAAAAATGGATTCTGTTGCTGCTATAGCGTGGTCCAAGGAAGAAAACGCCTGCTGAGATTACAGCGTTGTGCTTGAAATTCCAGGGGAGTCCTGCGGTGAAGGACAGTTAAGTCAATCCATGAAGACATTGTCCCCAGACAAGAAAGCATGGGTGATTGCTGTAAAAACAGACACAGGGACCCCACATACTTATGCATTGATTGAGTGGAAACAGGAAATCCCTGAACACTTCAAGGGCGCAAGTGTGAAGTTGGCCAGCAAGGGAGAACTTAATGTGATACACCCAGAGGCACCGAAAGAAGGCCCTGCCTCATCCAGTCAAGCTGACTCTAGCAAACCAGAAGTTCCTGCCAAGTCACCTCTGGCCACAGAACACTGTGCTGTCCTTGGGGAATTTGTTGCAAAGTGCCAAAAGGATCCCCACGCATACTCGGCTGCTGGTTACAGGAAGCTCAAGATCTTCTCTGGAAGGCAACCAGTACCTTCAGCGGAAGACAGTTTTAAAGAGTGGCTGGACCAGGCTACCCAAGCTTTGGATGAATGGGACATACCAGAGCCACATAAAAAACAGAGGATCACGGAGAGTCTGAAGGGACCTGCCTTGGAAGCCATTCGCAACCTGAAGCTCAGTAAAAAAGACTGTACTGCCCAAGACTACCTGAGCATCTTACAAGATGTATTCGGTCGCACTGAGAAAGTCACCGACCTCATCTACCAAATGGAACACTCTTATCAGAAAGAAGGAGAGAAGATGTCAGAGTACATGAGGCGCCTGGACAAGATCATACACCAGATCCTGTTGAAAAAGGGGTTAGACCCTCGGAAGGTGGATGAGATCAGAGCAAAGCACGTTTTGAAAGGGGCCCAACCTTTACACCCCATTACCCTTTTGTTGAGAACCTGGCAGGATGATGGTATCTTGAAGTATCCAGACTTGATCCGGATTGTCAGGGAGGAAGAAGTCATGTTAGACAACAAAAAGCAGAGTCAGAAACCTGAATCTGCTGCCGGAGTCAGAGTGATAAATGCTGATGATGGTGACCCTCAGGTTGAGCTTCTAAAGACTCAAGTGTCCCAACTAATAGAGATGATGTCCATACTGACCAACCAGACAACTGTTCTGCCCAGTGGTAGGGATGAGCCAAACGTTCGCACGAACTTTAGAACCCTATTAAATACAATGGACGCGAACGTTCGAAATCTAAAGTGCTAATTATAACAACTAATATGCATGTTATTGTCCTAAAAAGGGTTTGGGGACCCGGGTTCTGCCCCAGGGGACATGTATCAATGCAAAACGAAGTTTTAAAAACTGCCGTTTTTCGGGAGCAGTCATTTTAATGATGCATAAAGTGAAGAAAAAAAAGTGAAATATTCCTTTAAATATCGTACCTGGGGGGTGTCTAAAGTATGCCTGTGAAGTGGCACGTGTTTCCCGTGTTTAGAACTGTCCCTGCACAAAATGACATTTCAAAAGGAAAAAAAGCCATTTAAAACTGCTTGCAGCTTTAATGTAATGTCTGGTCCCGGCAATACCCCATCACCCCCCTACCCCAGCCCATTACCAGCCCCTTTGGGTCTTGTATGGATATTAAGGGGAACCCCGCACCTAAAATAAAAAAGGCCCTATATACTCTGAACAGCAGTATACAGGCGGTGCAAAAAAGACACGGACTGTAAGTTTGTTCTTAAGTACAATCTGTTTGTAATTTGGAACAGCTACATTTTTTAAGTGTAGCTCTAGCCAAAAAATCTAATTTTAAGCTTTTTGGAGAACATAGGGAAGGATTATCACCCCTGAAACATTTGTTTTGCTGTATGTGCACCTGTTCAGAAAATTTCACCTCACTTTCCATCCCAATGACAAATGTTTTTGGAAAATGTGGGTTTTTTATTGAAACAAGGATTGGTGATAAAGCATCAGTGGAGAGGAGACACCTTTTTCCCATATTAACTCTTACAGGGGAGAATTTGCCTTCCTAGGGGTAGATTTCCTCTCACTTCCTGTTGTCTCCTTCCGTTTGCAAGTAGGAGTCGTTTCTAAGATGGATGTTTGAAAGTAGGGGCCTGCCATATATACTCTGTAGAAATTTGCCCCTTAGGTGTTGGTGTTGCCACAACACTGTAAGCCCTCACAGTTACTCTTGGTGGGCGCTGGAACGCCCTGCTGTGAACTATTATATCAGGAATTGTATTTACATGCCACTGTTGAACAGTGGTAGGAAAAATTGGGCCTTTGGTGGTGGTGCTGGTGTCACAACACTGTAAGCCCTCACAGTTACTCTTGGTGGGTGCAGGAATGGGCCCTGCTGTGAATTATTAGATTAAGAATTGTAATTGCATGCCCCTGTTGAACAGGGGCTGAAAAATTGGGCCTTAGGCACTGGTGCCACAACACTGCAACCCCTAGGGTTAGGGTTAGGGTTTAGGGCAGATACTGTACTTAGAGCGCAGCAATGAGCCCTGTTGCAAAGTAATGCATCAAAAATTTAGGCTTTAGGTGAATGCTATGCAAAGCACACAGTAGTACACTAAGTGAAACACTGACTGTCTGCAGCTAGCACAATCACCGGCCTGCCTGTCACAGTATAGAGAATAACTGTATCCAGGTGAGCTTTAGGTGATCGCTATGCAAAGCACACAGTAGTACACTAAGGCTCCTTTCACACGATCCGTGTCTGTGTGCGGGCTCCGCTTTGCTAAGCGGGGATCGCTCCGTCAATCCCCGCTGAGCAGGCAGATGACAGGTCTGTCTCCGCACACTGTGCAGGGACCGACCTGTCAGAGCGCCGCTCTCCCCTATGGGGGATCGGATGACGACAGACCGTAGAGTCCGTTGTGATCCGATCCGATCCGAAGACGGATGGTAAAGTAGGGTTTTCCTCCGTCACACTTTGGCGGATCGGAGCGGGTCGGATGTCAGCGGACATGTCACCGCTGACATCCGTGGCTCCATAGGGGTACATGGAGCATCCGTTCAGGTCCGCCTAAAAAACTGACAGGCAGACCTGAACGGTCCGTCCGTGTGAAAGAGCCCTAAGTGAAACACTGACTGTCTGCAGCTAGCACAATCACCTGCCCGCCTGTCACAGTATAGAGACTAACAGGAACGGATCTAGCTAAACTCAATACAGTGTATAAATATATATACAACACCAAGGATGCATATATATCCTCTAAACACTGTAACAGCAGCTAACTGACTCGCCTGCCTGCTCTATCTAACTCAATATAAATGACACTGTCTCTCTCTCTGACACTGCCTATTACACAAACGCCAACACACTACACAAGGCCGACTTCCAGGCGGCCTTAAATAGTGTGGGGCGTGTACTAAACCCCCTGAGCCATAATTGGCCAAAGCCACCCTGGCTTTGGCCAATTACGGCTCTCCGTTTTTTCTGCGCTGTGATTGGCCAAGCATGCGGGTCATAGTGCATGCTTGGCCAAACATCAGCCAGCAATGCACTGCGATGCCGCAGTGAATTATGGGCCGCGTCACGCAACACGAATTTAGCACGAACGGACCGTAACGTTCGTTGTTCGGCGAACGATCGAACGGCCGATGTTCAAGTCGAACGTGTGTTCGACGCGAACTCGAAGCTCATCCCTACCCAGTGGAAACACTCCAGAGGAGCCCAAGAAGTCTCTCAGCTCTAATGTTGCCCAAGTGCAGAAACCAAGGAAACTGATGATCTGTTTCAACTGTGGAGGAGTCAAACATTATCGGGAAGTATGTCCAAGCCCGGAGAAAGCTGCAACACAGTACCACAAGTCGGCGGAAAACTCCATAGGGCCCCGGTGCCCACCAGTTTCAGCTAACTCCATAAAATCCAACAACGCAAGGAGACAGCATGGGAGTCCCGACCCTCGCCTAAGGCTCCCGTTGTTGCCTCTGAACGACCTAATGTCTCCCGCTCCTTAAACCGGCCTGCCCGGCGGCGGAGAGTCAGTGCACACCAGACCCAACAGGGGTCGAAATCCAGTCAAAGTTCCAGAAAGAAAGGAGTAAGGGTACAAACTACTGAACCGGGTAAGCAGGCCCCTCTCCGAAAGTTTCCTGCCAAGTTAGTGGGCCCCTCCCCAGTAGTCTCAATCCAGGTAGAAGGGATTTACACTAAGGCACTCCTGGATACAGGGGCTCAAGTGACTCTCCTGTACAGAGACTTCTATGACAAGCACCTTAAACACTTGCCATTGCAGAAGTTGGAAGAACTGAAGATATCGGGCATTGGGACTCAAAACTTTCCCTATGATGATTATTTACCAATCAAACTAACTTTTGACCCCTCAGTGGCAAGAGAAACAGAGACTTTTGACACCTTGGCAGTGGTCTGCCCTCGCCCTCCAGGGACTAGTAAAAGTTCTCTCATTATAGGGACCAACACTGATCTAGTCAGGAGACTACTAACACCTATGGCCCAGGAGCAGAGTACTTCAACTGCAGGAGTGCACCCCATGCTGAAACAGGCGTACCAGCGCCTAGTACTAGAACAGAAGGCTCCAGCAGAAGGAGTAGGCAAGATCTGGTGTTTGGATAAAGGAGAGAGAGTACTACAGCCCGGGGAGGTGACTTGTCTGAGAGCGTCTGTCAAGCTAACTTGGAAGCAAGCAGGCCCCTTTATTGTCCTTGAAACGGACCAATGGAAGGAAGGAAAGGGGATATAAATAATCCCCGAAGTGGTTCCCTTGAAGGCCCTGCAGAGGAATCATGGGAAGGTCTCAGTGAGTGTTCGCAACACGACCACCTCACCTGTGAATGTACCGGCCAGAATGCTGTTGGGCCAAGTGAGCACAGCCACCCCAGTCGCGCCATCTGACTTGAAGAAGGAGGAGAAGGGTGAGATCCCAGTAGAGAAGTTCTACCCAGAAGACACCACCCTCCCACCAGAATGGAGAGAAAGAGTTAAAGCCCAGCTCGCCCAATGGCAGACTGCATTCTCCAAGAATGAATTCGATGTAGGGTGTGCAAAGAGTGCCACCCACAAGATCCATCTGCAGGAAGACAAACCGTTCAGAGAAAGGGTCCGACGGGTTCCTCTGAGGGACTTGGAAGACCTACGTCAACAACTGGCAGAACTCAAAAGAGCGGGGATCATCAGAGAATCCAGGAGCCCCTACGCTTCTCCAATAGAGGTGGTGCGGAAAAAAAATGGGTCACTAAGGCTCTGCATTGACTACCGAACACTGAACAGTATTACCAAATCCCCATGCATCCTGAGGATAAAGAGAAAACTGCCTTCATTACCCCAGTGGGGTTCTTTGAGTTTGATCGCATGCCTCAAGGGTTATCAGGAGCCCCGGCCACCTTCCAAAGGCTGATGGAGAAAACAGTGGGCGACATGAACTTGATCGAGGTGCTGGTGTACCTGGACGACATCACCTCGGCAGGACTCTGGAAGAGCCTGAAGAGCGGTTGGAGAAGGTCCTTAAGAGACTTCATGAAGAAGGCCTGAAGCTCTCCATAGAGAAGTGCCAGTTCTATCAGCCCTCGGTCCACTACCTTGGCCACATCGTGTCTGCCGAGGGGATAGCCACAGACCCTGAGAAGCTGGATGCCGTCACCTCTTGGCCAAGACCCACTAATGTGACCGAGCTTTGTCATTTGTGGGATTCTGCTCCTACTACCGAAGATTTGTACAACGATTTGCCAAGATAGCCCGCCCCCTCAATGAACTACTGAGGAGTGAAGGAGAGGATGATGTCCCAGAACCAGTCAAACCTGTGTGAAGCCCACAGAAGAGCCTAGAAAACCTAAAGAGTCCATCCAGGATCAGTGGACTTCCAAGTGTGAGGAGGCCTTCAGTCGGCTGAAAAGGAGCCTAACCACTGCCCCAGTCTTTGCCTATGCCGACACCACCAAGCCCTACGAACTACACGTCGATGCCAGTCGAGATGGGCTGGGCGGGCTGCTATATCAAGAACATGACGGTCTCTGTGAGTCGGAGTTTGGTCCCTGCTGAAAGGAACTACCCCACGCATAAGCTCGAGTTCCTGGCTTTGAAGTGGGCTGTGGTGGATAAATTGAGAGACTACCTCTACGGGGCAGAGTTTGTGGTCAAAATTTACAACAATCCACTCACCTACCACCTCACTACAGCCAAACTGGATGCCACAGGACATAGGTGGTTGGCTGCCCTCTCGGGTTTCACCCTTAATTTGAAATGCGGACGCCCTCTCAAGAAGGCCTCATGGCCCCAGTGACTCCACAGAAGAGTGGACTTAGCTGACACCAGAAGGAGTGCGAGCCTTATACCAGGGAGCTGAACGTCAGGCTGGAGGAGGGTCCAGGGCCAAAGAGATTGGAGATTCTGCTGCTGGAGTACCCAAATGTTACTGCAATGTGACCCAAGTGGGGGATGAAGGCCTGCCAAAGCTGTCAAAGAGGGACCTGAGAAGGGACCAGTTGGAAGACCCTCTGGGTAACTTGGCATTGAAGGCTTTGGAGAATCAATGCTCTGACATGCTCCTCACTGATTCCCCAAAGGAGGCTCGTCTGCTAC
The DNA here is from genome assembly GCA_029206835.1 of Rana muscosa. Classification (NCBI taxonomy): domain Eukaryota; kingdom Metazoa; phylum Chordata; class Amphibia; order Anura; family Ranidae; genus Rana; species Rana muscosa. The sequence goes on along the minus strand of CM055124.1, from coordinate 211,022,620 downwards.
ACCGAGAGTGGGATCGGTTGCAGTTGCATCAAGGGGTGGTCTACCGAAGGGGCCCCTCTGATGGTCTTGAAGAAAAATGGCAGCTGTTTTTACCCAGAAAACACAGAGAGACAGTGTTGATGGCCCTCCACGATAACCATGGCCATCTAGGACCTGAGAGAACTTTCCATTTGGTGAGGGACCGATTCTACTGGCCCTGCATGCGGGCTGAAGTCGAGGGTTACTGCCACTCCTGAATTCAATGTATCCAAAGGAAGACCTTGCCTTCCCGAGCCGCCCCAATGGGCCATCTTCAGAGTCAGGGACCCATGGAGCTGGTGTGCATTGACTTTCTTTGCCTGGAGCCTGATCTGAGTGGGCAGGGAAACATTCTGGTGGTGACTGATCATTTTACTAGATATGCCCAAGCATTCCCAACAAAGGATCAGCAAGCATCAACAGTGGCCAAGGTCTTAGTAGAGAAGTTCTTCGTTCACTATGGCTTGCCCCAGTGTATCCACTCAGATCAAGGGAGAGACTTTGAAAGTAGCCTTATTAAAAGACTTTTAGACCTATTAGGCATCAAAAAGTCCAGAACCACCCCTTACCACCCCCAAGGGGACGCTCAACCTGAGAGGTTTAACCAAACTCTTCTTGATATGCTTGGCACTTTAAGCTCAGAGAAGAAGCAACACTGGAGTAAACATGTAGCTGCCATTGTACATGCCTATAACAATACTGCAAATTATGCTACAGGATACTCTCCCTATCGCTTAATGTTTGGACGAGAGTCTCGATTACCAGTAGACTTTGCCTTTGGCATATCTTTGGATCACACCTCAGCAACCTCCCACAGAGGGTATGTCGATCGGCTGCGGAAAAGTCTAAAGACCGCCTATGACAAGGCCCAAGCTACCTCGGACAGGAAGGGACTGAGAAATAAAAAGAACTTTGATCTCAAAGTCCGAGTGTAGGACCTGCAACCAGGTGATAGAGTACTGTTGAGAAATATGGGTGTCCCTGGCAAACACAAATTGGCTGACCGCTGGAAGGCACAGCCCTATGTCATCTGCAAGCAACTACCAGGACTCCCAGTGTACCATATCAGGCCGGAAGGGAGTGTAGGCCCACTAAAGACTTGGCATCGGAATCACCTGTTGCCCCTCTCAGAGGCGGTTCGCCTGCCACCAATGTCAGATCTACAGACGACTCCCTCAACCTCTCAAGGGTCTCGGCCAGTTACTATGTCTCAGTCAGTACCTCAAGATGTGGAGGATGAAGACAATGAGGATGAAGAGGTGGAATCAGACTGGCTGTGGTCATCTCAACTACCAGGGCCTACGACCTCTCCTTTGTCCCCACCTGAAGTGACTGACATTGGAGCTCTCAGACCAGAGGCCCCTGAGTTTGTGCCTCAAAGTATGCTTTCTGAGGAGCTGGAGGATGATCCGGATTCCCTGACAATGAAGAGGTCTCATCTCTTACGGAAGGAGAACAGGAGAACAGGAAGCTGTGGAGGAAGCAGAATCCAGTGTGTCTGAACAAGAAGCAGAAGAAGCTGTGAAGGAAACAGAGTTCAGCATACCTGAACCCCCAGAGCCAAAAGAGCAGAGAGAGAGAAGGGCTATTCACCCACCCAAGAGACTGACTTATGATCAATTGGGTGAAAGCTCTGAAGAAACTGTGATTACCTCAAAAAGGACAATTAAAACGCCTGATCCTTCCACTTCACATTTCGTGGAGGACAAACCTTGCTCACTACCTGGAACATCTGGCTGGGCCATTCCGGTCGAAGTAGCCTGTAGGCAGGACAACCTCCTTTCCAAAGCATGGTGGGGGGTTCCTCTGCCTGGTTCTTATGAGAATGCAAACTGTCTTATTTCTTGTATACACTAACTGGTCTTTTCTCCTTGTGTATTTGTAACAGGTCACAAACTGCTGCTGTCTTTGGGGACCAAAGATTTTCAAGTGGGGGGAGTATGTAGCAAGGTGTCACTTTGAACGTAGCTTATAGACTACAGTTTATGCCTATCAGGAACCTAGCTCCCTCTGGTGTCCGTTTGTGTTATATTGCTGCAATTTGTTTGGTTCAGCTATGACAAGAACAAAGCATAATGGACATTGTAGTACACAGAGACAGAGACTCTATTGCTGTGGATTGGAAATAGACTACATTACCCACAAGACCACTGTACTACCAATAGTGCAAAACGCCGCGCACAGCCTGATGGGAGGGCTTATTTAAGAGAAGGGCGGACTAAGCTCAGTCTCTCGGGACGCCATCTTCAAGCCGGCAGGAGGCCTGTGTTGAGGTCTGCTGTAAGTGTGCCTAGGCCCAAGAAGCCTGGGCCTACAGTTACCGAGAGTGGATTGCCTAGTTAGAGAGGGATCCTTGCGGACAGTTTCACTGATCAAGCCGAAGGAGGATCGGCCTGCAGCTCGCAGCATCCAGAGTCACCGATCCACCGGTACCCAGAGAGAACGGCCGTGCGGAGGACCAGGGACCTCGTGATACCGAGAGACGGACTACAGAGAGAAAGTTCCGGATTAAGGAAAGCCTGCGAAGCAAGGCCTCATTTGGTGAGCGGGCACTTGCCCATCAGTATAAGTTAACTGACTCCTAGGAGTGTGAATTTCGTAAACCTTACTTGTACTTGCTGGCGTCTGCAGCGCCGCAAGTAGGGACACATCGCCTCCGGTTAGCGATACAACGACTTGGGGAAATTAGCATACACTTTACCGCTACTTTGTGTGCCTCAATTGGCTGTCTTTTCCTTTCATCCTACCCATTGGAATACAAATAAACAAGTGCACCAACGGAGCTAGCAGAAGATTAACTGACTCCATAAGGAACATTCACCTGTTTCATTACCCTCACACGTTGTTACTACAGGACACGCACCCGTTGAACTGTTCACTAGGGGAGCCATACAGTTGTGAATTTATGTGATTGTTATAACTGTTTGCATCAATTTGTGATTCCCACTGTTTTATATGAGACTTGGTGGAGAGGTGCCCCAGTGCTACTGTCATTGAACTGGGAGTTTCCTCCACCATACTCTCACTCAGGTCTGACCCTTGGGTCACATCATTTGGGTCTGATCACGGGGGTTATTCCAAACCAGTGGTACTCCAGAGGCGTACTAAGTGGGGGGCGGAGGGGGCGGGCCGCACCGGGGTGCCACACACTGGGGGGTGTCAGGCCGGCGCCCCCCCCCTGACTTAAGCGGTGATAGCGCCGGCGCCGCTCCGTCAAGTAAGAGCTGCCTGCAGTGAGACTCCAGCCAGGCACAGGCAGATATATCACGATACGAAGGGAGGGGGGGATGACATTGCTGCACCATCCATCCCCTCCTCACGGCCGCGGCTGAGCTATCCCGATGTTCGGCACTTCTCACAGAACACAGGCACAGCCGTGTGAAGTCGCCTCCCCCTCCTTTCTGTTTATGTGTACAGAGGGGGAGGGGACCTTCTGTGCATGTGCTGCCTCACGCTGATCTAAGGTACTGAATGGGAGGGGGGGTTTGCACGGGGGTCTGCATTGAGGGGGGGTTTGCATGAGGGGGGGTGTCTGCATTAAAGGGGGTTTGCACTGAGGGGGGGTTGCACTGGGGGGTCTGCACTGAGGGGGGGAGGTTTGCACTGAGGGGGGGTTTGCACGAGGGTCTGCATTAATGGGGGGAGGTTTGCACTGAGGGGGGGGGTGTCTGCATTGAGGGGGGGTTGCACTGGGGAGGTTTGCACTGAGGGGGGTTTGCACAGGGGTCTGCATTAAGGGGGGAGGTTTGCACTGTGGGGGGGGTTTGCACGGGGTCTGCATTAAGGGGGGGAGGTTTGCACTGAGGGGGGGTGTCTGCATTGAGGGGGGGTTTGCATTGAGGGGGGGGGTTTGCATGGGGGGGAGGTTTGCACTGAGGGGGGGGGGGGGGGTCTGCATTAAGGGGGGTTTGCACTGAGGGGAAGGGGGGGTTGCACTGGGGGGTCTGCACTGAGGGGGGGAGGTTTGCACTGAGGGGGGGTTTGCACAAGGGTCTGCATTAAGGGGGGGAGGTTTGCACTGAGGGGGGGTGTCTGCATTGAGGGGGGTTGCACTGGGGAGGTTTGCACTAAGGGGGGTTTGCACGGGGGTCTGCATTAAGGGGGGAGGTTTGCACTGTGGTGGGGTTTGCACGGGGGTCTGCATTAAGGGGGGGAGGTTTGCATTGAGGGGGGGTTTGCATTGAGGGGGGGTTTGCATGGGGGGAGGTTTGCACTGAGGGGGGTGTCTGCATTAAGGGGGTTTGCACTGAGGGGGAGGGGGGTTGCACTGGGCGGGTCTGCATTGAGGGGGGAGGTTTGCACGGGGGTCTGCATTAAGGGGGGAAGTTTGCACTGAGGGGGGGTTGCACTGGGGAGGTTTGCACTGAGGGGGGTTTGCACAGGGGGGGTCTGCATTGAGGGGGGTCTGCACTGAGGGGGGGAGGTTTGCACTGAGGGAGGTCTGTGTAACATGCAGGGGGTCCAGAGCTGTGAGGTGCTGTGTAATGTAAAAGGGTCCAGAGGTGCGGTGCTGTGTAATGTAAAGGGGTCCAGAGTGCTGTGTACTGTCAAGGGGTCCAGAAGTGCGGGGGGCTGTGTAATGTCAAGGCATCCAGAGGTGCAGGGGGCTGTGTAATGTAAAGGGGTGCAGGGTGCTGTGTAATGTAAAGGGGTGCAGGGGGCTGTGTAATGTAAAGGGGTGAAGGGTGCTGTGTAATGTAAAGGGGTGCAGGGTGCTGTGTAATGTAAAGGGGTCCAGAGGTGCAGGGGGCTGTGTAATGTAAAGGGGTGCAGACGTGCAGAGGTGCAGGGTGCTGTGTAATGTAATGGGGTCCAGAGGTGCAGGGTGCTGTGTAATGTAAAGGGGTGCAGGGTGCTGTGTAATGTAAAGGGGTCCAGAGGTGCAGGGGGCTGTGTAATGTAAAGGGGTGCAGAGGTGCAGGGTGCTGTGTAATGTAAAGGGGTGCAGAGGTGCAGAGTGCTGTGTAATGTAATGGGGTCCAGAGGTGCAGGGTGCTGTGTAATGTAAAGGGGTGCAGGGTGCTGTGTAATGTAAAGGGGTGCAGAGTGCTGTGTAATGTAATGGGGTCCAGAGGTGCAGGGGGCTGTGTAATGTAAAGGGGTGCAGAGGTGCAGGGGGCTGTGTAATGTAAAGGGGTGCAGAGGTGCAGGGTGCTGTGTAATGTAATGGGGTCCAGAGGTGCAGGGGGCTGTGTAATGTAAAGGGGTGCAGAGGTGCAGGGGGCTGTGTAATGTAAAGGGGTGCAGAGGTGCAGGGGGCTGTGTAATGTAAAGGGGTCCAGAGGTGCAGGGGGCTGTGTAATGTAAAGGGGTCCAGAGGTGCAGGGGGCTGTGTAATGTAAAGTGACGCAGAGGTGCAGGATGCTGTGTAATGTAAAGGGGTCCAGAGGTGCAGTTGTGTAGAGGGGCTACACAGTAGTAACAAAGAGATATTGAAGGATGCAGAGGTATGCAGGGGACACAGAGGGGTGTTTTTACATTTTAACGTGGGGGGGGGGTGCCAGATATTGGATCCGCCCCGGGTGCCAAATGCTCTAGGTACGCCCCTGTGGTACTCTATTGATTTATACAGGGATCTGTATGTATTTGATGTTGATTGCATAACCATTGTTCTACTTTTTTTTTGCCGAGTAAACACATTACCACTGGTTGAACTACATCTTGTGTGGGACTTTTGCAGCTGCGTGGCAGGTGAACCACACTAAGGTAACAATATTTAACTACATTTATTGTTGTGTGGTATCATTGTGGCCCTGTATAGCCATTTAGGGGCCCACAATCACAATATTGTCCAGTTGTGCCAAGGGGGAACCGAGCCAAATTCTAGGGGTTGATAGGCAGAGTGCAGGCCCAAACTTAAACCAGCAGCTCCTACAGGGGTAGTGCTACATATGCTTGAATCTTGGAGCGTTTTGTGGAGTTTTTCCAGACCTGTGCAGTAATCCAGCGTGAGACATTTTCTTTAGGCAGGAGCTGCTCTCTCTCCTTGTGCGGAGTGGCTGGTCTTGTATCCGCCCCTCACTGCAGTTTTCTGCAGGCAGCCTGTAGTGGGTGGTGCCTGCTTGGCCCCTCCCACAGCTCTGTTCTCTGTACAGCACAGTGATTATGTCACTGTTACTTTTACAAGATTATAACTGGGTTTACTAAGGCATTTGATGCACACAAAGTAGATTTATATACTTGGTGGCTATTGAGGAATTTATTTAACCACTTGCTTACTGGGCATTTAAACCCCCTTCCTGCTCAGACCAATTTTCAGCTTTCAGTGCTGTTGCAGTTTGAATGACAATTGTGCGGTCATACAACACTGTACCCAAATATAAAATTTTTATAATTTTTTTCCCACAAATAGAGCTTTATTTTGGTCGTATTTGATCACCTCTGCGGTTTTTCTTTTCTGTTAAAAAAAATTAAAAAGACCGATTAAAAAAAAATATATATATATATATATTTTAAATATTTTGTTATAAAATTTTGCAAACAGGTAATTTTTCTCCTTCATTAATGTATGTTGATGAGGCTGCACTGATGGGCACTGATGGGCTGCACTGATGGGCACCAATGGGCTGCATTGATGGGCACCGATAAGGCAGCACTGGTGGGCACTGGTGGGCCCTGATAGGCGGCACTGGTGGGCACTGATAGGAGGCACTGAGAGGTGGCACTGATGGGTGGCACTGAAGGGCATTGATAGGTGGCACTGATGGACACTGAGAAGTGGCACTAATAGGTGGCATTGATAGGTGACACTGATAGCTGGCAGTGATGGGCACTGATAGGTGGCAGTGATGGGCACTGATGAGTGGCAATAATGGGCACTGATCGGTTACACTGATAGGCAGCATTACTAGGTGGCACTTATGAGGCACTGATTGGCATCACAGATGGGCATTGATAGGTGGCATTGTGGGCATTGATAGGTGGCACTGTGGGCACTGGCAGGTGGCAATGGCAGGTGGCACTGGCAGGCGGTATTTGTGCGCACTGTAGAGGCAGATGTGCCTCCTTCCTCTTTGGGACTGATGTCCCTTGTAAACAAGTCGGTGATCGGCTTTTTTTCCTCCTCACGCTGTCAGCTTGAGGAGAAAAAAAAAGCGATTACCGACAGCTGATCACGTGGTAAGGGGTTGGGACCGGCCCCTTACACGGATCTGTGATCCACTGAGTCTCAGTGACTTGGTGATCACAGCGCGCGTCCTGCAGGGGGCGCACGTTGCACATGCAAAGGGGAGGATGTCTATTGACGGCCTCCCGGATTTTCAGGTCTGCGCTGTAGCCGTCATTTGACTATAGCGCGGGCCTCTAGTGGTTAAACTAAAACTTATTTTTTTAGATTTAGATACAATGTTGAAGGGTTAGAACCTCTGCAAGGTTATTATTTGTGTGGTGACCATTGTTTCTGGTACAAAAAGTGATAGAAAATATTTTTTTTGAGTTATCCTAGGAATAGATGATTAAGAGAAATCTTTTTATGAGTAAACCTGTTCTGGTGACAACTGTGTAATGAATGTCCCTTTGGAAAGAGCTCCCCTTACTTTCTGGCTGACAGGGACCTTAACCATTCCATACCCTATTCAAATACAATTTTTACACACAATTTAAGACCTTTGACAACAACACTTCCCCCCCCCCACAAATATTTACCCCCATAACCCTGAGACTGCTTGGGCAAGAAAATGGACGCTATTGGTGACCACTGTAGTAGAGGTGACTTGGCAAAATGCCTAAAAATTGCCCAAAAATTGTGTACAAGCCAGCCGGTGGATTACGTTTTATTTATTTGTTACACAAAGCCAAAGGCTTTCATTGTGCAACCTATGCAGACCAGCTGCCAGCGTCCTAGCAACTGCTGATGTCATTGGTTGATAAGGAGGACATCGGGCACCTGCACATCATCCTTGATTGACCCCCTGCCCCTCTCTGTCAGCACTGGGGCCACGTTAGCTGTGGGAGGAAAGGGGGGGGGGGGGAGAAACTGAGGGAGAAGAAATGTTGGAATACTAATCAGTACCAATGTGGAAAAGTGTATTTGCTTTTGAAGAATAAATCATCTTCAATTTTGGGTGTCTTGTGTATGTTGATGTTGCTGTGTTCTGTAAAACTATGAGTTCCGTTTATTACATTTTAGAAAGGGGTTCCTCAGGATTTGTGCAGAATTTTAAAGGCTGAGAAAACACTGACCTACATGTTTGAAAAATACAGTTTTCCATTACGTTCTGCATGTTTTCTCTCCTTGGGCTGTGCACATCTCGTAGACTGTATCAATTTCCTCTGGATGCACATTCCATCAGCAGCTTAAACAGGAACTGCAGTCTGCTCACATAATTTGTAATAAAACATCTTTGCCATTCTGAAGCTTCCCTCCAACCACTTTGCATATTTTTTTACATATACTGTGATTTTGTACTTTCCAAATGTGCTGCAGAAATCTCCCTCCACTGAGTTTGGCTGCATCCATTTTAACTGTGGGCAGCTGAAGCTGCTGCCTGTTCACTTCCTGGATTTACACAGACACACAGAGGCACACCTCCAGCTCTGCAGCCCTGCAGCTGTCATTGGCCCTCTTATGACTCTCCCACTCCCTTCCTGGCAAACTCTCACGAGAGTGAGAGAGAGAGAGCTGTGCATGATGTCATAAGCCTAGGCTTTGTACCAGACAATAAACAGGAAGTGGGCTGTATAAGGTATTAACTGGCAGAAAAATTTATGTTGTACTATCCAAAGTTAAAGCAACAAGCGCAGAAGATTTAATAGATGGAAAGATGAAAACATTACTGAAGGTCCGCTTGAACATCACAATATTGTAAGCTCTAACAAGCAGGGCCCTCTGATTCCTACTGTATTAAAGTGCATTGTATTTGTACTGTCAACCCTCAAGCTGTAAAGCGCTGCATAAACTGTCAGCGCTATATAAATCCTGTATAATGTAGCGCTCACCCCCTTTTAGGGGTGCTATATACCCAAATTTAGGGGGCTGGTCTGAGTTAGTAGTTAGGCTCAGACCGTTCTCATTGATAGGTTGTGCTATTTTGTTTCTGCAGGTGGTATACTGGTGTGCAGTTCCCTGTGGCCTGTGGGTGGCACTGCCGTGACAGGTCAGGGTTGAACCACTAGTAATAGTGCCGTGCCTTGGGGTGTCCTCTCTTGGCAGTGGTACAGTGGGCATGGTTGGCCTGCTGTGCATGCTGGGGGAGGATACATAAGGGGAAGACGCCGCCTGGAGAGGGGTTCGAGTCAGGAGTCCGAGTCCAAGTGTGCGGCGCCCGGCCCTCCAGGCCATGGGACCGCGTGCGAATCAGTCCCAGGCACCTTTAGCCCTGGGGCTGCAACTTCAGCACTGGGCCCAGCACCTTTAGCTGGAGCCCACTCCTGGGACGAGGAATCCCAGGGCGTCCCTTGTGAGGGAGCCCGCTCTAAGAAGAGGCGGTCAAGGGAGGACCTTTCTGACGGACCGGTGAGAGTTCACGGTGAAAGAAGGGACCCAGTAACTTTCTGGAGGGATTCATCTATCCACCAAGGGCCTAGTAATGTGCTGTTGCTGGCACCTGTCCTTGTATTGCAAAAGCTGAGAGGTTCGGGACATGATAGATTCTGTGGCAGAGGGTCTCCCAAACGTATCTAAGAAAATAACCTAATTGAGCATCCGAGCATCACTGCGGCTGCTAGGATCCACTTTTACAGGAGACTATCTGGGTGAGCTGAACCCACTCGGGAATTCAGTGGTGATTGTAACATTTAAGCCCTGTACACATGATCGGTTTTACCGATGAAAACAGTCCGATGGACTTTTTTCATCGGACAAACCAATCGTGTATGGAACCCATCAGTCTTTTTTCCATCGGTTTTAAAAAATAGAACATGTTTTAAATTTTTCCGATGGATCAAAAACCGATAGCAAATTCCGATCGTCTATGGGCAAGTCCATTGGATAAAAAACCCACGCATGCTCAGAATCAAGTCGACGCATGCTCATAAGCATTGAACTTCATTTTTCTCGGCTCATCGGAGTGTTTTACGTCACCGCGTTTGGAACGGTCGGTTTTTTGACTGATGGTGTGTAGGCAAGACTGATGGAAGTCAGCTTCATCGGATTTCCGATGGACAAAACCATCGGATTAGAATCCATAGGATATCCGATCGTGTGTACAGGGCTTTACTTGTGCCTGGACCTACCTCCCAAAAACTTGCTGTCCTGTCTCTTATCCACTCTTTCCTATCTGCTGAACATTGATGAAAAATAAACTCAACGTTGGAGTTTAGAGTGGTGTGGACCTTGGAATTACTTGGGGGGAAAACAGAGACTTGTCCCTATATCATAGGAGATGAGAACCAACTGATGGAGAACCTAGCTGTGGGACCCAAATACATAACACCGCTCAACCTCTTCAAACAGGAGGGTACAGGCATATAGTATGGTGTGCCCTTTTCCTGCAAGTGAGCCAAAGGTAGGGAAAATGACATTTCTAAAGGAAAAAAAGTAATTTAAAACTGCAAACAAGACAGGGACTGTAGGTTTGTTCTTAAGTAGAATCTGTTTGTAATTTGGAACAGGTAAATTTTTTAGGTGTAGCTCCAGCCAAAAAATCTATTTTTAAGCTTTTTGGAAAACATAGGGATTAGGGAAGGGTTATCACCCCTGTAACATTTGTTTTGCTGTCTGTGCACCTGTTCAGACCTGTTCAGCTCTCTGCCTGTGGTTTTATTATGAGAACACCACCAATTGTATTCAGGTTCCTTTAAGTAAACGCTGTGCAAAGGACAGAAGTACACTAAATGAAATTAATGTAGCTCCCTGCCTGTGGTTTTATTATGAGAACACCACTAACTGTATTCAGGTAAGCTTTAGGTGAACGCTATGCAAAGCACACAGTACACTAAGTGAAACACTGACTGCAGCTAGCACAATCACCTGCCTGCCTGTCACAGTATAGAGAAGAACAGGAACGGATCTAGCTAAACTGAATACAGTGTATAAATGTATATACAACACCTAGGATGCATATATATCCTCTACACACTGTAACTGCAGCTAACTGACTCGCCTGCCTGCTCTATCTAACTCAATTTAAATGACACTGTCTCTCTCTCTTTCTCTCTCTCTCTGTAAGTTCTCTCTTTAACCAACACCGCAACACACTACACAAGGCCGCCACGGAGGCGACCTTATATAGGGTAGGGTGTGTATTAAACCACCTGAGTTATAATTGGCCAAAGCCACCCTGGCTTTGGCCAGTTATGGCTCTCCGTTTTTTGCGCGCTGTGATTGGCCAAAGCATGCGGGTCATAGTGCATGCTAGGCCAATCATCAACCAGCAATGCACTGCGATGCCGCAGTAAATTAAGGGCTGTGACGCGCCACTCAAATTTGGCGCGAACGGACCATAATATTTGCAATTCGGCGAACGGTTGAACAGACGATGTTCGAGTCGAACATGGGTTCGACTCGAACACGAAGCTCATCCCTAATAATAATATTACTACAGATGCTACAGCGGGATATGCCAGTGCACTGTACACAGGGACAGCTGCTTCTAGTCCAACTTTGGAGTGTGCAGGAAAGGGTCACTAAAAACAAAAACATTCAGTAGATGCATCTTACTTGGATGATTTAATTGAAACAAGTACTTTTTGACACTACAAGACCGATTGTTGATGTTCAACAATATATTTGGTTTGAAGTGACCCTGTCGCAAATATCAAATTGCAAAAAACTTGTTACCAGTAAAAGAAGAGAGTACAGTAAATACCCTTTCTGCTGCAGCACCACCAAATAGTCACTACGTTAAAGAGTAATGGCTTACTAAGGCCTACTGAAAAACTGACACTTTTTGGAGCATCAAGCTCCCATGTCCCTTGCTGTGCTTAGTGGTTCCTCCCACTGACTTTCACATTCACTTAAATGGAGCAGCAGCACAGGCAGCAAGAAAGGTGAGCATTTACACTCGTCTTTTACGGGTGTAGCTCCCGTTCCCCTGGTATGCCACACACTCACAGACCCCGATTTGTTAATGGGATCTACTGGTTTCGTTACTTTGGGTCTGCAGCAAAATACCTCCCACGAGTGGATCCTTTAGCTCTGTTGTCTAGGCACACCGACGACTCCTTGGAATAAGGCCAATGTCCACACTTGAGTAAAACCTAATCAGCAAGGCTTTATTCTTTTTATGAACTTTGAGCTAAACTTGAAGAAAAGCAAGAGATGAAGAGTTGAAAGACGTGGGGAAAGGTTCAGGCACGCAACACTTAAGTCCAATATCTACACTCGTCGCCACTCAAGCCTGAGAGGGTATTGCTCACCCAGACAGTCCCTATGAGAGCAGTCCTAGCAGCCGGGATATAGCACGGATGTCAGAGATGATGAATTCCCCTTTAGGTAGGCCTCCAGACCTCTCCCCGAGACAGCAGTACCGTCGCTATCTCCGCCGGGACTGTTCTTCCCCTGGAACTCCTTCCCTAAAGATGGGCCCCCTACAAACGGGCAGCCTGGGAATCTTCTCTGAAGCGTAGGCCCTAGTCAGCGGAGCTGGGCCTACAATGGAGCAACAGGGCCTCGGGCTGAAGGTGCCCATGGCCTAAGCACTCTAGCGCACCTCGTGCCATGCGGGCCACGAGGCACACTCACTGGACCAGAGGTCCCCCTGTGAGCCCTGAGGTCCCCATGGAATCGCCTCACGCCAAAAGACGTCTGCCCCTTTTGTTTAAGGCACTTATATATAAGGCCATATGTAGGGTTGTCACCTTTTCGTCAAGCCAAACCGAACACTGTAGCTGTGCATGTTTCCCAGCTGTGCAGAGTGCAACATTGACAGTGCATGCTAGAGGTGAGGAGGGAGCAGTTGTGGCTAGCGCTGTGCTCGGTACACTGAGCAGCGGTTTAGCGATCTTTACCCTGCCCTGTCTTGGACATATACCGGGACAAAGCAATGATGGGACAGTTGTCAAGTATACTTGGGGAGCCACAGTCAGGTATGAATAATCTGTCCGGGTTTCAGGCGAACAGAAACCTGGGCACATGATTCAAAATCCAGACTGTCCGGGTGAATCCCGGACAGGTGGCAACCCTAGCCATATGTGTACAGGGTCAGGGAGGTATACCCCAAGATTTCTGATTTCAGGGTATACATTCCTGCTCACCTATGGCCTTGTATGCAAGCACCACTTGGAAAAGCGTCCAGTAACTGCATATTTGGGCTGGGCTGTACACAGTACCTGTGCCTCTCAGGCCCCCAAAGTGCCTGAGGCCTAAGTGTTTGGATTTAGATGTGAGGCAGAGCGATTTACACACAAATGATGGAGAGGTTGAAGCTATACAGTAAATTACCAAATGTCGCACTGAGTTACATAAGCACCCTGGTCCTCACTGCCAAGGCAGTCTGGAACTCTGGATGACCAACAAATGTCACAGAAAAACATTGAATTATGCAAATATATGAAAACATCAATAAAGCGTTCTAAATGTATCTGGGTTTTATCTGGCCTCTAGCTGCCCCTTTGCTGTCAAATTATTAATCACAATAGGTATAGCCAGTTGCTGCTTGTCAGCTCAGACTGAACGCTGGGCAGCAGCTGCCTTCCACTGGCCTGTCAATGCTGATCGCTTAGTGGAAATAATACAAACTACGGCTTTGATGCTTATATCACACTTTTCACTCTGCTCATTGAGGGAGGCAACAGCTTGGTCACCTCCAGACACAGAAATGTTCCCCCTTCTGTAGTTGCGACGTGTGCGGAACTCACAAGTTAGAGGCGTTGGATTTTGTTGAGTTTATGAACTAAATGCACAATGGGGAATTCAGCCACAAAGCTGGGCTTTTCAATCTACGGTTTACCTGCCAGCGCTCGCAAAGCATGTGGGACATATAAAGGCCTGTGCTACATGAAATGAATGGAGCCCCAGAGGCCTGTTATCCCTCAATTTTAAAAGAAAGAAAAACAATTTCTTTCTTTGAGGGCTGTTAACAAAAGAAAAATGCCGCACTCTGCTGGCCCTTCTGCTCCCCAGAAGCTCAGACAAGTTCAACTCCGACTAAAAAAAGAAGATGTGGGGTTTCTTAAGTAGCAAACAGAAAGGCTTAAGGGAGGAAATACACTTTTCTGCTGTGTTGTGTTAACTATCCATCCATCCATCCATGTGACTATGGGATTGATTTACTAAAGGTAAGAAAACTATTCACTTTGCAAGGGAATTTGCCCCAGAGCTTAGTGAATGAGATGAAGCTCTGCTGACTTCAATCATGCAATCATGTCCAAACAAAGATGCTTGTTTTAAATCCTAGTATGTGATTGGGTATTCTTTGCAAAGTGAAATTTTATATAATGGGAAAAATTCTCTTGCAAAGCACAACCTCCCTTGAAAAAGTGAACAGTCTGTTTGCTTTTAGTAAATCAGCCCCACTTCTCCACATTGGAAGGGAGAAACTGATTGACTGCCATAGTCTAAATCAGCGGTCTCCAAACTGCGGCCCGGGGGCCAGATGTGGCCCTTTGCTTGCTTTATCTGGCCCTTGGGGCACTATTTCACCAGCTGACACCAATGATGGGGCACCATTTTCCCTGCAATACCATCAATTGTGCACCATTTTCCCTGCTGATATCATCAATGGGGCACTATTCTTCCAATTGATATCAACAATAGGGCACTATTCCTCCCTACCATTGATGTTTGAGCACTGATGCCGGGGCATTTCCTACTCCCATTAGCCACATTCCGGCCCCCCTAAAGCCCGAAGGACAGAAAACTGGCCCTTTGCACAGAAAGTTTGGAGACCCCTGGTCTAAATAAAGGTCTGTATTACAATTCTTCCAATGGACACTTTGATCAATGAAACCTGTTTGTTTGAACACAGATAAAAACATAGGTGTACTACTTATTATTCTTATAATGATTTATAATGAGCAGGATCGGTCTTAGATTGCATGCATGGTTCCTCCGTGTAACCAGTGACTGGTGTATGTGTGATAGTGCAGGAACGATAGACGTGAAATTTGGCCCAGATGGATTTACTGTAAAGTGATTTTTCCTTCAAAGAAGCAGATCCATGGTTGAAATATAGTATAGGTGGACCCAATTCTGGTCCTAGACTGCTACTTCCTTGATAGCAACAAAGGAAGCGCTTGCCAGGCAGTACATTCATAGATGTTACTGAGGAGCATCTGGTACAAAAGTTCAGCCCACTTGAAGAACTTTTTGGAACATATAATGGTTCAAAGCATCAAATACAGCCAACGTGTCTCGAAGAAAAAGCGTCTCCCTTCTTCAGGGCTTGAGCAATCGATGTTAAAGAGGATCTTCAGGCTGTTAAAAAAATAAATAAGAGTCAGCAGCTACAAATACTGTAGCTGCTGATTTTTAATAAAAGAACACTTAACTGTATAAGGCTTCAGCACAGTCTTCTTCCGGGCTGGTTCTTCACTGGTCTTTGGGTCTCCGATGCTGGTATGTTTACTAAGGGAAGCCGGCTGTGACTCCTTGCCACGTCACAGCAGGCTTCCCACTGCATTAGCGCAAGCTGCGCTGTGTTGTGTGATTGGTCTTACAGCCTTCTGGGACCTGTGGTGTGTCACAGAAGGCTGCAGGCAAGGGGAGGATTAACTTCTGCCCGCATTGCCTGGGCAATCTGAGCAGAAGTGGGAGTGGGGCTACCTTTCAAAATCCCCCCCCCCCAAAAAAAATATATTCAAAAGTGATAAAGGAGGGGGGAGGAGGCGGAAAAGCAGAACATCAACTCTTGGATGAAGTTGTGCTTTAATATAATCACAACAAAATTCACTAGGGGACCTATGTTAAGGCTTGATGAAGACTAGGGTCTTCTGTCGGAAATAAAATCGCTGGGCTGGGCTATAAGCGTGAGAGCCAGGTATCTAAAAGAAGAGTTAACCAGGTCAACAGAGAGCTGTATTTCTCTGAGTGTAATAATCATAATTTAAAATTAACAGTTTTACCAGACTGATGCCATGTTCTACAAAACTCCCCAGAAGCTTGCCAAGGATACCCACAGACATAGGAGAGTTGCTAGATACAACTGTCATCCAGCACCTCTAATGAAAGCTGCTGATCTTTACTTCAAAAATGCTTATTGCCTGGCTGCTATGCGCCTCCTCTGGTTTCATTACCTTGAGTCACCGATCTGTAGCAAGCATGCGGATAAGCATTTACAACTTTTTTGCTTCTTTACTTTTATGGCTACTTGGCTGGTCCAGCTATGTAACTAGAATTAGAAGAAGCATCCCCTATTATTTATCTCATAACAGAGTGTATATTACAAACCTTTCTTTCTCTTCCAATGACGCACACCAGTATTCATAATGGAGCACATACAAAAAGTGTGAGTCATGCCCTATACTTTCACAACAGATAGCCTTCTCCAACATACAGACATATGGAGTGTAGAAGGACAATTTAATCTTGTTTTCACCATGACAGCTACATTCTTGCCATATTTGGAGCATGTGGAAATATTTCATAGATGAAAATGGGAAAAGGGCGGTGGGACTTGAAATGAAGCACATAGGTATACAGCAATAAAATTTATTTATTATCAGTAACATGATACATAATGGTAGTTATAATAAATGATACAATCTTCAATACAGTTCATATATATATACACACAAATATACATGATGTAATAAAGGCAAATTGTCACATAAAAGTGAGCAATTGTAGTCACATAATACACATATGTATTACGCGTTTCATGGATTGATCCAATCTTCAGGAGCATGCACGTGACTCAAAATATGTGATATATGGTAGTAGAGATATCTATAAGGTCTGACCCTGCCAAGGAAAAGGATAAAATGATAATAAGAAATTAGAATAAATACTAGATCCATTGAAGCCCCCACACTCAAAAATACTTATAGACGTGACTGTATGATAAGGGTGAGACATTAAGGATCGGAAATCCCCTAAGAGCATCCCCAATGGGAGCTGAGGTGGCATAGCCGGCCTGAGGCCCGGCAAGGGCAACATCCAAGGAGGGTAGATATCCAGGAGGTAAAAAATAAACATGGGGGACCATGAGTACTGAAACCAAACAAGAACTACTGTGAGAATAGTATAATATTTAATAGGGTATAAAGTGTCCTGTACTTGAGAGCAATGGGATAGGACGCATGTAAGGAGAGCTCCGCTTGCCCATACTCCTTACCTACAATCCTGCTTGCATCCTTAGTAGATACTGCCATCCTTCACACCCGGAGACCTGTCCTGCTCCTCCCGGGATCTTTGGAGACTTTCAGCCATCTGGAACGCCGCCGCCGCCATCGCGGAGCTTCCCGGCCGCATACCTCAGGAAAGACCGCGGCTTTGGCCTAGTCCTTGGTACGGCGGCCATCTTGGTCCCCCCGGCGGCGCTCCTGGACACTCTCACTGTTCTCTCTACACACCCTGTGCCTCATAATCTCCTCAATCGGCCTCCGGACTGCCTGATTCCACTCCAGAGGTGCCTCATTACTCTGCACCTGCGGTGGGGACGGATCGCTGCCTCAGCCTGACTCCCGGAGCGGCGGCCATCTTGCTACACCCGGAGATGGCCTGGGCAAGTATTATAGGCCCCCCTGACTCCCCTGAGCCCAGATTCCCTGGGATACAGCAAAGGGATAGTGCAATTGCCTGACCACTACCTGCGGGTCGCGCTACGTCACCCTTGGACGGCGGTGGGAAAGGAGCCGCAGAGGGCTCGGCCTACTTAGCTGCGGCCATCTTGGTACACCTGGGACCCCCCTGACCACCCCTGCAGCATGTCCCCACCAAAAAAGAACCGCAGGCTTGATGAGGACCAACAGGCCAAGGATGGCGCTGACGCGTCCCTGGGCGCGGAGCACTCTGTGGTGGCTACTAACAGGTTACTGGATGCCATCGCCCTATGCCAGAGTACGCTCACCACCAAAAGTGAGGAGGTCAAAATTGACGTGTCCCTTATCCGCCAGGATCTCTCTACCCTCAGGGACCGCGTGACGGAGACGGAGAGCCGTATTAGCAGAGCGGAAGATATCTTACACCCTCTACAACATACCACTGATGAGGTGCGCCGCCAACTGCAACAGATTAGCGCAAAACAGGATGACATGGAAAACCGCCTTCGGAGATGTAACCTCCGTTTCATCGGTCTTCCTGAATCTGCTGAGGGCAATGATCCGGCGAGCTTCCTTGAAAACCTCCTGACATCAGCCTTTGGCAGAAAGTGTCCTGTACTTGGTAAAGAGCAGGGCGGATAATATTATTTGTAAGGGGTGTGAGTGAAGTCCAAGCAGGTGCAGATGGAAATTACAGAAATAGTGGAAGTTTGAAAAATAGAATCATCAGGTGAGATTTAGAACAGACCGATACCATGAAGTGAAGATAGTAGTGAATGAAAAGTGAAAACAAGTTACCTGAAACTGAACCATAAAGACTTGCAATCCAAAGTGATATATGAGTGACCATAGAGAGCACATAGAACCACCAAGGTGAGTCAGCCACTCATGAATGGAGCCTATAAGAGCACAGCCGCAACATGCCCACCAACGTCTTGCAGGCGTGCACCCGAGAAGGGAGGTGCCGTCAATCGGACGGACAGGCTGTCCAAAATTTGCGCCAAAAATCCTCCAATCAGTGGCCAGATGGAACCAACAGTGCCGATGAGGCAGCGCCACAATGGGACGCCGCATCTCAGCACAGAGAACGTGACATCGATGCGTGGCACAAGAGCATCCACCCACGCTGAGAGAGGGGAGGAGGAGGCTCAGTGGCACGCATCGCAGCTCCCGGAAGAGATGGGAGAAAATGTTCCTGAACAAGACACTCTGATCATGACATAACAGGTGACTAAATATCAAGGGATGGGAAATGACAACCCCATCCTATGGGTACAAAGCCCTGTAAAGCGTGGGGAAATAAACAAGGCAATAAAAGGGAGTAGTAATTACATAATATGGGTTATTAACATCAGACCTAACTAGATAAAAGACTACAGTATGTGCTTCTATCCCTAAGTATGTCATAAGGAAAGAACAATTTGGGACTTTATGTGAGGCGATGACCTGGTAAGGTCTAGTGCCTCCATCCCTAGCTAAATGAAAATGGGAAAAGGATGGTGGGACTTTAAATGAAGCACATAGGTAAACAGTAATAAAATGTATTAATTTTATCAGTAACATGATACATAATGGTAGTCATGATAAATTATAGAATCTCCAATACAGTTCATATATATACACACAAATACACATGATGTAATAAAGGCAAATTCTCACATAAAAGTGAGGCATTGTAGTCACATAATACACATATGGAGAGTATCTAATAAAACACATGATAAGTTGAAACAAAACATTTAACAACTCTACGCGTTTCATGGATTGATCCAATCTTCAGGAGCATGCACGTTACTTGAAATATGTGATATATGGTAGTAGAGATATCTATAAGGTCTGACCCTGCCAAGAAAAAGTATTTCATAGCTGATGAGTATCATGACCCCCCTGAACTATCTCTAAACCCCAGCCCCTTAATGCTGCAATTTTTCAGCAGGTGCTAAACACCACAAAACTTCAACATAAATTTGATATTTCCAGGACTAGACTGCCATCACTGGACTTTGGTGCCCAATGTAACACCCTTGTATGGGTGGAGCCCAATGCATCGCCTCTATTATCCAGAACATGTTCTTGTTTTATTGCTCCTGACCTGGCTTAGAATATTGTGACAATATGTAAATAGCCTCTTAGGAGATTGCTATTTTTTTAAAGGTGATAAGAAAACATTTAGCTGATATCTATACAGTAAAACCTTGGTTTGGGAGTAACTTGGTTTGAGAGCATTTTGCAAGATGAGCAAAATGTTTTAATAAATTTTGCCTTGATATACAAGCGATGTCTTGATATAAGAGTAGCGTCATGTCACAACTGAGTATAAAAAAGAAGAGAGGAGCCTCTAAGTGTGGCAATATGGTTACATTTAATGAAGGTACAACATTTAGCAACTTATTGCTACTCTTAAGCCCCGTACACACGATCGGATAACCTATGGATTTTCGTCCGATGGATTTGTCCATCGGAAATCCGATGAAACTGTTTTTCATCAGTCTTGGCCACACACCATCAGTCAAAAAACCGACCGTTCCAAACGCGGTGACGTAAAACACTCCGATGAGCCGAGAAAAATGAACTTTAATGCTTCTGAGCATGCGTCGACTTGATTCTAAGCATGCGTGGGTTTTTTAACCAATGGACTTGCCCATAGACGATCGGAAATTCCCATCGGTTTTTTATCCATCGGAAAATTTTAAAACAAGTTCTATTTTTTACAACCGATGGAAAAAAGACCGATGGGTACCATACACGATCGGTTGGTCTGATGAAAACCATCCATCGGACGGTTTTCATCAGTCAAACCGATCGTGTGTACGGGGCTTTAGAGGTGCCTCTCATCTCTTTTATACCCTGTAAAAAAATGCTTTGATATACAAGTGCTTTGGATTACAAGCATGTTTCTGGAACAAATTATGCTCGCAATCCAAGGTTTTACTGTATAAAGAAAAGTCACCTGTTTGCCTCTGTAGCCCAAAATAACAGACATATTAAGCCTTAACCACTTAACGACCGCTCACTGTATATATATATACGTCGGCAGAATGGCACCGACAGGCACAATCACGTAGAGTGTACGTGATTGCCTTTGTACAGTTGGGGGGTCCAATCGGACCCCCCTTCTGTACAGTGAGCGGTGGCTAAGTGTCCGGGAGCGTTCCGGGATGAGGGGGCAGCCATTCGTTTCTGGCCACCCCCTCGCGATCGCTCCCGGCGAATGGAAATGCCCCCTCTGTCTGTGTCAGACAGAGGGAGCAGGAGGAAGTGATGTCATCTCTGGTGCGGCGCTCACATATACCGAGCGCCGTACAAGAGAAGACATCAGGTCAGTGTACACAACACTACACTGACACCAGGACACATAGGGACATAAATCGCCCCCCCAGGCCCCCCCAGACACCCCAGATCACCCCCCAGATCACCCCCCCAGCCCCCAGTCACAGTGTCACTGATTGCAGTGACCATTTATTTAGTGATCACTGCAATCAGTGACATTTGTGACTGTAAAAGTGTCACCAAAGTTTAGTCTTAGGTCCAGTGTAGCCCCCTAACCCCCCTAATAAAGGTTTAACCCCCTGATCACCCCTCAGATAACCCTTTCACCCCCTATCACCACTGTCGCTAAGCGATCATTTTCTGATCGCTGTCTTAGCGTCAGTGATGCCGATCGGCAGCCAGTAATTTTTTTTAGGTTCGCTGCATGTTTTTATCGCGTCAGGTACCCCAATATATTATCTAATAAAGGTTTAACCCCCTTGATCGCCCCCCAGGTAACCCTTTCACCCCCTATCACCACTGTCACTAAGCGATCGTTTTTCTAAACGCTGTCTTAGTGTCTGTGATGCAGATCGGTAGCCAGTAATTTTTTTTAGGTTCGCCGCAGGTTTTTATAGCGTCAGGTACCCCAATATATTATCTAATAAAGGTTTAACCCCCTTGATCGCCCCCCAGGTAACCCTTTCACCCCCTATCACCACTGTCGCTAAGCAATTGTTTTTCTAAACGCTGTCTTAGTGTCGGTGATGCAGATCGGTAGCCAGTATTTTTTTTTAGGTTCGCCGCATGTTTTTATAGCGTCAGGTACCCCAATATATTATCTAATAAAGGTTTAACCCCCTTGATCGCCCCCCAGGTAACCCTTTCACCCGCTATCACCACTGTCACTAAGCGATCGTTTTTCTAAACGCTGTCTTAGTGTCGGTGATGCAGATCGGTAGCTGGTAATTTTTTTTAGGTTCGCCGCAGGTTTTTATAGCGTCAGGTACCCCAATATATTATCTAATAAAGGTTTAACCCCCTTGATCGCCCCCCAGGTAACCATTTCACCCCCTATCACCACTGTCGCTAAGCAATCGTTTTTCTAAACGCTGTCTTAGTGTCGGTGATGCAGATCGGTAGCCAGTAATTTTTTTTAGGTTCGCCGCATATTTTTATAGCGTCAGGTACCCCAATATATTATCTAATAAAGGTTTAACCCCCTTGATCGCCCCCCAGGTAACCCTTTCACCCCCATCACCACTGTCACTAAGCGATCGTTTTTCTAAACGCTGTCTTAGTGTCGGTGATGCAGATCGGTAGCTGGTAATTTTTTTTAGGTTCGCCGCAGGTTTTTATAGCGTCAGGTACCCCCATATATTATCTAATAAAGGTTTTAACCCCCTGATTGCCCCTAGTTAACCCTTTCACCAGTGATCACCATATAAGTGTTACGGGTGACGCTGGTTAGTTAGTTTGCTTTTTATAGTGTCAGGGCACCCGCCGTGTATATAACCCAATAAAGGTTTAACCCCCTGATCGCCCGGCGGGTGATATCAATTAGGTTTTAGCGTCAGAGAGGGTCTGCGTCACACCCCAGGCAGCGTCAGGTTAGTGCCAGTAACGCTAACACCCACGCGTGAAGCATACACCCCCCTTAGTGGTATAGTATCTGAACAGATCAATATCTGATCTGATCAGATCTATACTAGCGTCCCCAGCAGTTTAGGGTTCCCAAAAACGCAGTGTTAGCGGGATCAGCCCAGATACCTGCTAGCACCTGCGTTTTGCCCCTCCGTCCAGCCCAGGCCACCCAAGTGCAGTATCGATCGATCACTGTCACTTACAAAACAAAAACACACATAACTGCAGCGTTCGCAGAGACAGGCCTGATCCCTGCGACTCCAGTGCTGTAGGAGGTGATTTCACCACCACAGTTAAAAAAAAAAAGCAAATATGCCGAAGCATTGGGGCAGCAGGGGCGGAGGAGCGATTTTGCTCCTAATGCCGCGTACATACGGTCGAAATTCCGACAGAGGCTTGCCCGTGGAAAAGTCCGACCATGTGTGTGCGGCATAACTTTTTTGCGGGAGGATGCCCCCATGCTTCGGCATATATAAATGGTGCGTGTATGCCCATCATTGGAAGTGGGTGGATGAAGGGCGGTATTCTAATGGTGGGCATACCCACCGATCAATCTCTTTTTTCGTTCAGCCAACTGGCTGCATGAAAAAAAAAGATTACAATACATGTCCAACAAGGACCAGCAACGTACTGGTATGTTGCTGGACTTTGAATGTTTATACCAGAATGATGCCTGCGGGTTTAGGTATCATCTTGGTATCATTCTTTTCAGCCTGCGGCCGGCTTTCATGTAAAAGCAATCCTAGCGGCTAATTAGCCTCTGGACTGCTTTTACAAGCAGTGGGAGGGAATGCCCCCCCCCCCCGGATATAAAAAGCGCCATTGGGAAATTGGGAAAGCATTTTATCACACCGATCTTGGTGTGGTCAGATGCTTTGAGGGCAGAGGAAAAATCTAGGGTCTAGAAGACCCCAGTTTTTTCAAAAAAAGAGTACCTGTCACTACCTATTGCTATCATAGGGGATATTTACATTCCCTGAGATAACAATAAAAATGATAAAAAAAAAAAATACTTGGAAGGAACAATTTAAAAATAAAATAAAAAAGCAAAATTAATAATTAAAAAAAAAGAAAAAAAAAGCACCCCTGTCCTGCCCTGCTCTTGCCCAATGGCGAACGCAAGCGTCGGTCTGGCGTCATATGTAAACAGCAATTGCACCATGCATGTGAGGTATCACCGCGAAGGTCAGATCGAGGGCAATCATTTTAGCAGTAGACCTCCTCTGTAAAGCTACTGGGGTAACCTGTAAAGGCTTTTAAAGGCTTTTAAAAATGTATGTAGTTTGTCGCCAATGCGCGTTTGTGTGAAATTTTAAAGCATGTCGTGTTTGGTATCTATGTACTCGGCCTAAGATCATCTTTTTTATTTCATCAAACATTTGGGCAATATAGTGTGTTTTAGTGCATTAAAATTAAAAAAAGTGTATTTTTTAACCCAAAAAATGCGTTTGAAAAATCGCTGCGCAAATACTGTGTAGAAAAAAAAATGCAACACCCACCATTTTAATCTGTAGGGCCTTTGCTTTAAAAATATATATAATGTTTGGGGGTTCAACATAATTTTCTTGCAAAAAAAAAAAATGTTTTCATGTAAACAAAAAGTGTCAAAAAGGGCTTTGTCTTCAAGTGGTTAGAAGAGTGGATGTAAGCTTCCTAATGTTGTGTATAAAATGACAGAACAGTTCAAAACCCCCCCAAATGACCCCATTTTGGAAAGTAGACACCCCAAGCTATATACTGAGAGGCATGTCGAGTCCATGGAATATTTTATATGTTGACACAAGTTGCGGAAAAACAACAATTTTTTTTTTTTTTTTTTGCACAAAGTTGTCACTAAATGATATATTGCTCAAACATGTCATGGGCATATGTGGAATTACACCCCAAAATACATTCTGTTGCTTCTCCTGAGTACGGGGATACCACATGTGTGAGACTTTTTGGGAGCCTAGCCACGTACGGGACCCCAAAAACCAAGCACCGCCTTCAGGCTTTCTAAGGGTGTAAATTTTTGATTTCACTTCTCACTGCCTATCACAGTTTCGGAGGCCATGGAATGCCCAGATAGCACAAAACCCCCCCAAATGACCCCATTTTGGAAAGTAGACACCCCAAGCTATTTGCTGAGAGGTATTGTGAGTATTTTGCAGATCTCGCTTTTTGTCACAAAGTTTTGAAAATTGAAAAAAAAAATATATATATATATATATTTTCTTTCTTCATTTTCAAAAACAAATTAGAGCTGTAAAATACTCGCCATGCCTCTCAGCAAATAGCTTGGGGTGTCTATATTCCAAAATGGGGTCATTTGGGGGGGTTTTGTGCGATTTTGGCATTTTATGGCCTTCGAAACTGTGATAGGTAGTGAGGAGTGAAATCAAAAATTTGTGCCTAGAAATCCTGAAGGCGGTGCTTGGTTTTCGGGGTCCCGTACGCGGCTAGGCTCCTAAAAAGTCCCACACATGTGGTATCCCCGTACTCAGGAGAAGCAGAAAAATGTATTTTGGGGTGTAATTCCACATATAACCATGGCATGTGTGAGCAATATATCATTTAGTGACAACTTTTTGTAAATTTTTTTTTTTTGTCATTATTCAATCACTTGGGACAAAAAAAAATATATTCAATGGGCTCAACAGGCCTCTCAGCAATTTCCTTGGGGTGTCTACTTTCTAAAATGGGGTCATTTGGGGGGGTTTTGTGCTATTTTGGCATTTTATGGCCTTCGAAACTGTGATAGGTAGTGAGGAGTGAAATCAAAAATTTGCGCCCTTAGAAATCCTGAAGGCGGTGCTTGGTTTCCGGGGTCCCGTACGCGGCTAGGCTCCCAAAAAGTCCCACACATGTGGTATCCCCGTACTCAGGAGAAGCAGCAAAATGTATTTTGGGGTGAAATTCCACATATAACCATGGCATGTGTGAGCAATATATCATTTAGTGACAACTTTTTGTAATTTTTTTTTTTTTTTTTTTTTTTAGTCATTATTCAATCACTTGGGACAAAAAAAAAATTCAATGGGCTCAACATGCCTCTCAGCAATTTCCTTGGGGTGTCTACTTTCCAAAATGGGGTCATTTGGGGGGGTTTTGTACTGCCCTGTCATTTTAGCACCTCAAGAAATGAGATAGGCAGTCATAAATTTAAAGCTGTGTAAATTTCAGAAAATGTACCCTAGTTTGTAAACTCTATAACTTTTGCGCAAACCAATAAATATACGCTTATTGACATTTTTTTTATTAAAAACATGTGGCTGAATACATTTTGGCCTAAATGTATGACTACAATTGAGTTTATTTGATTTTTCTTATAACAAAAAGTAGAAAATATCATTTTTTTTCAAAATTTTCGGTCTTTTTCTGTTTATATCGCAAAAAATAAAAATCGCAGAGGCAATCAAATACCATTAAAAGAAAGCTCTATTTGTGGGAAGAAAAGGACGCAAATTTCGTTTGGGTACAACATTGCATGTCCGCACAATTTACAGTTAAAGCAGCGCAGTGCAAAATTCTGAATTCACCTCTGGTCCTTTAGCTACCAAATGGTCTGGGGCTTAAGTGGTTAAAGGATAAGTTCACCTTTCGTAAAAAATAAATAAATGAATGTACATCTGTTTGTGGGTAGTTTTCATTGTCACACATGGTATGGTTTTTTTTTGTGACTTTGTCTGGTCTGATGTTTGTCCCCCTTTCTTATAAGAGGAGAATTGTTATTTTCTTTTTTCACCTTATACCTCTTGTGCCTTTGTTTTATTTTAATGCGGTTTCTGAATGAAAATTAAATTCAACCATATAAAAAGGGGAAAAAAATGTGCTTTTTTTTTTTTTTTTACTATGAGCCTGCATAAAATTCCACCAGCGAACAGATCATGGGTGCAATGCAGGGCTCTTGAAGAGAGTCTGTGTCAGCTGTCTGCTTGTACCTTGTATGTGCAGGTAGTTACACACTGACAGGAAGACTCAGTGAACTATCTAGACTAGAGCACTCAACAGAGTCTTGATAGTTCATTGAGAACTACAAGCTGACAAACACAAAGGCTTGTAGTTTTCACATTCACAGAGCTCTGTGAATGAATGGTGCTCCTGGGTGGGCTGCATTTTTTTTAAATTGTGACAGCGAGCATGGGGAGAAGATTCCCCTGCTCGCTTTCAAAATAGGGTGGTAGGGGGTTTACAGGGGCTGCTGCATCTGTAACATGTGTAACATGTACCATGTTACGAAAGGTGAACTTATCCTTTAAAGCAATTTTAAGACCCAAAATAAACAGTTTGCCAATTTTTAGGTGTAGTGGCCGCATTTGTTTTTATTATTATGATTATTATTATACAGGATTTATATAGCGTCAACAGTTTTCGCAGTGCTTTACATCATGAAGGCAGACAGTACAGTTACAATACAATTCAATACAGGAGGACCAGAGGGCCCTGTTTGTTAGAGCTTACAATCTAGGAGATTTTTTTTTTCCCCTGGTGATCTGGCTGTTTTTTTTCAACTTCCAATTAAGTTTCCAGCTGGAAATACAATCCCAATTGCAAAAAAGTTGGGATGGTGTGTAAAATCTACATAAAGAGAGAATGCAATGATTTGGCAAATCTCATAAACCCATATTTTATTCAATAGAAAATTGAAATATTTAAACAAAAAAAAATTTTTGCAACTAATTAGGTTAATTGGCAACACATCAGTAACATGATTGGGTATAAAAAGAGCATCTTAGGCCCTTTTCACATATGCGGACCGTTCATTTCATCAGTTCAGTCCCGTTTTTTCAAAGAAAAAACTGATAAAGTTTACATCAGTTTTTCATCAGTTTCTCATCAGTTTTTACATTAGTTTTTTTTACATCCAATGCAAAAACGGATGCTAAAATCAGTTTTTCGTCCGTTCCGTTTATTTAATGGAACAAAAATAGGGCTTTGATCCATTTCAAAAAATGGATGTTGACGGATGCGGATCTAAACTGATGTAAATGGATGATCATTACCTGTTTTTCCATAGAGATGTAGTGAGATCTGTTTTTCATCCGTCAACGGATGGATGAAAAACTGACAAATGTGTAAAAGGGGCCTTAGAGAGTCCGAGGGGGTTATTTACTAAAGGCAACTCCACTTTGCGCTACAAGTGCAAACTACAAGTGCAAAGTGCACTTGGTAGTGCAGTCGCTGTAAATCCGAGGGGGACATGCAAGGAAAATAAAAAACAGCATTTTAGCTTGCACATGATTGGATGATAAAATCAGCAGAGCTTCCCTTCCTTTCAAATCTTCCCCTGAGATTTACAGCGACTGCACTTCCAAGTGTACTTTCAGTGCAATTTCAAGTGCACTTTGCACTTGTAGTTTGTACTTGTAGTGCAAAGTGGATTTGCCTTTAGTAAATAACCCCCAGAGTGTCTCAGAAGTAAATATGGGCAGAGCCAGGTTCACCAATCTGTGAAAAGCTGCGTCTAAAAATTGGCAAACAATTTGAGAATAATTATCCTAACTGTAAATTTGCAGACTTTAAAAATATCATCATCTGCAGTACATAATATCATCAAAAAATTCTGAGAATCTGGAGAAATCTCAGTGTGCAAGGGACAAGGCCGAAACACAATATTGGATGTCTGTGATCTCTGGGCTAACAGACGGCACTGCATTAACCACTTCCCGCCCAGTCAATAGCATATTGACGTCCGGGAAGTGGTTGTGTTATCCACACTGGACGTCATATGATGTCCTGCAGGTTAACAGCCGCCGCGCGCCCAGGGGGGCGCGCATCGCGGCGATCGGTGGAGCGGTGTGTCAGTCTGACACACCGCTACACTGATCTCGGTAAAAGCTTCCGGTGGAGGCTTTTTACCACGTGATCAGCCATGTCCAATCACGGCTGATCAGGATGTAAACAGGAAGAGCCGTTGATCGGCTCTTCCTCACTCGCGTCTGACAGACGCGAGTAGAGGAGAGCCGATCGGCGGCTCTCCTGACAGGGGGGGTTCGCGTTGATTGTTTATCAGCGCAGCCCCCCTTCGGATACCCAAACTGGACCACCAGGGAAGCCCCCCAGGACCACCAGGGAACCCCAAAGCATGTGGATGGCCAGGTAAGTACCCCATGGCCATCCACATGTAAAATTTCTCAAAAAACCTATGCCAATCAGTGCCCACAAATGGGCACTGACTGGCACACCACAATGTGCAATGCCCAGCAATGCCACCTACCAGTGTCAACAGTGCCACCTACCAGTGTCCATCCGTGCCCATCTGTGCCCATAAGTGCCCACCTATCAGTGCCCGTCTGTGCCACCTATCAGTGCCACCCATAAGCGCTCATCAGTGCCACCTATAAGTGCCCATCAGTGCCGCCTATGAGTGCCCATCAGTGCCGCCTATGAGTGCCCATCAGTGCCGCATACCAGTGCCACATATCAGTGCCCATCAGTGCCGCCTATCAGTGCCCATCAGTGCCGCCTATCAGTGCCCATCATCAGTGCCCATCAGTGCCACCTCATCAGTGCCACCCCATTGGTGCCACCTCATCGGTGCCCATCAGTGTCGCCTTATCAGTGCCCGGCAGTGCCGCCTTATCAGTGCCTGTCATTGAAGTGGAAAAGGTACTTATTTACAAAAAAAATTGACAGAAACAAAGAAAAACTTCTTTTTTTTCAAAATGTTTGCTCTTTTTTTATTTGTTGTGCAAAAAATAAAAATCGCAGAGGCGATCAAATACCACCAAAAGAAAGCTCTATTTGTGGGAACAAAATGATAAAAAATTGTTTGGGTACAGTGTTGCATGACCGCGCAATTGTCATTCAAATTGCGACAGCGCTGAAAGCTCAAAATTGGCTTGGGCAGGAAAGTGTATAAGTGCATGGTATTGAAGTGGTTAAAAACTAGCATGATTCTGTAATGGACATCACTGCAGGGGCTCAGGAATACTTCCAAAAATCACTCTCTAAACATAGTGTGCCCTGTCATCCAAAAATGCAACGTAAAGCTCTATCATGCAAAAAAGAAGACATATCTGAACATGATCCAGAAATAGGGATGAGCGGAACACCCCCCCCGGTCAGTTTGCACCAGAAAGTTTGAGCGAACATGTGAACCCTATTAAAGTCTATGGGACACGAACATGAAAAATCGAAAGTGCTCATTTTAATGGTTTATATCAGGGATATGCAATTAGCGGACCTCCAGCTGTTGCCAAACTACAAGTCCCATGAGGCATAGCGAGACTCTGACAGCAGCAAGCATGACACCCAGAGGCAGAGGCATGATGGGACTTGTAGTTTTGCAACAGCTGGAGGTCCGCTATATGCATATCCATGGTTTATATGCAAGTTATTGCCATACAAAGTGTATGAGGACCCGGTACTGCCCTAGGGGACATGTATCAATGTAAAAAAAGTTTTTAAAACAACAGTTTTTTCAGGAGCAGGGATTTTATTAATGCTTAAAGTGAAACAATAAAAATGAAATATTCCTTTAAATATCGTGCCTGGGGAGTCCCCTTAGTCTGCATGTAAAGTGACGCATCTGTGCGATGTGTAGAACAGTTCCGCAGCAAAATTTCTAAAGGAAAACATTTTATTTAAACATGCTTGCGGCTGTAATGTATTGTCGTCTCTCGGTAATATAGATAAAAAAATCAAGGAAAAAATCGGCGTGGGAATTTCCGAATTTCCGAAAATTCGAAAATCTGGAAAAAAAAGCAAGAAAATCAGTAAAATTCTAAATAATAACTAACTAATAATATTTATTAAATTCAGGACATGTGCCAAGCATGGAACATGTGTCAAGTGTCCCTGTCGGAGGGCGGAGAGAAGGTTGGTGCCATTGTCGCATACAACCATTCCTGGCTCAAGCTGCCGTGGGGTCAACCACCTCTGAGCCTGCCCCTGCAGAGCTGACAGAATCTCTGCCCCAGTGTGGCTCCTGTCCCCTAGACAGACCAATTGAAGCACTGCATGGCATCTTTTAGCCTGACTGCTTGTGTAACCCCTTGAACGCTTAGGGAGCACTGCTGGTTCAGAGGACAATTCTGCAGAAGAGGCCATAGAGAAAGAATAAGAGGAGAGGGTGGAGCAGTCAGATGTGGCAGCAGAATCGACACCAGCTTTTTGGAGGCGTGGTGGCGGAACAAGCTCCAACACTGAACCCTGTCCTGCATCCTTCCCAGCTGCCAGCAGAGTTACCCAGTGCGCCGTGAAGGAAAGGTAACATCCCTGACCTTGCCTGCTGGACCATGAGTCAGCGGTAATATGAACCTTTCTGCTGACCGCCCTGTCCAATGAGACCAAAACATTGCCTTCCACATGACGGTAGAGAGCAGGAATGACCTTACGTGAAAAGAAATGTCTTTTTGGAACCTGCCACTGTGGTACAGCACATTCCACAAATTCACGAAAGGGGGCAGAGTCTACCAGCTGAAAAGGCAGCAGTTGTACTGCTAGCAATTTGGCCAAGCTAGAATTTAGACGCTGAGCATGTGGATGGCTGGGACAGTATTTTTTTTGCGGTTCAGCAACTGGGGTAGTGAAATTTTCCTGCTGAAACCAACTGGTGTTGTACTGCTAGCAGATTGGCTGCAAGTACTTGTGGAACTTATTGATATATGTTCTTTCCTCTCAGTGCAGGTCTTTCAGAGGAATTAAGGTATAGTAGGGGGTTGAGATCCCAGATGAGGAGCAAGGAGAAGTCAGCCTTTTTTTATGATGTGGGCCTTTCAGGTGCCGTTGCCAACGGACTGCATGGCAGGTTGTCATATGACTTGTCAAGTATGTGGTGCCCAAGTGGGTGCTGTTCTGACCATGCTTGATCCGCTTCAGACATAGATTGCAAATAGCATTGGTGCGATCTACTGCACGTGTCGAAAAAAGCCCACACCAATGAACTTTTGAAAATCAGCGGGAAGTCAGCGGGGAGTCAACAGTGCCCTGCACCTGTGGAGCTCTGTGGTGTGATGCAATAGGGTGGCTGCCCTTAAGATGGCCCCTGGAGGACATCCTGCCTCATTGGAGTTGTGCCTCCTCCTCCTCCTCACTTTCCTCCTCTCTTCTCTCAGGCACCTAAGTACAGTCAGTGACCTCATCATCCCCTCCCTCCTCATCACTGGAGCAAATTTGGCGCTATGCTGCAGCTGGGGGAACATGACTGCAAGTTTCTTGTCCTTCTGTGGCACCCCCTCTCCCTAGGCTCACGGTACTACCTTCCTCAACCTGGGAACCAACATCAGAGCCTTCAAATTGCCGCGCATTCTCCAGCAGCAAGTAACCGACACTTTGGTCAAATCATTTTGGTGACTCCTCCGTGCATGATGGTGGGGCTACGGAAGGAGTAACTGTGGACAAGGAGCCGGTGGAATAGGCCGCTGTGGCAGCTATGTTGGAAGGCAAACTAGTATGAACCTGTGTGACAGAGGATGAGGAGGATGAGGACGGCTTAGTTATCTACTCCACCAACTCTTCTGCATGTTGTGGCTCAATAACACGGCCAGTAGCAGAAAAAAAGGACAAGTGTGTCCTGCCTGCAGAGGTTGCACCATGTCCGCGACTACCACTTTTCACTGTAGACACAGAGGCTGCTTGCACTCTTTCAGTGGTTGTGAGCGTCTGCCTCTCCTTCGTGGCCTCTAGGACATGATGGGGATTTTTTTTTCACACCGCACTACACTGTATTATAAAATGTGTACGCTGCCTGCACTGTTTAATATACTGTACACCGCCTGCACAGTATTAGATACTTTTCCCCCGACTGCACTGTATTATATACTGTGTACACCGCCTGCAGTATATTAGATACTGTACAATGCCTAGACTGTTTTAGATACTGTATACCGACTGCCCTATATTATATACTGTACACCGCTTGAAGTGTATTATATACTGTACACACTATTATATACTGTGTACACTGCCTGCACTGCATTAGATACTGTACACCGCCTGCACTGTAATAGATACTGTACACCAACTGCACTGTATTATATACTGTACATCGCCTGAAGTGTATTATATACTGTACACACTGTATTATATACTGTGTACACCGCCTGCACTGTATTAGATACTGTACACCGCCTGAAGTGTATTATATACTGTACACACTGTATTATATACTGTGTACACTGCCTGCACTGTATTAGATACTCTACACTGACTGCACTGTATTGTATACTGTACACACAGTATTATATACTGTGTACACCGCCTGCACTGTGTACACCGCCTGAAGTGTATTATATATTGCACACACTGTATTAAATACTGTCCAGTCAAAGTCAAGACCTAAATCAAATTGAGAATCTGTGGCAAGACTTGAAAATTGCTGGACCTTTACCTTTTTGCCCGAAATTTGACATACAAATATATATTCGACCCTGAGCGTAAGGTCAAACAGGTTGAAAGGGAGATTTCTGACAAAATCAAAGGCTTCAATATGAAGGAATATAGAGCTCTGAGAGACCTGATGATTCTTTACAATGAAGGAAATATTGAACTTGACCCGCCGCTTGAGGCAGATGTTGACAACACAATTACGGCCACTCATAAAATTAACAAATTTAAACTTAAGTCATGTAATTTTCCGGGAACTTTCACTCTGCCCCAATATATGGATGTTCCTCCAAAAGTCCATTAGAGATCTGAAGAATGCACAATGGTCCCCCCCCCCCCTCTTCTACATCACCCAATTCCCCTCTAAATCTCTCTAAAATTCAGATACAGGCATTACAGTTTTTGAAAACACAAACCAAAATGGTAACACAAATCTGGCCTTTATGGAAGAGTGGCAAGAAGAAAGCCTTGAGAAGTTCCGTTTGTAGTTTGCGAGAAGCCATGTGGGGGACACAGCAAACAAGTGAAAGTAGATGCTCTGGTCAGATGAGATCAAAATGAAACTTTTTGGCCTAAAAGCAAAACGCTATGTGTGGTGGAAAATTAACACTGCATATCACCCTGAACACACCATCCCCACCATAAAAACACGATGCTGGCAACATTATGTGGGGATACTTTTTTTCAGCAGGGACAGGGAAGCTTGTCAGAGTTGATGGGAAGATGGATGGAGCCAAATACCAGGCAATCTTAGAAGAAAACCTGTTAGAGTCTACAAAAGACTTGAGTCTGGGGCGGAGGTTCACCTTCCAGCAGAACAACGGCCCTAAACATACAGCCAGAGCTACAATGGATTGGTTTAAACCAAAGCATATTCATGTGTTAGAATTGTCCAGTCAAAGTCAAGATCTAAATCAAATTGAGAATTTGTGGCAAGACTTGAAAATTGCTGTTCACAGACGCTCTCCATCCAATCTGACAGAGCTTGAGCTATTTTTCAAAGAAGAATGGGCAAAATGTCACTCTCTAGATGTGCAAAGCTGGTAGAGACATCCCCAAAAAGACTTGCAGCTGTAGTTGCAGCGAAAGGAGGTTCTACAAAGTATTGACTCGGGGGGGCTGAATAAAAATGCAAGCCACCCTTTTCAGATATGTATTTGTAAAAAAGAATTGAAAATCATTTATCATTTTTCTTCCACTTCGCAATTGTGTGCCACTTTGTGTTGATCTATCACATAAAATCCTAATGAAATACATTTACGTTTTTGGTAGTAACAAGACAAAATTTGGAAAATTTCAAGGGGTATGAATACTTTTTAAGGCACTGTATATAGCAAGGGCCAGCTATGGTCCAATGAAATATGGACCAGTTTAGAAAATAATGGATTCGTCTTTATAAATTGCTGTTTTTTTAATGTACCCTCACTACTGACCTGTGAGACGTATCCCAGCATGCAGAGTGGCATT
Source organism: Rana muscosa (assembly GCA_029206835.1). Lineage (NCBI taxonomy): Eukaryota > Metazoa > Chordata > Amphibia > Anura > Ranidae > Rana > Rana muscosa. The sequence goes on along the minus strand of CM055124.1, from coordinate 210,988,354 downwards.
CCAGTATCTGCTTGCAGGTGATGTCAGCGGGGAAGAACAACTAAGTGATGTTATAAGCAGATGTTAGTGAACCAGAATCTCATGACAACATTTAATGCAGGTTATTCATGTGGGAAGAAGAGGTACAGTATGTAACAGATGTGAAGGCATCAAATTCTCTGTCTGTTCTTTAGTAAGTCTACTGTATTCACAAGTAAGATGAATATATTTTTTAAGACAGTGTACCACCTAGATCAGTTGAGTGCTGGTTGCTCTGCTTGCTCATCCACAGCACAGGAGACTTGGCAGCTAACGAGCCTGGATTGCTTGCTATTGTTCCAGCAGTCAGAGGGGATTAACTGCATTTCTGTTGGAGAGAACAGGAGGGAACCGGCTTGACATAGAGCAGTCTTTGGAGAGCTGCCCTGCCATGTGCAAGGCCTCCACGCCTTGACTTGACCGAGTCCCTCCCGTACCTCTCAAGCATTCAGAGCAGGTAGGCTTGCAACAGTTGGCAAGCACTGGCGTTAATCTGACATTGTTTGGACCCCTCCGCAGCTCAGGTGCTGCCGCTCTTAGCCTGAATGTGGGAGGTCATGTGGAGGAGAGTTAGAATGAGACCCCGTAAACCATGCGTGATGGCTCCCTGAAGAGAGCCCAATGCACAGCCATAATACCAAAGAGCCGAAAGAAAAGAGAAGGGAGGATCTATCAATCAAGGCCCATTGAATGGATGGTTAGCAGTGTAACCGGGAGGCCCAAGCTATTGTCCGCCAGTATTAACCACTTCACTGCCTTTATAAAATGTGTGATTTATAAGCCGGGGGGCCCGTTCTGCTGCAAGGGACATAAGTCAATAGAAGTTAGAAAGTTTACTTTCAAATTGCATTAACTCGATGCTAATCAGATCGATCCCGAACAATGACATCTGGAAGGGAGGCAGATGTTGAATAGCGCGCTTCTGGCGGGCACAACATGTTATCTAGGGGGATTACGGGGTATTATTAGTGCCAGTTTGTGTTATAGCTCCATTTGTAAGCATATATTAGTCAATTTACTGGTTCGGACTTTTTAACAGACCTCTAAACTGGAGCTGTACTGAAATCCCTTTGTAACTCTACAAACATCACATCCTATGAGCTTTTTCAACGGCCAGTGCATTCAGCAATGAGCTGACTACTTTTGGCCCCAGAGATAATCATTGCTATAGAAGCGTCAGGTCAAGAGTTAGGCAAAAGAGGCAGATGCCTATGGCACAGCTGCCTGTGGTGTGCATCACATTCTCTCTTTCTGACTTTTTCTGACTTTTAAAAGTGCTAGGTCAGAGAACTCCAGAAAGTCTGAACACTAACATCTAATCATTGTATTCTTCCAGTCTACACCTAGCAAGGTAAGAGGTCACCATGAGAGATGTATTGTCAACTCATTCTGTCATTGGCAGGGCTGGAGGTTAACTATACAGCCACCTAAGCCACTTTTGCCTTTTTTGTGACTACTAATCTGGATGGTCACCCAATACTTTGTATTAAAAAAGTGCGACTGAAAGGGAAAGTTTTTTGATATATGTTTACAGACCTTTATGGTAATATGCGTTAAGGTAATGAAATGTAAAGCTGGAAAGCTTGGTGACCTTTCCAGAAACATCAGCCTGATGGTTTTTTTGGTTTTTTTTTAGTGCTGGAGTGGCTGAGGAGCTAAGAGCAACTAATAAAAATAAGGTATTACGTACATTAATGTGGGTTTATCAGTTCCTACCCAGACATGCGTTATGCAGTTTAGAGTGAAAAAAAATACATGTTAAAAGCATGTTTATCAACAAAAGCACATGAGAAAATACAATACAATGTATGTAAAAAGGTGTGTAGCGCCCTCCTCACTCCCCTATCTCTCTCGTCTCGTCTCGTCTCTTGTCTAGGGGTATCTCAGAGGGGAGGGAGCGGGGACACCACGCCTGGCTTCCACCACATGTGTCAGTGCGGTATGTAAGCAACGTTCTTGTATTACCTTCGGGTCAGTGCTGTGCACCTGGATCCTCCCTCCAAGAGTTACCTTGAACAATGTCTGCTAGGAAATGAGCTCCACACCATTAAAGTTCAACACTCCTTTATTCTTCTCGAATGAACACAATCAGTTGAACTCCCTTAGTAGGAACAGAACAGAAAAGGAGGTGTGGATGCGAATAGGCCCAGACACAATGTAGTTCTCCACTTTCCTTCCTGAAAGTGGGTTACGGTCTCCGCACGAGGGGGAATTTCCTTCCAGGCGGTCTCCGACGAGAGGCTCACCTGTCACCGGCAATATGCTGCACCGGGTCTTCAAGTGAGGAGCTCCCCCTGGTCCATTACGCCTTCCGGATTCGGGTACCCACTCCCGGGGTTCCCTAGGATCTCCTTCCCTCGTGGAACTCAGTGTTGGGCACTGAGCTCCGGACCTCCATCCGAGTACCTCACCCCAGGCTAAAGGTGCCTGGGATGGAACACGACCTCCGATTGTCCTCTAGGCCTAGGCCACCCAGAGGACCGACGCGAACCACCGTCCACAAGCTGAAGGTGCCTGGGACTTCGACCCCTTGACAAAGATGGCCGGCCCCTTTATACCCTCTCCCAGCAAGCACGGCGGGTTCCCCGCCCCACCATACCGTTGCCGAGGGAGGACAAAAAGGAAACACAACACACAGCAATGATTCAACCCCAGCCCAGGGCGACAGCGCCACCCGCTGAGCTGCAGGGAATTACACATCACCAATGTCTCTGTCAAGTTCAAATTTACACCCGGGAAAGTACATACCCGCTACAGGTGTATGTTACTGTAAGGATTTTATGTACAGTGATTATATTTTTGGATGGACGGACAGACGGGAGGACAGACAGCGGATGGATAATTTGCCAGATAGATAGCTATAGGGATGGCTGCATGGAAGGATAGATGAACAATTTGCCATAGTATATTTCTGCTTGGATAACTCCTTATGCAGCCAGACACAGTGGGGTCTTTGAGATGTGTTGTTCACTATATACCGAATCCCCTATGCTGCTAGGCCCCCTAGCAATCATATGGGCTGCTATAGCTATATTTACGCCTTTGCATTCCATCACAGCTCTGTGTAATTGAATAGTATGATGGAGTAGTTATTTACCCTTTTAACACAGGAGAGCAAGGAGTTGGCGAGTAGTGAATAAATAGTCACCAAATAGGATGAGAAGGGTAGAATGGCACATTTTGAGACCTTGCCGACTAGGCAACCGGGGCCGATATTTCTATTGTGTGCCCTCGCATTCCACACTGAGGCTGGACAAAGAAGCCCCTCACCCACATTTTATAAAGTCTGCTGTCAGCAAAGAGCTGGGGCAAAAGCATGCCTGGCATATTTAAATTCAGTGAAAAGTTATTTGTGGTACACTTTCATTCACCAGCTGAACACAAGCTGATACAGAAGAGCGTTAAAGCGGGACCAGAATTTCCATCCAGCCTATATTTCACTAGTCTCAAAACTCATGTGTACAGCCAGCAATATAAGGATTATTGTTTTTTTAATGGCTGGTATAATACTAAGTAAGGAGGAAAGCTGTGGTTTACCGGCTGCTATATCTATGATCTGAACGTCAAAGGAGCCCACCAAGGACAAAACAGCATCCCTACATTACCAATACCTCAATCCCTCTTCTAAAGTCCCTGGCTGTAGAAATAGGTGAAGGGAGAGTCCTTTAACTAAGCCTGGCAGGTACAATTAAACTGGAAGCCATTCAGCAATCTCTTCTGCAACATGCCAAGCAGCAGTCCCACTTGCAACACATAGCCTGTCTGACTGCTGGGGGCTGTATATAAGGCAAAGTACTTATATCCATGCGTTAACGTGTGTACAAAAACAGTTCCCAGCACACTTTCCTGGTAAACAGCAAAATAAACAATTTAAACTGCTTTAGCACAGTTTTTTGCATACATTGGAAATACATGTAAAGAAAAAAAAAACACCCTGCAAAACAAAGGCCTAATGAGCTAGTATGCATAGCATGAATTACTTACCTGAGATCGAAGCCCCCGCAGCGGTCCTTGTTCCCCTCCTTCGTCGCCGCCATCTCTCCCGGAGTGACTTCCGGGTATCGCGGCTCCGGCGCTGTGACTGGCCGAAGCGGCGATGACGTCACGGTCAGTGACTGGCCAGTCACGGCTCGATCACCTTCAGAAATGGCACGCTCAGTGTGCCTGCGCCGTTGTCTAAGACGATGCCCGTCTTTTTTGCAAATATCTCCTAAACCGTGTAGGTTTAGGGGATACTTCTTGCACCTACAGGTAAGCCTTAATCTAGGCTTACCTGTAGGTAAAAGTGGTCTGTAAGGGTTTACAACCACTTTAATGGCATCCCAGTCTTCATCTGTAGGGTTTGATATTGAGTTGGTCCACTCTTTGCAGCTATAACAGCTTTAGGAGAGTGGGTCTATGGGAATGTTTGACCATTCTTCCAGAAGCGCATTTGTTATGTGGACGAGAAGGCCTGGCTCACAGTCTCCGCTCTAATTCATCCCAAAGGTGTTCTATCAAGTTGAGGTCAGGACTCTGTGCAGGCCAGTTAAGTTTCTCCACCCCAAACTCGTATTGGACCGCTCCTCCAAATCATTTGGTGGAGGGGGGATTATGGTGTGGGGTTGTTTTTCAGGGGTTGGGCTTGGTCCCTTAGCTCCAGTGAAGGGAACTCTTAAGGCGTCAGCATACCAAGACATTTTGGACAATTTCATGCTTCCAACTTTGTGGGAACAGTTTGGGAATGACCCCTTCCTGTTCCAACATGACTGCGCACCAGTGCACAAAGCAAGGTCCATAAAGACATGGATGAGCGAGTTTGGGGTGGAGGAACTTGACTGGCCTGCACAGAGACCTGACCTCAACCTGATAGAAAACTTTTGGAATGAATTAGAATAGAGTCTGTGAGACAGGCCTTCTCATCCATCAGTGCCTGACCTCACAAATGCGCTTCTGGAAGAATTGACAAACATTCACATTGACACACTCCTAAACGTTGTGGACAGCCTTCCCAGAAGAGTTGAAGCTGTTATAGCTGCAAAGGGTGGGCCAACTCAATATTGAACCCTACAGACTAGGACTGGGATGCCATTAAAGTGATTGTAAAGGCTCGTTTTTTTTTTTTTTAAATAACAAACATGTTATACTTACCTCCTCTGTGCAATTGGTTTTGCACAGAGCCGCCCAGATCCTCCTCTTCTCGGGTCCTTCTTTGCTGCTCATAGCCCCTCCCTCTTTTGAGTGCCCCTCAGCCAACAGGTTGTCACCCAAGCTGAGTCAGAGCTCCGTGTATCCATTCAGACACAGGGCCCCCGACCTGGCCCCACCCCCTCTCTCCCCTGATTGGCTGACTGACTTTGATTGACAGCCGCGGGAGCCAATAGCGCTGCTGCTCTGTCTCAGCTAATCAGGAGGAGTGTACTGGATGGCTGAGGGGATTGTGGACATTGCTGGAGAGAGAAGGACGTCAGGTAGGTAATTGGGGGGGGGGTGCTGGGGAGGCTGCTAGAATGCATTAAAGGGGTTTTAAAGGAAAAAGTTTTTTCACCTTAATGTATCCTATGCATTAAGGTGAAAAAACATCCAACAATACCGCCCCCCCGAGCCCTCGTTTTACTTACCTGAGCCCTCGAAATTCCTGCACTTGCCCCCGACATCCTGCTCTTTTCTCTGCCTGGCCGTTGATTGGCTACACTGGATGGATTGAAAGCAGCACAGCCATAGGTTTGCGCTGCTGTCAATCACATCCAATGACGCTGCACGCCGGGGGCGGGCCGAGTGATACAGTGAGCGGCAGTAGCCACTGGCTGTATCACGGGAGCGCGCCCGCAAGAACTCCTCACCATGCGAGCTCGCTCGCATGAAGGTGGTGAGTTCTTGCTGGGAGAAGCCAATACAGCCGCGAGGGACCCCAGAAGACGCCAATCGGGGCCACTCTGTGCAAAACGAGCTGCACAGTGGAGGCAAGTATAACATGTTTGTTATTTAAAAAAATAATTCTTTACAACCCCTTTAAGAAAAAAAAACCTTCTGCCTTTGCAACTCCTTTAAAGGTCATGTGCTTGTAAAGGCAGGTGTCCCAATACTTTTGGCAATATAGTGTATATAATTTATTTTTATTTTCAGCTGAAACGTTTGTTTCTTCTGTGCATAGCCCTGCCCATGTGCATCATTCCTTTTGCTAGATTATAAATTGATCTGAAGAGTTTCTAACACTCCTTTGTTGCATCGTAGTAACACACATTTTACTGCTATACCTCAACGTGTATACCTAAATGCACCCTTAATGTTTTTGTTAAAAGTACATCATTTCTACCTAAAACAATTTTATTTTTCTGAAAGGATAGGAATGTGTATGGCATTAATATGTAGGTTATATGTAAAAATAGATAGCTATGAGTGGCCAACTGCTTTACGTGTATCCTTCCTAATGCCTCTGTGCAAAACCATCATTTTAAAAAATGTTCAAGCAAAGCGCAGTGACGTACACCACGTACGATGGCACTATAAAGGGGAAGTTCCGTTCGAATGGCGCCACCCTTCATGTTAGTAAAGTTTGTTGAGAGACGATTCGCTCTTTTCAGTCTCTGTGCTTTTCAGTCCGTTACAGCATGACGAATGTGCTATCTCCATTACGAACGCTAGTTTTACCAGAACGAGCGCTCCCGTCTCATACTTGATTCTGAGCATGCGCATTTTTTTTCACGTCGTTAAAGCATACACACTATCGTTTTTCACGTCGTTAAAAAAAACGACATGAAAAACGACGTGAAAAAAGAGAGCATGTTCGAAATTTTTAATGCCCGTTTTTCACGTCGTTAAAAATGCTCTGGAGCATACACACGATCATTTTTAATGGCCATTTTTTTTAATGGCATTTTTAACGGCATGAAAAATTATCGTGTGTATGGGGCATAAGTCTTAAAAAAATTAAAAAAGGACGACTAAACATTTTGCAGAAAATTATACCAGATGCCTTGTTAGAATAATCTAATTGCCTTCTATAGACCACCAACCCATAAACCTTACCATTCTATTTATAAGCTTATTTTAGTCATTTAGCATTAGTCCTGTCTCTAGGCTAATGTAGTATCTTAGCTCAAAAACAGCTCAGAATACTGAAAACACTGGAACTGTATGTGAGGGCAATTGTCAGGTTGTCAGCAGGGTTCAACCAAACCACCACTTCCACCCCCCCAACTTATAGATGTTATATGACAGTTGTATAGCTGTACAGAAGTGAGATGCTTTACAGCAATCACAAGATGTACTGTTACACAAGCATATGTCACGTACCTTAAAACATGTCAGTATGGTGCCTGAAATAAAGTTGGGATTTAAATACAGATTCACCATATGGTCGTTACGAATAAAGGTCAGCAATGCGAAAATTTTAAAATGATATGGGTATTAATTTAAAAAGTACAGGCTTCTGGAGTAAAAATAAAGCTTAATAAAATATGTGAGGTGGTCCATTGCTTTAATCAGAACTCCAGATATAAAGGCGAACATTAATGCAGCTCTACATTCATTAATACATCATGAAATCTATTTTTAATGCAAGCAATATAAGTGCCTGAAGTTCACCGGGCCTGGCCTTGGGGCTGTGCAGTGAGTATCCCAGATTGTCCCCACTTTGTTGGGACACATTCTCTCTGTCCTCCCTTATTCTAAGAGTATCATTATTAATCCTTGTCCCTTTCCTATCCAGTATAATATGTTACAACACTCCTGATGAATGGCTGTAATGCCAGGAAACGCGTTGAGTGCCCCTAAGAAGCCCCAAGTTATCTGTCCCTACAATGTTTTTCAACCCATTTACCTTATTATGTACAGTTATTATGTTGAATTCCTTTTTGTATTGCATGCTATATAGCAGCATATTTAGTGTAAGTCATGCGATTACCTATTTATTTGATACAATATTTTTTACAATGTAACAATAAATTATGTACTATAAATTTTATGTTTCTGTTGAATATCTGACATGGTGGTAGCCTCACTCAAAGTCCCACAGCTCTCCTTTTTCTACAAATGGCGGGAACTTTGTCAGAACATTGTCACCAGCTGCCAGTAGGAACCATAAGTGGCCATTTCAACACTCTTTAGAAAGGCATGCCCCCTTCCCTGCACACTGCCGTCACCATCAGGAAACCCACTCTGAGCAACACCATGCAGCTATCACTAGGATAAATGTGTAGAATAAGTTGTTGCAAAGAGGTTACAGGAAATCAGTAGCACTGAAATGCAACAAATAATAAACAATGCTATAGCAAAATAAATGTCATTCAACTAGGACTGACATGTATTCCTACACATAATCTCGAGCCTGAAGATGGGCCACACAAGTACTGAGCACTGCAACATGGGAGGATGAGAAGCGAGTCACATGCTTTTTATATTATCATCAGGTATTTCTCTCTGAATCACAGGTGAACAGAGCAGAGTGGCAGTGAAGGGGAGGTAATTATTAGTAACCATTGAGAGGGCCTCTTACTTTACCTCTTGAAAAAAGCACACACAGGGGGGCGGAAACACTTAGAGCCGGTTCACACAGGGGCAACACGACTCTGGCCGCGACTTTGCGAGGCGACCTGGATGCGACCTGATCTCGCGCCACAGCGCGACTTGGGGCGACTTACAAGTTGCCTCCAGGACAGGAGGCTTTCCGGTGGCCAATCAAACAAGAATCAGCACTGTGGGAGGGAGGGAGGGGTTTGCCTGAGAATAATTTTCTCTTCCTGTATTGTTGCTTCAGTTAAGACAGTGATCCGACTTTGGAGGCGACTTCCATTGGAATCAATGGATACAAGTCACCTAGAAGGATTGAAGTCATACAGGAACCTTTTCTGAAGTCGGAGCGACTGCAGTATTGTACATTAAGATGGCTCCATTCACTTACATTGATTTTCTAAACCGCGCAACTTGGGGCGACTTGGGGCGACCTGAAGTCGGATCCCAGAACGCCCCTGTGTGAACCGGCTCTTAGTGCATTATCCGAGATTTATTGATAAAAGAAACCAAAAACATAAATGAATATTCACATAGGACAAAAGTAACATGCATGACAACAAATCCAATGGTCAACAATGGTGTGGCAACGAATGACAAAACTGTGGCAATTAAGCTATCTGTGAAGGCTGTGTATATGCCAAGGCGGCAATCTCTGCGTGATTTTACCTTTTTGATGCAAGTGTATTGATTTTTTAACTTTTGAAAAATAAATAGCAGTATTACACTATATGCTCTCTCCTCCTTTTTGTTGAAACCATATCGTTGCGGATTGTTGCTGATTGAGGAAGCCTGAGGGATCTGGATCACCAGGAGGAGGCCAGCAGATACCCATACTCTGGGGCACACTCCAAGGCCAACCATAACCGCATAATCCATGGACGGACACCACCATCCTAATATAAGCACACATACCATTTCATTCTGAATATATGAATTTGTCACCAGCTCAACATCCCATAGTTTATGGACTATATTGATTGCATTTATTTTGCACTATATTGGCACTAAGCACGTTTGTTTACAGAGACTTTATATAGATTGTAGTTTATAGGAGCAGCGCTAAGTTAATTTTCTGTTTCATTTTTTGGGGTACTTACCTTATACTTTAGCAGCCCTAATTATTTATCTATTAGATATTGTTTGGACACATCACCATAGCGCGGGTTTGTAAATTCTATTTTCCAAACTGTGGCAATGTCAGCAAACTGGCGCATTTCGGGGACGCACCCCCTTCCTCAGAGCTCAAGCCAACTGGTATTCAGCCCCTAATAAATGCCAAGACACCCTAAAGCTCCACCACCCAATTAGGCGGGGTGTCGCAGCATCAGACTGGGTCAAAAGGTCATCGTAATAAAAAGAAGGGGCTTGTTACAATTTCAAACAAGGGAAGAGAAAAAAATATATTAAAAATATATAAATAAATAAAGTCTCTGTACTGTTCACCACAGTGAACTAAAACTTACATTCCTGGGTGGATGCTCGAGTTAGGCCAGCCTCCCCTGTATAATATATATCTCTCTCTGGATCGAACTGTAGCCTGTATAGTGGCAATGGCCGCTGGAAGGCACGGCAGCTGGACATGCGTTCCGTTCAGTAGGAGGCACTTCACTCCGTGTCACTTCTGGTAGTCCTGTTCGATGTAAAAGTAATTTGTGTGTTCCTTCAAATGTTTTACATTACATGCTGTTGTTTTTCCAACACCCCTTCTCAACAGCATGAGCTTTGTCACATTATATTCAGCTTCTTCTGGAAATAACTATGACGTTCCTTCAACAAAGGCTTGGTGAGTGCATCGGCAGTCATCTCCTCTGAGAGGCAGTATTGAATGTCAATAACACCTTGCTCTTGATTGTCCCTCAGTAGGTGATACTAGACATCAATGTGTTTGGTCCTAGGATTGACCATTTCTGATTGCGTAAGCTTTATACATGGAAACAAATACAAAAAATTCTGCGCTGCTAGTGAATGTGAGCAGCTACAATACCAATAGACATAAAGGTGCAAAAACAATAACAAATAAAATGTAGCGCTGATGAATATAACTGAAAAAATGAATGAATAACACCCTGTGAAGAGAGATAACAATCCAGAATCCAATATCAATAAGAAGATATTCGTGATAATAAATCCAAACAATCTTGAGTAAATGTGCAGATAACCACCACCAATACAAAGGAGGCTTACCGGAATCAGTTGACCCTGCTAGACATATGTCTAGAGGGTCGGATCAAGCTTTGGATATATATCCCTGAAGGATCCTCAGCTGGTGATTCCCCAAAGGACGTCACTCACGGCAACCAACGGTTGAGGGATGAATGAGAATTTGGAAGATGGCAGCTCAATGATGGTGTACCCAAATAGAAGCCAATGGCAATATAGAGGAAAGAAGAAGGGCACATAGCATAATACTGTTTGAAGAATATATTTTAATGTAGGTAGATACACTTACATTCAGATGGTCAAACAAGCGCTTTCATGTATAATCAATGGCAACAGTGGAAATATCTTCTTTGGAGCACCATTTGAGTATTATTTAGTCATCACGAACTTACTTTGATATCACTACCAGAGACTTTCCGATTTGGTTCTCATCATGTTGGACTATTGATATTGGATTCTGGATTGTTATCTCTCTTCACAGGGTGTTATTCATTCATTTTTTCAGTTATATTCATCAGCGCTACATTTTATTTGTTATTGTAAGCTTTATACATCCCTGGTTGTCTTCAAAAATGGGAATTGGTTTTGGCATGTCTATCCCAATGTCCACAAAAAAAATGAAGAATCCACATCGCTTCTTGACACGCGTATTCTGCTGCAATGTACTCTGCTTCAGTTGAAGATAGAGCAACAGTTGCTTGCTTTCGACTAGACAAACTTATGGTTCCTTCTCCATACTGGAAGATAAATCCACTTGTGCATTTGCGGTCTGTGCAGTCCCCAGCCCAATCAGCATCCACATATCTGGCCAGTTTTAGATTGGATGTTGCTGGTAACCATAACTTCATCTAAATTGTTCCTTTGAGATACTGTATCACTCTCCTCACTGCGTTCCAGTCACGCTGACAGGGAGCTGAGACTTTCCTGCATAGTATGCCCACTGCTGCGGCTATGTCTGGTCTTGTAACAGTGGCAACATATAGCAGCTTACCGATTGCTCTGCAATAAGTGTCATTGTTAGGTAGTACGTTTTCTGCTTAATTGCTCTTTCGATAGCCTGGTTCCATAGGAGTTTTCATTTCCTTTGCATCTTGCATATGGAATTGTTCGAAAGATTTTGGAGATTTCGGAGATTAGTTAAGAAGATAACTTCTATCTTCTTCCCTCTCTATTTGGATTCCCAGATAGTAGCTAATATTCCCTAGCTCTTTAATTTAAAAAAAAAAATTCAGCTTGTGAACTATCTGATTGTAATCCACTTCTTGTTCAAAACAGGTTATAATGTCATCAAGATAGATAAGGATGTATATCCATCTGTCTCCTTGATTTTTGGAGTAGAGACAGGGGTCTGCTTTATTTCTTGAGAATCCCTCTCTAGTAAGTACTTCATTCACTTTCTCAATCCACATCCTTGCAGATTGCTTAAAGTGGTTGTAAACCCTTTACAACCACTTTAACCTACAGGTAAGCCTAGATTAAGGTGTACGTGGTGTACGCAGACGGCTGCTGGGGCTTCGATCGGTGGTGAGTATTACATAATGAGCTAGTATGCTATGCAGCGTTTTGTGAATGGGTCGGCTGCTCTCTGGGATACACACAGTTCCCAGTAGGCAGCGCGCCCCATTCACCAGAAGACACCACGAGTAGGACAGAGGAAGGAGACCTGCCCTGGACGATGAAGAGGAAGATTAGGGACTTCCGCATAGAAACCGCTATTTCTGGTGAGTAAAAATTATTATTTTTTTCAATAATTTTTTTAATTTTTTGGGGAAATTTTTTTTTCAGGGTGGAACTCCACTTTAATGTCTCCATATAGGACAGCAGTTTTAAGGTTTAGATGTTTGACTTGCATGCCCTTGCCGGCTGCAATGCTAAGAAGTGCTCTGATGGTGGAGTGTTTTACGACGGGAGTGAATGTTTCATCGTAATCTTCACCAAATTTCTGGGAGTAACCCTTGGCAACTAGTCTGGCTTTGTATTTGTGGATATTCCCTTCTGACTTTGAAAGTCCACTTACTTCCGATAGTTTTTCAGTTAGGAGGGAGCTCTGTGGGTGTCCAGGTTTCATTCTCTTGAACTGACTTTAATTCTTTTTCTGCTGCCTTTCTCCATTTATTGGCCTCACATTTTGGCAGTTTTTCTATGTCTTCCCAGGATGTTGGTTCAAGTATGCTGTGTGTTTTGACAATGTATGACAGCTTGCAGGGTGATATCCCCTTTGTAGTCCAAGTGGATCTTCTGATCTCAGACAGTTCAGCAGGATCTGGTGGGAAACTTGATTTAGGCATTGTAAGTTCCACCTCTTGTTCTGACTACTGCAAAGGTTCGCTTAAGCCCCGTACACACGGTCTGACTTTTGGCCAACAAAAGTCATTTTGAGCAAGTTGAACCAACAATCCGCCCGTGTGTATGCTCAATCGGACAAACTTTTTTGCTATTTTTTGTGTTTTCATCGGACAAAAGTTGGGTCTGCAAACGGACAAACTTTTGGCCAACAAAAGTCCGATGGAGCAAAGTCCGACCGTGTGTACAGAAAACCATAGGACTTTTGTCCGATGGACAAAACAACTAATGTTAAAATCAACCAACAATAGCAGAAGTTGACCAAAGGGTGGCGGTAAAGAGCAGAAAAGAGCTGAAAAACCATGTGATGTTGCAAAAAGTTTTGGGAAAGTTTGCAGAAAAGTCCTGTGGTGTGTATGCTATGGGTGTGCCCGGCCAACTCCGTTCAGACAACAATCCACGGAAAAGTCTGATGGAAGTCCGACCGTGTGTATGGGGCTTTAGGTTGACCTTTACCTCTGGTTTGCTTGGCATATTCACTTCACAGCTTTCAGGGATTGGTGTTTCTGATAATGGGCTCTCATCAAAATAAACACTACGGCTTATTGTCACTTTGTCAGTCTTTGGGTGTAGGATTCTGTAACCCTTAGTTTGCTCACTGTAGCCTACTAGAATGCCCTCTATGGCTCTGTTCTCCAGCTTGGATTGCTTTTCACTTGGAATATAGGCATATGCTTTACATCCAAACACTCTGATGTGCCCTAAGCTATTCTTTGATCCATGCCACATTTTGAATGGAGTACTTTTAATGGCTCTTGAGGGTAGTCTGTTCTGTAGGTGGGTTGCTGTCATGACTGCTTCTCCATAGTACTTGTGAGGTAGGTTGTCATCCGACAACATGCATCTGGCCATTTCTATAAGACTGCGATTTTTCCTTTCTGCTACACCATTTTGTTCAGGAGTGTATGGTGTGGTTGTCTGGTGTACTATTGCTTGTCTTTTCAGGTATAAGGCCACTGCTTTGCTTATGTTTTCTCCCCCCATTGTCGGTGCGTATTATTCCTGGTTTGCGTTGGAATTTGTTGCTAGACATGGCAACAAACTCTTTCAGTTTCTCTGATGTTTAGTTTTTGTGTTTTATCAGGTAAATGGTTGTGTACCTGGAATAATCATCAATGAAAGTCAGTAGATATCTGCTCCCGCCTGACGTGGGAGTTTTCATTGGACCGCATACATCACTGTGTATGAGCTGCAGGGGGTGGGTAGTTTTTCTTTAAGATGCCTGTGGAAGGGGAGCACATGTGGCTTTTGCTTCAATACAGCACTTGCATTTCATGAGCACTTTGTAAGGCACTATTGGCAAATCTTCTGATAAACCTCTTTTTATAATGTCCTGTATAACGTCTGAACTTCTGTGCCCCAGCGGCCTGTGCCATAAGTGAATACATTTGCCGTGTATGTCATTAGAGACTACATTGGCTTGCTGGTCTGTGGTGACGAGCATGTATAGGTGATCATCCAGTTTTCCTTTTGCGAGGAATCGCTTATTACTGTGAATTGTGCATTCATCACCCTGGAACTTAAAGTGGTTGTAAACCCTCCCCCGGAAGTAACACCTACAGGTAAGCCTAGATTAAGGCTTACCTGTAGGTGTTTGCAATATCTCCTAAACCTACACGGTTTAGGAGATATTTGCCAAAAAAGAATGCACCGTTGTCTACGGCGCATGCACGCCGTAGACAACGGCAAAAGGCACAGTGAGCATCCCATTGATAAAACCAGCAATGCCGGTTTTTACGGCTCCCGTGCGCATGCGCGGTGACGTCATCGCCGTTCCGGCCAATCAGAGTGCCGGAGCGGCGATACCCGGAAGTAACCTTCCGGGTATCTGTGAAGAGATGTCTGCGGCCTGAGGAGGCGATGAGGACAGCTTCGGGGGCTTCGATCTAAGGTAAGTAATGCATAATGAGCTAGTATGCTAGTCATACTAGCTCATTATGGCTTTGTCTTGCAGGGGGTTTTTTTTTCGGGTTTACAACCACTTTAACTGTCAGACCGTTGTTTGCAATACTTTTCACTGATAGAAGGCTGCCTTCTAGTCTTGGAACATACAGCACTTTCTTTACAAGGATACTCTGCTTGCCTTGTGGTGTAATGCAGTTCAGGAAGCCCTGGCCTTTACCTTCTGAGGTGATGCTTTTCTCATTTGCTAGGAAAACTGTCTTTTGCACTGTAATCAATGTTTGTGAAGAAAGTCTCATCGCTAGTCCTGTGGCTTGTCGCTCCTTAGTCTATGCACCAGCCATGTTGCTTGCCACTCTATGTTACTTTAAAGGTGCCACTCCATGATGTGTCTGCAGTTTCCTTTGTGGTTGCTTTGATTCTTTCTTTTGTGGATAGCTTTAGCTTTCGCTGCTCAGCTTTCCAGACAGAACAGTCCTTTTTTAAGTGACCGGTCTTTTTAAAGCGAAAACAGGCTCTGCTTTTTTTTGTTGTGTTCTATGCCTTTGTACATTTTAGGTGCTTTGTCATCATGTTGCGTATTTTCTTTCCCTCTGTTATATTCATTGATTAATTTTCCTTTGACATGTTCCAGTGTCAGCTCCTGCTCGGGTGTTGGGTTTCTAAAGCATTATTAAGAGAAGGCTGCAGAGGAGCAGGCCAACAATATGGTTATCTTTGATGTCCTCTGTGATGGCACGTAGCTGCTCTGTGATCTCTAGCATAGCTTTCACGTGGTCACACATATGCTGGCCTTCTTGTAGTCTCATCTTGTACAACTTTCCTAGCAAAAACAGTTTGCTGTTTAGACTTGAACGCTCATGCAACTTTTCTAATGAAGTCCACATACCTTTGCCCGTTTTCTCTGTTCTTATGTGGATAAGCTGGTCATCTTCCGCTAGCAAGCTTATAATCGCTTTTGCCTGTCTATCCTTCCTATCCCATTCCTCCGTCTGTCCGTTTGTGGGTCTGTCTGTATTCAGCACTTGCCATAAGTGGCCTGTGGTGCTGCTGGGTTTACTGCTGCTTGTAGGATCCTCTCCAGTGCCTGGATGTGCCTGGGCCCATAACCTATTAGGCAGAGTATTGCAATTAAGCGCAAGAAGCTTGTTGTATGCAGAGGATAGCTTTACTTTCATGGAGAATTTCTATATCGTGAACAGGAACAAGGAGGGTACAAGTACATACACTGAACATAGACAGAACATCCTGTTACCACATTACGATAGAATAACACACTATAACACTGAAGTGCCATCTGCTTGATAGAAAGGTATAATGCATACACTATACAGTATCTCACAAAAGTGAGTACACCCTCACATTTTTGTAAATATTTAATTATATCTTTTCATTTGACAACACTGAAGAAATTACACTTTGCTACAATGTAAAGTAGTGAGTGTAGCGCTTGTATAATAGTGTAAATTTGTTGTTCCCTCACAATAACTCCACACACAGCCATTATTGTCTAAACCGCTGGCAACAAACGTGAGTACACCCCTAAGCAAAATAGTACAAATTGGTCCCAAAGTGTCAATATTTTGTGTGGCCACCATTAATTTCCAGCACTACCTAAACCCTCATGGACATGGAGTTCACCAGAGCTTCAAAGATTGCCACTGGAGTCCTCTTCCACTCCTTCATGACGACATCACAGAACTGGTGGATGTTAGAGACCTTGAGCTCCTCCACCTTCCGTTTGAGGATGCCCCACAGATGCTCAATAGGGTTTAGGTCTGGAGACATGCTTGGCCAGTCCATCACCTTTACCCTCAGCTTCTTTAGCAAAGCAGTGGTCATCTTGGAGGTGTGTTTGGGGTCGTTTTCATGTTGGAATACTGCCCTGCAGCCTAATCCCCAAAGGGAGGGGTCATGCTCTGCTTCAGTATGTCACAGTACATGTTGGCATTCCTGGTTCCTTCAATGAACTGTAGCTCCCCAGTGTCGGCAGCACTCATGCAGCCCCAGACCATGACACTCCCACCACCATGCTTGACTGTAGGCAAGACACTTGACTTTGTACTCCTCACCTTTGTACTCCTCACACGCTTGACACCATCTGAACCAAATAAGTTTATCTTTGTCTCATCAGATCACAGGACATGGTTCCAGTAATCCATGTCCTTAGTCTGCTTGTCTTCAGCAAACTGCGGGCTTTCTTGTGCATCGTCTTTAGAAGAGGCTTCCTTCTGGGACAACAGCCACGCAGACCAATTTGATGCAGAGTGTGGTGTATAGTCTAAGCACTGACAGGCTGGCCCCCCACTCCTTCAACCTCTGCAGCAATGCTGGCAGCACATATATGTCTATTCACAAAGACAACCTCTGGATATGGTGAGGCCTGTTCTGAGTGGAACCTGTCCTGTTAAATCTCTGTATGGTGTTGGCCACCATGCTGCAGCTCAGTTTCAGGGTCTGGCAATCTTCTTATAGCCTAGGCCATCTTTATGTAGAGCAACAATTCTTTTTTTTCAGATCCTCAGAGTTCTTTGCCATGAGGTGCCATGTTGAACTTCCAGTGACCAGTATGAAAGAGTGAGAGCGATAACACCATATTTAACACACTTGCTTCCCATTCACACCTGAGACCTTGTAGCATTAACGAGTCACATGACACCAGGGAGGGAAAATGACTAACTGTGCCCAATTTGGACATTTTCACTTAGGGGTGTACTCACGTTTGTGTCCAGCGGTTTAGACATTAATGGCTGTGTGTTGAGTTATTTTGAGAGGACAGAAAAATTACACAGTTATACAAACTACTTTACATTGTAGCAAAGTGTCATTTCTTTAGTGTTGTCAAATGAAAAGATATAATAATTTTTTTTTATCCCGGTACCGTTTTTTAGAGCAGGCGGTCGGCTTTCCAGGGATAACAACCGATGCGACTAAAAGCCACTCAGTTGTCATCCTGAATGAGTGGGAGCGTTTTTGGCGATCTGAATACTTTGAAGTGCAAAAAATTTTTAAAGCGCCCCCCGTGCCCACGAGTTAGTGAAGCAAAGAAAACGCATATGTGAGTAGAGCCCGCATATGTAAACAGTGTTCAAATCACACATGTGAGGTATCTCCACGATCGTCAGAGCCAGAGCAATAATTCTAGCACTAGACCTCCTCTGTAACTCTAACCTGGTAGCCATTATTTATTTTTTTAAATGTTCGCCTATGTTTTGTTTTTTTTTAATTCATGAAAGTGTCTTTTTCCCCAAAAAATTACATTTGAAAGACCGCTGCACAAATACTGTGTGACATAAAATATTGAAACAATTACCATTTTATTCTATAGATTCTCTGCTAAAAAAAAAAAATATATATATATATATATATATATATATATATATATATATATATATGTAGCGGGTACTTACTTTCCCGGATGCATTTTTTGAATCTAGCTGTGACATCAGTGCTATGTTCCCTGGGTCCACCAGGTGGCGCTGCCACCGTGGCCGGAGGGACGAATGTCACTGTGTGTCGAGCCTCCTATTTTTGTCCTCTCTCGGTAGCGGTATGGTGGGGCGGGGAACCCGCCGTGCTTGCTGGGAGAGGGGATAAAAGGGGCCGGCCATTTTGGTCAAGGGGTCTTCGTCCCAAACACCTTCAGCTTGCGGACGTGGGTTCGTGCTAGTCCCCTAGGAGGCCTTGGCCTAGGGGACCATCGGAGATCGTGTTCCACCCCAGGCACCTTCAGCCCTGGGGTGAGGTACTTGCAAGAAGGTCCGGAGCTCAGTGCCCAACACTGAGTTCCGCGAGGGAAGGGTCCTAAGGCACTTCGGGGATGGAGGCCTGAATCTGAGTAAGACGCAATGGACCGGGGAGAGCTCCTCACTCGAAGACCCGGTGCAGCAGACTGCCAGTGACGGGTGAGTCTCTTGTCGGAGACCGTCCAGAAGGCTCCCCTTCACCTCGTGCGGAGACCATAGCCCACTCTCCAGGAGGAGAGTGGAGGACCGAATTTGTGTCTGGGCCTATTCACACTCACACCTCCTTTTCTGTTCTACTGTCAAGGAAGTCCCTGTATGGTGTGTTCTAATAAAGGAGTGTTGGAGTTTAATGGTGTGAGGCTCACTTCCTGGCGGACGAAGTTCACGGTGACTCTTGGAGGGAGGATCCGGGTGTACAACACAGACCCGAAGGTAAATGAGACATTGCTGATACCACAGGTATTCTACACGTGGTGGAAGCTAGGCGTAGCCCACCCGCTCTCTCTCTCTCCACCTTACCAGATACCCCTAGACAAGAGACAGTGCGAGCCGCACGGAGAGAGAAGAGGGGCAGGCGCTACACGTGGGGGCTCGGGTCCGGGATTGTGTTGTGCATCACAGTATTGAACAAGTCTAATGGATGAGTTAACTGAATAGGCCAAAGTGCAGCCCTGCTCGAAGTCATGGAATTGACCCTAGACCAGGGAAAGGCCCGCGCAGGAAGAGCGGTGAACGGGGGGAGGCCCAGCCGTGTGAGGTACTACACATGGGGGCTTCTAATTGCACTGCACCAACAGACACAACCCCCGCCGCTTAGTTCGTGGGCGTGGCTCAAGCAAAGAAAGTGGAAAAGCCCGCGGACTGGAGCAAAGGGGAGAAGTCCAATACGTGAGAGGGCTACACGTGGGACATTGGCGCGAAAACTCTGCAGCGTGCGATGGACCAGCAACAAGTCACCATGTTTGGACATACTTCATGGATTCCAGTTCACCCTGCTACTACCACGATGACTGCTGCTGCTCCGATAACGGATACCGGGATCCGGCTGAAGCCAAGGGGTCGATTCGCCCTGTATTCGTGCATGGACGTAGAGGCCCTGGGTGTAATTTGTCCCGGGTGCTCGGGACTGGTGTGCCACCTGAAGCCCTTCGGACAATGTGAGGCCTGTGGGGAGTTCCTGTTCGAGGTGGATCCGGTAGTTGAAAGGCCGAGAACCATCTACCCAGGCCGGGCTTCAGGTAACACTACTCGCAGAGGAGGAATTACTGCTGTAAAAGCCATCCCAGCGCACACTGCAGCGACCGAGGAGGAGGTCGTTAAAACTCAACGGGAGAAATCCGAGGATGCTGACTCGGTCACCACTGTCTCACAGCGTCCGCCACTGAAGAAGAGAACCAGCATGGTGGCCCCGACCAGTGGTGGTGGCGGACCATCTCGCCAGCTTACGCCAGGCCTAGACGGATCTGTTGACGAGTGTTCCGGACGTCCCGCTTCAAGTAAAGGCCGAGGTGAGCCGGGCAAAGAGACTTGGTGCATGGGCGGAGGTGCCGGGAAGGCATGGCCCAGTACGCCTGCGGGAGGTGTTAGCTCCGTCTCTACAACGGACTACATACCCGCGGAGGAGTGTGATACTTCGGATCTGGAGTCGCTCTCTGATATGGGAGATGACACCGCTATTGACGAACTGTTTGCAGAGAAGGGCTGGGACAAAGTGCCGCTAGCTTCGTTCCGAAGGTCTCGGGATTCACCCATGTCCACAGGGGAGAGTACACCCCGGGTGGAGGCACCAGCGCCTGGACAAGGGTCTTGTCCCCAGCCCGCCTCTACATCTCCGGTGCCGCCTGCATCAGGTACTGGGGAGCAGAAGTTGATACTACGGGCACCCATGCCCCAACCAGAAGTGGTCAAGGCCCCTCGCCATCCGGACTCTATAGTTCTACCCGGCGAAGGGGACAAAGCCACAATGTCTCCGCTGTCAAGGCTTCAGAGACTCTTCTGCCAGAAAGTTGCTGCTGACTACGGGTGGGAATATCCGTACCTCCCCAAGGAGTTACTCTACGAAGTGGAGGTGTACCGAGAGCGCTGGTACAATGACTTCGTGTGGACCCACCTTAAGGTCCCACACGCCCGCAGGTATTTGACATGCTCTCCAAAGACATCTCAGTGATTCAAAGACTGCAAGGCAGAGTGGATGAGGGGAAGACATATCTATGCGGACAAGGTGCTGATCCGACGCAAAGAAGGTGAAGATGTGGAGTACCATTTGGAGACCATGGATCGACATCTAAAACCTATTGTTCTGCCGCATACCCGCTTCTACCTCTGAGGAGAAAGAGACTCCATTTGTTTGCTTTTGAAAGGACTTTGCACCTCTGAACTTTGCTGTTTGACTTTCTTGCTGGTGCCATCATCAGTGTTTTGCTCCGCAAGAGGGGTGCTTGTGTCATTCCAAGG
Organism: Rana muscosa; assembly: GCA_029206835.1. Lineage (NCBI taxonomy): Eukaryota > Metazoa > Chordata > Amphibia > Anura > Ranidae > Rana > Rana muscosa. Next base: position 210,967,238 of record CM055124.1, on the reverse strand, counting down.
AAGAACTGTTCCAGTTGTTGTTCTTTCCTCTCCGGTGAGGAGTTGCGTACTTTGGGGTAGATAGGGTCTGGAGTCAAGCAGCAAGAAAAGAGAAGATGCTTCAACGGGTGCAGTTACCGCGAGGCTGTCACCAGGTGGCAGTCTCGTGCAACGTTACACATTGTAGACACTTGCACTGGAGGAAAGGATATTTCTCTTCGGAGGAGTTTCTTTTCCTCTCGCACATACACATGTGTCAGGGTTTTATTGTTTCTTTTCTTTTCCCTCTGCAGGAGAGCGTCCCGGCAAGATTATGGAACCTGGGGTGGTTCTTAGTTAGGATGGGGGGGAAAAGTATAATGTTTTAAATGTTGTCTTTCACTCCTCTTTTGTTGCAAGGGCTCAGACACAACTTCTCCGTTAGGATAGTTTCCTAAAAAATTTTTGGGTTTTCAAACTGTTAGTTGGTTTCTGGATTGGATTATGTCAGCCGTTGAGGGCGTGATTCACTCCAGACACTGGGGTCCAGTGTCAAAAGACAGGGGGGAATGTGTAGCGGGTACTTACTTTCCCGGGTGCATTTTTTGAATCTAGCTGTGACATCAGTGCTATGTTCCCTGGGTCCACCAGGTGGCGCTGCCACCGTGGCCGGAGGGACGAATGTCACTGTGTGTCGAGCCTCCTATTTTTGTCCTCTCTCGGTAGCGGTATGGTGGGGCGGGGAACCCGCCGTGCTTGCTGGGAGAGGGGATAAAAGGAGCCGGCCATTTTGGTCAAGGGGTCTTCGTCCCAAGCACCTTCAGCTTGCGGATGTGGGTTCGTGCTAGTCCCCTAGGAGGCCTCGGCCTAGGGGACTATCGGAGATCGTGTTCCACCCCAGGCACCTTCAGCCCTGGGGTGAGGTACTTGCAAGAAGGTCCGGAGCTCAGTGCCCAACACTGAGTTCTGCGAGGGACGGGTCCTAAGGCACTTCGGGGATGGAGGCCTGAATCTGAGTAAGACGCAATGGACCGGGGAGACCTCCTCACTCGAAGACCCGGTACAGCAGACTGCCGGTGACGGGTGAGTCTCTTGTCGGAGACCGTCCAGAAGGCTCCCCTTCACCTCGTGCGGAGACCATAGCCCACTCTCCAGGAGGAGAGTGGAGGACCGAATTTGTGTCTGGGCCTATTCACACTCACACCTCCTTTTCTGTTCTATCTGTCAAGGAAGTCCCTGTATGGTGTGTTCTAATAAAGGAGTGTTGGAGTTTAATGGTGTGAGGCTCACTTCCTGGTGGACGAAGTTCACGGTGACTCTTGGAGGGAGGATCCGGTTGTACAACACAGACCCGAAGGTAAATGAGACATTGCTGATACCACAGGTATTCTACACGTGGTGGAAGCTAGGCGTAGCCCACCCGCTCTCTCTCTCGCCACCTTACCAGATACCCCTAGACAAGAGACAGTGCGAGCCGCACGGAGAGAGAAGAGGGGCAGGCGCTACACATATATATATATATATATATATATATATATATATATATATATAATGTTTGGGGTTCTAAGTAATTTTCTAGCAAAAAATACGGATTTTAACTTGTAAACAACAAATATCAGAAATAGACTTAGGCATGGAAGGGTTAAAGTCACATTAGAAAGCTGCTTTACATTAAATGCTGTATTTTTTCCAACACTTTAATGGCCTAAATTGGTAAGGCGATAGGGTTATTATACCATAACTGAGAATGTAAAAGGAGGAGTGAACTCTCTTCTTGGCTTTTACGAGCTGCAGCAAAGGTAGGAGTTGGGGACTCTTGAGGGAACCTTTTGCAGCTGGTGGTGTCTTCAAGAGATAAAAGGAGCCAGTTCATGACTTGACCATGTGGTGCCCAGAAAAAACTGTAATATCTATTCTAGTTAGACTTTAAGAGCCCATTCACACAGGGGCGGCACGACTTGTCCCGCGACTCTGCCGGGCGCTCTTCACACAACTTCAAAGGTGACTTCCAAAATGACTTCTGTATTGAAGTCAATGGAAGTCGCCCTGAAGTCGTCTCGAAGTAGTACAGGAACCTTTTTCTAAGTCGGAGCGACTTAAGTCGCTCCTATTAGAACGGTTCCATCGTACAGAACGGGACGTGACTTGTCAGGCGGCTGAGTCGCCTGACGAGTCGCCCCTGTGTGAATGGGGTCTAAGGGAGAACTCCATTTATGATACAAATTGCAAGTAATTTTAAAACATGCCCCTAAATACCTCATGTTCATTGGCTGTGGAGATTACTCCACACATTAAAGACTAAAAGTAGTGTTTGGCTAAAAGCCTGTAAACGTGAACACAAGGCTGGCAGGCATTGTTTTATACTGCCAATCCTTCTCCCAGAGACAGGTTTTAGAGACAAGTGGATTTTGTAACAAGCTGTGTAATATCTCAGGTATTCGGAACTGACCCCTGGGTGACTTTGCTAAAGATTTGTTGCTATGGAAATTCACAGAAACACAGACATGTTTCCAGTGCATGTTCATTGTATGAACCTTGGATCCATCTTAACAGTAGGACAGGCAAACTCAATAACCTGTTATATCTGCTAAACATATCAATGCTGACATTATAGTTAAGCTGGCCATAGATGATTTGTTTTCTTTCATTCAGCCAGTGATCCTAGCGAAGAAACAACAGATTCCCCCATCCACAAAAATGGGGTAGATTTTGAATACGCCCCCCCCCCCTTTACGGGCCTCCGATTTTTATTAATTTTTTCTTATAAACGCCCCTACATGTTAGCCTGTGTCCATGCACACATAGGTGTTTGGAGGCAGAAAGAATCCCCACTGCCAATGCATCCAGGAGCAGCGGCAGTTTGGCAGAAAAAACGCTTTATGTGTGTGGGCGCTTTTAAAGTGTTACTAAACCCAGGACCCTGCATTTACTATATCAGTCTCCCACAGTACATATAACATGGAAATGCATTTATTTTAGTAACTATAAACTGCTAAATACTTTTTCTCTTTAGCAGTATATAGCAGTCTTGTGACTTCTATCGGTGTCTGGTTAAAGCTTGTAGGAGGTTTTCATTCTCCCCTGATTGTCCTTTGAGGCTGCAGGACCCCTGACCCTCTGTCTGGACAGTGCTGATTGGCCCTGTGTTGATTACATTCACTATCCCAGGAAGAAAAAAAAACTCTCTAGCCATACACACCAAACTGAATATGTGCAGGTTGCCCCCAAGGCTCTGTTCTATCAGCAGATGGATTGGGGACAGTGGAAGAAGGGGAGGATCAGGGAAGACAGGATCAAACAGCCTTTTTACACAATACAGAGGATGAACCTCTTGGGTTCCACAGTGAGTATAACAAGCATGCTTTACTGCATATACAGACTAATTTTACTGTTGTGGGTTTAGTAACACTTTAAACAAGTATTAACGCTTCATTCTGGCTAATGAAATAAATTATTTCCCAAGTGCTTGACACACCTAAGCGTGTTACACGCAAGCTTCAATCGGTTTTACTGCCAAAACGCTGCTGCCAGGAGGAAGGGTGTCTAGGAGAGCTGGGCAAATGCCCTTTGTGCATGAGGCCCTAAAGCTGACGTTTAAGCTGCTTATATTTTGTCTTCCTTGGTTCTTGTTTTTTTAACCTCACACATGCTAATAAAATAAAATTATTAATACATTTTAAAAAAACTTTGTGGCATCATTACTAGGTATCTTTTCTTCTCTGTGCAATAGAGTATATGTGGAAGCCGCACTATCCTGTCAAGGTCCCTCTATATAGTGCTGTCCTAATTGTAGTCATTGAGACCCTGCATATTGGAGCATAATGTATATAGTAATAGATACATTTAGGTCAGGTATGCATGGAGACAGCCCATTCTTCCTTAAAGGTGTAGCGCATCCCACGTAGGAGACGCTGGTGAACTGGGATCCCCCACCCTGCACAGGCACGCAGAAGTTTCACAGGCTCCCAAAGTTTGAAAACAGTCCAGTGCTTGTTTTTGTATTTTTTTTAAACTTGGATAGGGAATAGGGGTATTGACTTTAGAGAACTCTTCAGGGACAACTCTTCCATTAGTGTATTTAGGTTTTGTGCTGCCTTAAGCCTGACTAAACTCGTGCACCCCCTAATTTAAATATGACCACCCCTTCCTGTCAAGGCCGCACCCCTTTCTATTTAAGACCCGCCTTGACATTTTCGAGTGGGGACACTAGTTCTTAGGGCCGGGGGGCTTTGGATTCCCTTAATTTGCATAGAATTCCTCGCACTTCCTTTTTGGCTATGGGGCAGGAAGTGAAGGGAAAGCTCTGCAATGGGACAGGGATGGTATCAAATAAACTGACAGGGGCTATAACCCTCCCTTACTCTATCCAAAATGAAAAAAAAGTGTTGCCTATAGTTCTATTTTAAGCACAATTTTCTGATAATTTTATGGAGAGAACTAAGAAGATATAACCATGCCAATGGTGCAGCAGAAAATTTATAGCACAGTGAAGAAGGTTTGTGGTCCAGGATGATAGGACGTTCAAAGCAAGCCGGTGAGAACTCTTTCTGTGCTTCCCCCCTGCAAAGTGCTGCCCTAGGCCTGGGCCTTGTTGGCCTAGGCCAGGATACAGCGTTGAACTCTTCTATATACAGTCTATATACACTCAGCACACTTGTTTGCAGAAATCCTAGCTGACGTACTGATAGTTAATCTGACAAAAAGGCAACAGTCAGATTTTAAAGCAAAAGCCCTTTACAGGCAGGGCCCCTGGACCCCTTGGGTTGTGTAGCTAAATACAGTATCCAGCTTACATACCTGTGGCTACTGATCCTTGCACCACCTCTTCAGGCACTGCCAGCCCACCTGGCTGCAGCTGTGCCTGTTTCACAAGCCAATTTGCTACTTCTCCACAGTCCTCCCAGACTGCACACTCACCAGCCACCCGGCTGACTTCTCCTGGAGGTCTCCTAGACGTGCTGACTCTATCTCTCCACTGTCCTCACACCTGCTTCCTTGCAACCAGGACAGGATTACTCTGTGTGTTGTTAGAGGATACCTCCAGCACCCAAGCCCCAGGCCCGAGGTAACCCCCCCCAGACTAGGGGGTACCCTCAAGGGTCATCGACAACCTCTTCAGCACTTCTTCTCCATCTTCCACCTGACTGCCCCTGCTGGCATGTCCCCAGAGTATTTAAGAGGTACCCGCCTCCTGCCAGCCCACTTGCTGGAGATTGGCTGGGGCCCTCCTCAACACTCCAAGCAGCTTCTCCTAACCTCCGACCAATTCTTCTGGAAGCTTCGCCAAGGTTCCAGCAAGTAGGGGGAGATATCAGAGTTGCTGTTTGATGATTCACCCAGCCTCCATGAAACACTCAGCCCTGACACAGATTCAACCCAGCCTGGCTCTCAGCCAGGCCAAATTTACCTACACTGCAGCTTACAAAAACGATCTACAAATAGCACACTAAGCTAGAGGGTTCTACAAATGCACAGTGACACTCCAGAGTCCAGCAAAGCACTATGGTAGCTGAAGGCACCAATTTTAGCAAGATGAAAAAAATGTCAACCTTTAGTGCAGGATCAGCAGCCTTGCATTGTACAAGGACCCAACCACAACCAAGGATGCTGGACAGTGCAGGAAAGCACCAACTACGAGTGATAGAGGGGTAAGGTAAGTATATCACCTAATGCCATCAGCTCCTTGGCTACAGGACAAGTTAACCTTTTCAAGCACAGAGGGATTGCACAGGTAACATTTATTTCTTCCCTGCAGTTCTGCTTTAACTTTTCTCCCAATTCTCTCTGTAAGCTGCAGAACACTGCCCCCCATAGGTGTGCACAGCCTATTGCATTAGGGTGTGCACCCCAAGTCTCAAACACGTGGGAGCATAGTAAACTGTGTTTACTATGCTTCAATTTGTGAATGAACACAGTGAGCCCTTTCCCCTGCTCTCCATCCTGAAACATCCCGCAGCAGCCAGCCCTTTCCCCTGCTCTCCATCCTGAAACATCCCGCAGCAGCCAAAGGGAGAGGAGAGAAGCGGAGGGAAGCTGGGGGGCGGGAGGTGGGCAACACAGGGGGAAGCCCGGGCAGTAGGGGGAGTCTGCACTGCTCAGAGTGATTAGGGTGTGCCCAGGCACACCTGGCACACCCCTTGCGCACGCCTATGCTGCCCCCTGTGCCATAAAGATGAGGAGAGGGGGAGGTGTTTTGTATTCCTAACATACTTATTATTCTTGGTTGGCAATGCTGTGTCTCCATTGATACAGTACAGCACATGAGCGTTGTAACCCTGTTACAGGAGTGTGTAATTGGCAGGATCATCAGCTAAAAATAAAGGAAAAAAGCCTGGAAAAAAGAAAACAAATTCGACCAGCACTTCTAATGACCGGTAAGCTGAATGATATTACATTTTTGTTTTTAGTTTATGTACACTTTAGGTTAGGGTGACCAGACATCCCCGGTTTCAGGGGACAGTCCCCGGTTTGAGGACACTGTCCCCGGACCAAGTCTGTCCCCAGTTTTGTCCCTGGATTGGATTTGAACAGGAGCTGGGGCAATTTCAAAGACAGTCAGTGCAGAATAAAAAAAAATCTGAATTACACACCCCTGCTCCGCCGCTCCTACTAGCTTAGGGGGTGTCTTTTTTTCCATTATCTGTGCCCCTTTCTGATGATCATGTGCTGGTCGGAGCGGAGGGAATATTTCTTCAGTTTCGGGCACATGCCCATTCAGCTCCGCTCGCATGTTCTTCTGCTTTGGCTCAAGTCCCAGCCAGCCGCCTGCCTACTTATCTCCTTGCCTTCCCTGGTGGAGTGATCTTCTTCCACACCCCACCCAGTAGTAGCCGGGGCCCAGAGAGTAAGACTTGACAGGCTGTGAGGCAGGCAGCGATGGGCAGAGAGTCGCTGATTGCTGCCATTACTAGTAAAAAAAAAAAAATGTCCCCGGATTTAATTTGAAAAATCTGGTGACCTTACTTTAGGTATAACCAAGAAAATAAAGTATGTACAACTGCACTGTACTGTATATCGTTAGTAGAGAATTGAAAAGTTTTAAATCGGTACTACTGAGATGTCACTGAAAAAAGGAATGTTCTGCTGCTATAAAAGAAAAGTCTGAGCTTTGATCCAATTCAAACATCAACAAACTTTTCCTATTCATTCCCAACTATGAGCTGTCCTCCTTGAATGCTGATTGCAATGCAGAGCAAGGAACCACAGGCAGATGTTCAAACAGCAGTGAGCATTAGCCCCAAACGCGGTAACTTCTGCAGCGCCTCATGTATAAACCAGGCTTATCCTCTCTTTTGTTATATTGTGTGCCTCTGTGAAGAGAACAGACACAGGGGGCACTTTGAATGATGACATGAGCCCCATGGCGATTAACCTCCATCATTTAATAGGTCAAGAATGAATTCACGCGTCCCAGCTGTGTAACTTCGAACAGTACAAGCGATTCCGTAGCCACACTTCTTTATTACCATAAAACCTTGGACTCCGCTGTCCACCCTTCAGCTGTCATTGAACAGCAACTGACGAACAACAACGGGGTGACTAAGCAGAGTGTGGATTAAAGGAGATGTACAACAACATTCAGAACATGGTTTATCAACCTTATATTATGGGCTGCTTTATAATGGCCAATGTTTACCAAGTACCACCTGGTGTGTGGCATTTTATTTTGCGTACTCCAGAAGCTGAACACTTAAAGTGGAATTGAACTCAAAAAGTGAATATCTGCTTTGTTATAGTGGTCATATAGAACTTTTATTTGCGCCTAAGCAAAACTTTGAAAAATTTTACTTTTTAATTTCTCCTGAAAAAAATAGCATCCGCAGTGTGAGCTCTAAGGCACTCCTGTCTCTGACTGCTAGTGTCAGGTAATTTGAAATGAGATATAGCATGTCCCTGCTGGAGGCTCTGACATAAAACACAAAACTCTGCCTCAACCAAGATGGCCTCCTCCACACAGAGACACGGTTCAGAACAAGGCATGGTAAGTCAGCGTAACCTGGACTTTAGCTGATAACTAGTGTTGAGCGGACCCGAACTGTAAAGTTCGGGTCCGTACCGAATTTTGGCGTTTTCCCGACCCCGGACCCGGACCCGGATTTTGCGCTAAAGTCCGGGTTCGGGTTCGGATTCGGGAATTTAATGGCGCAGTTAGAAATGCTTCAGGGGCCAACCAATCACCATTTGATTAGCTGGTGTGCCCTTAGAAGCCATCATAGCCATGCCTACTAATGGCATGGCTGTGATTGGTCAGTGCAACATGTGACCCAGCATGTGACCAGCTTCTATATAAGAAAGAGGCACACAGCACAGATCGTCACTCTGCTTTTAGACAGTGTAGGGAAAGGATCCTGGCTGCTGTTGCTGTGAGGGAGAGAATTATATGATAGGAGTTAGTCCTGATTCTGCAATCTACTGATAGAAAAGATAGGGAGACAGTGTAGTGTAGTGTAGTGTAGGGGCAGGATCCTGTTTGTGCTTTCAGGGAGAGAGATTTAGATAGGAGTCCAGATTGAGAGATATAATAGCTCAGCGATCTGCATAGGTTTATCTGTTTGTGTTGCAAGCTCAGTGCACCAGCACTGCATTACGTTGAGTGATACACCTATTCCATACTGTGGCTGTATTGTGCTTTTGCTAAAAGACCTATTTTGGTCAGAAAAAAAAAAAAAAAAGGCACTTTATTGTGCTTTTGCTAAAAAGACCCATTTTTGGGCCCCAAAAAAAAAAAAAGGCACTTTATTGTGCTGTTGCAAAAAAAAAAAAAGGCACTTTGTTGTGCGCAAAAAAGACCTATTTTTGGGCAAAAAAAATATTTTGCAGTGTATATCTCTAGTTGTGTGAAATAACCAATTTCTATATATTTTTCTTGTACTATGCTATACTAAAAAAAAAAAAAAAACTTTTTTTTGAATAGCATTCTCTGCAGCTGTGCGATTCAGCGGTTATATACTGTGGTTGTGTTGTGCTCTTTCAAAAAACGCCATTTAGGGCCACAGAAAATATTTTGCAGTGTGAAATACACATGTGGAGGTGTGTAAAATAAACAATTTCTATATATTGTACAGTGCTATACTAAAAAAAACAACATTTTTTTTTAATAGCATTCTCTGCACTTCTATAGCTGTGCGATTCAGTGGTTAAATACTGTGGTTGTGTTGTGCTCTTTCAAAAAACGCCATTTAGGGCCACAGAAAATATTTTGCAGTGTGAAATACACATGTGGAGGTGTGTAAAATAAACAATTTCTATATATTGTACAGTGCTATACTAAAAAAAAAACATTTTTTTTGAATAGCATTCTCTGCACTTCTATAGCTGTGCGATTCAGTGGTTAAATACTGTGGTTGTGTTGTGCTCTTTCAAAAAACGCCATTTAGGGCCACAGAAAATATTTTGCAGTGTGAAATACACATGTGGAGGTGTGTAAAATAAACAATTTCTATATATTGTACAGTGTGTGACAGCAGGAAGGTAAAGTCACCTGGTTGCATCCAGGGGGGTAGATATATTTCGCCCAGATTCAGGCTTTACGCCGACTTATACAACTAGGTGGAGAGTTGTATAAGGCTAGTGGGCTCATGGATGACTCATACCTCTAGGGAGAGGGCTGGGCGTCGTGCAGACAGGGAGTTGATGAGACCAGCTGAAGCTTGTCAGCTCATTTAGGCCTCTATAAGAACTCCCAGCTTCATTAGATGTTAGCTCATGCCTGGAACCAGACCTGTGTGGACTGTCTAGGGAGAGTGAACCCCTGTGCGGTGAGACAAAGCCTGTGTGGCTATTTGCTTGGACATTTAAAACCAGGGACTTAGGGACTAGGACAGCACTAGGCTGATCCCAGTTGTTAGTTAGGAAACCTGTATGTTTAGTCAGAGGTCAACTTGACCAGGATTTATTTTGGTTATGTTTCTTTTGCTTTGCTGTGTTTTGTCACTGTAAATAGAAAATAAACCGCACCTTTTTGATTTTGAAAACCACAACCTCCGTTTGCTGGGCCTGTTTTGTGTGGGGAGCCCATCCCGGGGGTCACACACACCCGCTGCCGAGCTAACCCCCTCACAGTTGGTGGAGAACCAGTGGCAGTTTTTTTTTAAGCCAGCATGGAGGAGATACTGAAACAGCTGGCTCTAGCAAATGCCAATCAACAGCAGACAAATGCAGGTTTGCAAAGGAGCCTTGCAGCCCAGCAGCAAGCTCATCAACAGAGCCTTGCAGCCCAGCAGCAAGCTCACCAACAGAGTCTGGAAGCTCAGCAACAAGCCCAGCAGCAATCTGAGGCCCGCTTCATAGACCTGTTACAGAAGCAAGAGCAGAGACTACAACAAATGGAAGCAGTAATGCAGCAACGTCCGCAGACCAGTGAGGAAAGCCGTCCCACTAATACCGCGTCCTTTGGGGTGAGTCGTTTATTGACAAAAATGACTGGAGAGGATGATCCAGAGGTATTTTTGACCACATTTGAAAGGACCGCTGAAAGAGAAAAGTGGCCTGAGGAGCAGTGGGCTGGACTGGTGGCTCCTCTGTTAACTGGTGAATCGCAGAAAGCTTACTATGACCTAGAGCCTAACCAAGCAAAAGACTATGTGATGCTAAAAGCTGAAATTTTGGCAAGGCTGGGTGTCACCCAGGCTGTCCGGGCTCAGCGTGTGCATAACTGGACTTTCCAGCTTGGAAAACCCCCCAGGTCTCAAATGTATGATCTCATTCACCTGAGCAGAAAGTGGCTACAGCCAGAGACTTTGTCCGCACCAAAGATTGTGGAACGTGTTGTAATGGATCGGTTTTTGAGAGCTCTTCCTACTGCCATCCAAAAGTGGGTAAGCCATGGAGACCCAGAGACGGCCGATGGTCTTGTGGATCGTGTGGAGAAATACTTGGCTACAGAGAACCTGACGGCCTCTTCCAGAGACACTCGGACTTTCCACCCTAAGACCAGACCATCCCCAGGGGCGGATAAGAGGATTCCAAGGGGTGAGGGTGGAGAGAGTGAGAGGGTGGGAGCTCTACCCCAAGTTTGGCGAGAACAGCCTGGGAAATCAGCGGCTCAAGAGGCGGCAAGAAGGATCGTTTGCTACCGCTGCCGGCAAGCGGGACATATTGCAGCCAATTGCCCGGTTGTGGAGGAACCCATGCAGTGTGACTTTCTGACGGGCAGACGTCAGTCGCTGTGTGCGACAGTCGCATGCACTGCCATTCGAGGAACTGAGAAACATTTATGCAAAATGTGTGTTAATGGTAGAAATGTTGTGGTATTGCTGGATTCAGGTAGCCTTGTGACCCTGATAAAGGCTGAGTTAGTTAAAACAGAGGTCTCTGGGAATAGCAAGGTAGCTGTTATTTGTGTGCATGGGGACACCCGAGAGTATCCAGTGACTACAGTGTGTTTCGAGACCCCCAAAGGTACCCTCTCTCATCCAGTGGGCTTAGTATCTCAGTTACCGCATGACGCCATTGTGGGAAGGGATTTTCCGAAGTTCTGGGAACTGTGGGATGATCCTGAGCCCCTCACTGGTGCCCCTATGTACCAGGAATGTGATAGCCAGAACTCCCCTGAGAGTGGTGAGGACTCTCCGGAATTTCCCTTATCAGTATTGGCAGGGGAGACTCAAGAAACTGGAGAGGAGCCCACCTCCTCAGACGAAAACCTACCGTCTGTGGAGTTTTCTGATCTTGAGGTTCACAGGGAAAACTTTGCCACAGAACAGTTGAAAGACCCCGCCCTAATAAAGGCACGGGAAAACGTAGTGAAAATAGATGGCGAGTTAGTGAACCCAGATAATACCTGCACTTACCCATACTTCAGCGTAGAGAAGGACCTACTGTATCGGGTGGCAAAAAGGGCAGAAGAAACCGTTGAGCAGCTTGTGGTGCCCAAACCTTACAGGAAGTTGGTGTTGGAGTTGGCCCATGGGCACATTCTTGGAGGTCATCTGGGGACAGAGAAAACCCGAGAGAGGGTATTACAGAGATTCTATTGGCCGGGGGTGATGAAGGACGTAGAAAATTATTGTTCCTCCTGCCCTGTGTGTCAGAGGTTGGCCCCGATGCCACATTTCCGTAGCCCGCTGGTCCCTCTACCCATCATTGAGGTCCCGTTTGAGAGGATCGCCATGGATTTGGTAGGTCCTATAATCAAGTCCGCTAGGGGGCACCAGTACATATTAGTTATAATGGACTATGCCACCCGTTATCCAGAAGCGATCCCTCTCCGAAATACCTCGGCCAAAACCATAGCCAAAGAGCTATCTCTTGTTTTTAGCCGGGTGGGTATTTGTAAAGAACTGCTTACGGACCAAGGTACACCCTTTATGTCCCGGGTTATGAAAGAGCTGTGTAAATTGTTCAAAGTGACGCAATTGCGTACGTCTGTGTATCACCCCCAAACCGATGGGCTGGTTGAAAGATTCAACAAAACCCTAAAACAAATGTTGAAGAAAGTGGTGGATAGAGATGGAAAGGATTGGGACTGTTTACTTCCTTATTTGATGTTTGCTATTAGGGAGGTGCCCCAATCCTCTACGGGATTCTCCCCCTTTGAGTTACTGTATGGGAGACACCCAAGAGGGCTGTTGGATATTGCCAAGGAAACTTGGGAAAGTGAGAGTTCTCCCCACAGGAGTGTGATTGAGCATGTCGCCCTGATGCAAGATCGAATTGCACAGGTAATGCCCATCGTGAAGGAACATTTGGCCCAAGCGCAGTTGGCACAGCAGAGAGTGTACAACCGTGGAGCCAAGACCCGTACCTTTTCCCCGGGGGATAGGATATTGGTACTTGTCCCTACGGTTGAAAGTAAATTCCTTGCCAAATGGCAAGGCCCCTACGAGATAATGGAAAAAGTGAGCGAAGTGAATTACAAGGTCAGACAAGCAGGAAGGCGAAAGCCCGAACAGATCTATCACGTTAATCTGTTGAAAGCCTGGAGGGATAGAGAGTCCCTAGTCGCAGACACTTGGTCACCAGCTCAAACTGGTTGCGTGATTCCTGAGGTTGGAATAGCAGCCACCTTGTCACAACCCCAACAACAGGAGGTTAAGGAGTTTGTGCTTCGCAACAAGGAGGTATTCTCTGAGCTGCCGGGACAAACATCTGGGGTAGAGCATGACATCATTACCCCGCCCGGTGAAAGGGTGAAGTTAAAACCCTATCGGATCCCAGAGGCTCGACGGGAGGCAATACGGGAGGAAGTACAGAAAATGCTGAACTTAGGGGTGATAGAGGAGTCCCAAAGTGATTGGTCTAGTCCCATCGTGTTGGTGCCTAAACCGGATGGGAGCTGGCGATTTTGTAACGATTTTCGTCAGTTGAACAAAGTTACAAAATTTGACACCTACCCCATGCCACGTATAGATGAGTTGATCGACCGGCTGGGAACAGCCCGATACATGACGACTCTTGACCTCACAAAAGGGTATTGGCAAATCCCCCTGGCCAAGTCGGCCAAAGAGAAAACCGCATTTGTAACCCCAGACGGGGCGTTCCAATATAAAAGAATGCCGTTCGGGTTACAGAATGCGCCGGCCACATTCCAGCGGAAAATGGACCAGATGCTGAGGCCCCATCGGAAGTATGCTGCGGCTTACCTGGATGACGTAATTGTCCATAGCACAGATTGGGCCTCACATCTGCCAAAAGTGCAAGCAGTCCTGGACTCTGTTCGGGAAGCGGGGTTTACGGCTAACCCCAAGAAGTGTACCATTGGGCAGGAGGAGGCCAAATATCTTGGGTACACCATTGGGAGGGGAGTAATAAAACCCCAACTCAACAAAGTCGAGGCCATCCAGAGTTGGCCACGTCCCAACAGCAAGAAGCAGGTACGAGCCTTTCTGGGAATCGCTGGGTATTATCGGCGATTCATTCCCCACTTTGCTTCTAAGGCTGTGCCCCTAACCAACCTGACGAAGGGGAAAGGGTCGGTCATGATTAAATGGACCCCCGAGGCTGAGGCAGCATTCCAATTCTTGAAACAAGCCTTATGTAGCCAGCCAGTGTTGTACTCACCCGACTTCTCTAAAGACTTTGTCGTACAAAGTGATGCGTCAGATGTGGGGTTAGGAGCAGTATTGTCCCAGGTCTGGAACGGGGAAGAGCACCCAGTCATTTACCTCAGCAGGAAGTTGAAGTCCCATGAGGTAAATTACGCCACCGTTGAAAAGGAGTGTTTAGCGGTGAAGTGGGCTCTAGATTCCCTTCGGTACTACCTGCTAGGTAGGCACTTTGACATGGTTACGGATCACGCTCCGTTAAAGTGGATGGCTCAAAACAAGGAAACAAATAGAAGAGTGAATAGGTGGTTCCTGGCCCTCCAGGAATTCAACTTCACAGTAAAGCATCGCCCTGGCGTTCAAATGGGGAATGTGGATGCTTTGTCTCGAGTACATGAATGCCTGATTGCTGGTGTTCCAACCCCGAGGTTAAAACAAGAGGGGGGGGTATGTGACAGCAGGAAGGTAAAGTCACCTGGTTGCATCCAGGGGGGTAGATATATTTCGCCCAGATTCAGGCTTTACGCCGACTTATACAACTAGGTGGAGAGTTGTATAAGGCTAGTGGGCTCATGGATGACTCATACCTCTAGGGAGAGGGCTGGGCGTCGTGCAGACAGGGAGTTGATGAGACCAGCTGAAGCTTGTCAGCTCATTTAGGCCTCTATAAGAACTCCCAGCTTCATTAGATGTTAGCTCATGCCTGGAACCAGACCTGTGTGGACTGTCTAGGGAGAGTGAACCCCTGTGCGGTGAGACAAAGCCTGTGTGGCTATTTGCTTGGACATTTAAAACCAGGGACTTAGGGACTAGGACAGCACTAGGCTGATCCCAGTTGTTAGTTAGGAAACCTGTATGTTTTGTCAGAGGTCAACTTGACCAGGATTTATTTTGGTTATGTTTCTTTTGCTTTGCTGTGTTTTGTCACTGTAAATAGAAAATAAACCGCACCTTTTTGATTTTGAAAACCACAACCTCCGTTTGCTGGGCCTGTTTTGTGTGGGGAGCCCATCCCGGGGGTCACACACACCCGCTGCCGAGCTAACCCCCTCACAAGTGCTATACTAAAAAAACAACATTTTTTTGGAATAGCATTCTCTGCACTTCTATAGCTGTGCGATTCAGTGGTTAAATACTGTGGTTGTGTTGTGCTCTTGCAAAAAACGCCATTTAGGGCCACAGAAAATATTTTGCAGTGTGAAATACACATGTGGAGGTGTGTAAAATAAACAATTTCTATATATTGTACAGTGCTATACTAAAAAAAACATCATTTTTTTTGAATAGCATTCTCTGCACTTCTATAGCTGTGCGATTCAGTGGTTAAATACTGTGGTTGTGTTGTGCTCTTTCAAAAAACGCCATTTAGGGCCACAGAAAATATTTTGCAGTGTGAAATACACATGTGGAGGTGTGTAAAATAAACAATTTCTATATATTGTACATTGCTATACTAAAAAAACAACATTTTTTTTGAATAGCATTCTCTGCACTTCTATAGCTGTGCGATTCAGTGGTTAAATACTGTGGTTGTGTTGTGCTCTTGCAAAAAACGCCATTTAGGGCCACAGAAAATATTTTGCAGTGTGAAATACACATGTGGAGGTGTGTAAAATAAACAATTTCTATATATTGTACAGTGCTATACTAAAAAAAAACAACATTTTTTTTGAATAGCATTCTCTGCACTTCTATAGCTGTGCGATTCAGTGGTTAAATACTGTGGTTGTGTTGTGCTCTTGCAAAAAACGCCATTTAGGGCCACATAAAATAAATTGCAGTGTGAAATACACATGTGGAGGTGTGTAAAATAAACTATTTCTATATATTGTACAGTGCTATACTAAAAAAAACAACATTTTTTTTGAATAGCATTCTCTGCACTTCTATAGCTGTGCGATTCAGTGGTTAAATACTGTGGTTGTGTTGTGCTCTTTCAAAAAACGCCATTTAGGGCCACAGAAAATATTTTGCAGTGTGAAATACACATGTGGAGGTGTGTAAAATAAACAATTTCTATATATTGTACAGTGCTATACTAAAAAAAAAAACATTTTTTTTGAATAGCATTCTCTGCACTTCTATAGCTGTGCGATTCAGTGGTTAAATACTGTGGTTGTGTTGTGCTCTTTCAAAAAACGCCATTTAGGGCCACAGAAAATATTTTGCAGTGTGAAATACACATGTGGAGGTGTGTAAAATAAACAATTTCTATATATTGTACATTGCTATACTAAAAAAACAAAATTTTTTTTGAATAGCATTCTCTGCACTTCTATAGCTGTGCGATTCAGTGGTTAAATACTGTGGTTGTGTTGTGCTCTTGCAAAAAACGCCATTTAGGGCCACAGAAAATATTTTGCAGTGTGAAATACACATGTGGAGGTGTGTAAAATAAACAATTTCTATATATTGTACAGTGCTATACTAAAAAAAACAACATTTTTTTTGAATAGCATTCTCTGCACTTCTATAGCTGTGCGATTCAGTGGTTAAATACTGTGGTTGTGTTGTGCTCTTTCAAAAAACGCCATTTAGGGCCACAGAAAATATTTTGCAGTGTGAAATACACATGTGGAGGTGTGTAAAATAAACAATTTCTACATATTGTACATTGCTATACTAAAAAAAACAACATTTTTTTTGAATAGCATTCTCTGCACTTCTATAGCTGTGCGATTCAGTGGTTAAATACTGTGGTTGTGTTGTGCTCTTGCAAAAAACGCCATTTAGGGCCACAGAAAATAAATTGCAGTGTGAAATACACATGTGGAGGTGTGTAAAATAAACAATTTCTATATATTTTCCTTGTACTGTGCTATACTAAAAAAAACAACCTTTTTTTTTTAATAGCATTTTCTGTAGCTGTGCGATTCAGCGGTTACGTGCTGTGGGTGTGTTGTGGTCTGGCAAAAAACGCCATTTAGGGCCACAGAAAATATTTTGCAGTGTGAAATACACATCTGGAGGTGTGTGTAAAAAAACAATTTCTATATATTTTCCTTGTACTGTGCTATACTAAAAAAAACAACCTTTTTTTTTTGAATAGCATTTTCTGCCGTTCTGTAGCTGTGCGTTTCAGCCATTACGTACTGTGGGTGTGTTGTGGTCTTCCAAAAAACGCCATTTAGGGCAAGATCCTAAATTTGGAAAATATGAGGGGAAGGTCAAAGGGACGTGGTGGCCCCGGTCGTGGTGCTGCTGGTGGAGCTCCTGTTGCAGGGAGAGGACGTGGTGGATCTGTGCCAGCTACACGCACAAGTGAAACACCTTCCTCAGGTGCGAGTAGGCGACCGAGCCTGCGGCGGTATTTTGTCACGCCTAATGAGGCTGTACCAATGTTTAGGCCAGGACAAGTACAGGCGATAGTAGATTGGGTTGCTGACAGTGCCTCGGGTTCCTTCACATTGTCTCCCACCCACTCTTCTGCTGAAAGATCAGAGTTGGCACCTGAAGCCCATGTCCATCAGTCTTTCACCTCACCCCCTTGCAAATCAGCCAAGCAGTCTGAGCCCCAAATCATGCAGCAGTCTCTTCTGCTTTTCGATGACTCTGTTAGCAGGGTTTCCCAGGGCCATCCACCTAGCCCTGCCCCAGAAGTGGAAGAGATTGAGTGCACCGATGCCCAACCACTTATGTTTCATGATGGGTACATGGGAGGACCATCGCAGCACGTCTCGGATGATGACGAAACACAGGTGCCAACTGCTGCTGCTTTCGCAATTGTGCAGACAGACATGGAGGGCAGGGGTGAAGACTGGGTGGAAGATGATGTGGAGGACGATGAGGTCCTCGACCCCACATGGAATCAACGTTATGCAGGTGACCAGTGTAGTTCGGAGGAAGAGGCGGTGGTCGCACAGAGCCACCAGCACAGCAGAAGAGGGAGCAGGGTGCAAAAACGGAGCATTCGTCCCCTAGACAGTACATCTGCTACTGC
Source organism: Rana muscosa (assembly GCA_029206835.1). Classification (NCBI taxonomy): domain Eukaryota; kingdom Metazoa; phylum Chordata; class Amphibia; order Anura; family Ranidae; genus Rana; species Rana muscosa. The sequence goes on along the minus strand of CM055124.1, from coordinate 210,949,355 downwards.
CCAACGCAGCAAGGGACCGAGCACACCAAAGCCAGGTCCAAGGACTTCCCTAGCGTGGCAGTTCTTCACACAGTGTGTTGATGACAAGACACGAGTGGTTTGCACGCTGTGCAATCAGAGCCTGAAGCGAGGCATAAACGTTCTCAACCTGAGCACAAGCTGCATGACCAGGCATCTAAGTGCAAAGCACGAGCTGCAGTGGAGTAGACACCTCAGAAACCAAGAAAGGTCTCTGGCTCCTCCTGCTTCCTCTTCTGCTGCAGTCTCGGCCTCTTCATCCACCTCTGTAGTGACAGTGGCACCTGTCACCCCGCAAACAGAGGATCTGCCAGCAACACTACCACCTGGGTCACCGACCATCTCCACAATGTCCCATGGAAGCGTTCAGCTCTCTATCTCCCAAACATTGGAGCGGAAGAGGAAGTACCCCCCTAGCCACCCGCGATCCCTGGCCCTGAATGCCAGCATTTCAAAATTCCTGGCCTTTGAAATGCTGTCATTCCGTCTGGTGGAGACGCAGAGTTTTAAAAGCCTGATGGCATTGGCTGTCCCGCAGTACGTCGTGCCCAGCCGCCACTACTTTTCCAGGCGAGCCATCCCTTCCCTGCACAACCAGGTGGGGGACAAAATCAGGTGTGCACTGCGCAACACCATCTGTGGCAAGGTCCACCTAACTACGGATGCGTGGACCAGTAAGCACGGTCAGGGACGTTATATCTCCCTAACAGCACACTGGGTAAATGCAGTGGCTGCTGGGCCTGAGGCAGATAGCGGTTTGGCGCATGTCCTTCCACCACCGAGGATTGCAGGGCGCTTCAGTTTGCCTCCTGTTGCTAACTCCTCCTTCTCCGCTTCCTCATCCTCTACCGCCTCCTCATCCATTCAGCGTAACACCTTCACCACCAACTTCAGCACAGCCAGGGGTAAACGACAGCAGGCGGTTTTAAAACTTTCCTGTTTGGGGGAAAATCCCCACACCGCGCAGGAGTTGTGGAAGGACATGGAACAACAGACCGATGAGTGGTTGCTGTCAGTGAGCCTCAAGCCCGGCCTGGTGGTGTGCGATAATGGGCGAAATCTCGTAGCAGCTCTGGGTCTAGCCGGTTTGACGCACATCCCTTGCCTGGCGCATGTGCTGAACTTGGTGGTCCAGAGGTTCCTTAAAAATTACCCCAATATGCCAGAGCTGCTGCAGAAAGTGCGGGCTGTGTGTGCGCACTTTCGGCGTTCTCACCCTGCTGCTGCTCGCCTGTCAGCGCTGCAGCGTAACTTCGGCCTTCCAGCTCACCGCCTCATATGTGACGTGCCCACAAGGTGGAACTCCACCTTGCACATGCTGGCCAGACTGTGCGAGCAGCAGCAGGCAATAGTGGAGTTTCAGCTGCAGCAATCACGCGTGAGTCGCTCTGCGGAACAGCACCACTTCACCACCAATAACTGGGCCTCCATGCGAGACCTGTGTGCCTTGTTGCGCTGTTTCGAGTACTCCACCAACATGGCCAGTGCCAATGACGCCGTTCTCAGCGTTACTATCCCAGTTCTATGCCTCCTTGAAAAAACGCTTCGTGCGATGATGGAAGAGGATGTGGCACAGGAGGATGAGGAGGAGGAGGAGGAAGCGGGATCATTTCAAAGGCTTTCAGGGCAGTCTTTCACAAGTGGCTACGAGGGTGGGTTCCTGCACCAACAAACGCCAGGTACACAATTGTCCGGCAGAAAGGGCACAGTTCTGGAGGATGACGAGGTGGAGGAGGAGATGGAGGAGGAGGAGGAGGAGGAGGAGGAGGAGCCATGTTCACAGCAGGGTGGCACTCAGACCAGCTCGTGGCCATTACTGGTGCGTGGCTGGGGGGATACAGAGGACAAAGACGATACACCTCCCACAGAGGACAGCTTTTCTTTGCCTCTGGGCAGCCTGGCACACATGAGCGATTACATGCTGCAGTGTTTCCGCAACGACAGCCGAGTTGCCCACATTTTAACTGGTGCTGATTACTGGGTGGCCACCCTGCTGGATCCCCGTTACAAGGACAACGTACCGTCCTTAATTCCCTCACTGGAGCGGGATCGTAAGATGCGCGAGTACAAGCGCACGCTGGTAGACGCGCTGCTGGTGGCATTCCCACCTGACAGCGGGCGTACGGTGGAAGCACAAGGCGAAGGCAGAGGAGGAGGAAGAGGTCGCCAACACAGCCGGGGCACCGGCAGCACCTCAGAAGGCAGGGTTAGCATGGCCGAAATGTGGAAAAGCTTTGTCAGCACGCCACAACAACCAGCACCACCAGCTGAGATGGAACGTCTTAGCAGGAGGCAGCATTTCACCAACATGGTTGAGCAGTATGTGTCCACAGGCCTACACGTACTGGATGACGGGTCTGCCCCCTTTAACTTCTGGGTCTCCAAATTGGGCACATGGCCTGAGCTTGCCGTTTATGCCTTGGAGGTGCTGGCCTGCCCTGCAGCCAGTGTATTATCTGAACGTGTATTTAGCACGGCAGGGGGCGTTATCACAGACAAGCGCAGCCGCCTGTCCAGAGCCAATGTGGACAAGCTCACGTTCATTAAAATGAACCAGGCATGGATCCCACAGGACTTGTCCGTACCTTGTGCAGAATAGACATGTATACCGGTGTTGTGACAAAAACTGTCCGGCCATCGGATTGTGCCCGGCCCGTACTGCGCAGGCGCAGCGCTTGCGCAGTACAGAGGACAAGGAGATTCACAAAATCTCCGAAGATGAACGGCGCCTGCGCTGTGAGTGCAGGTTCAAGCCCCACCATCCAAGAGGACATACGGTAGCACATAGTAACAGGGCCCCTCACGGGCTCGCTTCGATCGCGGCCTTGCTTGGCTCGGCTTGAACCACGGATGGTGTGGCCTTCACCTGAACTCAACACGCAGGCGCCGTTAGTCTTGGGAGATTTTTGAAATCCCCTTGTCCTACATACTCAGCAAGCGCAGTACAGGGCGGACACTATTCGACAGGGGACAGAATTCGACACATCACCGGCCTTACCCAGCCATTGTTGTATTTTTGAACCAGTGTTGGCTACCTCGTCCTCCTCCACCGCCGCTTCCACCTACACAGCCACATCCACCGCCACCTCAACCTCCTACTCCATATGGACCTCGTCCTGCTAGGCCAAGATTAAAATTTTTATTTTATTTTTTTGTAGCGCACAGATCCTTTCCCCCTTACCTGCCTTTATGTTGTTGGCTCTTCGCAGGAGGGAGAAAGGCACACCGCACTACCAGCCCGTATCATCCTATATAAAGAGGTTGAGCGGTGTACTTGACGGGCCGTGTCCACAGCCGGAGTCAAAACTCCTCCAGAGGATGATTCTCACCTCTACTGTAGGTAGAGGCAAGTCCTTTAATTGCCAGTAAAGTCAATGTCCACACCAGCTGAAACTCCAACTCTTATTCTCTCATGGCAAAATAAACTGTACTCAGATAGAAAAGGTTAGAGCAAAGAAACAGGACAGCTTAAGGTGTGGAGGAGGTCCAGGCACAAACGTAGCACATTCACTTCACTGCTTAGGTTTCTCAAACAGTTTTTGGCGCACGGTCTCTGCCACAGACATTGAAGTTGGTCTCTGCCACAGACCGGGTGTACAAGGCCCCTGCCACGGGCCTGGAGAACTTTGGTCTCAGCCACAGACCAGGGTGTATAAGGCCCCTGCCACGGGCCGGTTGAATAATGCCTCTGATACAGTCAAGGTGACCTTGAGCTTCTCCTTCTACGAACCTAGCCCATATCAAGGGGAAGACATCTCTCCAGGGAGTCAACAGACCATTCCTTCACCGTGACTCCCGCATCGGTCCATCAGAATGATCCTCCCTTCCCTGGAACAGGGTCCCCTACACGAGGCGGCTCTGGACTCCAGGCTTTACTCCCGCCCCTAGGCCTCCATACCCAGGGCAGCAAGAACTCCAGGATAGTACCTCACCCCGGGCTAAAGGTGCCCGAGATGGAACAGGAACACATGCACCCAGGCCGAAGGCACCTGGGCGCGGACCCCACTGGACATCAGCCCCCAGGCCAAAGGTCTGCCCCTTTTATATGCTCTCCCGGCATGCACAGCAGGTTCCCCGCCCCGCTGTACTACTGCCAAGAGGGGACACAAAAGGCGCCACCTGTAGGCCGCAGGGAACTGCACACCAATACTGTCCCCCGAGGACAAAATGGTCCATGAATCCTACAGAATTAGGGTATTTGAGCCTATTTACCACTCAAACACTTTCCTTAAATTTAGCACTCCGCTACATTTTTATTTCAAAGTATTTTATTTTCCCACTAGCTTATCCATTAAATTAAATAATTTATTCCAGAAAGGGCGTATTCTGGGGCATTCCCACCATATGTGTGGCATTGTGCCGTTGAGTTTCTGAGGTTCTTAATGACTTCCTGTACCTCTTCTGCTGAAAAGGGGGCCTCCAGCATATTTTTTTATTTTTTATTTTTTTTATGTTCTTTTAAGTTATTTCCTATCCACATTTGTTTGCAGAGCACTTGCCATGTTCTTAACAACATTTTGCTGCCATTTGCAGCCCTCTAGCCCTTTCCATTACTTTTTTAGAGCCTTTTTAGTCGTCAGAAGTCCGGGTCCCCATTGACTTCAATGGGGTCCGGGTCCGGGTTCGGGTTAAAGTTTGGTCCCGAATCCGAACTTTTTTCCGAAGTTCGGCCGAACCCGCCGGACCCGAATATCCAGCTACCCGCTCAACTCTACTGATAACTGCTTTGGAACTTCTTAACCAGTTTCAGCCCGCGCGAAAGACGGCTACAGTGCGGGCTTACTTTGCCGGGAGGGTGTACATGGACGTCCTCCTGTGAACGCCCTGCCTTCTCACTCACTGCGGCCACAATATGTGATCGCCGATCACAGATCGGGGTAAAGATCCAATTACATCGGCGCTTTACCACATGATCAGCTTTGTCCAATGTCAGCCGATCACGGATGTAAACACAAGCCTGTTAATGACACTGACAACGTGAGGAGAGAAGAAGAGAGCCGATAACTGGCTTGTGTTAAAACGACAACAGCACTGAAAATCAGGACACTGATTATCAGTGCAGTCCCAACAGTGCCCACCAGTGCTGGCAATCAGTGCTCACCAGTGCTGCCAATCAGTGCTCATCAGTGCTGCCAATCAGTGCCCATCAATGAATCCTCATCAGTGTAACCTATCAGTGCCACCTACCAGTGCCCATCAGTGCCACATATCAATGTCACCTGTCAGTGACCATTAGTACTGCCTATCAATGCTGCCTATCAGTGCCACTGACCAGTGCCCTTCAGTGCCACCTATCAGAGCCCATCAGAGCCGCCTATCAGTGCAACCTCATCAGTGCCCATCAGTCCCACCTCATCAGTGCAGCCTCATCAGCGCACATCAGTGAAGGAGAAAAATTACCTGTTTGCAAAATTTTATAACAAACTATGAACATTTTTTTATTTTTTTTCTGTATTTTTTAGTTTGTTTATCAAAAACAAACAAACAGTGGTGATTAAAAGAAAGCTCTATTTGTGTGAAAAAAAATATAAAAATTTCATATGGGTACAGTGTTGCATGACCACGCAATTGTCATTCAAAGTGTCACCGCGCTGAAAGCTGAAAGCAGGAGGGGTTTAAAGTGCCCGGTAGGCAAATGGTTGAATTGTTGCTGCTGTATTATCCTTCTGCATTGTGGATAGAGTTAAAATGAATATTAAGTGCAGCAGACATCTTTAGGGAGACCACTTTGTAATGCTCATCTATGGAGTGTCTCCAGTTCAGAGGGCAGCTATCTTGGGTGGGTCTGCAAGATGAGTATTGGCTGATGCAACAGAACAAGGGAACAGTGAAGTGGGATGCTGAAGAAAGGAAACTCTTTTGTGCCACCAGTCTGCAGAATGCAGGGAGGAAGCCACTGTGGGGACCATGTGCTGCTGCAACCATTTTCTTTTTTTTGTTTACAAACTTTTTTATTGTGTACAAAATAATGGTACAAACATTATGTCATGACATCAGAGAATTACAGTATTTTCAATCAATAATTATAATGATTTATGACAGAGTAACCGCCTTTATTTATTTATGACAACATCTATAACATATAGAAAATAAATGAATCAGTAGTATTTTGAAATGCAGGGTTATTTTTGTGTATAAAAGAATTGGATGTGAAAAGGGGATTCTAATATGGGTCTAAAAGGTAGTCTGAATATTTGAACCATAGGTTCCATTTTTTATCCAGTAGGTGCATGGTATTATGCAAGGTATGCAAAAAAATTTCCGTGCTGAGCAGCTGAGAGAGAGCACCACAAGGTTGCAGTGATGTGGGAACAGTGGTGCATGGCCAGAGTTTGCTAGAGCTATCTGATGCCAGGAGAAGAAGGTTGATAAGAAACTGCTGCTGCCATCATATCATGTGCAATGCTATATGTGAGGGGACGGTCCTGGAAGCAAGCAGGTGTGTGGGAAAGAGACTGAGCTGCTGCTGCTGCTGGATGAATGTATCTCTGCTACAGCTGACCACATTCACACACAGGGAGGCCCAGAATAGTAGGGCAATCCGATAGACAATCAGGGGTGATCAGTGCGGCGGTGGGGGCAGTTACAAGCACTGATCTCCCTGTATGGCTTTCAGTGAAGAAGCTGAAAGCCACTTCTCCTCCCTCCCACAGATTTCAGCTGCTTCATTGAAAGCCATTCAGGGTGATCAGTGCTTGTAACTGCCCCCACCGCCGCACTGATCACTTCTGACTGTCTATCAGATTTCTCATCCTTTCTGGGGTCCCCCCCCCCGTGTGTTCTTCGCCAGAACAGGAGCCTCTGTGTGCAGCTGAGGCTGTAGAGAAAGGGACTGGGGAATATATGTCCTCAGTCCCTTTCTCTGTCTCAAAACCGAGATGTCAGGGATCTGTTTATACCCCTGATAAGTTTACATACCCTGGCAGAATTTATGATTTATTGGCCATTTTTCAGAGAATATGAATGATAACACTAAAACTTTTCTTTCACTCACGGTTAGTGTTTGGCTGAAGCCATTTATTATCAATCAACTGTGTTTACTCTTTTTAAATCATAATGGCAACAATAACTACCCAAATGACCCTGATCAAAAGTTTACATACCCCAGTTCTTAATACTGTGTATTGCCCCCTTTAACATCAATGACAGCTTGAAGTCTTTTGTGGTATTTGTGGATGTGACTCTTTATCTTCTCAGATGGTAAAGCTGCCCATTCCTCTTGGCAAAAAGCCTCCAGTTCCTGTAAATTCATAGGCTGTCTTGCATGAACTGCATGTTTGAGATCTCCCCAGAGTGGCTTAATGATATTGAGGTCAGGAGACTGAGATGGCCACTCCAGAACCTTCACTTTATTCTGTTGTAGCCAATGACAGGTCGATTTGGCCTTGTGTTTTGGATCATTGTCATGTTGGAATGTCCAAGTACATCCCATGCGCAGCTTCCTGGCTGATGAATGCAAATGTCCCTCCAGTATTTTTTGGTAACATACTGCATTCATCTTGCCATCAATTGTGACCAAATTTCCTGTGCCTTTGTAGCTCACACATCCCCAAAACATCAGCAATCCACCTCCGTGTTTCACAGTAGGAATGGTGTATCTTTCATCATAGGCCTTGTTGACTCCTCTCCAAATGTACTCCTCTCCAAATATATACAAACAAGTGTAGCGCTGGATAATAAAGTGTGCAAAAATAAAAAAATTAAGAGATTGTGCAAAGTCCAAATAACATGACGTTCTTAGTAAAATATGTGAACAGTTCAAGTGTAAGTGTCCGGTGAAGAACAACACTGTAGAAACATATGTGAAATCGATCAAATCTTGTGCAGCCCGCCACCTCAGGTAGAAATAAAGGCTTACCAAAAAGCCTGCGACCACCCTTATTCAAGGGGGTCAGACAAGGCTTAGCAGAGTGGTGTCCTCACTGGATCAGCATGCTGACCGCATGTGGAAGGAGCATCATATGATCCAGTGAGGACACCACTTTGCTAAGCCTTGTCTGACCCCCCTGAATAAGGGTTGCACAAGATTTGATGGATTTCACATATGTTTCTACAGTGTTGTTCTTCACCGGACACTTACACTTGAACTGTTCACATATTTTACTAAGAACGTCATGTTATTTGGACATGGCACAATCTCTTACACTTTATTATCCAGCGCTACACTTGTTTGTATATATTCCAGTTTTGCCCTATATCAGGGTTATAGTGTTTTAGCCGCAGGTTATCTGTCATAGATTTGTTTCAATACTTTACATATTTTACACATTTTTTTACTACACACCTAGCGCAGTTTTTTCCTTTATAACTACTCCTCTACAAATGGTTGTGCCCAAAAAGCTCAATTAGGTTTTACCACTCCAAATGACTTTGTTCCAGATGGTTTGAGGCTTGTCTCTGTGCTGTTTGGCGTATTGTAAATGGGATAATTTGTGGCATTTGCGTAGTAATGGCTTTCTTCTGGCGACTCAACCATGTAGCCCATCTTTCTTCAAGTGCCTCCTTATTGTGCATCTTGAAAAAGCGACACCACATGGTTTTAGAGAGTTCTGTATTTCACCTGAAGTTATTTGTGGATTTTTCTTTGCATCCCAAAGAATTTTCCTGGCAGTTGTGGCTGAAATTTTAGTTGGTCTACCTGACCGTGGTTTGGTTTCACCAGAACCCCTCATGAACCCTGCTGATTGGCATTCTCAATTCCTTGGATATCTTTTTATATCCCGTTCCTGTTTTATACAGTTCAACTACCTTTTCCCGCAGATCTTTTCACAATTCTTTTGCTTTCCCCATGACTCAGAATCCAGAAACATCAGTGCAGCACTGGATGAAAGATGCAAGGGTCTGTCAGGAGTCCAGAAACACATTGATCTTATATACACACACACTAACTACAAGCAAACAGTTCACAGGTGAGGATGGTTACCTTTAATAGCCATTCAAATCATTTTGTGTCAACTTGTGTGCATGTTATCAGGTCAAAATCACCAGGGTATGTAAACTTTTGATCAGGGTCATTTTGGTAGTTTCTGTTGTCATTATGATATAAAAAGATTAAACACATTTGATTGATAAAAAATGGCTTCAGCCAAACACTAACCATGAGTGAAAGAAAGGTTTTTGTGTTATCATTCATATTCCCTGAAAAATGACCAAGAAATCATAAATTCTGCCAGGGTATGTAAACTTATGAGCACAACTGTATTTTATCAAAGCCTTATCAAATAAAACACTACTGACACCATCCACTGCTTCCCCCCTTCGACTAAAAAAAGCATTGTGAAAAAAAGAATATATATAGATTGTAAAAAAAAAAAACACTGACTACTGTCCGCTGTCCCCTTCCCCAGAAGCACTGTGAAAAAAATGTAATAAAAAAAAAAATTAAGAAGAAAATAATAAAAAATAATAGAAAATAAAATAATAAAATAAAACTACTGACACAATCCACTTCCCCACTGACACTGTCCATGAAAAAATTAATACAAAAATAAATTCTAAAAAATAATAATAATAAAAAAAAATCTGACACTGCCCTACTGACACCATCTACTGGCCTCCAAAAAGCATTTAAAAAAAAAAAAATGAAATTGTAAAAAAATTATAAAAAATTAAATTGTAAAAAACAATAAAGAAAAATAAAGAACTACTGACACCGTCCACTGCCCTACTGACACATACTACCCACCACCATACACTCCGCACTCTTCTCCTGCACATACTACCCACTGCCATACACTCCTCACTCCTCTCCCTGCACATACTACCCACCACAATACACTCTGCACTCTTCTCCTGCACATACTACCCACCGCTATACACTCCACACTCCTCTCCTGCCTATACTACCCACCACCATACACTCAGCACTCTTCTCCTGAACATACTACCCACCACTATACACTCCGCACTCTTCTCCTGCACATACTACTCACCGCCATACACTCCGCACTCCTCACCTGCACATACTACCCACCACCATACACTCTTCACTCCTCTCCTGCACAAATTACCCACCACCATACACTCCGCACTCCTCTCCTGCACGTGCTACTCACCACAATACACTCCGCACTGTACATTCCCTATTTAACATTACCACATACTGCACTATGTAAGTCATCTAAGCCCCTCCCAATATTTAGTACAATTTAAACCACTCCCACCTTTTGTCCCGGCGCGCCCTTAATTTTTTTTTAGCAATGCCTAGGGCCTACTTTTTATCTTGAACAAAGAAAAAGGGGAATATGTGGGACTTTGAATGAGACGCAATGGGGAATATTGCGCCTCCATCCCTTGTTGCTATGCAAAAAAGAGGGGGGAGGGTGGGACTTTAGATGAGGTGTGTGGGGTAGAGCCAGACAAAACCATATACATATGTAAAAAATTATATTCTTTATTAGACCAAAAATAGGGCATGGATCAACCCATATAAATGTATAATGGGACATTGGCATATAAAATACAAAATATCAACATACATATTGAGGATAGTAACCAACATGACCCAGAAAGTAAATATTGTACATCACAGTCCCCCAAATGGAGTAGACATAACATTATATCAGGGTGGTAAAGCAATAAAACCATCTAGAATCATAAATATGAAATGGATGCATCAAAATAAGCTCAACGACGTTTCATGGACTTCTATCCACTCATCAGGAGCAAGTGCATCGATATACTAAAAAGGGGATAAAAAATCGCCATTATAGTTTGATATAACAACAGACTGGGGTCGGTGGAGGGATTAAGGATAATGATGAACAGATAAATGGCCATAACAGAAAGTACTCGCATAAGAACCGATACTGAGACCATGCGATTCCACCTGCCGGAGGTCAGCCGGGCGTCACGCAAACGTACTGCGCATGCGCGAAACTGACTTTGTTTGCAGACTGACGAACCACGGAGCTTTTTATCCTTGCAAGGAATATTCTTTTATCCTCTATGTCTAGAGGACTTGTTTTTACTTTTGTACTTTGTACTTTATTTTAAATAAATCTGAGAATGCCTATACTTTTGGATACCGTATATACTCGAGTATAAGCCGTCTCGAGTATAAGCCGAGGTACCTAATGTTGCCCAAAAAAACTGGGAAACCTCACTGACCCGAGTATAAGCCGATGCCCCACTGTTCCCTAGTTCGCTGTTCCCTGTAAATAGAAATTTTTACATTGTAATTATTACCTGTAAAGAAGTTGCGGCTGCGGCGTCCATCGTTCGAATTCCGCGGCGTCCATCGTTCGAATTTCGCGGTCTCTTCCTGTTCCTTACTTGATAGGCGAGTCTCAGCAGACACTCTCTGCCTATCACGATCATTCTCTCATCCTTAGTTTTCCCAGCAGACACTGTGTTGGGTATTCCGCCAATCACAGACGTCTGCTGGAAAACTGAGGATGAGAGAACGTTCGTGATAGGCGGAGAGTGTCTGCTGAGACTCGCCTATCAAGGAAGGAACAGGAAGAGACCGCGGAATTTTGAACAATGGACGCCGCGGAATTTGAACGATGGACGCCGCAGCCGCAACTTCTTTACAGGTAATATTTACAATGTAAAAATTTATATGACTCGAGTATAAGCCGAGGGGGGGACTTTCAGCCCCAAAAAAAGGGCTGAAAATCTCGGCTTATACTCGAGTATATACGGTATTTCTCCTTTTTTATTGGGTACTACTATCCCCATCTTACATCACCAGATGTTTACACGAGTCCATCCTGGAATCTGTTGACGGATTGTATCCTGACCACCCAATTGGGAAGCATGGCAGTGTTATCTGAGAGAGTCTACAACCGGGAGGACACCGCATCACTTTTGTGAGGATTGTCGTTCTGCTGAGTCTGTTTTGACTCGCCTGAGAAGGGCGGTCACTGGCTAGTCGGTAAGCCTTCATTCTCTCCCCTGGTGGTCGGTCTCTTCACGTATTGGATTTTATTTTGTCTTCCATCATTGGAGGTTCACACACATGGATTGAACTTTTTTGATCACCTATGAACTTCTATTTACTGTTTTTTATACTTTTTTCCATTTATATTTGAATATATGCTTATATATTATTCATTATCCAGCGCTACACCTTTATTGTATATATTTATCTGTACCTTATATCTAGGTTGCGATGTTTAGCGGCAGGATATCTGTCAAGTAGTGATGAGCCGAACACCCCCGGGTTCGGTTCGCACCAGAACCCGCGAACGGACCGAAAGTTCGTACGAACATTAGAACCCTATTAAATACAATGGATGCGAACGTTCGAATTCTAAAGTGCTAATTATAACGACTATTATCCATGTTATTGTCCTAAAAAGGGTTTGGGAACCCGGGTTCTGCACCAGGGGACATGTATCAATGCAAAAAGAAGTTTTAAAAACGGTCGTTTTTCGGGAGCAGTCATTTTAATGATGCATAAAGTGAAAAAAAAAAGTCAAATATTCCTTTAAATATCGTACCTGGGGGGTGTCTAAAGTATGCCTGTGAAGTGCCACGTGTTTCCCGTGTTTAGAACTGTCCCTGCACAAAATGACACTTCTAAAGGAAAAAAAAGCCATTTAAAACTGCTTGCGGATTTAATGTAATGTCTGGTCCCGGTAATATGGATGAAAATCTTTAAGAAAAATGGCATAGCTACCCCATGACCCCCCCCCCCCCCCCTACCCCAGCCCATTACCAGCCCCTTTGGGTCTTGTATGGATATTAAGGGGAACACCGCACACAAAATAAAAAAGGCCCTATATACTCTGAACAGCCGTATACAGGCGGTGCATACAAGACAGGGACTGTAGGTTTGTTCTTATGTAGAATGTGTTTGTAATTTTGAACAGGTACATTGTTTAAGTGTAGCTCCAGCCCAAAAATCTATTTTTAAACTTTTTGGAAAACATAGGTAAGGGTTATCACCCCTGTAACATTTGTTTTGCTGTCTGTTCAGAACATTTTGTTTTGCTGTCTGTTCAGAACATTTCACCTCACTTTCCGTCCCAATGACAACTGTTTTTGAAATGTGGTGTTTTTCTTGAAACAAGGATTGGTGATAAAGCATCAGTACAGAGGAGACACCTTTCTCCCATATTAATTCTTACAGGAGAGAATTTTCCTTCCTAGGGGTAGATTTCCTCTCACTTCCTGTTGTCTTCTTGCGTTTGCAAGTAGGAGTCGTTTGTAAGTTGGATGTTTGAAAGTAGGGACCTGCCATATATACTCTGCAGAAATAGGCCCCTTAGTTGTTGGTGTTGGCACAACACTGTAAGCACTCACAGTTACTCTTGGTTGGTGCTGGAACGCCCTGCTGTCAACTATTATATCAGGAATTGTAATTACATATAATTGTTGAACAGTGGTAGTAAAAATTGGGCCTTTGATGGTGGTGCTGGTGCCACAACACTGTAAGCCCTGACAGTTACTCTTGGTGGGTGCAGCAATGGGCCCTGCTGTGAATTATTAGATCAAGAATTGTAATTGCATGCCCCTGTTGAACAGGGGCTGAAAAATTGGGCCTTTCGTGGTGGTGGTGGTGGTGGTGGTGTTGCCACAACACTGTAAGCCCTCAGAGTTACTCTTGGTGGGTGCAGGAATGGGCCCTGCTGTGAATTATTAGATCAAGAATTGTAATTACATGCCCCTTTTGAACAGGGGCTGAAAAATTGGGCCTTTCGTGGTGGTGGTGGTGGTGGCGTTGCCACAACACTGTAAGCCCTCAGAGTTACTCTTGGTGGGTGCAGCAATGGGCCCTGCTGTGAATTATTAGATCAAAAATTGTAATTACATGCCCCTGTTGAACAGGGGCTGAAAAATTGGGCCTTAGGCACTGGTGGCACAACACTGCAACCCCTCACAGATACTGTACTTGGAGCACAGCAATGAGCCCTGTTGCAAAGTATTGCTTCAAAAATTGTAATTACACGCCCCTGTTAAACAGGGGCTGAAAAATTGGGCCTTAGCCACTGGTGGCGGCACCCATAAACAAAAATGATCTTCCAAGCTATCATCATCAATCGTATCATTGAGGACTCGGAGGAGGAGGATAGCCAGTCAACATAACAGCACAGGCACTCAGCATCAGCATCAGTCTTGAAGGGATGTGACATGTTAAAATCAATTAGTCTGTTATATCAGCATCAGGTGTGTGGTAGCTGGTGGTGATCCAAGACTGGTTCATCTTGATGAAAGTCAGTCGATCAACCGAGTCGGTGGACAGGCGCACCCTGTGATCCGTGACAAATCCTCCAGCAGCACTGAATGTGCGTTCCGAAAGAACGCTGGATGCAGGACAGGCCAGTAGCTCAATTGCATACTGTGCAAGCTCTGGCCAGTGATCCATCCTCAAGACCCAGTAAGCCAGAGGATTTTCGGTGGGGAAGGTGTCCAAGTCTGACCTTGCCCCTAGATATTCCTGCACCATGTTTATCAGACGCTGGCGATGGTTGCTGGAACCGATCATATTTTGGGGCTGCGGACTAAAGAATTGTCTGAACGCATCGGTCAGACGGCCACCTTCCCCACCGCTCCTTCTTTGACTGGCCGAAGCCTCAGCAACTCGTTGTCCAGGACCAGGAGTTTGTAACCTCCCAGTCTCTGGGAACGCGTTGCACAGACCTTTCTGCAAGGCCTCCCGGAGTTGTCTTATCCTCTGCTCCCTCTGCGACGGTAACATAAGGTCCGCAACCTTACCCTTGTACCGTGGATCAAGGAGAGTGGCCAGCCAGTAATGGTCCCTCTCCTTGATCCGAAGAATACGAGGATCCTTCCGCAGACTTTGCAGGATCAGGGAGGCCATGCAGCGTAGGTTAGCTGAGGCATTCGGTCCGTATCCTCTGGGTCACTAAGGACGACATGATCCGCAGCCACCTCCTCCCAGCCACGTACAAGTCCACTGGTTTCTTGGGACTGTAAATCATCCCTAAAAGACTGCTGCTGATGATGCTGAGTGCCAGCCTCCACCTCCATGCTGACACAATCCTCCTCCTCCTCCTCCTCCTCCTCTTCCTGTGCGATGGGTGGGACAGAAGGAACACTGTCTGGGTAAAGGGGGCCTTGAGAGGCAAGGAAGTCCTCCTCTTCCTGCCTCTGTTCTGCCTCAAGTGCCCTGTCCATTATTCCACGCAGCGTGTGCTCCAACAGGTGGACAAGAGGTACAGTGTCACTGATGCATGCACTGTCACTGCTCACCATCCTCGTGGCCTCCTCAAATGGTGCCAGGACAGTGCATGCATCCCTGATCATGCCCCACTGGCGTGGAGAAAAAAACCAAGCTCCCCTGACCCTGTCCTGGTGCCGTAGTTGCACAGGTACTCATTGATGGCCCTCTGCTGCGTGTGCAGCCGCTGCAGCATGGCCAACGTTGAGTTCCACCTGGTGGGCATGTCACATATAAGGCGGTTCTTGGGCAGGTTCAACTCCTTTTGCAGCTCAGCCAGGCGAGCACTGGCATTATAAGATCTGCGGAAATGCACACAGACTTTCCTGGCCTGCCTCAGGACATCCTGTAAGCCCGGGTACCTGCCCAAGAACCGCTGCACCACCAGGTTAAGGACGTGAGCCACACAGGGCACATGGGTCAGTTGTCCCTGTCGGAGGGCGGAGAGGAGGTTGGTGCCATTGTCGCAAACCACCATTCCTGGCTTAAGCTGGCGTGGCGTCAACCACCTCTCGGCCTGGCCCTGCAGAGCAGACAGGACCTCTGCCCCAGTGTGGCTTCTGTCCCCCAAACACACCAGCGCAAGCACGGCATGGCATCTTTTTGCCTGCGTACTTGCGTAGCCCCTTGAACGGCTACGGAGCACCGCTGGTTCAGAGGACAAAGCACAGGAAGAGGCCATGGAGGAAGAAGAAGAGGAGGGGGTGGAGGAGAGAGGTGTGTCACAACCAGTAGTAGCATTTTGGAGGCGTGGCGGTGGAACAACCTCCAACACTACTGCACCTTGTCCTGCATCCTTCCCAGCTGCCAAAAGAGTGACCCAATGGGCCGTGAAAGAAAGGTAACGTGCCTGCTGGACCATGAGTCAGCGGTAATATGCACCTTACCGCTGACCGCCCTGTCCAGCGAGGCCAAGACATTGCCTTCCACATGCCGGTAGAGAGCCGGAATAGCCTTCCGTGAGAAAAAGTGGCGTTTGGGAACCTGCCACTGAGGAACCGCACATTGCACAAACTCACGGAAGGGGGCCGAGTCTACCAACTGAAAAGGCAGCAGTTGAAGCGCTAGCAATTTAGCCAAGCTAGCATTCAACCGCTGGGCATGTGGATGGCTGGGAGTGAACTTCTTTCGACGGTCCAGCAGCTGGGGCAGGGAAATTTGCCTGCTAGAATCGGACGTCGGTGTACTGCTAGCAGAGTGGCCGCAAGTACTTGGCTGTGACACACCTAATTCTACACCTTCATTCCTCTCAGTGCATGTTTCAGAGAGGACTGAAGTTATAGTGGGGTTGGAGATCCCAGCTGATGCGGTGCAAGGAGAGGTCCGCTTTGTTCTTTGGTGTGGGTCTTTGAGGTAGGCTTGCCAACGAGCTGCATGGCAGGTCAACATATGTCTGGTCAGGCATGTGGTACCCAAGCGGCTGATGTTTTGGCCACGCGATATACGCTTGAGACATATGTTGCAAACAGCAGCTGTGCGATCTGATGCACTAGCCTCAAAAAAGGCCCACACCAAAGAACTTTTTGAATGACGGGCAGAGGCAGCGCCCTGCACAGGCGGAGCTCTGCGGTGTGATTCCGTCGGTGTACTGCCCTTACGCTGGCCACCAAAGGGCATCCTGCCTCGTTGGAGATGTGCCTCCTCCTCATCCTCCTCCTCCTCCTCTCTCCTATTAGGCACCCATGTGGAGTCAGTGACCTCATCATCCCCTCCCTCCTCATCACTGGAGCCAATCTGGCAGTATGCTGCAGCTGCTGGAACATGACTGCCAGATTGGTGTCCTTCTTGAGCATCCCCTCTGTCTGCTCTCACGCTACTGCCTTCCTGTAGCTGGGTTTCATCATCAGACCCTTCGAAACGCTGGGCATCCTCCTGGAGCATGTACCCAACACTGTGCTCAAACAGTTCGGGGGACTCCTCAGGAGGAGGACATGGTGGGTCTAGGGAAGGAGTGACTGATGATGAGTCTGACATTGATACCAGGGAAGAGGACGCTTTGGCAGCTGCTTTGCCAGTACCCTGAGCCTGGGTGAGAGAGGATGAGGAGGAGGAGGAGGGCTTGGTCATCCACTCTACCAAGTCTTCGGCATGATGTGGCTCAACATGTCCAGCTGCCGAAAAGAAGGACAAGCGTGTCCCATGGCCATGTGCTGATGACAATGCACCGCGTCCACGACCAGCACTGTTGCCCCCAGACACAGAGCCTGCTTGCCCTCTTTTATTGCCTCCTGACTGTCTGCCTCTCCTTGTTTGCCTTCCAGACATTCTAATAGATGGCCTGCAGGGAGATGGGAAAAAAGCAATAAGGGCTACCTTCAGGTGTCCTTCTCTGTCCCTTTACTTAAGGATTTCTAAATATGGTTGAGGATGATTGCTTTCGCACAGAATAGCACAATGACAATTTCCCTGACTGTCCAAAAAACAAGGATTTCAAAGATGGTTGATGAGGAATGCTTTAGCACAGTATAGCACAAGGAGAATTTCCCTCACTGTCCTTCCCTGTCCCTACAAACAAGGATTAGCACAGTAAAACACACTGACACTCTCCCTACCTATAGTTTTCTGTCCCTATAAAAAAATGTTTTTTTAAAGATGGTTGATGATGAATGCTTTAGCACAGTATAGCACAAGGAGAATTTCCCTCACTGTCCTTCCCTGTCCCTACAAACAAGGATTAGCACAGTAAAACACACTGACACTCTCCCTACCTATAGTTTTCTGTCCCTATAAAAAATGTTTTTTTAAAGATGGTTGATGATGAATGCTTTAGCACAGTATAGCACAAGGAGAATTTCCCTCACTGTCCTTCCCTGTCCCTACAAACAAGGATTAGCACAGTAAAACACACTGACACTCTCCCTACCTATAGTTTTCTGTCCCTATAAAAATGTTTTTTTAAAGATGGTTGATGATGAATGCTTTAGCACAGTATAGCACAAGGAGAATTTCCCTCACTGTCCTTCCCTGTCCCTACAAACAAGGATTAGCACAGTAAAACACACTGACACTCTCCCTACCTATAGTTTTCTGTCCCTATAAAAAATGTTTTTTTAAAGATGGTTGATGATGAATGCTTTAGCACAGTATAGCACAAGGAGAATTTCCCTCACTGTCCTTCCCTGTCCCTACAAACAAGGATTAGCACAGTAAAACACACTGACACTCTCCCTACCTATAGTTTTCTGTCCCTATAAAAAATGTTTTTTTAAAGATGGTTGATGATGAATGCTTTAGCACAGTATAGCACAAGGAGAATTTCCCTCACTGTCCTTCCCTGTCCCTACAAACAAGGATTAGCACAGTAAAACACACTGACACTCTCCCTACCTATAGTTTTCTGTCCCTATAAAAAATGTTTTTTTAAAGATGGTTGATGATGAATGCTTTAGCACAGTATAGCACAAGGAGAATTTCCCTCACTGTCCTTCCCTGTCCCTACAAACAAGGATTAGCACAGTAAAACACACTGACACTCTCCCTACCTATAGTTTTCTGTCCCTATAAAAAATGTTTTTTTAAAGATGGTTGATGATGAATGCTTTAGCACAGTATAGCACAAGGAGAATTTCCCTCACTGTCCTTCCCTGTCCCTACAAACAAGGATTAGCACAGTAAAACACACTGACACTCTCCCTACCTATAGTTTTCTGTCCCTATAAAAAATGTTTTTTTAAAGATGGTTGATGATGAATGCTTTAGCACAGTATAGCACAAGGAGAATTTCCCTCACTGTCCTTCCCTGTCCCTACAAACAAGGATTAGCACAGTAAAACACACTGACACTCTCCCTACCTATAGTTTTCTGTCCCTATAAAAAATGTTTTTTTAAAGATGGTTGATGATGAATGCTTTAGCACAGTATAGCACAAGGAGAATTTCCCTCACTGTCCTTCCCTGTCCCTACAAACAAGGATTAGCACAGTAAAACACACTGACACTCTCCCTACCTATAGTTTTCTGTCCCTATAAAAAATGTTTTTTTAAAGATGGTTGATGATGAATGCTTTAGCACAGTATAGCACAAGGAGAATTTCCCTCACTGTCCTTCCCTGTCCCTACAAACAAGGATTAGCACAGTAAAACACACTGACACTCTCCCTACCTATAGTTTTCTGTCCCTATAAAAAATGTTTTTTTAAAGATGGTTGATGATGAATGCTTTAGCACAGTATAGCACAAGGAGAATTTCCCTCACTGTCCTTCCCTGTCCCTACAAACAAGGATTAGCACAGTAAAACACACTGATACTCTCCCTACCTATAGTTTTCTGTCCCTATAAAAAATGTTTTTTTAAAGATGGTTGATGATGAATGCTTTAGCACAGTATAGCACAAGGAGAATTTCCCTCACTGTCCTTCCCTGTCCCTACAAACAAGGATTAGCACAGTAAAACACACTGACACTCTCCCTACCTATAGTTTTCTGTCCCTATAAAAAATGTTTTTTTAAAGATGGTTGATGATGAATGCTTTAGCACAGTATAGCACAAGGAGAATTTCCCTCACTGTCCTTCCCTGTCCCTACAAACAAGGATTAGCACAGTAAAACACACTGACACTCTCCCTACCTATAGTTTTCTGTCCCTATAAAAAATGTTTTTTTAAAGATGGTTGATGATGAATGCTTTAGCACAGTATAGCACAAGGAGAATTTTCCTCACTGTCCTTCCCTGTCCCTACAAACAAGGATTAGCACAGTAAAACACACTGACACTCTCCCTACCTATAGTTTTCTGTCCCTATAAAAAATGTTTTTTTAAAGATGGTTGATGATGAATGCTTTAGCACAGTATAGCACAAGGAGAATTTCCCTCACTGTCCTTCCCTGTCCCTACAAACAAGGATTAGCACAGTAAAACACACTGACACTCTCCCTACCTATAGTTTTCTGTCCCTATAAAAAATGTTTTTTTAAAGATGGTTGATGATGAATGCTTTAGCACAGTATAGCACAAGGAGAATTTCCCTCACTGTCCTTCCCTGTCCCTACAAACAAGGATTAGCACAGTAAAACACACTGACACTCTCCCTACCTATAGTTTTCTGTCCCTATAAAAAATGTTTTTTTAAAGATGGTTGATGATGAATGCTTTAGCACAGTATAGCACAAGGAGAATTTCCCTCACTGTCCTTCCCTGTCCCTACAAACAAGGATTAGCACAGTAAAACACACTGACACTCTCCCTACCTATAGTTTTCTGTCCCTATAAAAAATGTTTTTCTAAAGATGGTTGATGATGAATGCTTTAGCACAGTATAGCACAAGGAGAATTTCCCTCACTGTCCTTCCCTGTCCCTACAAACAAGGATTAGCACAGTAAAACACACTGACACTCTCCCTACCTATAGTTTTCTGTCCCTATAAAAAATGTTTTTTTAAAGATGGTTGATGATGAATGCTTTAGCACAGTATAGCACAAGGAGAATTTCCCTCACTGTCCTTCCCTGTCCCTACAAACAAGGATTAGCACAGTAAAACACACTGACACTCTCCCTACCTATAGTTTTCTGTCCCTATAAAAAATGTTTTTTTAAAGATGGTTGATGATGAATGCTTTAGCACAGTATAGCACAAGGAGAATTTCCCTCACTGTCCTTCCCTGTCCCTACAAACAAGGATTAGCACAGTAAAACACACTGACACTCTCCCTACCTATAGTTTTCTGTCCCTATAAAAAATGTTTTTTTAAAGATGGTTGATGATGAATGCTTTAGCACAGTATAGCACAAGGAGAATTTCCCTCACTGTCCTTCCCTGTCCCTACAAACAAGGATTAGCACAGTAAAACACACTGACACTCTCCCTACCTATAGTTTTCTGTCCCTATAAAAAATGTTTTTTTAAAGATGGTTGATGATGAATGCTTTAGCACAGTATAGCACAAGGAGAATTTCCCTCACTGTCCTTCCCTGTCCCTACAAACAAGGATTAGCACAGTAAAACACACTGACACTCTCCCTACCTATAGTTTTCTGTCCCTATAAAAAATGTTTTTTTAAAGATGGTTGATGATGAATGCTTTAGCACAGTATAGCACAAGGAGAATTTCCCTCACTGTCCTTCCCTGTCCCTACAAACAAGGATTAGCACAGTAAAACACACTGACACTCTCCCTACCTATAGTTTTCTGTCCCTATAAAAAATGTTTTTTTAAAGATGGTTGATGATGAATGCTTTAGCACAGTATAGCACAAGGAGAATTTCCCTCACTGTCCTTCCCTGTCCCTACAAACAAGGATTAGCACAGTAAAACACACTGACACTCTCCCTACCTATAGTTTTCTGTCCCTATAAAAAATGTTTTTTTAAAGATGGTTGATGATGAATGCTTTAGCACAGTATAGCACAAGGAGAATTTCCCTCACTGTCCTTCCCTGTCCCTACAAACAAGGATTAGCACAGTAAAACACACTGACACTCTCCCTACCTATAGTTTTCTGTCCCTATAAAAAATGTTTTTTTAAAGATGGTTGATGATGAATGCTTTAGCACAGTATAGCACAAGGAGAATTTCCCTCACTGTCCTTCCCTGTCCCTACAAACAAGGATTAGCACAGTAAAACACACTGACACTCTCCCTACCTATAGTTTTCTGTCCCTATAAAAAATGTTTTTTTAAAGATGGTTGATGATGAATGCTTTAGCACAGTATAGCACAAGGAGAATTTCCCTCACTGTCCTTCCCTGTCCCTACAAACAAGGATTAGCACAGTAAAACACACTGACACTCTCCCTACCTATAGTTTTCTGTCCCTATAAAAAATGTTTTTTTAAAGATGGTTGATGATGAATGCTTTAGCACAGTATAGCACAAGGAGAATTTCCCTCACTGTCCTTCCCTGTCCCTACAAACAAGGATTAGCACAGTAAAACACACTGACACTCTCCCTACCTATAGTTTTCTGTCCCTATAAAAAATGTTTTTTTAAAGATGGTTGATGATGAATGCTTTAGCACAGTATAGCACAAGGAGAATTTCCCTCACTGTCCTTCCCTGTCCCTACAAACAAGGATTAGCACAGTAAAACACACTGACACTCTCCCTACCTATAGTTTTCTGTCCCTATAAAAAATGTTTTTTTAAAGATGGTTGATGATGAATGCTTTAGCACAGTATAGCACAAGGAGAATTTCCCTCACTGTCCTTCCCTGTCCCTACAAACAAGGATTAGCACAGTAAAACACACTGACACTCTCCCTACCTATAGTTTTCTGTCCCTATAAAAAATGTTTTTTTAAAGATGGTTGATGATGAATGCTTTAGCACAGTATAGCACAAGGAGAATTTCCCTCACTGTCCTTCCCTGTCCCTACAAACAAGGATTAGCACAGTAAAACACACTGACACTCTCCCTACTGTGAGGGGGTTAGCTCGGCAGCGGGTGTGTGTGACCCCCGGGATGGGCTCCCCACACAAAAACAGGCCCAGCAAACGGAGGTTGTGGTTTTCAAAATCAAAAAAAAAGGTGCGGTTTATTTTCTATTTACAGTGACAAAACACAGCAAAGCCAAAAGAAACATATAAACAAAATAAATCCTGGTCAACTTGACCTCTGACTAAACATACAGGTTTCCTAACTAACAACTGGGATCAGCCTAGTGCTGTCCTAGTCCCTAAGTCCCTGGTTTTAAATGTCCAAGCAAATAGCCACACAGGCTTTTTCTCACCGCACAGGGGTTCACTCTCCCTAGACAGTCCACACAGGTCTGGTTCCAGGCATGAGCTAACATCTAATGAAGCTGGGAGTTCTTATAGAGGCCTAAATGAGCTGACAAGCTTCAGCTGGCCTCATCAACTCCCTGCCTGCACGACGCCCAGCCCTCTCCCTAGAGGTATGAGTCATCCATGAGCCCACTAGCCTTAGCTGGGCTTATACAACTCTCCACCTAGTTGTATAAGTCGGCGTAAAGCCTGAATCTGGGCGAAATATATCTACCCCCCTGGATGCAACCAGGTGACTTTACCTTCCTGCTGTCACATACCCCCCCCTCTTGTTTTAACCTCGGGGTTGGAACACCAGCAATCAGGCATTCATGTACTCGAGACAAAGCATCCACATTCCCCATTTGAACGCCAGGGCGATGCTTTACTGTGAAGTTGAATTCCTGGAGGGCCAGGAACCACCTATTCACTCTTCTATTTGTTTCCTTGTTTTGAGCCATCCACTTTAACGGAGCGTGATCCGTAACCATGTCAAAGTGCCTACCTAGCAGGTAGTACCGAAGGGAATCTAGAGCCCACTTCACCGCTAAACACTCCTTTTCAACGGTGGCGTAATTTACCTCATGGGACTTCAACTTCCTGCTGAGGTAAATGACTGGGTGCTCTTCCCCGTTCCAGACCTGGGACAATACTGCTCCTAACCCCACATCTGACGCATCACTTTGTACGACAAAGTCTTTAGAGAAGTCGGGTGAGTACAACACTGGCTGGCTACATAAGGCTTGTTTCAAGAATTGGAATGCTGCCTCAGCCTCGGGGGTCCATTTAATCATGACCGACCCTTTCCCCTTCGTTAGGTTGGTTAGGGGCACAGCCTTAGAAGCAAAGTGGGGAATGAATCGCCGATAATACCCAGCGATTCCCAGAAAGGCTCGTACCTGCTTCTTGCTGTTGGGACGTGGCCAACTCTGGATGGCCTCGACTTTGTTGAGTTGGGGTTTTATTACTCCCCTCCCAATGGTGTACCCAAGATATTTGGCCTCCTCCTGCCCAATGGTACACTTCTTGGGGTTAGCCGTAAACCCCGCTTCCCGAACAGAGTCCAGGACTGCTTGCACTTTTGGCAGATGTGAGGCCCAATCTGTGCTATGGACAATTACGTCATCCAGGTAAGCCGCAGCATACTTCCGATGGGGCCTCAGCATCTGGTCCATTTTCCGCTGGAATGTGGCCGGCGCATTCTGTAACCCGAACGGCATTCTTTTATATTGGAACGCCCCGTCTGGGGTTACAAATGCGGTTTTCTCTTTGGCCAATTTGGCCAGGGGGATTTGCCAATACCCTTTTGTGAGGTCAAGAGTCGTCATGTATCGGGCTGTTCCCAGCCGGTCGATCAACTCATCTATACGTGGCATGGGGTAGGTGTCAAATTTTGTAACTTTGTTCAACTGACGAAAATCGTTACAAAATCGCCAGCTCCCATCCGGTTTAGGCACCAACACGATGGGACTAGACCAATCACTT
Source organism: Rana muscosa (assembly GCA_029206835.1). Taxonomy (NCBI): domain Eukaryota; kingdom Metazoa; phylum Chordata; class Amphibia; order Anura; family Ranidae; genus Rana; species Rana muscosa. The sequence continues at coordinate 210,925,020 of CM055124.1, read as the reverse complement.
TGGGACTCCTCTATCACCCCTAAGTTCAGCATTTTCTGTACTTCCTCCCGTATTGCCTCCCGTCGGGCCTCTGGGATCCGATAGGGTTTTAACTTCACCCTTTCACCGGGCGGGGTAATGATGTCATGCTCTACCCCAAATGTTTGTCCCGGCAGCTCAGAGAATACCTCCTTGTTGCGAAGCACAAACTCCTTAACCTCCTGTTGTTGGGGTTGTGACAAGGTGGCTGCTATTCCAACCTCAGGAATCACGCAACCAGTTTGAGCTGGTGACCAAGTGTCTGCGACTAGGGACTCTCTATCCCTCCAGGCTTTCAACAGATTAACGTGATAGATCTGTTCGGGCTTTCGCCTTCCTGGTTGTCTGACCTTGTAATTCACTTCACTCACTTTTTCCATTATCTCGTAGGGGCCTTGCCATTTGGCAAGGAATTTACTTTCAACCGTAGGGACAAGTACCAGTATCCTATCCCCCGGGGAAAAGGTACGGGTCTTGGCTCCACGGTTGTACACTCTCTGCTGTGCTAACTGCGCTTGGGCCAAATGTTCCTTCACGATGGGCATTACCTGTGCAATTCGGTCTTGCATCAGGGCGACATGCTCAATCACACTCCTGTGGGGAGAACTCTCACTTTCCCAAGTTTCCTTGGCAATATCCAACAGCCCTCTTGGGTGTCTCCCATACAGTAACTCAAAGGGGGAGAATCCCGTAGAGGATTGGGGCACCTCCCTAATAGCAAACATCAGATAAGGAAGTAGACAGTCCCAATCCTTTCCATCTCTATCCACCACTTTCTTCAACATTTGTTTTAGGGTTTTGTTGAATCTTTCAACCAGCCCATCGGTTTGGGGGTGATACACAGATGTACGTAATTGCGTCACTTTGAACAATTTACACAGCTCCTTCATAACCCGGGACATAAAGGGTGTACCTTGGTCCGTAAGCAGTTCTTTACAAATACCCACCCGGCTAAACGCAAGAGATAGCTCTTTGGCTATGGTTTTGGCCGAGGTATTTCGGAGAGGGATCGCTTCTGGATAACGGGTGGCATAGTCCATTATAACTAATATGTACTGGTGCCCCCTAGCGGACTTGATTATAGGACCTACCAAATCCATGGCGATCCTCTCAAACGGGACCTCAATGATGGGTAGAGGGACCAGCGGGCTACGGAAATGTGGCATCGGGGCCGACCTCTGACACACAGGGCAGGAGGAACAATAATTTTCTATGTCCTTCATCACCCCCGGCCAATAGAATCTCTGTAATACCCTCTCTCGGGTTTTCTCTGTCCCCAGATGACCTCCAAGAATGTGCCCATGGGCCAACTCCAACACCAACTTCCTGTAAGGTTTGGGCACCACAAGCTGCTCAACGGTTTCTTCTGCCCTTTTTGCCACCCGATACAGTAGGTCCTTCTCTACGCTGAAGTATGGGTAAGTGCAGGTATTATCTGGGTTCACTAACTCGCCATCTATTTTCACTACGTTTTCGCGTGCCTTTATTAGGGCGGGGTCTTTCAACTGTTCTGTGGCAAAGTTTTCCCTGTGAACCTCAAGATCAGAAAACTCCACAGACGGTAGGTTTTCGTCTGAGGAGGTGGGCTCCTCTCCAGTTTCTTGAGTCTCCCCTGCCAATACTGATAAGGGAAATTCCGGAGAGTCCTCACCACTCTCAGGGGAGTTCTGGCTATCACATTCCTGGTACATAGGGGCACCAGTGGGGGGCTCAGGATCATCCCACAGTTCCCAGAACTTCGGAAAATCCCTTCCCACAATGGCGTCATACGGTAACTGAGATACTAAGCCCACTGGATGAGAGAGGGTACCTTTGGGGGTCTCGAAACACACTGTAGTCACTGGATACTCTCGGGTGTCCCCATGCACACAAATAACAGCTACCTTGCTATTCCCAGAGACCTCTGTTTTAACTAACTCAGCCTTTATCAGGGTCACAAGGCTACCTGAATCCAGCAATACCACAACATTTCTACCATTAACACACATTTTGCATAAATGTTTCTCAATTCCTCGAATGGCAGTGCATGCGACTGTCGCACACAGCGACTGACGTCTGCCCGTCAGAAAGTCACACTGCATGGGTTCCTCCACAACCGGGCAATTGGCTGCAATATGTCCCGCTTGCCGGCAGCGGTAGCAAACGATCCTTCTTGCCGCCTCTTGAGCCGCTGATTTTCCAGGCTGTTCTCGCCAAACTTGGGGTAGAGCTCCCACCCTCTCACTCTCTCCACCCTTACCCCTTGGAATCCTCTTATCCGCCCCTGGGGATGGTCTGGTCTTAGGGTGGAAAGTCCGAGTGTCTCTGGAAGAGGCCGTCAGGTTCTCTGTAGCCAAGTATTTCTCCACACGATCCACAAGACCATCGGCCGTCTCTGGGTCTCCATGGCTTACCCAGTTTTGGATGGCAGTAGGAAGAGCTCTCAAAAACCGATCCATTACAACACGTTCCACAATCTTTGGTGCGGACAAAGTCTCTGGCTGTAGCCACTTTCTGCTCAGGTGAATGAGATCATACATTTGAGACCTGGGGGGTTTTCCAAGCTGGAAAGTCCAGTTATGCACACGCTGAGCCCGGACAGCCTGGGTGACACCCAGCCTTGCCAATATCTCAGCTTTTAGCATCACATAGTCTTTTGCTTGGTCAGGCTCTAGGTCATAGTAAGCCTTCTGCGATTCACCAGTTAACAGAGGAGCCACCAGTCCAGCCCACTGCTCCTCAGGCCACTTTTCTCTTTCAGCAGTCCTTTCAAATGTGGTCAAAAATACCTCTGGATCATCCTCTCCAGTCATTTTTGTCAATAAACGACTCACCCCAAAGGACGCGGTATTAGTGGGACGGCTTTCCTCACTGGTCTGCGGACGTTGCTGCATTACTGCTTCCATTTGTTGTAGTCTCTGCTCTTGCTTCTGTAACAGGTCTATGAAGCGGGCCTCAGATTGCTGCTGGGCTTGTTGCTGAGCTTCCAGACTCTGTTGGTGAGCTTGCTGCTGGGCTGCAAGGCTCTGTTGATGAGCTTGCTGCTGGGCTGCGAAGTTCTGTTGTTGAGCTGCAAGGCTCTTTTGCAAACCTGCATTTGTCTGCTGTTGATTGGCATTTGCTAGAGCCAGCTGCTTCAGTATCTCCTCCATGCTGGCTTAAAAAAAACTGCCACTGGTTCTCCACCAACTGTGAGGGGGTTAGCTCGGCAGCGGGTGTGTGTGACCCCCGGGATGGGCTCCCCACACAAAAACAGGCCCAGCAAACGGAGGTTGTGGTTTTCAAAATCAAAAAAAAAGGTGCGGTTTATTTTCTATTTACAGTGACAAAACACAGCAAAGCCAAAAGAAACATATAAACAAAATAAATCCTGGTCAACTTGACCTCTGACTAAACATACAGGTTTCCTAACTAACAACTGGGATCAGCCTAGTGCTGTCCTAGTCCCTAAGTCCCTGGTTTTAAATGTCCAAGCAAATAGCCACACAGGCTTTTTCTCACCGCACAGGGGTTCACTCTCCCTAGACAGTCCACACAGGTCTGGTTCCAGGCATGAGCTAACATCTAATGAAGCTGGGAGTTCTTATAGAGGCCTAAATGAGCTGACAAGCTTCAGCTGGCCTCATCAACTCCCTGCCTGCACGACGCCCAGCCCTCTCCCTAGAGGTATGAGTCATCCATGAGCCCACTAGCCTTAGCTGGGCTTATACAACTCTCCACCTAGTTGTATAAGTCGGCGTAAAGCCTGAATCTGGGCGAAATATATCTACCCCCCTGGATGCAACCAGGTGACTTTACCTTCCTGCTGTCACACTACCTATAGTTTTCTGTCCCTATAAAAAATGTTTTTTTAAAGATGGTTGATGATGAATGCTTTAGCACAGTATAGCACAAGGAGAATTTCCCTCACTGTCCTTCCCTGTCCCTACAAACAAGGATTAGCACAGTAAAACACACTGACACTCTCCCTACCTATAGTTTTCTGTCCCTATAAAAAATGTTTTTTTAAAGATGGTTGATGATGAATGCTTTAGCACAGTATAGCACAAGGAGAATTTCCCTCACTGTCCTTCCCTGTCCCTACAAACAAGGATTAGCACAGTAAAACACACTGACACTCTCCCTACCTATAGTTTTCTGTCCCTATAAAAAATGTTTTTTTAAAGATGGTTGATGATGAATGCTTTAGCACAGTATAGCACAAGGAGAATTTCCCTCACTGTCCTTCCCTGTCCCTACAAACAAGGTTTAGCACAGTAAAACAGACTGACACTCTCCCTACCTATCCTTCTCTTTCCCTAAACTAAAGGAATCCAGGTTAAGCAAGAAAAAAAAATGTCACTGTCCCTGCCTATGCTTCTCTTTCCCTGCTCCGGAACACACTACACTAGGCCGCCGTGCTGGCGGCCTTTTATAGTGTGGGGCGTGTACTAAACACCCTCAGCAATAATTGGCCACAGGCATCCTGCCTGTGGCCAATCATTGCTCTCCTCGCTGCCGGCGCTGTGATTGGCCAAGCATGCGGGGTCACAGTGCATGCTTGGCCAATCACAGCGCCTGGATGACACTGCGATGGCGTAGTGCATTGTGGGCCGCGAATTAGGTGCGAACGGCCCAAATCGTTCGTTGTTCGGCGAACGATCGAACAGCCGATGTTCGAGTCGAACGTATGTTCGACTCGAACACCGAGCTCATCCCTACTGTCAAGGATACACATTATTAATTTATTTATTTTTTCACTAATTGCAAATTTTTCTCTTTTTTAACCAGCCAGATAGATATGTCCAGCATGGGAGCTGAGGAAAGGACCCAAGCATGAACCAGGAGCACACACGCAGTCCCCCAAAAAGTGTGTTTGTATGGAAAAATCTTGATGTAGCTGTGGATGGGGTTTCTATATTGTATACAATAAAGTAAGTGGTTTGTTACCCATATTGGTATAAATAAAAAGAAATGTCATCTTGCACACAGGCCCATGGTATAGGTGAATCCTCATGGTGAAAGGGTGCCATATCATATAACGTTTACACTTAAATGAATACAATTCAATTAGAGACCTGATCTTTTACAGTAACTGTCAGGGATACAAGGTGACCCAATCTTACCTGTCTATGGTGTTGGCCTGTATAGTCCAAACTTCCCGCTGTCTGAGTGGGCATACCCCCAAAAGGGTCTTAAGGGACTGGGTTTCCTAGGGATGGATCACGTGGGCCTGTATAGCACCATGTGGCAGACTACACACATTACACTAAGTGCAAAGGTGAGTGTCCATGCAGGATCCAGTGCCCAGAGCAACATTACGGGCCATCCCCACAGCTTGGGGTCCAGGTACAGCTCCCAAGATTTACTGAGGTTGTGCTGCTATGGATACACAGCTTTTATTTGTGGCATTAGAAGACAGTGAGGAGTTAACTGAAGAATCCAAAGATAAAATAATAAAGGAAAATAAAAAACAAGTTAAGAGTAATTTCTCAGTGGAGAAGAGGTCCATTCACCTTGAGAAACTAGCACAAAACTGAGGATTGAGGCCTCGTACACACGGCCGAGAATCTCATCAAGAAAAAACACGTAGTTTTTCTTTACGAGATTCTTGGACAAGAAACTTTTCCCGGCCGAGTGTACAGACGCTCCATTCAAAGAACCCGCGGTTCTTTGAATGGAGCGAACACGGTGACGTCATCGACTACGACGAGCGTGCGCTCGTCACATTCGATGCCGTCGCCGCCATCTTGCTACACCCTACCTATGCCTAGGAAGCTACCGCGCATGCGTCAAAGTCATTTCAAGCATGCGCGGGTTTCCACGGCGACAGGTAAGTGTACACACACTCGGGTTTCTCGACGAGAAACAGGCCGACGAGAAACCCGACGAGAAAATAGAGAGCAGGTTCTCTATTTTTCTCATCGAGATTCTTGTCGGTTTTCTTGACGAGAAAACTGAAAGCCGCGTACACACGACCGATTTACTCGTCAAGAAAGCTCTGCCAGCAAGTTCCTTGCTGGTTCTTGCCGAGAAACTCGGTCGTGTGTACGAGGCTTCACAGAGTGGGGTAGGTAGTTATAGGGGAGGTGCTTAGTGGGCATGTCCGTGAAAGCTTGCCAGTGTCTGAGCCTTTTAAACAAGAATGGTGTAGAGAGAAATCTAATCTGTGCCCATCCCAAAAGCAGAATACAAATTGAAAAATAGTGGGTGGCAGGGATTTTAAAGGACGTGAACACACATAGATATATAAAAATACAAAACTGCTTCATTAAAGGGTAACTCTACTTTTACAGGGAAAAAAAATTGCAAATAAAAAAATAATATAGCGTGTACAATTCAGTCATATTGTAATTAAATGTTATTAAAAATTACCTTTCCTTTTCAATCTGCAGCTCTGTAATTATCTATAAATGCAATACAATATGGCTACATGGAGTTGTTCTGTACACAGAATGTGTACTGACAACTCCCCAGAAACATAATTTCCTGCTTATGTGAATGGCTCACCAATTTCCCCAGAAGTCTGCCTAAGATACAAGTCAGATTTCAGGCATCCACTGCAAATTTTTTATTTTTTTTGGTGAGATATTTCCAATAGGAAATCCTAAAGGGATGCAGGCCCAGCGGATTTCCTTTATTAGTGCTCTGCAACGGCCACAGCTGACTGATAATTATGAAACCACTCCCATTAGACCTACTTGCCACAGAGGCACAGACAAACACACATGGATTTCTCGTGAATAACAAAAGGTAGGAATCTGCAAAAAAGGTTGATCACCCAGGGGGGAATGTTTTTTTTTCTCAACAAAAGTGGAGTTACGCTTTAAACATGGAAAAAACTAAAACACAGACTCAAAGATTGTTGTAATCATTGAACAATAGCCCAAAGAGGGCTAGCTGACTATACAGGCATATTTAAAACCCCTTAATGTAACATTTATTTGGGGAACTGGTCTCAGTCCAGAAAGTATGGTTCTAATGACAACGCGTTTCGGGACCGAAGCTCTTCTTCAGGGTCAACCCCGGAACCCTAACATTAAAGGTAACATTCAGAAATAAAAAAGCATTGGTAACATATATAAGCATGGAATATAGGACACATGGTGCTAGTCACTTACGACATTTAGAGGTATGAAAGTCTATAATTTATTTTAACAGTGAGAAACAGAATAACAACAAAATAATATAGAAAAACACATTTCAAAAAAGTTATACATTTATTTGCATTTTAATGAGGGAAATAAGTATTTCTTGTTCATACATCACGGGACACAGAGCAGCATAGTCATTACTATGTGGGTTATATAGAATTACCTTCAGGTGCTGGCACTGGCAACTTCCAAAACAGGAAGTACCCTCCCCTATATAAGCCCCTCCCATCCGGGAGTACCTCAGTTTTTTGCCAGTGTCTAAGGTGTTGGCCAAGGTTAACATGTATTCATCTGGGCTTGTGTACAGGTTCTCTGGGCCTTAGCAAGCTATTCCGGATCCGACCAAAAAAAGCTTCATAGCTAAACGGTCGGTACCCGGGCCTTGCAGAGAAGAGCAGGGTTTTGCCTGTAATGCCTCTCTTAGGAGGGCTGGACCCTGGGATCCAGAGCTCTGGTCATACCCAAAACCAAGAGGCTATCTGTGCAGGGTGCTATACAGGTCCAGGGGAGTGGAATCCTTGGGAACCCGGTCCCTGAAGGTCTAGTACAATGCCTGCCGTGAGAGGTGAAGTTTGGGCTTCTGTGGACCAAACAAAGTCCTGCGGCGGGGAAAAGGTAAGTGGGGGCCCCTCAGGAACTTGGTTCTATTGAGGGGACCCCCAAGCCTAATATGTCTTTCTGCCTGTTACCTAAAGGGTATTCCCGCTAATAGCTGTATATGCCTAAGAAATCCTAGAAATGTTTTTTCATAAGGGAAATTTTAAAAAAACTGTAAACCTGGAAATGTTTTTTCATAAAGGAGGTTTTAAAAAAAAAAAAAAAAAAAAAAAAGACAAAGGTGCGGTACCTGTGTTTGTCCACTAGAGGCCGCTGTGGAACGTCTTTTTTCTTGGGACTATTCCTTCCATGGTGAAAGTCCAGGCAGATGAGTGAGCTCTCTATCAGGGAAGCTGCATTCCTCTGTCATGCTGCCAAGTAGTTTCCTTCCATCCCTGAGTCCTGGTGAAACAGGGACCCTGGCTCCTCTCCCTACATGGCGCCAAGAGCGCACACGTGCACGCGCGCGCGCGCACACATGCTTTCCTTTTATAAGGTTTAGCTTCAAAAAAGGGGGCGGAGCCTGGCGGATGACGCGCTCTGTGCGCCCAGCGCTTCTGCGCATGTGCGGGCGTCCCAGCAAGATAAAAGGACTCAGTCCACGCTGCTTGCTATGGACACAGAGCATGAAAAGGAGCTGGTAGCATGGTATAGGGGCTTACAGCGGGCGGTTGATACAGGCATCCCCAGAAAGACGCATTAGTAGACACCCACTGATGTACATAGCAGCAAATTGCATTAGACTATTTCAGTAAGGGGTGTATTGCGGCTGGAATACCTCAGCTTTGAACTAAGGAATATGCTGCCTAAAAAACTCCGAGATATACCTCTCAGGAAGTGTAGGGGGTCTCCATCGGGCTCTGAGGATCTGGAGCAGTCATCTGCACCCTCCTCCCCTGAGAAATCAGAGGTTAATACCCATAAGGAACCCCCGGGAGTGCCAGGTACTGCGGCTGTCCTCAGTCCACCTGCTCCTGCATATATAACAGAGGAGGTTTTTTCCTCAACTCTGGAGGGATTGGAGCAGAGATTGGCTGCATTGATCGCTTCTTCTCTACAGGAAAGAAAGCGCGCCAGATCTCCATCACCTCCATTAGAGTGCCTGTTGGCAGAGCAACAGTCCCAGGAAGGGACCGACCTACCTGAAGGGGATCAGGAGGAGGTTAGCTCTGTTTTTGAGGAATCGACAGTAGATGAACCATTTTCAGCATCACAGACTGAAAGATTGTGGGTCCAGACCCTAACTGACATGGTTCGATCTGCATTTAAAATGCCTCTCGTTGAACCATCAACTACTGCTGTCTCCTCATTGGGGTTGCTAAAAGCTCCCCAGGTTAATTGCTCCTTTCCAATACATCCATTATTGGAAGGACTTATATACCAGGACTGGGAACATCCTGATAAACTATTTGTTCCGCCTAAAAGGTTTCCGGTGATCTATCCCATGGAGGGAAAGTTCACCCAGAGATGGAATGTTCCTACGGTGGATGCAGCCATCTCTTCTGTGAACAAATCACTGACATGTCCAGTAGATAATGTTCAAATGTTCAAAGATCCAGTGGATAAAAAATTGGAATCTTTATTAAAATCTGCTTTTTCCACAGCAGGGGCTGTTACACAGCCAGCAGTGGCAGCTATTGGGGTCTGCCAAGCTTTAAAGGATCAAATGAAAATGGTCCTGAGGGATTTGCCAGACCAGCAGGCCCAGGCTCTGGCTGATCTGCCTAGAGCATTATGCTTTGCGGTTGACGCCATCAAGGATTCTATCCATCAGGCCTCCCGCCTCACGCTGTCTTTGGTACATATGCGTAGGCTTCTGTGGCTCAAAAACTGGTCTGCTGAAGCTCCCTGTAAGAAGCTCTTAGTTAGCTTCCCATTTCATGGGGAACGCCTTTTTGGCGAAGACCTGGATAAGTATATCCAGAAGATTTCCAGTGGTAAAAGTACTCTCTTACCGAGTAAAAAGAGGTCTAGGGGTCCATCTTTTAAGAGGACTACCTCTCCTATCCCTGCGACGTCTGCTACTAAGCAGTTCCGACGGCCTCCTCGGTCAAACTCAGGAGGTAAAAATCAGGGACAGCCACAGGGTAATAAAAAGCCCTGGATCCGAAGAGGTACTAAACCAGCCTCCAAGTCAAGCCTATGAAGGGCTGCCCCCACTCAAACGGGTGGGGGGAAGACTTCAGTTGTTCGCAGAGACCTGGCGGGAGACGATCAAAGACAGATGGGTGCTCTCCGCAGTAACTCTGGGATACAAGTTGGAGTTAAAAGAGTCTCCTCCGTCCCATTTTATGTGGTCAGGCATGCCAAGAGACCCTCTGAAAAGAGGGTCTCTCCTATTGGCGTTAGAACAACTATTGCTCCAAGGAGTAATTATGGAGGTTCCTATGGAAGAGTGGGGGTTGGGTTTCTACTCAAACCTTTTCGCAGTCCCGAAGCCAAACAGGGACATAAGACCCATATTGGACCTAAAGAGTCTAAACAAATTTCTAAACGTCCGGTCTTTCCGGATGGAGTCGATCCGATCGGTCACCGCTGCCCTACAAGGGGAGGAATGGTTAGCCTCGATCGACATCAAAGATGCTTACTTGCATGTTCCCATCTTTCCAGGTCATCAAAAATTCCTACGCTTTGCAGTAGAAGGGCGCCATTTTCAGTTCAGAGCCTTACCATTCGGTCTGGCCACAGCACCACGAGTGTTCACAAAAATTCTGGCCCCACTGTTGGCCGATCTAAGAACACGGGGTGTAACGATAATGGCATACCTAGACGACCTGTTGTTGATGGACCACTCAGTTGCCAAGCTAGAAGTGGTAATTGTCGATACAATCAAGTATCTAGAATCTCACGGTTGGGTCATCAACCTGGACAAGTCAGCCCTACAGCCAGTGAAAAACCTGGTATATCTAGGGCTACGGCTGGATTCAGACCAGAGGAAGATTTTCTTACCTCTAGACAAGGTATCCTCTTTGAGGGCCTTGGTCCGTCTGCTTTGTGCAAAAAGACAGCCGTCCATACGCCTGTGCATGAGGCTGCTAGGAAAGATGGTAGCATCATTCGAAGCTGTGCCATACGCCCAATTCCACTCAAGGAATTTACAAAGGGCCATATTGTCAGCCTGGAACGGAAAAGTTCAGGCTCTAGACTTCCCGATGGCTTTGTCCCCTTCCGTTCGGAAGAGTCTCTGCTGGTGGTTGATCCCCCAGAATCTCCAGAAGGGAAAACCCTTCAGCCCGATATCTTGGAAGGTGGTCACTACAGATGCCAGCCTTATAGGCTGGGGGGCAGTACTGGAGCAATGGTCTCTCCAGGGCAGATGGTCAAATGTAGTAAAAACCCTGCCCATCAATCTCTTAGAGATACAAGCAGCCCGGTACGCTCTAGTAGCCTGGACATCCAGACTCCAAGGGTCCCCTGTCAGAATTCAATCAGACAATGCCACAGCAGTGGCATATATCAATCATCAGGGAGGCACCAGGAGTCGTGCAGCCCAGAGGGAAGTAAGTCACATCCTGGAATGGGCAGAAAAGCATGTCCCATGTATATCAGCTGTCTTCATTCCAGGGGTGGAGAATTGGAAGGCGGACTTTCTGAGTCGCCAACAGTTATGCCCAGGGGAATGGTCCCTTCATCCCGAGGTCTTCCGAGCAATATGTCAGCGGTGGGGAACACCGGATGTAGATCTGCTAGCATCCAGATTCAACGCAAAGGTGGACAGATTTGTCTCCCGGACAAGGGATCCCCTCGCTTGCGGCTCGGATGCTCTGGTGTTCCCTTGGGATCAGTTCAGACTGATATATGCATTCCCTCCGCTACAATTGTTGCCTCGACTCCTTCGCAGAGTCAGGTTGGAGAAGAAGCCGGTGATCCTGGTGGCTCCAGCGTGGCCCCGAAGGGCCTGGTACGCGGAGATCATCAAAATGTCTGTGGGGAGTCCTTGGACCCTTCCACGTCGTCCGGACCTGCTTTCGCAAGGACCGATATACCACCCTTCCTTACTAACTCTAAGTTTAACGGCCTGGCTATTGAATCCCACATCCTAAAGAAGAGAGGTCTCTCTAACTCTGTGGTATCAACTATAATCAATGCCAGGAAGCCTGTATCCAGGCAGATCTACTATAGAGTTTGGAAGGCGTACATCACTTGGTGCGAGGCCAGAAAATGGCATCCACGTAAGTACGTTATAGGCAGAATTCTGGACTTCCTGCAGTGGGCTGTAGACAGGAAGTTTGCCTTAAGTACTATCAAGGGCCAGGTTTCGGCCTTGTCAATACTATTTCAAAGGCCCCTGGCTATGCATTCACTTGTCAAATCCTTTATGCAAGGTGTGACTCGTATTATTCCACCGATTAAGGCTCCCATATGCCCATGGGATCTAAATTTGGTTCTGTCGGTTCTGCAGAAGCAGCCATTTGAACCTTTGCGGCACATTTCCTTGGTTCTACTCACCAGGAAATTGATATTTTTAGTAGCCATATGCTCGGCTAGAAGAGTGTCGGAATTAGCCGCCATGTCCTGTAAAGAGCCATATCTGGTTATCCATAAGGACAGAGTAGTATTACGTCCTCACCCAGCCTTTCTTCCTAAGGTGGTATCGAGGTTTCACTTGAACCAGGATGTGGTTCTTCCTTCTTTTTTCCCCAAACCAAGCTCGGTAGAGGAAAAGTTATTGCATTCTTTGGATGTAGTAAGAGCAGTTAAAGCTTATCTAAAAGCCACTGCTCAGATTCGTAGAACGGATTCTTTGTTTGTTCTGCCGGAAGGCCCCAGAAAGGGTCAGGCAGCATCAAAATCTACTTTAGCCAAGTGGATTCGACAGGTCATAATACAAGCCTATGGCTTGAGAAGTAGACCGCCTCCGTTCAAAGTTAGGGCGCACTCCACGAGAGCAGTTGGAACTTCATGGGCAGTGCATCACCAGGCCTCCCTGGCTCAAATTTGTAAGGCCGCAACATGGTCTTCAGTACACACGTTTACTAGGTTCTACCAGGTGGACGTTAGAAGTCAGGAGGATGTCGCCTTTGGGCGCAGTGTGTTGCAGGCCGCAAAAGATCCTCATGCCTGATGGCGCCCAGCTTATGTATGGTGTATCCCCCCCCCTCATGTGGCATTGCTTTGGGACGTCCCACATAGTAATGACTATGCTGCTCTGTGTCCCGTGATGTATGAACAAGAAAGTAGGATTTTTAAAACAGCTTACCTGTAAAATCCTTTTCTTGGAGTACATCACGGGACACAGAGCTCCCACCCCTCTTTTGGGGACACGTATTGCTTTGCTACAAAACTGAGGTACTCCCGGATGGGAGGGGCTTATATAGGGGAGGGTACTTCCTGTTTTGGAAGTTGCCAGTGCCAGCACCTGAAGGTAATTCTATATAACCCACATAGTAATGACTATGCTGCTCTGTGTCCCGTGATGTACTCCAAGAAAAGGATTTTACAGGTAAGCTGTTTTAAAAATCCTACTTTTACCCCTTTGCAAAACATGACTTAGTACATGACAGCGGAATTCCCTTCCACAGGCGGTGGTATCAGCGGGGAGCATCAATAAACTATTAGATAAGCACCTGAACGACCACAACATACAGGGATATACAATGTAATACTGACATATAATTACACACATAGGTTGGACTTAATGGACTTGTTTTTTTTTTCAACCTCACCTACTATGTAACTATATAACCCTTGTTGGCAATCACAGAAGTCAGACATTTCTTGTAGTTTGCCACCAGGTTTGCACACATCTCGGGAGTGATTTTGTCCCACGCCTCTTTGCAGGTCCTCTCCAAGTCATTAAGGTTTTGAGGCTGACGTTTGGTAACTCGAACCTTCATCTCCCTCCACATATTTTCTTTGGGATTAAGGTCTGGAGACTGGCTAGGCCACTCCAGGACCTTCATGTGCTTCTTTGTTGCCATGGCCGTGTGTATTGTGTCATTGTCATGCTGGAATACTCATCCACGACCCATTTTCAATGCCCTGGCTGTGGGAAGGAGGTTCTCACCCAAGATTTGATGGTACATGGCCACCATCCCTTTGACGCGGTGAAGTTGCCCTTTGCCCTTAGCAGAAAAACACCCCCAAAGCATAATTTTTCCAACTCCATGTTTGACAGTGGGGATGGTGTTCTTGGGGTCATAGGCAACATTCCTCCTCCTCCAAACACGGTGAGTTGAGTTGATGCCAAAGAGCTTGATTTCTGACCACAACACTTTCACCCAGTTCTCCTCTGAATCATTCAGATATTCATTATCAAACTTCAGACATGTGCTTTCTTGAGCAGGGGGACCTTGCGGGCGCTGCAGGGTTTCAGTCCTCCACGGCGTAGTGTGTTAGTAATTTTCTTTATGAATATGGTCCCAGCTGCCTTGAGATCATTGACAAGATTCTCCCATGTAGTTCTGGGCTAATTAATCACGGTTCTCATGATCATTGAAACTCCATGAGGTGAGACCTTGCATGGAGCCCCAGACCGTGGGAGATTGACAGTTATTTGTGTTTCTTTCATTTTCAAATAATCGCCCCAACTGTTGTCACCCTCAAACCAAGCTGCTTGGCGATGGTCTTGTAGCCCATTCAAGCCTTGTGTAGGCCTACAATCTTGTAGACATCTCCTGACATCCTTGGACAGCTCTTTGGTCTTGGCCATGGTGGAGAGATTGGAATCTGATTGATTGCTTCTGTGGACAGGTGTCTTTTATTCACGTAACAAGCTGAGATTGGGAGCAATCCCTTTAGGAGAGCGCTCCCAATCTTAGCTCTTTACCTGTATAGAAGACACCTGGGAGCAAGAAATCTTGCTGATTGATAGGGGATCAAATATCAATTTCACTCAATAAAATGCAAATAAATGTAAAAAAAAATTAAATGCATTTTTTCTGGATGTTTTTGTTGTTATTCTGTCTCTCACTGTTAAAATAAACGTACCATTAAAATTATAGACTGATTATTTCTTTGTCAGTGGGAAAACATACAAAATCAGCAGGGGATCGAATACTTTTTTTCCTCACTGTATATGGAGGTATGGCCTGTGATAAGTTGTTTAAAACACCTGTGTATTGTACAGCTACTCAATCTAGATGGAATCAGAAGTGGGCAGAAAGTGGGGTCAAACAGCAACAGCAGCGATCCATGGGAGATGCAGCAATAAATAATAAATATTACCAATTAAGAAAAGAAAAAAACGAAGGAAAACCAGCAACAAACAACAACAAAGCACAACAAAACACAACCCCCCCCCCCCCCAAAAAAAACGAAAATGTCAAAAATGTAATTAAAATTAAAAACCTACCTAATCTTTACCACATATACATGGCCTATCCGGCGGCATGGACGCATAGCCATACAGCAGCAAACAGTGTCAGACTTGCCGCTGAATGGGCCACATTAAATACAGTAGAAACAGGAAGAGGAGAAAACCTTGCCCATGGAAACCAAAAAGTCTGGCTCTGTTGAAAGAGCCATCAAAGCTGCATCTCACAATTGTACTAAGTGATGTCCTCCAGTGCCGCACTGTTGAATCTCCTACTGCTCACGTGCGGGACGCAAGACCATGCAAGAATGGCTGCGGTGATGTCATGCGCAGCAGCATCTGGTGGCCATATTGGTGACCGATGTCTCCAGGCCAGGGGGCACCAACCCCGCTCCAAAAAGCGGGGTTGTAATAGTAATTTGTCCCCCCCACCCCCACAAGGATCATGATCCAAAGCAATGAAGGAAAATTGGGGAAGATGGTACTAATGAGTCAATACAATGTGTCTCCCCAAAGGTAAGTAGAAATTACCAATACTCATGGCGTAAACATGATTGCGAATACACTTCCACCATGGGCATTTGGTTTATCCTATTTAATTTGAGTTGTTCTTTGGTGGAAGGTTATGGTAGCTAGCAAGGAATATACAGCTAAACTTTAAAAAAATGTTTTTTTTTACTATTTTGGCCCAGTTTTCCTTCGATGGTAAAACAAAATCAGGAGATATCTATTACCATTTACCACCAGATGAAAGCCCAATTTGTCCTGAAAAAAACGCGTTATAATCCACCTGGATGCACAAAGTGGTTGTGATGATATGTACAGTTTTACTAACACATGTCAAAGTTGCAAAATTGTGCTCAGACATTAGTATTTGTTTTCCCCCTAGGCAGGAATGGGTTAAACATTCACAGTGCTGGAAGCAAAAGTAGGTGAACGGATAAACAAATTACTTCAACTAAAGCTAATTGGAGTCAAATGAGTTTGGAGATGAGGTTTAAACCAACTTTGATTGATAAAACAGTCAAACATTTTAAGTTTGATGTTCATAGGAAGCAGTGGCGGTGCGTCCATAGTGGGTGCAGGAGCGCCGCCCCCCTCTCTCCCCTGCCCATCACTCAAGTCAACAATACATAGGTTCATGCATTGCATCTGAATAACAGCGGCTGGTTGGTTTTGGAAGTGCCTATCAGAGCCAGCGGCTCTGATAGGCTTCCCGATTACAGCCTGTGGGCTCTAATCGGCTTCCAAATAGTTAACCAAGGGACGCACAGTGTGTGCGTTCCTGGTTAACACTGACACGCATCTCAACCAATCAGGTTCACCGGGTCTGGTTACCGGTAACCTGATTGGCTGAAGCAACATCGAGGGCAGGAGAAGACATCGAGAGAACGTGGAGAAGGATTGTTGACCCGAGAAAGGTAAGTGACGGGCGGGGGGGGGGGGGCAAACTGGTGGTATTTGATGGGGCAATATGGTGGTATTTGAGGGGGCAATCTGGCGGTATTTGAGGGGGCAAACTGGCAGCATTTTACGGGGCAAACTGGCGGTATTTGAGGGGGCAAACTGGCGGTATTTGAGGGGGCAAACTGGCGGTATTTGAGGGGGCAAACTGGCAGCAATTGATGGGCACAGTGGCGACAATTGATGGGCACAGTGGCGACAATTGATGGCACAGTGGCGACAATTGATGGGCACAGTGGCAACAATTGATGGCACAGTAGCAACAATTGATGGGCCCATCGGCTGCGTTTGATGGGCACAGTGGCGGCAATTGATGGGCACAGTAGCTGCGTTTGATGGGCACAGTGAGGCTGCAATTGATGTGTTTTTTTTCGTTTGTTTGCGCCCCCCCAAAAATTTTGAGCATCAGCCGCCTTTGATAAGAAGCATCAGCTTATGTGAACCATGCCTTGCAAAAAGGAGCTCTTTGAAGACATATGATCAGGAGTAGTTGATCGGCATAAGGCTGAAAAGGGATACAAAGCAATCTCAAAGTATTTAGGCATCCATTGGTCGACAGTTAGGCAAATTGTCTATAAATGGAGGCAGTTTAGTACTGTGGCTACTCTTCCTAAAATTGGGTACCCAGCCAGGATGACTCCCAAGGCAGAATCCTAAAAAGGTAAAGAACCCATGAATAACAGCTAAAGGTTTAAAGACATCTGGGCAGTGCCCAGAATGCCTGTGCAATAAGACGGCCCTGCATAGCAGCAACAGTAAGATGCTCCACCTCTGGGTTCTCCATTAACCCCTGAAAAGCACCAGAAGAGCGCCAGGAACTGCGGGGGGAAAGTGGAGGAAGAGGATGTCAATCCAATTGTAGATTTAGCCCAGTGACAGCCTGTCTGAACAGATAATATCTGTGACAACAGCTTCCTTGTGCTGCTCTGCATGAGGAGACCATATCTGTAAAATACATTACTGCACCCTATACTGTGCCTTCCTAACTGCTGTACTGTTCCCTCCTGCCCTGCTGACCCCTGTAGTCTGCCCTTCTGATGCCCTGTCTTTTTATACGGTTTGGATATTTGTGTTGCTTAGTCTTTGATTTAGGACATGTTTTCTTATTGCTTAAAATTGATTTTATTAAAAGTACTAATAAATATATGTTTAATTCTATCAACTATTTATACTTTAATTATTGAGAGAAGGTGCTTAAGTTTGGGCACGCTGGTAGGGGCCCACATGCATTACCTTGCCCAGGGGCTCATGATGCTATTAAGATTTCCTTACCCTATGTATTGAAGTAAATCCACCAAAGACTGGCTTCAGAAAAAGAAAATGCACCTTTTGGAGTGGCCTAGTTAGAGACCAGACCTTAACCCCATAGAGATGCTGTGGAATGACCTCAAGAGAGCTGAAGCAGTTTTGTAAAGAGGAGAATTCCGACTGAATGTTGTGTGGGTCTGATCCAGAGCTACCAAAAGCTTGCTTGAAGTCATTGCTGCCAAAGGAGGTTTGACCAGCTATCAACTCCAAGGGCTCACTTAAAAAATATATATATATTTGTGTGGTATCAGCTTAAGCACAATGGGGTTGATTTACTAAAGGCAAATATACTGTGCACTGCAAGTGCACTTGCTCCAGAGCTTAGTAAATGAGGTAAAACTTCACTTTGCAAAGAATACTCAATCCCATCCATGGAAAATATTTACCTTTAGTAAATCAACCTCCTTGTGTTTGTCTATTGTGACTTGATCATCAAGTAACATTTTATGGCAAATTACTGCAGAAACCCAGTTAATTCCAATGTGTTCTTACACAATTTCTTGCCACTGTATTTTTAAAGTAAAGGAGGATTATAACCCCTGTCAGCGTTATTTTCTTAATTTTTTTTTCAATCTGTGTCCCATTGTGGATATTTCTATGCACTGTAGAGATTAGGTTGGGAGAAGAGGAAGCGCTCTGAGTCAATCAGGGTCTTCTGAATTGCACAGTGCAGTCTCCCTCCCTGAATTTTCTTACAGCAGGGATGGCATCATAAGTGTTCTACAGCCCCTTATTATTAGCAAGCAGGGACAGATTGGTAACTAAGCTGTACTGCTTAACTGCTGTGTAAAAAATTGAGGTCACTGATCTTACTATGCTGTCTGTATCACAAGACAGAGTACAGAAATACAAATCATGACAGTTTATGTATTTCAACTGTGTACTTACCGTAGTGGTTTGTCTGGAGTTCATCTTTAAGACACAGACATAAGCCCTGCACTTTGCTTTGACCCTTAAGCTCAATTGCTAAATCAGTATTACTCATCTCCAAACATCTTACTTTAGTTTTGTAAGCGAGCAGTACAAGAGCCAATAACAGAGATAGGCGGTAACTGTGTTCCTCAATGGACTCCAACAAAAAGATTTTATGGTAAGTACAAAAATGCTATTTTCTTTATTGTCCATTAAGGGACATAGGAATATTCAGACATTCCTAAACAGTTGGGACTTTCAAAAGCAGTCTAACCGAGGGATTGGCAATAGTCAATAGGAGATCTAACTACAAGATGTAGAGATCATACTACAAGAGTATGTGAAGAAATCAACTTCTGAACAAAGGCTACATGAAGAAGGACCAACCAATATGTAAGCAAACCAAGCATCCACATGAATGTGAGAGCCCTTATAGCCTAAATTCAAAATGGAAAGAAGCAAACGGAAACACTTAAGCAAAACAAATTGATGGGTAGTAACTTGAGAGGGTGAGATAGTCCACAACACCTATATAAAAGGGTAGGCAGGGATGAGGATAAATCGTAACAAAAGTTGGTGTAGAAGAACATCAGAACTAGAGGAATGGATCCTTCCAACTGACGCCCATAAGTCAGTCGAGTAGTGGATCGTGGGTGCAGTGTCAGGCTCCTGCAGACATCTTCCTCCAGCTTTCTGCCTATACCTCCATATGGGCTTATAGGTAGAAAGGCTGGAGGAAGGGTTTTAGTCCATTGAGAACAGACAAGACTCAGGCCTCGTACACACGACCGATTTTCTCGTCGTAAAAAACACGTCGTTTTTTTCGACGAGATTCTTGTTAAGCTTGTCGATTTTCTCGTCAAGCTTTCTATGCGTACACACTGTCATTTTCCAATTTCCTCGTGGTTCTCTGCGCTCACGTCCAGCACGTACGACGGCACTATAAAGGGGAAGATCTTTTTTCTTGGCGCCACCCCTTGGGCTGCTTTTGCTGATCTCGTGTTACCGCGTGTGAAGTAAAAGTTTGGGAAGAGACGATTCGCGCTTTTCAGTCTTCGTACTTTTCAGATCGTTTTCTGCCGTTCAGTTTGTGCTTGTGGGTTCGTATCTTGACTTTCAGGGCGTCTAGGCAGGTCGTATCTGTTTTACAGTGCGTTCTTGCCTGTTCGTTTCTGAATTTCAGTTCGTTATTCATAGGCCTTGCTGTTCTAAAGTGCGTTCTGTTCTGTACGTTCTGATTAGACGACCGTTTCCTAGCCATGTCGCCTGGACGTTCTCGTCGTCGAGTTCGTGCTGTGCGTGCGCTTGGTGTTGGTCTGCTTGTTTTGGACCAAGACCAGTCCATGAATGGTGTGAGGAGGAGTTCATGGACCAAGAATTGGTTGCTCCAGCGGGACCAATTCTGCCACATGCCTCTGCTGCGGGAGATCGTCGAGAATAATCCTGAGGACTACAGGAATTTTCTGAGGATGTCTGACCCCGTTTTTCAGGAACTGTTGGCTTTGGTGTCCCCCTATATTACCAGGAAGGACACCGTTATGCGGGAAGCCATCAGTGCTGAGCAGAGGCTCATCGCCACGTTGCGTTACCTGGCGACAGGGAGAAGTCTTCAGGACTTGAAGTTCACCACAGGCATCTCCCCCCAGGCTCTGGGCCTCATAATCCCAGACACCTGTTCTGCTATTATACAAGTCCTGCAGGAGGACTATATTAGGGTAAGTTTTCTCCCTTAACATCACATTTTATGTATTACATGTATGCTAATGTATTGTATTTCTTTCATCCTTCCCTAATTACCATGATTGTAATATGCTGAGAATGTCCCCTTTGTCCCCATGCATGTTGGAAGCTTTAGATTGCCCCTTTTTTTTCCTCCCTAAATATTTCCCCTCACTAACTTTTCCAGCAGGGGCGCCTGTTGCTCCAAATGTTGGGGGGTTCCAACCCCAATTTCGGAAATAAACTTCCTCCTTTTTTGCTCTGTTGCCTAATAAACGCCCCCAGTTGTCCCCTCCAATGCAGCCATTTAGTCCCCTCTAATGCAGCCAGTTTCCCCACAGCCCTGCACTTACCTTCTTGTGGTCAGCGCCATCCTTCTTCTGTCCTTGATGTCTTCTCCTTCCCTTCATGTTGCATCAGCCAATCATGTTACCATTAAACAGACTTGGTGAACATGATTGCCAGAGCAGCCTGTCAGTGTTTACACAAGGAATGCCCCCTCCTTGCGTCCCCGATTTTTCTTTGAGGAAGCCAATTACATCCCTCAGGTTGGAATTTGCAAGACTTTTTTAATACCTGTTTCTGCTCTGCAATTTTAACCCCCTAAATGACGCAATTATTCATATGTCGGTCGCTTTACAAGAGGCCATCCACCTGAATAGTGTGCGGCATAGACAATACATAGGTTCATGCAACGCATGAACCTATGTATTGTTCTGAGTGATGGGCACAGGAGAGAGGGGACAGTGCTCCAGCGCCCACTCTGGACGCACCGCCACTGCAATGCTATCCTGTGGCCAAACACATCTCCCCCCCCCCCAAAATAATTTAGTAATGGCCCATCAGAGGGGGTGATGAATATGATAAATGAGCCTTCCATTATACTTTTTTTACACACCTTAATAAACGTATAATTAGATTGATGTTGGTCTCTAATTTTTTGGGATAGAATTTCCTTGTAATGTATGCCTTTGTTTTTCTAATATTATTTCATCTTGTTTCACTCCACAGCTTCCTTCCACGCCACAGGAATGGCAGACTGTGGCATTGGAGTTTGCCACGCGGTGGGACTTCCCCAACTGCGGTGGGGCCATAGACGGGAAGCACGTCCGCATCGTGCCGCCACCCCGTTCTGGATCCTACTACTACAATTACAAGGGGTTTCATAGCATTGTGCTGATGGCGGTGGTGTCAGCACGGTATGAATTCCTCTATGTTGATGTAGGGAAGAATGGCCGGATGTCCGATGGGGGATCCTTCATCCAGACGGAGTTTGCCCTCCGTCTCCAGAGTGACGACCTTGCATTGCCACCGGATGCAGGGAATATTGAAGGACTCCCCTTTGTTTTCTTGGCTGATGAAGCCTTCGGACTCGGACGGCATCTTATGAGGCCATTTCCACAGAGGACCCTGACCCCAGAGAAGAGTGTGTTCAATCACCGGCTGGCCAGGGCCCGAAGAGTCGTTGAAAATGCCTTCGGCATAATGGCCAGCCGGTTCCGCCTTTTTATGACTTCCATCCACTTGGCGGACTACAAAATAAACTATGTAGTGTTATGCTGCTGTGTGCTACACAACTTTCTGAGCCAAAAATCAAATTCCTATATGGCCTCAGTTTTGCCAGAGGCTGGACTTTCCCCTGCAAATCCCCTTCCGGGCCTGGAATCTGCCCGTCTTGGCTTGCCCCCCCAAAATGCCCGTGTGGTTCGGGACAAATACATGGAGTATTTCACGGGTAGGGGGGCAATTCCTATGCCAGCCTATGTCTAAGTATCCCAATAAAAATCTTGTTTAAACCTTTAATTATTTGTTCTTTCCTGTCTCCTAGTTTGTCTTTGTGCATTTGTAGTGGCAAGTGTATTTTACTTTAGTAAATAACAACCAATTTCACTATGTTACCTTACAAAAGAACCAAATAAGCTTAGAGAGTATTATAAAAAGAAGCTACACGTTGTTTGTGGTCAAATTTTTTACTCTCTGCACATTTTTTTTTGTTTTACTTTGGGGTTGGCCTGGCCACAACCCGGCAAATTTTGGCTTATGAAAATACAAAAATACCACTTGCATTTCTAAAATGACAACATTGGATACCTCTGAGCAATCTGAGACATTCAGTTACACAAACTATGTCTCTATGTGCCCGTCCTAATACGGGGTCCTGCCACCCCTTGCCCAGCCCAAAATTCAATATGCACACATTTTTACTTTTTTGCAAATAGGAAGTTTACAATCCTGATCCCTATTGTCAACATGTGCTATCTGCCATCAGGGGTGATCAATGGACGTGTTTTGGGGGTGCATCCCCTTCCTCAGTTCACCGACTTTTGATACGAGGAAGGGGTTGCACCCACAAAAGACGTACATGGATATCCCCTGATGGCAGATAGCACATGTTCACACACTGTGTGCATATTCAATTTTTGGCTGCTTTGTTACTCAAAAAATTAGAAAAAATATAAAAACAAACATGTAAAAACAAATGTGTTTGGATGGCTTATTGAATTCTCCCCAAAACATCGAGAATGTCTTTAAATGTTTGTTCCATCACATGGATTCTTTGTTTAATTAGGTCCAGTTCCGTGCTACATTCCATCACTTGCTGGATGAGGCGGAGGGCACTGTCAGCAGAGAACGGTGTGCTATCCTTCACAACATTTCCATCCCCTAAAAAGCATTAAAAAAAAATAATCAAACTCTGCAGGCCTACCTCGCTTACCTTAAGCTGTGGTGTCAGATACTGACCTGTTGTGGTGACCAGATCCACAACGTCATCCACCTCTCCTTCCTGCACTTCTCCTTCCTCCACCTCAACTTCCTGCACATCTTTCGGTTGTGGATCTTTGGGAGTTTGGGGTTGCTTGGAAGTTGTGGGGTGCATGTGCTCCCTGGAGTGTCCTCCTCCCAGGCTTCTCTCCCCTATGAGAATAAAACCAAAGGTCTATTTATCACACTGTAAAAATCTCATTGTTAAACTTAAAACAGGCTAAATTGTTTGGAAGTGGGGTACAAGTGTGTGTTTGTGCGGAATTTAAAGAAAAATGCATTATTTATGACCCCAAATATGTTTAGTATTCACATTTGGATGTAATTTTTTGGACATGGAGGCACCACAAATAAACTCTGATGCACCTGTGTGGGACACCCAAAAAAGGCGGGTCTGGTGGCCCACACTATAGTGCTCCAAAGTACAGATGTGGAAGCAGCTGCTGAGTGTCCTCTCCTTTACACTGATTAAAGTTTGCATTTCATTCTCCTTACAAACACATCATCTAGACTTAAAAATTATCCACAATACTTGATCAAAAATGGCAGATGTCTAATTACTTTTGGGGGTCTTAAATAAGCCAAAACCGCGGATAGTGGCCGAACGAAGTGTCGGTAACGTAACGAACGATTACTGTGCCCAACCTAGTTCAAAATATTACATTTTGGAAGGGAGTACAATATGATAAAAAAAAAAAAATGTCAGTTTCTAAAAAGATTAATAGCAGAAAGGTCGTCATTTTACTTACTTTTAGCGAGCATCCTCTTTATGATCCTCAACTGGTCTGGCTCCCTCAGTTTGAGGTCTGACCACCTCTTTCTGAGCTGCTCATTTGAGCGTTTCACCCCGAACTTCGCCCTCAGACTCTTCACAACTTTAGTGAGGATTTTGGCCTTCCTTCTATTTGGTTTGATATACGGCCCATGCTTGGCATCATAATCAGCCTTGACCAAGATGTCCACCATCTCCGCCATCTCCGCAAAAGACATATTCGATGCCTTGAATCTCCTCCTTGATCGTGACGTGTCCTCGGTCTCCGGGCTTGTCTCTTCGCTAGTTGCGGAATTATCAGACACCTGCTGTAACTCCGCCATATCTGTCTGCACGCCGAAAGAGAAGGGGCGGGGAAAAGATGTTAGTTAGAACGTCATGGGCGGGCGACGTGTGCGGAGCGACGTGCTCGAATTTGGACGCATGCGTGGTGTGTATATAGCAAACACACATGTGACTATAGTACGTTCGGTGTGCGGAGAGAGGAGTTCAAGTGACGGACGTGCAAACGAAGGTATGTGATTTTGTGAGACTTGTAAAAATTGTTGGCCTATACTGTCTTGAGATTGGTGGAGGATATATATGGTGACTAGGATGTGAAGGAGGTTAGACTGTTTGCCTCACATTATTTAAATATAATTTATTTTACTTGCAGATACAATATGAATGTCTTTATTAGCGACAAAGAGTTCCTGGCGGAATTTATTGACCGGGTAAGGGAGCTGCCGGCTCTGTGGGAGACCAAAAACCCCATCCATAAAAAAAAGGGGTGAGAAAAGCAGCGCTGGAGAAGCTGCTCCCATTTGTGCATACCAAGGTGCCCACAGCCACAGCAAAACAAGTGGACACTAAAATTGGGAGCTTGAGAGGTACCTACAGGACTGAACGCTCTAAGGTGCTGGCTTCTCAGAGGTCAGGACAGGAGCAGCAGCAGATGATGTTTATGTCCCGATTTTGTGGTACTACAGCAGGATGTCCTTCCTGGATGACCACATTGAGCCAAGGCCATCACTCTCCACTCTTCCCCCCAGACTTCCCTGCAGCCAACCTGAGCCTTCTCTGGAGCAAGAGGAGGCAGCCATCCTGGATGATCCTGATTTGTCCATCTGGAGCCAGGTATAGTATTAACTGAAAATGTAGTGGGATAAAATTAATGTTTCCCAAATATGTCAGGATGAGAAACATACATTATTTTGTATTACACAAGTGAAAACATGATCTGTAGACATTATTCTGCACTTAATTGTGTGGTAAATAGTCAAGCTGATGTAGTGGTAAATTTAAAGCAAGGATTTATGCATTTACATTCTAATTGCTTCCATCAGGATTACAAAGTTTGATGCAAAGATTAAACCAACATATTAAACTATGTTTCTTTTTCATACACAGGATGAAATCAGCCAGGAGGAGGGTCTGGAAACTGTCAGGCAGGAGGAGGAAGGGCCCAGTGGCAGCCAGGAGGTGGCAGGGCCCAGTACCAGCCAGGAGGTGGCAGGGCCCAGTGGCAGCCAGGAGGTGGCAGGGCCCAGTGGCAGCCAGGAGGTGGCAGGGCCCAGTGGCAGCCAGGAGGTGGCAGGGCCCAGTGGTAGACAGGAGGTGGCAGGGCAAAGGAGAAGCACCAGATCCCAGGTGCCTCCCATCAGGCTTCACAAAAGAGGCAGGAGGGACAGGACCATCAGTGAGGCAGCAATGGCCCTTATTAAAGAGGCCCATGCCACCCTCAAGGAGCCCACATCCCCTGAAGAGGCCATTGCCGGCCTAGTGGAGGCTAAGTTCAAGGTGATGAGCATGGAGCAACGCCTCCTATGCGAACCCCTGCTCATCACCTTGCTCAACAAGGGGGTGATGGAGCAAATTACCCCCAATACCGCCATATGTGAGGTGGCCCAACTGACCCAACCTCAACCTCCACCTCCACCTTCCTCTTCTGCCCCACCCCCTTCTGCTACACCTCCACCTTCTGCCCCACCCCCTTCTGCTACACCTCCACCTTCTGCCCCACCCCCTTCTGCTACACCTCCACCTTCTGCCCCACCCCCTTCTGCTACACCTCCACCTTCTGCCCCACCCCCTTCTGCTACACCTCCACCTTCTGCCCCACCCTCTTCTGCTACACCTCCACCTTCTGCCCCACCCCCTTCTGCTACACCTCCACCTTCTTCTTCTGCCCCACCCCCTTCTGCTACACCTCCACCTCCTCCTCCTGACAGGAGTACCCCTCCAGTGGGCCAGCCTCCAGCTAAACGAAGAAGGAAGGCTGCAGGAAAGGCTGCAGGAAAGGCTTCAGGAAAGGCTTCAGGAAAGGCTGCAGGGAAGGTTGCCAGGAAGAAGAGGAAGTGATGGCCTTGCTTCATTGTGGTCGCACTGGTCGGACAGAAGGCAGCCTGTTGTAGTACCACACACTTGGGACATATATCTCACCTGCTGCTGTTCCTGACCTCTGGGAGGCCAGCATCAGATTGTGTTCTGAAATGTGGGCCTTCTCAAGCTCCCAATTTTAGTGTCCACACAGGGTTGCTGTGTGCTCTGGGGTCCCTGGGATGCACAAATGGCAGCAGCTTCTCCAGCGCTGCCTTCTCTTTATTTAATTTATAAACATGAATAAATGTGTTTTTTGTTTAAGTTCATACTTGACTATGTGTATTTTTAAATAAAAAAAAACAAGCTTTGGAGTAAGCAGATACATTTGACTGACAATAAAAGGCACAGATATCACCCCCCCAAAAGAATAACTAAATCTGATTAGCTCAAAAACATGGTGTGAAATTTTAAAAATATAGATTAGAAAATTAAATGGGAGATCGCTATCAAAACATTGAGAAATTATAATTAACATCATTTTGAAAAATCTAACCATTTAAATTATTCCTAAAAACTTGCACGATATAATACACATAAATCTTATAAAGAGCAGCATGAAAAAGGTTAAAAATAAGGCAGAACTCTGTGTGAATATCAGCAGCAAAAGAAGGTCTCTCGTTTTGATTAATGTAACATTCTAACGAAGAATTCAATGCAGAACATTTAAACGATGAAATATTTATGAGCGTGACGAATGTGCTCTCTCCATTATGAAGGCTTGTTTTACCAGAAGATGCGCTCCCGTCTCATAGTTGCTTGTGAGCATGCGCGCTTTTGGAAGAGTCGTAAAAGCATACACACGAACCATTTTCTCGTCACAAAACAGGCCGACGAGAAACACGACGAGGAAATCTGGAATCCTGACGAGAAAATAGAGAGCAGGTTCTCTATTTTCTCGCCGAGATTCTCGTCAAGTTTCTCGTCGTAAAACCATACACACGAACGTTTTTCTAGACAAAAAAACTCTCGCTGCACTTTTCTTGACTGTTTTGGACGAGAAAATCGGTCGTGTGTACGAGGCCTTACAGTTTATTATTCCACAGATCCCTGCAAATTAATGGCGTGCCTCTGGAGAGGATCCCTGCACAGTTGCACCTATTTTAAATGTGACTGTGGCTGTGGGGAAAAGGAACCCCCACCAGCTCTCACGGGGTGAGGGTTGGGGTGCCTAGAAAAATGTTATACCCTAAATAGAGGTGTAACATGTAAAGCCCTGTACACACGATCGGTTTTACCAATGAAAACAGTCCGATGGACTTTTTTCATCGGACAAACCGATCGTGTATGGGCCCCATACATGTTTGTAAAAAAAATGATAGCAAATTACTATCGTCTGTGGGGAACTCCATCGGAAAAAAAACCCACGCATGCTCAGAATCAAGACGACGCATGCTCAGAAGCATTGAACTTAATTTTTCTTGGCTTGTCGGAGTGTTTTACGTCACAGCGTTTGGAACGGTCAGTTTTTTGACTGATGGTGTGTAGGCAAGACTGATGGAAGTCAGCTTCATCGGATTTCCGATGGAAAAATCCATCGGTTAAAAATCCATAGGAAATCTGATCGTGTGTACAGGGCTTAACACGTTCCTAAAAGAAAACTTAGGGGCGTGGTCTGGACATGGCCGAGTAGAGTCGCATACTTGTGGAGCTCCTGGTCCGGCCCGGCCCTTACCAGCCTATACAGCAGTGATATTCACCGGTACTCCCCGGTATGTACTCCGCTGGGAAGCGGAGAGTAAAGACTAAAAGAAAATCCCCTCCTAAAACACATCCGAGCGGCGAGATACTCAAATTCCTACGGAACAACTGCGGAGCCTCCCCGGACACCAAGATGACAGACACCACGAGGCAAGGCCCTCTCAACACACAGCGACCGCAGGACTCTCCTCTCCCTCTGTCACCCTCCTTAGCCACAGACATGGACTTTAGCACCCCGGCAGCCTTCCCCTCGGGGTCACAGGAGATACAACACCCGCATCTAGCCCCGCTTACCTTGAGAGCCGAACTGCGGGCATTACTCCAGGCCTTACCCACGAGAGCAGATTTTGAGGCGCTGGCTAGCAGGCTGGAGGCAGCTCACCGAGAGGAGATTACGACGGTGAGAGAGGAGGTGAAGACACTGTCAGAGCGGATGGGAGTGGGAGAGACCTCAGTGGTTGCCCTGGAGAGACGAATGACCGAGATGGAGGCTCTTCAATCATCCCAGGCAGCTACGGTCCTCACACAACAACTCCAGTTAGAGGAAATGGAGGACCGCAGCAGGAGTAACAATCTGCGACTAAGAGGCATGCCAAAGGCCACAGAAGCAGAAGACCTGGCAGCGTCTACATTGGCCATATTCCGGGACTTGATGGGGGAGGATTTCCCAGCCAGCCTGTCCTTCGACAGGATTCACAGAGCACTAGGTCCCCGCTCAATGGATCCGGACAGGCCACGGGACATTATATGCCGCATCCATCAATATGCGCACAAGGAGATGGTGCTGCGAAAGGCTTGGGAGAAGGGGGACGTGGACTTTGACGGCGCTCCCCTTCGGATCCTTCCTGACCTCTCCAGGGCAACTCTGCAGCGACGAGCCATGTTGAAGCCTGTGCTGGAGGTGGCCCGACAATCCGGAATTACATACAGGTGGGGATTCCCCATATCAGTGACCTTTAAAAAGGTACAGCAGTTCTTTACCCTGCGCACATCCTCTGATCTGCCTGACCTCTTTGCCTTCCTGGAAGCGGATCCCTTCGACGTGCCGGACTGGCTTCAGTTGCTGCAGCGCTCGGCCCCCCGCTCTGGATTCCCGGGGTGACGGAGAGGCCAATCACCTAGGCCGCAGAGAGATCACCGCAGATCAAGATACACTCCCGCGGAGGTGTCAAGGGAAGCCTGACGTCGGCAGGCGATGAGGTAAGCCGTCGGATGCCACTGCCTTAGCCCTGCTCCTCCGGTTCCTTTTTTTTTTCCTCCCTCTCCTTTGATTTTTTTTTTCTCTCTCTCTTCACTGATGTCTCCCCCCCCTCCCGGATTGTTTTTTTTTTCCATCCCCCCTGTCTGAGCTGGCTCCTGAGGCAGACCCATCGCCCGCCCCCGCTCTCTCTGAACCTGCTCCTCCGGATGTCAATTTTTTTTCTCCTCTCCTCTGGCTTCTTTCCCTCTGGGCTCGCTTATTTTTATTTTTTCTTCTGTTGCCCCCCCCCCCCCCGATTGCTTCTCTCCAACCCCCCTGTGTTCAAACTGGCTCCTGATGCGGACTCGCCGCTCGCCCCCACACTTGTTGGGTGGTCGCGGTAGATGGCTGGCTGGGGGTGGGGGGGGTGGTGTGGTGGTGGAAATGCCGGCACCTAGATGTTGGCCCTCTTATAGCAGGATTGAACCCCATGATCTACGGCTGCAGATGTCCCTGCTGAACTGGGGAAGAGACGATATGGGGATGTTTTTTTTTTTTTGTGTGTTGTTTTTTTTTCTTTTTTCCTCTTCTCTCTGCTGAGTTCCTGGCCGTCCCCCTTCTGCTTTTCCTCTATCCTTCCCCCTCGCCCCACCCCCTGCAGGAACGCCGGGGGTCAGTCGGAGGTCTACCCCACCCCCACATGGGACTTCATGGTGCTTAATCGCACACCACCAGTTGACAGGACACTTCAAGAGGCTGGTAACGAGACTCTCAGATCGGATTTCCCATGTGTTGTGATCTTAATTGTGGGGTGGGGTGATTGCCATGTCGGTATGCCTCTTTACTTATTCATTGTATGCTCTATACGGGGGGATTCTGGGGATGGGCCCTCCGTGCCAAGGGGATGGGGGGGAATGGGACTCCTGCGGTTGCCCACGGGGGGGGGGGAGCGGGAACGTCCGGCATCTGACCCATGGGGTCGGATGTCCCCGATTTACGGGGGGGTTCAGGTGGGGGATTGGGTGTAGTGGGGTTCAGATTTGTAGAAGTCGGGGGTCCACCACGTCACAGACGAGGTAATTGAATCATGGACGTGATCTTTGCCTGGGATTGGGCGGTTTGAGTGGAATTGGCGCCGCTCTCCCGCCTATCTCTCGGGATGCGGAGGGGGAGACACCTTATATAGTCACCCCCCTGGATAGGGGGGAACGGGATCAGGAGAGGGAGGCTTGTTTATACGGGGAGATGGTTCCATGCAGTGGCTCCCTCTGACTGAAAGGCTTAATGTAGGATAGAAAGTGATACTTACATGTTAAGCCGGTTTACTGTTATAAATGCACTTTTGATAGGATGTATGTTTTCTTTGTTTTAAACATTATTGTTATTCTTTCCCAAGGTTTTTTATGGGGATACAAGGTTAATTTAGGTTACCAGGCTGGAGGGGGGGGGGGGGGGCGGGCTGGGCTGGGTTAGCTTCCCTCGGTCCTTTCTAACCTCCTCCCCAATAGGCCGAAGTACCACCCCTGGTGTGAATCGGGCATGCTTTTTTGCAAACAAATTTCGTTCACTTCTTTTAGTTTATATATTTTGGGTTTGCTGACACATACCTATATATATATATATATATATACATATATACATTTTTTTTTCTCTCTTATTTTCCTTTCTCCTCTCATTTTTCTTTCTTCTCCTCCTTTCTCTGTTTTCTCCCTTATTTTTTTTTCTTTCTCTTTTCTCTCCTTTTCTTTTCTTCTTTTCTTTTCCCCTTTTTTTTTCTCTCTCAGTTTACAACACCCTCTCCCCCTCCTCTTATTTTTCCCCTTCCCCATTACCTTTGTATTGGTCTTATCCTTTTGACCCAGGGATGATGGACACCCTTCATATTTTTTTGCTAAACGCAAAAGGACTAAATGTGCCTGAAAAGCGTCGTATGCTCCTGAATGATCTTAAAAGAGCTAGGGCTGACGTAGCATTCATTCAGGAAACGCACTTCAAAACCGGAGGGCCTCCATGCCTTAAAAACCGATTCTTCCCCTCTGTGTACCATGCCACTAACAAGACAGCAAAAACCAAGGGAGTATCCATACTCATATCTGGAGCAGTGCCCTGGACATGCAGCGATACCTTGGCGGATGCCGAGGGTCGTTATATGTTCATAAAGGGAATGATAGGGGACATAGGGGTGACTTTGGCCACTATTTATGCACCCAATGACCGACAAGATGCCTTCCTACACGACACACTAGACCTCCTGATGGAATTCAAAGCGGGACAGTTGATCGTGGGAGGCGACTTTAACATGCCTCTATCCCCCTTGGTCGACACCTCATCTGGTCGTTCCTCCGTACGCTCCGGCATACATAAACGCATTATCCGGGACTTACACGACGCCCAGCTGGTTGACGTATGGAGACTCCATCATTCTGGGGAGAGGGATTACACCTTTTACTCGTCTCCGCATAACGTGCACTCGAGGATCGACTACCTTTTTGTCCCACACAGCCAACTGGAGGCGGTACACGACCCGATGATCGGTAACATCACGTGGTCAGACCACGCGCCCATCACTATGCGCTATGACCTTTTAGCGACCTCGATATCAAGAACTAGGTTCTGGCGCCTGAACGAAAGTTTATTACAGACGCCGGAGGTCATGTTGGAGGTCACAACTGAACTACAACACTACTTCAGGACTAACGACACAGACAACTGCGACCCGGGTATTCTGTGGGAGGCACATAAATCAGTAATTAGGGGGATACTAATCAAACATGGCGCACGCATTAAAAGAGAATGAGAACAACAACTGTTACAGCTTCTGGATAAGATCCGCGTGGTGGAATCTAAGCACAAGCGAACGCAGGTGCCCTCCTTGGAGGCCGAACTGCTTTCTCTTAGAAGACAAACGGTAGACTTACTCCACTATAGAGCTAAAGCGGCGTTACAATCCTGCCGGAAACTCACGTACGAATCGGGAAATAAATGCGGTCAGGAACCTTAGGCTCAGAACCTTCATACCCCAAATAATGTCTCCCTCGGGACAAAAGAGTACTATGCCAACTCACATAGTGCAGGAGTTTAGGAATTACTACTCCTCTCTCTATAACCTCCCTCCTAGGACCCCTACTGACGTGACGATAGAAGAGTACATTGCCACCTCACGACTGCCTCAATTACCTACAACGTCCGGAATGGAATTAGACGACCCCATTACTGTGGAGGAACTGCAACGGGCGATGGGAGGGACGAAACCCGGCAAGGCGCCGGGACCGGATGGGTTTACCTTGCAGTACTATCAACCTCTCCTCCCACTGCTGGGTCCACATATGGTGAGGATGTTCAACGGCCTAGGGGAGGGGGGCTCCTTCCCTAGGGATACCTTGCAAGCACATATCTCCCTTATTCATAAGGAAGGCAAGGACCCAACAGCGTGCGGCAGCTACAGGCCCATTTCTTTATTAAACACGGATCTAAAGCTTTTCACTAAGATCCTAGCCAACAGATTAACCCAACTTACGCCGGATATCATTCACTTAGACCAAGTGGGTTTCGTCCCTGCCCGAGAGGCGAGGGATAATACCACCAAGGTGCTCAACTTGATCCACATAGCGACCACGTCAAAGACACCCTGCGTCTTTCTCAGCACAGATGCTGAGAAGGCGTTCGACCGTGTCAATTGGACCTTCATGTTTTCCGTCCTGAAACGAATTGGCTTGGGGCCTAAAATGCTCCAATGGATATCCAGTATATATTCCATACCCTCGGCCCAGGTC
This sequence comes from Rana muscosa, assembly GCA_029206835.1. Lineage (NCBI taxonomy): Eukaryota > Metazoa > Chordata > Amphibia > Anura > Ranidae > Rana > Rana muscosa. Next base: position 210,892,088 of record CM055124.1, on the reverse strand, counting down.
AAAGCCAATGGAATTTTGTCTGAAACTTTTCCTATCACAAACGGGACCAGACAGGGGTGCCCGCTCTCACCCATACTTTTTGCGTTGGCTTTAGAACCATTCCTGTGCACGGTGCGTGCACACCCTGACATTACAGGGGTCACTGTGAGGGATACACAATTTAAAATCTCGGCGTATGCAGATGATTTATTGTTCTCCTTGACCAACCCGGTAGTGTCCCTACCGAACCTGCTCCGGGAGTTTGATAGATACGGAAACCTTTCCAACCTAAAAATTAATTTCGACAAATCGGCAGCAATGGGGATTAATATTCCTCCCACTAGATTGAGCTCACTGAAATCCCAGTTCAAATTTAAATGGTCGGACAGTTCTCTCAAGTACCTGGGAACTTTGATCCCGGGCAATTTGAAGCACACCTTCGACCTCAACTTTCCACCCTTATTGACCAAGGTCCGCCTGTTGCTACAGGAGTGGACCAGGGGTTTGCATTCCTGGTTTGGTAGGTGCAACCTCGTTACAATGTCCATCCTCCCTAAATTTTTGTACTTGTTCCAGGCATTGCCAATCAAGATTGCACCCCCGTTTTTTAAACAGGTCAATTCCCTTTTAGTTAACTTTATATGGGCTAACTCCAAACCCCGACTCCGTAGACGTCTTTTGACACTGCCGAAACATCTAGGAGGACTGGCCCTACCAGATTTACGTAATTATTATGGGGCGGTGCATCTTGGCAGAATCATAGACTGGAACCGCCACAGTAAGTCTAAACTCTGGGTCCAACTAGAACAAGCCCAAACAGTGGTGCCGCTGAAGGGCGCCACTTGGTGCTTCGAACGACAACCCCCCGCCCTGACTTCCCACCCTGTTATTGGCACTACCTTTCGGATAGGGGCGGCGAACTTACTATCAACCCACCTTTCCTCGGGTGACTCCCCCCTTTACCCAATATTAGGGAATCCAGTGTTCCCCCCGGGCCTGGAATCGGCGGAGTACATGTCACTTACTTCGATGGGGAGGGACCAGGCCTCACATTTTTTGGAGGACGCTCAGTGGCCCTCTGTTCAAGCCCTGACTAGTGATGAAGGACACTTCCGACTTCCGTTTTGGAGGGCGATTCGCTTACATAATTTCCTACATTCAATACCAAACCCGGCACAATATCAGAGAGAACTGACCACCTTTGAAGAATACTGCAGGGACGAGGGGACGTTGCCTCAAGTCCTATCCAAAACATACGCACTACTTAATTCTCCTCCCACACAACCTGACTTGCCCTTTTTGCAGAAATGGGAAACAGACCTACAACGTTCGTTCACTGACACTGAAAAACAGACGATAATTTGATTTTCCTTGAAAACATCGATATGCACAAAAATCCAAGAACTTAATTACAAGATCTTGACCAGGTGGTACTACACACCCCAGGTACTGCATAGATACTTCCCTAATTCCACGAACCAATGTTGGAGATGTCAGACGAAGGTGGGGATGCTTCTTCATATATTCTTGCCGCGAACACCCCAAATTGTTCGTTGTTCGTCGAACGGGCGAAAAGCCAATGTTCGACTCGAACTCGAAGCTCATCCCGAATTAGGGGGTGCTGGGGGGGCTACTGCACAGAGAAGGCTTATTATCTTTATGCATAGAATGCAATAAGATAAAAAAAAAACTTCTGCCTTTGCAACCCCTTTAAATCAAAGCCCCCAGCATTCAGTTTGCATAGTCCCCCCTAACATTCATGTCCCCAAAGTGCCACCTTACATCATAGCCCCGCAGTTGGGTGCTGGAGACAAGTGTATTTATTTATTTTTTACGTGCAAGAAGAAAAGAGCCTTTTTTTTTTTTTTTTTACAAACTCTCCTTTATTTTACGAATGGTTGGCAATACTGCCCGGGACTTGCCCTATTCCACTTAGGGAGATCTGTAGCAGGGTAACATTATATCCTACTTGTCAACCCTCCACAGGGGGGTAAAGGACCTCACTGTACAAAGAACTCTCACTGTACAAAGAGGGATCATTAGAAGAGGGGATTTGAAAGACTATAGCTTGACTGTAGCGAATAACACTCAACAATGACTATGGAATTATCTGTTCTGGAAATTCAGACTCATGTAGTCATCAAGAGGATACCTCTGTTAGGGGAATCCTCCCAAGAAGGAAAATCCTCATCCTGACCAGGGGTTTAGCAAATATTGTCCAGGACTTCTTGTTCTAAAAAGAACAGCTTGTTGTCTTGTTTAAATTCCAGACTCCCTAACAGAGAGAGGGACCACTAAAGGACAGAGTGCACAAGAATGGGAGAGCATGCAAAAAGGAAATCACCTGAAAACCCCCAAAGTGGTGTTGTGTCTAGACAGGGCTCACAGATAGGACTCAGTTTGCAAATCTAGGAAACTGACTTTCTTTAGGAACGGCCTTCTGAATATTCCACAATAGGGATGCCAGGAAAATGCTCAAGGGTGGACATTAGGTTAAATGCTGTGAGCAGCAATTAGTACTGCCGGTAGACAAGGAAAAGTCAGGTCCTTACTATAGAGGAAGAAGTATTTATCCTTGTAGGTCCTTTAGGAGAGGGACAGGGCCAAGAAGAATCAAGCACCGCAAGGGGTGCAATCATCTATGATGCAAAAGGACTACTTTATAGAGAGTGAATTTAAGTGGGATACTATTTCCAAAGATGGGCTTCTACCAAAGTAGATCTCAGATCCTACAGAGCAGGGAGACCACATCTGTGAAAAAGCATGATGGGGTGCCCAAAGGGTGAGGAAGGGCAGCTTAAGGAAGTGACTGATTTAGGCCCCTTTCACACTTATACGACTACGTCCCACGATTTGTGATGGCAAAGTAGCATGACAAGTCGTTTCCCATGATTTCCGATGACAACCATTCAAATTAGTCCGACTTCAAAGTAGTCCCTGCACTATTTAGGTCCGATTTTGATGCCAGTTACACAGGCATTCCCTAAAATCGCGGCGGAGAAATCGCGGTAAAATCGTGCGCCTTTGAAGTTGCCGTAGTGTGAAAGGGACCTCCACCTCCCTGGTGGTATGATTATGTCAGATTTTTGAATTTTTAAAGCGGTACATTGTTTTGCATAGAAATTTGGCGTTTTACATTGAAGACCTGTAATTTTTTGTAATAACACACTTAAATCTGTCCAAACAAGAGTCTAGTAGACATCCCGGGTATGATAAAGTTTGAAACACAAAATCAGTAATTATAACTATAAATAATTATAAAAAATAATAAAATGAATTTCCCCACGATTTACTATCGCTCAATTCTGCAAGTGTTCTAATTTACGATTGCTGTTTTTTAGTTGGTCTAAAACCGCTTTTGACGTAAAAGGGACACTTTTTGGTTGCCATGGACAATCTCAGGTTTCCAGGCAGAAAGAACAGTATATAGAATATAAGTGCATGCAGGGCACTGGACAAAGCATTAGGGACAAAAGGGATGTGAAATGATTTGAAACAGTAATGTAATCTGTAAAATTACAGTGTACCGTGTTATGTTTTCTGTACTTTTTTAATTTTCAGCGGAGTCCGCCCCCATGCGTTGCAACACTTGCAGGGAACGGAGCCCGGCACACAGAGCATTGGGCGGAGGACACAGCCCACAGACACAGCGGGGGGACATCGCAGGATCCTGGTTTCAAGATAAGTAACTTGGACCAGGATTCTGCAATGCAATCCCGAGTGTGGCTCGGCATTACCGCTAATGGTACGGAAATTTAACCCCGTGCCACACTCGGGATTACCGCCAGGGAGGTTAAGGGTCTACAGTGGTAGCTGCAAAGGAAACCTGGGCATCCAAATTGAGGAGGTAAAAGTGCCAAGAGACCCAGTAGGATGAACAAACAAGTCCCCACTTGTAGAAGGCTGAGCAGATGAGACAGAGGCTTTTTGGCTTCAAGATCTGCAGCATGAGAGGGAGGTAGAATGGTTGGCCATGAGATACTACTGAAGTAGTAGAAATTTGGGGTTCTATTGGTCCATCTACACACATCCTGTGTTGAGGCAGCCACACATTTCAACAATCAGTAGCAACGGGAATGAGATAAAGGGCAAGTATAAAGACACAATTTCCCTTAAAGAGCAAGTTAATCAGATATTTCTCGTGCAAAACCTCAATGTCCCAGGCACATAGCAATATGTCCAACACATATAAACAAACATCAGCCCCAGATGCTTGCTTAAAGCTGAAGCACAAAGCTCCAGTTGTTCTAAATGCTCTGGGACGCAAGGATTTGACCTACAGTGAAATGGTTTCACAAAATGAAGTCACCAGCAGCAGGGGCTACTGCAGTTACCTCAAACTGAGACCTATGTAGGGAGTCCAACTGGCTTGTTAAGATGGAGTGTTTACACTAGGCAGATACCACTTGGCAATAAGTTTCCCATTTTTAAAATGGGGGGGGGGGGGGGTGTTCTTACATGGTCAGGAGGGGCACATATTTCAATAGGTTATTTCCAATCCTTGTAAAGTAATGTTCAAAATACCAAGTGTATTGGAAAGGTCATTGCAGCTTAAGAGCTCGCTAAACAACCCTTAGGCCTAAAACCCTCAAGCTGATCCTCTGCATACCCATTTATCGCATTAATCAAGTTAGAAACAACTCCTAGTAAATCTCAGTCATATAAAATGTGCTCACAGACTCTTTAGTAGGTGACTGAGGACTCCAAATAAGGGATGGTAATATGTGCTTCATGAACACTTTGAGATGGAGGCCCATTAGGGTCAGAATTAAGACTCTGTAGTTGATGGTGTTGGAACTCTTAGAGCATCAGTGAGCATATTGCTCCAGTAATTATGCCCAAACCAAAAAAGGCTGAATTGGAAAAAAGGAGCCTTGTGGGACATACGGGAGTTCTCAGCCCCCACCCATTGGAGCTATAGAAAAATCAAGTTAACTTGTAACTTGTTTTCCAAGAGTCTTTCAGGACAGCAGCAACCCGCCCTTATTGTTTTGAATATTATGCTGTGACTAACCATACTCTGATTATGTTGCTTGGGCCGGAGGTTTCTCTACTACTACTGATAAGTGGGAAGGAGCCTCCTTTTAAAGACGTTTGGTGGAGGTGTGTTTCCTGTCAAGTGGGTGGAGCCACGCTCTCAAGGTGCTGTCCTGAAAGACTCTTGGAAAACAAGTTACCGGTAAGTCTAACTTGATTTTTCTATAGCTCCAATGGGTGGGGGGTGAGAACTCCTGTATGTCCCACAAGGCTCCTTATTTACACTTCCGTATTTCAGGACAGCACCTTGAGAGGATAAAAGAGACTTACCCACTTAGGGAGGGACCACAGCCTGCAAGACCTTTCTGCCAAAAGCCTGATCGCTTGCTGACAGAAGATCCAGTCTGTAATGATGGACAAACGTTAGGTAACTTGACCACGTGGCCGCCTTACAAATTTGATCGAGGGTGGCACCAGCTATTTCTGCCCACGTAGTGGCCTGAGCCCTAGTAGAATGTGCTTTAATGCCCAGTGGGGGAGATAGCTCGCCTGAACGTAGGCTGCCAGAATAGCGGTTTTAAGCCATCTAGTTATTGACCCCTTTGATGCTTGGTGGCCCTTCTTTTTTCCAGAAAAAAGTATAAACAAAAAGTCAGAAGATCGAAAGTCCTTTGTTATTTCGAGATAATGTAATAAAGTCCTTCTCACATCCAAATTGTGGAATTGGCTTTCCTTTTCCCTCGAAGGGTTTGAGCAAAAGGTTGGAAGGATGATCTCCTGCAACCTGTTGTGGTCTGAAGCTACCTTTGGCAAGAAACCTGGATCGTTTTTTAATACAATCCTATCCGTGTAGATGGATAAAAAGGGTTTTTTAACCGATAGGGCATGCAACTCACCAATTCTCCTTGCTGATGTTATTGCAACTAAAAATATAGTTTTATGGGTAAGATTCTTCAGTGAAATTGTCTGTAGTGGTTCGAAAGGTTCCTTCGTGAGGGCCTGAAGGACAAGAGATAGATCCCAATTGGGAAAGTGCTTAGCAGGAACTGGTCTGGACCTAGTAAGCGCCTTGAAAAATCTTGTAACTAAGGGCTCCAAGGAGATTGGTTTTTCCAGAAAAACTCCCAATGCCGCTATCTGCACTTTAAGTGTGCTGACTGACAAGCCTTTTTCTGCCCCATTTTGAAGGAATTCTAAAATTGATACCAAATTTTCTACCGCTCTATTTGACGAGTGACACCAGGAGTTGTAGACTTTCCAATATTTAGCATAGATTTTTCTGGTTACTGCTCTTCTACTGGGAAGCAAGGTTGACACCAAAGTCTGAGACAGACCTTTGCGTCTTAACAACTGCCTCTCAGATACCACGTGGTGAGGCTTAGACTGGCCACTCCCAGATGGTGAATCGGACCTTGTAAAAGTAAGTCTTGCCAGAGAGGCAACTGCCAGGACGGTCTGACTGCCATCTGGTGGTAAACCAAGGCCTTTTTGGCCAAAATGGAGTGATTAAAATTTCTTCCACTTTCTCCCTCTGAATCTTCCTGAGCACCAATGGGATTAGTTGAAACGGAGGAAAGGCATAACCCAGGTGGAAGTTCCAAGGCTGTATTAACACATCTGTCCCCTGGGAACTGTCGTTTCTGTGAATGGAGAAAAAAAAAACAGAAGTTGCGTATTTTCTTCTGACGCAAATAGGTCTATTTGTGGCTGGCCCCAGGCCTGGATAATCATTGCGAAGACTTCTGGATTTAAGGTCCATTCTGCCTCTTGAATCCGTCTTCTGCTTAGAAAATCTGCCACTATATTTAGAGTGCCCTTGAGGTGGACTGCTGATAAGGACAGCAAATGATTTTCTGCCCAACCTAGTATGTCTGAAGCGAGAAACTGTAGTGTTTTGCTTGTTGTGCCCCCTTGCCTGTTTATGTAGGCTATGGTAGTGGCATTGTCCGAAAGGACCTGAACATGGAAACCTTGAAGGTCTAGCGAGAAGGCATCCAATGCTAAGGCGACTGCCCTTAGTTCTCTCCAATTGGAGGACTTTTTTGCCTCTGACTGGGACCAAACACCTTGAGCGAAAGTTTAACCCAGGTGCATCCCCCATCCCCATAAGCTGGCATGCGTCGTTGCCACTTTTTCTATTGGGAAAGACCATAGCAGGCCCTTTGACGGGTTTGTCTGATTTCTCCACCACCAAAACGATCGTTTGATTTTGATGGGGATTTTCACCTTTGTCTCCAGATATTCCATCCTGTGATCCCATGCTTTCAGGAAACTCTGAAGAGGTCTGAAATGAAACCTTGCCCATTGCACGGCTGGCATGGTTGAGGTCAGGGTTCCTAGGGCTAACATGACTCGTCTGACTGATAATTCCTGATTTGTCTGTAAGGAGGCTGACATTTTGGATTTTTATCTTTTTCTCTTCTGGGAGAAACTCTTTGTTTCACCGAATTGAGTTGATACCCCAGAAATTGTGTTTCTTGGGCTGGGTTGAAATTCGATTTTTGCATATTTATGATCCAACCCAAGGCTTCTAGATGACTGCAGGCTCTTCCAAGGTCCTCCAACAATTTCTCCCTGGAGGGGGCAAAGAAGAGCAGGTCGTCTAGGTATGGAATTACAGCGACCCCCTGTAGGCGAAGAGGTGCAAGAGCTTCTGCCATGACCTTTGTAAATATTCTCTGGGCCGAAGGGGAGGGCCCTGAATTGTAGGTGCATAACCTTGTTCCCCATGTTTATTGCCATCCTTAGAAAATTCTGAGACTGAGGGGCTATGGGGATATGCAGATAGGCATCTTGAAGGTCTATCGATGCCATAAAGCAGGGATATGCAATTAGCGGACCTCCAGCTGTTACAAAACTACAAGTCCCATCATGCCTCTGCGTCTGGGTGTCATGCTTGCTGCTGTCAGAGTCTCGCTATGCCTCATGGGACTTGTAGTTTGGCAACAGCTGGAGGTCCGCTAATTGCATATCCCTGCCATAAAGCATTCTTTTGTCAATAGGTTTCTGACCGTGAATATGGAGTCCATACAAAACTTTTTGTAAAGGACTGACCTGTTCAGCGGTTTCAAGTTGAGGATTAAATCGGAAACTTCTGGACGGCTTCTTTATTAGGAATATAATCCCTGATAAAGCTCCCCTTGTGGTACCTGAGTCACAACCCCCTGATTTATCAGATCCTTTTAGCAGGTTCTTCATTACTAGGGCTTTCGTTGCATCTCTTGGAAGATTTGTCAAGAAGTACCTTTCTGGGGGGGGGGGGGGGGTCCGAAAATTCTATTCTGTAACCTTGGGCCAGCATACACAGGATGTACTGGTTTCCTGTCATACTTGCCCAATAAGGGAGACAACTTTGCAGTCTTCCTCCCACTTGTAACATGCTGTCATTGAGTCTTGCTGGTTGACGCAGGAGGATGGAAAAGGACATTTCCTTTGCCTTTTCCCCTCTGTCCTGACCACTCTTTCTTCCTCTCTTGAGGCTCGACTTGCTCTTGAGCCTTTTGAGGATGAAAAAATCGTTTGCCTGGCTGTTTCTTTTTCTTGACAGGAAAAGATTTCTTCTTATCTGCAGTTCTGTCAAGAACTGAATCTAGGGAGGAAAGGGAAGGGAAAAGAAAAGGAAGAGGGCACGTAGCACTTTAAAGTTTAAATTGAGAGAGGGTGGGGGGTTTATATATATATATATATATATATATATATATATATATATATGTATTTTTTTTTTCCCTTTCACAAGGTAGTTGGATTTTTACTGGAGGTAGAGAGTGTTACTCATGCCCCCTCATAAATCAATAAAAACACAGATGACACAAACGTAAATTTAAGGGGGAAGAAAGGGAGGGGAAGGGAAGAAAAGGAAAGGGGGCACGACGTACTTTAAAGTTAAATGCAAGAGGGAGTGGTTTTGTGGGGGTTTTTATTTCCTTTTTTTTTCTCCTCTGAGGGACACAGCATTGTTAGGGGGAAACAGGGTTAGAGAAGGACATTCTCGCCCCCTCATAAATTTAGAAGAAGGGAAAGAAGAGAGAAAAATAACAGAGGCCACATAAGTCAATTAAAGGGGAAGGAAGAGAGGGGGGAAGAGTAAAGGAAAATCAGGATGTTGCAGGATAGACCCATATTGTTGTAAATGTTAGACATGTGCATTCGTTTTCGTCCGAATGCATTTTCGTCCAAATTTCAGGTATTTTCGTTATCGTTTTAACAAACGAAAACGAAAGCACAGAATCCGAAAACCGAAAGATCCGACATAAACAAATGCTTTATTTTTGTTTTCGTTGCGACAACAGTTCGATATAGATAGGAGATTCGACGTGACGCTGACAATAACAATCTGTGTCTATCGAACCTGTGGTCGAATGTGCCTAACCCAACTCTATTAGTCCAAGATTATTCTACATAGAGAGAAAAGATTCAACATTATAGAGAGAAAAGATTTGACATAGAGTTGATCTTGACACCTGAGAAAAGGCTGCAACCTTATTCCAGAGAGCTGCTGGGTCTTCATCAAAAGGAAACCTTCTCTTATGTGCTCTTGAGAAAAAAGGTTTTCTTTCAGGATCAGTCCATTCTTTGATTGTCTCATAAATTACTGTGGACTGGAAAGGTACGTGTTTTGGGCTCACTGAGTCCTGCGTACACCCTGTCATGTAAAGATAATTCTTTACGCTCTTCCTCTAGGCCTAAGGTAGCATAAATTGCCTTTAATAGGCCGTCTACCTGGTCTAAAGACAGCTTATATTTGGAAGACATATTCTCCAGCTCGACCTCATCTGATTCTTCCTTAGAACGTAAGGGGGAAAGCCCTTCCTGGTTCAGAGGACCTGCTTCTGCCTCCACTGCCGGGACTAACAGTGAGTCTTGAGAAGATTGTGAAGTAGTAGGCTGTCTTGAGGATGGATTTGTAAGAGAGGATCTAAAGGATTAAATGGCAGCATCCAATTCCTTTTTTTTTATATTAAACGTTTTTATTGAACACTGTACACATGAAGTATGGCATTACAGGGTATATGGCAATAATAGTAACAGAGATCAGACACAAGTACCAATACATTGACATTCACAGATCAGAAAGAGACAGAGTTGGAACCCAACCCAGAGTAGTATATTTTAGGGACTGCATACATCAGGATCAACCCGTACAAGTATCAGATACCGAAAGCCACCTGTCCCAAATCTTATTGTATTTATCCGGGCATCCTCTATTAAGATATATCATTTTCTTATAAGGCAAAGTGGCATTCACATCTGCTTTCCACTCAGAGAAACTAGGAGGTGTAGGTCTCATCCAGTGTCTAGCTATAATCTTTTTAGCTGAAAAAAGTGTTTCATGAAGGAACGTTTTAGTGAATTTATCGGGTTCCGCACCGGAGAAAATACCCAGCAGGCATATTTTTGGGTCAAGGGTTAGGGGGGACCCCATGTCATCATGGAGGAAATCTACTATTTGTTTCCACAAGATCTGGAGTCGAGGACATGCCCAGATCAGGTGAAAAAACGTACCAGTCTCTCGTGTACACATCACACATTCCATACTAGTCCCGGGCTTAAAACGAGCCACTCGGAGAGGAGTAAGGTAAACACGATGTAAAATGTACAGTTGAGATAATCTGAGAGTTTAGGAGAAACGGTCTTGCAGGCATCAAGTGCCTCACTCCACTCCTCATCCTCCAGCGATCCCACATCCCTCTCCCACCTCGGTTTGAGATTGTATGCTAAGGCAGTAGCAGACGGGGTGAGAAGCATGTTGTAAAAGTCAGAGATCAACCTGCGAGGGTCTGAGCTCTTGATCACGCCATCAGGGTGTTGGGGGTGGGCTGCGGGGTGGAGGAGGGAAATTGGGCCCGTACGGCATGACGGAGCTGTATGAATCTATAGTAAATGGATCGTGGAAGTGTGTATTGTTCCTGAAGATCTTCAAAGTTTCTAAGGGCCCCATCAGATAGTATGTGGTGTAAATAGAAAATCCCTCTCCTACTCCACACCTCCGTATCAGGAATCAGGCGCAATTCAGGGAGATTTCTATTGTGCCAGAGGGGGGTGAAATCGTTAATAAATTTTAACTGAAAGGAACACGTAGCGGCCCTGTGGATCAGAATGCACATCACACAACTCAAAGTGGACTACCTTGGCGACCAACACCGAAACCCTGCGAGCCTGGGTAGAGTAGGTCGAATGGTATGCCCACCCCACCCAGGGCCGCCGGAGCACCATCTGAAGCCGCCCATCTACATGCGTCTCCACCAGAACTATTATGTCAGCTCTTTGTTTCTTGAGAAGTGCAAATACCGCGGACCTTTTTACCTTATCCCCCAGTCCCCGGACATTCCAGGTAAGTAGCTTTAGTGTGGCCATCTAAGAAACTGGGGGACAAGTAATGCGCCAAGGGCAGTTCAGCCCACCCAACTCAAGCACACAGTGTATAACATATCCAACCTGTCAAGCTGTATACATATAGTGGTACATTGTAAATGAAAAATATGAAGGTGTCGCATCCAGTAAAAAAATAAAGTCCTCAAAAATATACATGTATTGCCGTGTAGAAAAACCATACAAACTAAACCCACCCCCCACCCCACCCTGCACCCACCCCAACTGGTGCGGGTATTACCCAAAACAAAACTTAGAGGAGCAACTAGATAAGTGCCGAAGTAACAAAAGGGGCCACAAGATGTTGAAGGCGTTTGAGAAGCCTGGGGCCACAGATCCAGGGGAGTCACTAGCCAATAACAGATGGCTGACCACAACCATCCCCAGACTCGGGGGAGGGCTGTCCAGAGATGCTGACCCACCTGGATCCTTCCGACACAAAAATTATCGTCATTGCTGAGGGGGCGACTAATCGCTGCAAAGAACAGTCAAAAAGTGTAGGACCATAGGTGCTCCAAGTATAAGTCCCTATCAGTAGTGAGGATGAGGAATGTAGTCCATCAGACAAAAGGATGAGTGGAACCAATTCGCCATAGGAGGGGAAGAGTAACTTTAGTGTGGAGAGGGGGGGGAGCCGGCCTTCTAAAGGGGGTCCTGAGCAAAATATCCAAGGAAGGGGCCATATAGAGGGGGGGGAAGGGGAGAGGACACATACCGAGCAATCCAGGTAGAGGAGACACCACATGGGTCTTTATGCAGGAGGGTTGCAGGATACGGGATACACGGTGGAGGACCACTTATTCAGCTGCACGTTTGGAGGGGTCCGGACGCTCAAGCCAGGCAATAACATCAGCCGGCTCTTCAAAGAAAAACACCCGGCCGTCCCTTTCCACCCTGAGGCGCGCCGGGAACAGCATGGAGTACTTGAGATGCTTGATCCTGAGCCTCTTCTTGGCCTCGGCAAAGCCCTGGCGGCGGCGCTGCACATCCGCAGAGAAATCTGGGAAGATTGCAATCCTGGAGTTGCCCAGCTCAATGTTGCCCTTCTCTCTAGCCATTCGTAGTACCGCATCCCGGTCCTTAAAGTTTAAAAACTTAGCAATAAACGTGCGTGAGGGAGCCCCCTGCGGAGGAGCCCTAGCCAGCATGCGGTGTGCTCTTTCCACCGTAAGGATAGGGGAGAAGGCCTCACGGCCATAAGTGGTAATGAGAAGCTGTTCCAGAAAAGTGGTAGGATCTCTCCCTTCTGTTCCCTCCGGCATTCCAATGAAACGGAGATTACACCTCCGAATCCTGTTCTCCATCTCATCCTGCTTCTGTGCAAGCTGGGAGAGCTGGAGCTGCATGCGCTCGGAGCCCGCCTGAAGTGGAGGTATGGCGTCCTCCATGTCGCTGATGCGAGTCTCGGCCTCCGTGACCCTCTCTCGTAGCTTCTGAAAGTCCTGCCGTATAAGGGAAATATCTACCTTAACCTCCTCGATTTGGGAAGTGAGCGATGTGCGGCAGAAGGTGATAGCTTCCAGGAGCTTCTCCGTGTCTCTCCCTGGCACGGCCTGGTCAGAACACGAGGCGCCGCCATCTTCCCCAGAAGTGTCCTTGTCCTGGCCGCGATATTGATCCAGCTTGGCGATGGCAGCACTCTGCACTTTCGGCGGAGACATACCAGGATGTGTGCCAGTTCTTGCCACAGTCGACTGGGGTCTGTCAGGATGCTTTAGGGTAGCAGGATCAACGAATTAGCAGGATTAATGTACGGAGCTCTTCTCTCTTGCTTCCTACTCCATTCCCTGTCAGGTCACGCCCCCCATCCAATTCCATTTTAACAGATGCGATCAGATCGCTGCACGCAGAAGACGCTTCTTCCTTCACCAGAGTCAACGCATGCTTGACAGTCTTTTTCCAGCCTTCAGGTAATTTAGTTTTGCATGAAGGACATTTCTTTTTAATCCCTGGGTCAGAGCTCTTGGCCTGCCATGATAAGGGAAGAAAAAGGAAAAAAAAGACAAAACCATCCTTTGAGTCAGCCTAAAAACCATTCAAGACACTCACCACAGTTGCACAGTGAGTGAAAAATATCAGACTCATGTGCCCAGACAGGCCCCCGCCACCAGGGGGGAACATACTCAAACCCTCCAACTAGGGAGAAGAGAGTGTAGGGACCCCCTACAGTAAAAAAGAGCAGAACACCAGTCTGCTCCTTACCTGGACCTTACTGGTGCCTGTGCCTGTCCCACTTGCTGTGGTCCCTGAGTCCATGCTGAAGCAGCAGCGCGATGCTTGTGGCGAAATGAAGGTTCCGGACTCCACTAGCACCCTCTGTGCCAGACCGGAACCAGTAAAATAGGCACCAGACCTATTCCTGCCTCCTCCCCCTGCGCTTTCCGGCAGAAATGACACCCTCCGCCTGCTCGTAGGGTGCCGCCCCTTCCGGTTACCTCACTTCCGGCCGAAGCAATACCTCGGACTGCCCTTCCCAAGATGGCGGGGGCGTCAGGAAAAACATGTTCGGACCGAACGTCCGCATGCCGTCTGCCACCGCCTAGGGGCAGCATCCTGGAGCAGTCCCGGCTCTCCCCAGGCACCGACAAGAAAGAAGGAGCCCATCCACTAGGCACTCATCAGCCCGTGGAGATGGGAGGAACCGGCTCTCTGAGGCAGGTAAAAAATAGTGGAGTAGGGAGATTTGGCCTCTCAGGACAATACCTTGAGAGCTCCTAACCCCCACGTGTTCCTGCCGGAGGAAACACAAAAACTGAGAAGTGGGAAGGAGCCTCCTTTTAAAAGAAGTTTGGTGGAGGTGGGTCTCCTGTCAAGTGGGTGGAGCCACACTCTCAAGGTGCTGTCCTGAAAGACGGTTAGGGAAAACTCAGATTAGGCCATCTCTATGTTAGGGGTCCTGGGATTTAGGTCTAGTTGTCGGTAGTTTCTGGGGATAGTGTGGAAAGTGGTCCCAGAGGACCAGAGGCGGTCAACTTCATATCAATGATCATGGTTTTGTGATGCCCAATATACTCATACAGGTATGATGTCAAGTCTCTGCTAACGTTTAACCACTTAAGGACCGGACCATTACGCAGCTTAATGACCAGAGGTGTTTTCACAATTTGGCACTGCGCTGCTTTAACTGGAAATTGTGCGGACATGGACTGTTGTACCTAAACGAAATTTGCGTCCTTTTCTTCCCACAAATAGAGCTTTCTTTTAATGGTATTTGATTGCCTCTGATTTTTATTTTTTGCGATATAAACTGGAAAAAGACCGAAAATTTTGAAAAAAAAAACCACATTTTCTACTTTTTGTTATAAGAAAAATCGAATAAACTAAATTTTAGTCATACATTTAGGCCAAAATGTATTCAGCCACATGTCTTTAGTAAAAACATTGTCAATAAGCGTATATTTATTGGTTTGCGCAAAAGTTATAGCGTCTACAAACTAGGGTACATTTTCTGGAATTTACACAGCTTTTAATTTATGACTGGGGTCATTTCTTGAGGTGCTAAAATGGCAGGGCAGTACAAAACCCCCCCAAATGACCCCATTTTGGAAAGTAGACACCCCAAGGAAATTGCTGAGTCCATTATATATATATTTTTTTGTCCCAAGTGATTGAATGATGACAAAAAAAAATTAAAAATTACAAAAAGTTGTCACTAAATGATATATTGCTCACACATGCCATGGTTATATGTGGAATTGCACCCCAAAATACATTTTGCTGCTTCTCCTGAGTGTGGGGATACGTGTGGGACTTTTTAGGAGCCTAGCCACGTACGGGACCCCGAAAACCAAGCACCGCCTTCAGGATTTCTAAGGGCACAAATTTTTGATTTCACTCCTCACTACCTATCACAGTTTCGAAGGCCATAAAAATGCCAAAATAGCACAAAACCCCCCCAAATGACCCCATTTTGGAAAGTAGACACCTCAAGCTATTTGCTGAGAGGCATGGTGAGTATTTTACAGCTCTCATTTGTTTTTGAAAATGAAGAAAGAAAATAATTTTTTTTTTTTTTTTTTTTCAATTTCAAAACTGTGACAAAAAGCGAGATCTGCAAAATGCTCACCATACCTCTCATCAAATAGCTTGGGGGGGTTTGTGCCATCTGGGCATTCCATGGCCTCCGAAACTGATAGGCAGTGAGGAGTGAAATCAAAAATGTACACCCTTAGAAAGCCTGAAGGCGGTGCTTGGATTTTGGGGTCCCGTACGCGGCTAGGCTCCCAAAAAGTCTCACACATGTGGTATCCCCGTACTCAGGAGAAGCAACAGAATGTATTTTGGGGTGTAATTCCACATCTGCCCATGGCATGTTTGAGCAATATATCATTTAGTGACAACTTTGTGCAAAAAAAATAAAAATTAATTAATTGTCTTTTTCCCGCAACTTGTGTCAACATATAAAATATTCCATGGACTCGACATGCCTCTCAGTATATAGCTTGGGGTGTCTACTTTCCAAAACGGGGTCATTTGGGGGGGGGGTTTTGAACTGTCCTGGCATTTTATACACAACATTAGGAAGCTTACATCCACTCTTCTAACCACTTGAAGACAAAGCCCTTTCTGACACTTGTTTACATGAAAACATTTTTTTTTTTTTGCAAGAAAATTATGTTGAACCCCCAAACATTATATGTATTTTTTAAAGCAAAGGCCCTACAGATTAAAATGGTGGGTGTTGCATTTTTTTTCCACACAGTACTTGCGCAGCGATTTTTCAAACACATTTTTTGGGGAAAAAATACACTTAAATTTTAATGCACTAAAACACACTATATTGCCCAAATGTTTGATTAAATAAAAAAGATGATCTTAGGCCGAGTACATAGATACCAAACACGACATGCTTTAAAATTTCGCACAAACACGCAGTGGCGACAAACTACATACATTTTTAAAAGCCTTTACAGGTTACCACGTTAGATTCTATTAGACCCTAGATCTTTCCTCTGCCCTCAAAGCATCTGACCACACCAAGATCGGTGTGATAAATTGATTTCCCAATGGCGCTTCTTTATATCCGGGGGGGGGGGGGGGGGAGACATTCCCTCCCACTGCTTGTAAAAGCAATCCAGAGGCTAATTAGCCGGGAGCAATCGCGAGGGGGTGGCCGGAAACGAATGGCCGTCCCCTCATCACGGATCGCTCCCGGAACGATAACCACCGCTCACTGTATAGAAGGGGGGTCCGATGGGACCCCCCAACTATACGAAGGCAGTCACGTACAGGTACGTGATTGTGCCTGTTCGTGCCATTCTGCCGACGTATATATACAGTGAGCGGTCGTTAAGGGGTTAACCATACAGCGTAGCCTAAAATATAATGTACATGACGGCAGCCTTTATTACTTATTTTAAAGGTTAATTTAAAAAAAACACTAGCTATCTGCAGGAATTATTGGGAGCAAGATCTTGGTTACCCTGCTTTTTGTAAAGTAGATTTAACAATATGATCATTTTAAATCAAAGACAAAAGGGCAAATCTTTCTGGACAAACATTTTATTTTAGGTAATGCATCTATACACTGTACATTCAGTCACTGTGGTATATAAGCATAGCTATTTTCATACATAATCTCATAAAGTCCTTTATTTTACAATATTAACTGTGTGAGGGCAAAAGGGTCTGGAAAAGTTTTTGAAAAAAAAAAAAAAAAAAAAGAAGAAGAAAGGAGACTGACAGTACACAGCGAAATAGATAAATATGCTAAAGCTTTTTTTCTTGCTTTTTTTTTTAAAATCAGGCATTCATAAACAATAAAGCATACATTACATAAAAATAGTTCTAGAATAGTTAAGTTTTTTTTTTTTTTAATATTGTCATTAGCAGCAGCATAGGATGATTATAAAAAAAATCAAAAAACAAAACTGTATTGAAATGATATTGGCTATAACAATGCGGGTGTGTTTTTTCCATAACAGGAAAAAGAAAAATTTTAATTCTTATGAATTTTATTTCGAATACAAAAAAAACTCCTCTAAAATGTGAGAAATGATGAAAAAAACATGATAAAAACACTTTAAAATGAAAATATGGACAAATGTTATGGTTTAAAAAGTAAGACTACATTTATAAACTGTAAAAGGTCTCTTTTTCTAACAGAGTCTTTGTAGTTAAAAACACAATTAAATCAGACAATAACCAAGTAATAAAGAGCTTTTCAGGAGGAAAAAAAAAAACACAAACAAAAAAAAAAAAACACCATATACATTTATAATACAACAGTGTAAAATGAAAAAAAAAAAAAAATTCTATATACAAAAATTTAGTCTTTGTACAATTGGCTAGTTTGACTTTTAAAAGTAGATTATTATGATTACGAATATCTGCTGAATAGATATGAATGTTATTGCTGTTGGTTTGCTTCCCTTTCTTTTTTTTATTTCTCAGTATAGAAATGTGTTATTAAACTGAATGTACATTTAAAGTAATGCTTTCTTTTGTAGGAGAGTCAAGTCTGCATGAATGGGCAAAGCAGATAGATATATATATCTATCTATGTGTGTAAAAAAAAAAAAAAAAATCTATATATTAACTGTGGTGAAGAATATACTATATATAGGAATTACACACCAAATCCCCCCCCCCCCCACCCCATGTTGATTATACAACACCCTTCAAAACCTCATCTCCACATAAACGATTGCATGCCGAGGTGTTGTATCAGATCTTAGACTTCAGCCAGTTCTAGAATGCAGGGAGGTTGCAAGCAAGTGTAACATTGTCAAGACCAAAGGCCTACGCAAGAAAATACCTGTAAGAAATGCAGATGTGCTGCCCAGAGCAACAGACCAAAACTGGCTCTACTTATGACACTTGAAAAAGGGATTGGTTGCTTTAAGCTACACCTTCACAATGTCCTCAGGTTTTTCTTTTTTATCATTTTAAATCACACATGGCCTTTTTTTTTTTTTTGAGAATGAATTTGACTGATTAGAGGACTAACAAAATGGGTAGCAGTAAAAACTGCAAGTAATCGAGTATTTCAGTAAAAAATATTTGCTCAGTGAAATTGCTTTATTATATGTAGATCAGATACAAAGATCTGAAAAACCCATAACTTCTGTTGCCATTGGCCAATTTTAGTTCAAGAATGTTGCAGAAAATAACATTTCTGAAATTAAAAAGTAGGCCTTTAATTATGCAAAAGCAATGGGCAGTAACCAAAAACAACCACAAGTATTTCCTCATTGGTATCATGGACAGCAAACTGTTGGCATCAGATTGCTGTGGGCTAGTGCACAGCACTGCATTAACGTATTATAAAAAGGCCAGAAAACACTGACGTATGAAACTATATTGCAGAACAGTACACTAAAAAAAGCATAAATATTACAACACTGGTAAGCAACAAAACAAAAAAACCTAGCATTCCAAATACACACCAACTATATGCTAGTCTGCCTGGTGGCTCAGATGCCATACTTCTATGAAGAGAATGGTGAGTGAATGCACCTGGAATAAATCCCAATGTACATTTTGCAGTAATTCAAGAGTCAGCATGCTGCCAAAGATGCAGCACAATTATGGCTTTCATATTCTTGTGTGTCCCCCCCCCCAGGTACATAAAAAAAAAATTCTGACAAGATTACAGCCCTGTAGTGAGAAATATGAGAACCATCTTGATCTCATCAACAGAATGGTTATTTTTAAAACCTCTAGTGTTGAGATAAAGGGCCCCAACACCAAAGGGGGATCTTACTTCTGAGAACCGATGCTATAGACTGATTTCAAGGCACAAACATCCAACAAGGAAGAAAGGCACGGCTAAGAGCGACCTGTGTATGCACGTGAATCATGTGTCAAAATGAAAAAAGTGGCTTTACTGAAGATCACATGAGAGGAACGGTCTACTTTAACAAACAAAAGATTTACAAAAAAAAAATATGTATTTAGATCTATTGATCCTAATGCAGAGGAATGCTAGCACATGCACACTTTTTTTCTTGTAAACTGGTCTGTTATTTTTGGACCAAGAAGCACGGGGCCTCCCTTTTGTATAATTTCTATAGTCATTATTAAAAAACTGACTGGGATGTATAAGCACATGTTCTGTTTGTGCTTGGCTTCACTTGCTGTTATTGAACTCCACTGAGTTTAATGAACCCTTGAAAAAAAATTAAATTAAATTAAAAATTAACCATTTTAAAGTTAAAAGTCCGAAAGGAGTCAACAGCAACAGTGGAGGCTAGTGTGCAGAACAATGGACAACATTTGCCTGTTTCTTGGGCAATTTAACATATCCTACATATGGTAAAGTAAACTTCCATGAAAGACAGCATCCTTCCTAAAATGCCAATTACCTGCCTGGCAATGCCTGGCCCAGACTTCAGTACCAAGTCACTGCCCCAGAAGAACCGATACCTAGGTTTGGAAAGTCAAAAGGAGTCGTAATTCCTTAACTGCACACTTGCTTCAGTTTAGTGTCTCAAAGTATTGAGGCCAGCAGGACAACCAGGCAACTAGCAGTTTTAGACGTAGGCAATGGCAGCCTTGCTACTCTCATAAGAGATTTTCTTTAACAATGTTGCAGAAACAAAACAATGAAAGCACTAATCTTCTGGAAGCATCCTAAAGCCCTGTACACACGGGCCGAATGTCGGGAGACATCGGCAGGTAAAAAAAAAAAAAAAACACATCTAACAATCGTCCCGTGTGTATGCCACCCTGTCCGATCAATGCTCTCAGCCAATGGTGGAGAGCATCGATTGGAGTGTTCTGGTGGGGGGCCACCCCGTCAGAACTTAACAGCTCAGCAGGGGAGAACGCTATACTAAGTTTGCATAGTTAGTACAGCGGCTCCGACCGGAGCTGACAGTTTTTGTACCAGGCTTAAAATTGAGAGCGGAACTTCCAAAGTAAAATGGCTGCCTATATGCAAAACAACTCCCCTCTGGAAACTGAAATCAGTGCAGCACTAGTACAACTGAAGGACCAGAAATGTGGATGTGCAATGAGATGGAAAAAAATAAATAAAACCCCTATCTAAACAAATTAATGCCCATTCTTATAGGTGTGGTAGAAATTCTCATTTCATGCATCAAGTATAAAGAAAACCAAGCCAAAAAAAAAAAAAAGAAGAGAAAGTAATTATATATATATATATATATATATATATACACACACACACACACATATATACACACACATACACACACATACATACATACATACACACATACACACATTTTCTGCATTGCACTTTATAGAGGACACAGCTGCAGGACTTAATACATGCAAATGAGATGCAGGGGTCTCCAGTACCAGCGGCAATCGGAAAGCTGCAAATGGCTATACAAAAAAACAAACATTGTAAGGACATTATTCACTGGGGAAACATGACCTGTAGCGCAGTCTTTACGTAAAATACATTCTATATGTAGAGAGACCCACTAGCAGCAAAAGGGTAGGTCCCAAAAGACATGAAAACATATTAGGGTATAATTAAAGTAAAAAAAAAAGAAACTTGAGTCATTGCATTGTGTGTGCGGTTATACATCTCCAACCCAAGATTATTAAGCAGATATTTTAAAGGTGCAGTGACATGGGAGGTATGTTCTAAAGCCATGTTACTGTACTCTACAAGAGTGTAAAATAACCATGTAGCTTTATATTTGTATACCTCCATAGAGTTTGTGAACACTGAGCATCAAGAAAGAGTGGCATCAGCAAGGAAGGCAAAAGGGGAGCCCATCTTGGTGCCATTTGGGCAAATACTTTAGAACGGCTGACTTGTAAAAACAGTTTGTTGATACCTCTTCCAAGATATTTCCTAAGTGCAAAGGATACCAATTTTGGGGATAATTTAAGTAGATTCTCAATGCCCTCTTGTGCAAGATTGTAAGACATCAATACTATCTGGTAGAGACAAGACAAAATTGAGGGTTTAGAGAAGGTACTCACATCTCAGTGGCACTGCACCTTTTAAATGAAACCTAAAAAGTGTCACTTGTCTACCTACAAGGAGCACAGACACTCTTAAATTATTTACAAAAATAAAATAAAAAAAATACCCCACAAAATACAAAACCAGGTCAACCATGCAAGACAGACACAATGTGTTTTTGGTGAAAATTAAGACCAGACCTTTGCAGTCCCACCATCAATGCATCATTACCAGAAATTCCTTTCAGTATTATTTCTAAATATTTTTTTTTTTAACTTTTCTGTATATAATAGCTTTCACTTTTTAAAAGAACAGTTAGTAAACTTTACAATAGAATATAAATATTTCCTGTACATACTCAGCAGAAAGCCTATTCGAAAAGGTATTTAGCCCCAACTGTAAAAATCAAGCCTGAGGATTCCTTGTGGACACATGAATGAATGAACGTGAAAATAGAAAACTGGAGTAGCACACAGAAGAAATGTATCAGCATTGGGATACTGGATCATCGTTTTTTCTTACCACAAGGGCAAAGAGCTGAAGTTGAGGACTTTTGGCTTTACCAAACTTTGTAAAACAAACTCCCAGCAGCTAGAAAGCCAGAGGCTGTCTACGGAGTTGCGTTATGTGTGTTAGCCTCCAGCGACTGAGGGAATACAAGTCCAAGGGCTTGCTAACTCGCCACTGAGGAGCACCAAGTAGCCTTTGTTTGATAGTAAAGATTGCCAAGCTGCCAGTTGTATTATGACCCCGAATGAAGAAGATGTAGCTAGGATCTATTCTGAATCATGGCCATCCTCTGGGTCATCACTTTCTTGCGTGGATGACATCTGGAAAAAAGGTTTTCCCCCTTCAAAAAGCACAAAGGACGCAAATGTCCTTTTATAATAAAAAACACTTGCCAATCAATCCTTTAGACCAATTTTAACACAAGAATGGACACCCTTTTATAGCACACGTTAAACACCACATTAATGTAAAACAGCTAGCATTTGTTGGCCCAGTCAGTACCTAAACTCTTCAACTGACTTAAACTGCAGGACAGCTCTTCAACACCATAGCTGTAACTTGATATAAAAAAACGCTATGCTCCAAGGTGATAATAAATTTCATAATACAAGTACAAATATAACCTCTAATACTAAAAATTAGAGTAACAGATGTCTGTATGGGGCGACCATTTGGTGTCCAAGCCATTGTCCATGAAATATCATTCGATGCAAGGATATCAATATCCCCATTACTGATGCTTTCAGAATACACGCATGCCTATTTTGTGTTTTCCTGTTCACCATACAGTTAAAGAAAATTAGGCAACTTTTTAGCACAGTGTGCTAAACGCACTGTGTTAAAAAGCTGCCTAATGCTAAAAACAAAAAAATAAAAAAAATAAAGCGTACAGCTGCATCTTATTTCGTTTTCCTTGAAAAGTTACAGGAGAGAGAAAAATCACATCTCTCAAATGTCAAATTCGTTTTTTGGTCTTCGTCTGCCCTATTCATAAAGGGGTGTTCCTATAGTGGGTTTCATTTAGTTTCCAATACAGGAAAAGCAAGTCCGCTATAACAGATGTAACAGACTCACCAAGCTGAGAGATCTGACCAATAAAGTCTTCAAGTGTAGAAACCAGTAGAGAACCAGCTGCTACTACAAGTTATGAAAAGACTTCCCTTTAAACACGAGACTCTACATCTCAGCTAATGGATAAGAAGCTTAGTGGTTTCAAACCCTCTCATACACCCAGTGAAGTGACTGGCCTCAGGTGGTACACTGAGATGAAACAAATCCACCAACATAAGTTTTACCTGTTTATCTGCTGTCTTCTCTTCCCTACACCCCTTCAAAAGGGCAGAATCGTGTTAAAATCCTTCTCCATCTGTTAGAATCAAAGAGGGGGCTGCAGTTACACTGTGGGTGAGCCGATTGGAGGAAAGGCACACACACCCCCTCTACAGAGCAAAGGAAGGATGCAGAGTCGTGCTGTGAATAGACAAGCTGTGTGCTGAGCTCCCTCCCAGTCACAAAAGTATCTTATGCGTCAGCAAAACTTATCATTAGTGATTCATGCCAATAACAGAGGAACAAAGCGCCAGAGAGGAATGACACTTAGAGCTTTGGGGAGAGAAGAAAACAAAACAGATATATGTGCTTTTTGTTTAGATTTCATGACTGGGGGTTACAACCACTTTAGGTAGTCAAACATGCAGGTATGATCAGACTATCCTCTGGCATTTGGGCTGCCTGCTGAGCTCCTATAGAATTTCCACTTTGGTGTGTACTGTCTGCAGTAAAACATTAGGGGCAGAAGGCTGCAGACACCTAGAGCACTGCCTTATTATGGTGCTAGAATTGTTTGACCTCCAAATGCACCCTAAATTGGCCAGTTCTTTTACCTATGACATCAAATGACCACCCAATCCAACGGAAAACAGACATCTACGGCCTATAGACACCTTTAGCACACAATTGCCAGTTTATTAAAAGTTATAAGCCGTTGTATAATATTCTTTAGTTAAAAGACTCACAAAATGCTATCCTGAAATTATAGCTATAGATGTAGGCTGTGTATCTTGTTTCAGCAGCAAAACTGAATTATAGTATTTGGCATTGTACTTTTAGCGTGCACCAATACATACGCAGGACTGGACATTCAACACTGAGTCTCGCAAAACAAAAGATCACAAAATTATTTTGTTTAAAACCCTGAAATACCAAACAAGCAATTCTACAGACTTTCAAATGCAAGCTGTTTTTTTTCCACAAACATTTAACCTTCTATGTTCTCTATTCTTTGTTCCAATTTGATCTCTTCCCTACGTGGTGAGCACCTTTAGGCACAATCTATACATATACACCCAAGGATCTCAATCCAATATGATGGGATTTAAGAACACTGGTCAGTACAGCTATACGTTTTTTTTTTATTCGTTTAGATTTTTTGTCTGTCTTTTACCCTCTCCTACATGCGTACAGATAAAACACTCTGCTTAAAAGAAAAAAAAATACACACACACACACACACATTATATATATATATATATATATATATATATATATATATATATATATATATATATATATATATATATATATATATATATATATATATACACACAAAATAAAAAAATAAAAAAACATTAAGATGAAGTACACCGAATATTTGCAGATGAGATCTGAAGGAGAAGACACTTGATGCAGAAGAGTCAATATTAATGGCTTGCTACCAATACATTGCACAGTCGATGTGAATGGTGCTGAGACTGGGGAAGGGTGGGTTCAGGAGTAGGAACACAGGGCCATTTTTTTCTTTTTTGATTTTTTAATAAACCCCAAAAAGCCTGTAACGTCAGTTAAAATTGTGCATCAAAGTTTCAGTTTTGTTATACAAAAATCTGTTTTTTTCCCCCTCCCCATTTTCAACAGTCTTTATATTGTCCTTGTCATTTAATATCTTTATATTAAATAGCTTATAAAGAAAACGTAAATCTCAAAGTGTTCCAGGCAAGCTTAAGAACATTTTTAAAGAACTGATAATGCTTGCTTTTTTCTCATCTTGACTTTGTCGAATGCTGCTGTTCTCTTGTAGTTGACATGTACAAAAAAAAAGTTCTCACTCGAGAGCCGAAATGACTCCATTTTATAAACACTCTCTCTGAGGCACAGTAAGATGTTGTGCTGTGTAGGTTCTAAAGAGGCGAAAGTTCAGTGCTTCTGTTGTACAGGGTAACATTTTTCCTCGCTCTCGGACTCTATAAAAGTTTGTAATAAGTTGTGAGCTCAGGGCACACACTCCATACACTCACACATGCACCTATTCATGCATACATTGGAAAAACCACCTCCTCTTCCTGTGCATATACGTAGAATTCTGTATATGAATAGATAGGTTTTTTGCTTCATATAGAATTTTTTGTATTGTTTGTTTTAGTTCTCAATGTCTTTTCGTGTGTGTTCACTGCTGGAAAGGCAACCGGGCTTTGCCCAGCGTTGTTCCTGTAGATCCTTAACAACATTTTCCAAGTGTTCTCTGGCTTCTCGCTCATGTGCAAGATCTGTCCGCAGCTTCTCTCTGTCGCTGTCTGCTTGCTGGAGTTTCGCTTGCAATTCTTCTATCTGAAATGGGCAAGACGCAAGAGTTAACATAATAGGAGCATGCTACATTGGCAAATAGGTTCTAGCTCAAAGAATAGACCAATAGCCTCATTCTTCCTGTTAAATGGTGTGGGAGGAGGAATGATAGGGGTTTTTAAAACTATCACAGCACTTGACAAGTGATTATTTCCATACTGGGGTCAATATACATTTGTACACGTGTCTGGTAGAAAAACATAGCTTGTTAACCTTTTCTATGTCACTTGACTATGCAGATTATTACAGTATTAAAAAAAATAAAAAATCTAGGAGTAGAATTTAAATTATAAGATTCACAATAATAGCACTTTTGTGATGCTTTGCAAATGGATAAAATGTGATATATTTCTTGCTACAGCTTAACAAAAACAAAAGGTTATGTCTAATACACAAGGGTGACCTTTATTACAAAGGAAGCCCACTCAAGGACATGATGTGGTGGTAAATAGAGCTAGCTTATCTTTGTCCTCTCTATATCTGCTAGAGAAGGATGCTGGTTAAGTGACCCTACCCTGACCTTGACAGAGGATGTCGCCTGCCCCTGACTGATAGATGCAAAATAACATGTGGATAATCATTTCACAAATCAGTACAACAGAATACCATTTAAGTTGGCTCTGTTGTCCCATTCCTTATTTTGAAATTCTGTTAAATGCGGCTGGATGCTATGCAATACACAGATTTCAAAGCACTCTCTAGCTAAGCTCCAAGCACCGTGCAAAGGCTCTCTCACTGAGGTGGTTTACCTGTAGCTGTCTCCAATCAGGTCAACTGTTTTGCATTTTTGTGTGAAAGAAGGAAAGCAGCTTGCAGTTCCCACCAAACCCCCATAACCAATAGGGTTTTTAGGTTTCAAACAGATCTTAGACTCTGGTTGTTACAATAGACACTTTATACTTGTCTAGTTTCTGACAGCTTTAGTAGAGTTTTCTGCACTGGAAATATACTCAGCAACTGATGGCAGATAGTAAACCGAGTGCAGGGAGAGAGCGTTCCCCTTAGGCATTGTCACCAGGGAGACCGCAAAGGACTTTATTCCCCAAGGTGACTGCGAGCTGGAAAAACACACCGACAAGCCATGTTTTCTAAGCTGCACCCAGCTGCAACTTTGTGTTCAACTCTCAGTTGAAGAGAGCTGCAGGTAACACCCACTGCACAGTTTTCACTCTGGTAATGTTTAGTCTGGAGGCATCTTATCAGCCTGACGCTTGGGAGGAAATCCACATCATTTCCTGGTTTGGCCTGTCTCACATCAGTATAATCAGTTTACTCCCCTTCCCGCAATTGACAGCGTATTTAAAAAAACTGAAACTTCTTTCTTAGTCAATGTGCTGCACTCAAGCCTATTTCCATTGCTGGAAAATTAGTTAGCAATATGCCATCAGTAGCAATAATTTCACAATTATGGCAATCTGGTTCAAGGCTTAACGCTCTTACCTCTTTCTGTAAGATGTTTTTGGTAAACTAGATTAGGACTGTCAACCTGGATTCCTCAAAAACT
The DNA here is from genome assembly GCA_029206835.1 of Rana muscosa. Taxonomy (NCBI): domain Eukaryota; kingdom Metazoa; phylum Chordata; class Amphibia; order Anura; family Ranidae; genus Rana; species Rana muscosa. Next base: position 210,865,242 of record CM055124.1, on the reverse strand, counting down.
AAAGAGGCATGTAAAGTGCAGGGATCTTAGAGTGGCAGTTACAACTGTGCCTGGTTGACATCCTTGGCAAGGTTCATTTGTGTAGTCTGAGTGTGTCAAACCATACCAGGAACAGTTAAATGTACTGTGTTTGAAATCACATGAAAGATGTGGTTCCTAGCACTGTTTACTTGTCTGGTAGGATTTATCGTGCATGAGCACAGAACTCTGCACAGATCACCAAGCACAGAAGCAGGTATCCCTGTGGTCTGGTTAGCACCGGTGATGTTACAAGTGTGCCCAGGAACACTTGTATCCAAAAAAAAAAAAAAAAAAAGGAGAAAGGCTGGTGCTATGGAAGTTGGCCAAAACATAGTTTTATTTATTGCAGGCGAACAACAGTCAAAAAAGCCAAAGTGTTTCAGCCATCAGGCTTTAATCATGGCTCATGTTGGCCAGACCGCATTTGACTTTGACTGTTAACCTGCAATATTAAAACAATGTTTTAGCAGACTTCCATAGCACTAGCCTTTCTCCCTTTTTTGCATGAATTACACATGGAGGTTTGCAGAGACTTCCCAGGCTGAGTGTTGTGTTCTTGAGGCTCACCAGGCATTACACAGGAGGTAGTAGCTCAGACGCAACTCTTCCAACACTCACTAGGTCATTGTGAGTGCAGATCAGTGGGGACATTCGAACTCTAGCATGGTTCAGTTCAACCACGCCCAGTGTGAGTGTACCCTTAAAGCACACATTTAGACTCTGGTACTGATTTATCAAGCTTCATTAGAACTGAAGGTGCGTTACTAAAAGGCATGTTAATATATGTGGGAACAGTTAAAAGATTAGTTTGGTACACACCAAGTGCCATCTAGCAAACCTTGAGCTGTATTGCAACTTCATTAGTCATCGTCAATGTGCTTCACTGACCTGGCTTCATGTAAGAAGCTTAGTTGCAAAGGTTTTGGATACTTTTGCACACTTAGATTGCTTTAATAAAAAAGGTGTCCAAATGTACCTGGGCAGAATATTTTACACGAATCCGACCAGCCTCACAGCCCTTGTCGCACACTCTAATTTGTCTGGCTTGCTCTAACTCTCTCTTCAGACGTAACCGTGACTCATTTGCCTCTTTCATCTTCTTTTCGTTTTCCACCCTGAGCCGTTCAATTTCTTTCCTCAGGTTGCGTTTTGCCTCTGTTGCTTCTCTCAACTTCTCTTTCTTGGCGACACGGAGGAACTCCAGCTCCTAAATGGCAAGAGATGTCAAGGAAGAGGGTCAGTACCCATTCTGGCACAAGAGCACCTTCTACGAGCAAACAACCGTTACCTACAGCGGTGTGTCAACAGTAAAAACACAGGTAAGAATGCTGAGTAAAATGGTCAAAGATTTTTTTTATTCCAAAACCATTATAACCAGTGTTATTTGGCCAACAAAGCCACGAGCTTCAGATTATGCTGGACTTTTAGCTCTTCAGAAGCTGGTGGGTGGGTCTGCCAAAGCATCCACTGGCCAATTATAAACTATTGCTGCTTGTCTCGCCTTAAGAAGATGCCAAGCCAGATCACATACTGGGACTTGTAGTTCCTCTACACCACATTCAAAATCGTATGTATCCAAAACACAGCCTAATAGGTAAGTAACATACAATCTGTTTGGCTCGATCCACAAAAGGTCAGTAGGTCTTGTATTGGCTGTTAAGGCATGCTGGGTCTTGTAATTACAGAAGAATCCCATTGCAGTCTTAAAATCCAACTGTCACTTACACGCAAAAGGAGGCAGTCTTTGTGTATGTTGAATGAACTCATCACAAAACTGGGCATGCAGCAAAAAGGCATTGTTTCGATTCCTGCATACCTATGCATGTGTGACACTTTTACCCTACATCTACTGAGCTGAATTGTCTAGGTAACCAGAGCAGCTGGTTTAGGTTTCCTGTACAGCTAGAAGAGGGCAGGTAAGTCACTAGACGTTTCCTGATAGATCATCAGACTGTGAAAGGATTCACAGGATAAAACATGGAAGGGGGGGGGGGGGAAAGACCAGAAGGGAGACTTCCTCCGGCTCTCCGATAGCAGCATGGACAACAACATGTTTCTGCCAAGTAACACCCTGCAGCTAGGTCATGGGAAATCCTTTTCCCTTTACAATAATGTGACATCCCAGCCAAGCCATTGTTAACATCAGTGAACTTCTGACTTTCTCTCCACCAGAATTAGGAACTTGGAAAAAAGGAGGAAGCTGCTGCGATTCACCTTGGAGACAAGCAATGACTTAAGCTGGTCTCAAAAATTCTCACAGGTAGACAATGAAAGGGCAAAAAAAATCTGGGAATACATAAAGCCACCAATTTAAATTTGGTACAACTTTAATTTCTGCAGACTGTCTTAATCACCAGCCCTGGCAACTGTCTCTATGGTGCTTTCCTTTCTTAGTACACTAAAACTGTCTGTCCTTAGAGAGCTCTGCTGACACCACCACCATGGAAATTGTCACCAGGGATGGTAGAGCAGGTAATCAACACAGGATAAACCAATTACAAGGTGGACCAAATATTTCTAATAATTTAAGTTCTCTTGAAATGTTAAGTCACTTTTATTGGGACCCCACCTGAAAAGACTAGAGTTCATGATCTTGGACTTGATAAAAAAGGCATTTGGTCAAACGGTTATTTACATATGAAACTAAATACAATGATGAAACTGTAAGCATGTATCTGAAAGCATCCATTGGCCTGTGTCTAAATCCAGTCTGTTATCTCTGGCCCCGGCCACTCTCAGTGGGACCTATGCATCCTAAACCCACACCTCACTTCTGACTCCAAGACCAGAAACACCAATGGTAGGTTGTGAAGAGATCAAAGCTGGGACTGTCTGGAAGAATCTGTATTGCAAAATAAAAATCCCCATGGACTGAGCATGCTTAGAGTTAATAATTCTCCCTTTAGCTTCAGCTCAAAGTTGACCACATTGGTGTCTAACTAATACAGCATTGAAACACTGAATATAGATCTCAATGAAGCTACTCTACCTGCTGAAGGCTCCGTTTGGCCTGCAATGCAGCGTTCAGCTTCTCTTCTTGTTTTACTCTCATCTTAACTACTTCATGAAGGAATTTCTCTTTGGCTTCCTTGGAGTCCAGACCACTGTCCAGGGCCTGCCGAAGGTGCTCCAGCTCTGCCTCTAGTCCACTGCTAAGTGAGTCTCCATGAGGCGCTGCTTCAAAGGAATGGCTAACCACAGCTGGGGCTAGCATGCCTGGGGAACTCAACTCCTTGGCAGAGCTGGAGGATGTGAAGGAAGGAGATGAGAGCGAAGAAAGCGAGGAAGTGACTGCAAGACAGGAGAAAACAAAAAAGCAGAACTGTGAGATGATCTGGTCATGTTTTGATCAGGTGGTAACATGTTAGCTAAAAATACTGAAGAAAACTCAATTATACATAGCTTGGACAGTATGATCTCTAAAACAAATACAAATATCAATGAAAAAAATATATATATTTAAAATTACACTTTTCGGCAGTCCTTAACCGGTTCACGACCGCCCCATAGCAGATTTATTGCTACACACAGCCCCCGCTCTGTGCAGAATCACGAATACAGACGCGATTCTGCACTTCCGGGTTTTGAACATGGGTGCGTGCTGCCGGTGGCTCACTCTCGCTGTCATTTTACACAGCGGGACCTGCAGACCCGATGTCCGCCAGGACCGGCCAAACGTTCATTACTCTGACAGAATGACAGTTTGCCTGTAAACAAGACAGAATTTCATTCCGTGAGTACAGCAGACATGGATCCTATGTTTCTGTGAAGCACAAACACCAATCCATGTCTTCTAGTAGTAAAAGCACTCCCTAGGCACACATTTAACCTTTTGATCACCTCCAATAACCCCTTCCCTGCCAGTGTCATTAGTACAGTGACTTTTTGTAGCACTGATTACTGTATTAGGGTCACTGGTCCTCATAAAAAAAGTGTCAGTTAGCCCCTCTCTCTCTCTCTCTCTCAGAATGCCTATTGGCATATATTGAAGAAGAAATTCGATTTATTTACATTGTGTTTGTTTTAGAGCATAAAAGTAAAAAAATTAGAGATAGAGATTATATATATATATATATATATATATATATATATATATATATATATATATATATATATAGATAGATAGATAGATAGATAGATAGATAGAGAGATAGATCTATATCTATCTATATCTATCTCACACATTTTTTTTTTTAATTGTCAGAGGTGATCCAATACCACCAAACAAAAGCTCCATGTGTAGGGGAAAAAGAAAAGGACATCAAATTTATTTGGGTACAGTGTTGCACGACCGCGCAATTGTCAGTTAAAGCAACGCAATGCCATATCGCAAAAGATGGCCTGGTCGGGGGGGGGGGGGGGTAAACCTTCCAGAGGTCAAGTCGTTAAAAAACTGCAATGGCCTCATAACAGATGTATGGAGACACCATGATGTATACTATCAGTATGGTGCATCTTAACATTCCACGGCTCCTCTCTCAAGATCACTTAACATCTGAGTTTATTTTGAGGTGTGTGAAAATGTGTAACATGAAATCCTATATAATGTATTAAACAGCTCTTTGAAATATGGGCAATAAAAATGCCTAGGCACTTTTTCCTGTATAATAAATACAGCCACGTATCCTAAGACACAAACAAGAGTGTGACCTGTGTGTGACCCTTATGATTCATCCACCAGTCAAATGATACCCAGCTTCAGAAGAACAGTGCAGATTAAGTACTGGAACTTGACTCGTAAACCTAATCCGTTCAATCTTTGATCTATAATTTCTGTTTCAACACCCACCTTCTGTGTTGTGTAAATATTAAATTTACAAGCTATGTTATTTTTATGATGGTCCCCTAAGAAAATGCCAGCACAGCAAGGACCCAAGTGTAATTTCAGGTAAATGAGCAACAAGAGCCACCCAAGTAGTAGTAGCACCGAGTGCTATGGCTATCAGGACACTTACTGTTTGGGGTGTTCTCTTCTCTCCACTGAAATCCCAAGCAATGTCATTCCTTGTGTGAATTCATCTCTGCTTGACTACAGAACTCTGCCTACTCTCCATATGATGAATATTTTGGGGTACATTTGGGCCTGGCTATACAAATGCTATAAAATCATACAACTTGTTATTTGACATACAGTACGTTAGAAAAAGTAATGTAAAATTCAACTCACACTTACATTCTTCTCTACTTTCCACCTCAATCTCTGTTTCAGACTCTTTCTCCTCTTCCCGAGTTGTGACCGAAGGAGTGGGGGCTTCAGGTGCAGGGGGCAATTCTGTTGTGGGCCTTCGCTTTCGAGAATGGGCAGGGCTACCCGATGTTTGATTACTTCTTGGTACAGCAGGTGCACAAAGAGGGCTTGTGATGACTTTCTGTTGGGTTGGAGGTGTCAGGGCAACATTGGGGGCAACGAGGTTCTCAAAACTTTTGTAATTATAAAAACTAAAGAAGAAAAAAAAAATTAAAATAAATTAAAACAAACCACAACAATGAAAGTCCTAAAATGTGATTTGCATTGTTAGATTTTTTTTTTTACCTATCTCGGATCAGGGTGGGTAGATGAGTTGGAATCTCCTTTTCGTTTGCTGAAATGGCAGGGGACCACGGCCGGAAAGCAGATAGGCGCTGCCGAGGGTGGACGTATCCTGTGTTCTGTAAAAATTAAGATTTTTTTTTTAAGAAAAGTACAACACCGCACAAGTACGTTCATGGTCATCAAACATAAAATCATATAAATTTAGATCTAACAACGTGGTAAAGGCAGACGGGAGATCCACAGCAACAGGACACCGGTGAGTCTTTTAAGGGTAATGGTAGAACTCACTTTTAAGCAAATCCTATCCGTCAAGGAACTAATGAGCTACAAAAATGCAATTGGCTATTGCACTTCTGTCCTTAGCAGCTCCTTTAAGGCCTCTTGTACATGGGAGTAAAAAAAAAAAAAAAACACGTTTTTACGGATCTCATTATAGGATGCATTGTTGTCTATGGAATAATGCACGCAGATGTGTAAAGATCAGTAATACAGCGACATACTAAAATTTTAAATGTTACATTTGAGCGTAGTCATTTTAGGCACATAAGTCCGTCTATACGCAGGTTTACGTGCGTATATTGCAACACTCAAGAATTTTAGACGTGTATACACATATAAACCCTTACACACCTTTATGCAAGGTCTTTAGCGACAAGATACTGAGTTTAAACATCAGTAAATTATTATGTCTATGTGCAAATGACCTTCGCTATACACCCAACAGTTATGTGTCCTTTTTCTTAATATAAAATCACCACGTATTCTGCTTTACTTTTAGTCTTGAGAAAGCCAATAATTCCGTGATGGAGGACATCAAAGTTGTCCAACTCTGAAGATAAAAAATAAATTTTAAAAGTGGCTTGAGAAGTAACTGTACAGCAAAGTTACAAAGCAACCCTCAAGCATGACCCTGTTCTGTGTAAATGAGAACGCCTCTTGTGATCCCTGTTCTATTCATAAGCTTAGCGGCTTCAGTTTACAAACAGAATGCAGAGGCGATACTCTTGCAAGCTGTATGATTTGTTTGTCGTCTCATAGGGCAGCTGGGACACTTGGCTGTGCCATGGCTGCAATTTGGCCGTCTGGCTCTTTCACCTGTGCTGCACACCTGGTCAGACATATTTAACACAGCCTGTGGTTTTTGGCTAGGGCCTGCGCTCTCATTTTTCATAAGCAGCCACTGCTGTACATTCCTTGCTCCCTCCTTAGGTTGCCATGTTGGCTTTAATTGCTTAGCAACTTTCACTAGAAAGGATGAGCCAGATTACATTTAACACCCTGAGCAGTTGTTGCCTGCCAATAAATATGAAGCTTGAATAAGATCCTGCTGGGGTTTTGGGGCGAGGAGGGACTGTGGAAGTTCGAGTGTGAGGCATCGGAAAGCCACTTACCTCATCTTCCAACATGTGCCAAAAACCTAGCTTTAAAAAAAAAAAAAAAAAAAAAAAAAAAAAAAAAGGTAGGCCAAGTCTACTTTCTCACATTAAGGCTTCATTCACACTACAGCGTTTTGAATCGCGGGCAGATTTGATTTAATTGGCACCTCAAATCGCGTTGCAGGTCTGAAACATTTGCCGCGCGATAAATCGCGCTGCAATTGCGGGGCGCAAGTCGCCCAAGAGTAGCTATTTTTTGGCCGACATGCATCCCATCGCAATTTGAGGTGTCGTTCAACTGAATGGCATCTCGAATGCGAGTCCAGGGCTGTCATTCACACCTCGGCACTGTCAAATTGTGGGTAGATCTGCGGCAAATCTGTCCGTGATTCAAAACGCTGTAGTGTGAATGCAGTCTTAGGGTTATATTCAGTTAGCTGCATGACTTTTATCCGAGTTTATTTTATCACACAATTACCTTATCCAAAAAACACCTCTTACATACAAAAAAACCTGCATGAGGATTTTTTTTTTCCTTTTCTGTAGGCTCCATGTAAACTGCAGTTTATCAGCTTCAGTGTATTGGCGGTTTTTTAAAAAAAAAACATTAACTGCACTCTATGTTAGCCTATGTGTTCATGTACACATGGACGTTTTTTAGCGTTAATGAGCAGTGGAGTTAATGGGCTTTTTTCTGAACGCAAGAAAGTTCAAAGTGCCGTTTTTCAGCAAGAAAAAACGCTAAAAACCGCAAAACGCTAATAAAACGCAGGTCGCCAGCGTTTAGCGGTTTTTGATCCATTGAAAAAAAAAAAAAAAAGCTAAAAACGGCAACTGAAAAACGCTAATAAACGATAGTAAAAAACGCTGATAAAAGCTATATTTTAAAGCAGCTTTTTCTGCCAGAAATCTGGTGTTCAAAACGACCGTTTTTGAGCTTCTGTGTACATGCAGCCTTAATAAAAGCCCTCTTCTCAAATGGTATCAAATGGAATCTAAACCCATTTCTTAAGCAATTTTGTTGCAAGTTTCTTAGGTTGAAATGAAAGACTGATGTCAAAGTTCAGCTTCTCACAAAATTCATCAGTTTTGGCAAAACCCTTCAAAAACAGTCAAATCATTAGGCATAATGGATGCAGCATTTTCACTGCTCATTTGGTAATTTACCATCCTTTCTTTAGATTTATAATGTAATATGAGTTTTACACCCACTTAAAGAGTTAACTGCAGAGATCAGCTGAACTCGTCATACAGGTGTTGATCAATATATGATGATAGATTTTGTATTTAAAAACTCCTTTTAATCAAAACTTTAAACCTCAATCCAAAAAGGTCAGTCTGGTTTTTACTGCCGTTATGCTCACTTCCTTTGAATTTCTTTGGACTAGTGCGTCCACACAAAAAATGCAACCTACCATTGTGGGTGAGTGATCGGTACTCTTAATACAAGGGTGAAGAATATAGCTAAACATATGTAGAAATGTAAACCTACTTTGCTAGAGTTTGATAAATTCCGTAACCAACTTGAGGACTTGTCCTTCTCAGTCGAGCTAGGGGAGTGGATGATGGCATCGTCTAATTTTGACTTTTTACTTGGGGGTTCTGAAGAAATCTGTAAAACAGAGAAGACAAACATTTGAGATTACAGAAAGTCACTTATCACATCTCTGCATTAATTTTCCACAATAGAAAGGAGGTGGAGTTCAGCTGTTAACGGTTCCTAAACATAAGAAATTTACATACCGCTTTCATTACATACTCATATCATGGCGGTAATGAAATACGTAATTAAATTCGGCTTTAAAGGGATAGTCATTGGTCTACTTCATTAAACTGTATGATTGAGTAGTATTTTGTGGATGACATTTTTCTCTATGTTTTCAGATAAACATATGCACTAATGCAGCAGGAGGGCTTGCTGGCAAACATTCAAAACTATTTTTCGGCTTAAAATAGAGCTGTTGAAGGTGTTAGAGACCCCTTTCATGGTATCAATCTTGATGGTGCCCTCTAGTGGCCAGCTTGAAAAAAGCAAAAAATGCTGGGGATTGTCAATACTACGAGTTGCCATAAAATACTCCCACCACCTCACAAAATTAGAATATTCCTTTTAAAAGTGTGAACAGTTGCAGCCCCAATTACACCCTCAAAAGAAATCCTCTTAGCAGTTCCTAACTTGATGGGACAGGCCAAATGTGACTTCAGTGTGCTACCAGTTTTAGCAACGACTGAAATGGAACAGGCCCCTTCGAGTACCCTCTCAGAAACCTCCCTAAAATGACAAACGTCTGCCTTTGCCTGCACATAGAAGGAATATTTTATGTAGCATGCATCAGAACAGCGCAGTCTATGTTTGTTTGTGATGGTTGTTAAGCGAATGACTTCACTCTGCCACAGCTGCACTGGATTCTGGGTAAAATGCCAACTCATGCTTTAACTTTTCCACAAGTGGTTTGAATCTTGGACTGTAAATCACCCTAAAGCATAGAAAAGACCTCTTGGCAGGAACATCATTCCCTTCAACACACACACACGTAAAAAAAGGACAGGGCGTCTCATGAGCAGGTGCGGCAAATTCTACTTTTAAGACTTATGCTGCCAAGGCCCTACAAGAATTCCACAACGAATGTATCACACTTTTGGAAAAAAAGACAAGGAATGGATCATCTACATAAGCAAGAAATGAAGTTTGTAAAAAATATGAAGATCTTCAGGCAGGCACCGTAACAAAATAGTAGCTTTTTTTTTCTTTTTACAATGGAGGTGTTGCTACAATAGAACCACCCATACTAAGCTAGGCTGGACTGTACAACTATAGTGTTGTCTGAAACCTTTGAACGGTGTTACCGATTGCTTATACAGTGATCAATGTAATACGCAAGCAGACAAAAAAAAAAAGTGCAGTTTTACTATGGGGACATTGTACCGCTGTGGCAGTGATCTTTTACAATGGCAGGCTACTCCAATATCACTGCATGTCAGTGCCGCCAGACATTATCTCTCATCACCGCCACAGCAATACCGTGTCACCAGACCAGCCAGTCAGTATCCCTATTCACCACTGCACCAGTCATATTGTCCCTGATCATCACCACACATGCTTCCCTGATCACCTCCGCACCAGTGTTGCCTCTGCCTGCACTAACCCTGGCCTGTTTATTGACCAGAATACTTCCTGCGGCACAGACTGATCATTTGCCTGAAACAGGCCAGTGAACATGGAATGGGGGCAGTCATGTACCAGTAGGCTAGGCTTGTTTGACTGAAAGGAACTGGGACTGCTATAGGTGACACTACACACACTTCCCTGACCACTCGAATAGAGGTGACCATTACAGTACATTGTATCTTGTGTATCGCATGAATCAACCCGATTGTGTCAAAACCAATGTTCGGTACATAATTAGTCCAGATAGTGGAAAAAATGTCACGCCCGGGAAGAGTATGTATTGTATAAAACAAAAAAAATAAAATTAATTTTCTTTTTCGCATTTTCCAAAAACTAAAAGGAAGTCTTCAAAAGACTCGCCATCCCTCTTAAATACCTTGGTGTGTTTACTCTCCAACATGTAGTCATCTTGTGGGCACTGCCCTGCTGCTCTAGGGCCTTAAAAATTGTGATAAGTAGTCAGGAAATTAGATCTGTAATTTATGTCCTTTGAATGCCTGTAGGCGCTTCCTTGGACTTTGTGCCCCTCTATTTGGCTAGCTGTGAAAAAGTCTCACGTGATAATCGCCACACTCAGGAGTTGTAGACGTAGGTGTTTTGAGGTGTAGTTCTAAGTACCGTATATACTCGAGTATAAGCCGAGGCACCTAATTTTGCCACAAAAACTGGGAAAACGTATTGACTCGAGTATAAGCCTAGGGTGTGCCTCACTGTGTCCATGACTAGACTGACGTTTAACATGGGAGTCTATGGAAGGGGTGCCTGGTTTGAAAAATCGGTGCTCCCTAGCCGTAGGTCCCCCGGACAAGAAACTTTGCAAACCTGTAGAGGAAGAGTGGGGCTACATTTGTGCCAAGTTTGGGGTCCAGAGGACCTACGACCGGCCGGTACCGGGTCCCCAAAGTCATCAGAGAAATTACAGTTTAACATGGGAGTCTATGGAAGGAGTGCCCGGTTTTGAAAAATCGTTGCTCCCCGGCCGTAGGTCCCCCGGACAAGAAACTTTGCACATTTGTAGAGGAAGAGTGGGACTATATGTGTGCCAAATTTGGGGTCCAAGAGACCTACGGCCGGCCGGTACCGGCTCCCCAAAGTTCGGGAGATCAGGCGCAAAAAGGTGACTCGAGTATAAGCCGAGGGGGGCATTTTCAGCACAAAAAAGTGTGCTTAAAAACTCTGCTTATACTCGAGTATATACGGTATGCATATGATGTGTGTTAGAACGGATTTAGTAACAACTTTGTGTTAGTTAGGAAACTAAATGCGTAATTTATGCCTCTTGAACGCCCAAAAGGTGCTCCTTGGATTTTGCCCCCCCCTTTTTTTTTTTAAAGCATAGAAGAGGAAGCATAACGTGGTGCAAATACCAAACAGACGGCTTTCTGGAAAAACTGTACCATGGAAATAATAGTGAACAAGCTAAGGCAAACAGATTATAGGAAACAAGTTGAAACAAGCATTTTCCCCCTCCTTTAACAAAAAAGAAAAAGACAGGGAATGGTTTGGTTCAAATAAGTTTACATGCTTTGGTCTCTGGCATGCCTGCCCAAAAGCGCCAAGTATAATTACATCTCGCTGTAGATAATAGCAAGTCAGACACCAGCAAGCAAAACCAGATTTGAACCAATGACCTCAAGGTGGAAATCTCTATATTCACACTGGCAGAGGCCCATTTTCCAGGGAGACCTGTTATTAAAGTTCAACGACTTGAAACTTGGTTTAGGAAAAAGGGAAAGAAAACAGTATTAGATCAGCAGAAACAAACAGGTTTCCATGAAATAAACCGTGAATCGTGTGGGTGCTGAGCAATGCAATAACAGCGGCCGAGGAGACGGCTTTCAAAGAGTCTGCAGTTACCGTTTGTGGCTTCTGCATTGGATCAAGAAAACATTCACATTGCTATGTGAAACATGACTCACAATTTTTAAACCCAGCTGGCCTTGTGAGCATAGATTTCAAGGGGGCACCCCTCCAACAAAAAGCAGAAAACGCAATTTAAAATCTAGATGACTTGAAAGCTACAGATGCCAACAATGGCATACCTGCAACCAATCAGCATGGCATTTCCTGTTACATTTGACAATGAACTTCAGGTAGAAAGGGGCTCCTTTCACCGACAACCCTGAAACAATCTGTTTTTACTTGAAACTCCACTGCTTTGCACTCAAAGTACCAACAAATTCTCATGCCACATTTTGATGAAATCTCAAGAGTTAAGTACAAGCTCCGCAGCTGCAGGAGTGGTTAAGTCAGGACGGTCCCAACTCAAATGTAAGAGGGAAACAAAAAGTTCTCCTAAAACTTCATGTACACTGCTGCTGGTAAATGGAAGTTTAGGAGCAGTTGGGCATTTTTTTCAGTTGCCCCTGAACTCTCCTCTATGCTTTATCAGTACATGTACACAGGGTTGTTTGTAGTTTCTAGGCAGTTGAGTTTAGAAGCATTTTTTAAAATGCAAAAAAAATGCGGTCAGAACGGATGTTCAGAGGAATTTTAAACGCCAAATGCCTGCAACAGCTTGTAAACGCAGTAACTCACGTTTAGTCAAGTTTCATTTACAGGCGTTTTTAATGGAAATACATTTTTACATAACTCCTAAATGCAAACGTGACAAAACAAACATTTTTAAACGTTGTTTACCATCTGTCAATTTAAATTGTTCAGGGGAGGTTTTAAACATCCCGTGTACATGAAGCCCAAGGACACAGATAGGTTTAATGGGCTAACCTAGCAAAAATCTTGGTTCCTAAAGCTCACACGAACTACACTTTGCTGCTGCACCATTGCATTTGATAAAAGCAATGGAGTCTGGTAATTTTCCGAGTAGTCTTAGGGTGAGGTCTTTCCTGTTTCGCTACCATCTCATTTACACTGCGAGAAAACAAACTAGTTCTTACCAACAGCAAAAACCACAACAGGCGCCTGTCTGAGACTTTTTACTTATTTGTTTAAGGCAAACCTCAAAGTTGTAGCATTTCATAGTGTTAAAGTGCTAGACAGAAATTCAGTGGGTAGAGCAGTATTTTACAGTTATCCTATAACAGCAACCGAGAAGGTGCCAATGTTGCTCATATGTATTGTGTGGCCACTGATCGTGTAATCCCCACTGTGTTGAAATAAAAGAAAAAATACCCCCTCAAAATTGCCCATCAACTTTGTATCCCATTATGTTATCAAGCATTCCTGACAAAAATGGCCAAGTGTAGCTCTTCAGCTTTTGATGTATTGCAACTCTGTCAGTAGCAAGTTGAGCGGCTACAAGCTCCAAGAAAATGCACATCTGAATTTTGGAAGAACTACAACATCAAGAAAAAAAAAAGAGAAAATCCAGGAGCCTGCCTGTTAGAGGAAAGCACAACATACCATGGAGCCGATTCCAGGCAAGCAGTGTCTGGATACCATTGTACTAGACAAAACAGACTTCAACACTAAACTTCGAGAGGCAGAATGTGTAATCAGAGACACTCGGTGTCTGAAGTGAGGATGAGACCGAGCGAAAACAATTGCCTTCTTTAATTCTCTTTCCTTGTCCGAAGCCACTCCTTTCCTTGGTGCTAGAAACAGAGTCTTGTTACCAGTCCATTGATAAACGGCAACACAGCACACAATGCACGCAATTATGATGGGGGAAAAAAGACGACCAAGAGTTAATCCTTACACTTTCTCATTTGAATCACAGATTATTTTCCCAATTCTGCTACATTACCAGAGCAGCACCCCCAAGAAACCTCTACCTGCTGCGGACAATGATGTCAATGCCTGGTATTTTTATTAACATTATGGAGACTAAAGCCTAGTACACATGGGTGTGTTGGGCGACATCGGCTGGTTTTCAATAGAAACTGGCCGACATTCAGCTGTGTGTGGAGCATGACCGAAAGAGGTCTGCCGATTGGCTGAGAGCACTGACCAGAGCATTCTGGCAGAGGGGGGCAGTCCCCGCGTCACAACACAATAGCACCGCAGCGGAAATCGCTGTACTAACATTGGATTGTTCGTACAGCAGGTCTGATCTGAGCTGTTATTTTTCTTTTTGTTCAGCCCGTTGGGTTGTTTGAAAATAAAAAAAACTCAGTGTGTACTAGGCTTAAGGCAGGTTATACATCATGCAATCTTCAAATGGCTAGATTCCCCCATAAACAGTACGTGTTGATGGTGGAATCCCCCGCTTGCAGCGCTATTGTGTCTGCGGGGAGCGTCCCCCACCCACAGATTACAATGATCACTGCTGGTGGCTATAGTTGCCAGCAGTGATCAAGTGAAAGTAACCCAACAGGCTGGTTGTATTGAAATCGACTGATGGATGGGTCCAGTTCCGGTTGAATCAGCCAAATTTCTATCCGTCTATGGCAGGCTTAAATCATTAAGATTGACTGTCCCTGCTGAAAAAGCAGGATGAGTAGTGGGACTGAGATAGAACAGGCAGCACAAATACAAATGTAGGCTTGACTAACCCATTAGGGGCATACACCACAAGGGCTAGAGAACCCTTTAAACTCAGAACATGTCTTAACTAAACAAGCTCCTCACAAAAGAGTTTGAAGGACAGCAATGGTTTATGAATAAAGTGTCAGAATACAACACTTTCCAAAGATGGTACCCCTGAATTACTACAGATGTCTGAATTACTGGCAAGGGTTTTCTATTTATTTTTATTTTTATTTTTTTGAAAATCCACTTTAATTTCCAGCAAAGAAAACCGCAAAAAATAAAAGTATTGCACAAGTCATGAATGCTGATATGAACACTGGAATTGTTTATGCCTTCTAGGAATTTGCAAATAAAAATATGGCCTTTTGCAAGCGTTCCCAGCCTGGCAAATAGGTTTTTACTAGGGCAGAGGTAAGGACAGAGGTGCTTAAAATTTCTAGACATGTCTATGGTTATAAGCAAACACTGAGATAAATTGGGCTCTGTTCCCACAACTGCGAGCGTCTGCTGTTCCGAAGTAAAAAATATAACCTAATGTTAAGTGTTTAGAGCAGGGGTCTCCAAACTTTCCAAGCAAAGGGCCGGTTTACTGTCCTTCAGAGTTTAGGGGGGCCGGACCGTGGTCATTGGGAGTAGAAATTGCACCAGCATCAGTGGAAGCAATAGTGCCTCATTGTTGGTATCAGTAGAAGGAATAGTACCCCATCATTGGTATCTGTGGGAGGAATAGTGCTCAACCACTGATGTCAATGGGAGGAATGGTGCCTCAGTGTCAGTTGTGGATGCAGTAGTACTCCAAGGGCCGGATAGAGGCAAGCAAAAGGCCACATCTGGCCCCAGGGCTGCAGTTTGGAGACCTCTGGTTTAGAGGATGTAGTGCAAAGTGCACATCAACTTCTGCAAATAGTCAATGAGGTTTGGTGTGAAGTTTTAAAAAGCAGACCTCCTTTGGTCCTGACAATAATGAAGAAAGTGGTTTCATCTTGAAATCCCCTATACAAACATCAGTCCCATCTGGAGAGGGAGGGGAAGTACTAGGTGACAATTAGGGGTGCTACATGCAAATATGTTGACATGGAAATGCTGACAGGAGGAAAGAGCAGAGTGAGCACAGGGATGACCTCATTACCCTGATGTAACTCTTAATTGTAAGTGGTGCCAACTGCTTGGCTGTCTTGTGTGATGAGGCAATGTAAATGTCAGGAATGGATAGATAGAAATACCAATCCTATCGCAAGAAAAAACAGATCTCATAGCCATTTTAATCTCTAAAGCCCCATACACACGATCGGATAACCTATGGATTTTCGTCCGATGGATTTGTCCATCGGAAATCCGATGAAACAGTTTTTCATCAGTCTTGGCCACACACCATCAGTCAAAAAACCGACCGTTCCAAACGCGGTGATGTAAAACACTCCGATGAGCCGAGAAAAATGAAGTTTAATGCTTCTGAGCATGCGTCGACTTGATTCTGAGCATGCGTGGGTTTTTTAACCGATGGACTTGCCCATAGACGATCGGAAATTCCCATCGGTTTTTTATCCATCGGAAAATTTTAAAACAAGTTCTATTTTTTACAACCGATGGAAAAAAGACCGATGGGTACCATACACGATCGGTTGGTCTGATGAAAACCATCCATCGGACGGTTTTCATCAGTCAAACCGATCGTGTGTACGGGGCTTAACTGCAGATTTGCACAAAATTAAGCCATTTTTCAAGATTCAAAATTACTTACTACACCTTAGTCTACCGTATTATTCGCTAAGAATCTCTGACAGCACTAAGACACAAAGTTAAGGACCACTTTACTATAAGTTTAAGTGAAACAGATTCCTGTATTTTCACTTGAGCCAGAATAATTATGGGATTTTTCATGGTTTCCAACCTATGAAACTTGAAGAATAAGGAACCAAAAAAAAAAAAAAAAAAAAGGAAAATAAATTTAAGAATTAAAAATGGTTTACACTGTCTTGTGTTTCCATTACAATACCGCAGTTGACATTTGTATAGTCTAGTCTAATAAAAGAGCCTGTAACTAGATTACAGTTATGTTTACATGCTATGATGGCCACATAAAAACTAAGCTATGAGTGGGTATGTCTGCATGATGCTGTTGCAGTTAGGCTATATGCTAGGCTACTCTTGGCTGTATTCTGCAGTATTCTGTACTGAGACTCCCCCCCCCCCCCGCCCCACACTGTGTGCATTCCTCTCTACAATAGATTTTTTTTCTGTAAAAGGAAGGAAACGGTCTGAGTAAGCTGGGGAAAATGTACAATCTCTGTGGTTTAAGCTGAATCACCCCTGCTAAATCATAGCTCAGTCAGCATGACCACCAACACATCTTTAGCTGGCATCCACCAGTTGGGTTTAGTGGTACCCACCCACATAGTGAGTCTGCTGCTGTGGAATCTTTCACAGGTATAGTCATCTGAACCTGTGCAGAGGTTTATTTTATGCCTTGAACCACCTTAGTTTGTGTATACACATAATGTGCACACACGTAAACGCAAATTCACGCATGGGTGACGTACAATTTGGAAGATGTTTTACCCTATCCTTTGTCTGCTCATAGATGCATGCAGAGGGTATTGGGAGATTAAACAGGGGATCACCAATTTGGGGTGATGGTTCTCCGACTTCTTCCAAACCTCATCAGTCCATTTACTTATAGGTCAAAAACAAAAACAAAGGATTGCAAGAACAGTTCAGAACTGCTTAGTGATCTTCTAGAAGTTGCTTTGTTCCTACTTTTTTTTTTTTATTTGCAAAAAAATAAACTGTTGTAATGAACACTTCAGTTCAATATCAGCACTGGAGCCTCCACCTCCATGACTAAGCCACAAGGGGCAAAACATGTGGGCGTGGCCTGTAAAGAACTAGACTGAGGTGGCTAACACTTAACACAACGCTGGGCTTGTATGGTGTGCGGTGGCTGAGATTTTTCTCCATTTGTTCTGTGGATTACATGGATTCAGTGCAGACTCCTAGCCTGACCTGCACCCTCAGTGCAACACTCCAAATGGGTGACAAATGCCGGAGAAGGGACCCTAAAGCCAGTTTAGGTTCACAGCTCCGGAGTCTGCCACTCTTACACATTAATACATGGAGTTGGCAGTTCGATTTCAGGTTTCTGAAGAAAGGTATGCAAATCGGTTAGTGCCCTCTTGATCAAAAAAGACTGATGCTCAAAGCGTCAATGACTAATGTCCTCTTGAAATCAAATTATACAGATAACCACCACCACCATTTTAAAATAAAGCCACAGCATAAAAAAGGAGGAGGCAAATCCTGCAAGTATTTGGCCAACACCTAAATCTTGCTCCAGTTTCAGAATATCTGTCCTAGCCCTTCTATTTAACAGATGCACACATTAGCTGCCCCAAGTATTACTAATCTTACACAACTGAAAGGTCAGTCCCGTTTTCGGCAGCGATTTCAGAGACATCTGTGCAGGTTTCTGCACAGAGGTCAATGTAAATCGTAGCCCGAAATCGGAAAAAGTAGTACAGAAGCTACTCTTTGAAATCGGTGCAGTGCCGCATATGCGGCGTCGCTCCAATAAGGATGGTGCCATTGACGCCGATTTGACATGTCAAAACGTTCCATTTTGAACCAGGGCTTAAAGTCACTGTAGAGTCTGAGGTTTTTTCCCCCTCTTAAAAAAACAAACACGTTATACTTGGCTGCTCTGTGTAGTGGATTTGCACAGAATAGCCTCTTCGGCTCTCCTGGTCCCTTCTTCCAGACGAGTGCCCCCACAGCAAGCAGCTTGCTATGGGGCACCCGAGCCGCAGCTCCATGTGTCCATTCAGACATGGAGCTCTGGCTAGGCCTCGCCCACCATTGGATCACGGACTTTGACAGCAGTGGGAGCCAATGGCGCTCCGCTGCTGTCTTAGCCAATGAGCAGGAGGGTCCCGGGCAGGCAGTCGATAGTCTCCTGCAAAAACAGCTGGATAGAGATGGGCTCAAGTAAGTATTACGGTGGCTGCTACACACAGAAGGCATTTTATCTTAATGCATAGAATTCATTAAAATAAAATACCTTCTGCCTTTACAATCCCTTTATTATTCAGGAGAAAATGGAACCAATTCCACAATGACCGCAAACATGTGCAAAACATTTTTTATTTGCCAACCTACTTGCTCGATATCAGATAAGTTACTTGGGAAAGTTGCCTACACATATACTGGTTCATGTGTGGGTAACCTGGCTATTTCACAAGAGTAGTGAAGATCTTTGTATACAAAGTGCTGGCTAGGATGGAAATTGGACGTCCAAAAATAAACTCTGTACTACTGCCAGCATCTGGCGCCCCTGTTCACGGCCATCAAGTCCTATTCAAGAGGAGACCTAGAACTGTCATCTTTACGGAGATTAAATTGAAAAACTATACAATTATTCCATTCTGCGATAAGAAAAAACACCTATCCCCAAACATGCAGTGCTGAGAAGCGCTTTCTAGATTATTTTTTACCTGAATGCACGGCTAATGGACATTAAAATGTATTGATTTGGGATCAACAGAAGCCAGTTCAACCTGCATTACAACCCTGTGCTTTCCCGAAAGCATTAACAAATTACACAGTAAAACGACACTCTTCATACATTAACTCTTTCAGGTTTATTCCAATAAGCTATACAAAGCACGATCCTGATGTGCAAAATACAGTAACAAAAAGCAACCAAATTATATTTTTCTGCAGTTTGTGGTCTACTGGTGGCTGTGGGTCACTTCAGTTTGTCTGCTTACAAAATATGCTCTGTGCACTTTGCTACCAGGTTTTCCCAGACAGTTCCACTGAGCATACAAACATAATAAATGTGTACACAGAACTTAATCGTTTATTACATTGACCAAAAGCATAAAATATTCCATACACCGTCCCAATGTTCCCTGCCAGCTCCTATGCTTTGTAAGTCATGTTTGCTTGAGCTGGCATTGCATTTTGTCTTCAGTCACTGCACAAATGTTGTTTGGCACAAACCTTGAACAAGCTTATTATCTAGCCAGGTTGACCTGTAAAGCTTTAGAACAGTCTATGGACTGCCGATTCCATGGTTCTATAAAGTGTACCTGTCACACCGATTAGTAAGGAGGCCATTGTATTGGCTGCACCGAAATAGACACTCCATTCAATAGGCCCAACAGAGCTCACCACATACTCTATATGCCAGGAATCATTATTCCAAACTTTACCCAATATTTCCAAATTGTGTGTCCAATGCACAACTAGCATATACAGGCCAACGGGGTGCTAAAAGAATCAAATATCTGAAAAACGTAAAAACTTACATAGAACCGACACAAAAATTTCTGATTGATGTCTACGGGCTACCGCAATAGGCCGATTGTGTTTGATGGAACTGATCCAGAGCGTGACTTAAACCAAAATCAGTTGATTCTAGATTTTTCCTGATCCGCTTTATTCTCCACCACAGCAAATTGGAAAGCCTGCAATGTGCGTACATTTATTAATATAAAAGCGACCCAGCAATCACTGCAATCTGGACTCAGCTTAGAGTCATTCTCAAGACCTGTGAATCTAATGACTGGCTGCCATACCCTTCTAAATTTCTTCACGCTGTTAACGCTTAGTATGTCTGTACCTTTCCAGGAACACAAAATTCTATAAGATAATCATCAAATGGGTGGTCTGTTTGTGACAACTTAAAAAAAAAATGTAAAAAGATTTCAGGTCTCCTTTAAAATTTCTGCTATAGTTGTTACAGGGGGACTAGACAACAGATGCGTTAATAGGGCTAAGATGTAAAACTGTGGAGGAAAATCTCAGTTTAATTACTTAAGTAACCATCGTGACTTTGGAAATCTCCACACGGCTCAGCTCGGAGGACAAAGCTAGTCAACCAATTACAGTCTTAGACTTTCAAAGCTTCTTTGGCTGCCTTTAAGATCGTCACGTGTTTGCCGTACAAGATGCTGCACCCAGAGGGAGGCAGCAGAAAAAGCCTACCTGCCACTCTCCATGCAATTATCCTGTGCAGCATGGATTTAATTCTACTTGGTGCTTAGACGGATGGAACTTGTCTTAACAGGGTTGAAGGGAAAAGCATTTAGGTGCTCGCTGCATGTGCTCAGACACATTGTACAGCTTCTTAAAAACATACAGCATGCCGAGGCTCGTGGGAGATTTAAATGGCAGTCTTGCAGGCGCCTGGAAAAACGAAGGACTTAACTAGCCTATTTCAGAGGGGGCCATTTAACCAAGTGAGTGCTGACAAGGACTCTTGATGGTACTTTCAGTTTGACATCAGTCTGTTAGATGACGAACTGCAAATCCCTGTATGGCTAGTAGTGCTTGCTGGGACTTGATGTACCCCAAACAGCGTGATAACTATGTATCAGCACCCTGCACAGTAGAACTTAATGGTAGTACAAGCTGAAGCCAGTTGTTTATAAGACGCCAAGAAACCTGGCGGTTGCATTCATTTTAGAATTCAGAAAACTATTAGATAGATCTTGTGGTGAATTTAGGTTGACACGTTTTTTCATCTGAATTTCTATTTCTGCCAATACAAAGCTAAATTGCATCATCTCCCTTCCCTGATGGGTTCTTCTAAATGTAAGATAAGCCGTAAAAATGGGGGAACCAACTTTGAGCTCCATGAAACACCTTTTGTGTTGACTGGGGAGGGGGATACAAACTACAAGAAAAATATAGCTCTGGTGGACGCCAGCATAAGAAGCCAGAGGGCAGTTCCTCGAAAAATGGTGAACATCTGCAACTGAAATATGTTTAGGTGGGGCTGGCCTTAGTATGGAAGTTAACAACTCTGGGAATTTTCTTAATTTTGAGTAGCCAGATTTAGGGCTGCAACTAACAATTATTTTCATAATCGATTAGTTGGCTGATTATTGTTTCGATTAATCGGTTAATAACATTTAAAAAAAAAAAAAAAAAAAAAAGGAATGTAATTAAGCTGCGATTTGCCTTTTAAATTTTTTGGGGACAATTTGTTGTTGGGCAGATTAAAAAACAAACATGCTTTTCTGCAGCTTCTCCATTGAAGTATATTGAACCAAAAATCAAAGTAGCACCGTTTTGCGTTAAAAAAAAGTCCTTGCCCTTTCCAAATACGCAGCAGCTGAAAAAATCATGGATGTGAACGTGTCCCATAGGAAACCATGTAAATGAACTGTAGTGCATTTCTGCAAAAAGCACCAAAAAACAGAGGTGTGACCCAGGCCTGAGATGTTTAGTAACATAATGGGGTTAAAAAAAACTAAAATTAGTACAAAAAGAGCAAATAATCGCTACTGTAAGGCCCCTTTCACACGGGGCGGATCCGTGCAGATCCGCCCCGTGAAGCTCCGCTTGCTCAGCGGGGATCGCTCCGTTGATCCCCGCTGAGCCGGCGGATGACTGGGCGGTCCCCGCACACTGTGCAGGGACCGCCCTGTCAGAGCGCTGCTCTCCCCTATGGGGAATCGGATGACGACGGACCGTAGAGTCCGTTGTCATCCGATCCGCTCCGCCGACGGAAGGAAAAATAGGATTTTTTACTCACCGTAAAATCCTTTTCTCTGAGTCCATGGACCGACACAGCTTCTCTATTGACAAAGTGGGTATTATCCGTTAATTAGGAGTGACTAGGCAGAAAAACTTTTAAAAAGTGTTGCATCACACCTTCTACAGTACCGCCCAGGGGGCGGACCCTCTGGGTATACCCTCTCAGTCTGCACATCGCAGATCAGTTCGTCAAAAAGCAGTACAAACTTAAAAGGAGGGGTGGGTGCTGTGTCGGTCCATGGACTCAGAGAAAAGGATTTTACGGTGAGTAAAAAATCCTATTTACTCTTTCGTCCATGGACCGACACAGCTTCTCTATTGACAAAGTGGGACGTCCCAAAGCAGTGTCAGAGAAAAAACGAGGGGTGGTAACAGCATAAAAACAAACTTCACCCCAAAACACAAAACAGCACTCCTCCAACGGAGGAGTTGCAACTCTAAACAGCCGCCTGCAAAACCTTGCGGCCGAAAGAGGCATCCGAAGATGCACCTACATCAACTTTGTAGAATTTTGTGAAAGTGTGAGCGGACGACCAAGTCGCCGCTTTACATAGTTGGGAAACAGACGCTTGATGTCGGAAAGCCCAAGAGGCACCTATTGCCCTGGTCGAATGCGCCGTGACAGGAAAGGGGGGCGCCTGACCCTTTAAGGCGTAAGCCTGGATTACTATCTGTCGGATCCACCTAGAGATGGTGGCCGATGAGACTGCTTGGCCCTTCTTGGGACCAGCCACCGAAACAAACAGTGAGTCTGACTTCCGGAACAGGGAAGTAGCAGATATGTATACTCTCAAAGCTCGGACAACGTCCAAGGAATGCAACGCCGACTCCTTAGGATTCGACGGCTGAGGACACAAGGATGGAAGTACAATGTCTTCGTTGAGATGAAAAGCCGAAACGACCTTCGGAAGAAAGGAAGGCTGCGGCCGCAGCACCACCTTATCCTTGTGGAAAATCAAATAGGGAGCCTTGCAGGACAAGGCTGCCAGCTCAGAGACTCGTCTAACTGACGTAACAGCCACCAAAAAGACCACCTTCTGAGAAAGTGTCAACAGGGGAATATCTCTAATATTCTCAAACGGTGCCTTCTGAAGCACCGAGAGGACCAGGTTCAAGTCCCACGGAGGTAACGGGGGGCGGACCGGAGGGGCCACATGTCGAACCCCCTGCACAAATGTACTCACGAGAGAGTGAGTCGCCAGGGGTCGCTGAAAAAAGACAGCCAGGGCAGATATCTGTCCCTTAATCGTACTTAGGGCAAGCCTTTGGTCTACCCCATGCTGTAAAAACAGCAGGATTCTGGAAACCAAATAGGTACGCGGATGCCATTTCATTTCCTCACACATGGAGATGTAGGCCCTCCAAGTGCGGTGATAGACCTTCCTAGAGGACGGTTTCCGAGCACTTCTCATAGTAGAAATTACTGAGTCTGACAGGCCCCGGTCTCTCAGTACCTGGTTCTCAACAGCCATGCCGTTAAAGCCAATGACTGTAAAGCAGGATGGAATATGGGACCTTGCGACAGCAGGTCCTTCCGTAGTGGTAGGCGCCAGGGGACGTCTGCTACCAGACGTACTAGATCGGCGTACCAAGGACGCTGAGGCCAATCTGGAGCGATTAGGATCATTGGAATTCCCTCTGCCTCCACTCTGCGGAGCAGAAGAGGAAGAAGCCTTAAGGGAGGGAAGGCATAGATTAGCCGATACTGGCCCCACGATGCTACCAACGCGTCCGTTGCGTCTGCCCATGGGTCTCTTGACCGGGCCACAAACCTCAATACCTTCCGATTGAGTCGGGAAGCCAGAAGATCTACGTCTGGTGTGCCCCATCTTTGGCAGAGGAGTTGGAACACCTCCGGGTGTAAGGACCATTCTCCCTGGTCCAGCATCTGGCGGCTCAGGTAGTCCGCCTGCCAGTTTTCCACACCCGGAATGTACACGGCCGACAGTGCCGGTACGCTCCTCTCTGCCCACTTCAGGATGCGAGCGATCTCCGATGCTGCAGCTGAGCTTCTTGTTCCTCCTTGATGATTGACATATGCCACTGCTGTGGCGTTGTCTGACTGGATCCTGACTGGACGCCCTTGCAGTCTCTGAGACCATTTGAAGAGGCACAGCTTGATCGCCCGGATCTCCAGGACATTGATCGGCAGGAGGGCTTCCTCTGGGGTCCAGCGACCTTGCGCCGACTGGACACCCCAGACTCCCCCCCAACCTGTAAGGCTGGCGTCCGTCGTGATCACTATCCAGTAAACCGGAAGAAATGACTTCCCGGCCATTAGAGCCGGTGCTGTCAGCCACCATACCAGGGATCTCCTGACTAGGTGGCTCACTCGGATTTGATAATCCAGAGATGAAGGGCATCTGTTCCATCTGGACAGAACTTCCCTCTGTAACACTCGAGTGTGGTATTGAGCATATGGGACCGCCTCGAAGGAGGCTACCATGAGGCCCAACACTCGCATGCAAAAACGGAGTGACGACCAATTCCTGGAAGTCAGCTGCCGTACTGCAGCCCGGAGGGTCTGCAACTTCTCCACAGGGAGGAATACCTTTGCCTCTGAGGAATCCAGAATCAACCCCAGGTACACTAGGCGTTGAGTGGGCACCAATACTGACTTTTGCGTGTTTAGTATCCAACCACAGTCTCGAAGAGTCTGACAGGTAATGGACATGCTTACCTCTAATTCTGAGCTTGAAGGGCCCTTCAGCAGAAGGTCGTCCAAGTAACCTGTGATAGCGATACCCCGCTGTCTTAGAAGTGCCAGAATCGGAGCGAGCACCTTGGTGAACGTCCTGGGTGCTGAGGCAAGGCCAAACGGGAGGGCCACAAACTGGTAGTGGTTCTTCCCGATAGCAAATCGCAGAAACCTCTGGTGTCTGGAGTATATGGGGACATGCAGGTATGCGTCCTTGATGTCCAAGGAGGCCAGAAAGTCCCCCGGATGGAGAGCCGTGACTACGGATCGAACCGACTCCATCCGAAATCTTTGTACCTTCACAAAGCAATTGAGGGCTCTGAGATCCAAGATTGGACGAACCCCCTCCTCCTTTGGCACAATGAACAGATTTGAGTAAAAACCCTGACCCCGTTCCTGTTCTGGAACTGGAATAACTACCCCGCGTTCCAGTAGACCCTGGACCGCCCCATACAGGGCCTCCCGACGGGTCGGTAGTAGCTGGAGATTGGAGGTGATGAATCTGTCTGGTGGACAAGAGAGAAATTCTATCTTGTAGCCTGAGGAGATTACTTCGCAAACCCACCTGTCGGAGACTAGAGCAGTCCACTGAGTCGCGAATTTGCGAAGACGTCCCCCCACCCGAGAGCTGGGTGGGGGCGGACCTTCATGTGGACGCAGATTTGTCCACAGGCTTGTTGGGTCTGCGGGACCAAGGACGCTTTTGTCCTTGGGCAGGCGCTTTATCGGCCTGGGGTCTTTTCCCTGTCGCCTTAAGAGGGCGAAAAAACCGCTTACGTGCAGTAAAGGAGGGCCCTTGCCCTTGGCGTGGTCCCCTACCCTTGCTAGTTTGGGGAAGCAAAGTGCTTTTACCTCCTGTAGCATCCTTGATGATGTCATCCAGAGAAGCCCCAAAAAGTCTGTCGCCCTTAAAAGGCAGATCCAATAGGGCTTTCTTGGAAGTCTGG
Source organism: Rana muscosa (assembly GCA_029206835.1). Classification (NCBI taxonomy): domain Eukaryota; kingdom Metazoa; phylum Chordata; class Amphibia; order Anura; family Ranidae; genus Rana; species Rana muscosa. The sequence goes on along the minus strand of CM055124.1, from coordinate 210,839,525 downwards.
TCCGCAGACCAGCCCTTTAGCCAGATCAGGCGGCGTATTGCTACTGCATAAACCGAAGCTCTTGACAGCAGGGGAATAGTATCCATGTCTGACTCGCAGACAAACTTAAGGCCCTGGACCAACTGGTCGGCCAAAGTTATCTCATTAGGAGGAGCATCTCGCTCCTTTAACCCCTGGAGTAGCAATTTTGCCCATTCAGTAAGTGTCTGAGACACTAGGGCCCCCGCCAATGCCGGGCGTACTGCTGAGCCTACCACTGAGTATAGGTAGCGAGCGAGTGCTTCAGCCTTCTTATCCACAGGGTCCTTGAAAACAGGAGCCCCTTCTACTGGAATAGTGGTGGCTCTATTAAGTCTGGACACCGAAGGGTCCACTATAGGGGGAGAGGTCCATATCTTCAGAAAACTCTCCTCAAAGGGGTACCGTACTGCAAACCTCTTTGGGGCTGTAAAGACCCTCAGTGGGTTCTCCCATTCCTTGTATAAGAGTTTGTCAAAATAAGACACACAAGGGAACACCTTAGCAGTGCGGGCAGGTTTACGAAACCCAAAGGGGACTGGAGTATCTGCTACTTCTTCAGTCCTTTCCAACTTTAGCGTATCCCGCACTGCAGTAATAAGGTCAGATACCAAAGCCGTCTCGCGTACTGACCTGGACTTGGAGTCCTCCTCACTGTCCGATCGGTCACGGTCTGCAGTCTCTGATGCATCAGAATCTGGGCCATGAGCCGTAGCTGGACCTGGTTCTGCATCAGAAATATCCCCAGAAGATTGCAGGGGACGGGGGCGTTTATTACCCCCTGTATTCCCGTGTGCTGCTTCCACCCTGGCAGCAAACGCCTCTAGGATTGCCGACATAGCGTCCATAGACACCTCAGGGACACCAGCTGCTAAATCTGGTGTTTCAGGGGAGAAGACATCTGGCTCAGATGCCATGCAGACCACACGCTGACACTCACAGGGCTCCAGGCAAGATATCAATAGGCCACCCTCCTGCGCTGCAGAGATGCTGGGTTACCCAGAGGACTCACCACCCTGGATAGGTACTGCTATGCTGCGCCTATGATGCTGTCCCCTTGCTGCTGTGTCAGTCTGCTTCTTTTATCAGCACTTCCTGTGTGAATTTTCGCGCCAGTGTAATGCACCCTAGAGGCCGGAGGCTCTCGCAAAATGGTTGCCAAAACCGTCTGTATGGAAGATAATGTGGGCTCTAAGAAAATGGCCGCCGACAGAAGATAGAGGTCAGGCAGCCATAGCCCACAAAAAAGATGGCCGCCGAACGGCAATATCTGCATACAGGGTGGACAAACATGGCCACCGATCACCTGATAGGGGCCAGTGGGTGTGGCCGAACTACAGGAAGATGGCCGCCAGGCAGTTACAAGAGGCCAAACTTGGCATGGACCACCTCAAAATGGCCGCCGACAGCATGGAGACACAGAAACACAGGTAAGCAAAAATGACATTTCTTTTAAATGTTAGTTACAGCCAGCCCCGCTCCAGTGGGACCCCCTAGGTGACCCCCAGCACCCAGCAACCTTTAGCTAGAAGCCCAGGGAGGAGGGAAAGGCAGGGAGAGAGGGAAGAAAGGGGCCACAACCACTTACTTGATCTCTCCAGGAATGTCCAGCTAAATCACCCAGCCGAGGCAGGGGAGTTTTACTTACCTATCCTGCATGTATTCTGCTGGAAGACATTCCAAACAGATCATCGTCCGCGCACGGAAGGTGACTGTTGGCCAGGCATGCTGTGATTGGACCCAGAAGGGACGATCATATGTATGCCCTGGAGCATGACGCTCACCGGACAGGCTGCTGCGACTCGGCCGTAAGGTCAGCCGAAGCTGAGCGGTCCGATGCAAGCCTTGGAGCGTAAGCTCACCGGCCAGGCTGCTGCGACTCGGCCGTAAGGTCAGCCGAAGCTGAGCGGTCCGATGCAGGCCCTGGAGCGTAGGCTCACCGGCCACCCGTGGAGCGACGGGCATGTCGTGGAAAACCCAGCGCGTAGCTAGGGTCGGCACACGCTCGATGGCCGAAACTGGGGAGACTACAAGGATCGAGGATCCAGCCTGTCACCCAGTCGGCAGTTGATCGAAGATCGCAGGAAACAACAAATGTAGCAAAAAAATAAAAAATATATATATATCTTTTTTCCCCGGACCAATGAGCCCGAAGGGAGCCATGTCCTACTCCTTGCTAGACAGAAAAAAACTGATCTGCGATGTGCAGACTGAGAGGGTATACCCAGAGGGTCCGCCCCCTGGGCGGTACTGTAGAAGGTGTGATGCAACACTTTTTACAAGTTTTTCTGCCTAGTCACTCCTAATTAACGGATAATACCCACTTTGTCAATAGAGAAGCTGTGTCGGTCCATGGACGAAAGAGTAAATAGGGTTTTCCTCCGTCACACTTTGGCGGAGCGGAGCGGATGTCAGCGGACATGTCACCGCTGACATCCGTGCTTCCATAGGGGTACATGGAGGATCCATTTCAGGTCCGCCTAAAAAACTGACAGGCGGACCTGAACGGACCTCCGTGTGAAAGAGCCCTAAGGGGTTCATTTTTTACTGTGGGGCAGTGAAATTAATATTTACAGTAGCGATTTGCTCTTTGTACTATAAAGGGCTAACTTTAGTTTTTTTAACCCCATTATGTTACTGGCCGATTAATCGATTATGAAAATGGTAATTGATTAATATCATAATCGATTAGTTGTCGATTAATCGATTAGTTGTTTCGGCCCTAGCCAGATTACATATATGGCTTACTGACAGGGATGCAAAGTGATCCTTACCAAGGCTAGCCAAACGCAGGGAAGTTGCACATTTATTGTTTTTCACACTGAAAAAGCAAGTCTGAAAATTTTAGTTATGCTGGATAAAAGGAGCCTCTGTATATTACAGCATTTTAGCCACTTGTGCCACGTTTTGCTTGACTATCTGCAGAATTTGTCTGCAGTAATTAATGCTAAGGAATGTCAGCCGCAGGTTCAAAGGGAGACAACTGCTAAGGAGATTTGCTTCTGCCATGTAAGGATTTGCCTAGGTCAATGCTGTTATCAAATCCCAGACAGATCTTTCAGTCCTTGCTGGGCAGCTTGCTGTATTAAGCCTTCCTTTTCAAGACCAATTACTTTTAATGTCTGCTACCAGGGCCAAAAGACCGGGAAGCTGATAATACCAAGCAGCCCCTCCTTTTGTTCCTCATAGTAGACATATGCTGGCAGAAGGATGATCCATAAAATACTCAGACATTTATGACATCCGAATTGTTCCTGGCATCGCAGCTTAAAGTCACTGGTACAGCCATAGGAACCATAGTGAATACGGCCCCTGGTACAAAAAGACTTCAGCTTTGCTAAGAAAAATAATGGAATGGTCCGGTCACTGCAGACTGGATTAGAGTTGAGGCCCACATACAATTCTATAACTCCAAATTTAAAATGGCAAAAAGTCAGATTTCTGGATAGCACTTAAAACAAACATTCAACTAAAATGGCCATGCAACTATGAAAACCTTGCCATAAAAGGGTAAAAAAAAAAATTATTTGTTACCTTTGGGTCTTTTAAATATACCACTAAGGGTTTGTTACATAACTGAAAACAATTCTGACATTTGAAAGCAGATAATGTCCTTTTCACTCTGTGCTACTCTCATCAGTTACATTGTTCCCAGTTATCTGACTACAAAACTAATTCCCCCTATGGTAGAGAGAGACGGTGATGTTTTGTAGTCCCATCCTAGGGTGATATTGCTGCTCCTTTGTAGATACAGTGAGCAAGTGTCATCAACCTAGGACAGGAAGTGTGTTACTGGTAGGATCATCAAGGGGAAAAAACAAAAACACACTAATGAAAATGAATGCAGCCACCACAGCCAAGACTAGTAAGCTGCAATATTTAAACTTGTTGTTCTTGATGTTTAGATGCATGATAAGCCTGACTCAAAAAAACAAAACTAATCTCCAATGATCTATTCGGTGCTTACCCTGCTCTGAATAAACTTTGCCGTCAATCGGCATGATGTGGACAATGGAGTCAGTACATAGCTTGCAAGGGTATAGGGTACTTCAGCTGATCAACTGCAGGTGAAATGTACAGGCTGCATATGGCAATTTATGCAGGTTTGCTTATTGAACTATATCCGGATTTGTAATTGCAAAAAAGAGTTAGAAGTTTTGGCATTAAAGTGCTGCAATAAACAGTGACATCCTACTCTAGAGCGGCAACAAAAACAGAAAGGTACTGATCAATATTATACAATTGGAAGGCAGTCAAGAAGGAATACTTGTAATACTAATGCACATGTGGCTCAGCCCAGGCTGTGGTTCATAGCAGAACAGCTAAATGTTTCAGAGTAGAAACTCCAAGCAGAAACAAAAATGCACTGCATATTTATCAGCACTCTGAACTGGGACTTGAAGTGCTCAATAGAATTAGGTTGGCCATAGATGTGTTTTTTTTTGTTCAACCAGTGGGCTGAACAAAAAGCACTTGCCCAATTCCCCCATCCACACATTTGAGGTGCATGGGGAAATATGGACTGCTGTGTCATTGTATTGTGATAGCAGGGAGACTCCACTGCCATCAGAATACACTGATCAGATCTTCAGTCTATAGCATGTAGCGCTGATCGAATGTTCCCCCCTCTCCACCCCCCAACAGGAAGCGTCAACAGAAGCTGCTGGGTAGATTGACTTCAGTTCAACCACAGTGGCTAGGCATGGATCGAAATCAGTCTGGTTCCTGCTAAACCGGTCTAATTTTAATCCATGGATGGCAAGCTATTTTCTACTAAATATCAGACAAGAGCTTACCAGGCACTGATAAACCCCACATTTCCTCAATAAGAAAAAAAATGTGAGGGTGAAAAATAAATCTTATTTGATTGGATTGCTGGCTGTATGTAGAAGGTAAATTTAGGTTTAAATTTGCAAATTTTAATGATGGTAAACCTTCCTACAATGTAAAATACACCCAATTACTGTCAAAAGGTTAAATGTTGTTAGTAGACCAATTTGCAATCATCAAGCCACTCCTGCTATTTTCACACCCCTGCCACACTGTATAGCCACGCAAACACACACTTTTCTTAAATACACCAGAAAGAAAAAAAAAACGAAAGAAAAAAAACACGCCAACAAAAAAGGATCATGTATTTGTTTTTCCAGTTTTTAAAACATGTCATTGTAACCTGGAAGAGATTATTTCCCTTCCATCTGCCTTGAGCTTGGCTGTAACCAGTTGCAACTAATGGAAGCTTGTCAATTAATAGTACTAACAAAAATAGGATGGAAGAACTGCTAAAGGTTTTAGCATCCTACCAATAAAGACCTACACGTTCTGCCGAACATGCAGATAATTGAACTCACCCTTTTATAGCACTGAAATGCCACGTGCAATAACAATCCCTGCTCTTAAAACCCTAAACCCGTACAAATGTGACCTTCTTTGGAAAGTACAACCTCAGACTGATCAAAGGGGGGGGGGGGGGGGGATGGAAAAAATAATAAAGCCAGCCGAGTCTGGAGAGCTTACAGCAGGACAGCTATGTGTCTGCAGGGTTTGAGAACCGCTCTACGTCAGCAAGCCTGGTGGTTTATTTGTACAGCGTGGTTAATAAGGGCTGATTGTAATCGACCGGCATTAAAACATGTTGCCCAACGTGTGATCTCAACAAAATCTGTTCTCATCGGTTAATGGGGAGACTTTTTCTCCATAAACCCACAGTGTTTCCTAGACTACACAGGCACCATTCATCCCCATATTATTGGAGGTTCCTCTGACCCCCTTTTTGGTGAGATCTCTATAAAATGCACTTCCTGAGGAGAAATCGGGCAGCCATAAATTCTCTCACATCAATTCCTGCTCAGCTAATGCAGTGCTGAGACTGTAGCTTTTTTCCCTGTCCTCTCTTTCCACTTTGCCTTATGTCAAATCAAATTACGTGATCAATTTTTCTGTCTAGCCATTTTTTTTCGGACGCTCGCGCCTCACGGGGGGGGGGGGGGGGTAAGGGGAGGGAAGGAGCAGGGTGCTTGGCTTCTTGCCAGAGATTCATCAATAGGCCGTCTCCACGTGTGGTGGAACTGCATGGCGACAATCTGTCCCTTTGCCTCTACTTACTCCCTGGCTGTCGGCCAGGCCTCACACCTGCTTGCTAACAGTGGAACCCACTCAGATTTTAAGCACAAGGTACAAAATGAAAAAAAAAAAAAAAATAGGTTGAGGGAGGTAGAGAGTAAGTGGAAGACTTGGCGGTCAGGGGCAACATTTAAGTCGCAGCATCCTTTGCAAACATCAAAGACTCCTGTGTTTCAATTAAGCCACAGGGAACTTGCAATCTGGAAAATCTATAATTATGTGGGTGTTTTCCAGGCAGGCTGACAACAACGGAGCAGAAAAGCCAACCCGAGTCGAAAGTTTAAGAGAAGGGAAAAAGAAAAATGAAAAAAGTTCAGCTAAACGGTTTCAAATGTTTATGTAGAATTTGGGTCTAAAATTACCCATATAATGGAGCTTTTTTTAACTGCCAAACTTACCTTTAAAGTATTCCTTAAGGCTGGTTTCACACTGGGGCGGTGGCGGTATAGCGCCGCTATTTTTAGCGGCGCTATAACATCGGGATTGTTGAGCTATTCGGCCACTAGCGGTGCGGTTTTAACCCCCGCAAGCGGCCAATAAAGGGTTAATACCACCCGCAAACCGCGGCTACAGCCGCGGTTTGCGGGCGGTATTACCGCGGTATCCCATGCATTTCAATGGGAAGGAGCGGTGGAGGAGCGGTAAACACACCGCTCCTCAGATGTGGCTAGCAGGACTTTTTTTACCGTCCTGCTAGCGCACCGCTCCAGTGTGAAAGACCTCAGGGCTTTCACATTGGAGAGAAAGGAGCCGCTGTTTAGGCTCGGTTTGCAGGCGCTATTTTTAGCTAAATGGCGCCTGCAAACCGCCCCAGTGTGAAAGGGGCCTAAAGGCAAAACTTTTTGGAGAAGGTGATTGGAGGGTTTGAATGTCAGTCAAGTTGTTATTGCTGTCTTTTTCCTTTCTAGGGAGAATCAATGTCACCGGAAATGCAAGTTGGATTAAAACCAAAATTGCCACCTGAAACCGAATAGTGGGGAAATGTCCAGTGAGGGTGCTTATTCCCATGGCGACAGCTTTTTATCTTAAAAAAAAAGGCAATTCTTGCATTGGAAAGGTACCCTCGTATTTCCTGTTAAGTCTACAGGACAGGGAAGTGAAATCCCTCTGAGACACTGATAGTCAATAAAAAAATCCATCCCCTATTCTAAGAGGAGGAAAAATAGGATTTTTTATACTCACCGTAAAATCCTTTTCTCCGACATCCATGGACTGACACGGTGTCTCTTTACACTTTACACGTGGGTTATGTCCCTGCTTGCAGGAGAAGACCTAGGCAGAATGTGAAATGTTATACATACATTCTAAAAGCCAGAGCTGAACAGCCCCACCCAGGGGGCGGTCCCTCCGGACATAACCCTCCCACTACAGTCAGCAGACTTCAGTTCGTAACAAAGCAGTACAAACTTAAAAGGAAGGGTGGGTGCTGTTTCAGTCCATGGATGTCAGAGAAAAGGATTTTACGGTGAGTACAAAAAATCCTATTTTCTCTTACCATCCATGGACTGACACGGTGTCTCTTTACACGTGGGATGTCCCAAAGCAGTGTCAAGAGGGATGGGAGCAGTATAAATGGAAAAACCAAAACTTCACTCCAATAAGGCAGAGCTCCTCAACGGAGGGAGTCGCAACTTTAAACAGCGGCCTGCAGCACCCTGCGGCCGAAGGAAGCATCCGAAGATGCAGCCACATTAACCTTATAAAACTTAAAAGGCATGAACAGACGACCAGGTCGCCGCCTTGCACACTTGTGCAACCGACGCTTGGATGTCGGGAAACCCAGGAAGCACCAATTGCCCTGGTGGAATGCGCCGTAACCGGAAAGGGAGGCGCCCGCCCTTTGAGAGCATAGGCTTGAATGACGGTTTGTCTGATTCCCCTAAAAATGATGGCAGACTAAACCGCTTGGCCCTGTTACGGACCAGAGACAGTCACAAACAGTGAGTCGGACTTCCGAATAGAAGCAGTAGCAGACAGGTACACCCGTAAGGCTCGTACTACCTCCAATATGTGCAGCGCAAACTCTGGGATGCGATGGGTGAGGACACAAGGACGGGAGGGCAATGTCCTCATGTAGGTGAAAGGTCGACACCACCTTTGGCAAAAAAGGAAGGTCGCGGATGCAACACCGCCTTATCCTTATGGATGACCAAATATGGCGACTTGCAGGACAAAGCCGCCAACTCAGACACTCATCAAACAGAAGTGATTGCCACTAAAAAGGCCACCTTCTGAGACAAGACAAGAGGGGAATATCCCGGATATTCCCAAAAGGAGGTTCCTGGAGGACCGAGAGCACCAAATTCAGATCCCACGGTGGGAGAGGAGGCTTGACAGGAGGGAGCACATGGCGAACCCCCAACACAAGGTGCTAACCAAGAAAAATGACCCGCTAGAGGTCGCTGAAAGAAGATGGCCAAGGCCGAAATCTGATCCTTTATGGTACTCAAAGCAAGCTTTCGGGTCACTCCACACTGCAGAGGACGCAGGATTCTGGGGACGGAATACGTCAGAGGACGCCAGTCCAGCGCTTCGCACATGGCGATATAAGCTTTCCAGGCACGGTGATAGATCTGCCTGGAGGAAGACTTCCGAGTCCTTAACATGGTCAAAATGACCGAGTCCGAGAGACCTCGGTCCCTCAACACCTGGCTTTTAACAGGCCTGCCGTTAAAGCCAGAGACTGTAAGCCGGATGAAACATAGGACCTTGAGACTGAAGGTCCTCCCTCATCGGCAACCGCCAGGGAACGTCTGCGACGAGACGTGCCAGATCAGCGTACCAGTGATGCTGAGGCCAATCCGGAACAATTAGGATCGCCGGAGTTTATATCAGGCGATAAGGACCCTATGGGGCCACCAACGCATCCGAGGCATCGCCCAAGGATCCCTGGATCTGGCCACAACCTCAACCCTTGCGATTGAGTCGAGAGGCCATCAGGTCCACATCCGGTGTGCCCCACCGTCGGTAAAGGAGTTGAAATATGCAAGGACCACTCTTCTTGGTCCGGTGTCTGGCGATTGGCGACTCAGATAGTCCGCCTGCCCATTGTCTATGCCCAGAATGTAAAATGGCCTACAGAGCCGGCACGTTTCTTCCGGCCCACTTCAGGATACGGACTACCTCGGAAGCCGCAGCTGAGCTCCGAGTTCCCCCTTGATGGTTTACAAACGCCACCGCCGTGGCGGTGTCTGACTGGCTCCTGATGGAGCGACCCCGTACTCTCTCCTGAGAAGAGACAGTCCGATGGCCCGTATTTCCAGAACAGTGATTGGTAAACGGGCTCGTCCGGAGTCCAAAGCCTGAGCCGACAGGACTCCCCAGACTCCACCCCAACCCGTCAGGCTGGTGTCCGTCGTGAGTACCGTCCATTGGATGGGAGGGGAACGACTTTCCGGACCGAAGAGCAGAGGATCTCAACCACCATGTCAGGGGCGCCCTGACCAGGTGAATCACCTGGATCTGAAGATCCAAGGACAACGGGGATTTGTCCCAGGTGGACAAGATCTCCTTCTGCAATGCCCTGGTGTGCGATTGGGCATACGGAACGGCCGCGAAGGAAGCCACCACGAGTCCCGGGACTCATGCAAAAAACGGATTGACAACCATTTTTGGGATGTCAGCACCCGCACCGCAGACTGAAATGTCAGCAACTTCTCCAGAGGTAGGATACCTTTGCCTCCAAGGAGTCCAGAATCAGAACTAGATACTCCAGACACTGAGTCGGGACCAGGACTGACTCCTGAATGTTCAGGAACCACCCGAGTCCCTGAGGGTCTAATTGACGATAGTCACCTTTCCTCTAAGTCTGATCCACTTTTTGCTCTTAGCAGAAGATCGTCCAGATAGCCCACGACAGCAATACCTCGCTGTAACAGAAAGCTAGAACCGGAGCAAGCACCTTGGTGAACACCCTTGGTGCCAAGGCTAGGCCGAAAGGAAGAGCCACAATCGATAGTGGACTTCGCTGACCGCAAAGCGCAGAAACCTCTGGTGACTTGCGCAGATCGGAACATGCAAGTAGGCTTTCTTGAAGTCCAAGGACGCCAGAAGAAAATCCCTTTGGTGGAGTGTAGCGATCACCGTGCGAATGGATTCCATGCGGAATTTCTGCACCTTCTCGAAGGCATTCAGGGCCTTGAGGTCCAGGATAGGTCGAACCACGTCCTATTTTTGGGACGACAAACAGATTCACGTAGAATCCCTGAAAACTCTCCTGTGACGGAACCGGCACAATCACTCCGGACCTGATCAAATCCTGTACAGCCCCCAAGAGGGCTGCCCAACAGGTAGGAAGGAGAGGAAGATTTGAGGGAAAGAATCTGTCTGGGGGCCAGGATCGGAATACTATCCTGTATCCTGAGGTGACCACCTCGCACACCCACCAGTCGGAGATTCGGGAGGACCACCGATTCGTGACCTGCGAAGTCGTCCCCCCACCCCAGAGTCGGGCGGAGGCAAGACTTCACGCGGAGGTGGGCTTGGGAGCCGCTTGTTCAGCTTACGCACCCAGGGGCACTTGTGCCCACCAGCCACACTGCTGTCAGTCTGAGAGGGCCTACCCGTGGACTGACGAAAAAACCCCGTTTTGCTGGAAAGGAAGGCCCATGTTTGCGGCGGGCCTCCTCACCCTTGCTAGTCTAAGGAAGAAGAGTGCTTTTACCTCACATGACATCCATGACGATGTCATCCAGAGCAGCACCGAAAGGTCTACCACCTTTAAATGGTAGATCCGTCAGGAGCTTCCTAAGGCTAGGTCAGCAGGCCAGCACTTCAACCAGATAAGACGACGCAATACCACCGCCGAGACAGAGGCCCTGGATATTAAAGGGGCCGCGTCCAACGTGGCGTCGCACACATAAACCAGGCCCTGAACCAGTTGGTGGGCCAAAGCAACTGTGTCTGGAGGAAGTTTATGCTCCTGTACAGCTAGGTGCAACATTTTTGCCCAACCTGTAAGTGTTTAAGACACAAGGGTCGCCGCTACCACAGGCCGTAGGGCGGATCCCAACAAGGCAAACATGGCTCTGCTCACCACTTCTGACCTCCTGTCAGTGGGGTCCTCAAATGCAGGAGTCCCCTCCATCGGGAGAGTGATGGCCTTGTTCAACCGGGCGACTGGAGGGTCGACCCTGGGGGAGAAGCCCACTTTTTAAGTAGGGCATCTTCAAGGGTTATCTGATAGACAAACGCCGCGGGACCATAAAAAAATTCTTCTGCGGCTTTTCCCAGACCTTATCAATGAGCTGGTCAAAGAAAGTACATATGGAAAAACCTCTTTAGAAGGCCTGGCCTTAAAAGAACCAAAAGGAGACTGTATCCGCCTGAGGTTCTGCATCCGCAGCATTTTAGCTTGAGAGTGTCCCTCACCGCAGTCATGAGTACACTAACAAGCGCCCTGTCATTTGCCGACTCCGAACTGGAGTTTTCCTCATAAGGAATGTCCTGTTCAAAACCATCCAATACATTCAGAACTAGGGTCCTGAGCGGTAGAGGCTAGGCCCATATCTGAATCAGCGCACTGCCCTCATGAAGTAAAGTGGGGAAAGGGCGCTTTTTTGCTCCCTTGCGCTTGCACACAGCTCCCATCCTGGTCAGAAATGATTCCAGGACTGCCCACAACTGGTCCCTAGGGACCGCAGGTGCTGAAGCACTGCCTGTTGTCCACTGACATTTAGGGGAAGCTGGTGACAGACTCCATATTGCCCCCCTCTGAGACTCAGATAAAAAGTCCACCCACAGGCTGTGCTGACTGAGGAGGCGCCCAGGGGACTCACCAAACCGGAACCAGGGACCGCTCAGTTCCACTGTCTGTACCGCGCTGTGTCAGCGCTGGTGAGCTGTGAGGAGATTTGCGCTGTTACAGCAGTGCTAGAGGCCAAAACTAGTGCTGAAGAGCGCGCGGGCTACAAGAAAATGGCCGCCACACTTCACTGAGGCGATCCGCGGCAAGATGGCCGCCATGACTCAGCAAAAGTGAAAAAAACAGCACACACACAGCGCCACTCAGGCCCCAAAATACACAAAAAAGGCCCAAAGCATATCTGCAGACCAGCATTAGCCCCTCCAATAACAGTGTGACCCCCAGGCACCCCACACAGCACAGCGCCAGCAATGGTGACAATGAAATACAGGGGGAGACAGGGAAAATCCCCCACAGAGAAACACACAGCCTTTTGTACTCACCTGCAGGCAGGAGAGACTACTTACCCGTCCCCTGAGGGACCCACTGGTGTGTTTCTGACAGGACTATCACAGTGCAGTACTGAGTAGCTGTCGGCCCGGTCCACCGCGAAAGATACAGTCAGTCAGGAACTGTTCAGTCTTGAGAGGACCGTGGGAGCATGAAAGCAAACCCGGCCACCCCTGGAGTCATGGGGCCTGTCGTGAACTGAGTCTCACGCACACAAGGCGCGGATCAGCATGCTCGATGGTCGGACAGGGAAGACTACGAGGATATCTTGTACCCAACCTGTTGCCCAGCCGACAGTTGATAGAAAATTCTCAAAAATAAAATAAAAAAGAATTCCAGAAAAGGAATAAAAATAGGTCAGGAGACTGGCTCCTGAGAGAGCCACGTCTTCTTCTGCTAGGCAGAAAAAAACTGAAGTGGGAGGGTTATGTCCGGAGGGACCGCCCCCTGGGTGGGGCTGTTCAGCTCTGGCTTTTAGAATGTATGTATAACATTTCACATTCTGCCTAGGTCTTCTCCTGCAAGCAGGGACATAACCCACGTGTAAAGTGTAAAGAGACACCGTGTCAGTCCATGGATGGTAAGAGAAAAAAAGGTTTGGCTTTGGATATACTTTAAAGCTGTTGGTACACTTGAGGCTAAAAGTACACTAACCTACTCTGCAGGCGGTCAAAACGTTATCCTGAACGCGATTCTTCTACGTTCAGGAGAACCTAAACGCAGCAGCTCCTAAACTCTGCTAAAAGCCTGTGTACATGAACACAGGCTTTTACGGAGTTGGGGTTTAGGAGCTTTGGCAAAAAAAAAAAAAAAAAAGCCAAAAGCTCCTAAACTAAAGTTTAGCAACTTGCCAGTCACATGAAGCCCAACATGCCTCATTTGGGCAAAGCTGGCCCCAACAAACTATGTCCCTCACTAAAATGTGAGGCCGCTGGATGTGTGGTATAAAAACTGTATGAAACTAAGGTTACATACAGCACTGTGTTTCGGGTTCAAGCTGAGACTTCCGGCCTTCCCGAACACAATAGAGAGTATCTGATTGGTGCTCAGCCATTCACAGAAATGTATTCTAGCAATAAATACAAAGCTTCTTCTGATTGGCTGAATCAGAGGTTGTGACATCAGCCCGCCTCTCAGACTCAGCCAAGTTCCCCGCCAGAAGAACAAAATGGCTCCACAGGAGGGATTTGTGGTTGCAGGAAAGGAAAAAAAAAAAATCGCTCCGTCTAAGGCCAGCTTAGCTTTCCTTAGGCCTGTAGTAACACTGCTGTCCCATGTCTTGAATAGCAGAGGTGATCCCACAATTGTACTGGCTGCAGTAAACAAAGTACAGCACAACCTGTGGCTGGCCCAGTGGGCGGCAACTTAATTGGCAAGCCACACCCAATCACACTTCCAGCTTACCTCATTCTTCAGCTATGCTCGAGCGGCATGACATGTCAATCACAGCTATCCCATTGAACCCCGCCCCCCCCCTTCCCATACTTTAAGCCAAATGAAAGTGACCAAGGGTGCTGTAATTTCAGATTACTTTTTTCGGCCTCCTGGATATGTGTTATACAAGCTTGCCCACTTTTGCCTAGTAATTCGGGTGGGGGGCACAGATCTGAACTCACAGCAAAACAAAGAAAAAGGTTTCAAAGGTAACAGTTTATTGAAGAAAATTTACGTTAACAGAACAGTTCTGGCAGTAGAAAGGAGCGAATAATCTGTTTTTCAATTAGGCTTTAATTCTACTTTGAGGTTGACGGCGCATCAATATTTTGAGGGTTTCAATACATTAGGTTATTAACCCACTTAAAGTGGTTGTAAACCCTTTTATCTTTTTTTTTTACTTGCCTGCAAGACAAAGCTATAATGAGCTAGTATGACTAGCATACTAGCTTATTATGTACCACTTACCTTCGATCGGGGCCCCCGAAGTCGTCCGTGTCCCTCCTCTAGCCGCATCCATCGCTGCGGCGCTAGCCGGAATGTTACTTCCGGGTATCGCCGCTGCAGCCAATCACAGCGCCGCTCCGGCGCTGTGATTGGCCGGAGCGGCGTAGACGCGACTCCGCGCATGAGCTGTCGAATTCGGCTAAGTCGTCGAATGTTGCGACCTAGCCGAATTTGTGAATGGGGTGACGTCAGAGTCGCCGCATTTACATACAAATATCTCCTTAACCGTGTAGGTTAAGGAGATATTTCATGCACCTACAGGTAAGCCTTAATCTAGGCTTACCTGTAGGTCTTTGTTTAAAAAGTGGGTTTACAACCACTTTAAATAAGCATGCAGATCAGTTTCTTGTTAACTCAAATGTGACGTGCTCTTCCTGAACTCAGCGAAGCAACAGGCACCGGGAGTAGGTTTAGCATTGACAGCCATGTTACGACTAACATTATCCTGGAGAGGGGCTTCAAGTTAACAGAAATCTATGCAATACGTTTTAGATGTATAAGAATGAGTTGGTATTTGATAGAAAGTTACCCAACGAACAATACTACAGTTCAAATCCCAACAGCCTAAAGTAAGGTTATATAATTTTTGGTTTTGAAAAGGTGAATTAAACTGAATCTATATATCTATATCTCTATATAAATATAAATAAAATAGATGTCCATTTCATAGCAGGTTAATATATGCATATAGGTGTATGTACAGAAAGCCTAAAAACAGAACAGGATTAAAGAGAAAAAAAATAAAAAAATAAAATAAAAGCATGTCCCTAGGGAGACGGCATACATAAAGAAAATCCATGGCCACGAAAGAAAAACAAAGCACCATGGAGACAGAAAGGGGTGAGAAGAGGTCAGTGCCTTTCAGGAGAGCTCTAGAGGGTGTGCAAGGGTCTATGGAGTAACGTTCAAGCCCATTGGGGTCAACACAGCCCTGTTTTCTGGGCTGGAGTTCAACCTGAGGTAAATGGCTAGACAAGGGCCAATAAAAACAGCAGCTCTTTCACTGGAGGACAACACTGATTCTTAACTCTTTGTTCAAATTGATGACCAGACATAATAAAAGCTTGGTGGGGAAATCATTCCTCACAAAAGGCATAGGGCTGGATTAGCCGTCGATTGCTCATTCAGCAGGCAAGTCCAGAAAGTAGTCTTTTTTATCCAAGGATTTAGAGCTGACCAGGATCCAAAAATACGTCAAAGAGCTTCCTCACAATACGGCCTTGCAGAACTAAGACTTTGATCTAAAGATCTTCCGTTATCCTAAAAGTGTACCTGTCTCACACCTACGATGGAATAAAAAAAATAAACATTTTGTGCTCTAAATAAGCCCACAGATGAAAAATGAAAGCTGAAAATACCCATCACTAGGTCACAGTGTACCTTGAGAAAGGGACCATTTCTTGGCGGGTGGATAGTCTTCCTTCAATATGGGCTCAGACATATTTTACAAACCTTTATTTGCTCTTAACAGTCCAAAACTCTAATACAGCAAGTCCCCAGTAAACCTTAAATTAAAAACAGGACTTTTCCTTTGAACGGATTTATAAAATACACATACTCCTGCTATAGCCGGGCTGCCAAATAAAGGTACTTCTTTCAAGCCCAAGATAGTGGCTACTACATTGTTTTTAGTGGCACTGCAAATGTAAATAAATGTAAATAAGATGTCAGCCATCCTTTCACGACAAAGAACAGCAGTGCCCTTATACACTTTAGGATTACTTGCCCTTTAAGCCAAAACAAAATGGAATCCTTCATTTCCCAGCAATCCCAGTGGAGCCCATGGCTGTTCTTTCAAAGCTTCTGAGGCTGTTTCACATCAGACATTCCAGTGACATGACTTGCCAAAGTTGTGGGGTGTACAAGTTAATGGAGTTCTGGCACTCTGCCCTTCCTCACAAAAGATCAATATGCAACAAGCAAACTTTTCCATTCAGAATTAAAGGAAATGTTGCCCAAGATGAGAAAGGCAGAATGAAATACAGGATGTTGTGGTCACAGCACTTGGAAGGTTTATACACTAGGAATCCAAGCTAATTAAAAGAGAATGTTTTAATATGAACATCAAGGAAGAGCCACTTTTGTTTATAACTCTGCTGCCTAAAATATACATTCTCAGACAATGAAAAAAAAATGTAGGCTTCATTTAACATACTAAAAAGTGGTGAATATTGTATCCAATCAGTTTTTAGCAACTCTGTCTTTCGAAAAAAAAAAAAAAATGAATATATGCTTTTAAATTAAAATCTGACAGCTGCTTTAGAGTCTCCAGTGCAAGAATGATGGAACACACATTACATTGGTAACTCCATAGCTCTGCTGAAACAGGCTTTTGGTACTGGTTGCTAGCAAGGCATTGCACGTCAGCACATACCCTTCCAATGGTGGGCACAAAACAGGCAGCTACATTTTGTATATGCTGATGTGTAGGCTTAGGTCAACAAAGTCTACCTGTTGCACAGAAATGTCCTTTCAATAGGAATGAGGATAGCAATTCACAGACCGCCCAGTGTGAAGGTCAGTGATTAGTTGTGGGATCTTTTTAAATGCCTTAAACATGTTAAAAAAAAAAAAAAAAACGCTCTAACACTTGCACCAGATTCATACGGCGCAAGGGGATTTTTGCCAATCTGGCACGCTTTTTAATGTCTGTCCACTGAATGGTTCCCCCAGAGAACTGCCGACTGGTGGCATCTGCCTAGCTCATGAGATCTAGCACAAGAGACGGTTTGGGAAACAATCATGTTTATATGGTGAGCCAATTCCTTGGGATTTAAGAGTTTAAATAAAAAAGATGATACTCCTGAAATACACAGAAAATGTACAGAATCCAAGAGCACCCTGTTCTTCATAATTCTCTATCACATTTCATCTGCAGTCATGACATTTTCCTCTTGCTGCTGTAAGTTTTCCCAAAATATGGACAGAGCGGACATCATTAACATTCTTGATCCAGTTTAAACCATTTTACTCAGACTTGTGTCTCAGGAGGGATTTTAGAGTTCCGATGAATTGAGCAAAATAGGTTTACGTCTTTTTATTATGGCCGGTGTGTCTTGAGGCGTAAGGTATGCGCACACACTCAGGTGTGTGGCGTATATACCCACATGTAGAACCTTTACACACCCCCTCCCCTCACAAAAATGCCAGGTGTCTGAAGGGCCTTATCCGGAGTAGACAAAACACACAGCTGTGTGCTAGACAGCGGCAGTACTACCATTTCAGCAAGACAAAAATATTACCACATACTTTATGTGGGAGCAGAAAACAGTAAATTCTTATCGAGGGGGAAAAAGAAGAAGAAAAGCCCAACAGGGCACCGCTCAGACATGAAATATGTTACAGACGACAAAATAAACCAGACAAGTCCACTGAAACTGTCATCTACAAATTTACATACCAAACAGATTTATCACTTGGCACAGAAAGTGCTTTTCAATTTCCTAATCTGATACCGTTTCTTTTTTAACAGCAAAAATTCCTTCAGCAGATGTTTTTCCCCCCTAACGTGAAAGAAAAATGATACATGCTTTGTGGAATGGGAAGGGCGGTAAAATTATTTCCTCCTTTTTGCCGCAAAGGAATTTAATATCTGATGAATCTGCATTTCTCTTTGCAGAAGGCACAATTTTTTACAAATAGACAAAACCGGCCAAACCAGATATAATGTGTAAAGGTTCACTCGTGGTAATCGGAGTTCAATCCCTAGTTACTTGTCGCAACCAATTGACAGTTCAGGCCTCCTTTCACACAGATGTGGTGCGGTTTGACAGCACCGCCGGTGCAGTGCCATGTATCTATGGGTTTGGTGCTGGTTAGCTGCATTACCTTCTATTATCCCCGCAGTTTTGGTGCCCTTTCTGAAGGCACACCAAAAGTCCTGCATGCAGATTGATTAGCAAGGGTCGCTGTTCTTTGAAAAAAAAAAAAAATGTAATGTGCAGATTAAAAGCATATAAAAAAAAAATGTATTCTTACGGTGGAAATAAAATCAGAATGCAGAAGGGCTTGCATTCGTGCGAGAAAAATAAAATAAAAAAATAGAATATATCAATTGTAATCTCAGCAGTTTAACCTATTTTTCAAGCTATTTTCCACGTTTTCTGCACAAAAAAAGAAGACATTTGCGCAGAAAGAGTTGTGGTTCAGCAAGGATTGATGAATTGTACTTTACCAATCAATTATACAGCAATATTCTGAAGGAAAATAGGAAATTAAAGAAAGATATCACTGTGGGGTTTAAAATGGATAAAAAAAAAAAAAAAAAGACTAGATTGAATCCACAAGTAAAAAGCCTCAAACATAGAAGATGCCCTGTCAAAAATTGACCTCTCAATACTGATCACAAGACAAGCTGGCTATACACTTTTATTCTGTTTAGCCAGCAGGATGCGCCATTTTCAGAATACACTGACCAGTGGCTGCAGCCACTGATCGAGGAACTTTTTCCAGCATGTCCCTTCGACAGAAGTCGTTCAAATGATTGACTTCTGTTGAGCAGGGATGGCTTCGCACACAGAACGAAACTTGGATGAATCTGAGCCGGACGAATTTCAATTAGTGTATGGCCATCTTATGTCTTTCTTTCATGCCACTGTGCTAAACTGGAAGAGTAAGAAGTTGCTATAGGCAACAGTCTCTTACACCTTCCTATAAAGGAGTGTTAAAGTACAAGTGACCGGTATTTAATTTGTAATGAATTTAGAAGGGAAGCCGGATGGGAATGTAAACGACGAAGGAAACATTTGCTTAGTAGTGATAACAGCCTGTTTTTATTCAAGAAAATAGATTACATTATTCTAAAATATCTAAGTTAGATGGGAGTTAGGTACTGTAATTAATCTATGCAAATTACGGTTTTACAACGCACACGAAAGTAAGGCACACATTTAGCTACTCTGTACAAATAAGAAATTTCCATGAGTAGCCACTACAAGTTACAAAAGGTTGAAGTGAGGAGAGGATCCCTTAATTTATGGGTCAACCAATTATAAAAAATATTCCATAATGCTAAAAAAATATTACTGTATTCTCAACAGAAATGAACAGCCTCATCTGTGGCTTCATTGAAACACGTGTTGCCATAATTACATGGTTCTTCAAGGATCCCCAAATGACGTCAGACAATAGAAGATTAGCAATTGAGAAACTCAAGTCTAAAGTGACCAGTTGGAATGGCTATATGAAGCAACAATGATTTCCTGCATAGTGCTTCCCCTAACTGGATTTTAAATGCATACTCTCTAAACCTTTATAAAAAGGCATCACAGTCAAACAGCACATTTTCAATGGGCTCCACTAAAGAAAACATTTTCAATGAATTGAGGTTCCTTCCACATGTTCAAGTACTGGATACATTTCATGCATCTCAGATTCAAATTAATATGTTCTGGTGCCAGAGCAAAAACTCACCTTAAAGCGGAGGTCCACTGAATTTTTTAATTTTTTTTTAAAAACCAGCAGCTACAAATACAGCAGCTGCTGACTTAATAAATGGACACTTACCTGTATAGCGTGCCCGCGATGTCGGCAGCCGAGGCCGAGCAATTGCTCGTCTCTCGGCTGCCCACGCTGCCATCCTCGGTGAGGATTCAGGAAGTGAAGCGTTGTGGCTTGCGGCTTCACTGCCTGGGTCTCTACTGCGGGGGGAGTGGAGTGGCTCCAAATGTGACACCGGAGATGGGGGAGGGTTCCGAAAAGCAGAGGGTCACTTTGTGTGGACCTCCGCTTTAATTTAACATAACTACTGCAGATGATCGCACCAAAAATAGAAAAAATTTAATAGCCCTGTGACTGACTATGGGAGAACATTTTCACTTCATTAAGTCCCATAATGGAGGGCCTACAAGGAAATAGAACGTTCACAATCAAGTTTGTCAAAAGGTGGTCAGCGTGGACTCAGCTTTCATGCGACACTTCCTTAATGGGCACTCAAGAAAAACTCAGCTGCCTTCGTCAGTCTTCCCTGCGCAGCTTTTACACTTATACTCGAGTATAAGCAGAATTTTTCATTACTTTTTTGTGCTGAGAATGCCCCCCCCCTCGGCTTATACTCGAGTCACCTTTTTGCGCCTGATCTCCCGGACTTTGGGGACAAGGTACCGTTCGACCATAGGTCCCCTGGACGCCAAACTTGGCACACATATAGACCCACTTTTTGTTGTCCGGGGGACCTACGGCTGGGGAGCACCAATTTTTCAAAGCCGGGCACCCCTTCCAGAGACTCCCATGTTAAAATGGTAATTTTGCCGGTAACTTTGGGGACCGGGTATCGGCCGGCCGTAGGTCCCCTGGACCCCAACCGTGGCACACACGTAGCCCCAGTTCTCCTCTACAAGTGTGCAAAGTTTGCCATCTGGGGGACCTACGGCCGGGGAGCACCACTTTTTCAAAGCTGGGCACCCCTTCCATATACTCCTGTGTTAAACGTAAGTCTAGTCAAGGACACAGTGACGCATGGGAACAGTGACGCATGGGCACAGTGAGGCATGCAGATGGACACCCTAGGCTTATTACTCGAGTCAATAAGTTTTCTGTGGTAAAATTAGGTGCCTCGGCTTATATTCGGGTCGCCTTAAACTCGAGTATAAACGGTAACTTACAAGCCTGTCATATCCACCATGGACAAAGACTGAAAAATATTTCCTCTGTTCTACAAATGCAGACAAATTTATGAGAGAAAACATTGTTCCAAGAAACGATTACCTTTCATTATCAACTTAATTGGCTCCTATTATACAACAGGTATACATTCACCATTTAGAAACCATTTTAAATATTCTAAATAATTTTAGGTTCAATAACTGAAACTGAATAGGTATTTGTCCTTTTAAAAAGGGATTGTAAACCCTCGTGTTTTTTCACCTATACATTAAAAGGTGAAAAAACTGGCACTGACCCCCCCCCCCCATTATACTTACCTGAGCCCTGGAATTTCCCACGGCGGAGACGTGCTCTTCCTCTGCCTGGGGTTCTTGGCTCTTGATTGGATTGATAGCAGCACAGCCATTGGCTCCCGCTGCTGTCAATCGAATCCAATTACGCGGCGCCGGGGCGAGTCCGGCATTCGCCGCCTATGGCAAATGCTGAACTCGGGAGCGTACCCGCAAGGTAAACCCCCCCCCCATTGAGAGCGCTTCTCCTAGGGGGTTATATGATGCGGGGAGGAGCCGCGAGTGCCGCAGAGGGACCCCAGAAATCAAGGATCGGGGCCACGCTGCAAAACAAACTGCACAGTGGAGGCACTTTACAATCACTCTAAGTGCGCGGCAGCTGAAAGTCATTAAAATGCTCATTCAAGATGTGCTATTGACATTCTTTTAGCCAATAGTTGAACAGGAAAAGTATGGAGTTTTTATAACCAATCTCATCCCAACCTTTGGAGGAGACGCAAGAAAATGAGTATAGCAGGTTTACTTGTGGGAAAACTGGCATTTGGGACAATTTTTAAAATGTTTCCTATATTAGGGCGTATTATATCAGTTTAAAAAAAAAAAAAAGCCAATGGTTCCGCTTTAAAAAAAAAAAAAAAAAAAAAAAAAAAAAACACACAATGGGCATGAATCAGCTGTCCTCAAATAGTAGAAATTCATCAAGAGCGCAATTTTCCTCTGGCTGGTGACACATTGTAGTCCCCCTTGACTTTGAAATGGGTGATGAACAAAGATAAAAAGCGGGTGTTTTGAGTCAATGGTTCCCGTAAGATTTTCCAAGTGGCCACACAATACAAAGTAGAGGCCTTCTTCGGCTTGAATTTTTTGAATAAAATGGGAATGAAAAGAACAAAATGAAGAGTTGTTCAACTTGTCTGTCTGATTTTACGCTTCGCGTTGGAGCTGCTAAAAAGAGGAGCTAGTCAGCTTTGCCTGGGGAGAGCAGGAGAAAGGAGAAGGCAGAGGTGAGGAAACAGTGGGATAAAAAAAAAAGAAGAAGTATAAAGACTTGGAAGTAAAAAGTGTATTTTATGAAAGAAAAAAAAAGGAAAAAAAAAGAAAAAAAAAAAAAAGGGGGGAAGCTGTAGAAAACCTATAAATCAATCTGTATTTTCAGTTCTCCATAATCCGTTCTCTCATCTCTCAACACACCCCTGTTCCCTTTCGTCTCGGCCTCCACCGCAACAGAATGCTGATCTGTGCGTCTTTTGAAACATTAACATTTAACAGAGATTTTGTGTCTGCTGAATTCCAAGAAATCAAAATAAACTGCAGTCTCGTACAGCCTGCCAGGCAGAGGCCTCTGTTTGCTGAGGGGGATGTTTGCTCTCACTTTAGTGACTGCCTACTTCTGAACCCAATGTATACCTTGGTACATGACGCAGTTGCCTCACATCACAAAATCTTACACCTTCTCAGAGCACGGGAGTAGAGAGTTGTGCAGTTCCAGTGAAGTCAGAGTGAGAGGAAAAACTGTTCTTGTTGTTTACAGCATATAGTATGGCGAGAATAGGGCAGATGGGGAAAACCCATCCATTTCAGTGATAAATACTGTCCTATACAACTTTCATAACAAGATGACTTCAAACAGTACATTGGTACCACCCATTAATGCATTTTTATGTAAATAGGGGAAGATTGCAAGCTGACCTGATATCAGGGGGTGATTGTGCCCACCCCCCACAACCTGATAATCCTTCCAGGCCAATCATTTCCTCAAGAACAACTGCAGCCAGGTGCCCTATATGCATGTACATTTATTCTGTCAAGGTTCTGGTAGCCCATACGTTTGAGTAAAAATTGTTGTTCATTGGTAATAGGAAAAAACGTAATTCAAAAATGTTAATTCTGAAAGGTATTTATTTTTTACATATCTCTGCACATACTAATGGTGACTCATTTAAAAGCTTGGGCTTTACATTTACAGATGTTTTAACAGACATATTAAATACTGAAAAAAAATAAAAATAAAAAATAAATCCAGAAACTCAGTGGTACCCCCAAAAATAAAAGACCGCCACAGACATTCTTAAAAAAAATAAAAAATTGCCACGTCAGGGGAAAAAATAAATAAAAAACCCACACACCCCCCTTATGTCTATGTTATATAGGCAGTCAGAAATCATCAAGAGAAAAACTTAAAAAAATTCTGAGCAGTAGTTGGGAAAGCTAGCAAACTGAGGAGAGAGGAAGGGGGGCCTGCTCAGGAAGTGTTCTGGGTAGTAACAATTATGTATGAGGTCTGCATGAGCATCTGGCTCTAAGACCAGAAGAGAATATTGAACCCTACATGTTTGCTGCTAATCCATCACCTTTTTATGGCCAAAATAAATCTCATCTCCCAGAAATGTTCCTCCCCACACATCATGGAAATGTTCCACAAAAGGAAAGTTCATTTTATAGAAAGAAATTCAACAAGCCTCGGAATTTTTTTGAGAAATGCATGGGTAGAAAAAGGACAATATGTTGATTTTGGTCCAGTTAAAAAAACGCTGTTTTTATCCTTTAAATTTGCAGAAGTTACAAACACATACCAAGCTTAGCTGCAATATTACAGGTTGCTGGGAAGACAAGCACAGCAGTATGGTGGGGAAGGTAAACATAAAAATAGGCAGATGGATATGTTTGAAACTAAAACACAAGACACAAGAACTGTGAACTATCTTGTAAAAGCAAAAACATTGGAGAGAGTAAAATATTTTTATTTTTTTACTTCGAGAATAAATTTGAACTTATCAAGTTCCATGGGGGTGAATCCGAAACGATCAGTCCCAAGTTTATCGAGGGAGGAAGAGTATAAATCAATGAACAAATCCTAGATACACATACTTTTGCTGAATATGCAACCACCACCTGCAAAGTCAAAAAGCATAACGGACAAGAAAATTAAGAACGCCTCATTGGCTCTTTCATTCAGCTTACCATAGAAATGGTGCAACCAGCAGTGGTGTGCAGTAACTCAGCGCAACCAGTCATATAAAAGCTTTCATGAATGTGAATATCCCCCAAAACGATAGAACAGTTAACCAACTTTCACTACCCAGGCAAGCCAAACATCTGGAAATTCACTGGCTGCATGCTCACACCAGATCGATGAGCTCAATGACAGCCTTATAACATGTTCTTCAGTGGTAGCTTTCATATTTTAACCCTAACCGGCATTTTCAAATCCAATTTTTTTTTTATTTTGTTGAAGTGCACCCAAGAAGCTTCAGTACAAGTCTTGTCTAGCTGACCAAACCCTGACTGGTACACCAATTCCTCTAGGTAAAGTTTCATTGCAAGGAAAAAAGGTGCCTCCTACATCCTAAAGTTTTCTGCAATCTGATGCAACTTGAACATGTGCAAACTCTGCAAAGGATTTTGCAAAGCAGAAATAAAAAAGGCACGTCAGGTTGAATCCCCAAGCAAGGTATAGTGCCACTGCAAAGCTTTTAACCTCCTCCCTTACCCAAATCGCATTACTCTTTTCTGTTTCAGGTTTTTCCCTTCAATCCTCCCAAGTCTGGCAGGCGCTGTGTTTTTTTTTTCTCTCTCCATAGAAACAGACATAACAGGGAGCTTGGACAACTTCATCTCAAGGAGGAAAAAAAAAAAAAAAAAAAAACTTTGGCCCAGCAAAACCGCCCAGGATCAAGTCTGCTTGCCAACGCACGTGATTCAGAGGTGCTCTCCAATTGTTTCTTTTCATTATTCCATGAAAGTAACATTCTGTACCCAAGCCTTTATCCCATTTCATTATAGCCTCTTGTGCTTAGAAAAAGAATCAAGCTGAAAAATGGGACTGTTCTGCAGACAGAACATCTGCATATAAGAATCAGGCTGCTGCCCACCATTTTGTATTCCAGTGAAGCAAGGTAACCTGACCAGACAAGTGTCTGAACTTGTGGTCACTGATCTGATTAATAAATCGGATTGGTGGCCAACTTAAGGGCAGCTCAGCTCGTAAGCCATTTGCCAACCATTTTTTTTTTTTTTTTTTAAGCCATGCAGAACCTACTTTTAAACACAGATAATTAAGACTAGCACAGATAACTATAGCAACGCTCGATTGATATTACCTCCCAAAGTTGTTGATAATTATGAACTGCAGATGTAACAGTTCTGTGAAACACTGACTGCATTAAAAAAATATCAGTCTATAAATCTAATGGGAAGAAAAAAAACAAAGAACCAAAAGCAGTTTGCAGAAGCAAAAGTGTTTACGAGGCTTCTAAAGCAGAGATCAAGCTTTAGAACTGTCCATCAATATTTTGCCAAGTAGTGGTGGGGACTGAATTCTACTCACGAACTTATTAATCTTCTGACAGCTAGTTTTGTTTGACAAAAGAGCAAATGAGCATGCTCTGAAACGCATTTCCACCCTTTCCTGTGTGTCATCACATCCGGCTTGCGCTCTACGCTGGTCCCGGAAGACGCTGGGCGGCCATATTTCCGCCCCTTGGACCCCTATTGCTGCTGGAAGACTGAGGATTGGGGACCCCTGCTGCTTCTGCGGGCTGAGGATGCACACGGAGTAATTTATTACACTGATGAGCCTTTCCTTACATCACTTTTGTGAGTGCTTTTAATCTTGTTTAGTTCACAATAAACCCCCCTTGCTGCAACATTTAGAGGCTCTTTCCTTATTTTTGTAGCAGGCTGACGCCAAAACTAAAAATATTTCCACCAACCAGGGATGTTGATTTTCATTGCAGTGTTGCAACCATATGGGTACAATTAGCCTATACACACACACACACACCACATTTTTGTGTATGGCCACACTTTGAGATCTCCAACGTTGTTCCATTGCAGACCCCCATTGGTTTAAAAAATGTCCCCTGGGCTCAGGGGACATAGAACACACTATTAGCCAATTATACCTCCTCATACATGAGAGAACA
Organism: Rana muscosa; assembly: GCA_029206835.1. NCBI lineage: Eukaryota > Metazoa > Chordata > Amphibia > Anura > Ranidae > Rana > Rana muscosa. Next base: position 210,813,432 of record CM055124.1, on the reverse strand, counting down.
CCTTCAAATCATACCATAAAGAGGTTACTGTTACATAAGAACACCTTAAATTAGCAGCTCACAAGGGTCAACTGGCTCAGATGCTCATTCATTCCAAATGACCCAAGGGAGGATTAGACGCTTGATTGAACAGTTCAACACTGAAAGAGTTAAATCCATGCTTCCTTCTAGCACACCTACAGCAGAAAAGCAGTGAATCGCTGCACAAAAGCCTCCTCTGGGCAGATCTATGGGGTATAGGGCACATACTGACATTCCTCCTAATAATCATATAGTAGTAGCATTATACACCTTGATTCAAACTGCTTTGCAACAGCATAGCTTCAGAATTCATTTCAGCATGAGTATCCTTAGGCTAGGGTTACATTGGCAATTATAACCTCTTGATATTAAAGGGGTTGTAAACCCTCATGGTTTTTCACCTTAATGCATTCTATGTATTAAGGTGAAAAACCTCCCATGGTGCTGCAGCCCCCCCTCAGCCCCCGTTTTACTTACCTGACCCCGATCTTCCGCCGGCCAGGAACGAGCACACCAGCACTAGCTTGTGTTTTGTGTCCTAAGTGGATAGATTGATAGCAGCGCAGCCATTGGCTCCTGCTGCTGCCAATCAAATCCAATGACGCGGGGGCGGGGTCAGAGTCCTGCATTCTGTGTGAATGGCCACAGATGCAGGACTCTGGGGCGCACCCGCATGGGCGTCCGCCAAAGAGAGCGCTTCCCCAACATGGACACTTGATGCAGGGAGGAGCCACCAGAGCCGCTGAGGGACCCCAGAAGAGGACGACTGGGTGGGCCACTGTGCAAAACTAACTGCACGGTGGAGGCAAGTATGACATGTTTGTTTTTGTTTTGTTTTTTAAAACAAGGGTTTACAACTCCTTGAAGGGTCAACAAAACCAGCCAAGCATCAAGCATTTTCAGAAGATCATGCGCAACTGCACCCGTCTTATTTCCGCAAAATACATACAGTCCAATAAAAGCACCAAACCAGCGTCCAAGGTTAACAAAATAGATTCACAGCAAAAAAAGTGGCAAACCACACTCCCCCCTTCTTCAGGGCTTGGGGATTTGACTGTGTTTAGACTCAGGTAAGCAGATACCAAATAGACCTGCTCTGTGATTTACTGCTTGGAACAGTTTCAGGAGGGCAGGTTAGGCCCATGGTTCATGAATGCAGCAATGCCTTGACAAGTCTACTTTTAGGCGACTTAGAAAAAAAACAGGGCTGGACAAAAATCCAATGTTAAAACTTCCACCAGCAGCTTTAAGAATAAAAGAATGCTGGAAACATTGCAGGTAAACAAGCTGTAGATTACAGATAAAGCTAAAACCATGATAAAAATGTCTACTGAAGGACAGTTTAAAGCATTTGTCAAAGCAAAAAAAAAAAAAAAAAAAAAAAAAGTTTAGTACACCTTTGGAATACATGCACAGAAAAATAACTGTTGATGTACGAGAAACCTTGTGCCTTCTACCTGACAATACAGCTCTACATTGCTGAGCATATGGCGTCAGCCCTACCTATTTTCTGATGGATTATGAAGGTCATCTCATCTCCTACCCCCTCATTAACCCCTCCCTGTGCACAGGCAGACAGCACAGGAGTTAAAAGGTCAATTCAACTACTGGAACATGTTACATCCGTTGTCGCATTTAAAATCTACTTGGCTCCACCTCCACAGTGACCTCATTCATTCACAGAGATCCGGGAATGAATAAACTACAAGTCCCATCTCCACTGCAGCAGACGGACTTGTAGTTCAACGGACTATAGGTTTTCTGATCATTAATCTTCCTCTAGCTTTCCAACTGAAAGCCTGTACAGAGACTCATGCAGGAGCCTGACATTGCAACCTTGACCCACTGATCGCAGGTGCAATGCTTTGCAGGCTCCTTTGGAAAAATAAATGCACATTTTTCTTACAAAAATGTGCATTTTTTTCAAAAGGCGAGACTGTTAATCAAATTATAAGATTACCAGCAGAATCAACAGCTTGGCAACACTTCTTGAGATATAACAAATAAAACTCTTCCACTGGTATATTTACCAGCCGTAGCCAATAGGTTCACTGTTAGGGCTTACATACACTAAGTTTATGTCATACCTGCACTGTATTTCAGATTTTACTAGATGCGTCCTGTATATGTTCTGGCTTGCCTTTCCGTCTGCCAAAGATAATGACGAGCATAAAAGCCAAGCGCTTACGGACACAGAAGCCCGTAAAACGATCCCGGACATTTGATATTTTATTAGGAGAGGGCGCCTGCTTGCATGAAGATGTGGTCTGACTCTAGTATGAAAGAGTGATTGCAGAATTTGAGGGATTAAACATGGCTACTTTCAGGCTTTATTAATGTGGCATGTAAGGAAAATGTGTTATTTCCTTTTCTGAAAGGCTTTGATGATCCAGGACACAAGAATTTGCTCAACTCTTGACAGTAGAACAATTCAAGAACGCTGCGCCACATAAAAAGCTCACAGAACAGAAAGAAAGAGCATCTTGTTTGTATGACTAGAAACTATGCTACATTCTACAGAATGATGGATCACATGCAAATGCTACTTATTTTATGTCACGTAAACCAAACTACAGTGAACGTTTAAGTACTTATGGAATCACTGAATTTCACCCATAAAATGTCTTATGTGGCAGTGTTTAAATAGGGAGGGGGTAGCCCAGACCTAAAATCATTTCCTGACCCAAACCGATATTGGTCAGATTGGACAATGATCATCTTGCCTCTATGGCCATCCAAAGGTGGTAGGACCCACAAGCTCATGCACCATAGCCTAGCAGGTTCTATTAAAACAAATGACTTGCTTGGCCAAGCATGTATTTGTTTACAACTAAATGGGGAGGAAGGAGTAGAGCACTGAATATCTAGGTGGGAACAATCCAAATTGGGAGTAAATTTATTTATCCCCCATGTGCCCAGTTGACTGTTCTGCCACACCAGACAGTCAAAGATAAATCAATCTTATGTTTCTGGGTACCTTCACGATGACAAGAGAGAGCAATAGAGAGCAACCGGCAGGGAGACATCCACGTATCTGACGCAGTTACTCAGGGGGAGTCATAGATGAGCACGTGTAATTCAATACTTTTCCTATTTCACTGTGGAGAGAGAAGAGTCTGCAAGGTTGATCAGATTTTACAAATGTATACAATAATGTCTGGATTCTCATAGTATCAGGACTGGGATGATGATTTTACAGTGAACCTGCCTATAGAAGTCTCACATTTTGGCCAATTCCTGCTTGATTTGCTTAAATTCAAACTGTGGGTGGTGGCCCTGTCAGCAAAAGAGCTGGGTCATTTTGTTCCGACAGTGGGAGGTACTTAAGTTGTTCGATAAAACAACTTCAGTACAACCAGCCAGCCCTTAGATGCATCGAAATTTGACTGGTTCCAACTGAAACAGCCGATTTCTTATCCAAGGCCAGCTTAAGTCAATAGCCTGCAGTACAACCAGCATGTCTTCTTTATGGTTTGTGTGTGATCACTGCCGGAGGAGGCTGTAGCCGCTAGCTGTGATCAAGGTTTATTGAGGGCAGGGAGACCTCTTGCTGTCAGAACAGGATAGTGCTGCGTGAGGAATACCCCCATGAATCAAATTGTAGGAAAGAAAAAAAAAAAAAAATTGTATAAAAATTTATGGCTTGCTTTAGGATAGCAGTCAATATTTAGGAGATGGGCATACTCGCAAAGCCATTACGGTTTATAAAGAAGAAATATACTGCACTCCAGTTAGCGGTTTTCATTCACATTTTTGAATCAGCCATGGTCATATGGGTTAATTACCCTGCACGCATACATTCTGAATAGTCCACTAGCCTAAGAAGTCCCTTCATCTCATCACCCAGCTATGTCTGTCCCTTCCTGTTTGGGAGAGAACACTAGTTTTAGGTCGATTACAAGTCTCTCTCATCCTCCCCTCAGCTGCTTTGTCTACACCTTGAACAGACTTCCAGAATCGACTATTTAAGCCTATTAAAACTATTTTCTTTCCTGTACAGGTTTGGGGAGGGGTGGAATAATGGGACACAGGGGCAGAGGTGGTCATCCCTGATGGGAGAACACATTACTGTTAGCGGCTATAGCTGGCAATCTCATGATAAAAATCCGAAATCCTGGCTGCACCCAAGTCGATTGATGGATCAACTTGGGACAATCAGCCTGCCCATACATGGCTCGAATCTTGGCCTAGCCCTTCTGAATCAGTTGAGATTCAAGCCATTGTTAATGGCAACTATTCAAATAAATATTATATATATATATATATATATATATATATATATATATATATATACATACATATACACACACACACACACACACATACATACATATATACACACACACATTATATATATATATATATATATATATATATATATATATATATATATATATATACACACACACACACACACATTATATATATATATATATATACACACACACACACAAATAGAGGGGGGGGTGGTGAAGATCCACATGCACCAGTTTTCCAGGGGTACAACAAATCAGGATACTTGTTCAAACCTGGGCGTTTCTCCAGAGAACTGTAGGTTGCCATCATAGGCAAAAGATCATCGCTAAATTCAGCTGAAAACAGCCACTTCGGGTAAATGACTTGTTCTATATGAACTTCTTTAGTGCTACTCAGGACTTATTTTAGTTTATTTTCTTACAGCTTGCCACTGAATATGCCAAGTTCTGAATGAATGACTTATGTCTCAGGATACTTGCCACATGCTACAACTTTTCTTTTATGAAGCATTTCATATTCAGAATGTAAAAAATGCTGTAAAGGGGTAAAATACACACACACACACACACACACACACACACACACACGAAGAAGAAGAAAAAAAAAAAAAAAAAAAAAGGGAGCCAAGCTCACCCATTCATTTTGTGCTGCACTTTTGATTTACACTGTATTAAGCAACTAAAACCTATATTTTTAAATTGTAGAAGAGCCGTGGGACAGAGAAACAGAAAAACAACCACCAATGTCATCGTTGTCTTGACCAGAACAGTTAATATTGGCCAAATACACACAGAAAAGGCTCTGTATCCAGACCTTGGCTGGACCAGTTTGAATTGGCAGCCAGGCAAAATTTCCACTGAATGTAGCTCCTCCCACACAACTAGTTCTCCCATACTCAGTGCGGCTGGGGATGTCATTAGAGAAAAAAGAAGGTATTTCCTGCAATTTTTTTTCTTTTACTTTATTTTCCCACATTCTTGGCAAACAGCGAAGGGGGCAGAGAGAAAGAGGGGAGATATAAAGGAGGAAGTCTGGCTCAGAACCAAATTCACTGTAAGGGGCCTCTTAAACTTTTGTAGAGAGACAAGTCAGAAGACAGCATGTATGACTAAGCACATGCAGATGAATCCCATTAGCCTCATTGCATAACCAATGGATTATTAGCTATTTTTACAACAGTGTGTTTAAACAGGAACCATTAGTCTGTACCGACACACACAGTTGTTCACAGTCAAGTCTTTTTAAATGTTTTGTTCAGTTTTAAACTCCTATAGCAAAGTGGAGTGCTCAATTAAAAAATATGCCAATACATAGAATAAATTCTAGGTTTTAGATAAAGTCTTCCAATAGCCTTCCCAAGAAGGGCACTTAACCTACAGTGACTGAATATGAAATGGGCAAGTATCCAGGAAGGACGACGGTTAAAGTGTTCACATAGCCAACTGGTAAGGGTGGACATTTCCCGAAGAGTCGTAACACGTCAAAGTTTCTAGCAGTAACGGCACGAGGACATCACAATGAGGGGCAGGAACAAGAACAGTTGTCGACAGACTGGACAGCAGTGCTGGATCATGAGTCTCCACTTGGAGAGGCGTCTTCAGTGAGGGAAACGTGATGGCAGATTCAGAGAAGTGGGGAGGTTTGGGGGAAAAAGAGAGATGCGAGAACTTTTTTGCGTGGAGATGGGCTTTAAACTCTGATGAATTTCATAAGTCGAGCGTTACATAGTGAATAGTGTGGGAACAAAACATAAAACTGAGGGGAGGGGGGATATGGGTCAGGAACGCTTTGATCGGGTAGTTTTTAAGTTACAATTTCCAAAACTGCTTCCTAGTTTAAAACAACTCTTTCGCTGGCAGATCTTCTGTAAAATGAAGGAAGAAGAGCAGAGCACTCTGGGAAGATATATAATCTAACATTCTCAATGACACTGGAGACTAAACAAATTCCTGCGGTAAAGAGGCTTTCTCACTCACCAACAACATTCCTCCTTCCCTTCTAGACACTATTTATATTACGGCCTTTTTCCCCCGCTCTCTTTAAATCTCATTGAACATGTGGAGAGATAGGGCCCTCTTTCTAACATCTTGTCTTAATACTTCTACTCTAAACAGTCAGCACAATGTACGCCTAAAGTGGATGTAAACGTTCTCATCGTTTTAAGCCTCTCTATAAGATAAAGATGGATAATAATCCTAATGAAATATATATGACAAGTTTAGGTGGACAAGTCAGTGAAGTTTTTTTCATCTGATATAAAAAAAAAAAAAAACACACACACACACACACACACACACACACACACACACACACGTTTGGATGACAATTGTGAAATGAAAACGACAGCAAAAATTGCAGTAGCTGAACAAATTTTAAAAAGTTTAGGTGGTGTAGCAAAGCAAACCATATTAGTAAAAAACTGTAGCAAATAAAACCGAGAAGAGGGAATGTCTCATTGATTGCCAAGGGCATCCAGTCCACTTTTCATAAGGACAAGGCGGCTGATAAGGATTCTAATTAAATCCAAAAGATCAAGGTGTAGTTAACCAATAAGCACCCAAAAATAAGGAGTTCATCCGTATGAAATGAAGTAGCTAAAAATGTTGTGGTTGGTGGTCTACCCTCATATGAATACTTTTATACCAGGATGTTCAGTCCAAGCTTCAAAAAAAAACAATGTAAAATTCTTGCACACTGCCAAAGAGGAAGGTAGTGCCCTCAGTGATGTCATTGTTACAAGGAAATACATTTCATACTGAAAAATGCACAATTGAATGTTTTCAAGTGGGCTGATCACAAGCCCAAAATAAATAAACAGTCTGGGACTTGGGGGGGGGGGGGGGGTGTGCAAAATTTTACGCAAAAAAAAAAACAAAAAAAAAAAACTCTATAAAAAAAAAAAAAGGACCATGCGGTTAGTGTATTTCTGCACGAGACTGAACACAAGGCCGTGCTGTCACAGGGGTCTACACATGCAATTATTCAGCAAGCCACTGGGGAGTCTGAGCTCACTTCAGCAGTGAAGATGACATTGTATAGACCGGTAGAGAATGCATGGCCACAATTGAAGGAAGTCTACATTTACAAAGAGAAATATGCAGGACATCCAGACTTCACATATATTCTGCTTGTTTGAGTTGCTATAGACACCTACAATGCAACTTGGCAAATACCCCTGAGAAAAACGCATTGATCCTTAGCTTTAAATGGTGTGTTCTCGAAAGACTACACTAATGTGCCTTTTTTGGCAGAAAGGGCATGGCTTAATGCAGTCCCGCTTTAGAGAAAATTTGATGGGATACACTAAATCGAGTGCTTGCTTTCTTGAGGTATGGCATGGTTAACCACAAGAATTAATCTTTCAATTCACTGAACTTATACAAGTACTGAGATCTCACTGCATACTAAGGGTAAAATACCTAGAAAAACCAGACTTTTTTTCTGTCCAGTTAACCTTCAGTCTGCACAAATTAATTATTTATTTCATTTGTCTTTGTAAAGGAATTCTTCTCGTGCCCTGCCAGGGAAGCAAAGGAATAAGCCAATTTTAGTGTCGGAGCAGGTGGTAGTCAGGTGGAACTGGAAGAAATACATGCAAGACTTCCTCCTCTGCCTGTTTCGAGCCACTGATGCACTGCGTCCAAGCTGTGCTTTCAAAACAGGTGCCGAGTTACCTTATGCTGTAGGACAAGCAACATGGTTCCAATAGGTCTTTTTGCAGAAGCGACAAAAGCCTCAGTGAGACAGCTTAACACTAGCTGAAAAACTACCTAAATGACCATGTCATTTATTTTAAAGCACAACTTAAAGGGGTTGTAAAGGTTTGTTTTTTATTTTCTAAATGGGTTCCTTTAAGCTAGTGCATTGTTGGTTCACTTACCTTTTCCTTTGATTTACCTTCTAAATGTTTTTTTTTTCTTTGTCTGAAGTTCTCACTTCCTGTTTCTCCTCACTAAACTTCACACCATCATCCGAGTGGTGTGGAGTCAGCCAGAACAGCTTACTGAACAGCTTACTGAGGAGGAACAGGAAGTGAGAAATTCAGACAAAGAAAACAAAGAAAACATGTAGAAGGAAAATCTAAGGAAAAGGTAAGTGAACCAACAATGCACTAGCTTAAAAGGAACCCATTTAGAAAATAAAAAACAAACCTTTACAACCACTTTAACTCAAATCAGAATTTACTTTTTTTTTTTTAAATCCTTATGCTGCTAGTATTAGCAAATAGATAGGAAATATATCATATTTAATTGCTAAAAAATTTTTTTTTTTACATTTCTTCAGGTACTTTCTGGTGTCCAGGACTAGGTAAATGATGTCATACATCCCAGGAGTCTTCAGGAGAACAGGAGGGGTTTTCTGGGCTAAGCACACCCCCGTCTGCATGCCTGAGCTAAGGGCAGATTGATTCCAGCAAGTAAATGCTATAAGAACCATCTGCCCTTACTCAAGATGTCCTCAACCAGAAATGCTAGGGGGTGTTTAAAGAGATTTCCGAGGAAAATAAAGCATGGAGACATGGATGGATGAGTTTGCATTGAATATTAATGAATGAAATTGAATTTTTCGTTTGTGGTGTTCAGATGCAGCGTAGTTCACACATTTCCAATTTTAGCTGCACTGATCACATTTGCCTGTATTGTAAACCAGTCTAATGCACGAGGACATGAATCTGAAAATTTGCTTACAGTGTTGGAGGAGCTACTCTGCAAATTTGAAATTCTCCACTACCCAGCATTGGTAACATAACCTAGTTTTGGCCAGCCATGTTGATGAAGGCTGCAATTTTAGCAGAATGGTACCCCAAGGATTGGAAACGGATATATTGCTCCAGACAGTTCTGATCCCACAACAGAACATCTTTCCATAAAAAGGAATGCCGTTTATCTAATGGAGTTAAATCTTTCAATTGTTTTAGATACAAGTTTAGTAGAGTTCTTTCCAAACAAAAATAATTGGCAATCAATTGCTCAGCCAACCTTTAACATTGTGTACTTCGATCTTTTAAAGTGGTTGTAAACCAGTTTTTTGTTTTTTTTTAAACCACCTGCAAGACAAAGCCATAATGAGCTAGTATGACTAGCATACTAGCTCATTATGCATTACTTACCTTAGATCGGGGCCCCCGAAGCCATCGCTCCACAGATACCCGGAAGGTTACTTCCGGGTATCGCCGCTCCGGCCAATCACAGCACCGCGCAGCGCTGATTGGCCGGAGCAGCGAAGACGTCACTCCGCGCATGCTCGCGGGAGCCTGATGGTGAATGCACTGTTGGAGACTGCGCGCATGCGCCGTAGACATCGGTGCGTGTCTTTTTTGCAAATATCTCCTAAACCGTGTAGGTTTAGGAGATATTTCTTGCACCTACAGGTAAGCCTTAATCTAGGCTTACCTGTAGGTGCAAGTTGCATAAGTGGGTTTAAGGCCCATCCAGTTTTAAACATAAAAGTGGTTCTAAAGCCTAAACAATGCTCCCTGCATTAAAGGTAAAAAATGTTTAGGCAACAGTACCGCACCCCCCCCCCCTTATTCTTACCAGAGTCCTCACTCGATTCAGCGTTGTGTCTGTCTGTAGCAGCCCTCTGCTCTCATAGGTTTTGCTGTGGCAAAAAGCAGCCATTGGCCCCACGGCTGTCAGTCACATCCTGCAACGAGGAGCAGGGGCAGCGCCGAGCGGCACAGTCTGTCAGGCGCAAGCTCACAAGTAGTAAAGCCACTTCCTACGGGGTGCCACCGAGCAGAAAAGGAGCCAGGAGCGCCACCAGGGAATCCAAAAAGAGGTGATTCAGGCCCGATCAGTGCAAAACCATTGCAAAGAGCAGGCAAGTATGACACACACAAATAAACTTTACAACCACTTTATGTATGTAGGGCAATTCTAATTTCCTCTCTGCAAATAAGATTTGCTTTTTAGAAGAGTGACTTGATCTACGACGGTTAGGAAACAATCGCCCATTCTTAACAAAAGGCAGTCAATACCAGCTATTTCTAACACGCTCTCCATAACAACTCTGATTTTCACCACACCAACCTACTGATACACAAAATACCTCCTCCAGTGTAGCAGAGTTCATTTTCACACCCCAGCAAGGAGACTAGAAATTCAAGTTCTCAAAAAGATGGGAAGAAGAAAAAAAACAAAAAAACACCACACACACACTAACTCTTTAGCTCTACTTTTGCTAGTATAGAAATCTCAAGTATGTGTACATTGCCAATGTGGCCCTGCAACAGCACACCACATTCCTAGTGAGCACCAAAAAAAAAAAAAAAAAGTCAGGTAAGGCATAAAAGAAGAAAACAACTATTTAGTACACATTTTATACAGCTTCCAGTTTAGGCTGCGAGTATAAAAACTTGGACTGTTTGGAAAAATAAAATATTTTTTTTTAAAAGTAGAACGATGACAGAGGTTGCAATGCAAGGTCAGTACAAAACGTCAATGAACTCGTTACCAATTTTAGACCCTCCATTGCAGGATTATAAAACAGAGGTTCAGCTCAACCGGGTTTCCTTTTTTCTCTCCCCCCAGTTTTATGCGAAAGAATAAAACAAAAACAAAAAAACAAAAACAGGTATATCCTCTCCCCTCATACATGCCATCTCCTGAAACAGTTTTTTTTTTTTTCCCTCTTTCACCCAAGTGTATAGTGACTGTAAAAATTCCTGCGCCTGCTATTTGCAGGCAAGGTCACTGTGAAAGGGCATGGCTGGGAGCCAGAGTGTTTTTCAGCTGAGCTGCAGGGAGGGGAGGAACAGCTCAGGAACTCAATTATAAGTTTCTGCAGTCTAGCCAGGAGGCTGGGAGCCCAGACTGTGGCTGTTCTGTCCTCTGCGCCACCTCCTTCCTTTTCCTCCTCCCCACCACTTCTACACGCCGCCGCCTCCTCCCTGTCCTCTCTCTCTCTAGTCTGCCAGAGTTGTCTGCCGCCTGAAGCTGACGTAGGCTGCAGGGATACTTAAAGCGGCAGTACGGCTAGCTCTGCTCGAGTAAGGCATCGAATGGCATTTTCAAAAATGCTTAAGGTGTTCGGCTTGGGGAGCTTTAATCCCTCTAAAAATTATATAAAGCATTTAAAAAAGGGGGGGAGAATAAAAATTAAGCTTTTTAGAGTCAAGCGTTAACAAATGTTAAACAACGTTCTGCATAACCTAGCTTTAGAAGGGAAATACCCTTAATAGCTTCTTTCACCCAGAATCAGGCACGGCATAATATATATATATATACATATATACACACACACACACACACACACACACACACACATATACACATACATACATACACACACACACACACACACACACGTATGAACCTCTATACACAGAGCTTCCAAGATGTGTCCTGCAAAAAAACACTACTGGCTGCAACATGGATGTTTTCTGCAGCTGGAACCACAAATCCCAGCATACCCTGCAGCTTTCCAACAGCATTGGCCATGCTCTGTATATTGCTAGAACTGACATTTTAGCATCAGAATGTTCTGGCAGGAAGCCCTTGAGATTACACTGTGAAAGACCAAACGCTGGGAAGGATTTCTGGGTCAGCCTGACGTCCTGTTATTGTGAAAGACTGCGGTTCACTGTAAGCACCCAAGGGTGTTGTGAGGTCAGGTACAGAATGTATTCAGTTAGGTAAAGACTGACAGCACACAAGCAGGGCGCCACTCTTAAACACACAGCAATTGTTCTTGCTGAGCCTTTTAAATCCTCTGGTTGCGCAAGGTGCGGGCTACTTTTAGAATTCAAAAGAGACGACAGCACCGGGGCTGGCCGACATTCGGCAGGAAGCATAAATAATACTGCAGGGAAATCTGGCTTCGGTAGAGAGGCGTGTTGTCCTGTTTAGAGCGCAAACCTCAGGACTACAGCAGCTGTGTCTTAGAACCGCACAATTCCCTCAGTAACATTTCCAAGACAGCCAGATCTTCTGGGAACAAAGAGGCCACTGAAGAAGAGGCAGTGAAAACAAATATATACCTTAGCGGCAAGGCTGATCACACGCGAGGAGAAGAATGCAAGACTTGGAAAGAGCAATACCAGATATAAAACACTGGACCCACTACTTTGCAAACTGTATTGAAAGAGCATGCGCAATCTAGATAGCAACATAATTCATACTAGTAATCCGTAGTGTGCCCTGCATGAACGAGGGCATGGTGCGAGGACCTTCAGGTTACGAAAACTAGCTCAGAATGTCTTTTTAAAGCCATCCCCCATGCTGCAGAGATGTCATTTTACCCAGGTTTTGTACAAATAGGTCTTGAACCTTTGGGAAATCAAACAAAATCTTTTCTTTTACAGCAACCCCCCCCCCCCCTCAAAGGAAAAAAAAAAAGTTTAGCTCTAAGCATTTAGCATCCCAAAAAAGCAGAACTGTTCTGCTAAATGTTATATAATTGACAAAGCCAGGTGACCAGATGGCTGAGGATTACAAATAATATTTCCAGCCGGCCCTGGCTTGCAGCTTCAACAGCTACCTACTACAGCTGCACACAAAACACAAGGATACTGTGCAAAGAATAAAAAATATGCAGCCCTTCGAACCCTAATAAAACCTATTAAAAAAAAGTTTCTGGCCTTTATGGAGCAAACGAGCAAAGATCTGCTCAGCTTTCTGTGGGGGAAGAGAAGGAACTGCTGTTAATCCAGCAGGCTGGAAGATCTCTGCAACTCAGGGAACCGTCATCACTCAATTCTGGTTAAAACATTCTCATACACGAATTAGTCTGTTTATCAGGTCTTATACTTGACTAGTCACAAATGGATTTGCTAGGGAGAGAACATGGCACTCCCCTCCAAGAATATAATACTACATCCATGCGAGGCGTGCACCCACTTAGTACATGCCAGGCATCGTAAGGAAGGAGTTTAACCTTCTAGATCAGTGAAATTAACCTCTGCGTTATCAAAAAATTGCATGCATTGGTGAAAAAAATAAAATCAAACGGCTGCAAGAGAATGTTATTGCTTTGGAGTTCACCTCTACACAGCTGAATTATTGCAAGCAACAAAAAACAAAAGTTGTCCCCATCACAGCTAAAAAAAAACAAAAAAAAAAAACAAGATTCAATTGCACACAAACACCTCCCACTACAGATAACTACATAGTGGAGACCTTGTTAACAGCACTGCAGGGAAGTGGGGGATGGAAGCATGCCTGGAGTTCTCTACCTACGAGTAAAAACCTGCAGTGTGCCCAGCAACTGCACTTTCAGTCTCTCACACAAGTACTTGCTCTTTTTTTCCCCTCCACCCCCCCTCTTTTCCTCTCGACTGACACCAACCATTACGGGACGTGGTTAGGGCATGAACTCTGAACATGAACGCAAAGCAACACAGGAAGCCCTTTTTTTTCCCTTATGGGTGGCAATGAGCTTATGAGTGTGTGGGTGGACAGCAGTGCTGCTCTGGCTGAGCCAACTTCTGCTTTTCATTCAGAGAGGGGATTCTATGGGCTAGATTGGCACTGCCCAATTTGCATGTAAGCAAGTGGTTCTCACAGAGGCCACACTTCAGTGATCTGCTGCCAACAGCGGCACTTTTTTTGTTGAGGTTAAAATGTACGCTGCTCTGCGCAGTAATTCAACCTGGAAACTCTTCAACCCTTCAGACATCTACTAGCTTCCACTTGTTATAGTAGAATGACCACCACTGCTCCTTCGTACAGAAGTCTACCCATGACCATTTTAAGAAAACAGTTTAACATCTGAATGTTAAAAATTTTCAGGCCAGCCGTAGATTTTATTTATTTTTTCCCCTTCTTCAATTAGCCAGAAGGCTGATAAAAAAAAAAAAAAAAAAGAAGAAGAATAGATTCCCCCATCCACACAAGCAAGCTGGGTTCCTTCTCGTTTTCCAACACTGCCATTCAACAAAAGTTGATTAGATCCATAGATGAATCAGAATTCCACCGGTCACTGCTAAACCAGCCAAATTTCGATACATCTTTTGCCAGCTTTTGTCTCCAATGCCGATTTCCATTTTTTTTTTTCACCATGATCTGCATGTTCTCCACAAAAAAAACCCCCACATCATAAAGGCATTTAGGATTCTGTCTCACAACGCCTCACTACCCAGTGCATAAAAAAAAAAAAAAATAAAAAGAATCACCACTTCAGATATGGAGAATGCAGAATAGCGAAGCTGCAGCTTCAGAGATGGTGGTTAAGGTTCAGAGATGCAGTGGAACTGGCTCATGTTAGCAAAGGCCACACAAACCTTCAGCTCTCAAAGTTAAAACTGGGTGTACAGTTCATAAAATGGAATTTTCACATGGAAAAAAAGAGCACCAACATGCTAAGTGTAAGTTTCCAGGTTCGGTTTGCAAACCAATTTTCATTCAAATTTACCATAGTATCCAAATTAGGTCTTCTATGCCATATAAAAACCACCATGTTGCTTCCCCATTTCACTTTCCAACCAGTACTGCAAAAATAGGAACCAAAACACTGGTTCTTACATGCAAATCAAATTTCAGACACTTTTTAGGTAGACAGCATTGTGGGATCTTAAAGACTGAAGCCACCATTATGACTCAAGACAGAAGTTAAAGCAGTTTGTAAGTGTATTTTGCAAGGATTTATAATAAAAAAAATATTATAAATGTATTTAAAATGGACAAATGCAGCCATTTTTATCACGGTTATGAGCCAGCTGTCTTCATGCAGTAAAAAACACACTGAGATAGCTATCTGTGGTTTGCCTGTCTGACAAGCTTCTGGACAACCACAGCTGAGCTGACCTCTGCCCTTTGCCCTCTGGATGCTCTTTGACTAGTTCACTGTCCAGGCACCCTGGGACATTAGTTTTATAGCCATAATTAAGGCTTTTACTGATAAATCAAAGAGTTGCAAAGTACAAGCATGGCTGGGATGACTTCATTGTGGAGAGAAAAAGGCTGGGAATCCAGGTCATGTCAAGTGGGAAGGAACAGAATGGATGGCAAAACATCAGAATAAGTCACCATATTATCTGGTATATACAAAGACAATCCGATATGAAGATATGTTTACATGCTCCATCTTTGTTTGTAATAGGGATATTGTGCAGACATGCCATCACCAGTTTACTGTTGAGACCCATCAACAACAATCACAACTCAAGTTTGTACAAAAAGTAAACTTTTTTATAGCAAGGATGAGTATTTAAAAAAAAAAAAGTACGGTAACAATTCGCAACATACCTGGCACAGTACGGCCTTCTTGCACACTGTACTGATGTAGGAGCATCAGACACACAAGGATGGGCTGTATTTTACTTGTGCATATGCACACACAAGCAGAATAATTATTCTAGCTTTAGTTTAATGAAGGAAGTGTGGCATAAGCGTATATTTGGCCGTATTTGCACGTATACACGCAAAAATAATGACCAGCAACGCAGATTTATTTATTTTTTTTAACTGGTCTATATGCAGTGCATGTTTATGCACCTGTGTGTAGAGGCACATTGTAAACAATGGTCTGCATGTACATCCGTTAAATAAAAAATATGCCTACATGCCTAAAAGCTTTTCCCTTTAAAATTACTCTGTCAGTTTGCTTCCAGTGAAATCAATAAGTCCTAACAAGTTCATAAACTGAGCACTGCTTTAACACCTAAAGTGTCTCTTCTGTTGCATTAGTCTTATGGGTACACGTGGCAAACCCAGGACAAGTAGAGAGGTACTGCATTTACATGACTACATATGCTTTTTCAAGGACTGCCCTAACAAGCCTACTATAACAGAAAAGCAGTTTTGCAGACCGCATCTAAAAGGCACGTCTAAAATTATTACCCCAGTCAACATCTACCAGATGTTCCAAGAGATAAATGTCTTAACATGAAAAGACAACCAAGTCGATGATGCAAGCTACTATTCCTTCATTACAAAAATCGCAGTTCACGTGAAAGAGCCCTGCATGATTGGACAGAACAGAACAACCCGTCTTGCCTCTAGCAGGATATAAAATGGTTTCATATGTGAGCTAGTTTCTGGCGTTCCATTGCCATTGTGTCATTTTGGAACCATCTGGTTGAAAAATGTCTTGTTGTCATGACAGCCAGGAGGTTATCCAACGTGTTTCCCACATTTCACAACCTAAAAGGGTTTTTTTTTTTCACATTTGAATCACTCGATGAATGAGTGTTTGAGAGCAGAGAAGGGTGGGGACCAGCACAAAAGTAGGAAGTATCAGCAGAACAGCAAAGCAACAAAGGAAATAGTCGCAACCCAAAGAAAAAAAAAAAAAAAAAAAAGACAGGACACAGCTCTGTGCAATGTACGTCAGTCAGCATGACTTCAGGAATCATTTCGCAGCTAAAAGGAGGACTTGAACTTGACCAAAAAAACAGATGGAGCACACTAGCACTCATGAGCAAAATCCTTTACATTAATAACCAACACATCTAAAGTGACTGTTTGTCCAGGACATACAGGCCGCTAATAAAGAGTTTGATGACAGGTCTACTATTCTTACATGTTTTTCAAGTGCATGTGCACACAAGGCAACACAATATAGAAGACTAACAAATCAGCTGTTCCTAATGCAGGTCAAAACAAGCCTTTTCTTTGTGCCAAGTTTCTTAATGCAACTTTTAGTATTCTTAGTCATAGTCTTCAGCATTTTGTCAAGGGCTGCATGTGAACCTGCGTTGGAAAAGCCGAGTGAGAGAAAAGACAAAGTTCCACAAACTGTAAACTTACCAGAGCCATAATATGCACTGCCTGTACTACCAGAGGTCCATCGTATCTGGATTCAGGCTTAGAAGAGGGCAAGACCTAACTAGAGTGGAGCTCGGACATGTTCTGATACCCGCCTGAGCTATCCCACCAGGAAGCGGTCACTGAGCACTGTTAACCAAAAGCGGCAGTGGCCTTCTCTGCAAGCAGCTTCGAGACAGAGAATGCTTTTGCCACTTAAATGGTCGGTCCACAGTGACAAATTCCTGCTGGGATAGTTTGGGCAGTTTCAGACTAGTAAGCAAACATGCCTGAGCTCATCCCCCGGCATAACCAAGAAAAGAGCATTGCAGAACGTCATGATGTTACGCACCAGTCAGATTCAAACTTGCCTTGGAAGCTTTGTTGTGAATAGTAATATAGAAGAAAGTTACACAGAATAGGCGTCAGAAGTGAGAAAACTGATTTATAGCTGAGTTTTAGTGTTGACTGGATAGCATTAGGAGATTCCCTGACTGGTTTCACCTGCAGCCTAGAACTGCTCTTCCAACACCCTCGCTGAAATGGAAGGTTCAATGACGAGCAACAATCTTACTATAGTAGATGGGTGTCGGTGCAAAAGTGCACTGCTCGAGGAGCAGACCTTAAAGGAACATCTGCATTTTCTCTTCTACCCATTAAACCATGTCCTCAACTTTCCCACGGTAGGCATTTTTGATATGCATTTACCAAACCCATTGTCCTCCAGCATTGAGGCAAGCGTTAATTACTTAATGCTTTTTATTCTAGGTTATTTAATATTTTACACAGCATGTCTTCAAGGTGTTCCTTGAAATTCATTAAGAATGCAGCTCTGAAGAAGGCATCCCTCTTGAAATGGTTACACAAAAGAGACCTTCATTCTTTAACAAGTTTCTGCTTAAAAGAACTTGTCAGCTCATAACAGACAAGTTCTGCCTACAAGTGTAGAAATAGAAAGGAAAACACATCCGTTTGAGTAACGGGGACCAAAAATAATTCAGAAATCTTCAGAAATGCACATTTGCAAAATAAGAACAGTTCATTCATTTGGAATGGAAAACCAACTACAGGAAAATGTAAACTACAAAAATAATAAAAAGGTACACATGAAAAGCCGTGGAAAGAGCCCTCCCTAAACGGCACCTGATGAACATGGGAGTTCGTTAAGCAAGCTGGGAAGTTTCGGCAGGTGTTTGCACTCTAATGCCTTGTACACACAATGAGAATATAGGACGAATGATTGTCCTTTTTTCAAGCTAGTCTCTTATCGAAAACGAATCGGTTACTAGTTACGAAAAGTCTTGGAAGACAGAATACAACTTTCCATGTTGATGTAATGTATTGTAATATATTCTTTAGTGTCTGAGAAAATGCGGTCGTGTTCACTCAATTTTTTTACAGATGAATACTGTACTGATTAAATGAAAATAGTTTTTTCCGTTATCGTACAAGAAAAATTCACGCTTGTCCCTTTGGAGAATTCGCATTAACTGTTGTGATTGGCTCCCAAAAATCTATGTACTAACGATTAGATTATTGTATGATCGCTCCGAAAGGAGTATTTTTTATATGATTTTCTCATCATGTGTATTTGACAAAAGAGATCTGCCTAGATGACAATTTCACACAACAGTTAAAAAAAAAAAAATCCAAACTCGTTATATATTTGCTATGTAACAGTTCAGATTTTTGTTTATGAAAGAATGTTTTAAAGGGTCTGTCATGAACAAGAAACTCATTTAAAATCGAAAACTAATTATCGCTGTGCAACACATGCACATATTTTTCTCTCGTGTAAATACAGAAAAATACTGGTGACTACCAGAAATCAAGTGATCCAACTCCTTGTGGTAAGCCAACAACTCTGCTTCTGCAGAACTGAAATCCCAAACCAGGTCATCAACCCCTTCCTGACTTTCCCCTGTTAGATGACAGAATACCTACCACCCCATCTGCTCATCTTCATAAGTGGGAGTCCCCTCTTTCAGACTACAACAGCTCAGTGGAGGAGTACACTGCATCCCCATCGCTTGTGTGGATGCAGAGATGTTGGGTTTTTGTTTGTTCAACCCGCTGGTCCTTCTAGCTTAACTCCAGTTTCCTGGATTCTATAAAATCTCATAACCATCTTGAGCAATAAATCAATGTTAGAAGAGGGAAAAAAATAAATAAAAAAATACACAAACACACCACGATGAGCCCTAAAAGGCCCGATTACTACATTTGTTGCTCGAGTGACTGTTTTGCTCAATCTTTCCACACCAGACCTAAAAGTTATGTAAAAAGGTCAGTTCAATATTTGGTCAGCTCTGCACTTTCAACATTTCGGTAACTTGCATACTCGCTAGACTTTCACAGAGAAAAAAAAACAAGGGCATGTTGAGATTGTTGACATACTCCGATTATTCATAAACGATCACACGTCTCCATGCTCTGATTATATCACACTAATGGTATCTTCCAAAAAATTCAGACGGACATACTTCACACTGTCATCAGGCATTTGAGGGGTCTGGTGTGCAAAGCAAAGAAGAAAAAAAAAATGCAGACACCTTTTCTAGGTTCACAGGGAGCATTGGCTACTGGATTCTAGGAATGTGTACTGCAAAGGCGGATATGCTCGTGACCTAGATTTTATTTTTAGTGCCTTAAGGGCCTAAAAGCTAAACATACAATCCGCAAAAATGACTTTGGACATATGCACAGCAGCTTGGAAATAAAGCAAGAGGATTTGGTCATAATGTGGGATATAGGTAATTGTTTATAAGGATGGAATTGGGACATGCGGAATTGAGCAGATTTCTAAAAATCGACCCTTTTCCTAGCAATTTTTGTCCACCACACAAAGAATTCAGTCAGTTTACAGAACACAGGAAAGGAAAAAAATAAATAAAAATAAAATAAATAAAAAAATTGACAAAAAAGTGTCTTCTAGCAGCAGCTAAACTAATAAAGCCCCCATTCTTTGCCTTCAAAACTAATAAAGCACCTTTTTCCCCTTTGTTGGTTTCCAGGTGAATACTCAAAAGATTCTCCAAAAAGTACCAATTCAATTTTGCACAATACGAAAGCTCTATGTTGGGAATGCAGGAGAGCTCTAATAAATACCAAATCTAACAAATTCCCTAAGAGGATCAGGTGCAGAGTATGTTTTTTGGTTGCTTTTGCTACTCCCCCCCCTCCCCCATGTCATGACTACACAGCCCACATCGGCTCCTAGAAGGGCTAGGGCACCATCAAGGACAGGTAGACACGCTCTAATATCTTAGAGATTGGGTCTTGGGGAGAAAGGCCACATAACCTGGCCCTAAGCACATTCTTGTAAGAAAGATCATTTCTAATTTCTGGGGAAGCAGAATTCTGTCATATGGGAGGGGTTAACAGAGGGTGTATAGGTGTAGGAATGTGTAAAACAGACATGAATCAAGTCTTACCTGTTCTCCCCGAATGCAGCGCAGGACACAAAGCAGAATATGAAAGAGAAGAGAGAAGAAAGCCTTGTTAGAACTTGTAATGACACTAAAAAACTGTACTGCTGAGAGTATGCATAAACAGAATATCAATACAATATGCTGGAAATTAATAGTAAGCTTTGCATGAACGTTAGGGACGTACAAACCTCACAATGCAATACAGAGACAAGCCAAAATATTTCAACAGCAACCCTTACCTACAATAAAGCACATCAGAATGCAAGAGGAAATCACCCCAAAAGGAATAGAAATTGTTTCAAACATTTGTCACTTCAATGGGTGCCCTGTTCAGAAGGTATAATATAGGCAAAGATGGCTTTTTTTTTTCTAAGAGACGGGTTTTCAGGGATCGACTTAAAAGTGGATAGAGTAGGAGATAGTCTGACAGATTGGGGTAGAGAGTTGCAGAGGATGGGCGAGGCTCAAGAGAAGTCCTGGAGGTGAACATGGGAGCTAGAGAGCAGGAGGTCATGGGAGGAATGAAGCAAACAATTTGGTTGGTATTTCGAGACTAGGGTAGTGATGTAGCTGGGTGCAGAGTTGTAGATGGTTTAGTGAGGAGTTGTTAGTATCTGGAAATTGATTTGGTGGGTGAGCGGAAGCCAATGGAGGGATTGGCAGAGAGAGAGGGAGACACTGAGCGTTAGGCAAGTTGGGTGAGCCTGGCAGCATTTATGGATGACAGCATACCTGGAGAAGAGATGCTCAGATGAGGCAGAGAGCAGAAGTGCCCATTTAAAAAAATCAAAGAAACCCACTTCATTGAAAGCAATATATTTCTATCTTGGTGACAACTTAACATTTTGGGGTTTTCCTCACATTGGCTACAACCAAGTTTGAATCTCCCTAGCATCAACACAAACCGTAATAAAAACCTGAGATTCTAAACCCTCACCATTAGCCCAAAACCAACAGAAATGTAAAAAAAAATAAAAAAAAATAATAATAATAGGAAAAAATATCAGCAACTAGATTCCAATTACTTTCCCTGTGTCAAACAAAATAAGACAATTGAGTAGCGAGCAAGGGTAACCGAAACATTCACATCAACATGTCAGCTCTGTGGCTCCTGTCTCCCACCACTGGTCTGAATGCTTCATTTCATGGGAAGTGCGGCCTTGGCTTTCATATCTGGATTTATCCTGGCTACGAATGGGGCCGCTTCACCACCCCATGCCAGCGGCAGTGCCTGGTCTCTGTCATCTGCAGGTTGAACACAGTGTCAAACCCTAAAAATGGCCTCCACATTGTATGGGTGACTTTATACATGGCAGTACTGTGGAGCCTGGGAAGCAAAGATACACAGACAGCAGTGATTTATGCTCAGCCCTGTCCTCTGTGCTCTTTTGTAGCCTTGTCTGTCTTATTTGTGGATTGGGGGAAAAGTATTTTATGGGCTTCTTGAAAGGATAGGTAGTAAAAAAAATAAAGTAGATGGCTGTCCTTTGGACAGACCGCTGTTGTAAAACAGATAACACCGCTGACCTGTCTGATGCCCTTAGGCCGGGTCACCTCAAGAACACAAATGGAGATAATAAAAACAAAAACAGGAAAAAAAGGCTGTGAACTTTTCAACTTTACCCTTTAGTTTAGAAGGATTCAACAGGAAAGCGATGGAGATTCCACATCACCTACACTACCAATCAGTGTTGGGCACAAAGGATATTGAACGATTTGTAATTGAATGTACCAACTGATTTGTTTATTAGTTGTTCATTTATCAAATGATCAACACATTTAACAAAACTGGGAAAGAAATGAAAATTCCATTCATGTCAGGACAGGAAAGGATCTGTGATCTGAGCAATTTCAGTCCAATTAAAAGGAAATCACAGTGAGAATATATATAGGCCACCAATAAAAAAATTAAAAAAACCTTTCAAGTATGCAGAATAAGGACAAACCTACTGGTTCAGCATCAATGACTCAAAATGTACTCAAGAAATAGCAGACTTTTCTGAAAATGCTAGCTACCTGGCTTTTTCTGGCTTTAGTTCTTTGAGTCAAGCTACAGAATCAATATGAATTCTGACACTTTTCAGAGAAATGGTCAACAATGGCAGCCATTTGACTCATGATAGTACCAATATCGGTGAGTTCAGAAGGGACCGGCTGAGATCTAAACCATGTTTTGGCAGGCTGATTGATTAACTTGGATACAACCAGCCTGTTGGAATCTTCATGTGATTGCCAGTGGCTATAGCAAATTACTGCATTCTCATGACTGGGATGGCTCCCTCCGCCAGGAGAACACAATGGCTCTACGGGAGGGATTCCCCCATCAACACTGACTGTGTTGGAGGAATCAAGCGATTCTTTCCTGCAACCTATAGTTGCAAGAAAGAAAATCGCGCCATCGTTGACCGGCTTTAGATTCCCCCCACCCCATAAAATATTTTGAGCTACTGAAGTCACAAAATAACAGCTTATAAGCCCACCTCTCCACCAACAGAATCAACAACCTAAACCCTCAAAAACTATGGGTATTTGCCCCTCTCTTGCATTACACCATGCCGACAGTGAAACTCAAAAACATAGGGGCAAGAACTGCCCCTACTGCATCATAAGAGCAGAAGCTTTTCCTGGACCTCCTTATATAGGATGCATTAAAGTTGAGTAAGGTAAAGTGTCAGATAAATCGTGATTCTGGGAGTTTAAATCCCCAAACCAAAATCGTACAAAAAAAAAAAAAAAAAAAAAAAAAACGCAGACATCTTGTGCAAGCCATCTTTTTCCTAAGAATTGTAACAATACATAAATGTAGGTTTCTCATCATCATGTGACACAGACAGGAAGCAGAAGAGACATTCTGTCACCACCGCCTGTCAAGTGAACATAAAAAAAAAACAAACAACTGAAGGTACAGCCAAAGATAATCGTCAGTAACCACAAGCGCACCGAGTCTGGCACAATCACTGATCTTTCCTTCAGAAGCCTAGAGGTGAAGCTTTTAAATCAAACATGATCTGCAGCCCTGTGTTCTGTAAGGGGTGCACACCCAGGAAATGACTAGACAACTGAGTGTCCTAGATCACGGAACTTCCCCAATGTGTAGTTTCCTCACACTCTTCATTTCCAGACGTCATCCCCACCGAGAGCTGCGGACTTTCAGGGTGAAGAGTGAAATGTACTGACTGCTCCAGTTTTCCCTTTTTCCACCAAAGTGGTTTCTGTATTGCACACAGACAACTATGTATGCAAAGCTGTGAACTACAGCACACACACACCTGTACATAATAAATTATATATGTATACATTATGAACATCCTCAAATGAACATTAAAAAGTCACATACGCCTACACAGGTAGTGCAAAGATGCTGCTCAACATAGACTCCTAAAGAAAAACAAGAGCAGCACACGCCAAGAAAAGCACAAGCTGAATGAAACCTTCAATGAACATGTAAGCTGCCACTGCCCTCCTCCTGTGAACAAGCTGTCTGGCTGCCATGCTGATTCGCTGGCTTAAGTATCTTGAGTTGCTTGCCCAAAATGCACATCAAAAGTTTAGGTATGTACCCAGCAAGACAGAGCAGGGTCTACGACTTAAGCTGGCCATACACTGCTCAAAATTTTGCAGTCTTCTTGGCACCACCCAGCTCCACAAACTAACTGAAAACTCAAAGAAAAATGATCAGACAGTGACCGCATCCTATCAGATGCAGTCAGTCACTGTTGAGAAATTCAGACGGCCGTCTAGATACAATAGCTACCCGAGAAAGTAGATTCCGCCATCCATGCCATTGAGCGTTCATGGAGGAATCTATTGGGAAATCCAAAAAACGAGAATCTAAAAATTATATATATATATATATATATATATATATATATATATATATATAAAAATCTGTATGCCCACTGCAGATAGGTCTCATCCTTGGGAAAGATGGGGAAGTCTACCCTCAAAAAACAACTTTCTCCATGAGACTGGCTGGCCAAAGTGTGATGGCATACCATAAAATAGTGATAAAACTCTGGATCAAAGCACCCATGATGTGAATTTGTGGCAGATATCTTATGTCTATGGGCAGCTTTTTTTTCCCCTTTATAAAAAGGGACACTTTACAATCAGTATGAAGGTTGCACTTGCTGTAAACCGCAAAAAAAAAAAAAGTAGCGAGATCTTTTTTTAAATGAGTATTACTAGGTAATACAGTTTTTTTTATAGCCTATGTTTGCTGGTCTTGGCCTGGGTGATGACCACTGTACTGTGCACAGTACAGTCATTTTCTATGCATCAGTGACAAGCAAATGTACAGCACATAAAAACAAAAGGGTGGCGAACACTTTCAAAAGCTTGCATTTTAAATGTTTTAATTATACCTATGGAACTTGTCACCACCCAGCAGGAATTTAAACTTTCCCCTTAAAAAGTTTAAACAACCCTGCAACCTTGTGTAGTCATGAAGTGTTAATTTACTCATAAAGAAGGTGACACCCAACTCCTGCTGGGGGGGACATGTGTGCCAACTGGTCCATGGCCTACAACTGCCCCCAACACTGTACAGTATAATAAAAACTACTCTGAAAATAAAAAATACAAAAAAGCAACCAAAAATTCCATTTCTAGAAGTGAAGATAAACCCAATTAGTTGCTACTAGCAGCAATGACACTTCACCAGCAATCTTTTGCATACAAAAGTTTTTAGTTTTTTTTAACACCATTCTGCTTGCTTCTTTTACGTCAAGTGATTGATTTTAGACTTTTACTGAGAACTCGCATAATAAACCATACAGCTTTTTTCCCCCATAAGTATTTGCCCTGAGAGCAGACTGTAAAAAGTATGACAGCTCTACTCAAATTCAGACCAAAACACCTTACAGCGTTTCTAAAAACATGACATTGTTACACAATAGTTTTGAAGAATTGTGAACTTTTGAAGGCTCACTAAAGAAAAGGGTCATCCAGGCAGTAGGGTAGAGGCACTCCAGAATTTTTTTTATATCAAGTGAGACAAGACTACATAAGGAAGGGATGGAAAGCTGAACCGCACTGCTGACCAGAAGGCATCACGTATAGGGTGCCCACGTGTCCCGGATTGCCCGGGATCGTCCCTGACTAGAGATTTTTGTCCAGTGTCCCGGGCAGCTCATTCCGGGACAATACAGACGTCCCGGAATGAAAAAAAAAACACTGACCACTGACTGACCAGACCACACCAGTCCGCTCGGCCTGTCCGCCGCCACCACCTTATAATTTTATCACACAGCACACTGATAATTACATACACATAGGCTCAGCTGCCACTGCCAGTCTGGTTGCTAGGCTAGGGGCCGCTCCGCGTCTAGCAACCAGTGACGTCAGCTGAGCTGAGGCCTGTCACTCAGTCAGTGTGGGCAGTGAGTGAACCCACCCGGCGCACACTACGCTGAGTTTGAGAGCAGCGCGCGCGCCTCCCTCCCTCCGCAGCCACCACCAGCCAGAGCCAGCACAGAGTGAGTGACCGTGACGCCAGTGACCAGTGCACTCAGACAGAGCCACTCACCTGTGCACAGCCAGCCAGCCTGAGCCTCGTCGTCCGACTGCACCCGCCCGGCGCCCGCACACTACGGCTGAGTCTGAGAGCAGCGCGCGCGCCTCCGCACTGTCCGCAGCCACCCGACCAGCCAGTCCGACTCCAGAGACTCCAGAGCTAGCACAGAGAGTGACTGATGCGGCTGACCTGACGCCAGTGACCAGACAGAGCCACTCTCCTGCGCAGCCAGCCAACCTGAGCCTCGTCCGAGTCCTCCTCCAGCCAGGCTCCTGCTCCTCCCGCCCATGTCGAGGTCCACAAGTTTGCCGCCAGCAGCCAGTCTGACTTCCAGGACAGGTTAGTGTACTCACTGTACTGTCTGTGTTACACTTACACTTTGTCCCCCTCCATTCTGCTGCTGCTGTCCCCCCCTCCATGCTGCTGCTGTCCCCCCCTCCATGCTGCTGCTGCCCCCCCCTCCATGCTGCTGCTGCCCCCCCCTCCATGCTGCTGCTGTCCCCCCCTCCATTCTGCTGCTGTCCCCCCCTCCATTCTGCTGCTGTCCCCCCCTCCATTCTGCTGCTGTCCCCCCCTCCATTCTGCTGCTGCTGCTGTCCCCCCCTCCATTCTGCTGCTGCTGTCCCCCCCTCCATTCTGCTGCTGCTGTCCCCCCCTCCATTCTGCTGCTGTCCCCCTCCGGATTTCCTCCGTGTCCCCCTCTAATCTGCTGTCCCCTCACCCTCCGTTCTTCCTCTGTCCCCCACCGTTCTGCTGTCCCCCTTCGTTCTTCCTCTGTGTCCCCCTCCAGTCTGCTGTCCCCCTCTGTTCTGCTGTCCCCCTTCGTTCTTCCTCCGTGTCCCCCTCCGTTCTGCTGTCCCCCTCCGTTCTGCTGTCCCCCTCCGTTCTGCTGTCCCCCTCCGTTCTGCTGTCCCTCTCCGTTCTTCCTCCGTGGCCCCCCTGTCCATCCCATGGTCCCTCTGTCTATCCGGAGGTCGATGTAAGGGGGCACTCTGGAGGTCGATGTAAGGGGGCACTCTGGAGGTCGATGTAAGGGGGCACTCTGGAGGTCGATGTAAGGGGGCACTCTGGAGGTCGATGTAAGGGGGCACTCTGGAGGTCGATGTAAGGGGGCACTCTGGAGGTCGATGTAAGGGGGCACTCTGGAGGTCGATGTAAGGGGGCACTCTGGAGGTCGATGTAAGGGGGCACTCTGGAGGTCGATGTAAGGGGGCACTCTGGAGGTCGATGTAAGGGGGCACTCTGGAGGTCGATGTAAGGGGGCACTCTGGAGGTCGATGTAAGGGGGCACTCTGGAGGTCGATGTAAGGGGGCACTCTGGAGGTCGATGTAAGGGGGCACTCTGGAGGTCGATGTAAGGGGGCACTCTGGAGGGGGATGTAAGGGGGCACTCTGGAGGGGGATGTAAGGGGGCACTCTGGAGGGGGATGTAAGGGGGCACTCTGGAGGGGGATGTAAGGGGGCACTCTGGAGGGGGATGTAAGGGGGCACTCTGGAGGGGGATGTAAGGGGGCACTCTGGAGGGGGATGTAAGGGGGCACTCTGGAGGGGGATGTAAGGGGGCACTCTGGAGGGGGATGTAAGGGGGCACTCTGGAGGGGGATGTAAGGGGGCACTCTGGAGGGGGATGTAAGGGGGCACTCTGGAGGGGGATGTAAGGGGGCACTCTGGAGGGGGATGTAAGGGGGCACTCTGGAGGGGGATGTAAGGGGGCACTCTGGAGGGGGATGTAAGGGGGCACTCTGGAGGGGGATGTAAGGGGGCACTCTGGAGGGGGATGTAAGGGGGCACTCTGGAGGGGGATGTAAGGGGGCACTCTGGAGGGGGATGTAAGGGGGCACTCTGGAGGGGGATGTAAGGGGGCACTCTGGAGGGGGATGTAAGGGGGCACTCTGGAGGGGGATGTAAGGGGGCACTCTGGAGGGGGATGTAAGGGGGCACTCTGGAGGGGGATGTAAGGTGCACTCCAGAGGATGTAAGGAGGCACTAAGGGGGCACCCTGGAGGATGTAAGGGGGCTCTGACTAAGTTAGTACCGCCAGAGTGCCCCCTTACATCCCCCTTACAACCTCTAGGGTGCCCCCTTAGTGCCTCCAGAGTGCCTCTTTACTTCCTCCAGAGTGCCCCCTTACATCCTTCGGAGTACCCCACCACCAAAGTGGTATAGCAGTGGCTGACAGACTATCAGGAGGTGGTATTGCAATCCTCTTCCTCCTCTCTCCACTAACTACCCACCGCCATACACTCCACACTCCTCTCCTGTACATATTACCCCCCCATACACTCCACACTCCACTCCTGTACATATTACCCCCCGCTATACACTTCGCACTCCTCTCTCTGTACATATTACCCCCGCCATACACTCCGCACTCCTCTCCTGTACATATTACCCCCGCCATACACTCCGCACTCCTCTCCTGTACATATTACCCCCCGCCATACACTCCGCACTCCTCTCCTGTGCATATTACCCCCCCGCCATACACTCCACACTCCTCTCCTGTACATATTACCCCCCGCCAAACACTCCGCACTCCTCTCCTGTACATATTACCCCCCGCCATACACTCCACACTCCTCTCCTGTGCATATTACCCCCCCCGCCATACACTCCACACTCCTCTCCTGTGCATATTACCCCCCCGCCATACACTCCACACTCCTCTCCTGTACATATTACCCCCCGCCAAACACTCCACACTCCTCTCCTGTACATATTACCCCCCGCCATACACTCCACACTCCTCTCCTGTACATATTACCCCCCGCCATACACTCCGCACTCCTCTCCTGTACATATTACCCCCCCATACACTCTGCACTCCTCTCCTGTGCATATTACCCCCCCGCCATACACTCCACACTCCACTCCTGTACATATTACCCCCCGCTATACACTTCGCACTCCTCTCTCTGTACATATTACCCACCTCCATACACTCCACACTCCTCTCCTGTGCATATTACCCCCGCCAAACACTCCGCACTCCTCTCCTGTACATATTACCCCCCACCATACACTCCACACTCCTCTCCTGTGCATATTACCCCCCCCGCCATACACTCCACACTCCTCTCCTGTGCATATTACCCCCCCGCCATACACTCCACACTCCTCTCCTGTACATATTACCCCCGCCAAACACTCCGCACTCCTCTCCTGTACATATTACCCCCCACCATACACTCCACACTCCTCTCCTGTACATACCACTCACCACCATACACTCTGCATTCCCTATTTAACATTATCACATTCTGCACTATACAAGTCATCTCAGACTCTTTAACAACACCCCCTTTAAGCCAATATTTAGCGCAATTTAAGACATGTCCACCGTTCACCACGACGCGCTTTGCACGCCATATTGTTGTTCCTGTTGATGCCTAGGGCCCACTTTTGATCTTGCACACGGGTCCGCTGATTTCATACGCCCCTGCCCCAAAAATCTGCAAAAAAAATGTCAAAAATCATTTTTTTGGGGGGGGGGGGGGGGGGGGTGTCCCTGAATGGAAGTTTGGAGATGTGGTCACCCTAATCACGTATAGTATGAAATTATTGTTGCGCGACAACGCCAAACAGACCAACTTCTTCACTTATCCTAGAGCAGAGGAAGAATTGGACTACCCGTTTAGCTTCCACCAAGCAGATTACATAAATAAAAGATCAAACCTGACTGCAAACTGCTTCAATTTTTATACATTAGCCCCAATGTGAGAAAGAAGCAGGGCCTGAGCATCAGATAGTGCAAATGCAATTTACAAGGTTAGCAAAAAGGAGAAGTGGTTGGGGCGTGCCTTCTTATTCTTAAATGTTACAAAGTTATGCAATGCGCAGCAACAAAAAATAAATACAAATTTGGCCATGACCTAAAACAGAAGAGTTGTGCCTTTTACAGTCTGGTTAGTCCACATATATTGTATATTTTAGTGTGTAGAAGATACTGGTGAACTCTTCTTCTTTCAGGGGCTCCAATTGGCAAGATTTTAAAGCGCAGTTCCACCCAAAAATGTAACTTCCGCTTTAAGTGAAGGTGACCCCCCACAATATGCCACATTTGGCATGTCATCTGTTTTGGGGTATGTGCAGTGCGTGCCCGGCTGTGAAGCCACAGCCGGGCACCCACAGTCAAAATCCCTGCGCCGGGTAGAGGAGCGGGGCTTTGTTCGCCCGCATTGCTGGACCGTGGGACAGGTGCGTGTCTGATTTTTAAAAGTCAGCAGCTACACTTTTTGTAGCTGCTGACTTTTATATGGGTGGAACTCCGCTTTAAATTCAATGGGAAAAATGGCATTAAAAAGCCCATTACTTTTTTCAAATTGTGCTGCACCAAACACACATGGTACTTTGTTACTATGCATTTTAGCATGCCATTAGGATTAAAGTGGTTGGAAAGCCTCAAGGTTTTTCACCTTAAAGCAGTAGTAAACCCGCAGATTTATTTTAAAACCTGTAAGGCAAAAGGCATAATGAGCTAGTATGCACCGCATACTAGCTCATTATAAAATACTTAACTTAGAACGAGGCGTTGCAGGTGATCTCAGTCCATGCTGAGGGAGCGGACATTTTCCCTCGGCGTGTCTTCCGGGTATCGTGGCTCCGGTGCTGCGAGTGGCCGGAGCCGGGATGTCGTCACTCCCGCGCATGGGGAGACTTCTTTCCGGCAAGGTCCGGCGTCTGCCAGACTTTCAGCCAAGAAATTTAGAGTGCATGAGCCGCAGAAGTCAGCGGCTGCATGCAAGGGGAATATCTCCTAAACCGTACAGATATAGGAGAGATTCTTTTTACCTGTAGGTAAAAAAAAAAAAAAAAAAAAAAAAAAAAAAAAAAAAGTATACAACCGCTTTAATGCATTCTATGCATTAAGGTAAAAAAAGCCATCTGTGCTGCAGCTCCCCCCACCCCCTTTTTCTTACCCGAGCCCTATCCAGCGATGTGCACTAGCGCAGCAGCTCCAGCCGCTGCCTCTCTCCTCATTGGACAGATTGATAGCAGAAGGAGCCATGGCTCCCACTGCTGTCAACCAAATCCAGAGACATGAGCAGGGCTGACTGGGAGCAAGCCTGCACAGCTGCCCCCAGGAAAAGCGTCTCTGTGAGGGCACCCAATGAAGAAAAAAAAAAAAGGGCCTGGAGTGCTGGCAAAGCACTTCAGAAAGAGGATCGGGCCTGCTCTGATTAAAAAAGTTGCACAGAGCAGACAAGTATAAGCATGTTTGTTTTGTTAAAACACAAGGGTTTACAACCCCTTTAATGGCATAGATGTGTGCCTGCAAAAAGGAATGCATGTTTTTGTGCATTGAACACACAAATGTGAACCTAAAGTATATTTAAGACCAAACAAAAATCCTAAAAGGGTATAACAATGCTCTTATTTAGGTTTTTATAAAACCAAAAATTTCATTCAGTTAGGGTTTACACAAAATGAGAAAAAAAAATATGTCCACTCCAACCTTGCATTACCTGACTACTCCCTTCAGTGGAAATATATGAGCTTAAAAGAGTAAAAATGCAACTTGACAACTGTTCCAACCCGCTGAAGGAAACACACTGAACGTTTACAATTTCACAAAGGAAGGAACATCTTTGGAATTTATTTCCTGTGTGACAGCTGAAATCAGCAGGGTATTAGGAGACAGATCAACTGTGCAAAAGCTAGCAGGATCACATTCTATACCAGCATATCTAATTCACAATGGATATAAGGCTTATGTAACATGAATAATATGGCACACAAATGTGCTTCACCCTGAAGCAAACAAATAAGAAACTAGCTTTTTACAACACAGTTTGCTATAGGCCATTTAGAGTTCATGGATGATTATTTGTGGATTAAGGTACCTCAGTGCCATTTGCCCAACACTGTTATACTGTGTTGAAGTACAAAAAAAAAAAGAAAGAAAGAAAAGAGGGTTGTCAACCCACACTACCAAGAGTGCATCATGAACAGTGGTTTCATGAAAAGTAAACAGTTCTACATGGCAAAAAACAGAACAGAGGGATATTGGCAGGAGTTTCGGTTGCACAATAATACTGAACAGATGTAGTGTTTGCATTCCAAAAATTCTGCTCATTTAGAGGTTTTGCAATCAGAATGCACAAAAAAGAAAAATACAAGCCTTGATATTTAATACAGACAATCCATGTAATAGCATGGATGACCGACATACTCTGCAGATGTTTTAAATCCACCAAAATATGCAGAAAAAACACACAAAAAAAAACAAAAAAAAAACTTGACAATGCAGCAACTGATCAAGCTTCATCGTTTCCGGGACAATAGGTCTGGTTGTGTAAAGACAACAGCTGCACCCCTCCACAGGTTTTCAAACATCAACTCAACTGAGACATCATCCATTTTGTCGGACTAATGCCCCATTCATACCTGTCCCATGCATTACTGCACACACATTAACGTGTGTTATCTTCCGTGGCAGCTGTACAGCATTACGGCAGCTTGTGTCCTTTGAATGGGGTGCAATGCACCAGAGTGAATGCAAAAAATGGGACAGGGACCTTCTTTAATAACAGTGCACAACACACCCTGTTCCCATCAGGGCATTTTGGTGCTCTTGGACGCACAGGTTACAGCAACACATAGGTGTGAAATCTGTCCGAAGCTTACATTTTTTAGCACAGATTAGAAACCAGTTGCAGTGGACAGAACAGATATGTATTTTCAAGCATATGATACAAGATACATAATGATCATGAAGGTTTCAGCCAGTCATACATGGATCAAACTGTCGGCAGTTAAGCCAAATTCGATCCAAGTATTGGCACCCTGGTTGTACAAAAAGTCGAACTTGTTCACAACCAGCCGGTTAGGTTTTCACCGAATGATCAATGCCACTGGCCATAGCCAGCAACACTTATCTTTGCATTGCATCGTCCGAATACAGCACAGTGGAAAGGATTAATTTCTCGTTCAACCCTCTGGTTAAACAAAAAAAAAATAAAAAAAAATTAATGTATGGACTGCCTGCATCGAAGATTGGTACTGTGCAATCTTGTTCATTGTACTCAAATGTCCACAAAGCTGGGCCTGTGTCTAGCATGTCTGCTAGTCAGATGATGGCCAATCTCCACCCTAGACAGTCCTAGCTAGTCTGGGTGAAGGAAAGAAAAAAGGGTGGGAGGACAACCAGTCATTTGCAGTCTTTGAATTCCAGAACCCCCCCCCTCCTCCCCACTTGGCCTTCTATCTCAAGAGGGCAGGGGAATGGACAGTCTGAACTTTTGACCCACACCACTCAGGAGTTAAATAAGGTCTATAAAATAGTGTCTGCTAGTGACAAAAGTCAGCTGTAAGAATCAATTACAATTTCTTCCTTGCCCTATTTAGATTATATATATATATATATTATATTATGTGTATTGCCCTGCTATTTTATGGCTGCCAGATGGCAGACCTGTCACCTAGTGACTGTCTGACCTCACATAAAACTGGAATCCACACCAGTGGACCATCCCTATAGAAGAAAGCCCTCTAACAAGTGCAGGTTACAGAGTAACAACTGAATGGCAAATAGAATAAGTATACACTTGGATTTTTTATTTTACTAAAACTGGAGTGCGTAAAATCTGGTGCAGCTCTACTTCCAGGTTGTTGTTTTTGTCAAAGCTTAATTGAACAAGCTGAAGTTAGAAGCCAATTGGCTACCATGCACAGCAGTACCAGATTTTGCACTTTCCAGAGCTTTAGTAAATCAACCCGACTGGCCAATACCAAAAGCTCACAGCTCGGGTGTTCTGCAACACTGGAGCCATTAAGAAAATCCTTTACTGGAGCCATTAAGAAAATCCTTTAGACTTCAATGACAATGTACGCAGCATCAATAAAATAAATAAAATCCCACCTATTGAGCAGATTTGACAAAGTAAGGTCACTAGAAAGCAATGGCCATGTTGTATACAATTTATTATGCCATCACATTCTCCTCGTGATAATAGAAATGAGGAATAAATTCAATCTGAGGGTCCATCTAGAAGCCAATGGTTCAGAATTAATCAGGCTGTCATAGACCCGCTTCCAGAGTGGCCAGCTATCTATTGTGTTCCTGTCTTGACAGTGTTAAATTGTGCAGCTAACACATACTTGCACAGCAGAGAGAGCTTTTTGGCGCCGAGCTTTAAGAGCAATAGGCTTGGATAACCTTCCATAGTATCCCCACATATGAAAAGTGGGGATGGCCATTCTGTGAGAAGAGTCCTCCCAACACCCCAAAATGTAAAAACACCGTGTCAGTGGAATTTAGCAGATAAAAAAAAAAAAGCCCCTGCTGTAAAATGAAGGCATTACCCACGACAATACAATTTGGAGCTACTGATTGGTCCCAATAATCCTACATGACATCTTTTATCAAAACTTTACCAATTAAAATGTATTCAAAGGCCAAAGCCCTTAGGCTGGCCATACATTATACAATTTTCCTGTTCAATTTCCATTAGATTTACCTTTAACTATGTAGTACAATGGCTTACCTGATTGCATGTATTTTGAAAGTGTTTAGGTTTGACTTCATATTATAGGCTTTTGGGAAATCTAAAAAAGAAAATTATACAAGAAAATTGTATAATGTATGGCCAAGCCTTAGAGTCAGCCTGCTAAACAGTCCATGTGTAACCACAACGGTTGCTGTTCTATGACTAGTCAAGGAAACTGCATCAGAAGTCACATTTCTTCCCCCCCCCCCCCCCCATTATAAAACATAAGAAAACTGCCGTTTTGAATTATTAGGCCTCATGCCCACGGACGTTTTTTTACAGCTGAGTGTGAGCGTTTTTTTACAGCTTAAAAACACCTGTCTATGTTAGTCTATAGCTTCATGCCCACCTAGGCGTTTTTGAGCTGCAAATAGCATAGGCGTTTTTAAGCTGTAAAAAAAACCCAGGACCAGTGCGTTCCCCGGCGTTAGGCAAAAAAAACACGAAGCGTTAAAAAACTCGCAAAAACGCGACAAAACGCAGCGATTGCGTTTGAGCTCCGGCGTGGTTTTTTTTTTCAAAAAAAATACTTTTGAAAAATGTATACAATAATGGACAGGCGTTTTTAAGCTTTAAAAAACGCGGCTGTAAAAACGTCCGTGGGCATGAGGCCTTAATGCCACTAGGTTTCACCATGAAGTTCCACAAACATACAATATCAAGTGGTAGGTCAAGTACATTTATACAGGTCACCGAACTTGTGAAAAATAAAAGGCTGGAAGCATTCTCATCAGAAAAAGGGGGAGTCAGATATACAACAAAATTAAGCCCATCTCTGAAAATTGAACAACTTTTAAAAGAATATCATAGGTACGTTAAAGGAAAAAAAAAAAAAAAGTGGCTAACATTTTTACTGACGGTGAAATAAAAATAAGCTCCATTTGTACAATCCTATTAAATTATTGTATGCACGTATGTTTTCTCAACTCTTAACTTCAATAATGGTGGCTCTTAGTCGGACAGTTCTGCAACTAGTTAAATATTATAGGACCGATTTATATACGGTAATCTACCGATCAGCTTCTATACAACCCCCATCAAAATTCCCCCCCCCCCCGCTGACTAAGTATGTGGACGGGGGGGGGGGGGGGGGAGCGTGTCCCCCCCCCCCCACTCAACCAAACTCATTAAGAATCTTCTTATTCTACCATCATGCAACTGAATTTTGCAGGATATTTTGTATGAAAAATAAAAAAATAGCTTTGCCCAGAACTGAAGCAATGACAATATCATATTCTCGCTAACAGTCTCACTCTATGAAGAAGCATTCGATTAGATTGTTTCGTGAATGGCCACCATAATCTAACCAGAGGTTTTCCCAGCAAGTAGGGAAGAGGAGGAAAAAAAAAAAAAATGAAAAAATGGACACCTAGGTATTCTCTCCACTGTAAAGGAAACCATAGATGGATCAAAATTCAGCTGGGTCGATCCATCTACTGGCAGGCTGGTTGTACAGGGGTCGATCAATCAACCTCGGTAAAACCAGCCTGTCAGGATTTTTTTCAAACAATCGCGGCCGCTGGCTGTAGCCAGGAGCAGCAATCATTGTTTTCTGAAGGTGGGGTAACCTCCAGTTGTCAAAGCACAATACTACAGCAGGAGGAATTCCCCTCATCACTTACTGTGTTGATGCCGGAAATCAAAATGATTTTCTTTCCTTTATAAACCATGGTTGAAGGAAAGAAAATTGTATAATGTATGGCCAGCCTTAGAGTGCTCTCTGCAAATGTTTTTCACTTTCTGAAGCTCAGTTGTTTTTCTTCAAGAGTACTGCAGAACAAAACCTAAGGGCGGTATGCAACACCCAAGCAGACGCCTAGTACCTTTCATGGGCCCCGCACCTTCCTAATCTTGCACGCTGCTATGCCTTCCCTATCTAGTTCTGTGTGAGGCCCCACCTTGGGAGAGAGGCCAGGGAAGTTTGCACCTGTTACACAAGCTGGCTTTGCAGGCTGTGTCCATAATACGAGTAACTGTTTAAGGCCCCATGCACACGAGACGCTGTTATTTGCTGTTGAACGCGCGTTCAGAGGCAGTTGGACGCTTTTTTCAACTGCTCCTGAACCCATTCAATGTTATCCTATGTGTCCATGCACACACTCTCGTTTTTTGGCGTTTACAAGCAGTTGCGTTTAACCTCGTTTTTCCAGAAGCAAAAAAATGGGTTCAGACGCAAAAGTTTTCCACGTTTCAGACGCTAAACGCTGCTAAACGCGGCTAAACGCGGCTAAACGCGGCTAAACGCGGTACTGGCGTTTTGCCGCGTTTGCGTTTATAAGCGTTTTTAAAGGTGACCTATTTTTTAACATTAGAAATCTCAAAAATGATGGCAAATGATGAAAAACTATTAAAAAATATAAAAGAAAACTGTAATTGCTTGCATTGCATTGTGGACAATCCACAACTTGTGGCAGGTAACGTGGCAAGTGGACAATCAACAACTTGTGTCAGGTGATGTGGCCAGGTGACGTGGCCAGGTGACGTGGCAAGTGGACAATCCACAGCTTGTGGCAGGTGACGTGGCTAGATGACGTGGCAGGTAATGTGGGCAGGTAACATGGCTAGGTGACGTGGCAGGTGACGTGGCAAGTGGACAATTCACAACTTGTGGCAGGTGACGTGGCCAGGTGACGTGGCACGTGATGTGGCCAGGTGACATGGCAAGTGGACAATCCACAACTTGTGGCAGGTGACGTGGCCAGGTGACGTGGCAGGTGACGTGGCAAGTGGACAATCCACAACTTGTGGCAGGTGACGTGGCCAGCTGACGTGGCAAGTAACGTGGCCAGGTGACGTGGCAGGTAACATGGCCAGGTAACGTGGCAAGTGGACAATCCACAACTTGTGGCAGGTGACGTGGCACGTGATGTGGCCAGGTGACGTGGCAAGTGGACAATCCACAACTTGTGGCAGGTGACGTGGCCAGGTGACGTGGCCAGGTGATGTGGCCAGGTGACGTGGCAGGTGATGTGGCAAGTGGACAATCCACAACTTGTGGCAGATGATGTGGCAAGTGATACGCTAAATACAAGTACACTGCTGCTCTCTCAGCTGCTGCTACTCACTCTGGTCTCACAAACTGGCTGAAATGGTTAAAATTTACACTTTTTTGAGCTTAGGGAGGGTCTATGATGAAACGCTTATAAACGCAAACGCGGTTAAACGCGGTTAAACGCCGCTAAACGCGGCCCGCAAACGCGCCAAAACGCGCGTTTATAAACGCCGGTTTCAGCGTTTAAAAACGTGTGTTCAGCAGAGTTTGCACCTGCGTCTCGTGTGCATGGGGCCTAAAAGGTCACGCTTTTCAAGTTACAGTCGGTTCGGGTAAAGGAGTAAAAGCAAACCATCACCTAGAACGGCAATAAGAAAAGTAGCAGATAAGAATTGTGCAGACACAAAGATTTCCATATTTCAATACTGACTTTTCCAAATAAACCGATATTGATCAAATGGTTTTCTATAGATCAGCCGTCAAAACATCACGGCGGGCTGAGGATTTGACAGCTAGCCAATGCCGGTTAATCATGTTCCAGCATTCAGAGCATGCAAATCCTTACATTCTTTATGAAGATAAAGCCTTTGTTAGCAGCCACACTAGAGGCTTTAAAGCAAACCTTCAGCCATCCTTATCCACTTTCCATAATTTTATTCCTACGATTTCACATAATCAAACATTTTAAAGAAGAAGTGCACCCCAACACTAAAATCTTTGCTGTGGAGGCATGTACAGAGGACATAGCCAACAAGGTAAGCCCCATAGTAAGTCTATGGGTGATGTCACTTCCCATTCATTTCACAGCCATTGTCGGCTGTGTCCTCTGCAGAGCTTCCGCCGCTGGAGACAGGACCCGGCTTTAAAAAAAAGTTACACAGATTTCTTCTTTATAGGGCTAGATAGCTTAAGCTTATATTGTGACTGTCTGTAGATGTAGCAATTTAGAGTTGGGGTGGACTTATCCCTTTAATACATTTTTTTGGTAACCCTCCCCACACTTCCAGTATTCTCACCTAGAGATGTGAAGGCCCGGGAAACAAAAAAACGTTTTCCGTTTTTTTTCCCTGAAGGCTTTTTTGTTTTCTCCAAAAATTGGAAACATTTAAAAATGTGGAATACTTTATTTTAACGTGATGAATAAAATATTTTAAGACAGGGTGTTCAAATATTTTCCAAATCATTTCTAAAAAAAAAATAAAAAATGTATGATGTCAGATTATTCTAATTTCTGTGCACTGAGGACAAGAAAGTCCTAGGTAACAAACTCAACCCTCCAATGCAAGAACAGCATGCATTTCTTCCTTTAGGAGGTGCTGTGCTGCTATTGTAACAAGAAAAAGGTTTCAGTTTTGCTTTTGCATGTTAGTAGTGGGTGCGTTTGGTTTGTTCTGTCCTCTTCACTAGGCCTCAAAAGCATTGGAAGAAAATGCAGAGCAACAAAAAGGACCCGAAAGTATATACTCGAGTATAAGCCGAGTTTTTCAGCACTTTTTTTGTGCTGAAAATGCCCCCCTCAACTTATACTTGAGTCACCTTTTTGTGCCTGATCTCCCGGACTTTGGGGACCCGTACCGGCCGGATCGTAGGTCCCCAGGACCCCAAACCTGGCACCATGTAGCCCCACTCTTCCTCTACAAGTGTGCAGTTTGTTGTCCGGGGAGCACCAATTTTTTAAACCCGGGCAACCCTTCCATAGACTCCCATGGCTGGTTTTGAAATAGACCACTTATGGCTGCTGTATCTAAATGCAATTGAGAAAAATTATCTACAAGAAGCCGCCTGTGGCTTAGGGCCACAGATGGAAAAAATATTTTTTTTTATATATAACGTCAAGTTGGCCTCTTAACACTTTTAATAGTCCTTACCATGTTTTTATAATTCTGTTCACCCTTGCCCTCACTC